>JASUUF010000086.1:1272500-2545000 GCA_030449835.1 Clausena lansium | reverse complement strand
ATTTTATGTATTATTTTATTTGAAAAACAAACGGTGCATTTTAATAATTAAAAAAGGGCAATTATCCACCGACCACCAGTTTTTTCGGGCTTTTGCAAAAATACACATATCTTTTTTTTTTTGCTCAATTCCACCTAAAATTTTATTTTCTTACAATAGTCCACTCCCGTTTGCATTCTGTTAAAACTTTTATGAGGTTATAAGGGTAAAATTGTTATTTTATTTTAACAACAAAAACATCGTCGTTTAGCTCGCGTATCTGTGTTGGTTTCTTTTTGTTTTCTCTGTTCATCCTCTACAAGAAATTCTGCTTCATTTTAATTAGTTAATGGATTTTTTAAAATCCTTTCATTTCAATCATAACCATCATGTGAACTACAACTGCATTTGTGCTTAAAAAAAATTAATGAAAAAAAAAGATCATGGAGAAGAATCCTAGCCCCCCTAATCTAAGCCGCCGCCGAACCTATAATAAACGACCATGGTAGAACACGATCCTAGCCAATCGGAGCCATCGACATCGACATCTAGCCAACCAGCCTCATACGAAGATGCCCCCCATCAGCCGCCGCATGCTGACAACATCCCAGCCATATTCTTCTGCCCAATTTCTTTAGTCTTCAACAGCGGCTTCCTCTGTCAATTTCTTCAGTCTTCAACGGTGGCTTCCTCTGTCGATTACTTCAGTCTTCATCACCGACAAAAGCTAGCCAAGACCATCGGCATTTCTTCATTGATAACGTTGCTTGAAGGACAGTGCCATGCGAATCCGGCATGGTTTAGGTCGAAAATGAAATGGGCTGAATTGATTGGCTGGGGGTTGAGAATGAGAGTGATTGAATAGTTTGTTGATGGGGTTTGCAGTGATGGATGATTTTCTAGAAAATGGTTTCTGGGGAATTTGAGAAAATGGTTTGTTGTTGCTTTCGTGAAGACATGGCGATTGAATCATGAAGAAAATGAATTTTTTTTTCCAGTTTCAGAATTACAAGTAGTTCAAAATGGTTGGATACCAATTCAAGCAGTATCACTTATGTTGAATTTGCTCAATTTGCCTTTGGTGAAACTGAATTTGAGTTTGAAAATCCATTATCAATAGAAGTTCTATCCGATGAATCAACCATCCAGCATGATTTTTTTTTTTTGGGCATTCATTTAGGGCAAAATTGTACTTTTACATTTGAAGGGCAAAGTAGTCATTTGCTTAATATTCCGTTAGATTTCTTAACTGTGTGCAAATGAAAGTGGACATATGTAAGAAAATGAAACTTTAGGTGGAATTGAACAAAAAAAAAAGATATGTATATTTTTGTAAAAACTCAAAAAAACGGGTGGCCGGTGGATAATTAACCATTAAAAAAAAGTTGCCAAAAAAAAAAAAAAAGGATATTCTTATTCTAAACGGTGTAGTTTTACGCTTAAAATAAAGGTTCCTTAAATTCAACACTTGGTAAAATGTTTTGGCAATGGAACAAAATTCGTCCCTCTTCATCTTCCCTCTTCCAAATCCTTCCCACTCATTTCAATAAATTTAAATAAAATAAATCACCTAGCCCCTTAACGAAACAAAAAACTCTCAATTTCTTAACAAAATAAAATCATCCTCCTCTTCACCAGTACTTTCTTTTTCCTCTTTTCTCCAGGTTTACTTTATGAAGCATATGGGTCTTTATTCTCCTGTCACCACCGGATACAAATAAAAGATGAAGAAAGTCAAACAAGAAGACGAGGAGGAAGAAGAAGAGGAAGAGGAAGAGGAAGTCAAAGATACTGGCTTTACAAATCTAGACGAGAACCTCCTGTTCGAGGTGTTGAAACACGCGGACACTAGGAGTTTGTCGCGGGCGGCCTGTGTCAACAAGATCTGGCATAAGACATCTCAAGACGAGAGCCTTTGGGAGCTGATCTGCACCCGCTGCTTCACTAACTTTGGGTGTGCTACCCAACAGCTTAGATCCGTGGTCCCCATTTCGTAAAGATCATTTTTTTCCTCCTCATATTTCTTGACCCATACATTGTGATTCAACAGATATATAGCCTTAATCACTTGAATGGAAAGAAAAACGTCAGTCATTTTCTTGAAAATTATTGTTTGCATTGAGAAAATGAATTGAAATTTATTGTAATATGACATGAAATTGAGTTCCACTTTTCAGAATTAAATATCCATTTACTATGTCTGGATTAAGAAAAGAACACATACTTCCTGTTCTACACTAGTTGTGCCTATCTGGGTGCCTTTGAAATGATTTTCTTAATTGGTTTTTTATAATTTCTTTCTTCATTGTGAAAATTCGGTGGCTAAACTGTTTTTCCCCCCTCGTAGAGATGCTGTAAGACGTATATTCAGTCCTCACTTTGACAAAGGTAAGCTGATATATACTATTTGTTTAAATTGTCATTTTTTCTGTAAAGTTCAGTGAGTTAATTTGATTGTTCCCCAAATACTAATAAGATCACTCTTTTATTGTTGTTTAGCCTGTCTTATGTTGAGAAATTGACATTCCCTAATCCATTCTCTCATTTTTGGTTTGTTTATGTATACCTTTGTTAGTGATCTGTTTTCAGAATTCTAGTTTGTACCCTTTTAGCATGTTTCATGCCTCGCATCATATTTCACCAGTTCCTGCCACTGAAGATCAGGTACATTACCTGTTTAAAGTTTGACTAACATAGACATCTATTTTAGAATTCAGTACTTCTCATAAGGACTTTGATCTACACTTTAAACCTTTTTCCTTTTTGTCAGATTGAAGCGGAAGCAATTGCGGTTAGAGTTGTGGCAAAGGATTTTTGTCCTCTAAAAATTATGCTAGACAGGGTGATTTTAACTTCCACTGGTGTGCTTCTGGGTTGTTGGCAAGTTACTATCTAGAAGTGGAAATTATCATTTGACATGTTCGATCATCATTTCATTTTAGTTCTTTTTTTTCCTTTTTTTGTGTAGGTGATCTTTGGTACTGATCCTGTGATCATTCGTGCTAAGCTGAGAACTGCACTCCCACATGCACCTGAGAAGCAGTTAGTAGGTAACTCATCTTGCCCTTTATAAATTGTTATTGGCATATTGTCACTGGATAATTTCTAGATGAACATTGCTATGGAACCAATGAGTTTGAAATTTGTTGCTTCCTGCAAAACTACTTTGTTCAAGGCGTTAACTTATCAGCTTTCTGATGCAGTATGATCCTGCTATTGTTTACACATCATTTGCAAGGCTTCTGGGTCACCCTAGAGCTTCACCCACGGTAGAACTATTATAGCATCCTTCAGCTTGTGACTGTCAATTGTAACCAATAGATTTCTCTGATTGACATCCCCTAGGATTTTCATAATGTTGCAATTGCAACCTGGGAGACAAAGAATGGCTGTTGTTCGTCTTGTGAAGCAGTAACATTTGGAGCTAGCTTTAAATGAAGTGTGTGAATAAGTGCTATCTATACTTTGCCAAATCTAATTAACTTGAATTCCTTCTCTAATACAATATATGCGTAAACAGTTGCAGCTAAGTGAAAGATTGCTATTCTTAGAACATGCATATAAATCATTTTTCGACAGATAGCAATATGATTAGGGGTCATTCAACAATAAGGGGATAGCAAACATCATCTTATCTCATCTTTGGATGTTATGCATGCTTTTGTTCTTGCATTTACTAGGATTTTTGACACGACTCAAAAATGTTTTATAACTCCCAAGCATAAGAGTGCCTAATTATAATATAACCAGGTGAGTCCGAGGTCGAACCACAGGGAAAAAATTTAATTTGTTTATTTAGTTTTACCTAAGTAAAGAAAAGAACATTTAAATATATGAAAATTAATCTAAATGAAACTATGGAATTAAATTAGTTAGGGCTATGGATCCACTCTTAGCAGTAAATATAATTTAATAAATTATTTTTATTATTTGTCTTTATTGTCCAAAAGGTTAATTGTATAAATTATCATTATTTTTCCATTAATTTTATTATGGATTAGGTACTTAGTGTGCTAAAATTTAACTTGTCTACAATAAGTCAAAATACCATTTTTACCATATTTTGTACGAAGATATTAAGAATTTATTGTGCCAAACTCCCTTGTTGTCTACAACAAATCAAAATTTCAAAATATAAAATATGGATAATTTTAATTAGAAAATAATTTAATTTATATAATTAAAAGTAGAATTTGATTAAATCATATTTTCCTATTAAGAGTTTCACCTTATCCTAACTATTATTATTTAGCTATCCATAATTGAAATAAAAACAAGATTTGAAATTAAATTAAGCATAATTAATATAAATAAAAACAACTAAATTTAACTAAATTAAAATTAATTTAATAAATATTACAAAGAGAGATGAGATGAAGAAGAATTTCGGGAGAAAGAAGTGAAGAAAAGGTGTAGAGATGTGCTCCCCCTCTCAATTTATACTAATCCATAATTAATCCACACCATACACTTAATTAAATCTGAATTAATCACAACCTTACATTTGTCCCACTAATCAAACATAAGTGACCCGCTAATCGAAACACAATCTTAATTCAATCCTCTCAAGCATATCCACTCACAATTACCACACCTAACAGAGTAAAAATTTATAATCTTACAATTACCATACGTAAAATGATAAAAATAAAATTTTACAACAAAAGTCTCGGATCTTTTTCGTCAATGACTTAGCTTTTCGGGCCTCCAAAATCTAAATTTGACCTCCGTTTATTTATTTAGAGCCTCGAATTGCATGAAATTATTATTTTTACCTACTGAACACACAAAAATACATAATATCAAATATTTAAAATTATAATTAGAAATTCATAATATATAACATAATAACAAATGTAAATGATAACATAAGCACAAAATAACATTTTAATTACTTAGTAAACATACAATTTTTAACACTAATCACACCTCCCAACTAGCTTATTACTAGTCCTTAGCAGTAGAAACCCTATATTAAATTAAGATTTGCAAAATTCACATGCAAAGTAAATAGTTATTCATCTATCCTCTAAAGTACCAAATAAATGAATTCTCCCAAATTCCTTTACTTTAACATGTTGTCATTCACTCATTATCTAGAATATCCCTAAACCTTCTTTTGTGCTCAAGAAATTAACACAATACTTATGGAGTTTCATAAAAGAAAACAACTCTTTTGTTCCAAAGATTCATCAGAGATACAATTAAAATTAGGCAGTAGATTATTCACACAATTTAAAATATTGCATATTGAATCCATGTAGCGAGCTTTGAGCTAGTGACTCCTAGACCAGGTGGCCTTAGGACACTAAGTGTTAAGACACTCATACGGACTTACTTACTCGGATTATTTATAATGAATAAGCAAATAACATATCTGTCACCCATGTAGCGAGCTTTGGGTCAGTGACTCCCAAGCCAGTTGGCCTTATGGCACTAAATGTTAAGACATCCCTACGGATTTAATTGCTCAGGTTCTAGAAAAACAAAAACAAGCAATATACCTGTCACCCATATAGCGAGCTTTGGGTCAGTGACTCCCAGATCAGTTGGCTTTAGGGTACTAGGTGTTAAAGACACCCCTACGGACTTAATTACTCAGGTTTTAGAAATAGCAAAATTAAACACATTCTTTCCTTTTCTTTCTCTTTTCTCTTTTCTCTTTTTTTTTTTGGATTTTTTTTAAATATATACATTTTCCACTACCTTGATATTATCTCCAATGAATCCAAAGAACAAAATTATTGCATTTTAACTTACAACCCACTAGCATGCATCATAGTGTGTGTATGTGAAGAATGATTTACTAATACATGTTTAATGAATAAATGACAGAATTAAATAATTAATGATAACTAAATAGAGAATTCATAAATTTGAATAATTCAAAGAGCAGGGAACAAAAACAACTTTCTATAAATTTCAAAATCAAAATATAATACAGACTGGACTATTAGGATGCGTTTCAAAGTATTGACTCTTTACACGGCCATTCTAGATAAGAAAATTTTTTGTTGTTTTTAGATTTTTTTTAAAATAAACAAACACACGTATTTACAATGTATGTCAACTATCCCCATCCCCCAACCTATTCTAAATCTTGTCCTTGACATTATATAATTTAAAGATACACATGTAGAGGCTAAAAAGATATAAAATAATAATAATAATAATAATAAGAGGAAAAGTAAGAAAGATCACACCTGAATTGGCTGCTGCAGCTTAAAAGAAGATGACAAAGAACAAGAAAATGTTAGATAGTTTTTTTTTTTAGAAATAAAACTCTAAGACTAAGAAGATGCGTTTATAGAGTCACTACACTCTATAATTCTGCCATCTTTGACTCAACTTTATCCAAAGTTAGTCTTTATAACAATATTTAGTAAAAACATCACCAGGATAGACACATTCCACAACTGTCAAGTATTCCCTCCCCCCAACCTGGACGAGATATTGTCCTCAATATCTTAAAGGAAAGAAGTAAAGTTTGGAAGACATCACCTGAATACTAAAACAGAAAATATTTACAAACGGAGAGTTAAATCTAATTTGCACTTCTTATTACTGCTACTGCTACCATCATCGGTTGACCAATCCAACGCCAAGGTCATGGGATCTGGCTTTGGTTTGTAAGCTTGTAAAAGATCAAATAACTCATTAGCAGTAGGAGCACAAAAAAAGACTTTTTTTACTGTGGGTGAAACAAAATGATTCTTAATTGCATGGTTAATAAAGGTTAACAAGCCATCATAAAAATTATTAACATTTAATAAACCGACGGGTTTTTGATAAATGTTCAAATGGGTCCAAGATACAAATGTAACTAATGCCTCTAGAGTTACAAGATCCCCTGATAAGAAAATAAAAGAATCAGCGTGATTTTGCATTTTGAATATTCTCTCTTGCATACTTGAGATGACTAACTCTTCTCCAATTGGTGGACCAAGTAAGCATCCTAAAGGTTTTAGAGCATTTGGGATGATGCTTAGCACTTGGCCTCCTTTAGTGAAAACAACTTCTAAGATAAGCTTTGATAACCCTTAGTCACCGCCTCTATATACCAGGTGTAGTTTTCTCTCTACTACAACACAACCAAGATCTACAGCAGCCTGAACAAACTCCTTGTACAGTCCATATCGAAACCCAGAAAGCACACAAATTTTTTTGAATTGTCTACTCGAAGTTGCTGTCGTTGGAACAATCTCAAAAATAATTTGTGAGGGTTTGAAAAATATGCACATATTTAAAGATCTTGATGACAAACATAATGATACACAACTATAGATGAAGTGGTGTATTTGTCAAATAACGTGTGAAGCTTTGGCTCATTATTCAAAAGCAAATCATAAAAAGAAAAAGCAAACAGTAATTAGACATAAAATCAAATCATTAAAAACAATAATGCAAAATATAAAAGATTTAAAAGGAAAGGATATTTACTGGTAGTTGTGATTGTGGTTCACATCTTCCTCTGGTTTTACGTCCAGTAACGGCTTGAATGCTCTCTATAGGTCGAGGATAGGCTTCCCATCCAGTTTTCTTATAAGCTGGCAAACAAGGTCTTTTTGAGTCAAATTCCCAAGACTAAACTATGCACTTTCTTTTTTGCCATAATTGGTGAATTGTACGTTGTACATATCCGTTTCGATGCATCTCAAGAGATCGTAAGATATCATCCAATGATTCTTTACTCATGTAATCTTTAATGAATTTAATTTAATCTTCACGAGTATCAGAAACCATTCCAAAAGATTTACAAATTTTTCGCTTGCATTCATGTTGTACACAGTTATGACATTTAGAGCCAAGTCGTTTAGCTCTTCTCTTTTTAGCGAATGTGCTCTTACCAAAACCAGGCATATAAAAAATAAATGGATCAGAAAACTCACCTTCTATTTGGACCTTTGCTTCTATTAACCAATGGATGTCAGGAGGAATGCCATGAATCATTAACAAACGTAGTCGTTCACAACGAGCTTTGTAAATTTTTCTTAGGGCATTTTGAGGGAGAGATGGAAAATGCTTATGTAGTTTTTGTTGTATTTCTTCCATTTTTGGTTTTGGGGTTTCAGTTATTGTGGGAAACTTAGAATATCGACTTAGAAGTCACGGAGTACCGTTATCCGCCATTTATACAGGATGGTAATTAAAATAACAAAAATGAAACGAATCAAATCTGCAAAATCAAAACAAACATAAAAGCGAACAAATAACAACAAAGAAAATACACTAAAAAAATAAATAAATAAAATAAAATTACATCTGTCCTCTTATTGCATTAAACTCAAGTTGTAATTGGAAGTTATATATGCCGCCTTCTATTTCCCAAAGTTATCTTTCAAGATCCTCAACGTAGGCCACTTACTCTGGTGGTCGTCGTTCCCAAATTAGATGTGATTTACAACTTTGTATCAGGTTTCTTAAGTGCCTGAAGGTGATCTGTCTTATTGTTGTTTGTCTCATGACATAAATAAAAAAATATAGATAGAAAATACAATTGTTAAACAAACACGCTTAAACAAGAAATATTATAAAGCTAAAGAAACCGTGTGATGCACATCAATCGAGACATAAAAAGAAACAATTAAATAGTCAAATAGTAAAATAACAGTAAAACAAAACAAAACAAAAATAATTAAGTCACCCGTTAAAGATTTAATCAAGATTTGGTGGGTCACTCAAATTGATTTCGGTGTCATCTTCATGTGGTTGATATTCCAGATTTGGTTTTAATCTATGACCATCAACTTTAAATATGACACCATTCTTTGGATTCTCAATTTCTACGGCCCCATATGGATACATATTTTTCACAACAAATGGCCCACTTTACCTTGACTTTAACTTTCTTGGAAACAAATGAAGATGAGAATTATAAAGCAAGACTTTTTGACCAAGTTCAAATGTTTTCTGAAGAATTTTTTTATCATGAAAAGCTTTGGTTCTTGCCTTTATAATTCTTGAATTTTCATATGCATCATTACGTAATTCCTCAAGTTCATTCAATTGCAACTTACGTAATTTACATGCATCATCAAGGTTTGCATTATAAGTTTTAACATCCCAAAACGCCTTATGCTCAAGTTCAACTGGTAAGTGACAAGGTATTCCATAATCTAGACGATAAGGAGACATTCCTAAAGACGTCTTAAATGCAGTACGGTAGGCCCAAAGTGCATCAGTAAGTCTAAGAGACCAATCTTTTCGGTTTGGGTTAACCATCTTTTCTAAAATTTGTTTTATCTCCCTTTTTGCTAATTCAACTTGACCACTTTTTTGAGGATGATAAGGGGTAGCAACTTTATGTGTAATTCAATATTTTTTCATTAATGACTCAAAAGGCTTATTACAAAAATGTTTACCCCCATCACTTATAATGGCTCAAGTAATTCCAAATCGACTTAAAAGATTTTCTTTTAAAAATTTAATCACAGTTTTACTATCATTATTTCGGCAAGGAATTGCTTCAATCTATTTTGAGACATAATCAACTGCAACTAATATGTACATAAATCCAAAAGATGGTGGAAACGGACCCATCAATTCCCCAACAATCAAATATTTCTATTTCAATATGGGATTTAAAGGCATTATGTTTCTTTTAGTAATTGATCCCAATTTTTGGTAATTTTCACAAGTTTTACAAAATTCATGTGTCTTTGAATATGGTGGGCCAATAAAATCCACATTGCAAAATTTTAGCCGCAGTTTTTCTTAAAGAAAAATGTCCACCACATGCTTACGAATGACAAAAAATTAATGACACTACTTACCTCATTGTTGGGAATACATCGCTGCAAAATTTGATCAGGGTAATATTTGAACAAGTAAGGATCATCCCAATAAAATTTCTTTACCTCAACCAAAAATTTCTTCTTATCTTAAGTGTTCCATTGCAAAGGCATTTCACCTGTAACAAGAAAATTAACAATGTTAGCATACTATGGCATTGAAGTAACAGAAAATAAAAATTCATCTGGAAAAGAATCATTGATGGGTGTTATATTAGTGCAGAATTCATATGTGAGTCTTGATAAATGTCAGCAACGACATTTTCGGCACCCTTTTTATCTTTGGTGGTAAGGTCAAATTCTGGGAGTAACAAAATCCAATGAATTAGTCTTGGCTTGGCATCCTGTTTAGTCATTAAATATCTCACAGCAGCATGATCAGTAAAAACAGCAGATTTAGAACCAAGCAAATATGAACGAAATTTGTTTAATGAAAATACCACAGCAAGTAATTCTTTTTCAGTTGTAGAATAATTCATTTAAGCACTATCCAAATTCTTACTCGCGTAATAAATCACGAAAGGCTTACCATCCCTTCTTTGTCCTAAAACAGCACCGACAGCAAAATCACTTGCATCACACATTAATTCAAAAGGTAAAGACCAATCAGGAGATTGCATAATAGGTGCAGATGTTAAAAGACAAATTATTTTCTCAAAAGATTTTTGGCGATCATCAATCCATTCAAATGTTGCATCTTTTAATAAGAGGTTAAAAAGTGGTTTACATATGACACTAAAATTTTTTATAAACCTTCTATAAAATCCTGCATGTCCTAAAAAGAATCGCACATCTCTAACTATTTTTGGTTGTGGCAATTTAGAAATGACTTTAATTTTTGCTTTGTCAACTTCAATTCATTTAATAGACACAACATGATCCAAAACAATTCCAGAAGCAACCATGTAATAACATTTTTCCCAATTCAACACAAGTTCTTTTTCAGCACATCTTTTCAAAACTTTTTCCAAATTATCAAGGCAATTATCGAAAGAGTTCCCAAACACAGTTAAATCATCCATAAAGACCTCTAAACAATGTTCAACCATGTCACAAAAAATGTTTAACATACATTTTTGAAATGTTGCAGGAGCATTACAAAGTCCAAATGGCATCCTTTTAAAATGTTCCAAAGGGACATGTAAATATGGTATTTTCTTGATCTTCAAGTACTATAGGAATTTGATAATAGCCTGAGTAGCCATCTAAAAAGCAATAGTAAGGATGTCCAGCTACTCTTTCTAAGATTTGATCAATAAATGGCAAGGGAAAATGATCTTTTCTAGTGGCTTCATTTAATTTTCTGTAATCAATGCACATGCGCCAACTAGATGTAATTCGTGTTGGAATTAACTCGTCTTTTTCATTTTCAACAACAGTGATGCCAGATTTTTTAGGCACTACTTGTGTAGGGCTTACCCACTTACTATCAGAGATAGGGTAGATAATTCCCACATCAAGAAATTTAAGAACTTCTGTTTTTACTACTTTTATTTGTGGATTGAACCTTCTTTAAGGTTGTTAACATATTTTAGCATTTTATTCCAAATTAATTATATGTGTGCAAATTAAGGGATTAATGCCTTTGATATCATTTAAAGTCCATCCAATTGCATTTTTATGCTTTTTAAGAACAGATAGTAACTTACCTTCTTGGTTGCTTGTTAGAGTAGAAGAAATCACAACAGGATAAGTCTCTTCTTCTCTAAGAAAAACATACTTCAATCCTTCGGGCAAAGGTTTCAATTCCAGTTTAGGTGCTTCTAGTTGTTATGTCTTTTCAATGATTTCAAGTTCTTCAAATTTGAGCTTTTCCTTGTCATTTTGTAAAATCTGCGTAGAATCAAGCAACGAATTTATATAAGAAGTATCAGGTTCAAGTTGCTTATTTGATTCAATTGAATTAACCAAAAAAATAGTAGAAAGTTCAGAAAATCCCTTTTTTGAATATTTTCCTCTATACAAGACTCAAACAATTCCTTTTGTTTATCAATATAATCTTCATTCTCATTTTCTTCATTAGGTTGCCTACACATGTTGAAAACATTCAATTCCAAAGTCATGTTCCAAAAGATAAGTTCATTAAACCATTCCTACAATTAATCAAAGCATTAGCAGTGGCTAAAAATGGTCAGCCCAAAATTACAGGAATTAGTTTGTAATTATTCACAATAGGTTCAGTTTCTAAGACAATAAAATCCATAGGATATATGAATTTATCAACTTGTACTAAAACATCTTCCACTATTCCTTTTGGTACTTTAACTGACCTATCGGCAAGCAAAAGTGTAGTTGAAGTTGATTTTAACTCACCAAGATTAAGTTGAAGATAAACTGAATATGGAAGCAAATTAACACTAGCACCAAGGTCTAATAAAGCATGTTCAATTCCGTGATCACCAATAATACAAGAAATAGTAGGACAACCAGGATCTATATATTTCAATGTATTACTAGTAGATAGAATGGTACTTACCTGTTCAGCCATGAACGCTTTCTTTCTTACTTTCAATTTCCTCTTAACAGTACATAAGTCTTTCAAAAACTTGGCATATGAAGGTACCTGTTTAATTGCATCTAATAGAGGAATGTTAACTTTCACTGGATTAAAAATTTCATAAATTTCAGAAGAATGGTTTGATTTCTTTAGTTTATTCAATGCGTACGGAAATGGTGGTTCAAGCGGAACAATAGTTATTTCCTCACTAGGTGTAAGTTTATTTACCCTTCCTTACCCTTTGAATTTTCATCACCTACGTCTTCACAAGGTTCAGGAATAGATTTGTCAATAACCTTAACACTATGAAGAGTTATGACTGACTTGACTTGGTCCATGGGTAGATTTTGTTGAATCTTAGGATTTGGTTGCGGTTGAGTTGGAAATTTACCTTTCTCTCGAATTGTGAGTGCATAAGCAATTTTGCAAGAGTATCTTTTCAATCCGAAAAAGTTTGTGCATTTTGATTGTTAATAACATCTTGCCTTTTAATGAATGAGCGCATTGTATCTTCTAGATTTTTCCATGGTGGGGGAACATAGGGTACATAAGGCTGAGAGTTTTGAAAAATTTGTGGAGGTGGTGCTTGTGAAGATTGTGCATTATTATTATTCCTCTAACTAAAATTTGGATGATTTCTCCACCCAAGATTATAAGTATGTGAATATGGATTTGACTTATTAAAAGTGTTAATGGCATTTACTTGATCATGGGGACATTCTTTAAGTGCAGGCAGAGTGGAATAATCTTGAGTGAAATGGTCATTAGAACTACAAACATTACATGCAATTTCTTGAACAGATTTTACTTAATCACTCTTTTTATGTTCTAAGGCTTCAACTTTTTTAACTAGGGATGCAAATTTTGCTTGTAAATCATGATCTTCCTTAAGGTTATGGATTCCTCCACTAGATGGAGATGGTTATGATTTATTTGACGATTCAAAAGTTCCAACAGTATCCCAATGTTGTGCATTTTCAGCTAATGGGTCAAGTTAATCTAGTGCATCTTCAAGATTTTTATCTCTAAATTCACTATTACACACCATTTCGACTACTTGTCTACTTTGGGGTGTTAAGCCCTCGTAAAAATAAGTGACCAATCGCCAAGTTTCAAAACCATAGTGTGGACATATATTAAACAAGTCTTTAAACCTATCCCAACATTGGTATAATGTTTCTCCATTTTTTTGAGTGAAAGAAGTGATTTGTCTTTTAAAAGGACTGGTTCTATGAGATGGAAAGAATTTTTTCAAAAACTGTTCTTGCATGTTATTCTAAGTTCTTATTGGTTCAGACCAGCGTCTCATACAATGATGGTGATGTTATGTGTATGAAATTATATTATAAAAGTATTACACAAACAAATAACATAAGAACTAAATAAAAATTATGCAAATTAAAAATGCGAAATAAATAATAAAAAAACAAAAAATTAAAATTAACAGTTTCAGGCGGTGAACAGACCTTTTAAACTAATAACATAAATTAAAGCAAAAAAAATGCGAAAATTAAATTGCTGAGATTTAAAGAAATTAGAAAGTTATGAGTTAATAATTAGTTTGTTTGTTCCAGATTAAGTCCAAATTGAGTCCAAATAATTCCAAGTATGAGTATTATGAGAAATTTCGTCCAAGGACCGTTTCGCAAATTTTTTATAATTTTATGGTCACACTGTAATTTTTAGAGGTTTAGAACAAATCCACGTGGGATGAAAGTGAATATTCTGAAAAGTTTATGGGTATAATAGTATTTAAGAGAAGAAGAAGGGGACAAATGAAACTTTACAGAAAGTAAAAGATTTGAAAAACAGAAAAGTAAAAACAAAAATAAAAGTAAAAGAAAATAAATACCTTTCCCCGGCAACGGCGCTAAAAACTTGACATGACTCAAAAGTATTTTATAACTTCCAAGTATAAGAGTGCCTAATTATAATATAAGCCAGTGAGCCCGGGATCGAACCACAGGGAAAAGATTTAATTTGTTTATTTAGTTTTACCTAAGTAAAGAAACGAAAATTTAAATATATGAAAATTAATTTAAATGAAACTATGAAATTAAATTAGTTAGGGCTATGGATCCACTCTTAAGAGCAAATATAATTTAATAAATTCTTTCGATTATTTGTCTTTATTGTCCAAAAGGTTAATTGTATAAATCATAATTATTTTTTCATTAATTTTATTATAGATTGTATAAATTTTCATTAATTTTCATAAGGTTAATTGTATATGAACAAAATCTGGGGAATTTTAGATGAAGATGGAGAGTGGACAGAAGATGAAGATGATGTGGAAAGAATGTTTTGCAATTACTTTGCAAATCTTTTCACCACAACTAGTCCTTCCCAAACTCAAATGGAAGATGCTTTACATGAGATGCCCATGAAGGTAACAAGGGAGATGAATGAGGAGCTAGACAGACCCTTCACTGTAGAGGAGATATCAACAGCCTTGTCCCAAATGTGCCCAACCAAAGCCCCTGGACCAGATGGATTCCCAGCAGCATTCTTTCAAAAGCATTGGAAATTAGTGAAGAAAGGAGTGCTGACAACTTGCCTTCACATCTTCAATAAAGGAGGTAACATTGCCCCTCTCAATCATACATACATTGCACTTATTCCAAAAGTTGAGAAGCTTAGACAAGTGACAGAATTTAGACCTATTAGTCTTTGTAATGTGATATATAGAATTGTAACAAAGACCATAGCTAATAGGTTGAAATTTATGTTACACAACATCATCTCACCAATGCAAAGTGCTTTCATTCCTAATAGACTCATTACAGACAATGTAGTTATAGGATATGAATGCTTGCATAAGATAAGGCTTAGTAAGGGGAAAATGAATGGCCTTTTAGCTTTAAAGCTTGATATTTGTAAGGCTTATGATAGAATTGAGTGGTGTTTTTTGGAAAATGTAATGAAGAAGCTGGGCTTTTCATCCAAATAGAATGAATTGATAATGAGATGTATTTCAACAGCATCCTTTTTTGTTCTTATAAATGGTGCAGCAAAGGGTATGATTCATTCACAAAGGGGATTGAGGCAAGGGTGCCCTTTATCTCCTTATCTCTTTATCTTTTGTGCAGAAGGCTTTTCAAATCTATTGCAGCAAGCAGAATCAAAGAAGCAAATTCAAGGGCTAAAGTTTAGCAGTAGCTTGTCAATCACCCACTTACTTTTTGCAGATGACAGTCTCATATTCACAAGGGCTACAACTGAAGTTTGCATGAAATTAAAGTAGATTTTTGATAAATGCTCAGCTGCTTCAGGACAAATTTTCAACTACGATAAATCTTCAATGTTCTTCAGTGGCAACACTCCAGCCAAGCAAATTGATGAAATCAAAAGCATATTTCAGCTCAATGTTGTCTCTAGACATGAGAAGTACTTGGGCCTGCCATCCATGGTAGGAAAAAAGAAAATCAGCTTCTTCAATGATATCAAGTTAAGAGTTTTAGGCAAGATATTGAGCTAGCACAGCAAGTTATTTTCAAGTGGAGGGAAAGAAGTTTTAATTAAAGCAATTGCTCAAGCAGTCCCTGCATATGCTATGAGCGTGTTTAGAATTCCAATGGGGCTAGGTGTTGACATCCAAAAAGCAATTACTTGGTTTTGGTGGAACTCAAAAGGGGATCATAGAGGCATTCATTGGACAAGGTGGGAGAGGATGTACAAGTCTAAAGGCAAAGGAGGAATGGGGTTCAGAGATATATCCAACTTTAACCAAGCATTAGTGGCTAAACAAGACTGGAGGTTGATTCAATTTCTTGACTCTTTCATGGCAAAAGTCTTACAAGCTCAATATTTCAAGAAAACAGATTTCCTAAACGCAAAGTTCGGACATAAGCCATCTTTTATTTGGAGGAGCATTTTTTAGGGAAGACAAGTGCTTCACCATGGGTTGAGATGGAGAATAGAAAGTGGAGAACAAGTAAAGCTTTATAACAACAACTGGATTCCTAGACCATCAACTTTCAAGATAATGTCAACACCAACTTTGCCTTTTGATACCACAGTTTCTGCTCTAATCAATAAGGAACATAGGTGGAATGAAGCTCTAATCAGACAACATTTCATGACTGAAGATGCAGAACACATCTTGAAGATTTTGTTACCAAGAAGTCCAAAACCAGATCGACCAATATGGGCTTATGATAAACATGGTAATTATTCAGTTAAGAGTGGTTATCAGACTGCATTAAGACTTAAATTTCCAGATAGCCCAGATACATCTAGGAGAAATTCAGCAGAGTGGAATGAAATTTGGAAACTGGAGTTGCCAGCAAAAGTAAAGATATTCATGTGGATGGCAGCACAAAATCTGCCTCCAACAGCAGAGAAATTGTGGCAGAGAAGGGTTTTTATAGCAACCTTGGTGTCCAAGGTGTGGCAAACAAGGAGAAAACACACCTCATGCTTTGTTGAACTGTAAAGCATCTCAGAAAATGTGGAAGCTTACAGATTTTGCTGATGATATGAAGTTCTTTGCTAACAATGATCTGTTGAGTGTGCTTCAAGTTTTAGCAGCAAAGAAAAGCAAAACAGAAATGGAGCTCTTTGTAGCTCTATGTTGGGCTAATTGGCACTTAAGGAATCTCCATGTCTTTAAAGGGAAGAAGGAAGATTCTCAGGTATCACTGGCTAAAGCAGAGGCAATCATGGAATCATATAAGAAAATCAAACAAACCTCCCTACCATCTTCCTCAAGGCAAAGTTGCACAATAAATCTGACTTGGGAAGCTCCTGCAGCAGGGTGTTTTAAGGTGAATGTGGATGCAGCAACAAAGTTAATGAATCCGGTGGCAGGTTTGGGAGTAGCAATTAGAGACTCTTGGGGGAATTTTGTAGCAGCAGCTCAAAAGCAAATTAAGTTCCATGGAGATGTTCTTGCTGCAGAAACAGAAGCAATTCTACTGGGAATTGAAATAGTAGAAACTGCAGGCTACAAGCCTTTGATACTTGAATCTGATTGCCAAGAAGCTATGGACTTAATTGCGGTAAGGAAATGTAGCAAAGCTGAGGTATCTTGGACCATTTCAGACATCTAAGAAGAATTATAGAGACTGAACAATGGCAATGTGCAACATGTTTCAAGACTTTGTAATGATGCTGCCCATTTTTTAGTCGAAATGGCTTTAAACAGTGCAAATCTGTAATGTGGACCAATGCTTGTCCCCCTCATCTTTTGTATCTTTTTTCTAATTTGAATCAATGAAAGCTAAGCTTTTCTCTCAAAAAAAAAAAAAGGTACTTAGTGTGCCAAAATTTAACTTGTCTACAATAAGTCAAAATACCATTTTACCATATTTTATCCGAAGATATTAAGAATTTATTGTGTCAAACTCCCTTGTTGTCCACAACAAATCAAAATTTCAAAATATAAAATATGGATAATTTTAATTAGAAAATAATTTAATTTATATAATTAAAAGTAGAATTTGATTAAATGATATTTTCCTACTAAGAGTTTCACTTTACCCTAACCATTATTATTTAGCTATGCATGATTGAAATAAAAACAAGATTTGAAATTAAATTAAACATAATTAAAATAAATAAAAACAACTAAATTTAACTAAATTAAAATTAATTGAATAAATATTACAAAGAGAGATGAGATGATGAAGAATTTGAGGAGAAAGAAGTGAAGAAAAGGTGTAGAGATGTGCTCCCCCCTCTCCTCAATTTATACTAATCCATAATTAATCCACATCATACACTTAATTAAATCCTAATTAATCACAACCTTACATTTGTCCTACTAATCCAAACACAATCCTAATCCAATCCTCTCAAGCATATCCACTCACAATTACTACACCTAATATGGTAAAAACTTATAATCTTACAATTATCATACATAAAATGGCAAAAATAAAATTTTACAACAAAAGTCTCAGATCCTCTTCGTCAATGACTTAGCTTTTCGGGCCGCCAAAATCCAAATTTGACCTCCGTTTATTTGTTTAGAGCCTCGAATTGCATGAAATTATTATTTTTACCTAATGAACATATAAAAATACATAATATCAAATATTTAAAATCATAATTAGAAATTCATAATATATAACATAATAACAAATGTAAATGATAACATAAGCACAAAATAACATTTTAATTACTTAGTAAACATACAATTTTTAACACTAATCAATTTTCTGATTCGCACCTGTACCACATCATATGCAAGAGCCTTATCAACTCCGTTTTTTCCATGAGCTAGTAGATAGTCTAAACAATCAAATCCGTGGATCAGAGGTAATTAATTAATTTAATTAATTAATCGAGTATGTAATTTAGGTGTAAATGTTTATAAATGCTGACTGTTATTGTTTTATTGCTTTGCTTGTGTACGTAGATAGGAATTTGTATACCATAAAGGCGGTGCCATTTACAGAAGTGCGTTCCATTTTTCGACACACTCCGGCTTTTGGGTGGCAGTACATAATTGTTGTTTTGTCATCAGGTTGTCAATTTGTTTTAGCTCTAATAAATTTATTGGCTTCACTTTAGGTGCTTATATGAACTATTATTTACCTCTACACATTGAGTGAATAGGAGTGTTTTTTTTTCAGTTCTACACTGGAGGAGTTAGGGAGTTCCGCCTTACCATAAAGCAACACGTGTTACACTTGAGGTTGATGATTTATTACCATATTCCCCTTTTCTTTTAATTTCTTATATATGTATATGTGTATAGTGTATATGTATTATATTAGTCTATGAACTAGATTCTAAATTAATCAAGAATGTGCAGAGATGCATGTATGTTCTTGAGCATGTGAAATCTGTCTACTGCTGTTCAAGTGAAACATAGATATTAGACTAGAGTTTTTGTTAACTTTGGTTTAGTTCAGATTGCGTGTTCTGAAATGTTGCATCATATGAGTATCTGTGGGATATGGATATCTTATATTAACAATATGTATGATTGAGTTATGAATTTTTAACCCCTAGATCAATTAAGCACTTTGCTGCAGTAAAAGTGCCTAAATATTTCTGCAGCTCCTACTCTTATTCTAAGATGGGCATTGCTCATTTTTTAGCAATTCGTAGCCCTTCCATGCAATGAACAGAGAGAGAGAGAGAGAGAGGAAAGAAATTTAATGGCCGACAAAAATTTGGGCCTGTTACAAATGTAGTGTCAATGTCATACAAAAATTGAATTAAAATTATATTGATACACTTGCGAAGCTTGAACAGAAGTTTGAGCAATGCCATCTACAGAAAACTAGATAATGAGGTGATCTATTAGAATATGTGTACCTCATTCATGAGCTCATATGTACCTGTTTCATTCGTTTCGAAACCACATATATGTGTATTTTTTTTTATCAAAATGTAAGGGTCCCATGTCTATAATTTTAGATCTAAAAGGGGGTGTTGATTCACATCAATCGCTTTTTCTATGAGATATTGAAGTTTATTGGTTGAAGTGATTCATTCTCAGCTAGTGTATGTATTTAACAGCTCTAATCTTAATTTGATATGATTTTCCTTTTGAGTTGGTAGATGCAGAAACCTGATAAGTTCATTGGATTGATATTCTCTGTGTTATTCTTACTCTGCATTTCTTCCACTACATTCCATTCTATATGAAACATCTATTCATTCTAAACAGGAGTTAAACAAGACACTCATAGAAAATAGTGCAATTACACTTGGAAAGCCTGCATGGGTTTTCCCAGAACTTGTGTCACCCCACATGGAACATTTCATGCAACCTTGGCGTATTGCTTTGCAAGAATTAGAGGGCTGGAAGTCCTGGAAGTCATGCATTAATCATCGGAAGATTTGTTGAGAAACTTGGTTTGGTAGCTGGAATTAGAGTGCTGGAAGTCCTAGAAGTCTTGTATTAATGTTTGGAAGTTTTGTTGAGAAACTTGGCTTGGTGGCTGGAATTTTAGTTACTTTTCTTGTAGTTTCATTGGAATTTAACAGTTGTTTTTTTATTTTGAGATGCTTTTTTTTTCCAATTTGGGATGTTTTATAATGTATCACATTGGATATTTATGTATTTCTTTTGAAATTAGTTTGTTGGATTGAATGAATGTATTCCAAAGAGATATTAATTGTTTTCCGATTTTTTTTTATGATATTCGTTTTATTAATAAACAAGAATTCTTCAACAAATTATAATTTTAATATTTTAAAAAAAATTATATTATTTTATGACGGGAAATATCCATCATAAATTCTGTCATAAATAATTTTCCGCCAAAATTAAATAATAACTTTTCAAATGAAAAATGAATTTCCCGCTAAAAGTTTAAAAAAATGGCGCGAAAATTTAATTTGAATTAATTTTTACATTAAAAGATTATGTGACGGATATATGACTATAAAAACCCATCATGAATTCATGACGGAAAATATTCCGTCATAAATTAATGATATGTACATAGATGACGGATGAACTGTTTGTCATAAACCCCCTTTTATGACAGTTATTTCCCGTCATCTATTGTCTGTTTTCTTGTAGTGAAAGAAGTTCATCAAATAAAATATCTAATATATATACCCTTCGTAGGGAGCATAACTATATCATGAAGTCGAGGTATATATATAATTTTATTATTGAACTAACAATGGAGCCCATGAGAAAAATTATCTTGAATTTTCCCTCTCCCGCTTAATATTTTAAAGTTGATTTTTCCTTTTGAACAGTATACATATTATATCCTACATTGTTAATTGCATGCTTCCTAAAATAATATTATCTAAATGAAATCTAATATTATTAAGCGCATACAAACATCAAACAATATATATCTAGATTCATAATTTATAGATGCAATGTATTATGATGAATAGAGTGGCACTACCTATTCTATATGACGTGTTGTCATGGCATGTTACAACCAACATAGCATACAGATTAAAGCACTTAAACAATCTCAATTCTTGGTTTTCCCAAAGAAACAATGACTTAATCTACAAGCCTAATATCTATTGGGCTTCAGGTCAACGACCATCTTCCTTCTTTCTCTTCCTTGTACTGGCTTTTTAATGGATATGGACACTTTTGGATTTTTAAATTTATCCTTGGTTAAATTTTTAAATTTAAATTTGGGCACCTTTTAGACAAAATTCTACTGGGTCTTATTTTTGAAATATTTTTGTAAAAATCCAGGCCAATTAATTTAATAAAATAAGCCCAAATTCATTTTCAAAAATTCTTGAGCCAAATAAATTTTATTATTAATCTTAACAAATTTTCATTTATATAACCCAATTTTGAAATCCCCAAAATGAGCTTGGGACCAATATAAATAAAATTGGACAAATAATTAGTGTTGTGCTTATTAAATTTTTATTTATATTATCCAGTTGATAACCAAAATTAGGCTTGGATTCAATATAAATAAATTTGACCTTTTCAGCAGAAAATCCCAAATACTTGATGACACGACTTAAAAGGGTTTGATTTACTCCCAAGTATAAGAGTGTCCAGTTATAATATAACCCAGTGAGTCCGGGGTAGAATCACATGAAATTTTAAAATTCAGTAATCAAATATTAAATAAAATTAATTGTAGAAAACGAAATTAATGATTTAAAAAGTGCTAAGGTTACGGAATCCACTATTGAAATTCAAATTATGTTCATAATTCTCTCCCATTAATTATATTTTTGCATTTTATTTACTAATCAAATATTATGTCATTTAATTATTACCTAGCCAATTTTATGAATAATTATAGAAATAAAGTACAACATGTGCCACAACTAAATTGAAGTGTCGACATAATGTCAAAATTACCATATAAATTCAAGGTGATCTAGATCTACTAATTAAAATGACATAAAAATAACCGGTAAATAAAAATATAAATTATAAATATAATAAAATTTAGACTCACTTGAGAGAGAAATTAATTCCATAATTTTGAATCCTTGAGCTTCACTTTTCACCTTAGCTTAGAGAATTAGCTACTCATGCTGAAAAGAAAAATGCTCATTTTATTTGATAGACTTCTGAAATATATTACAAGGAAAATTTGTCAACAAAGGAAATGAAAAACAAAGGAAATCGAAATGAATAAATGAAAGAAAGAGTGAGCTAAGCTATCCCCCAAAAAAAATTCTCTACAATTCTCCTCCAACATTTCTTATATAGGCAAAGCTTCTTTGTCTTCTTTCTCTTCATAATTCACCCATTTGGCTCCTTCCTCTTCATAATTCACGCCCATCCTCAATTATTCAGTCTTTCCATTTACATGCTTTGCCTATGCTGTTTGTCTACTAGCTCCATCTTGGCCAAGATCATTTGGATTTCCCATGCACAATAATTATGCTCTTGTCCTCACGTGCATGCATTATCAATTTGCTCAATAAATGCGTATAATTGTATTGAAGGTCTTCATTTTGGCTAACAATTCTTATTACATCTTTTTATTTATTTATTTATTAATTATATCTCCTCAATAATGCATTCCAAATAACTCCAACAATTCGTCCTTGTTTCTCGCTTTCGGTTCCACTCCTTCCTTATTCTTGAAATTTACCTACGATAAAAAAATATAACAATTAAAATAAAAATAAAAATAAAATTTACATAAAATTACATCTAGGGAGCATTAAAAAAAAAAAGAGTTATGACCACATTAATTAACACTATAAGTGATAAAATGATAATTTAAACCTCTATGAAATATGCACTTTCTAGTGCTAATCACACCCCCCCAACCAGCTTATTGCTAGTCCTTAATAATTGAAGCGTTATATTAAATTGAGATTTACAAAATTCACGTGTAAATTAATAATTGTTTATCTATCCTCTAAATTACCAAATAAATGAAATCTCCCAAATTTCTTTACTTTAATTTATTGTTATTCACCAATTATCCAGGATATCACCAAATTTTTTTTTGTGCTCAAGAAATTAACACAATACTATGAGGCTTCATCAAAAGAGTCCAACACTTTTGTTTCAAAGATTCATCAGAGATACTATTATTATTAGACAGTAGATTATTCACAAAATTCAAAATATAAAATAATTAATCTACGTGGCGAGCTTTAGGCCAGTGACTCTCAAACTAGTTGGCCTTAAGGCACTAGGTGATGAAGCACCCCAACGGGTTATTTATGATAAATAAGCAAATAAAATATTTGTCACCCATATGGCGATCTTTGGGCCAGCGACTCCCAGACCAATTGGCCTTAGGGCACTAAGTGTTGAAACACCCATGCGGACTTAATTACTCGGGTTTCAGACAAATAAATAAACAATATATAACTTCACCCATGTAGCGAGCTTTAGGCCAGTGACTCCCAAGCCAGTTGGCATTAAGGCACTAAGTGTTAAAACACTCATACAGACTTAATTGCTGAGGTTTCAGATATAGAAAAATTAAACACAGTCATTTGTTTTTTTAAAATATATACATTTTCCACTACCTTGATATTATCTCCAATGAATCAAAAGAACAAAATTATTGCAAAATTTTAACTTACAATCCACTAGCAAGCGTCATGGTGTGTGTGAAGAATGATTTAATAATAATTGTTTAATGAATAAATGATAGAATTGACTTAATTAGTGATAATCAAATGGAGAATTCACAAATTTTAGTAATTCAAAGAATAGGGAACAAAAACAACTTACTGTGAACTTCAAAATCAGAATATAATACAGAAATGACTATTTGAATGTGTCTCAAAAGTAGTGACTCTTTACTCAGCCATCCTAGACAATAAAAATTTTGATTTTTTTTAAAATAAACAACACACATATTTACAAATTATGTCAACAATCCCTACCCCCAACTTAATATAAACTATATCTTTATTATTCTATAATTCAAAGAAATGCATGAAAAATGCGAAAAAGATAAAGCAAATATAAATAATAAGAGAAGAAGTAGGAACAATCATACCTGAACTTGCTGTAGAAGCTTAAAGGAGATGACAAAGAAAAAGAAAACATTAAAAACCTTCCCATTTCTTTTTGAAAATAAAACTTTAAGACTAAGAAGATGTGTTTCTAGAGTCTTTATACTCCTTATTCAGCCATCTTCGACTCAAATTTATCTAAAGTTAGTCTTTACAAAAAAATTAGTAAAAACATCACCAGGACTGAGATATTCCACAATTATCACCTATTCCCTCCCCCCAACCTAAATAAGACATTGTCCTCAATGTCGTAAAAAAAAAAGTAGAGTTTAGAAGACATCACCTGAACACTAGAATAGAAAATATTTACAAACGAAGAGTTAAATCTAATTTGCGCTTCATGCTACTGCTACTGCTACTGCTACTGCTACCATAATTAGTCGGCCAATCCAATGCCATGGTCATGGGATCTGGCTCTGGTTTACAAGCTTGTAAAAAATCAATTAACTCATTAGCAGTAGAAGCACAAATAAAGAGCTCTTTTACTGTGGAAGAAATGAAATGATTTTTAATTGCATGGTTAAGAAATGTTAGCAAGCCATCATAAAAATTATTAACATTTAGCAAATCGAAGGATTTTTTATGAATGTTCAAATGGGCCCAAGATGCAAATGTAATCAATGCCTCCAAAGCTGCAAGATCTCATGGCAAAAAGATGAAAGCGTCAGCATGATTTAGCATTTCAGATATTCGTTCTTGCATATCTAATACAACTAACTCTTCTCCAATTGGTGGGCCAGGTAGGGATCTAAGGCTTTTTAAGGCTTTTGGGATGATGCCTAGCACTTGGCTTCCTTTAGTAGACAAGTTTTGATAATCCTCGGTCACTTTCTCTATATACATGGTGTAGTTTTCTCTCTACTATAACATGACCAAGATCTACAGTAGCCTCAACGAACTCTTTGTACTTTTCTTATCGAAACTTGGAAAGCACACAAATATTTTTGAATTGTCTGCTCAAAGTTGGGTAGTTGTGATTATGGCTCACATCTTCCTCTGGCTTTACGTTCAGTAACGCCTTGAATGCCTTTTATGGGTCGGGGATAAGCTTTCTATCCAGTTTTCTTATAAACTAACAAACATAATCTTTTTTAGCTAGATTCCCTAGACTAAACTGTGCACATTCTTTTTGGAATAGTGGCAATAAATGGTGAATTGTACGTTGTACATATCCGCTTCTATGCATCTCAAGAGATCGTAAGATATCATCTAACGATTCTTTGCTCATGCCATCATTAACGAATTGAATTTTATCTTCACGAGTATCAGAAACCATTCCAAAATATTTATAGGGATTTCTTTTACAATTAAGTCTTACATAGTTGCAACATTCAGAGCTAAATCGCTTAGCTCTTTTCTTTTTAGCGTATGAGCTTTTTCCAAAACCAGGCATGTAATATATAAATGGATCAAAAAACTCACCTGCCAATCGGACCTTTGCTTCAATTAACCAATAAATGTCAGAAGGAATGCCATGAATCATTAACAAACGCAGTCGTTTACAACAAGCTTTGTAAATTTTGCTGAGGGCATTATCAGGTAGAGAAGGAAAATTTCTATGCAATTTTTGTTGTATTTCTTCCATGTTTGTTTTGGGTTTTCATTTATTGTGGAAAACTGAGAAAATCAAATCAAATATAAAATTGAACAAAACAAAAGGAAAAACACACTAAAAAAAATGAAATGAAACTTGCATTCATCCTCTTATTGCATTAACCTCAAGTTACAATTGAAAGTTATATATACCGCCTTTTATTTCCCAGAGTTTTCAAGATCCTCAACATAGGCTACTAGTTCTGGTGGTCATTGTTCCCAAGTTGGATGTGATTTACAACTTTGTATCAGGCCTCTTAAGTGATACTTCACATGTAAAAGTAGGGGTGGGTAGAACTGAACTGAAACTAAAAAAAATCAGTTCGGTTCGATTTTTTTTAGTTTCGGATCAGTATTTTTTAATGTAAAAAATTGAATTTACAAATACGAACTGAACCGAAAGGTTCGGTTCGGTTCGGTTTACGGTTCACCTTATATAAAATTCGAACCGAACCGAATGAAGGGCATTTTTGTAATTTTAAATAAATAAATAAACACACATTACATCCTCACTCACGCCACAACTCCTGCAACCCTAGATCCCAAAATTCAAATGAAACCGAAACCCAGCCCGTGCTGCCGCTGCTGGTGTTACCGCCAGCCGAGCTTCGCTGCAATGCTACCGACCTTTACTACCTTCTTTACTTGTCGCCTTAATCCTTATCGTTGTCGCGGCCGCCTTTCTATTTTGGTTCACTGCCAACCTTGTGTTTCTTTGCTTCTTCTCATCGTCTCCACTCTCCAGCCGCTGTCGCTCCCGTTGTCACTTCTAATTTGTTGCTGCTGCCGTTACTTCTGAAAGGTCAGTGACATGGTCAAACCTATGGTTTATATGTTAATTTTTATTTTAATTTATTAGTTATATGTTAATTTTTATGCTAATTTGATTTTTATGTTAATTTTATTAGTTTATATGTTAATTTTTATTTTAATTTATTAGTTATTAGATATTAGTTTATATGATAATTTTTATGTTAATTTGATTGTGTTTTGAAGCCACTGTCACTGTCCTTGTTAATTTATGCCAATTTATTAGTTATTAGATATTAGTTTATATGTTAATTTATTAGTTATTAGTTTATATTAATATTGATGTTAATTTGCTGTATTTTGATTAGGGGGAAGGACAATTTAATAACATTAAATTACATAATGAACAATTTAATTAAGGCCAAGGTAATGGATGTATTTACAATCATTAGGCCATGGCC
The DNA here is from genome assembly GCA_030449835.1 of Clausena lansium. Taxonomy (NCBI): domain Eukaryota; kingdom Viridiplantae; phylum Streptophyta; class Magnoliopsida; order Sapindales; family Rutaceae; genus Clausena; species Clausena lansium. The sequence goes on along the minus strand of JASUUF010000086.1, from coordinate 2,518,028 downwards.
ATTTATTGAATTTTTTTATGTCTCTGACTATTTAAATAATTTGTTGCATTTGATATATTATTTCTATAATTATATTTATGTTTACTTTACTCATCTCAATTTATTTTTGTAGATTTAAAGTTGGGAAATATGGATGTTGGAAGTTATTAAAGATTTAAAGTTGAAGAAGTTGGTGAGAAAGACGAGCAAATTAATGGTGTTTTTCATGGTTGATTTTTAATTTTTATGTTGTAATAGTTTGTGAATTGTGATGGTTATGGATGTTTCTTGATGTTGTTGGGTATTTGACTGTTATTTTTTTGCTTTGTGTCATTGTTGGAACTTTTTTATTTTTTATGTTGTTATAGACTTATGTATGGGTGATATTAAGTTAATTTGGTGGTGATGATGAATAATTTAATAGTGGTAGTGGTAGTTGATGGTATATTTTGATTGATGCAGTAGTAATTAATGAAATTATAGATTGTACAGGTTTTGAATATATTGTACATGTATTTTTTTTTTTTTTTGAATTATAGTGTGCATGTATTGAAAATGAGGAAATTAGTGTAAAACAAAAACGAACCAGATTCGAACCGAAAACTGATTAGCAAACAAAAATCGTTAAGAGAATGTAGACCGAACCGAAAACTGAAACCGAACCAAACTGATTCATCGGTTCCGGTTCGGTTTTTATTTTTCCAAGTGCTTTTCAATTTTTTTTTAATTTCCAATCTGAACCAAAACCGATAATTTATTTTGAAACCGAACCGATCCGAACAGATGCCCACCACTATGTAAAAGGCTTCTAAGGTGCCTGAAGGTAATCTGTCTTATTGACGGTCTCATGACATAAATAAAAATATAGAGAGAAAACAAAATTAATAAACAAACATGCTTAAAAAAAATTGTGAAGTGTGCATCAATTGAGGCATAAAAAAGAAACAATCAAACAATCAAATGGTAAAATAACAGTAAAACAAAACAACAAACAAAAGAAAGAAAAAAAAATGAATCACAAGATTTAATCAAGATTTGGTGGGTCAGTCAAATTGATTTTAGTGTCTTCTTTACTTGGTTGGTGTTCCAGATATGATTTTAATCTTCGACCTTTAACTTTATATGTGACACCATTATTTGGATTCTTAACTTTTACGACCTCATATGCATACACATTTTTCAAAACAAATGGGCCACTCCACCTTGAGTTTAATTTCCAAGGAAACAAATGCAGCTAGGAATTACAAAGAAACACTTTTTCACCAATTGTTTTACGAAAATTTCTTTTACCATGAAAAACTTTGGTTCTTGCCTTAATAATTCTTAAATTCCCATATGCGTCATAGATTAGTTCTTCTGATTCATTCAATTACAATTTACATACATTTTCAGTATCATCAAGATTTGAATTAAAAACTTTAATCGTACAAACTGGTTTATGCTAAGGTTTTGGTTCAGTCATTTTAGTCATCCTTTTAAGTTGTCCTATGTCTTCAAGGTTCACTTGGTTACTGTCATCTTCAGAATCCTGTATAGAATCATGTATAGAGCATGATTCAAACAAATCAGTAAAACAATTCTCCATAGAATTTATAAGTTTCTCATCCTGGACATTTTCTTCGACGATTGAATCAATCAATTCAATTTCCTCATCATCTTCTATGTCATAAGGTCATTTACACATGTTGAATACATTAAGTTGTAACGTCATGTTACCGAAGGATAAATTCATCACTCCATTCCTGCAATTAATCAAAGCATTAGCAGTGGCTAAAAATGGTCGACCTAATATGACAGGAATTTGCTTGCATTCATTAGCAATTGGTTTAGTTTCCAAAACAATAAAATCAACAGGATATATGAATTTATCAAATTGAACCAATACATCTTCAATTATCCCTTTTGGTACCTTAACTAAATCTATCAGTAAGTAAAAGAGTGGTAGAGGTAGGTTTTAACTTACCAAGATTGAGTTGTTAGTACACTGAATATGGAAGCAAATTGACACTAGCACCAATATCAAGTAAGGCATGTTCAATTTTATAATCCCTAATAATGCAAGAAATAGTTAGACAGCTAGGATCTTTGTATTTCAAGGCATTATTAGTTGAAAGAATGGAACTCATCTATTCTGCTAGAAATGCTTTCTTTTGTACCTTATGTTTCCTTTTTACAGTGCACAAGTCTCTAAAAAATTTAGCATATGATGGTACCTGTTTAATGACGTCTAAAAGAGAAATGTTTACTTTCACCTATTTGAAGACTTCATAAATCTCCGGGCTGTGGCTTGATTTCTTTTGCTTGATCAATGCTTGAGGGAATGGAGGTACAGGAGAAGAATTGGTTATTTCTTCATGGACCAGTGGTTCATCGGACACTTCCTTACTCTCTGAAATTGGCTCCTTACTTATTTCACGAGGATCAAGAATGTGTTTTTCGATAACTTTACTGTTACGAAGGGTTATAATCAATTTGACTTCACTCATTTTTTGGTTTCCAGTACTACCCAATTGAGGATATTGTTGACTCTTGGGGTTTGGTTCTGGTTTAAAAGGAAACTTACCTTTTTCATGAATGGTGAGGGCATATGTAAGTTTGGAAATGGTATCTGTCAAATTGGTCAAGGTTTTCATCGTTTGGTTATTGATTGACTCTTGTTTTTCAATGAATGAATGAATGCAATGTATCTTCAAGAGTTTTTCTTGTTGGTGGGACATAAGGTGGGTAACTCTGGGTGTTTTGAAAATTTTGATGTGGTGGAGGAGGCTGTGAAGATTGTGCATGATTGTCATTTCTCCAATTAAAATTTGGGTGATATCTCTAACCAGAGTTCTATGTCTGTGAATACGGATTGGGATTTGGCCTTTTGAAATTGTCAATGGCAATCGCTTGTTCATGCAAACTTTCTTTCAAAGTTGGCAAGGTTGGACAATCCTGCGTAAAATGGTTAGTGGAACTGCAAACATGACATGATGCATCTTGAATAGATTTAACATGATCATTCTTCTTTGACTCTAATGCTTTGATTTTTCTAGCTAAGGATACAAATTTGGCTTGAAGGTCATGATCTTCCCTAAGGTTGTACATGCCTCCACTAGATGGAGATGGTTGAGATTTACTTGATGATTCATAAGAACCAACAGTGTCCCAGTGTTGTGCATTCTCTACTATATAGTCAAGACCTAATACAGCTTCAGGACTTTTATCCTTAAATTCACCATTATACATCATTTCAATGACCTGTCTACTTTGGGATGTTAGTCCCTTATAGAAGTATGACACTAACCTCCATGCTATAAAATCATGGTGCGGGCAAATGTTAAATAATTCCTTATACCTATCCTAATGTTGAGTGCTAGAAAGTGTGTATTTATATAGGATAAAATTATCATGTTACACCTCAAGTCTCACTAACATCCCTACTTTTATGTATCTAAGTCCCTTGCACTTTAATTATTTTTGTGTTATTATACTTTAAGTATTTTATGTATTTCAGGGAAATTCTGGCCATTTCACAATTAATGAGACATCGGACAGTAAAACGAACAACATTTTTGAACTCAGGACAGTCAAAAACCTTAGGAGGAGCATAAAATGAAAAATGTCACTGTTCACGTATTCGGTACTATTCACGTATACGATACTGTTCACCTATATGTCACTGTTCATGTACGGCACTATTCACACATACGTACGATGACATGGCATTGACCGATGACGTGTCATTGACCGGTGACATGGCAGCATTTGATTGGACGAGTGATGTGGCATTGACTGCTTATGTGGCATTGATTGATGATGTGGCGCTGACCGATGACGTGGCAGTGTATTATTGGACCGAAAAAATGAGCTTACAATAGAAGCAATGCACTTGATCAAGATTGGTTGACTTTGACGTTGACCGATGACGTGGCAGCAAATCATTGGATGCGAAAATTATCTTAAGTTACATGCGACACACTGAATCACAGTCGTTGATGATGTGTTCAAAGCAATCAGAGCTTGCCACGTGGCGCAATCCTGAGCGTCCGAATTGATTTCATCCAATGGCCATGATTTACTCATTGTATCTATAAAAGGAGGGCTCCCCCCCTAATTTGACGCCCCTAAATCCATTTTTGAGCTTAATTTTGTAAAATTCTCTCTCCTTCTTGTATTTCTACGTATTTTAATATAATACCCATTTTACCCCTAATTCAAATAATGAGTAGCTAATTTTCTTTCAAGCTTGGGTTGCAGGTGAAGTCTCAACATGTTCCATGGGCTAATTTGGTAAATTTACTTTCTTCTCCCCTCTAATTTATGTGGCTGTTTTGACTTTTCGTCGACAAATAGTAATAATCTTGTCTAGATTTTGTACCGGTGCTATCGTCTCCCTAGTGCAAGATTATTATTGTCTGGCACGATAAGTGCTTGATACCATATTTATTAGAGTGTGGCTCATGAGGAGTGGAAACCCCCCTCATGATTTAATTGGCAATAATAAGGAATATTAAGCCCATGGTGCATGTTGATACAGATCCAGATACCCAAGCATTTTATTCACATAGTTTAATCTCTAACTTAATCTCGCGATTTCAATTTAAATTTTAAAGTAATCCAAATCATCTTCATCACAAATCCAACTTCCCAACTAGAAAATTAACCCTACTCACAATTAAAATCTACCTCCTCGTGGGATCGACACTCGTCACCATTGATCTATACTACAATAGATTCGTGTGCTTGCGAGTTCATTAAAATTTGCACAACAAGTTTTTGGCGCCGTTTCCGGGGAGGTAAGTCATTTTAATTTGTAGAGTTTATTTTCTTTATTGTGTAAATAATTTTCTTGTAATTTTCTTTTCCTTATTTAATTAATTAATTAATAAAAAAGAAGAAAGTGAATTCGCATATTAAGATAAACATTTCTTTTCTTTTTCTCTTACTAAAATTTATGTAATTTAATTTTCATTTTATTTTTTTTTGTAATTTTTTTTTATCTTGTTAATTGGCCGGTTCCACCGCCTATTAATTTATTTTACTTCACGTATTCCTTTTCTTTCTTTTTGTACAATAATAAAAATTGGGTGTGTTTTCATAGTAAGATTGTAACAGCGTGATAAGGTTAGTAACTTAATTTCTCCTTTCTCTTTATTTTTATTAGTTTTATTTTTATTTTATTTATTTATTTTATTTTGTTTTCATTTTTTTTTTTTTGTGTTCTTTACATGCATGGTCGAAGGTCACAATCACCTAATCTTGAGGCTATAGACCTTGAACTAGAAAAAACACTTCGCACACACAAACACGTTGCAATTAAAAATAAAATTGAAATGGATTTGCAACAACAACCACTAGCACCACAGGAGAGGCCATTTAAGGACTACTTCAGTCCCTTAGCTAATTTAAGCACATCATGCATAAGATACCCAAATGTAACTGCTAGGAGTTTTGAATTAAAACCTAGTGTGCTAAATTGTCTCCCAACATTCTATGGCCTAGAAAATGAAGACCCATATAACCATTTGAATGATTTTCATGCTGTTTGTCAAACATTTAAATATGAAAATTTTTCAGATGATGATGTTAAACTTAGACTGTTTCCATTTTCTTTAAAAGATAGAGCTCGTTCATGGTTTAACACAATGCCTGCTAATAGCATTACATCATGGGAACAAATGGTTACTAAATTTTTAAATAAATACTTCCCAGTGCATAAAACCAATGCTATTCGCAGGGAAATCTCAGAGTTTACCCAGAGAGAAGACGAGCAATTCTTTAAAGCATGGGAGCGATTCAATGGGCTACTCTTGAAGTGTCCACATCATGGGTACGAAAAGTGGCACCAATGCCAATACTTTTTGGGGGGATTATTGCCACATGTGCAAGAATGGCTAATGGCAACAAGTGGAGGAGAACTAATGTCGAAAAGTGCATCGGAGATTTGGGATTGCTTCTAGCGCCAAGCGGATAACTCCCAACAGCGAAGCCGATCGTTCAGGAATGTAAGAAAAGTCAAATGAGTAAATGAGGTTCACATGGGCGAGTCAAGATCAGAAATCAAGGAAGTCAAAGAAATGGTTGAAGATCTTTCCCGACAAATTTCATCATTAACGGCTACCAAAACAACAGAGCCACATACCTACAATCAACTTGACAATAACTCAAACCCAGATCAAGCCAACGCCATAATTGTAATGAGAAAGTCATCAAACTACAACCCTTACTCAAACACTTATAATCCTGGATGGAGAGATCATCTCAATTTTTCGTGGTCTCAAGGGTTTCAACAGAATGGACCAACAGCTCCAACTCTACCAATGCAACCAATTCCTCAGGCTCCTCAAGCATCTTAGCCACCATTTAGACCATACAATCAAAACCAGAACTACTCTCAACCTAGACCATGGGAGGAAGCATTGCAAAATCTTAAGAATCTTACTCACTCCACGATTGAGCAACAAAACCGCACTATTGATGAGTTGCGGAGCGAGATGAGAGCTGGATTTAACTCACAAGCCCAATCAATGTCGAATCTTGAAAAAATGGTAGGTCAACTTGCCTTATCAGTTCAAAACTTCGCAATGACCGTCGAGAAGGGCAAATTCCCAAGCCAGCCAGTGCCTAATCCCAAAGGAGTGCATGAAGTAAGTACCAGTTCACCTCAGCACCATGAAGAAATCAAAGCTGTCATGACCTTGCGAAAAGGAAAAGAAGTCGACAACAAAGTGGAAATGCCAGTGACAAAAACGACTCAAGATGCACCTGTAGATGCTGAAGACTCTTTATCGAAGGAGAAAGAAGAAAGCAGCATACGGGAATATGTCCCCAAAGCTCCATTCCCTCAAATGTTAGCTAAAGCAAAGAAAGGAAATTCCACAGGTGAGATTTTTGAAATCTTAAAACAGGTAAGCATTAACATTCCTTTACTTGATGCTATAAAACAAGTGCCCTCTTATGCCAAGTTTCTTAAAGACCTTTGTACTAAAAAGAGAAACATTCATGTTCAAAAGAAGGCCTTTTTAACAGAAAACGTTAGCTCTATACTCTAACATAAAATTCCTCTAAAATACAAAGACCCAGGCTCCCCCACTATCTCATGTAGTATAGGGAACCACACGATTGAGAATGCTTTGTTGGATTTAGGAGCTAGTGTAAATCTGTTGTCTTACTCAGTATTTGTGAAACTTGGATTGGGAGAATTACACTCAACCCCAGTAGTGTTACAGCTTGCAGATCGGTCCTTGAAAATACCTCGTGGTATTGTGGAGGATGTGCTCGTCCAGGTAGATAAGTTTTATTTTTCTGTTGATTTTATTGTGATTGACACTCAGCCAAATGCGAGATTCGAAGAAGCACATCCCCATTATCCTAGGCCGACCTTTCTTGGCAACCGCCAATGCTCACATTCAATGTAGGACTTGGAAATATGCGGTTTGTCCTTTGGCAATATGACCATGGAGCTGAACATCTTTAACATTGCCAAACAACCTCACAATGCAGATGATGGAATTGTTGATGTGGATCTAATAGAAGAATTAGTTGATTATACTTTTCCTTCTAACCTTAGTGATGACCCTTTACATACATGCTTAACTCATTTTGGTTTGGATTTTGATGTTGACAGATATATTGATGAGGTCAATGCCTTACTTGATTCAGCACCACCCATGGACACTCATAAATGGAAGTCGAGAATTGAGCAACTGACACCATCAGGAGAAAGTCTTAGCCCATCATCAAAATCACCACCAAAACTCGAGCTAAAACCATTACCCAACACCTTGGAATACGCATTCTTGGGAGAAGAAAGCACACTGCCAGTAATCATTTCATTTTCTTTAAATGAAAAACAAAAAGGTAAGTTGTTGGAAGTTTTAAGAGAGTACAAAGAAGCGTTAGGATGGACCATAGCTGACATAAAAGGTATAAATCCAGTAGATTGCATGCATTATATCCATCTTGATGAAAATGTTAAATCTACAAGAGAAATGCAACGTCGGTTGAACCCTAACATGAAAGAAGTTGTTGGAAGTGAAGTCCTTAAACTATTAGACGCAGGTATCATTTATCCTATTTCTGATAGTTCATGGGTCAGTCATGTGCAAGTTGTCCCCAAAAAGTCAGGAGTCACAGTAGTTACTAATGCTAATAATGAATTAATACCTACTAGAGTGACTACAGGATGGCGTGTCTGTATTGATTATAGGAAGTTGAATTCTGTCACACGTAAGGACCATTTTCCTTTACCATTCATTGATCAAATGCTTGACAGATTAGCAGGTCATGAATTTTATTGCTTTTTAGATGGCTACTCAGGATATAACCAGATCCCTATAGCACCAAAGGATCAGGAGAAAACCACCTTCACTTGTCCTTTTGGTACTTTTGCATATAGGAGAATGCCATTTGGATTATGGAATGCACCTGCTACATTTCAACGATGCATGTTGAGCATATTTTCTGACATAGTTGAACGCTTCCTTGAGGTTTTTATGGATGACTTTTCTGTTTTTGGTGATTCGTTTGATCAGTGTTTGCATCATCTAACACTCGTTCTGCAGAGATGTATAGAGAAGAATTTGATCCTAAATTGGGAGAAGTGCCATTTTATGGTAAAACAAGGTATTGTTCTCGATCACATCATTTCGAGCAAAGGTATCGAGGTTGACAAAGCCAAGGTGGATCTCATTTCCAATCTTCCTCCACCTAAAATAGTCAGAGAAGTAAGATCTTTCTTTGGGCATGCTGGTTTTTATAGACGTTTCATTAAAGATTTTAGCAAAGTCTCTAGACCCTTATGCAATCTACTTGCTAAGGATGTACCTTTTGTCTTTGATGATTCATGTCTTAAGGCATTTGAAAAACTAAAGCAGTTGCTAACATCATCACCCATCATTCAGCCTCCAAACTGGAACTTGCCTTTTGAACTCATGTGTGATGCATCTGATTATGCAGTAGGAACAGTATTAGGACAAAGAGTTGATCAAATTCCCTATGTTATTTACTATGCTAGTATGACATTGAATGATGCACAGTTGAACTACTCAACCACTGAAAAAGAAATGCTAGCAGTAGTGTTTGCATTAGAGAAATTTCCATCTTATCTTATTGGATGTAAAATAATTGTGTTCGCAGATCATGCTGCTCTTAAATATCTTCTAACAAAGAAAGATGCAAAAGCTAGACTAATTCGATGGGTGTTACTTTTACAGGAATTTGACAACGAATTCTAAGATAAGAAAGGCTCAGAAAATGTGGTGGCAGATCATCTATCTCGCCTTACTTTTGACAATGTTCCAAAATCATTACCATTGAATGAATCATTTCCATATTAACAATTAATGAGTGTGGAAGTACTACCATGGTATGCTGATATAGTTAACTATCTTGTTACAAGTCAACTTCCAGAGCACTGGACTAAGCAGGACAAAGCTAAATTTTTTGCGGAAATAAAGAATTTCTTTTGGGACGACCCTTATCTATTTAAGTATTGTGTGGATCAAATTGTCAGACGATGCGTCCCAGAGAGCGAATTCCCAAAAATCCTTTCATTCTGCCATGAACAAGCTTGTGGAGGCCATTTCAGTGCCAAAAAGACGGCTGCAAAAGTTTTACAATGTGGTTTTTATTGGCCAACTTTATTTCAAGATGCTTACACTTTTTGTTCTTCATGTGATAGGTGTCAACGTATGGGGAGTATTACGCGAAGGAATATGATGCCACTAAACCCAATTTTAGTGGTTGAGATTTTTGATGTATGGGGTATCGATTTCATGGGACCCTTTCCCCCCTCTTTTAGCCATCAATACATATTGGTTGCTGTTGACTACGTATCCAAATGGGTAGAAGCAATTCCATGTAGAACCAATGATCACAAGGTGGTGATAGGATTTCTGAAAAGCAACATTGTTTTGCGCTTTGGATTCCCTCAAGCAATAATTAGTGATGGAGGCACTCATTTTTGCAACAGACCATTCAAAGCTCTCTTAGCAAAATACTCCATCACACATAAAGTGGCGACCCTATATCATCCGCAGACCAGCGGCCAAGTTGAAATCTCCAATCGAGAAAAAAAGCACATTTTAGAAAAGACAGTGAGACCAGACAGAAAAGATTGGTCATTAAGACTCGATGATGCATTATAGACATATCGCACAGCCTTCAAGACACCGATTGGGATGTCACCTTATAGGCTAGTGTATGGAAAAGCTTGTCACCTACCTGTGGAACTCGAGCATCGTGCATACTGGGCCATCAAGAAATTCAACTTTGACATGCAACAGGCTGGGTCAGAGAGAAGATTACAGCTGACAGAACTTGAGGAAATTTGCAATGACGCATATGAAAATGCCAAGATTTACAAGCACCGAATGAAAGTCTTTCATGACAAACAAATTATGAGAAAATCTTTTATCCCAGGTCAGAAAGTGCTTTTATTCAATTCTCGCTTGCACCTATTCCCAGGTAAGTTACGCTCTCGATGGTCTGGACCCTTTATTGTTCAAACTATTTTTCCACATGGAGTAATTGAAATTAAGGATCCAAAGAACGGTGTTACTTTTAAAGTAAATGGTCAAAGATTAAAGCCATATCTAGAGTACCAAACGCATGCAGAGGACACCGAAATCGATTTAGGGGACCCACCAAATTTGAAATGAGATTTTTCTTTTCTTTTAAGCAATTTAACTTTTTGACATTTCTTTTTACTATTCTTTTGCCGATCGAAATTATTTATGCTTGAATAAGTGTGTTTGCTTAAACAATTATGTTTTCTTTTCTCATTTTTTATCATACATTCTTCAATTAGACAGATCACCTTCTAGCACCTTAAAAGCCTTTTACGTGTGAAATATCACTTAAGAGGCCTGATACGAAGTTATAAATCACATCCCATTTGGGAACGACGACCACCAGAATTAGTAGCCCACGTTGAGGATCTTGAACAACAACTTTGGGAAATAGAAGGCGATATTTATAACGTCCAATTACAACTTGAGGTTAATGCAATAAGAGGACGGATGTAAGTTTTAGTGTGTTTTCTTTTTGTTGTTTTGTTCGCTTTCACTTTGTTTTGATTTTGCAGATTTAATTTTCTTTGTGTGCTTTAAGTTGTTACCTCGGTTAAGTGGCGGACAACAGTACTCCGTGACATTTAAAGTCGGTTACTTCAGTTTCTTAGAATAACTGATATTCTGAGGCGAAGGTATGGACAGAAACACAATTCTTACAAAGCTTCACAAACGATTTCCTTCACTCCCTCAGAATGCTCTCCTCACGATTTACAAAGCTCGGTCCGAACGCATGCGATTGCTTATGAGGAACAACATCCCTGCTGACATCCGTTGGTTAATTGAAGCCAAGGTACGATTGGCAGGTGAGTTACCTCCGAAATTTATTGCCTACATGCCTGGTTGTGGTAAAGGAAACTATTCAAGAAAATGAAGAGCTCGAAGGCTCTCAGTTTCGTGCCATAAGTGTGCTAGAATGAAATGTGTTAAAGGCCCATGCACTTCTTTTGGAATGGCGTCTGATAACAGCGAGGATAAGATTCAATTCATTAAGGATGGCTTGAATAAAAAGTCATTGGATGATATCCTTTTGTCTCTTGAAATGCATCCCAGTGGATACGTACAACGAGCAATTCTCCAGTTATGGCCATTATTCCAGAAAGAGTGTGCACGATATAGTCTCGAGAATCTGACTATAAACGACCCTGTTTGTCAGTTTATAAGAAAACTGGATGGGAAGCCTATCCTCGACCCATAGAGGGCGTTCAAGCCGTTTCTGGACGTAAAACCAGAGGAAGATGTGAGCCACAGTCACAACTACCTGTAGATATCCTTTTATTTCTCTGTTATTTTATCATTTGCTTTATTATCTTTAGTATTATGATTTTATCACTGTTTGCTCTTTCTTTTTACTGTTTACTTTTTGACTCTCGAGCCATGTGCTTTATGCGTAATTTGACAAAGACACACCACCTCATATACAGCTGTAAAGCATTGTCACCAAGATCTTTAAATACGAACTTCTTTTTCAGCACTCACAAAATTGTTTTTGAAAAGTGTTCCAATGGCAGCTACTTCTAATAAACAATTCAAGAACATTTGTGGACTCACTAGGTTTAACTTTGGTAAATACAAAGAGTTCGTTGAAGCAGCCATAGATCTTGGTCGAATCATAGCAGAGAGAAAACTACATCTGATATTTGGAGGAGGTGACCGAGGGTTATCAAAGCTTGTCTCTCAAACTGCTTTTACTAGAGGTAGTCAAGTGTTAGGCATCATTCCAGAAGCCCTAAAACCTTTGGGATGTCTGCCTGGCCCACCAACTGGAGAGGAGTTAGTCGTCTCAGGTACGCAAGAGAGAATAACTTAAATGCTAAATCATGCTGATGCTTTTATTTTCTTACCAGGAGATCTTGCAACTCTATAGGCACTAATCACATTAGCATCTTGGGCCCATCTAAACATTCATCAAAAACCCATCGGTTTGTTAAATGTCAATAATTTTTATGATGGCGTTCTTGCATTTCTTAACCACGCAATAAAAAATCATTTCATTCCTTTCACAGTGAAAAAAATCTTTGTTTGTGCTTCTACTGCTAATGAGCTACTTGATCTTTTACAAGCTTATAGTCCAGAGCCAGATCCCAAGACCCTTGAGTTGAAATGGCCTACTAATAATGGTAGCAGTAGCTGCAGTAAGAAGTACACATTAGATTTAACTCTCCGTTTGTGAAAATTTGCTTTTGTTTTTTGTTGCAGCACCCAGGTGATATCTTCCTAACCCTACTTCTTTCCTTTAAGACATTGAGGACAATGTCTCGTTCTGGTTGGGGGGAGGGAATAGTTGAATGCTGTGGAATATTTAGTAATAGTGTTGTTTTATATTTACTAACCTTGTTGAGTCAGAAAATGGCAGAATATGGAGTTAGGTACTCTAGACACGCATCTTCTCAATCTTAAGTTCAAAAAAAAAAATCGCTTTTCTTTTATTATGTTTTTTAAAAAAAAAAAACTTCTTTTAAGGTATTTTGTGTGATCTTGTGACATTGGATGACATGATGACTTTCAAATTTTAATATTTGTATTATCTTTGGCCTTGAGTTATGTTACACCATGTTTGCTACTCTGCATACGGGGTGGAGAAATCTGACGGGTGAAATTAATTGAGTTACTTGAGGGAATGTACATGTCATAATAAATTCCAAGTGAGCTTTTGAGCCTTTATTTTTCTTGGAGAACAACCTTTTTTGTCCATTCTTCATACAGTTTAGCAGTTTATCATTTTATACATGATCTCTATATTTTCCTTCGAGTCAATCTTTAAAATATTTGTGTTACTACATCTGAAGGTCCATTTGATTAGTAGATATGGAAGATTATTTAGAGCCCTAGAAGATGACGGAAAGGCCATCTTTGACCGGTTTGAGCCTTTTTGAGCCATCCCTTGAATATAATATCCATAGTTAACCCCTTTGAGCCTTTTAAAAAAAAAACTTTATTTTTTTGTTAACTTATTACCCTGTCCCACTTCAACTTAGAGTATTACTCCATATTTTATTTGTTCCATCACCCATTTTTGTTTAAGAAAAATTTAGATGACTATTTTATTCAGAAAAGTGGTGCAATATTTTAAAAAAAAAAGCAATGACATATGAATAACAAAAAAAAAAGAATAAAAAAAAATGATGATGTGTAATTCAAAAAAAAAAAAGGAGCCAAATAAATGAAATACACCTTGTAATTTCCAAAAGATCTCTATTTGTCTCAAACGTATATTTTGTATTTCCTTTCATCCCCTTCTTTGTTAGCCATATCCCTAACCTACGTTACATCCCAATAAAAATCCTTCTTGATTTTAGGGTACTATAGTCTGAAGTAGAAGCTAGTGAGATGGGCTGAAATGATGTAGTAATGCATAAAATGACTACATTGGTTTGACTAGCACTTTGTTTGACTTGAGATCATTTTATTTCTAAGCTGTGGGCATTATTTCATCTTGGTGAGAGTGTGTAAAATTGTCTTTATATTATTTTCTCTCAATTTACCATTCATTGGAGTGACTATATTTATTGGGTTTAATTTTCTTTTGAGAGTGTCACTCCTACTGGTGAGATTTTGGGGATTGACATGTTATTCTTGAAAGTGGCTTAATTAATGTGGCATTGACATAGTATACTAGGCTGGTTCAAGTGGATGGTCAATGTGGGAGTAATATTCCTTTAGGCTGGAGATAATGTTTATACTTTTATTTGATTGCCGTCATCAGTCCGATTGAAGAAGTAAACACAACTGTTATTTCAAAAAAAAAAAAACATTTTGGTTTTGAATTTTGTTTTCGCTTAATTTGCTAGGGACTAGAAATAAGCTGGTTGGGGGGTGTGTTGAGTGCTAGAAAGTGTGTATTTATATAGGATAAAATCATCATGTTACACTTCAAATCTCACTAACATCCCTATTTTTATGTATTTAAGTCCCTTATACTTTAATTGTTTGTGTGTTATTATAATTTAAGTATTTTATGTATTTTAGGAAAATTCTGGCCATTTCACAATTAATGAGACATCGGACAGTAAAACGAACAACATTTTTGAACTCAGGACAGTCGAAAACTTTAGAAGGAGCATAAAAAGAAAAATGTCACTGTTCACGTATACGGTACTGTTCACGTATATGGTACTGTTCACCTATATGTCACTGTTCATATACGGTACTATTCACACATACGTACGATGACATGGCATTGACCGATGACGTGTCATTGACCGGTGACATGGCAGCATTTGATTGGACGAGTGATGTGGCATTGACTGCTTATGTGGCATTGATTGATGATGTGGCGCTGACCGATGACGTGGCAGTGTATTATTGGACCGAAAAAATGAGCTTACAATAGAAGCAATGCACTTGATCAAGATTGGTTGACTTTGACATTGACCGATGACGTGGCAGCAAATCATTGGATGCGAAAATTGTCTTAAGTTACATGCGACACACTGAATCACAGTCGCTGATGATGTGTTCAAAGCAATCAGAGCTTGCCACGTGGCGCAATCCTGAGCGTCCGAATTGATTTCATCCAATGGCCATGATTTACTCATTATATCTATAAAAGGAGGGTTCCCCCCGCTAATTTGACACCCCTGAATCCATTTTTGAGCTTAGTTTTGTAAAATTCTCTCTCCTTCTTGTATTTCTGCGTAATTTAATATAATACCCATTTTACCCCTAGTTCAAATAATGAGTAGCTAATTTTCTTTCAAGCTTGGGTTGAAGGTGAAGTCTCAACATGTTCCATGGGCTAATTTGGTAAATTTACTTTCTTCTCCCCTCTAATTTATGTGGCTATTTTGACTTTTCGTCGACAGATAGTAATAATCTTGTCTATATTTTGTACCGGTGCTACCGTCTCCCTAGTGCAAGATTATTATTGTCTGGCACGATAAATGCTTGATACTATATTTATTAGAGTGTGGCTCATGAGGAGTGGAAACCCCCCTCATGATTTAATTGGCAATAATAAAGAATATTAAGCTCATGGTGCATGTTGATACAGATTCAGATACCCAAGCATTTTATTCACATAGTTTAATCTCCAACTTAATCTCACGATTTCAATTTAAATTTAAAGTAATCCAAATCATCTTCATCACAAATCCAACTTCCCAACTAGAAAATTAACCCTACACACAATTAAAATCCACCTCCTCGTGGGATCGACACTCGTCACCATTGATCTATACTACAATAGATTCGTGCGCTTGCGAGTTCATTAAAATTTGCGCAACACCTAACTTTGGTAAAGTGTTTCTCCTAGCTTTTGAGTGAAAGTAGTGATTTTCCTTTTGAAGGAATTTGTTCTGTGAGGGCCCTATAGTGAACAAAACCAAACAGAGAGTGCTGGACAATTTCTCATGGCGGCATAAGCGGTATTCCCCACAGACGGTGCTATATTTAATGCACTCACTTTCTTTCAGAGCTGGCAAGATTGGACAATCCTGCGTAAAATGGTCAGTGGAACTGCAAACATGAAATGATGCATCTTGAAAGATTTAACATGATCATTCTTCTTTGACTCTAATGCTTTGATTTTTCTAGCTAAGGATGCAAATTTGGCTTGAAGGTCATGACTTCCCTAAAGTTGTACATGCCTCCACTAGATGGAGATGGTTGAGATTTACTTGATGACTCATAAGAACCAACAGTGTCCCAATGTTGTGCATTCTCTGCTATATAGTCAATATAATCTAATGCAGCTTCAGGACTTTTATCTTTAAATTCATCATTACACATCATTTCAATGACCTATCTACTTTGGGATGTTAGTCCATCGTAGAAGTAAGACACTAATCTCTATGCTTCAAAACCATAGTGTGGGCAAATGTTAAGTAATTCCTTATACCTATCCCAACTTTGGTAAAGTGTTTCTCCTGACTTTTGAGTGAAAGTGGTGATTTGCCTTTTGAAGGAATTTATTCTGTGGGGTGGAAACAATTTTTCCAAAAATTATGCTTGCATTTCATCCCAAATTTTGATAGATCTTGACCTAAGATTTTATAGCCATGTTTTAGCTTTATCCTTTAGTGAAAAGGGGAAAAGCTTAAGTCTAATTATGTTCATGCTACAATTTTGATTAGTACATGTGTTATAGACTTCTTCAAATTCTCTTAAATGCAAGTATGGATTTTTGGACTCAAAACCATGAAAAGTAGGTAGAAGTTGAATAATATAGGTTTGAAATTAAAACGTGATGCATCAGGAAGAAAAACTATGCATGATGGTGCTCATGTTCTAGTAGGATGCATGAAATCTCTAAGGTTGGTCAGGAAGATTTTCTAGGGCTTGGTCTCCATGCTCTGAAAAATTTTCAACTTCTATTTCGGCCATGTCTAAAGGCGGTGAAGGTGATCTCCTAATTAATCTGCCACTATCTGTGCGAAACCAACATATCACGCAATGTTGATGATGTGTGTGTGTGTCTAATTAAGTTCAGAAAATGTTGTACAAACAAATGAGTAATGCATGAAATACTAAAAAAAATTACACAAACTAAAATAAGAAAAACAAACTGAAATTTAAATAACTTAATGTGTGGTTGAACCGGCCTAATAAAATAAATGAGGAAAGAAAAATAATGTGAAATTAAATAAATAAACAAAATAACAATAGGCGGTTAGACCGACCCAATTAAATAAATGCGAAAAAGAAAAATTGCAAAGGAAAATTAAATAACTTAATAGGCGGTTAGACCGGCCCAATTAAATAAATGCCAAAAAATTTGCAAAGGAAAATAAATGCGAAAATTAAATTGCAAAAATAAAATTTTTTCAAATTTTAAAAATTAGCAGCCAATTAAATTCAAGTTTAACCGTCCATGTCCATATCCATGTCCAAATTGAGTCCAATAGTTCAAGGAGTTCCAAAGTCCAAAGTCCAAGTCCAAGTCCAAATTGAGTTTTAAGTCTGATTTGCAAGATTTTAATTTTTTGGGTCAAAGTGAAAACTTTTAAAAGTTTTATAGTATTTCTGGAATTTAAGGAGAAAGGATGGGGCTGACTGAAATTTTACTTGAAAAAACAAAAGAATGATGATGGAAATTTTTTTTTTGAAATAACGTTAAACAAAAGAAAACAAAACAGAAAAAGACAAAAAATAACTAAATAAATAAACAAGAATAAAATGATACCAAATTTATAATACTTCCCCGGTAACGGCACAAAAAATTTGACACGACTTTTGCATTTTATTTACTAATAAAATATTAAATAAAATTAATTATAGAAAATAAAATTAATGATTTAAAAAGTGCTAAGGTTATGGGATCCACTCTTAGAATTCAAATTATGCTCATAATTCTCTCCCATTAATTATATTTTTGCATTTTATTTACTAATCAAATATTATGTCATTTAATTATTACCTAGCCAATTTTATGAATAATTATAGGAATAAAGTATAACATGTGCCACAATTAAATTGAAGTGTCGACATAATGTCAAAATTACCATATAAATTCAAGGTGATCTAGATCTACTAATTAAAATGACATAAAAATAACCGGTAAATAAAAATATAAATTATAAATATAATAAAATTTAGACTCACTTGAGAGAGAAATTAATTCCATAATTTTGAATCATCGAGTTTCACCTTTCACCTTAGCTTAGAGAATTAGCTACTCATGTTAAAAAGAAAAACACTCATTTTATTTTATAGACTTCTGAAATATATTACAAGGAAAATTTGTGAACAAAGGAAATCGAAATGAAGAAATGAAAGAAAGAGTAAGCTAAAGTATCCCCCAAAAAAAATTCTCTACAATTCTCCTCCAACATTTCTTATATAAGCAAAGCTTCTTTGTCTTCTTTCTCTTCAAAATTCTCCCATTTGGATCCTTCCTCTTCATAATTCACGCCCATCCTCAATTATTCAGTCTTTCCATTTACATGCTTTGCCTATGCTGTTTGTCTACTAGCTCCACGTTGGCCAAGATCATTTGGATTTCCCATGCACAATAATTATGCTCGTGTCCTCACATGCATGCATTATCAATTTGCTCAATAATTGTGCATAATTGTACGGAAGGTCTTCATTTTGGCTAATGATTCTTATTACATCTTTTTACTTATTTATTTATTAATTACATCTCCTCAATAATGCATTCCAAATGACTCCAACAATTCTTCCTTGTTTCTCACTTTCGAATCCACTCCTTCATTATTCTTGAAATTTACCTACGATAACAAAATATAACAATTAAAATAAAAATTAAAATATAATTTACATAAAATTACATTTGGGGAGCATTAAAAAAATGAGTTATGACCACATTAATTAACACTATAAGTGATAAAATGATAATTTAAACCTTTATGAAATAAACACTTCCTAGTGCTAATCACTTGAGCTGAAATGTAAAATTTTGAAACTATAGGGTGCCATAGGATATAAACCCGAAACCATAATTCATATGTTTTTCCTTACAGATGCCACCAACAAATTACGTTGGACTTAAATGTAACAAAAATCCAAACTTTGGCTGAAAAAATAAATCACTAAAACCATAGGGTGTCCAATGAAAAATTCCAAAACAAAAAAACTCCTTCCCTTTATGTATTTGGCTGCCAATTCCAGAAGCAATCTTTAGTGGCTGCCGTTTTTGTTGCTTCTTGCCGTATCAACATTTTCTTTGTTTTCTTGAGTTCTTTGCTATTTTATAACAAAATAATATTTACAAAAACTCCTATGCGATTAACGGCTTACAAATAATCTAAGAGCAATAAAATAAAATAATCAAGAGAGAAACATGGTAAAATTGACCACATTTATTGTTATAAATCCATAAAATTAATATAAGGAAATCTCTAACAATGAATTGACACAATCATTAATATGCAAAAAAATATATCCATTCACATAATAAAATAATATATAAAACTAGTGTCAATCATCTTATACACATAATACAAGAGATTGATTTTATACAGTAACTCCATATATTAATATGAGATCACTCTGATACCAATTGTTGGTTAAAAATCATTTTGCAGTAGAAATATTTAGATCACATTTCTCATACAACATATAGAATTACCATAATTTAGAAATCGTACCTTTGCTTTTTTTTTTTTTAGTAGAAGTAATTTAGGCTCCCAAGTCACGATCTGTCACCACCAATCTATAAGATTACAATCTGTCACCAACGATCTTCTAGGTTATGACTCAAATTTGATCTACGCTTGACGTGTGGGCTCCTCTATCACGTGTGGCCTAGCGAAAACGTAAGCAACATGACAATGGCGAAGAAGAATGGATGGTGTGGAGATATGATTGGTTCTCAATCAAGTCTCCAAGTGACAGATCGCTTAAAGCCTACATGCATTTATGGTGCCATTCGGTGGCCACAAATATTGACAATTTAGAAGAGTTGGAGTCGCATACATGAATTTGTCAAAAAGGAAGAAAGAGGTTGCCGATTTCTAAGACTTTTGAGTGTGATAATTAAATGCATGAACGGTGAAGCTCTCCCATAAATACCAAGCCATTTCCTTTAGTGAAAGCGTCCCAAAATTCTTCAATTTATTTCCTCACTCGAGAGTGAGAAGCCGAGAGTATGAAGAGTGAGAGCATTAATAGTTTTTAAAAAACTCTTGAGCAATTAGTGAGTGAGAGATTGGGTGTATTGGGGTTTTAGGTACTGAGCTACAATACTTCAATACTTGTAATTTCCATTTCATTAGTAAAATTTTATCCTTTTGTCTTTGTTCGTGGACGTAGGCTAAAAGTGAACCACGTAAATTCTGGTGTCTTAATATTTCTCAATTTACTTTAGTTGTGTGATTACTTAACCAATCAATTTCCTAATAGGGGTGATGGCAGCCGAGTGCAAGACGGTCTTTGATGCGACTTATGAGCTATGGGCATCACAAGTACTTGCTGGCAAACCTGTTGGAATCGTTTGGAATACTGGTTTTCATAGGGGTGGCCATGAGATTACTGTGTGAGTTTCAAATGATTCTATCTAGTTACTTCATTAAAGGTTTACTAATTGCTCTATGCATATTGATCTTGGAGAACATTGCCATTGTCATATGTTGAAGGACCTTTACTGTCTATTGCTGTTGGTATTTTTTTAAATTACCTATAATTTGTTGTCTTCATGCATTGCATGTCCTATTTTATCTGATTTTGTAAAGAAAATGTGGTATACAATTGTTTGCCCTTCAACTCATTATACAGATTGACTGCCGTAATACAACTAGCATATCATGGTATGCTATTTATTCCACTTGGTTACATCTTTGGAAGCGACATGTTTGAGATGAATGAGGTGAAGGGTAGCTCTTCTTATGGCGCTGGAACATTTAAGGTGATGGTTCCTGCTAACCCACAGAGCGAGAACTCCAACAAGCCTTTCACCAGGGTAAGTATGTTGCTGAAATAGTAAGGATGCTCAAACATTGATCTTAACAAATGGTTGTACATAATGTATATGATAATGTAAAGAAATACTCAACTGCAATTTATCAAAGGAAAACTATGAGATAAAATCTTCTGCCTTTAAAAATGAAAGCTGGCCTATGCACATAGCTCAATCTTTGGAGCTTCCATGTATACTTTTATGTTAGCAAATGATATATCATCTTACCAAATATGACTAATTTATGCACCATGTCCCAAACTTGAGATGTGTTCAGATAAATTCTTGTGTAGATTGGGAGAGGATCCTTGTTTAGTTCATAACTAGTTTGTAACTTTGTATGTTGTGTCCTTTCAATAGGTTTTAACTTTTGGGTGCATGGCTTAGGCAACCTTTTACATCTTTTTATGACACACGCATGCACAAAAGAAAAGAGAACTACCAGCTCAGTAGAAATTGCTTCAACTTCAAGAGAGAATCTCTCGCGGGCCATACCAGGTCAGGACCTGAACCCGAAAGATTATCAATCGGCTGACAAACAAAGCAAGGCGACTACATCAAAACCTGGCACTGCGGTTAGTTCATTCTAAAACAAGGCAAGCTTTTTTAGTTCAAAGACTCCCACAACACCACCCGCGGCTCCACTCCACGTGGCATCATCGCTGTGGGCACTTGGCTCACTGTCAAAGGTGCTGAGGACGTTCTAAAAAACCCTTCACCCTTGAGCTCTCCATAGGGGAATTACACAAAGTATTTTGTGGCGGATACTGAAAACGAGAAAGATGTTGGGAAAGGAACCCACACAAGCAACTGCAAATTAAGAGAAAACAAACTCTTTCCCTTTTTTTTGTGATTAAAACGGAATGTGTACCACAAATAAATAAGCAGAAAATAAACCAGTACAATCCAAATCAATAAATCAACCACAAAAGACATTTTTATGTGAAAAACTCAAATTGGGAAAATCCACGGAACTGTGGTCCGGTGTAGCCTTCCATTATATTAATAATGGGTTTATAGCACAAATTATTCTCTAGATAATACTAGAGGCTAACAAACATAAGGAATCTCAACAATCTTAGCTTACAATAATAACCTAATATCCGTCTCTCTAACAAGTGGGTATTTCAAATAATAGTCAACTAGAGAATAAAACAAAAATCAAGACCAGTAGGAATGTAGAGGGCTATGCCAACAACTTATCCTCTAAATTTGGAAGAAGAACCGATTGTTCAATCAAAGATTGAAACCCTCGCCCTAAAATCTTAAATCACGCCACTGACTTCTCTTTTCTTCTCTCGTCTTTTTGCATTTTTTTAACCAGGGTTGCCGGTTGCTTTCGTTTTGTACATTTATATTTTCTATTGGCTAATTTCACTTAGCCCTACAATATTTCTTTAATTACTTAAAAGAGGAGTGAATCAATTAGATTGGTAGTGCGATTGTTCAACACTAGTGGTCGGTGATTGAATCCAAAGTCGTTGATTATGATAGCAAATTATTAGGTGGTCTTGGGCCTCTTTCAACCCCAAAAAGTTAGCTCAAAAGGTGAGACTTTTCCTCATATTTGTACAGTCACCACCAGCCCAACCCCTTCCACAATTGATGTGGGATAACCCCAACAATAGACACCTGTTCTCCCTATCAGACTGTTGGGCTGAGACAATCGATTAGAGATAACCCCAACAATAGACACCCGTTCTCCCTATCAGACAGTTGGGCTGAGATGTTGGTGAACCTAGGCTCTGATACCAATGTTAGGTAATCTTAGGCCTCTCTCAACCCCAAAAGCTAGATTAAGAGGTGAGACTTTCCCTCACACTTATAAAGTCACCACTAGCCCCTTCCACAACCAATGTAGGATAACACCAACAATCTTCCCCTCACATATCGGACCTTGGGTCAAAAGTATAGACACCCATTCTCCATATTACCGACAGTCCCTTCCATAACTAATGTAGGATAACCCCAACACAAATTGTGATTGGTCTGTGAAATTTCCATTTTCTTAAATTTAGTGTAAAAAAATATGAACCTTCGTTAAAAATTGTTCTTTTTTTATGGGTTTATGTTACAATTTGAGCTTACTCAGTCTAACCTTACACAGTTTCTAGTTCTGGGCAGTTTTAATTTTTCGTTTATTTTATTTTTTTTAAATACTATTATTCACGACATATTGGATTGTGCCTATCCAATTTGGAGGGCCCATCAGTGATTATTGTATATGTTGTTTGAAGTTAGAGATTTTCTGTATTTTAGTTGTGGATAAAGCATCAACGATTCCTAGTTGACTTTTCTATTTCTTGGTTTTGAGCTTGTAGATGAAGAAGCATAACATTAGATAAGGACAGACAAGCGGAATTGGTGGATCAAGAAGGAAAAGTTTGAAAAGCTGAGATGAAGAAAGCAGAGCTCATTTTCGTTCCATCACCAGGAATTGGTCACCTTGTGTCAACCCTTGAGTTTGCGAAGCGTTTAATCGATCGCGATGATCGTATTTTAGTAACTATCCTGTCTATGAAGATAGCGTTCGCTCCTTGGGTTGATGCATACACCAAATCACTAACAGATTCACAACCAAGAATCTGTGTCATTGACCTCCCTCCTGTAGAGCCGCCTCTTCCAGACGTTCTTAAGAAATCCCCAGAATACTTCATCTCACTGGTTGTGGAAAGTCACTTGCCCAATGTTAAAAATATTGTATCATCCCGCTCTAACTCAGGCTCCCTCCAAGTTACCGGGTTAGTTCTCGATTTCTTTTGTGTGTCCATGGTTGACATTGCTAAGGAATTGAGTCTACCTTCGTACATATTTTTAACCTCTAATGTGGGGTTCTTGGGTCTCATGCTGTATTTACCGACTCGTCAGGATAGGATCAGCACTGTATTTGAATCTTCAGATCATGAGTTGTTAATTCCAGGTATTTTCAACCCAGTTCCTGCATGTGTTTTGCCTTCTCCTTTGTTTAATAAGGATGGGGGTCATGCCACTTTTGTGAAGCTTGCGCAAAGATTCAAAGATGTCGATGGTATAATTGTAAATACATTTTCTGAGTTAGAGCCATATGCTGTCAACACATTTTCTGGTGATCTAAATCCTCCATTGTACATAGTTGGGCCAGTGCTTCACCTTAAATTTCAGCCTAACCCTGATTTAGATGAGGCTCAGTACCAAAAGATCTTTCAATGGCTTGATGGTCTGGCCGAATCTTCAGTAGTGTTTCTATGTTTTGGAAGCTTTGGGAGCTTTGATCCAGCACAAGTGAGAGAGATAGCAATCGGGCTTGAGAGAAGCGAATACAATTTCTTGTGGTCTCTGCGAGTTTCGTCCCCAAAAGATGAAGTTTCTGCAGGTAAATATGTCACAAATCATGTTGTATTTCCTGAAGGATTCTTGGAAAGGACCAAGGGAAGAGGAATGATCTGTGGGTGGGTCCCACAGGTGGAGGTTTTGGCCCACAAAGCAATTGGAGGTTTTGTATCTCATTGTGGATGGAACTCGATCCTGGAGAGCTTGTGGTATGGAGTGCCAATTGCAACATGGCCTATTTATGCAGAACAGCAGCTTAACGCATTTAGGATGGTGAAGGAACTGGGATTAGCGGTGGAGTTGAGATTGGATTACACGGTTGGTAGTGATCTTGTGATGGCTGGTGATATAGAGAGCGCGTTAAGATGCCTAATGGATGGTGATAGCAAGATAAGGAAGAAAGTGAAGGAAATGGCTGAGACCAGCAGGAAGTCTCTGATGGAAGGTGGATCTTCATTCAATTCCATAGGTCAATTCATTAGTCTAAACTTTTAGTATGGTGTGTTATCATTAATATCGAAGAAAAATGCTAAGTATTGTATATTGCCTAGAGCTAGAAGCCATGAGCTTCTGCAGTCATTTCCTTTTTATGATATCATGTTCTCTGAAAATATTTGTCATTGCACGTACCTGAACAATATATATGATTTAATTACGTGATGTTGGTGAAATTGTCTTTGAAAAAGAGGCAATGAATTGCGGAAATTTTGGTTTATTCCCATTTATTAGACGAACAGAGAATATGGTTCATGTTTGAAATTTTCTGATGCACGAGTAGTTATATGAAAAATCTAAGCGTAAACCTTTATGCATTTATCATTTAACAGTGGAGACTTCACATCTCTGTTATATCAAAAATTATTATTGCCAAGAAAAGTCTCTCTTGAAGCACGTAATTTTGCCACAGATTCCATTGAGCAGAGAATTCCAGTTCTGATTACATCGACCAAGCATCGCTCAAATCTGTCTTTTGCGTCTCCATGACTCCTTGAGTTGCTTGCTATTACTTCCAACAGCAGTGAAGGCTCAACACCTTTTATCACTTGTTCTGGAAAAGCCATTTTAGCAAATTCATGGAGACTAAAGTCATCGCTGAACATCTGTAGGCCGCTTTCTGGCGAACATTTTAGCAAAAGAATTGCAAGGCTTTATACATCTCCTGCCATTGACACTTCGCCATCCATGCCATACTCTAAAAGAAACATGTTGATGCACTAATGTGTCAGTTAACATATAGATGAGTTCTAACATGCTGTACATGAAATCAAAAAGAATAAAATCAAAAAATCAAAGTATACAAAAAAGATATAATTAGTTGGAGCTAGATAGCCTACAGTTCCTTTTATTCCAATTGAAGGTTGATCGAGTGAGAGAAGGACTATTTGATAGAAAATCTTGCTAGTCCAAAATTACTCTCATGGACAAACATGTCCTGATCTAAAAGAACATTGTTGGGCTGCATATCACCGTGAACAATTGGTAGTTGATAGTTCATAGTAGTGGTAAAGATATTAAGGGTGTGTTTGATATTGTTTTTCAAATGATGTTTTTATTTTTGTTTTATAAATTAGAAATAATTAGTTTTTATTGAAAATAAAAATACTTCTAAAATAGTATTTAAAAATAAAAAGGTGAAAATGTGTTTAGTTGTTTGTCTGAAAAAGTGAAGACAATGAATGAGAATAAGAAAAAAATATATTATAATGAAAATGTTTTAATAAATTAAACGTTTTTAATCGTGATATATTTTATTTATTTTTTTGTAATTGTAAATTTTTATTTTATAAAAAAGAGATAAAATATGTTTTTTTAGAGAATATTAAAGTTTTTTAAAAATTACTAAAATAATACATTACCATTATAGAAAAAAGAAAAAATAATTAATATGATTAAAAAAATAATAAAATTGTATTATAAAGTAAATATTGGTCATGAGACCCATATGATAAGTAATATTTATGATTTTGTTTTTTATTGTGCATGTGGAACTTGTGGGACTTGTGGGACCTATTTGAATAATGAAAATTGAAAAACACCAATTCCTTGTTCTCTTCTTTTTATTTTATAAAGTTGAAAAATGAGAACAAATCATTCTCAATTGGAATTAAATACTATTTAAAAATAAGTGAGCCAAACAAATTTTACACTTCTTCATTCTTGAAAAACGAAAAATAACAAAACAAAAACAATACCAAAGGCACCTTAATTATTTTTGTACCCAAATTTAGAATCTCTTACTTTAATAAAATAAAAAACAAACTAAAAGATTAAAAAAAAAATTTCATTTCATTATATGACAAAAGGATGTGTTTTTCTTATATTTTAATTTGTCTTTTACCTTATTAAAAAAAATTACTCCATTGCCATATTCAATCTAGAAAAGCTTTCCCACTTAAATAGTTTCCAATAACATCAAGTCTTTCAAGATTGAAGCATTACAAATCCAATTAGGAAGAAAGCCCGTAAAACGGTTGCCATTAACGGAAAATGTTCTCACCTTTGGAAGATTGAAACCCATTAAAGTAGTAGACTTCCTTTCAGTCTATATATATATTGAGTATATACTAGAAAATTTATTCAATTATAAGATAATATAAGCGAATTAGGTCACAAATATTGAGGTGCTATAGCTTAAAAAGCTACAACTGCTATAGAAAATAATTGTAATTATAAAATAAAAATTAATAATATATAGTAAATATAATTTTTAAATAATAATTTTGACAAAATTAGTAAAAATATAATTGATTTTTTCATCATATAAGTATAAAATCAAATCAATTTAGCTTCTAAGCTACAGCAGCTAGTGTTTACCAAATACTTAAGTGTTGTAACTTTTAAGCAACAATTACCCAATCTCAGTTCCTATAGGGTCTTAGTTGGCAGGCAAGATTACAATTTTACACATACTGATCGTAAATATAATTTATAAATTTTATATGGGGCTAAATAAATGAAATTAATAAGGAATATTATTGCAGGTACCATAGGAGCTCAACCAGTGGAGAGAGAAGAGAATAAGTTAGAGAAATGCTTATTAATTATTATAATCACTAGATCATGGAGGATTTGCCTCCTTCGCAATAAAGTCATGATACTTGTGATATTTATATATCATAATTACAATGATTCTTGATCTATATATATATATGCATTGCATTGTATAATGGTCTTAACATGAGAAAGATTTTTTTAAAAAGCATATCTTTAATTAGAATTAAAATGTGATACTTATCGGACTTTGTATATAAAGAGAAAAGGCAGCGAATGCGGCAATGAAAATGATTGAAAACTATTTATTATATGCTATCATATTATATTGTGTTTTTTGTTAATATGTTAATGAAATGATAATAATAAGTAGAAATACCGGACAAGCAAGTGTGTCAATACTTTATTAATCAAATCATTTTGTTGGAGATTTCACTTGCTAACCAAACAGTAATGGTGCACCATTTATCATCAAAATAAACTGAATTTAATTAAGAAGACTGCCGCTTTCTTCCAAATATATTTCCGCTACAATAATACTCTTCTTATAACAAAATGTTAGAGTTCTTAATACAAGCTATATTCCAAGATTTTGATCCAAATAATGTTACTGTCATAAGTTTGATCGCAAATAATGTAACTACCATAAGTGACCTTTTATTCTTTTGACAATCAAAACTTTTATAAAAGAATTCATCAGATACTTATAGAATTATATATCGTCACAAAATAGTTGATTCCTTCTGTAATAAAATATTATAAAAGTAAAGAGTAATCTTGAATTCGAGGTTGAATAGGTGGGTGGGTGCTTGAGTTAATAGCAAATAATAAGAAAAAGAAAAAGTAATGGTAAAAGTAGACAAATTTGGAAGGAAAATTAATGAGGTAATCGCTTTTAAGCAACAAATTTATTGTAAAATTATTGTTGGAAATATTATTCTACCTTCTACAATTGCAGATCATGGTCCTGTTCAGTAATTGATTGGATAATCATTCTTTGACTATCATTTTATTTTGGGTTATTTTTCGCCACCTCTCACATATTTTAATAAAAGTTGACTTACATCCTAATGTTTCAACAACTATCACCACGCCCTCAAATCAGTAAATTCAGACGTTATCTTTGATGGTAGAAGGATAAAAATAACATTTGACACAAACGACTAGAAAAAGAAAATAAAATAGATAAAATGCACCGTTTAGGAGGGTAAAAGTGAGATTTGACACAAACTGGCGGCAACAAAAAAAAAAGAAGATAAAAGCTAAATGCACCGTTTAACATAGATTGAAGAGAACAGTGATATTAAACATCTATACACTCATGCGTTGTTCCATCATTGCAATTCTGCAATTTCAGCTGAGATTAAGCAAAAAAATTTAGGTTTTTTTTAAGGGAAGAACACACATTTAGAGGACAATTTCCCTCTATAAAGTCGACTCTTCACCTACTAAAGCTCGTTTTTCGATAAGCCAAGTAGCACAGAGTATATAGAATGGATATGTTGTCATTTGTGGTGAGTGAGTGTGATATAGTTCTCACTATCTATGGTGCCGAAGATATTGAAGTGAGTTCATTTACTTTTGAATAATTTGATTTTGTTATTATTTCTAAGTAATTTTGAGCATGAAATTGAATGCCGAAGCTCTCTGCATGCTGATTTTCATTTGCCTTAGTAATAATTGTTTATGCCTTTGCTCTGCTGTATCAGTGGATGTTTTGAAAATTGTTAGACATGATCCAGTATTTTGGGTTAAACTAATTGTGTGTCAGTTTTATTCTCAATTTTAAACAAGTTAGTATTACTTATTTGGTTATTGATGTTATTATTATGCCACGTGTATGATTGTTGGAAAAAGTATTGAGTATTGTTTTTATACTCTGTTTTATACATGATTTCATTTGTTTTGTGGCAAAAAAAAAAAATGGATGATGATCGACCAACAACACTCTCGATATCATTTATGGGCCAAAGACATTTTATAGGTGTAGTTGATCGAGATAAAGTGAGCACAGTTGTTCTTGTGAACAGAGTAATGAAACTGGTGTATAAGAGAAAGATGACTTGGGATGAGAAATTCAAGCTAGCTGTTACACAACCATGGGACAATCTATTGGTTAAGGTCCTTGATGATTATGATTTATTCAATTTGTGGTCACTGTTCAACCATGAGGGCCTCTATCACATAGCTTTTGACTTGGAGATAATATCTTCGCCTGTTGAGTTAGTAAAAAAGAATCCTTTTTCAGTCAGACAAGTGAAAACACTGCTACCATTACCTAAATTATCATTAAACCCTCCCTCAAATGCTGTAATGATGAAGCTGGTACCACCTAACTCATCACAATCGCAGACCAATAGCAAGCTCCCATCCTTGGAAATGATGCCAACATGAAAACTGGAGTGTCAGATGCCGAGGAATCTCATTCATCACTGTATGAAGACTTCTTGGAGTCTTACTTCAGATCACCATCTTGTTATGAAAATGAAGAAAATGAGTAACTCTATCATACTCCTTCTGACCAACAGAGATAACCCTTTCTTAATTCTCAGTCTTTGTCCCCATTGTTACATCAAAGATCACCTTCATATGTTCTTATATCCCATGATGAAATAAGAGTATCCCAACCACAAATGGCATCCCAACCAAACACTCAAAAAGCTAAATCCCAGATCTGCCAAACTATTAATCTTGGTACTACCCAACTACAAAAACAAATTTCCAAACACAAAAATAGATATATCGACTCACCCTTTTATGGAAATGACTCTGATGACAATGTCTATAGCCTTTCTGCTAGTGATGAGGATGTTTATAACCAACCCACTAAACTTGGCCAAAATACAAATGAGCCTAAATTGTTTCAATCTGATGATGATGATCTTGATGAGCTGTTATCATGCTATTTCAATGATGACAATGAATTCGGTGCATGTCCTGATGAAGATGAAGATAGAGTGATGGATCAGATGGATTCTGAAATGAGGGCCAATATGTATATTCCTAGAAATGATCATCTTGTGGAGTTCTTTGTAGGACAGTACTTTAAAAATTTCACAGAGCTTTTACTATAGCTTTAAGAAAGTTTGCTATTAAAGAGAGGTTTAAGACTTCGAAAGAACACTTTGAGAGAACTAGGATCACTGTTAGGTGTGATTTGGTTGGATGTCCTTGGTATTTGCATGCTTCTAGGACTAGATTTAGAGACACATTTATAGTTAGGTCTTACTACAATCTGCATACTTGTCAGAGAATGTGGAAAAACTCAGAATGCACTGCCCAGTTTATAGCATCTCAATTTTAGGATATGATACTTCGAAATCTTGAAGCCAGTGTTAGCTTCATTCAGAGTAAGCTTGACAGGATGTATGGTTGTAGAGTTGATAAGCAGAAGGTTTATAGGGCCAAGAAGATTGATTTACAATATGGTGGGGCTGATTATGAGTCAAGCTACAGGCTTATAAGGTCATATGTACAGATGGTTTTGAATAGAATGCTAGATGCGTTGGCAATAGTTTATGTAATTAGATTACATGGAAATTAGCCTAAACCCCACTTTGATAGATGTATCCTTTCCTTTCCAGCACTTAGAGAGGGTTTTAAAAGGGGTTGTAGACCATTCATTGGCATTGATGGATGCCATTTGAAGGGACTATACAAAGGGGTTCTTGTATCAGCAGTTGTACTAGATGCCAACACTGAAATTTATCCTATTGTTGTCTGTGTGTGCAGTGTGGAGAGCGCAAGTACATGGACTTGATTTTTAGGACATTTGAAGGAGTATATTAAAGATGATAGGCAACTGACATTCATGTGTGATAGGCAAAAGTGTATTTAGAATGCCTTAAGACTTGAGTTCCCTAATGCAAATGTGAGGTATTTTGCTAGACTCGTCTTAGCAAATCTAAAGGCAAAACATCCAAAATGACTTCAAGAAGGGATTATGGGAAGCTTCAAGGACTGCTAATGTGATTGACTTTGAAAAGGAAATGGAGAAAGTGAGGGCTGTAGATCCTGCTTGCTATGAGACTCTTAGAAGTATTCATCCAAGATTTTATTCAAGACATGCATTTGACAGAATTTCAAAGTCTGATAATTGTACAAATAATATGACTGAATCATGTAATGCATGAATTAGGGTGCACAGAAAGATGTCCTTATGGACTTTGTAGATTTCATAAGAAAGAAAATGATTAAAAGAATGATAAAGGATGAGGCATGGGGCTCTGAAATTGCAAGAGAGTCTATGGAAAGATGCAAAGGACCCTGCAACTATCAAGAGGCTGTGCTATTATGCCAGCAAGTGAGTGGCTGTACGAAGTTGATGACCATAGCAGAACATACATAGTTGATATGGAGCATCATTCTTGTGATTGTGGTTTCTGGGATGACAGTGGATATCCATTTATTCATGCTATGCCTTGTATTGTTTACAATCAAAAGTGCCCAGAAGATTTTGTGAGCCAATGTTTCAAGAAAGCAACATACCTTAAATGTTACTCCGAAATGATCAAGCCAATTCTAGATAAAGCAAACGGGCCAGAAGTTTATGGCGATGAAGTACCTCCACCACTAGTGAGGAGACCTCCTAGAAGGCAAAAAATGAACAGAAGATGGGAGCTTGATGAGCTACCTCTAGAGAAAAAGAGATATAAGATGTGCTGCAAGTGTAGTGGTCTGTTTGGGCACAACAAGAGAGCTTGTTCTGTGAATCCTGCTAATGTTAATAAAAAGGCAAGAGATTACAAGGTAATTTTCTTTAAACTCATCCCTTTAACTTTATATAACTAATGCTTATTGTTGATGCTCTAATGTTAACCCATTTTTTCTTGATGTACAAAATAATGTGAAAGTGTACAATGAGTCAACTGCAAGAGCATCCAAGGCTGACTTTGTTAACACATGTGTAATTTTGTTCTTTAATTTTATAAACATTTGGTAATATTGTATGATGCTGATTAATTATAACCTTAATGTAATCTTTACTCGCTTATAATGGAAGCTTTGCTGTGAACTTTTAGGCTGTCATGTAAAGATTTTAGGCTAGCATTTGAAGATTTTTTTAGTTGTAATTGTTTGACATATGCAGGACCACATAAAAGGAACATTGCACAGGGTCACAACAATCCAAGAGCTAAAAGATCAACCAATTAACCTCATTGTCAGAGTGTCAATGTACCACAATAGGCCATGTATTGCCAGCCCCCACTCTTCGAAAATAGTGTTCACCCACAAAACTATATTGGTAGTTCCAGTGGTAATGTTAGGACGCTTGAATCAAGTGACACTTGGATGGGGGTGCAAGGGAAAAGAATCATGCAAGATTGTAGAGCACTTTACAATGAAAGTGTGGTGGTGAATGACAAGGCAAAAAGAAGGGCATTGACAAACAGAAAGCACCAGCCTTCCCATCATTGGTAGTAAGTTATCTTTATCTTTCAGTACTTACAAATAGGCATGTTATATTCATGCACAATATTAATATATGCCTAATGTATTTCTTGCAGTAACGAATGCCTTAAGTTGCAAGCATTGACAGCATGTATATGAGTTAACAGTGGAAGTATCTAAGAAATTTAACACCTTCTGGAATGCCACAGTAGACACTAATAGCATTTTGTATTTTGGATTAACTAGTAAATGGCAGTGTTGCTTATATATTTTTGTTATAGTTGTTTAAGGCCTCATAGCAATGTTGGTGTAAAATGAATGCATGAAACTATATCTGGGCATATTGACCCCTAACTTATGGTTAAGCTTGAAGTCTTTTGGCATTTTAAAAGTTGTTGGGTAGCCAATAGAGATAGGCTGAGTATAGTAACCAACACTTGTTTTTTTGGTTTTTGATCATTGTAACAGTTTAGCTTGTATTAATATTCTCAGATGTGCTGTCAATGCTATTAATATTATGTCAAGTAAGTTTATTAGATATGTTATTGGCCCCCAGTGCATGTATGTGTGTTTTTGTCGTTTATGGACCACTTTAAAAATATTTGAGTTTAGAAATCCATAAGTGTTATTTTTCAAATTCTAGAAATGGACCATTTTGAAACCATCTTAAAAGAATTAACCCATATTATAATTTCATAAAGCATTTTAGGGCCAAATTCTAATTTTAAAAAATCGTTGTTCAAAGGCAGAAAGTTAACAGCTAACCGCTTTCCAGAAAGCTGCTAACTGCTTGTGCCACAACTTTGAAAAATCGATTCGAGAGAGTTAACGGCTAGCAGGCTTCTATAAGCGGCTAACTGCCTGTGTCACAGTTTTGAAAAATCGATTCCAGAAAGTTAGCGGCTAGCCGGCTGTTTGCTAGCGACTAACCGGTTGTGCCTAGATTTTTGAAAATCTTCCTAATGGTTTTGTTGCACTTTTGAGAACTTCTTACATCTCCATTAAGCTATATCCAGTGCATACTACATCACTTGAGCTTTCAATTTGCTACTTCACATACATTGAGTTATATTACATTGTTACATACAAAGATAGATTACATTGTACTTGATGTTTAACTTTTATTCCCTAGCTATTTATTCATATACTAGTAGTAATTTTGTTCATCTTACATACAAGGATATAGAACATAACTAGAAGTAGGATTACAATCATGTTGATACATCTTTTTGTACCGCTGATCATGCTTTCAATTTCATTGAATCTACCACTGAATTGAGCTCCAACATTCTCCTCATTGCCCAATTCATGTTCATCATATGGACCAAACAGATCCTATTTTTGTAGTATCTCATTAGTGTCATTGTTTGTTGGTGACCACCATCGGAAATGTGCATCTATTAGCAAAACATTTGTAGAATAGTCTGTATGGATTGTCTGCTGTCATGGAGATCAAGATTACGGCCCCACGCCCACAATACCACCATTTGTTGTAGAACTTGATGACACCACCATTTATACCCATGTTATCTGGAATGTCATTACTATTTGATGCATTTGGATTACCATTGCCATGACTGCTGGATGTACAAGATGAAGTAGGCACTGGTTTTGTTGCCTTTGATTTCATGGTTTGAAGGTTGGGTGTTTGCTTCAATTAGAAGCTCAAATTGATGAAATAAAGAAGAGACATGGGATGCACTTCAATTTTCTGCTCTTGTTAGGGGTTCTTTATAGTGGCTAAGAGTTTTTTACCATTACGTTACTGTTGTTATCAACAGTCTCTGCAATACTTTCAGATACAGTAAATGTGCAATGTGGTTACATGGAGTAAGGGTAATATTGTAGTTTCGTTTGCACTTGCATGTAAATAAGCGGACATTAAAAGGTCATTTAAGTTCATAACCTGTTTAAACAGTAGCACGTGATACAGTTTTTTGAATTTTGAATGCCTAATTTTCAAATCAACGGCAAACAAGTCTTTTCACTCATTTGATTGAGTATCTGTCAAAGATAACAGCTGAATTTGCTGATTTGGGGGCGTGGTGATGGTTGTTGAAACACTAAGGTACAAGCCACTTTTGTTGAAACATGTGGGGATTGGCGAAAAATATATTCACCACAAAATTCCCTTAAATAATTACAAAAAAACTAATATGGAAATAAATAAGTTGAAATTATTTGAACTCAATAAATTACTCATCAAACCCACAAATTTATAAATTACTTAATAACAAACATGTAAAATAAAAAATTATTTATAAAGCCCTCATTTGTTCTTCTTCTATCCATCTTGTCAGTGGTGGTGCCACTTTGGAGCTAGAAATTTTTTAAATTTGTTTTGACATTTTTAATTGATTTACCATAAAATCCCTACTAAATTTTAAAAATAATTAAAATATCAAAATTTTTATACAATATTTTGAAATCAATGGTTGAATAATAGTCTTGTTGTATACATAGAAATAGATATATTTTGTAGTATTGATATTAAGGTTATTCTTCAACATTTTCAACATATGAAACCACATTGAAAACAGTTATAAGTATATACAATTAAATATTTTAATGAATGTTTATTTTAGTATATGTTATTTGTTGATAATTTTTTAAATTAAATTACTGTTTGAACTTAGCCCCTGCTAGATAGAATTCCTGGCACTGCCACTGCATCTTGTATGATTTCTTAACAAACATTAAACCTGAAAATATTTTTAGTGCTGAGGATAAAAATAAAAAATAAAAATGGAAGAAGAAGAAATTGATGTGTAGGCGAGCTCATAATTTGATAAAAGCTTATTCAAAAAAATAAAAATCCATGAGATATTTAGGCTGTCTTAATTATATGTTTGGAAAGATTTTTAATTTTAATGTACACATTAATTGGAAGGCACAGCCACCTTAAAAGTTTTGATACTAAATTTTTAATCTTTCATATATGATTTTAAGCTAGAAGTTTAGAACTTAGCACGGATGCACTTAGCAATTAAGCTGTACAAGACGTGTGCTCTTAGCAATCCGGCTTGCAATCTAGAACTCTCTACAATTGTAAATAGGCTAGAGTTTTCTAGAGTTTAGCATTTAAGTCCTAGGAGATATTTGTGCAAGTTGCCAACTTGCTAGAGCATTATACACATAGGCCCCCAACAACTATAAATAGGGTGCTCACCACCATTTTGCCCACCACATTCCAGCACACACAACACACCACACACAACACACAAGCTTTTGTAAAGCTCTCTTGTAATCACTTTCTTTCAAGTAATAAAATTTTATCTTGCCATATTGCTCTTGCTTCTCTTTAGCATCCTTGCAAGTGTTCTTGCCCAGCTAGCTCGAGAAGTTCTTAAGGCTTACTTAGCAACTTGTGTGCTAGAAGTTTCCTAAGTGCCGCACTGATTTGCTGCGCGCAAAACTTATTCCGTGACAACCATCTTACCTAAAACTTTCTTGAAATGGACTATTAAGAAACATCAACCTTCTGCCTGGGGTTTGATTGGTAAAATTATTAATCAGTTGGACTTCCCTAAATTTTCTTGGATTGCAGCATCTTAAACTACTTTGGGTTACCATACCCACCAAGAAAAACGTTAATTGTCTCTAGTCCTCAGCTGCATTAAAAGTTAAGAGTGTTGTTTGACCAAATTACCTAGAAACATTTTTTGTTATTATTATATATGCATTACATAAGTCTAATGGTTAAGGCTGAAACTAATGGGTCAAAATTTTGAAACCCAGATGATCATCTTCGTAATCCGGTGATCCATGTCGGCACGACGGTGACCATACTTTTGGACTCTAATGCTTGACATTTTTTCTGGTGATTGTAAGCTTCTGATCAGCATCATTGCAAAGAGACAGTCACATATTTCAACTAATCACGACATTTTCTACTTATAGAGAAATGTTTTTGTAACTTCAAATCTCTTGTTTTCAATGTTAAGATTGTTAGTATGTGAACACAAAATTTTGAAGCTTATAGATGTTATAATAATATCCTTATGTGAAAACATCACATATAAACCCAGGAACATTCATGTTAAATCACCAAGAATCAATAACAAAATATGCGGAAGCGTATTTGAATCCATAACACTGAATATCCTCTAGATTTGTGTGGTTGGCCTTCCAGATCAACACGTATATCCTAGAGAGCCCTTTAATTCTCTCTGTGCACTCTATCTGATAATGGGATGTCAGAAAGAATAGAGAAGATACGTGTGACCTGGAGACCATAACCACTTATATAGACAACTTATCCTGTTATCACTAGGTATTCCTCATTCTGCCCATCATAGAATTAGAATATCATTAGGTCTCTACACATTAAAGGCCCACACCCTATTAGACACATTAAAGCCCATATTACTGAAAACTTTATTAGATCACTTTTAATTGGGCTTAACCTTATATGATAGTCCACAACACATAATTATTCACATATAAGCTCAACGTTGGATTAAGGATCCAACATTATTAGATTAAATAATCCAACAATCTCCCACTTGGGCTATATGTGTAACCTTATAATTATGTTTTGTAAAAATAACCGTATGAGCTCAACCTTTACTGTCATTACCAAAATGTATCTATAACCAATCTCGTCCATCAATCATACCAACATAGGATCAAAGCGGCCTTCATTACAACTGTCGTAACTCGACCCATTAATGGTCACAATGCCAATACAACTGAATGACATGGATCATGATGTGGATGTGTAGCATAGAAATTTCATGTAATGTGATCTTAACATGCCTATTTCCAATGGTCCACCTTAAACCTTAGTGAGATCAAACTTTACCAAAATCAGAGTGTGTGAACAAACTAAAACCTTATTTCTGCAGAAAATAACTTTAAATAACCATAAACCGAAATAACCGAAAAAATGTCTATATTACAAGAGCATCCAAAATTACAAACTCCTACTAAAACGGAATATCCTTTAACAACATGACACCCATACGAGCAGTGTGCTCATGAAACATTTTGGGTGGCAATCCCTTAGTAAGCGGATCCGCAATCATGGAGTTTGTGCCAACGTCCTCTATAGACAATTGTCTACTCTGAACTCTTTCTTTAACAACTAGGAACTTGATCTCTATATGCTTCGACTTCGTCGAGCTCCTATTGTTATTGGAATACATCACTGCTGACTTATTGTCACAAAATAATTTGAGTGGCCTATCAATGCCATCTCCAATGCGCAGCCCCGTGACAAAATTCCGCAGCCATATTCCATGATTGGATGCCTCATAACATGCTATGAACTCTGCTGCCATCGTAGAAGAGGCTATAAGAGACTGTTTAGCACTCTTCCAGGAAACAGCACCCCCAGCTAGTAGATAGATATAGTCCGTTGAGGACTTCATACTATCTTGGCATCCAAAGAAAATCGAGTCGGTATACCTCTCGATCTCATATGATCCGCATGTGTGAGCATGTAGTCTTTTGTTCTCTGTAAATACCGTAAGACTCTTTTGGCTGCTCTCCAATGGCCTACTCCTGGATTACTCAAATATCTGCCTAACATCCCAGTAACGTACGCAATATCCGGTCACATACAAACTTGAGTATACATTAGACCTCCTACTGCCGACGCATAAGGAATCTTCTGCATTTCCTTTTCCTCAAAATCATTCTTAGGGCACTGATCGAGACTAAACTTGTCTCCCTTAGCAATTGGGGTATCACATGGTTTACAATCTTGCATGCCATATCTTTTGAGAACCTTTTCGATATAGCTCTTTTGTGATAATCCAAGAATACCTCGGGAGCGATCCCGATGTATCTGTATGCCTAATACAAAAGAGGCGTCACCAAGATCTTTCATCTTAAAATTCTTAGCTAGAAATCTCTTGATTTCGTGCAATACGCCTATATCGTTGCTGGCAAGCAAAATGTCATCGACATATAAAACCAGAAAGACGTACTTGCTCCCACAGAACTTATGGTATATGCAATCATCAACCAAATTCATCTCAAAACCGAACGAGATGATTACTTGATGAAACTTGAAATACCATTGTCGAGATGCTTGTTTGAGCCCATAGATGGATTTCTTAAGTTTGCAAACCATATTCTTTGGGTCTCCGGACACAAAGTTTTCTGGCTACACCATATAAATCGTCTCATCAATGTTACCATTGAGAAACGTTGTCTTCACGTCCATCTGGTGTAACTCAAGATTGAAATGCGCCACTAATGCCATTATAATCCTGAAAGAGTCTTTCAAAGAAACCAGAGAGAAAGTCTTTTTATAATCAATGCCTTCTTTCTGTGTAAAGCCCTTTGCGACAAGACGTGCCTTGTACCTCTCCACATCGCCTTTCGAATCCCTCTTGGTCTTAAATATCCATTTGCAACCAATGGGTTTCGCACCTTCTGGCAATGGGACAAGTTCCCATTCGTCATTGTCATTCATTGACTTTATCTCCTCATTCATGGCATCAATCCACTTCTGAGAGTTAGAACTTTCCATGGCTTGATGGAAATTGATTGGATCATCTTCCATCACTCCAATGTCAACCTCATGTTCTTGGAGAAATACAATGTAGTCGTCTGGCACTGCACTTCTTCTTTCTCTAGTGGATCTCCTTAATGGCATAGGTTCTTGAGGTGGAAGAGTTTGTTCTTCTGAAATAATTTCTGGTATAGGGGGTTCTTCATCATTGTCTTGATCTGTTGTGTCTTGAACAAAGCCAGGAATAAGACCCTGATCAATGCCAATAACACCTGTGGGAATATCAACATGTTCCTCTTCAAAGACAATGTCTCTAACTGTATCTCCCCCCGCAAACTCGACATCCTCAAAGAACTGCGCATTTCTCGACTTGAAAATAGATTTAGTCGTGGGATTATAAAACTTGTACCCCTTGATCTTTCAGAGTATCCAATGAAGTAATAACTCACCGTCCTTGAGTCCAGTTTCTTTTCATTAGGCCTATAAGGCCTTGCCTCAGCTGGACATTCCCAAACATGTAAGTGCTTTAGACTCAACTTCTTGTCCGTCCAAAGTTCGTAAGGGGTTTTGGCAGTCGCTTTAGTTAGAACCTTGTTAAGGATATATGCTGCAGTCTTAAGCGCTTCGCCCCAGAGTAATTCTGGTAAAGTAGAATGACAAATCATACTCCTTACCATGTCTTTAAGCGTTCTATTTCGTCTTTCAGCAACACTATTCATAGTAGGCAAACCCGGCATAGTGTACTGTGGGACTATACCACATTCCTCTAGGAACTTAGCAAACGGTCCTGGACGTTGTTCACCTGAACCATCATATCTACTATAGTACTCACCACCACGGTCAGATCTGACGCTTTTGATTCTTTTACTGAGTTGATTCTCAACTTCAGCCTTAAAATTTTTGAACATATCCAAGGACTGTGACTTTTCATGAAGGAGATATATGTAGCCATATCTAGAAAAATCATCTATAAACGTCATAAAATATTGTTGACCATTCCAAGAAGCCGTAGGGAATGGCCCACAAATATCCGTATGTATGAGTTCTAAGACGTCCAAAGTCCTGTTGGCTTCAAATCTCCTTTTGTTGGTTTGTTTCCCCTTAATACAATTAACACAAATATCAAAATTTGTAAAATCTAAGGGGTCGAGAATTTCGTCTGACACAAGTCTCTCTATTCTCCGTCTGGAGATATAACCTAATCTCTTATGCCATAACGCAGCTGAATTCTCATTGGTTAATTTTCTTTTAACACCTCGTGTACATAATTGTAGGGATTCTCCAAATGAAGCAATTATATCAAGCAAATAAAGATTATCATAATCTGACAAGGAACCAGAACCAACCAATTTTGAATCATGAAACAAACTGAATTTTCTATTCCCAAATGAATAAAAGAAACCAGATTTGTCCAAAACAGAAATAGAAATCAAATTCCGTCTAAAAGATGGAACAACAAATGCTTCATCAAGATCCAAATAAAATTGAGTTCTTAATAATAATCTAAATTTGCCTATTGCGTCAACTTCAACTGTCTTTTCATCACCCACATAAATGTATCTTTCACCATTACTTGGTTTTCGGAAATTCAGGCAACCCTGCATAGACACACTGATGTGAGTGGTTGCACCAGAATCTATCCACCATGTGTGTCTAGGCACCGAAGTTAAATTAACCTCAGAACAAACCAAATTAAGAAGCATACCTTTCTTAGCACGCCATGCGTGATAATTGATGCAATGCTTCTTCTTATGTCCTTCAGCTCCACAGAAGAAACAACCAGTACCTTCTGAAACACCTGATTTCTTTTGTTGTTTCTTTTGAGGTGCTGTAACTGCAGCTTCCTTATCCTTGTACCTTTTCTTGCCTTTGTCCTTGCCCTTAGAGGTAGAGGCTAGGTGAGCACTTTCTGTCTTATCTTTCTTCAGCCTATCCTCTTCCTAAACACAGTGTGATATGAGCTCATTCAGAGACCAAGTCTCTTTCTGACAATTATAGCTCAACTTAAACTGGTTAAACTGCGTTGGTAAGGATATTAGAACCAGATGCACTAGCAAGTCCTGAGAGAGTTCAAGCTTAAGTACTTTTAGCTTAGAAGCAAGATGAGACATCTCCATAATATACTCTCTGATATTGCCTTTACCCGTATACCTCAATGAAATTAAGTTTGTCAAGAGCATACCAATTTCAGCCTTTTCGTTCTTGACAAACCTTTGTTCAATTTCTTCGAAGAACTCCTTAGCTGTAGTTGTCTTTTTAGACATTGAGCCTCTGAATGCTTCCGGAATGGCCTTCTTCATGATCATTATACACATGCGATTTGATCTCTCCCACCTTTCCAAAGCCTTCTTGTCATCAGAAGTACTCTCATCCGTAAGAGGCGGAGGAGAATCAACCCTTAACGCAAGGTCAAGATCCATGACTGCGAGAACTATTAAAAGGTTCTCTTGCCATGACTTGAAGTTAGAGCCATTTAGCATAGGAATTGAATTAATGTTGGCAGTAATATTAGCAGCAGACATATCTGAATAGAGAACAATTAACAACAAAACATGCTCCTATAAGTCTCAAAACAACAATAATAAATTCAAATAAAGATAAACCTCATCTCATGATACCGGGCACTCCATTAATATTTCATCTTTAGGCAAAATATTAACTTGTAAGTGATATCTTGGTGTAGCAATCAAACACTAATAATAAGAACATGTCAAATAATAAACCTTCCTTTGGGCCGATTTATTATTCACAAGTAAAATCGAATAATCATCACGTGTTTATTACCACAAATGCACATGCAACTTTTTTAAATATGGACCTTCCTTTGAGCCGATCGATATTCACAGAAATTACATGTACAAAACCGTTTATATTCCAAAATAAATTAATTTCCACAAGAGAGGTCACTTTGGCGACATGTTGCTTCAATTAATTTATCTTAAAATACATATAACCGAACACCAATATTTGAATTTAAAATTGTACCAAAAATTACCTTAAAAAATCAACCGTTCAACGGTGTGCTCTTGTCCGGTCAACGACTGACTCTTGACCGGTCGACTGTTGACCGGGTCGTTACCGTTCCTGTCGGGTCAAACCAACCCGTATCCAAAACGAAATCCAAATCTTCAAATCTTAAAATCTTGTAACCGGTTCGGGTTGGACAGGTTTAGGTTGACCCGAACCGGATCCGAAGAAAACCATCCAAAGGCAAAAAATATAAATTGGAATTTCGGATCGGTTTGACCCGACCCGTATCCTCAACCCGATTCAAAACCCTAATTTGCCTTCTTTTTTTTTTGAGCAGCAGCGATGGCCGCTGCTTCTCTTCTTCTCTGCCGCGGCTGAAAGCCGTAGCTCTTAATCGTCGTCGGCGTGCTGCAGCAGCCGAGTTCACTGGCGCCGGAGCATCGCAGATCGCGCGGCTTTCCCTCTGCCGCGCGGCCACAAGACACACTGCAACAGCAGCGATCACGCCCCAGCAGCAGCAGTAATCGAGCGCGGATCGCGTGTGCCAGCAACATGAAATTACGTAGCAGTAGCAGTGCGGATTGCCTTTGCGCGCAACAGCAACGTAAATCGCGCGTATCACGCTAGTTTTGCTGCCGCACATGCCTAACAGCCGCGCAATGGCCATGGATCATAACTTCAAAATCCGAATATACAGAATACCAAATTTCCAGAACAAAAAAAATTTTCCTTAATTCCGAATTTTTTAATCCAAACACTACAAATTCGTTCTCAAACTTAATAATACCGAGACTACTAAATTCAAGAACACCAAAACATTAATCAAAATAAATTTGATTCTCAATAATTCAACATGAAGAGGCTCTAATACCCCTTGTTATAATAATATCCTTATGTGAAAACCATCACATATAAACTCAGGAACAATCATGTTAAATCACCAAGAATCAATAACAAAATATACGGAAGCGTACCTGAATCCATAACACTGAATATCATCTAGATTTGTGTGGTTGGCCTTCCAGATCAGCACGTATATCCTAGAGAGCCCTTTAATTCTCTCTGTGCACTCTGTCTGATAATAGGATGTCAGAAAGAATAGAAAAGATACGTGTGACCTGGGGATCATAACCACTTATATAGGCAACTTATCCTGTTGTCACTAGGTATTCCTAATTCTGCCCATCATAGAATTAGAATATCATTGGGTCTCTATACATTAAAGGCCCACACCTTATTAGATACATTAAAGCCCATATTACTGAAAACCTTATTAGATCACTTTTAATTGGGCTAAATCTTATATGACAGTCCACAATACATAATTATTTACATATAAGCCCAACGTTGAATTAAGGATCCAACATTATTGGATTAAATAATTTAACAATAGAGTCCTATCATCATAGTGCTTGAAAATGATTTTCATTTGGTTGTTGTTTTTTTCTCAGGACGCATCTTCGTATATATCATAAATCCATCAAAC
This sequence comes from Clausena lansium, assembly GCA_030449835.1. Lineage (NCBI taxonomy): Eukaryota > Viridiplantae > Streptophyta > Magnoliopsida > Sapindales > Rutaceae > Clausena > Clausena lansium. Next base: position 2,474,529 of record JASUUF010000086.1, on the reverse strand, counting down.
GTTTGAACAAAATCCCTAATAAAAAACCTCTACCATATTTCGTTAAATTCCTAGACAATATTGTGACTGAAAATGTGAATTTGAATACAGATCTGATAAATTTATAAATACTGAAATCAATATTATGATCAGCTCAAATAAGAAAATTAATTTGAGGTTAATTAGATACCTATGATTATTATTACATGCACATTTAATGCCAATAAATTTATGTATGCCATTGTTGAGTTTTGATGTTTTTCTATTGGTAACATTCCAGAAGAGTCAATTAACAAATATTCATATTAAAATCATGTTTGTACTCATCTGTTTGGCAATCTTTTATAGTTCCAATAACATAGCTTCAGTTTCATATAATCATCACCCACTTCTCCAAAAATGATTCCTCCATAAAAAATTATATATCAGAGCATTCATCCATTTCCCTAAACCAAAATTTTTCTCTTTAGCCTCCTTCAAATTTATCACAAAACGCCTAGATGAATTCAACATCATTATTGAAGCCGGATGTTACACTGTCCCTAACATTACCACAATCCCCAAATAGTCCTCATGAGGGAATAAAGCCTGAAGAAAGGGGGATAAAGCTCGTTCAACTCCTCCTAACATGTGCTAAGCATGAATCCTCTGGCAACCTCCACGGCGCCGATGAGTGTCTCTGGCAGATATCTCAACTCTCGTCGGTCACCGGCGACTCCATGCAAAGGCTTGCAGCCCATTTTGCCTCGGTCGTCGCCATTCGTCTCGTTAAGCGTTGGCCCGGCCTTTACAAGGCTTTAAATCATCACCAACAGCCCAAACAACAACCGGACCGGGCTCGGTCCCTCAACTCCCAGGCCTTCCCGTACCTTAGATTCTCATACGTTGTCATAGCGCAGACCTTGGTCCAACTCGTGGCCACCGAAGGTGTGATCAACATCATAGATTTGGGCTCCTGTGACCAAAAATTTTGGATCCCACTTCTCAGCGGCTTCTCAACTTTGCCCGGTGGATCTCCCCATTTGAAGGTCACTTGTGTTGGTAGCACCAACTAGACAAAATGGGCAGAAAGCTCACGAAAGAGGCTGAAGCACTAGACATGCCATTTCAGTTCAACCTCATCAATGTGAACTTAAAAGATTTACCGAAAGAGATGCTCAAGTTAGATCAGGAGAGGCAGTGGCTTTAATTTCAGTACTAAATCTTCATGTTTTATTAGCTGAAGATGATAGAGTTGATGCACATTTTGGGGCCAAAAGGAGTGATAGTGCCAAAAGGAGTGATAGTGTTAAATAGTGCCAGCAAATGGGCCAATTTTTGGAGATGGTAAGGTCAATTTCACCAAAGTTATTTTTTTTGGTAAAGCAAGAAGCTGACCATAATCTAAACCGATTAGTGGATAGATTTGTTAAAGGGTTGCATTATTATAGTGCTGTTTTTGACTCGATAGATGTCACATTTGGGTCTAAGGAAAGTGAGAAAAGGCTCATTTTGGAACAAATGTTTGGGAGAGAAATTGAAAATATTGTGGCTGGTGAAGGGCTGGAGAGAAAGGAGAGGCATGAGAAATATGCCAGGTGGATGGTTCGGCTCGGTCGAGCCGAGTACAAGCCGGTGTGCCTGTGGGTTGACCCAACCGAGGATGTTGAGCAAATGGTCAAGACTTATGGGAGAGATAGGTATAAGATTGTGAATGAGAGAGCAAGTTTGATGATTTGTTGGTACGACAGACCACTTTATGCAGTTTCTGCATGGATTTGTTAGATAGTATTATTTTTTTTTCTTTTTAACTTTTACATTCTTTTTTGTAGTATCATTGTGATTTGTGCACATAAATTATAAAGTTGAGCCAATCCACATGTATTACAATCATTTGAGTATATCATATGATTTCATACCAAGGGTAAGAAATCATGCACACCAGAAATGAAGTATTTTGCAATAAAACCAAGGTGAAAAAATATTTTCTTTAAGCAGTTTTTCATTCAAATTATTGATTTTGTTGCAATGTTTTTCTGGCAGGTTTGTGCTCAACGGTGTCTTGTCTAACTGGAGGTTAAATTTATATTTCAGTGCCTGATGGGTACTTTGACTGGAACCTATTGATCGGTTAATACTTATATTGCAATCATTAAATTGAATTTTTGACGGGTCGCTTCTTTAAGCCGGCATTACAGAGCTCAGATTATTAGTTTCTAAGAAACCTTTGGTAGAATAAAGAAATTAAAATTTGAAATCCTAGAATATGCATGATTGAACTATGCACATTGGTTTTGAACCTTTGGAAATTGTATTAATTGATCTATTCTTTCTTATTCAAATCTCATTAGCAAAACTTTGCCAAAGGGAATGAATTCACTTTGGTAGAAACTACCATGTAGGTGTTCTGTCTAAAGTAGGAAGCTTTATGAAAATATATAGAAGAATTCATTTGTCAATAAATATTGGTAATTTAGTCATATCAAAACAGAAATGCATTTCATCTTGTGAGAAGACATATAGAATTCCTTCATCCACCCAAAACTAGTCTTTTTTTGGGCTTCCTCATTCTTTGTGTACCTTGTAGTAGTAAAGGAATTTGCGCTTCTTATAGCAAGGTCAAAATTTATTTTTCTTGTATATAGAGGGTTTCGATTTCATTTCACTGAATCAAGTATACCTTCTTTATTATAATCTAATGTCATTTTTTTATAGCATTGATTCTTCTCCATGTTTGCATTTGGACATGCATTGGTCGATTGTTGATTTTTTTTATTATAACTATTGTCATTTTTCTAGTCAGATTCAATCGTTTCCTAATTCTAGGTGTTATACAGAAATAGTTTGTGCTAGGTGATACGAAGTGTCTAGAAAATTTTGTGTACTGTATTTCATATGGTTTCTTGTCAATGTAGGTCAAAAACCATCCAGTCAAAGCTCAACCACCTGATCAGCCAGGAAGTGTAATACTAGCAAAAGAACCAATTCTACAAGTACGTTTTTTCCAAGTGGCTGTTCGGACTGATGCCATTATGATTTTTTAGTTTTGGTTGTGTATGCTTAATCTGTTCTCAGCATGTATGCACATGTCCGTTGCAACGCATGTAGAGGCATGTCATCACATGCACTCTCACATTGGCATAAGGCTAAAAATAATTCTTGGCTTGTGTCCAAAAATTCTTTTGCCTCATGATTTCATACTTTTGGGCAAGCCAATTTTGCTCGAGCTGTTGTGTCTCTTAGCAAGGCACAAGCAAGAAGATTGCTCGCTTCCTTCCTGAAGATAAAAAAACTTTTTATTTTTCTGCTTATCTTACATATACAGTAATTACATGATATATATATGTATATTGAGATTAACTTAACTACTAACAGCCAACTATTGTTAATTAATCTAACCACTATCTGCTGCAATCAATCACTAATAATAGCTAATTAACAACTATTTACTAATTGTAGCTAGTTAATAACTGTTGTTTCAACAATTCCAAACATAGCACTTTCCAACACTCCCCCTCAAGCTGATATGAAGATACTTTGCATTCCAAGCTTGTTGATTAAATTCTAGAACGTGGTGGTGGGTAGTCCTTTTGTAAGCACATCTGCTAGTTGACTCTTGGAAGAAACATATGGGATACAAATCTGCTCCGAGTCAAGTTTTTCTTTAATAAAGTGTCTATCAATTTCAACATGCTTAGTCTGGTCATGTTGAACAGGGTTGTGAGTAAAACTTATTGCGGTCTTGTTGTCACAATAAAGCATCATAGGACATTGTATCTTGACCTTCAAGTCAGATAGAATTATCCTTAACCACAATAGCTCACATATACCATACGCCATGGCGCGAAATTATGCCTCTACACTAGAGCGAGCCACCACAGGTTGTTTCTTGCTTCTCCAAGTAACTAAGTTTCCTCCGATGAATGTACAATACCTGGTAATTGACCTTCGGTCTATCTTAGAACCAGCCCAATCCGCATCTGTGTAAGCTTCTAGTTTAAGAACTTCTCCCTTTTGAAATAGAAGGCCTTTACCTGGTGATCCCTTTAAGTGCCTCAAAATCATATAGACAGCTTCAAGGTGAGACTTTAAAGGAGCATGCATAAACTGACTAGCTATGCTTACGGCACAGGCAATGTCTAGTCTTGTGTGAGATAGGCAGATAAGTTTGCCCACCATTCTCTGATATTCTCCTCCGTCCACAGGTTCTTCTCCCTCTATCAGTTCTCCAAGTCGATGATTGGCTTCAATTGGAGTACCAATTGGTTGATAGCCAGTCAAACCGACTTCTTGTAATAGATCTTGGGTATATTTTTGTTGAGAGATGAAGATTCCATGTCGTGACCTAACTACCTCAATTCCTAAGAAATATCTCAAGTTCCCGAGATCTTTAATTTCAAATTCTTTTACTAGATGGGCTTTCAAACAAGTAATTTCTTCATGATCATCACCTATTATAATGATATCATCTACATACCCAATCAAAGCTGTAATCCCATCTTCATTGAATTCTTAATGAAAAGAGTGTGATCACCTTGACTTTGGAAGTAGCCCCAATTTCTCATAGCTCTAGTAAACCTTCTAAACCATGCTCGTGGTGATTGCTTCAAACCATAAAGGGACCTTTTCAACTTGCACACTTTGTTCCCTCTCAAGTCCTCTCGGTATCCTGGTGGAATATCCATATGTACTTCTTATTCCAAGTGTCCATGGAGAAATGCATTCTTCACATCCAGTTGATACAACGTCTATTCTTTCATTGCTGCCAAGGACAAGAGAATTCGGATTGTGTTAATCTTTGCCATTGGTGAAAATGTCTCATAATAGTCTATTCCACAAGTCTGTGTGTATCATTTCGCAACAAGTCTTGCTTTGTATCTGTCCAATGACCCATCAGCCTTGTATTTTATAGTATAGATCCACTTGCAGCCAACAGTCTTCTTATCTTTGGGCAACTCTAAAATCTGCCATGTCTTGTTTTTCTCCAAGGCTTTTAATTCATCGTTCATTGCCTCTTTCCATAGATTTGAGGTTAAGGCCTCTTGAACAAATGTAGGAACTCTTTGGGACAATAGAGATGTAAGAAAAGCACTGTATTAAGGAGAAAGGTTCTGCAAAGACACAAAATGAGACATAGGGTGTTGGGTACAACTCCAAACCCTTTTTCTTAAAGCAATAGGTAAATTAACATCATCTTAAGGAAAAGAATTAGGGATGAGAGTTAAAGCATTATTTACATTACCTAATTCAGGGTTAACAATTTAAGCATAGGAAGTAGTGACAGTCCTTTTCCTCATGGAATACGTTCTTAGAGTAGGTGTTTTCATAGCCTCAATATCTATCTCTGCATTTGTTGTCAATTGAGAGGGTGTTTTAGATGGAGTAGTACACTCTGATTGGTTGGAATGGTGGTTGTTTAGTTGAATTGTAGTCTCGGGTTGAAGGGCTGAAGGAGTGTCCTCTGTAGTAAGATCTTTAGTGGCTGTTACTTCTAATTCCTCAGTGGCTAACTCCACATTTGGAGGGTCCTTAATGGCTTTTACTTTTGATTCCTCAATAGCTGACTCCAAATTTGGTTTGATAATTGGCTGCACAATGTTTTCCACATCCCAATCCCACATATCTTCCTTCTTTGTTAAGTCATTCTCCCCCTGAAGATAGGTCTTAAAGTAATATTGATTTTCCACAAAGGTCACATCCATAGTAACATATGTCTTCTTCGGAGGAGGATGATAACATTTGTACCCCTTTTTTGTTGGCGAATAGCCTAGGAAAACACACTTCACAGATCTAGGATCAAGTTTATTCCGCAAATGGGGTTGAACAAGAGCATATGAAACACATCCAAATACCTTGGGTGGTAAAGATCCAATCCCTTGAAAGTTTGGAAACAAAGTCATGAGTTTCTTCACAGGACTTCGATTATCAATAACTTTGGTTGGCATCCTATTGATCAGATAAGTTGCAGAATGGCATCCCTCCAATAGCATTTCGGTACTCCGGTTTGGAACAAAAGAGATCAAGCAACTTCAAGAAGATGTCTATTCTTTCTTTCAACAATACCATTTGTTGAGGTGTATCTATGCAAGTTGATTGATGTAGAATACCCTAATCTGTTAGGTATGTCTTGAGTTCCTAGTTAAAGTACACTTTTCCATTGTCAGATCTCAAAGTCTGGATATAGACCACAAATTGATTCTTAATAAACTTATGGAATAAAGAAAAAATAGACGAAACCTCTGATTTGTTTTTCATAAGATAGACCCATGCGATCCTGGTATAATCATCAATAAAGGTGACAAACCATCAGGAGCCAAAAATATTGGTAATACGAGATCGGCCCCATACATCAGAATAAATTAAACTAAATGGTGTAGAAATCTGACTTCCTTTTATTGGAAAAATAGAGCGATGATGTTTAGCAAACATACAAGATTCACAATGTAAATTGCTAACATTTATTTTTTGAAATAAGTCCAGAAACAATTTCTTTAAGAGGGTAAAAGGTGGGTGCCCTAAACAGTTATGCTAAAGATAAATCTGGTCAAAATTGTCTTGTTGAGAAACTAGACATTGAGGCTTTTCTTCACTACTCCAATCAGTATCCAAGTAGTAAAGTTCGTCTCTTAGTTTACCAGCCCCAATCATCTTTGCTGATCAGTCCTGAAAACAGCAACCAGATGGAATAAATTAATTGAACAATTTAGGTCTCTTGAAAGTTTTCCAATATACAACAAATTATAATCCAAGCTGGAAACATGAAGAACAAATTGTAAGGTTATGGTGTTTGAGATTTTGACAGTCCCTTGACCAGCAACTGAGGAAATAGTCCCATCAGCTACTGTAATTTTTTGTCTACCTGAACATGGTAAATAGCTAGAAAAGATATTAGACATGCTTGTCATATGATCAGAAGCACTTGAATCAATGATCCAAGTATGAGGATCAAGTTTTAAGGGCATTGAGGAGGCTTTTATACCTGAGGAAGCCATAGAACAAGAACCTATAATGGTGGGTTTAGGGTTGGTGCTGGTGATATCAAGTTGGTTCAACAACTGTCGGAGCTTTTCAAAATCTTGCCGGTTAAATCCCTATAGTCCTTGTCCATTATTTTCATCAACAGTTGAGGTCTGATTTGCTTGGCCTGTCCGGCTAGGCTGAAATCCTCCTCGGTTGCCAAGTTGCTTCAGATTTTGTGGCTTCCCATGTAGCTTCCAACATGTGGCCCATGTATGCCTCTATTGATTGCAGTAGTCACACTAAAGCTTGTCCTTTTCTTGAGATTTTTTGTTATCAGTAGACTTTGTCACAGCAAAAGCAGAATTTTTGGTAGTTGCATCTCGTCCCTCTATGGTTTTAGTGCCCACCAATTCTTTGTTGCTCTCTTCTCCTCTAATGATAGCGAATGCTCCATCAAGATCAAGTAGAGGATTTGTCCCGAGGACTCGATCCCTTGCTTGTTCATACACTGAATTAAGTCCTAATAGGAAATCTATGGCATGTTCCCTTTCCACAAGATCTCTTATTGTCTTTGCATCTTCAAAACATTGCAGCTCCACATTCTGGTACAAATCCAATTCAGTTAACAATCCTTTGAGAGTGTTGTAATAGTCTGTGACATTCATAGACCCCTGCTTTGTGATATAAATCTGTCTCTTAATTTGAAATATCTGTGTAACAAAACCAACTTTGGAATATGTTTTGTTCACAGCATCCCACATCTCTTTGGCTATAGGAAGCAGTATATATGTTTTCTTGATTCGGGGTTCGATGGAGTTAAGTTACCAAGACATTATGATGCGGATTAGGAATTCTAATCAATCCTAATCCTTTTTAAATTAATATTCTTTATTGTTTAAAGTTTATTATTATTTTCCTTTCTAGTTTAGGAATTTGTTTTCCTTTTTTTCATAGTTTAGGATAATTATGATTAGTATAAATAGACCTCTCTTGTAGCCCTAGAAAACAGAGATTTGAGTTCAATAATATTTTCAGATTTCAAAACTCTATGTGAGTTTTTGATTTTAGCTAATTCTCGGCATTCTGCAGAAGCAACGAATCTTAACCCTCTTAGGTTCATGGTATTATTTAGAATTAACGTGAATTTAGTTTGTTTCTTTATTCCGGTGATCTCCAGAACTAACGAAATATAAGAACATAAAACTTCCGCTGCATCACATTACCATGTAATTCTCAATATCCCATGTCTCAAATTTGGGATCTGTCACATTCAGTGATACTTCACTCACATACATAAACTTCCCTTTGCTTTTCAGGGAGATTTTCACAGACTCAGACCACTCCATGAAGTTGATTCCATCAAGTTTGGAGGTGGTACTCTGCAGGGTGGGGTTCTCAGCGTGGATAGGGTTGAAAGAGGTGTTAGCTTTAGTCATTTCTGACATGATTTAAGGAAGAATAAGTTGGCACCAGAGAAGAAAATGGCTACGAAGGCCGTGAATAACACTAGACAGAAAATCTAAAGCTCTGATACCATGAAGCACTACAAGAAAAAAGAGATTTAACAACGTATAATGTACGTTGTTGTAGATTATACGTTGTTGTATGTGTTTGACAACGTTCAGACGCACGCTGTTAATGTTGATGTTGTCTTAAGTTGAATATTTTCAACAACATTCCCTGCATGTTGTTAAAAGTTATTTGCTTCTTGTTAAAATATATTTAACCACATTCAATGAATGTGGTTGAAACCTTACTTGCATATTTTCAACAACATGCAGGTGAAAGTTGCCAATAACATTTTGCTTTAAGAAAAAAAAAAATATATATATATATACACAAACATACTCATTTTCATTACAAGTTCTATAAGTTTGTTAATAAAAAATAATAAAACTAATAATATATTGATATAAAAGATTCCATTAACATCCTCTTGTAATAGTCAAATGTCAATACAATATTCTTAATAAGTATAACACAAAATAGTAATTCTTATATTAATCTATTCTTTTCTCAGTGGTAATTGATCATAATATTAGCAAAAACTCTAACCAAGTCCAATTCTTCAATCTCTCCATGATGGCATTAGCAATAAACCACAAAATCTCCCAAAGTCAACTCCTGCACAAGCAACTAATAGAAAGACAAAATCAGCAATGGATACTACAGAGATGAATAAGAATCTATAGAGGCTAAGAACAGAAAGAGAGAGATCAAACTATTTCCAGAATTGTGCAACATAGGACTCCATGTAATAATGAAACTTAGAAGAGAATTCTATCTCTTATGACTTTTTGAATTTATACTTCAAGGAGCCTATATAGTTAATAGTTAATGAGCTATGCATAATATGATTCTTAACTCTGATAACTACACATAACCAGAATATGTAACAATAATTACCCAACACACATACCTTTAATTTCTACAAATGCACTCCTTGATACAAGTGTAATGTCGTCAATCAGCCTTCAAAAATCTACATGCACAAACACTACCCATCAATCAATTTTTCCAGTCATTTATCTAGAGCCATAAACATCGAGTTTAAGGATATTTTAGGACATATATCTCCATTTGCCCAAAATATGAAGCAACATAAACAAAGCTAAAATTACTATATGCAGCTTTTAACATGTTCAAGAAAAATAGTAATTAAAATGTAGATGTCAAAACCCCATTTGGCTATATATTTTACATATATTAACTAGGCTAAATGGAGGAAGAAGTATGCAACACTTCTTGCAGGCAAAAACTTACTTATATTTATATTTGTTTAAAATGTAAAAGAACTAACTTAAACTTCCTTATATATATATTGTACTTGATGCAAAGTTTCTAGATTTTAACAATAGGCCATTGTAATAATTGGTTCTCAGATTTATTTAGCCAAAGTTTACTGGGAATTGCCAGCAAAATTAGTCCAAAAACAGAGTTTTTAAATATAAACTTCAAAAATTAGTAAACAGTTCTCACCGGTTTAAGTAGTATTTAAAGCCAAATTACATGTACTCCAGCCATAACCTATTAAAATGAATCAATAAGTAATCACACTACCTGCTTATATTCAATAAACCATGTGCTTTCATTCAATCCATATGGCATTATCACTGGGGTATGGGTGCGAATACAACAGGTATCTTCCTAGTGTAAGTATCATTGATTTGGGGATTGGGTATCCTCGAGAATCTACATTCCCTCCCTCAAGTAGTTATGACAGGGAGGGGGAGGGTTCAGGGACATAAGCAAAATATCGGAGATGTATATAGGGATGTCAATCCCTCCCCTCTCCATTGCCATTCATAGTAACAATAGGCTTTTACAACCTTAAAATATCCAATTGTACACTGCAAGCTATCAAACTAATGATGCCCGTAATCTAAATATAAAAATCTGAAAAAAGATCAAAATTAGATATATCAGAAAAGATGCTAAAACCAGAATATCAGAGAAATCAAGAGCTTCATTTCCATGGGCTCATTATTGATAACCTAGATAAAGTTTTTCCTCTCAATTAAGCCTAGAACTTCTCCACTTTTATTATCCAAGCTACAAACAAACAAAATCTTCATACAACGTATTAATAAACACAAATAAAATATAAGTTTTGACTGTTGAAAAACTAACCTGTCACCAGGAGGTGATGATACAGCTACTTGAGGAAAAGAAACAGCAGCTGTCTTGATAGCATAAACAAAAGCAATAATAATGGGAGAGGAAGAAGAAGAATTAGCTCTCCAATTCACGCAAGCAAGTTTGAAAAAAGAAAAAAAAAACAATACAAAGAGTTAAATTACAATAGATTTCACCAAAATCAAAGCTACTACATGCATTACGAAAGTATAAAAAATTAATTGATACAATAAAACATGGGACTTTATACATAGCATTAGGTGCATCTTGATGTAGCTTTAAATCAAACGCAGCACCATTAATTGGGCAATCCCGACTTCTACAGTTCCTCAAATAGCTCAGACCCGACCCGATTTGCAACAAAACCATTACAACTCCGCCACCGTCGAACTACGAAATCGATGGTAGATTTTCACAATTCTCGTCGGCCGACGGACGACTGTGCTAAGCAATGGGCTTTGACGAACGCATGAATAGCGGCGGCTAACGGACGGCTATGCTAACCGATGGGCTGTGATGGACTACGGCGGCTGATGGACGAACGACGATGACGGGCTGTAACGGAAGGCCATCAGCTGTGGTAAGGTGACGGTGGTTGTGAGAGTGAGAGAGTGAGAGAGTGAAAGTGAAATGAGACTGAGGGAGCGGCTGTGTCCTGCGTGTGTTATGTGTGGTGGGAGTGAGGACAACGTAAGGGGAGCGGCTGTGTTTGTATGTAAAGTGAGAGTGAGACAGGTTAGGGTTTTGTATTTTATATTAATTAAAAAATTAAATTACATTTTTTTACTAATTTATTAACAGTCAAATAATTAAAATTTAGTTAATAACAAAAAAGTAAATAGATAATGTGATTATTGATTACAAATTAATATTTGATAATTTGGTTGAATTAATATATAGATAATTAAATATTAAACAAACTCTGTTAAATTAATTTTTAAGTAGTTTAGTGGCATACATTTATTTATTATTTAATTTGATTTTACTTAATACAAAATGGTATTATAAAATTGAAACCTAATCTAATAAGTCTTTATCATTTAATAAATATATTTAAATTTTAAATACTAAATCCTAAACTTTTAAATTGAATTATTATTTAAAGAATCACTAATTATTTGAAATTAGTGCTTTATTATTATTATTATTATTATTATTATTATTAATGACATAAAAAAAGTAATAAAAATAATCAAGTGCATTAACTAGTTTTAGTAAAATATTTCACAACATATTAAGAAGCATGTTGTTAAAAACAAATAACAGCGAGCAAAAGAAAATTGTCATATATTCTTATTAACAACGTATATTTTAGAATGTTGCTGAAGATAAAATTTTTTCTATAGAATCCACCACAATTATAAAACTGTTGTGATATTGTTTTTAACAACGCGCCATTAAGCACGTTGCTAATGGTAAACTTTCAGTAACTTTTAATAATGCGCGATCTTAGAACATTGTTAAATACCATATTTAACAACACGCAAAACATGCACATTGTTAAATGTGTGCTGTCTTATCTCTTTTTTCTTGTAGTGAAGAGAAGAACTTTTTATTTTTTTACTTATCTTGCATTTACAGTAATTACATGAATATCTATATGTATATAGAGATTAACTTAACTACTAACACCCAACTATTATTAATTAATCTAACCACTATCTACTGCAATCAATCACTAATAATAGCTAATTAACAGCTGTTTACTAATTGTAGCTAGTTAATAACTGTTATTTCTACAGTTCGCAACATAGCACTTTCCAACTTCCAAATCCTGGAATGCACTGGGGTCCTACACTCAGAGCTGGTACAGAGACAGTTAATGGACATCTTAGCCTTGAACATGGTGAAGAGCCTAATGCCAAGCGTCAGAAGATCGAGGACACCACTCAGAAGACTGAGGAAGCCACCCCAAGTTCGTGAAATAAAAATCTTTCTCAATATTTTTCTTACTCCACCTTAGCTGCTCCACAGCTACCTTTAGTCTCCCACATGTATTTGGAAATTTTGTTTAATTCTTTATTGCGGAGGAGAAGCTCCAGCAGCCATCACTTGGGAGGTACGTGCCATCTTAAAATAAACTTGCAGAAATCAGAATGCTATTCTGAAGTCGAGGAAGTCCGTCTAGAGGCAAGTTTTGGTTGTTTTGAGTTTTTGAATGTTTATTGTAAGGTGCTATTTATTTGAAGTTAATTTATACTTTGTCGACTTAATTTGTTTTTGGTTTTAGTTTTGAGTTTATCTCATGAGATGTACGAATATTAATTTACTAATGATTAGATATTTAAAAATATTTTATTTATAATAGCAAACTAATAAACATGATCTGTACATTATGAATCGAATATTTATTTATTAATTCATTGAATTATTTAAATAATATTAATTTGAGTTCATTTATTACCAACTAATGGGTGATTTGCTAATTTGTAGTTAGGTAGCGTTTTTTTTTTCTTTTAAATTTGAATGGTTCTGGATTTAACTGAAGTTTGAACAGGTTTGAATACATATATCTGAATAATATGTTTGTTTTTCTTTTTTTAATATCTGAATATAAATGTTAAATTGTTTGTTTTTTAAAAAGAAAACATCTGAAATATAATATTTTGACATATATAATCTCATAAATATTAACAATACTTATATTTATTGGTTAAACACATGACAAGTTATAAATAAATTATTTGATTAGTAAAAAAAATTTGATAATATTTACCTTAACAAAGCATGAAAAATAAATATATATATCTAATACATGTATTTTTTTACATTAATATATGATACTTATAATGTTATTTTTAGTATAATATATTGATATTTTTGCTTGTTAATTACATAAGTCAATCAAGAATTGTTTAATCATTTGAATTAAAATTAATATATTAAATAAAATTCAAAATCTATTGTAGACATAATAAATATATATACAAAGAGATGGACCTATTATAAAGCACTCACCTAAAGTTTTATTATGTTTAAAATTCTCATTCACAAAAAAAAAATAGTTTAATACATGTATATAACAAAAAAAAGGATAAATAAAAAAAATAGAAGGATAATTTATATAATAGGAAATAAATTTATTTAATATGAGTATTAATGAGAGAGAATATTAAAGATTTAATGTTCTATTCAGACTTTTTGTCATTCAGATCAAAATCAGAATATTTAATTTTTTCTATTCAGACATAAATATTTTATAATCAGATATAAGTGATAGAAAATAAATAAAATAAAAACTATAAATGTATAAAAAAAATTAAGATTCAAACTTCAGATAAAAAACAAACAACCTCTAAATTGGAAAAAAATAATAGAGAACGAAATTTATGGCCTTTTACCTATGACAGGTCGTCTATAAATTCATCATAGTTGACATATACAATTTTTTTACTCCGGCGTAAAAATTGGATAAGTGTTGTTTATAATTCATCATATATACGAGATGTCGTAAATATATAATGAATTTGTATGACATGATGTTTCATAGTTTCGTTACATAGATAACAAGCCTCTTTATTGACTGATTAATTATTTAAAGAAAATTAAAGTTCAAGTATTTTACACCAAATATGGAATTAGACCAGAGTTTTTGTCCCTCGAGCTCTCAACCAAATGCACCCCAAAGAGTTTACTGCATTTAGGACTGGCGACTTCTGCACGCTGCCTATTATGAGAAAGAAAAAATGTCTGAATCTGTAAATTTTGAACATTAAACAATTCAAGTGTGCATTCCGGCAACGGATATGTCTGAATCTCTAATCTTGAAGCAGCAAATGAGGAGCCTATTCCCCACCATATCACAAAATTTTAAGACAAAAAAATATCGCCAGGGAAATTGAAAGAAAATCAACCATATATGTTTTATTCTTGTACGTTTAGAGCAAGAAGTAAATAAATAAAATGACACTGACAATCTGTAAAATCCAAATGTTGGACCAAATTGGGTGCCAAAAAGTGCGTACAAATTTGTAAAATACGGCAGCTAATGACTATAAATTACTCCCTAACGTAAAGGAAAATATTGTCATCTGCGATTCATCAAAATTTTCTCTACTTAGGCTTTGCCATTGGCCACTGCAGCTCCAGCTGGGTTAAGCTCATCCCACGCTTCAATCCAGGTCACCATGGCATCTGCCAACTTGTCGAAGTAGGGATCTACTTTGCTAAGCTTTTCCTTGACCTTCTTGGACAGCTCAACGTAGCACTCTTGCACAGTAGTGAACTCTTTTGGAAGTGTCACGGCTTGGAAGAATGGGATGATATCTGTTGGAGAATGATAACGATCAAACAACTTATTTATTAAAAACAACTCCACACTTATTACACTCTTTCTTCTTATTTAATACACTTGAGAAGATTTCTAACTTCTTGATGTATAAACCCAAGGGGAGATGGGTATTTATGCTAGAGAGAGCGAGCTTGACACAAACCACAAAATATTAAATACATAAAAATTTATAAACCACACACAAAACTTAACTAACACACCATTATTGCAGTTGTTTACGTGCATCATAGTCCGGAAAGTTCAGCCAGAGGCCATGAGAAACAGCAGTTGGACACCCTCACGGAGACTGAAATGGTATCCACGGCGAAATCTGCACCATTTCTAAAGGGATCATACAGAGTGTTAAAGAAAAGGAGTTGAAGGGCAGAAAAGGTTCTTGATGTGCTGCTCAAGCGCATTGATTGGTTTTCCAGATGGATCCTTGCCAACCTATGCATCATAATTAAATTATGAATTTATGTCCTTTTGTTATAATATGTAAGTTTTATAAGATTTATGATTTCTACTATATGTTTTAATAAAAAGGGCTTGCAATACTTTTGGTACTCGATAACTTTAATGTGTTGGGAATGATTTTACTTGCGGAGTTGACGGCTCACCCTTCGTCATTACTTTTTACAGATTAAGTAACTTGTTGTGAGGTGTGCTTATCTTTGTACTATAGATTCATTTACTTTTGCTAATTGAATAAGATAAGGATAAACTTATGTTTTCTTTAAGTTTGTTTATCTTATGAACTTGTAATTGAGGAGTTTTGAGACTTTTGTTATATTTATGTTTTTGGGAGAAAATGTTTAGTAATAGACTTGTGGATTTATCGATTTTATTAATAAAATTTGAGGTATTTTAATTTGAAGTTTCTTGTGTAAGATTTACGATTTTTACCACGTGCTCTGCACGTGTTAGATTTGGGGTGTTACGGCCCATCTCTTCTCTCCTACATCAAACACACACACACGAGGGTCCATATTAATTGACACAACTCAAAAGTATATAATTAACTTCTAAGTATAAGAGTATCTTGTTATAATATAACCCAGTGAGTCCGGGGTCAACAACAGGAAATTTTAAATTTAGTAATCAAATATTAATAAAAATTAATTGCAGAAAACGAAATTAATAATTTAAAAAGTGATAAAGTTACGGAATCCACTCTTGAAAATCAAATTATATTCATAATACTCTCTCTCTTAATTATATTTTGCATTTTATTTACTAATTAAATATTATATCATTTAATTATTAACTAGCCAATTTTATGTATAAATATGTGAAGAAAGTACATGATGTGCCACAACTATATTGAAGTGTCAATGTATTGTCAACATACCATGTAAATCTAAGGTGATTTATATCATAAAGATAACCGGTAAATAAAATATGTAATAAATAAAATTAATTTTAAACTCACTTTAGAGAAAAATTAAATCCATAATCTAAATTCTTAAGTTTCACCTTTCACCTTTCACCTTAGTATAGTAAATCAATCACTCATACTTAAAAGAAAAACACATATTTTATTTATTGATTCTAAAATATATTACAAGAAATTTGAGATAAAAAAAATGGAAAACAAACGAAGAAGGAAAAAAATGAAAGGGAGAGAGAGATTCTGACTACTCTCTCTGCCTCTAAGTCTCTCAGCTCGAGAACCCCACCCCTCCCCACTATAAGCACACTTTCCTTTCTTTTTCTCCTCACTTTCCCCTCCCTCCAGTTTTTTCTTCACGCCTCCACCTTTATATAGAAAATGCAACCGACACCACTATTAACTTTTTATTATAATAATATTATTAAATATATTATATTAATATTATTAATTTATATATATAACAAACTCAATAGTGGCGGGTCATATGCACGTAACAAACTCAATAGTGGCGGTAGGGATGACAATTTTTCTATAGGATTCCATCATATTTGGGATAGGATTGGGACATATTTTTATATTTTAAATTAAAATAGGATGGGACAAGGATAAAAAATACGTCCTACCTTTATTTGTGAGACAAGATAATGACCAACTATAAAATCCCGTCTCGGCTTGTATATCCCATTAATATTATAATTTTAAAATTATTCTAAATTTTTAATTATTTTATAATTTTAACTTAAATAACGTTTAAAGTTAAAACCTAAAGGCAAAAATTAAATAATAAAAGTAATATAATTAGAAAGTATGCATAAAGTCAACTTTTGAAAGTTTTTATTAATTTTCGATTTTTGCTTAAACTTTAGAACTTAGATTGATTTGGTTAAGTGTTGAAATATTGAACTTTTGATTTTTCTTTTGCTGTGTTGAATTATTAGATATTTTAACATGACTAAAGTTGGTTACTGTCCCAATCTATAGCTTTTGAAGCGTAAGTGTTATTATTAATGTGCAATGGAAGAAAACAGGCAATTAAAAAATGTTAGCATAAAATTATATTCGAATATGCATGTAGTCAAAATAAAACTATTATTTGATTATTCTGTTTTGTATTTATTCAATATTTTAGCTATATTGAATTATAATGATCCTTAAAAGAAAAAAAAGTAAAAATTTATTTATTTACATTCGGGACTGTTCGGAATAATAGGATGAGACGGGATATTTAATGGGACGGGCCAAGGATAAATTTTTGTCCCATAAAAAAATAAAAGGACTGGAATGAGACATTTTTTTATCCCACTTACATACACGGGACAAGACTGGGATCGGCAAATCCTGTCCCATCCGGTCCCATTGCCAACGATCCGCCACTATTGACTTTCTTTTTATTATTTTATTATTATTATTATATTTTATTTATTTAATTATTATTATTATAATCAACTGCATTTCTTTGTCTTCCACTTTCAATTTTGATTTCTCTTCATTCCCAAAATACACTTACAATAACAAAACATAATAATTAAGATAAAAATTAATATAATAAAATATAATTTACATAAAATTACATTTGAGAGAGTTAAGATAAAATAGGAGTTATAAGCATATTAGTTAACACTAAAAGTGAGAAAAATAATAATTTAAACCTTTATAAAATATACACTTTCTAGTATTAATCATTAATTAAGCTTCAAGCCATGTATGTTACAAGGCCTCTTTCCATGTACAAAAATTCTCCCAACACTCTTTTAGCAGAGCTACCGCCACAAGAGGGTCCAGACTTGGGTATTTTATTGATTACAGATGAAGAAGCAAAAGCAGAGGATACATTTTTCTGCGTAGGATGTAAACTTAGGAGAGTAAAAAGATTGTCATTCCCTTAAGATAAGATACTGACAATGGTTCATTTCAAATGATTATCAAGAAACTAGTGTTACTAAAGTTTGGTTCCTCCCAATTCTCGATCAACCTATGTTATTAGGAGCTAAAGGCAAATACAAAGAGTTTGTCCTCATTCTTAATATTTATATTAACCATAAAACTGAAAAAAAAAGATACATTTAATTAAGTGAGAGTCTGTATGATACTTTTAATTTAGGAACTTATTTTGTTTGATTCTTATCACGTGTATTTATTTTTCATAATTGATTGAAACGTACACATGACAAGAATCCAATAGGAAAATGTGCATACACAATATAAAATTTCTCAATATTTATGGGATATTTAGTGTCCTTTTACAAACACTATTTTTGATTCCATATCTTGACACACACACACACACACACACAGATATATAGAGAGAGAGAGAGATGATCGAAAATATAAACAGTTCTTTTTACTTTACACCAAAGCATGGTTTTTACTATTTTCTACTAATATCCCCCTTTCAATATTTCACATGCACATTGTTTCTATTTTCAGTTCAAACGTTTTTGAGTTAGAAAACAAACATTATTCTCATTTTCAAAGAAAAAAATTTAAAAACAAACACCACTTGTTTGCTATTAGTTATTGAGAAACATTTTACAGAATAAAAGTTATTTTTCCCCTTTTTTGAAGGCAAGCTTGCAAAAGTTCAAGGGAAACAGAGATGGGTATGTGTTGCTTCAGTAATGTAATAAACGACATGAAACCAAAGCCATTTGATTACAAAAACATTTATCATAACATATGGAGGATTTAGGTAAGGTGGTGAAAAATCCACAATTAATAATCATAACATATCATACAATATCTTATAATAATATCGCGTCATGTACATAAATTTTATGTCTCAGTCAGTACAGTGGTTTTTTTATCACATCCATAGACTATAAAATCATACTAGCATAGTATATATATAGCATCAATATAACAATGTAACTGTACATTCCTGACTATCCTCAATTTGCACTATTGACATTCTAAAAAGAGATGTTTCAAAAAATTTAAAAAATAAAAAGTGGAAGTAGATAAAGCCTAAATGAATATTTTTAGCATCAAAGAAAATAAATTTTAAAACCACAAGGCCAACCCCGTGGAAGCAAATTCTGAAGATTAGTTGATCTGAAGCTAGCATGCTTTATTTTGATATAATAGAATTTTGCTTGCATTTCTTTATAAGTTATGCAATCAATTTCAATTATTGAAGAATGAGAGAACTGTAATTTTTCTAAATAACGAAAAACTCTGAACACAAATAAATAATCCTTCATTTATATTGACAATATGATCCTTTTTTTCTTGAATTTTTTTATCCTAACAAATTAAAAGTAAAATGTTATCTTTTATTCATTTTTTTGTCATAAAAATCACAAATTCTTTTATTATTTGTGCTAATTTCAAGTTTTTTATTACATTTCTTAAAAATTAGCATGTATTAGTTTCTTTATTTTTTTTTTAATCGTAACATGTATTACATAGAAATAGTAACTCAATACTAAATAGCCTTTTCTAAAGCAAACATATAAACTTATTGGAGATGTTGATGGGCTATTCAACCTAATGGATCAATCACTTTACTGTCATTACTGAAAGGTGTATGTGTACATCACATGCAATGATACAAAAAGCAAGTATGAAACTCGAATAATCAACATACATGGAACTCGAATTTGAAGTAGAGAAAGAAAAGGGATGAAGCAAGCAACTGAAACAACCATTCTCACAATAAAGTCAAATTAATTATGGCACTAAAGTTCAGCTAACTACTAGCCTATAGCTAGTCTCACAAAAGAAACACAATTATCTCCAAGCTGGCAGTACTAGTGTTCAAGACTAAAAATGCTAATTTTTGAATTGCTAATTCATTATTACACTTGCTAAAAATAGCAAAACTTCAGAGCAAACACTGCAAACGAATAAAGAACATTTTTGGTACTTGTTCATGGATGCATTACCATGTTCTTTTCATTTTTCAAGCAATCGTCTTAGAAGCTTTTCGAAAACATATCTCGTCAATGCAATGTAGCTAAAAATTGGACCAAGTGCAGTTGTCATTTTTTAAGCATTCGAGCCAGAAGCATTTCAAACATACATGGGCGGCTCAAAGATATTTGAGGCCTTAGGTGAATTTGTACTCGTTTGAAAATTTAAAATTAATAATTTATTAATTATATGCTACATCAATACAAAATTAATTAAATTTGTAAAAGAATAGGAATGATACTATTAAAAATAAATTATTTAAAATGATAGCACGATGATGGCTAATTGTTATATTATTTATTTAGGTAAAATTTTTATAATTCTAATCAAAATTTTTATGATTCTAACTTAAATGTTTTATTGAGTATATATGTTAGTGCTCGTTAAGTATAGATGTTATTGTTCACTTTCTTGAGTATATGTATTAGTGCTCATTAAAGCATAACAATTATTGTTCACTTTCTTGAGTATACGTGTTAGTGCTCATTAAAGTACACAAGTTATTATTCACTTTCAGTATATGTAAATTGTAATTATAGTATTTCTGTATCCTTCTGTAAATAAAATCTTTAAAATTTTATATTATTTATTTAGATAGTATAGATTTTCTATAAATTGAGATTTTCCTAAAATGTGAGGCTCTAGCCAATCGCATAATTTGGCTAATAATAGAGCCGCCTCTGTGAACATGTCTCTTGGCAGCACAAGTAGTGTAAAGGAAGTGGAAGCTTTCAAAACCATTGAGAAAATGACTAAAAATGACGCCGTTGTTCAAGAGAAAGTTTTGGCTTAAATATTGAGCCAAAAAGCAGAGGTTTGAGTACCTGAAACGGTACAACCTTGGTAGAACAACTAATCCAGAGTCATTCAAATCGAAAGTTCCTGTTAATTTGCATGAAAATATCAAGCCTGAAATTCTACGAATTGCTAACGGGGATCGCTCTCCTATATTGTCGGTTCATCAAGTCTCGCAATTATTCTTAAGGTATAATAATTCAACTTGCAACTTAATTAAAGGTTTTGGGTTTCTGGATTCTTCTTATTCTCATTCCAGTTACTCATTGATGATTAAACTGCTTTGCCACTGATAATCTCTATTCGCATTATATAACCAACACCAAACACTCAACTATAAAGATCTTTGCTTCAAGATCTAATAGGTTTTGAATATATTGATAGACCCCTATTGTCTCTATGGTGGTAGAATCTTGCAGCCCCATTGTCTCTTTTGATTGCCCCACATTGTTATTTGATATTATTTTATTTTTATTTTTCTATTTTTCAACCTAAATGAAACGCTACATTTCAATATTGCATGTAATTCTCCAATCAATTCTTATATCGCAAGCTATTCTCATTCTCATGGCATGTATACATATACTTGAATCTCATGGCGTGTATTTATCTAGTTGAAACTATCCGATAAGGTAGACTTGGTATATTTTCTAAAACTAGCCTTTGGAAGATATTTCTTTTCAGGTTATATTTATTTAAAATACTTTTATCATCTGATCATTGGTTAAGCTGTGTTTTTGGTTTTCAATGTTTACTTAATAGCATCTTTAGGATTGAATAGAATGAGTAATTATCATCATCTAAAATCTAGAAAAAGTCATAACATTTTATGTTGTTGGCTCATCTTAACCATTAAGGCATTAACCAAGATTTCAAAGAAGAACTCACAAGATGATTTTATTCAGTTAATGAAAGCTATATTTATAGCATTATGATAACTCTATAGTAACAATCTTGCAATGGAATTTACTCATAAAACTATAGGTTCTTTTTCAAATTTTTTTTTTTTGAGATTCCAACTATTCATAACTAAATTTGTATATAGATAAAGTAGGATTACAAAGAAGGGATGATGATGATGGGTGAAAGTATATAACTGATTCACTAAATGAGAAAAAGGGTATTTTTGAAATTATGATGGGTATATAGAATAAAAATGTAGATTTAAAATTTTAATGGCGGGTGTAGCGATAGAGTTGAGCTATTTGAACCCACAAATTTTCTCTCTACACTCCCGTTTTAATTAAGAATTTTATTATTTAAATAATTTTTTAAAAAAATTACTTAATTAACCATTTCTCTACTCAATTTAACAAATTCTTATTAATTCATTCAGATATATTCTTTTAATTACTACAAATAATTGGTATCATTAATTAAGAGGAACAAACCCAAATAAACATCAACAAATTTTTATCGTTTTAATTAAAAATTTTATTATTTAAATAATTTTTAAAAAAAATATAGATCATAATATACTAAGAAAAGCCAAAGAAATGAATTCAAAAGAGAGTAAAATTGAGTGTTTAATTTGTAAAATGTGAGAGTAGAGAGAGAATATGCAATTGTAAGATAGAGAGAGTGATTAGTAATGGGGAATTTTGATATTTTCAAATTTAAATTTTTTAATAATGAATTTATTTTTTAAAATAAGTATAGAGATGAATTTGATGGGTTCAAATAGCTCCGCTCACAGTGAAAAAATAAGTTCAAATTCATTGAATAAAATAATGAGTTCAAATAACTCCACTCTAATTAGTATTGATGATATTAGTTCTGTTATTATACGGATGTATGAACCCAAACAACTCTATATAATTAAACGGAAAATTCTATTATGCCGTAATAGACGTGGACCATTAGATTTGAATAAAAGATCTCCACCATTAATTCTAAATAAATAAGTAACCAATTACTTAAGTAACAAGTAATTTACTAGTCCCATGTGTGGTTTACAAAATTTTTGTTTCATTTCACAATTTATGTCAATTTACAAGTTTTATGTTATTTTTTCAAGTTTTTTATTTTTTTACAATTTAGAAGATCAATTTACCTATTTTATCTTTAATTTACTAGTCCTATATGTAGTTTATAAAATTTTTGTTTTATTTCACAGTTAATGTCAATTCACAAATTTTGTGTTATTTTTCTAAATTTTTTATTTTTTTACAATTTTGAAGACTAATTTACCACTTTAACATTAATTTACCATTTTTTGCTTCAATTTACTAGTCCTATGTATAGTTTACAAAATTTTTATATCATTTTATACTTAATGTCAATTTACAAGTTTTTTTGTTATTTTCCTAAGTTTTGGATTTTTTTTACAATTCTGAAGATTAATTTACCACTCCAACATTAATTAACATTTTTTTCCTTAAATTTACTAGTCTTATATGTTGTTGACAAAAATTTTTGTTTCATTTTACAGTTAATGCCAATTAACAAGTTTTGTGTTATTTTTTTAATTTTTTTTATTCTTTTACAATTCTGAAGAATAATTTACCACTATAACATTAATTTACCATTTTTTGCTTCAATTTACTAGTCTTATATATGTGTGGTTTACAAATTTTTTTGTTTTATTTAACACTTAGTGTTAATTTACAAGTTTTATGTTATTTTTTCAAGTTTTTAATTTTATTTTTTACTATTTTTAAGATCAATTTATCACTCCAACATTAATTTACTTTTTTTTTGTTCAATTTACTAGTCTTATGTGTGGTTTACAAATTTTATGTGTCATTTCACAATTAATGTTAATTTAAAAATTTTATGTTATTTTTCCAAGTTTTTGTTTTTTTACTATTCTCAAGACCAATTTACCACTCCAACATCAATTTACTTCTTTTTTGTTCAATTTACTAGTCTTATGTGTGGTTTACAAATTTTATGTTTCATTTCACAATTAATGTCAATTTACAGGTTTTATGTTATTTTTCCAAGTTTTTGTTTTTTTTACTGTTCTCAAGACCAATTTACCACTCTAACATTAATTTACTTCTTTTTTGTTTAATTTACTTGGCCTATGTGTAGTTTACAAATTTTATGTTTTATTTCACAATTAATGTCAATTTATAAATTTTATGTTCGTTTTCCAAGTTTTTTAATTTTTTTTACTATTCTCAAGACCAATTTACCACTCCAACATTATTTTACCTTTTTTTGCTTCAATTTACTAGTCGTATGTGTGGTTTATAAATTTTTTGTTTCATTTCACAGTTAATGTCAATTTACAAGTTTTATGTTATTTTTCCAAGTTTTTTTGTTTTTTTTACTATCCTCAAGACCAATTTACCACTCCAACATTATTTTACTTTTTTTTGCTTCAATTTACTACTCCTATGTGTGGTTTACAAATTTTTTGTTTCATCTCATAGTTAATGTCAATTTACAATTTTTATGTTATTTTTCCAAGTTTTTTTATTTTTTTACAATTCTAAACATTAATTTACCACTCCAATATTAATTTACCTTTTTTTGCTTCAATTTACTAGTCCTATTTGTGGTTCATAAAATTTTTGTTTCATTTAACAGTTAATGTTAATTTACAAGTTTTGAGTTATTTTTCTAATTTTTTTTTATTTTTTACAATTCTTAAGACCAATTAATGCTCCAGCATTAATTTACCTTTTTTTTCTTTAATTTACTAGTTCTATGTGTGGTTTATAAAATTTTTGTTTTATTTCACAGCTAATGTCAGTTTACAAGTTTTGTGTTATTTTTTTAAGTTTTTTTTTATTTTTTTACAATTTTTAAGACCAATTGACCACTCCAACATGAATTTGCCCCATTTTTATCTATTCACTAAAAAATATGTATGGTTTACAAATTTTTTTATTTAATTTCACATTAAATGTCCATTTACAAGTTTTATGTTATTTTTCAAGTTTTTTATTTTTTTCTATTCTGAAGATCAATTTACTACTCCAACATTATTTTACTCATTTTTTATTCAATTTACTAGTCCTGTGTGCGGTTTACAAATTTTTTATTTCATTTCACACTTAATGTCAATTTACAAGTTTTATGTTATTTTTCAAGTTTTTTATTTTTTTTTACACATTGTCTTGTATAAAAAAATGTATACAAACTGATGTCGCATGAGAAGGTTGGTTGTATAAAACTTTCATTAACCCACATAATTAAGAAAAAAATAGTTATTACTTTTCAGCAATTGTCTTTAAGCCACATCGGTTTGTCCACACTAGTTTGTACAAAACCAATTGCGGCTCTATCATTACTGATATCGAAAATAAAATTTTATTATTTTTATCTTAAATGATAGGACATTTTTTGATATAGTGGACTCTTTTGAATTTACTGATACTTTGTATTTAATTCATTAATTATTTCATCTAATATCATTTGATGACTGAAGATAGAGTTATAAACTCTTGAATAAACATATATAAACTGATGTAGTCTAAATTTATTGGTTGAATGAAATTACAAAATAAAAAAAATAATAATATGAGCCAAGAGCTTATTAATCCAACCAAATAAATTTTGTTACTTCAATTTGTAGAAAATAAATTTATAGAAGTGTTTGTATGATATAATTTCTTTTACTCAAATCCATCATATATTAAAGTTTTTTACTATATCCAAATTCCATTAAACAAAATAGCATGAATTTATAGAAGAGTTTGTATGATATAATTTTTTTTACCCAAATCCATTATAGATTAAAGTTTTTTTACTATATATCCAAATTCCATTACACAAAATAGCATGAATCATGCCTACTTTAGAAAAATTCCTATAAAAATTAAGACGCAAACATATCTATATTGCAAAAAGAATAGGTCTAAATTTTGGCCTAATTTACCTGAACCGAATTCCTCAGGCTTTACCCAGAATTCAAGGATAAGGAATATGGCTCAAGCCTAAATAGTTGTGCCTGATTAAAATCAGGTCAGGGTTCGAGCCCTACATGTCCCGTCCCGACCCGACCCTACCCTACCCTAAAACTTAAAAAAAAATTTTGTTTATGCTTATTATTTATATAATTACAAGGTTGAGACTTTGAGTAATTTTCATGTTTATTTCACTTTAAACAAGTTTTGCATCTTATAAATTTTAATACATATCGAGAAGCTATGTTCATTTTGTTTAAATTTAAGGTAATCAAAATTATAAAAATCTTTTAAAAAAAATGGTAGGGCTCGAGCTTTCCGACCCAAAATTCAAATAAAAGGGTTTTTCCAGGCTCGGACCTTTTATTTCAGTGATCTGGTCGGGACTGCCATCCTAAGCACATACTATAAATTAAAAGTAATAAAAAAATCTTTAAAAAATTAAAAATAAAAAATAAAAGTAATTAAAAATTAAAAAAGCTTTAGAAAAATATGGTCAAGCTTTCTAACATGAAATTCAAATAATCGGTTTTTTCCGGGACTCGGAGCTTTTATTTTAGTGATTTTTTTAATTATGAATTTTTTGTTGTTGATGATGTCATAATTATTGTAACATTATTTTTTAAAATTAATTTAAAGAAAAATTGATAGATTTATGATTTTATTATAAAATATATACACTTCTAAAATATATATAGACACACAACCATCTTGTATAAAAAAAAATGTGAATAAAATGATGTGGCATGAAAAGATTGGTTATATAAAACTATCATGAACACACATAATTCAAAAAAGAGGCTTATCACTTTTTACCTAATGTGTTTATGCCACATCAGTTTATCCACAATAGTTTGCATATAAATATTTGTGGCTATATCATTATTGATTTTAAAAAATTGATAGATTTATGATTTTATTAGAAAAACTAATAGATTTATGATTTTATTAAAAAATATATCTACACATCTAAAATATTTGTATAAAAAAATGTGTATAAACTGATGTGGCATGAACAGATCGGGCCGGAGCTGCCATTCCAACGGAAACACTATAGATCCATTACGAATTCATCATTTAAATTCATACTCACTCTACATATGTATACTATAATTTCAATCTCAAACAATCTAAATTGTAAAAAACATAAAAAAATGTTCAGAACTATAAATTGATCTTAAGAACTATAAAAACAACAAAAACATAGAAAAATGACAAAAAGCTTGCAAATTGATATACTTGTAAATTGATATGAAGGGTGAAATTAAACAAAAAACTTGTAAACCACACATAGGACTAGTAAATTGATTGAAGAAAGAGTAAATTAATGCTGGAGTGGTAAATTGAACTTTAGAACAGTAAAAAAAAAAAAACATAGAAAAATGACAAAAAACTTGTAAATTGACATGAAGTGTGAAAGGAAACAAAATACTTGTAAACCACACATAGGACTAGTAAATTGAATGAAGAAATAGTAAATTAATGTCGGAGTGGTAAATTGAACTTCAGAACTGTAAAAATAACAAAAACCTGAAAAAATGACAAAAAAAACTTGTAAATTGACATGAAGTGTGAAAGGAAACAAAAAACTTGTAAACAACACCTAAGACTAGTTGAAGGAAGAAAGAGTAAATTAATGCCGGAGTGGTAAATTGAACTTCAGAACAGCAAAAACAACAAAAACTAAGAAAAATGACAAAAAACTTGTAAATTAACATGAAGGATGAAATTAACAAAAAAAATTGTAAACCACACATAAGACTAGTAAATTGAATGAATAAAGAGTAAATTAAGGCCGGAGTGGTAAATTGAACTTCATAACAATAAAAACAACAAAAATCTAGAAAAATGATAAAAAAACTTGTAAAGCACACATAGGGCTAGTAAATTGAATGAAGAAAGAGTAAATTAACGCCGGAGTAGTAAATTGAACTTCAGAACAGTAAAAACAACAAAAACATAGAAAAATGACAAAAAACTTATAAATTGACACGAAGGGTGAAATTAAACTAAAAACTTGTAACCAGCACATAGGACTAGTAAATTGAATGAATAAAGAGTAAATAAACGACAGAGTGGTAAATTGAACTTCAGAACAATAAAAACAACAAAAATCTAGAAAAATGACAAAAAACTTGTAATTTGACAGGAAAGGTGAAATTAAACAAAAAATTTGTAAACCACACATTAGACTAGTAAATTGAAGGAAGAAAGAGTAAATTAACACCAGAGTGATAAATTGAACTTCCGAATAATAAAAACAACAAAAATCAAGAAAAATGACAAAAAACTTGTAAACCACACATAGGACTAGTAAATTGAATGAATAAAGAGTAAATTAAGGCTGAAGTGGTAAATTGAACTTTAGAACAGTGAAAACAACAAAAATCAAGAAAAATGACAAAAAACTTGTAAATTGACATGAAGGGTGAAATTAAACAAAAAACTTGTAAACCACACTTTAGACTTGTAAATTGAAAGAAGAAAGAGTAAATTAACACCGGAGTGGTAAATTGAACTTCATAACAGTAAAAACAATAAAAACTAAGAAAAAAGATAAAAAAACTTGTAAATTGACATGAAGGATGAAATTAAACAAAAAATTTATAAACCACACATAGGACTAGTAAATTGAATGAATAAAGAGTAAATTAACGTCGGAGTGGTAAATTGAACTTCAGAACTGTAAAAACAGCAAAAATCAAGAAAAATGACAAAAATCTTGTAAATTGACATGAAGGGTGAAATTAAACAAAAAACTTGTAAACCACACATTGGACTAGGAAAATGAAGGAAGAAAGAGTAAATTAACACCAAAGTGGTAAATTGAACTTCAGAACAGTAAAAACAACTAAAACTAAGAAAAATGATAAAAAACTTGTAAATTGACATGAAGGATGAAATTAAATAAAAAAATTGTAAACCTCGCACAGAACTAGTAAATTGAATGAATAAAGAGTAAATTAAGGCCGGAGTGCTAAATTAAACTTCAGAACACTAAAAACAACAAAAACATAGAAAAATGATAAAAAAAACTTGTAAATTGACATGAAGGGTAAAATTAAACGAAAAAACTTGTAAACCACACATAGGGCTAGTAAATTGAATGAATAAAGAGTAAATTAATGCCGTAGCGGTAATTTGAACTTTAGAACTGTAAAAACAACAAAAACCTAGAAAAATGACAAAAAACTTGTAAATTGACATGAATGGTGTAATTAAACAAAAAATTTGTAAAACACATATAGGACTAGTAAATTGAATGAAGAAAGAGTAAATTAACGCCGAATTGGTAAATTGAACTTCAGAACTGTAAAAACAACAAAAACCAAGAAAAATGACAAAAACTTGTAAATTGACATGAAGGGTGAAATTAAACAAAAAACTTCTATACCACACTTAGGACTAGTAAATTGAAGGAAAATTTGGTAAATTAACATTTGAGTTGTAAATTGGTTTTCAAAATTATAAACAAAACAAAAACTTGTAAATGTTATGTAAAACTTGTAAATCAACATTAAGTGTTAAATAACACATTAATTTTGTAAATCACACATTAGAGTAGTAAATGTAACCTGCAACTTGAACAAAAAAGGATAATTACCTGTTACTTAGGTAACTGGTTACCTATTTATTTGTAATTAATGGTACAGATTTGTCATTCAAATCTAACGGTCCACGTCCATTGCGGCATTGATGCCGTAATTTTAATCACGGCATCATAGAATGACAATTAAACATACACACAACACAAGTATGTATTAGTAATTTCCTATGTAAAGACAAAATGCAAGTATTGATACGATGATGCATGTTTTATTTGTGTTTGAAGGGTGGATTAGAAGTGCCGAACATAGAGGTGAGCTTAGAGAACCTAACAGTTGGGGCTGATGTTCAAACGGAGTCTAGAGCTTTACCTACTTTGCTTTATGCTACTCGTGATGTATTCGAGGTTTATTATCTTTACCATGCATATTGTATATTATATATTCAAGTATTGTTCAATTATTATTATTATTATTATTATTATTATTATTATTACCCAATAAATCAAATATTTGTAAAAAATATTTTATTTTGATTTATTGTGGTTTGAATGCAGAGAGTCCGAACTGGTTTGAGAATATTCAAACTCAAGAGGTATTCTTTAACCATCTTGAATGGCATTAGTGCTATTGTGAAGCCAATAAGATACTTAATTACTTAATTGCTAGCTCATGGAATAGTAAAATATACTTTCCTTATGATATGATGATACATGAGTATGTTTTATTTTTATGTCGTGAATTTAGTATTCATGCCACATAGCTCATGATTGTGACTGACATTTGTGTTGTTGAATTACATGAGTAATTCAATACGATATGATCCCAAACAATACCCAGTTGACTTGGCCGAAGATTCAATGAGATAATATTTTTATTATGTTCTTGGAATCATTTAGTCCTACTTCATGGCAGTGCTTGTGTGAATGAAACATGAACTTATAAAAACTTATTTTGTTTGCAGAAAAGTGGTAATATCACATACAATGGCTGTAAGCTTGATGAATTTCAGGTTCAAACGACTTTGACATAAATAAGCCAAACAGATAGTGTGTGCTTAGCGGTTCCTATTCATTTTCCTCATCCTGATGGTACCTTAAATCTATGTCAAACTCTCTTTTTGGGGTGGTTATTAGGCAATAAGATCAAAAGGTGTACCGAAAAGAAGTTGCAACTCTTGTCAAATGTGAGTGACGTATTCTCGCCATGGTGTTCTTACTGCTTTAGTCAGGTGAAGTGGAGTAGGCAAGACCACTTTAATGGATGTTCTTGCTGGTAGGAAAACCAGAGGTTACAAAGAGGGGGATATTAGGATATCAGGTTATTCAAAGGAGCAAAGCACGTTTGCCAGAATCTCAGGATATGTATATATTTTCCAACATATATATTTTTTAGTTTCTAGCTCCTTTTGATCCTCACACTTAAGGAAACTTTTTCCTGCACACTGTTTCCTTATGTAGGGGCTTGATGGAATATTATCCCTCGAATTCCTAGTGGTTACTGTTAGGGAAAATGCTCTTTAAAGCACACTCATTTATTTGTAATATTTTCTTATTAATAAAATTCAAGAAGTATTTTTGAAATATTTTAGTTGCATAAATATTTGAATAAGGTCCATTTAATCATATTATATGTATTTATGTAATCACCATGTGGATTTATAGAAGACATAAATGCAAGTTATCTTATGATTAGATAAAATGAGTTCGCAGTTGATAAATAGAGTTGGGTACTCTATTTATGTTTAGACTATAGTAATTTTATTGAATGATTTGTCTTAATCATGTATGAATTTACTGATGTAGTTTGACTACATTGAACTGGACCACATATGAGATTTAATTAACCTCGAAATGACTGTCATAATTATTAAATCTCATAGGCATTGATTTTACTGCAATCTTAATCTTGAGTTAATTATAGTTTCATGATTATGATTGTTATTTCATTTGAGTTACCAGTGGGAGCGACACACATTTGTATTCAAGATTACCTGGTACCTTGGTGGAAGTAATTATGAGTAGTGAAATTATAGTTTAACAATATAGAATTTGTACTGCACATCTCTTGATAGGTTTTCGGTACTTGATCATAGAATTCTCCGGCCGAAGTGTCTCAACATAATTAGCATGTTGAAAATGATCATTAGAGAAAACCAATAAGTGTCAAGGAACAAGAAGTAATTAAATTGATTGGACAGTTGAGATATCGATTTAATTAAAGATGTGGTATAAAAGAGTGTATAGTAAAGAAAACAATGTGACATGGGCGAATTATTATTCGAGTACATTATCCTAGATAGCATACAATTATAGAAGTCAGTTCCAATCTTTAAGTCGAGTAGATTTTGAATTAAATAATTGGATTAATTTATTTACTGGCCTGATTATTGTAGCCACTATTGTATGTACCAAAATGATCCCCAAGATAGCTCAATTACTTGATTGTACTACAACTAGATTATTAAGCAAAATAACTAACAAATTGGGTTAATAAATCAAATTCTATTGTGCAAAGGGGGTCTTATGTAATTACACAAGACAAGCCTGATAATGGACGGATTGTTTTTTAAGGAGCGCTTTGCATTATGTCATTGCATGTGAAATTGGCATGAGTACAAAAGGATGGGATAATAAAAAAATGTTTCTTTCTACAATTGGATGTATTATTGCATTGGCGATATGCACGAGAACAAAAGGATGGGATAAGATAAGAATAATTATTTTCATAATTGAATGTATCATTGCATGTTTAAAAAAGACTTCTTTTTCTTTCAAGCTTGCTCGTAGATGCTACATGATAAGTGCATATTTTTTATATATTTTATTATTAATTTCTCCATTTTTTTCTTGTTTTAATATTAAATATTATAATTATTTTAGTTAATTTCTAATTTAGTTATTTTATTAAATTATATTTTATTATATTAATTTTTGTCTTAATTTTTATATTTTATTATTTTAGGTATATTCTGGGATTAAAGAGGAATTAAATCGAAATATTTGGGAAGAAATGTACTCGGAATAATCAGCAGGGGAAAGAAATAAAGAGATTTAATTGAAACAAGTCAAGGAATATTTTATTTAATTAATTATCGTGCATGTCAATTATTGAAAGCAAATCAATTGCTTCAAATTGGAATTGGCCGAATATATGCATATATAGAAAACAAATTGCATGTGCATAGAAATAAAAGAAAGGAATGGAAATTCAAGCGGCCAATATGCTTGCAAGCATGTGAATTTGGGCTTTTGGACTTGCAAAATAAGTGGCGGTGGCTTTTGTTTTAATCCTTTCCATACAAGGATTTAGGGTGCAAAATTAAAGCTATTATAAAAGCACAAGACTTGCGGCAACAAGAGAGGGGAAATTGAAGCAAAAGAATTCGGCAGCTACATACAATTCAAGGAGGCAGCTGCGCAATTCAAGACAAACCCGAGAGAAGAAGCAACAGCCGCAGGAAGAGAAAGATAAAGAGAAGCCGAACACAATTGAATTGGAGAAGCAGCCAGTAGCTTGAATTATTCCTCATGACTGGTTTTATCTACTCTTTTATTCCCAATTTAATTATGTTAGGCTAAATTTTCTATTTGGTTGAGGGTGAATTCAAAACCCCAGACATGCTATTTAATTAATAATTAATTTCTATCATTAAATTTCTTTAATTGAGATTGTTTATGTTCTTCTGTTATTAATGTTTATGATTTTATTCTTGACTTGTTTAAGTGGCCAATTAGATAGGGCTTGAATAAATTCTATTGCTAGATTAAAATTCTTGATCCGTAATTGTCTTGATATTTTAATCATTAGTAGCAGATTAGAATCTGTGATTTCAATTGGAGACCATAACCTAAGTTAAATAATCAGAGCTTGTATGTTTATTGCCTAGATCAACCAAATATCTTTCTCTGCTTAATGCTTCCGTTATCTTAAATTTGGAGAGCTTGTTCTAAATTATTTAATGGTTAGAGATTGGGTGAAGAGCTTGTTTTGCCCAACGACTCAGTAAGGAAAGACAGGGATTAACAGAGCTTATTGTTATCTACGGTTGATAGTTTCAATGGAAATTGATGATAGAATGAATATTCTATGCATGTTTGGTGGTGGCGAATGATCCATTGACCAAAGTTTTCATTATTATTACTTCTTCCTCATTTAATTAGAGTTCCTTTTAAATTATTAATTTCGTAATTTTAGTTTCTTTATTTCGTGCTATCTAGTAAAAAATTCACAAAACCCCATTTTATTTATTTATTATTAATTATTATTATTATTATTATTATCATCATCATCATCATTATTATTATTTTATTTTAAGTCTTTATTTTAGAGTTGATAATAAATAAAACTAACTAGTTTTCGTGGGATCGATCCTTACTTGCTCTATATTACCTATTTATATTATTAGTAAAGTTTTAAATTTAGTGTACCCTAACGACACTACCACTACACAATTCAGAAATCTCTAAAAACAAAGAAAAATTGCTAGGAAATTTTTTCCTTCAATCTTGTAAAAGAATTTTGCTAGTTTGCTTAAGTAGTATAAAAGATGTCCACTCGCCAAGTACAATCAATCTTGAGACATATCTTGGAAGATCGTTGGTGTCGGTTCCAAATTTCGAAACTTAGCCATTCACTTCAAGATCGTTGGTGACAAATTTAAAAATTGGAATTTCACAAATTAGCAGGCAATTTCCTACTCAGGTAAAAGCAAAGGTATGATTTCTTGATTTACAATAATTCTACATGTTATATGAGAATTGCGATCCAATATTTTTTCCGTTGTGCAAAATGTATTTAATTCCATCAGTTACAATCCTACAACTTGGATGCTTGAGGTTACTGCAGCTGCTATTGAAGAAAGACTTGGGCTAGATTTTGCAGATGTATACAAAAATTCTAAGCAATACAGATGATCGAATTGCTTTTATAACTTTTGTATCAATATGAGCTTTTGTCAAATATTTGATTTTGTTATTTATGATTTATTTAACATACACGTGATTTGCTACCAGGGAAGTGGAGTCTTTTATTAAAAATTTGAGTGTTCCACCTGCTGGTTCAGAACCATTGAAGTTTACTTCAACATATTCACAAGATTAGTGTTCTCCGTTTTTTTTATTTGCCTTTGGAAGAAAAATCTTATGTATTGGAGAAGTCCGCAATATAATGCCATAAGGTTAGCTTTTACAATGGTGGCTGCATTGATATTTGGCTCTGTACTTTGGGATGTTGGTTTGCAGAGCTGAATTTATTTTGCATTTATTAAATTGGCAGTTAATTTTAAAATATTTTTTGTAGTAATTTTGATGCAAGCTATTTTTCAGGAATTCAATTGAAGGCTTATTTATGGTGAAGGGAGCTTTGTATGCTTCATGCTTGTTTCTTGGTGTCGACAATGTTGCCTCTGTGCAGCCTATTGTATCAATTGAGAGGGCAGCGTTCTATAGAGAAAAAGCAGCAGGAATTTTTTCTCTAGTTCCTTTTAAGCTGCGGTGCTTGTTGCCTTTTCTATTTTCTTCTCTGGCATCTTTGCTTTCACAATGCAATTCCTCAAATTCCAGAGAAGATGAATGATAAACCCACAGAGATGAAAGCATTGGTTGAAGATTATTCCGAAGTAAACTTTTATCGTCAATGTTTCAGGAATGCAAATTTTGTCAGCGGCAGAACTTTTCAGATCTAAAGCGTGATCTTAGCGAAAATTGGTTAGGGGATTTGGGTGTTACTACTTGTTAAATCACAATTGTACTGCAAAATTAATTAGCTTAAATAAGAAATTTCTAATATATTGCTAGTACTGGTTAACCTTTGAGGAAAAAAAAAAGGATGGAGATAACAATAGGAGTACTGATGCCCTTTTTGGTTGATAATTAATCTTTTAATTATTGCTAATCATCACAATCATTTGACTACATCAAACTCAGCTGCCAAGAAAATTCTCCCCGACATCACATAATTTTGCCGCAACTTTTGTCATCTTCATTCGCTCAGCTAGATAGTCCATTGAGCAGAGAACTCTATTCTTAGGCTTCGTTTGGTACATCTTATTAGAGTAGAGTTTATAGGAGTAGATTTTATTCTAGTAGAGCTTATACTAGGCTTATATCAGTAGAGCTTTTGACAAAAAGTTATTGGGTATTTGTTTGTGATACAGCGAAAGTTTAGCGTTCTAATATTCCGTTGATTCCAAAGATACCGAATTAAAGACACAAACTAAATTCACGTTATTTCTAGATAATACCGTAAAAATTAGGGTTAAGACTCTTTGATTCCACAGAATGCAGAGAATTAACTAAACTGAAAAACTCACACAAAGCTTTGAAAACTAAATATATTATTGAACTCATTTCTGCCTTCAAATACTACAAGAGAGGGCTATTTATACTAGTAGTAATTATCCTAAACCATGAAGAAAAATGAAAACAAATTCCTAAACTAGTAAGAAAAGAATAATAAACTTTTAGATAATAAGGAAACGAATTTAAATAGAACAAAGACTCCTAATTTAAATAGAATAAGGATTCCTAATCTGCATCATTCCCCCCAGGATGGAGAGAATTCGCCCACGATTTTGGATTGTCAGGAACAATATCTTCATCATGATCACCTCCGAAAGGAATAAGATGCTTGACATTGAATACATCTACGGTGCGGATATGACTAGGAAGCTTCAGTCTATAGGCATTAGAATTTATCTTCTCTATAATCTCCAAAGGTCCGATTTTCCTAGCAGAAAGCTTGTTGTACTCTCCAACTGAGATATTGTCTTTGTTTAGGACAGTTCAAATAAGATCTCCCACTTGAAATTATAAAGCTCGTCGCCTTTTGTCTGCTCCAATCTTATAACCTTCGGTAGTCTTCTTTAAAGACTCTTACGTAGCTGTATGAATTTCTAAAGCTACTCAATAAAGTCTTTTGCCTTGCTGCTTTTACGAACTAAATCTGAAACTGGGGCTAAGTCGATGGGAGCTTGTGGATTATATCCATAATTTACCTAAAAAAGGCTTAAACTAGTGCTATGCTTAACAGAAGTGTGTTTTACTACAAACATAAATTGTTGAAGGAATGCTGTCCATGTGGCGTGTTGATGAGAGAGCTTACCTTGACTATTGAGATGTTCCAATCTAGCATGATCAATGTATAAAAAAAGTATCTATGAATCACATAATGACACCCATGCTTGGACCATTACATAAAACTTCATAACATAAGTACTGTAACGTGCCTTTGCTCCATTCAACTTCTTGCTGAAGTAAGCTATAGGATTACCCTGCTGGCTAAGAACAGTTCTTATACATATCTTGGATGCATCACAATATACCTCGAAAGTGAGAGGAAAATTTGGTAAGGCAAGTACTGGGGCAGTAGTCAACTTCTCTTTAATAATTTCAAATGCCTTAGCAGCTGCTTTTGTCCAAGAGAATTGCCCTGCTTTCATGCAATCTATGATTGGTGCGCAATAGTACTGAAATGAGGAATGAATCGCCTGTAAAATGATACCAACCCATGGAAACTCCTGACAGCATATAAAGTAGTTGGCTGTGGCCACTCTTGAATAGCATCCACTTTTGATTGATTAATAGATATATCATCTTTTGACACCACATATCCTAAAAATAATACTTTCTATGTCAAGAAAATACACTTGTTTATTGTAGTGTATAAACTTGCTGCCTTTAGATCTGAAAGTACCTCCCTCAAGTGTTGTAGATGTAATTCGTTGCTAGTACTATATATAAGTATATCATCGAAGTAAACAATCACAAATTTTCCAATGAAAGGACGGAGAACTTGATTCATAACTCACATGAAAGTACTCAGAGTATTGGATAAGCCAAAAGGCATTACTAATCACTCATATAAACATTCACAAGTTTTAAAGGTTGTTTTCCATTCATCCCTAAGCCGAATCCGAATATGATGGTAGCCACTTTTCAAATCAAGTTTGGTAAAAACCATTGCTCCACTGAGCTGATCCAATAAGTCATCTAATCGAGGGATTGGAAAACGATAACGGATTATAATTTCATTGATAGCTCGAATGTACACGCACATTCACCAAGAATTATCTTTTTTTGGAGTCAATAATGCAGGGACTACACAAGGACTAAGACTTTCATGAATAAACACCTTTTCTAGTAACTCTTCCACTTGACACCTCAATTCTTTATGTTCTGTAGGACTCATATGATAATGAGATCGATTTGGTAATGTAGAACCTGGTACCAAATCAATTTGGTGTTATATATCCCTAACAGGTGGTAAGCTTTGTGGTAGCTCATTTGGAAACAAATCTTGAAATTCCTCTAGTGTAGGTGTCATAGCTTCGGGCACCTTCGAATTACTGTGGCTCTCCTTTCCCAATAAAACATAGACCCTGCTCATCTTTGTTACAACATCTATAAATTGTTTCTTACCCAATAAACAATTACCAAATTCTTATATAAGAGTAAGCTCCTTGTTTGTTAGAAGAAAAATCTTAGTGTTGTTAAACATACAGCTGTAGGTATTTCATTTCCCATCATGAACTACATTTCGATCATACTGCCAAGGTTTATCTAGTAATAGATGACTAGCATCAATAGCCACACGTTAAACTAAACCTGGTCTTTTTAAATGATCTAGTGGATAAGGAAAATAAGCAACATTTAGATACTATTACTTGATTTCCTTTCTTCAGCCATGTGAGCTTTTATGGAGTTTGATGAGGCTCTGTCTTTAACTTTAGTTTCGTTACAGCTTCCTCTAAAATAACATTCTCGCAACTGCCTGAGTCTATAAACACACGGCATACTTTTTTTTCAATTGTGCAATTAGTCTAAAAAATATTTTGATGTAACCACTTGTCTTTATCTTGTCCTTTAGGAGTGAAGAATGCTCGATTTACTATCAACATTGGTCCGCTATCACCATATTCTTCAACAAATCGTGCACTACCACTACTATCAAAAGTTGGCTCTTTAGCGAACTCTTTAATTTCTTCCTCCTAGTAATCTTCACTTTCCTTAATGCCTACAAATAAGCCTTTGTCGTACTTTCCTCATTTTTTGCACTCTGTCATTCAGTGTCCACTTTTCCCACAATTAAAAAAGCATAATTCGAAACCCGAGAATTGGGTTTTGCTGCTTTGACCATTTTCACTAGATTTACTAGTTTTATTTGGAGGATTTAGAGGATTGAAATTACGAAATTGGGAAGTCGGGTTTTAATTATCACGAACAACACTTCGAGAACCTCGAAAGTTAGAGTCACTAGTATGACGGCTAAATTGCTTCTCCAACTACAAAGCTTGTTGATGTGCTTCTGAAACAGAGTATGGATTAAGTAGATTCAATTGATCTTCAGACTGTGATAGTAAACCCCCAATGTAGTAGGAAACCTATTGCTCTTCTATCTCTGTTAAGTTATTTCACTCTACCAATTAATGGAATTCTGCGGTGTAACCATCTACTGATCGATTACTTTGCCTCAAATTATGTAATTGTTGGTACAACAGTTTAGCATAATTGCGAGGTAAAAATGTACCACGTAAGTGCATCTTTAACTTTTCCTAAAAGTCGATCTTCTTTTTGCCTTGCCTCATCCTTGTGAAATTTGTTTATTGCCACCAAGCTGCTGCCCTTCCACAGAATCGAGTTACAGTAAGCCAGACTAGTTTATTACTGTGAACTTCCTTATATTTAAAAACTTCCTCAATGACATTAATCCAATCCAATAATTCTTCTGGTTAGCCACTTAATTAGAATTCAGGAATGTCAACTGTCAACCCAGATTCCCACCTTCTATCATCAGTAGACTCAGTTCTGTGTTGATGTCCGAAGAATAGGTTAGCAAAGTTTTTAATTGATTTGTCTTCGCATTCTGGTGTACGATGACGTTCAGTAAGTAACTCTGCCATTTGTGTAGTTAACATATCAATTCTGGCTGCCATGCTAGCCATAGCTTCATTTCTAGGAACATCATCCTAGTCGTAAGGAACTTCATAAGGGGCATTAAGGGCTTTTCTTGGAGCCATTTTCCTAATTTGGTTTATAAAGGACTAGGGGCTAAACTGAAACTTGAGTAAACTTTTTGGGTAAAATGGTAATTAAGAAACAGTTTAGGTTTTCGGTGATGGTAGTCGAAAATCAGGCAAGAATGGGTGGATTTGAAAGATTTAGGGTCGGTGAGTATGATGGTGGTGGTGGTTTCTCAAAAAATGTGGTGTTTTTGTCGAAAATTAGAGATAATAGAGGCAGTTTGTTGTGGCTTCGATCCCCAAAATCGGTGCGTCGATCGACGGTGGTGAGGGGTTAGAAAGGTTGTGCTGGTAGAGAGGAGTTGATTCATGGTGGTGATGTCAGCCAACGCATGGCAATAATTGGTGAACGATGGCAGTATTTTTGCGGCTTTTTTGGCTATTTTCCCACGGTCTGTGGCTAATTGATGGTGGTACTTGCTGGAGGTATAATGGTCGGCTTTTTCTATCTCGAACGGTGTAAAGAAGATGAAAATTTCACGCCGGTGGTCGTGGACTACAGCTGGCTCTGTGTAGTGAGACTGTTCAATTTTTTTGGAGTTTTTGATTTTTTTCTTCTTTTTTTTTTTGTTTTTTTTAAGGAAAAAAAAAAAAGAAAGGTAAGGTGTTCGGGAAAGTTAAGAACCAAGCTTTTAGCTCTAATACCAAACTGATGCAGCGGAAGTTTAGCATTCTAATATTCCGTT
Source organism: Clausena lansium (assembly GCA_030449835.1). Classification (NCBI taxonomy): domain Eukaryota; kingdom Viridiplantae; phylum Streptophyta; class Magnoliopsida; order Sapindales; family Rutaceae; genus Clausena; species Clausena lansium. Next base: position 2,434,494 of record JASUUF010000086.1, on the reverse strand, counting down.
GATTCTAGAGAATACCGGAATAAAGAAACGAACTAAATTCACGTTGATTCCAAATAATATCATGAGCCTAGGAGGTTAAGACTCGTTGATTCCGCAGAATGCTGAGAATTAACTAAACTCAAAAGCTCATACAGAGGTTTGAAAAGTGAATATATTATTGAACTCAATTCTGCCTTCAAAGGCTACAAGAGAGGCTAATTATACTAATTGTAATTATCCTAAATCATGAAGAAAAAGGAAAACAAATTCCTAAACTAGTAAGAAAAAAATAATAAACTTTTAGATAATACGGAAACGAATTTTAATAGAACAAGGATTCTTAATTTAAATAGAATGAGAATTCCTAATCTGTATCAGGTTGTCAATTAAAAAAGCTCTTTTGTACCATTTAGATTGTTTAATTCTACAAAATTAAAAGTGATTTTGCATAATTAAATTACCAAAAAGGATATGTAAAAAAATTTGTTCCATAATTATATAATTTATAATAAAATGCCCAAGCTATCAATTAATAAGAAAAAATTAGTTCAACCATTTCTTCAATGTTAAAAATTAAAAATACATCAATAATATATTCTTCTAAAAAAATAATAGTATCTAAATTAAAATGTTAATCAATAATATAACCGAAATGTTAACGGTGCATGAGAAGTGTTGCAATTTGATCACGTTCTTGGTCCATTTCACGCACACTAAATGAACTTGTACTGTGTTCTTTATTGTTCTCTTCCCTCCGATTCTCACTTTCATTTGTTAGAAGCAATTCCTCATCATAATCAAAAGGTTGAAATTCTTGATCATTATATGCATATTTTCTAATAAAATTGTGAAGAACCATTAAAGCAATAATAATTTTCACTTGCTTACTAAAAGGGAAATTAGGCATTTCCCTCAAAATTTTCCACCTATTTTTTTAAACACCAAATGTTCTCTCAATTGTGCATCTCAAGGGAGAGTGGGCATGATTAAATATTTCATTTTTTTTCTCTTGATTGACTTTTACATCGAAAATTTGGAAGATGATATCGTTCACCTTTATAAGGGCTTAAATAACCCGTCATGTACTAAGTAATACTTACCTTTTCAAACAAACAAATATACATAAATGTAAATTATAGATATTTATTAAACAAATTATAATTAAACAAACTTATATATAAATGTAACATAAATAATATATTATAATTAACTTGGAGGTGGATGAGGAAAGTGAAAATTCTCTCTACGTAAGGCCTCTAAAAATATACATGTATCATGGGCAGTGTCTTCCCATCCAGCTTATGCAAATGTAAAACACATATTAAAATTACATGCAACCATCACATTTTGGGTAGGAATCCCTTTTTTCTTCCAATATACGGTATTTGCATTCAACGTTGGCACTATAACTAGTATATGTGTCCCATCAATTGCCCCAATACAATTTTTAAAATATGGCCAATATCGTTCATCATTCTTAATTTTTTTGGGAATTCTTTTAAATTGTTGGTCTGATGGTTTTAGAAAATCAATGACCATATGACAAACAGCACTAACACTATTCCAAACCACCTCGATATAGTTTCACCTGAATGTTGAAATCTTTCTTTTATTCCCAAATGCATGACCTAATGTAATAAAAAACATCTACTGACTCAATTATAGATATGTCCTTGCCCCTTTTAAGACCATATGATTCACTCAAAACTTCACATAATTTCATAAATACATGTTTTTCCATTCTAAATTGTTGGTGACATCTATCTTTATGTCCATTTAGCACTTGTAATACAAAAGAATGACCTAAATGATGGGATATTCTACATGAATCTTTTAAACGATGCTTAATAAATTGATTGACATACAATGCAACTCTAGTTTATGCCATTTGTAACAATTTGTATTCAGCATCACTTTCAATCAATGTAATTGTGCTCACTATCATCGTCATTTTTTGGGAATTCCATATCTGTACACACATATATATTAAAAATTATTATTATCTAAAAAGAAAAAATAAAAATAAAATTAAAATAACCATAATATAACCCAAAACCAAATAAACTAAAAATATCTCAATTGGTTCAAAATAATATTCTTAATACAAGAACATAAATAAAACAAGCTGAAGCAAACAATAGTCTTGAATATAAGAATAGACCATAAAATAAAACTAGAAAGACTCTTTCATGAACTTCAACCACTCAATTTGAACATCACGATTCTTGATTGCAGCAAACATCTCCTTATTCTCCTTCTTAAGAAAAATTTTAGTGGCATTCAGAATAGCTTACTTTTTATCTCAATTTCAGGCATGTTATATAACATTTCCATTACTTCTGAAATGCTACATCCATTTTCACCATTTCTTATAGCTATAGATGGTGTAGTCTCTACTACCTAACATAAGCGATCCAATTGTTTAGACAATCTAACTGTAGCTTTATCTTGCTTTCGAATTGGTAATTTTCTTTTCCTTCCATTATCATGTGTAAGACCTATAAGAGTACCATTATCAATGTCAGTCTCAATATTCTCTAGCCCTTCAAAATTATTTGATTCAGTATTGACATTCTCCTCCGAAAAATATGTATTATTATCTTCACCAACATATTCATTAGATGGTCCACCCTCACCATCATTTGGTACAAAACCCATAGATGGCGCCCATGATCCTTCCCCTTTAGCAGCAATAACTTTGAACAAAATTTCTAGTTGGTCAACATTCCTCAAGCCTTTATTACGAAATTTAATTGCTTCAGGAATCTATTACAATAATGCAAAATGATTATATGTTAAAAATATGTCTAAATTGCACCTAAAATCATTTCCTATTATACTATAACATAAAAAGTTAGAAATCTGCACCTTTAATTTTCTTTCCCACCATTCATCACTACCATTAATTGTCTATTTTATAGGATCCCATCCTAAACCAATTTCATTTCTCAGCAAATTTGTCAAAAGTTGCCAATCTTTTTTTAGGATGTCCCACTTATTTTTCAATTATTTTTGTTAATAATCTCTGCCAGTCATTGAATGAAACTGAGCAATAAGATTTTTCCACCCAATCTTATTAAAGTGACTATTTGGTCGATTCCCAGCCAATGTTGCATTCACGTTATCTTAACAAAAGCATAGGTGGTAACATCATCCCAATCTGCATTTGATTTTTTTCTTTTTTTCTCTCTACAACAGTTGTCATTCTAGACAAAGAATATCTAATATTGTTACGTAAAAATAATGCACAAATAAAACAAAGATGAAATGAATTTCAAATATAAACAAGTAATTAGCATGTATTGTTGAATAATATAATAAAAATAAAGATGAAACAATAGCAAGTGGTGCCAATATTGAATAATATACTAAAAAGAAAGATGAAACAGTAGCAATAGGTTTGGAACCGATTAAAGCATTAAAACATTAAAGATGAAACATTAGCAAAACGTTTCATGTGCATGATCGATTAATTGTTTACAAAATCAGATTGTCACCTCTTAAACATATTAAATAACAATAATTGTTATGAACTGATTAAAGCATTAAAGCATTAATCGATTAGAGCATTAACCAATAATTGTTAGGAGTTTGTTGGAAACCAAGATCATATTTAAAAGAAGGATGAAACAATACCAAGGCAATAAACATATTGAGTAATATAATGAAAGAAATATAAAAAAGTAGCAAGAAACATTCATACCTGGTACACTATCTTTGGATATGAATTTTCTCTCAACTGGTTGTTATGTGTAGAGGTTGGTATAACTAAGTTAATTTGCCGACAATTTCATAAAAAAAAAAAGTGGCGGTAATATGTTATTATCAATTGGCAGAAATAATTTTTATTGTGTAGGTTTTGTATATAAATAAGGGTATTATGTAATTAATATAATATTTTTAGGGCATTTTTTATATTACATATATTTTTGGAAAAGCTCTCTAACCTCTACTCTCAAAAGCTCAAATTTTGGGCTTTTGCTAGTAGAGGTAAATTAGCTTATTTAAGCCAAAAAAACTCTACTAGAAAACAACCAAACACCAAAAAAAAAATTTAAAAAGTGCTTATAAGTTTAGTTAAGCACTTATAGCTACCAAATAAGCCATAACAAACAGGCATTTACTACTGTCACCAAGCATTCCTTACAGTTTCCAATAGTATTAAAGGATCAAGAGCCCCAACAGTCCTAGCAAAGCCATTTTAGCAAAATAATGGAGAGTTAGGCCATTACTGATCATGCTATCTGTATGTCTTCTTCTTGTGAACATTTCTAGCAACAAGATTCGAAAGCTCTACACATCTCTCGGCATGGACCCATACTATACTCTACAAAATCATGTAAATTCATCATTACCAAATTAAAGCTAACATAAGATAAAATCCTAGCCAAAGAAATCAGATAAAAAAATAATCAAAATATCAAACATAGAATAGTCATCTCCAACAACATAGCCAATAGATCCCTTTATCCCAATTGAGCTTGAATGAGTCTGAAGATCAGTATTGACTGGATGATCATAGAAAAATCTTGCCAACGCAAAGTCACTAACATGGGTAACCATGTCGTGATCAAGCACAACATTGCTTGGGTTTTAGATCAATATTATTGATTGGTGGTTTGTAGTGGTAGTGAAAATACTCAATTGCAGAAGCTACATCAATGGCGATATTTAGGTTTTGCATAAAATTTAAATGGCATACCTTGAGTTGGTCATTCTTCTAGTGCAACCACTCTTCTAGACATCTGTTTTGCATATATTTGGAAAATGGAGCTTTGAAATCAACTCCTTTGAATTCAATGCTTGAGCAAATAATGATGATTTTGAAATCAGCTCCTATGGCAAATAGCTCTTAATGCCTCACGTTCAACTACAAAACTCCTAGAAGCCCCTTTTTGTGATTAAAGACCTTCACTATAACTATCATTTTTTCACCCAAAATTCCCTTGTAAACAAATTTAAAGTTTCCCTAACCAATTATGTTTGACGATGAAAAGTCACTAATTGCCTTTACTTAGCCCTGCATAAGAAACCATTGGAAACCGTTGCTCCATTGACAACATATCAAAAGATTTATGATCAGACCTCATTCTTCGAACATAAACAATAATAAGGCATATGGATAAGATTTTATTTTTTGGTTTTCGTGATCCTTTAGATGGACAAGATGGTAAAAATGATTGTAAGACAGATTCAAATATTTCAAGAAGGATGAATTCGTGAAATATTTTAAAATTTGGCCAGACAAATTATTGCTTAGAGATCTAACCATTTGATGCTTTTTAAGGAACTCAGAGAAAGGGGAATGGCTCCTCTGAAAGAATTATCGTACATATCAAAATATGCTAAACTTGTACAAGAGCTTAAAGTCATAAGATTCTCACCAGAAAAGTGATTTCTAAAAATATACAACTCAACAAGATTATTCAAGTTAGAGCTTTCCATGGCTTGACGGAAATTAATTGGATCATCTTCCATCACTCCAATGTTTACCTTATATTTTTAAAGAAATACAATGCAGTCATATGGCACTGCACTTCTCCTGTCTTTAGTTCTCTAATATTGTCTTGATTTGTTGTGTCTTGAACAAAGCGAGGAATGAGACCCTGATCAATGCCAATAACACATGTGGGAATATCAACATATTCCTCTTCAAAGACAAAGTCCCTTACTGTATCTCACTGATAACTCTATGAAATGAGAGTTATCATGGCACGTCTAGGCTTAAATTAGTATTACTTAAAGAGTTAATTATCTGTTTTTATCTTATTTTTAGTTATATTTTGCATGAGTATCTAATTAATTTTAGTTATAATAATTTTATATGTTTTAGATCATTTTATATGCTCTTATTAAGTGCATTATTGTAGGTAACAAAATAGGTCAGATTTTATTAATGAATGCTGCAACAACAGAGTTGCAGAAAATGACAAAGAGCTGATTCGCAGAAAAGATAAATCAAGTCTAAAGCAGAAATGATGTTGTAGCACTTGTTGCTACAGCAAGGCAGAGATTGCTAGAGCAATCGCAATCGTTACTACAGCAAGGCAGAGATTGCTATAGCAATCATTACTACAGCAACTCCTGTAGCACGCAAAAATTGGACAGATGCGAATATGTGCGAGTTAAGCAACTAAATTTGTTGCAGTTGATTATTATTTGGTGGACAAAATAGGGTAGACGTGGCATGCATTAATCTAAAGGAAAATATCTTTTATGATTAGGAAAAAGATAAGGATAATATTCCTAGAATCTTAATAATAGTAAAAGACCATTTCTTAGAATCCTAAGGATACATGGAGATTTACTTGCCCTTTTGGAAAACCTAAAGATATAAAAGGAGCACGTTTTTACAAGCTAAGGGAGAGGAGCCGTCACACACACATAAACTCCTCACGCATCAAGGAAACAAAGAAAAAAGAGAATTGAAGGGGCTGCAACCGAGAAGATCAAGTGGAGACTGAGGGCAAATCGCAATCCAATCTAGAGAGCCATCACTTGATTTAATTCTTGCTCCTAGATTCTTTTAATCTTTGTTTATTTTTCTTAAGGATGATTTTGATGGCAAACTCTATTTATTTTTTTATTTTTCTGTTAAATATGAACTAAATTTATATGTAGTTGAGGTTTAGACGATCTTAATGATGATTTGACTTCTATAATTGTTGCTTCAGTTTCTGCTGCAGCATTTTGTTTTTATTGTGCTTATTTAATTTTCTATTTCGGCTGACCACCCATTTAGAAATACAAGCTAGGTTTGATTCTCAACAGGGATGGCTTAGTAGAAATAAGTCAAAGCAATACATGATTCTAGATTGAATTTTCCTTAATTGGTTTAATGTCAATTTGAATAGGGCCATGTTTAATCTAGAATTAGTGAAGAACTAGACATAGGGATTCACCTTATAGGATTAATTAGATCCAAGGACGTTTAATGCTATATCTAGATGTGGTTTAGCAACTGGTCATTGTTGAGTTGCATATAGATATAAGATATCCAACAGGCGAAAGATGAGGATACATAAGGAATCTGCCCAGTGCAATAGACGATGCTGGAGCAACTCGATCTAACAGTGAGTAACAAGTCAATAGTCATTAAGTGAGTTTAGATTTCACAACTACACTTTATTCATTAATTACTTCTCAGTATTTTACGTTTGTTTATTTTATTAAACCTTAGTTTATTCGATCTTTAATTCTGATTTCACCTTAATTAACTAATTTTCATTATCTTTATTTGAAAAATTGAAATTGTGCTGAATATTACTTGTTGTAGCAAGGCTGAAAACATCAATCCAAGTGGAGCGATCTAAATACTCACTACTATATTACTTGTTGTGTACACTTACGCATTGACATCCTATTGCATAAAATCAACAAGACTCACCCTGAAAACTCGACATCCTTATAGAATCGCGCATTTCTTGACTCAAAAATTGACTTAGTCGTGGGATTATAAAACTTATACCCCTGGATCTTTCAGAATATCCAATAAACTAGCAACTCATCATCTTTGAGTCTAGTTTCCTTTCATTAGGCTTATAAGGCCTCGTCTCAGCTAGACATCCCTAAACATGCAAATGCTTTAAACTAGGCTTCTTGCTTATCTAAAGTTCGTAAGGGATTTTGGCGATTACTTTGGTTGGAACCCTGTTAAAGATATATACTACAGTCTTAAGTGCTTCGCCCCAAAGTGATTCTGATGAAGTAGAATAATAAATTATACTCCTCACATTGTCTTTAAGCATCCTGTTTCATCATTTAGCAACACCATTCATAGTGGGTAAACCCGACATAGTGTACTGGTGGATGATACTGCATTCCTCTAGGAACTTAGCAAACAGTCCTGAACGTTGTTCACCTAAACCATCATATCTGCTATAGTACTCATTACCACTGTCTGATCTGACACTTTTAATTGTTTTGTTGAGTTGATTCTCAACTTCAGCCTTAAAATTTTTAAACATATCCAAAGAATGTGACTTTTCATCGAGGAGATAAATATAGCCATATCTAGAAAAATTATCTATGAACATCATAAAATACTGTTGACCATTCCAAACAGCAGTAGGGAATTGCCCACAAATATTTGTATGTATGAGTTCTAAGACATCCAAAGTCCTATTGGCTTTAAATATCTTTTTATTGGTTTTTCTATTGGCTTTAAATCTCTTTTTATTGGTTTTTTTTCCTTTCTATACAATTAACACAAACATCAAAATCTATAAAATCTAAGGGGTCGAGAATTTCATCTGACACAATTCACTTTATTCTCTATCTGGAGATATAACCCAATCTCTTATACCATAGCATAGCCAAATTCTCAGTAGTTAACTTTCTCTTTATATCTCGTGTACTCAATTGCATGGATTCAATAAATGAAGCAATCATATCAATTAAGTAAAGATTATTATTGCATGACAAAGAACTTAGACCAACCAATTTTGAATCATGAAACAAACTGAATTTTTCATTTTCAAATGAATAAGAATAACCAGATTTGTCCAAAGTGGAAATGGAAATCAAATTCCGTCTAAAAGACGGAACAATAAATGTTTCATCAAGATCCAAACAAAATCCGGTGTTTAATAATAATCTCTAAATTTTCTAATTGTTTCAACTTCTACTGTTTTGCCATTACATACATAGATGTATCTTTCGCCATCACTGGGTTTACGACAATTCAAGCAACCCTGCATAGACGCACTGATGTGGGTTCTTGCACCTGAATCTATCCACCACATGTGCCTAGGTACCGAACTTAAATTAATCTCAAAACAAACCAAACAATGCTCTTCAGTTCCACAAAAGAAACAACTAATGCCTTCTAGATCACCAGTTTCTTTTGTTGTTTCCTTTAAGGTGCTGTATCTACAGTTTCCTTTTCATTCTTCCTCTTTTTGCCCTTGTCCTTGCCTTATACCTCACTGAAATTAGATTTATCAAGAGTGTACCTATTTCTACCGTTTGGTTTTTTACAAACCTTTTTTCTATTTCTGCAAGGAACTCTTTAGCTGTAGTTATCTTTTCAAACATAATGCCTTTGAATGCTACCGGAATGGCCTTCTTCATGATCATCCTATACATGCGATTTGATTCCTCCCACCTTTCCATAACTCTCTTTTCATTGAGAGTACTCTCATCTGTAAGAGGTGGGGAACAATCAACCTTTAACACAAGGTCGAGATCCATGACTGCGAGAACTATTAAGAGGTTCACTTTTCAAGACTAGAAATTAAAGCCATTTAACATAGGAATAGAATTAATGTTAGTAGTAATATTTGCAGGAGTCGTAACTGAACAGAGAACAACAAACAAACAAACAAAACAAGCTCTCATAGGTCTCATAACAAAAATAAATTCAAATAAAGGTAAATCCCATCTCAAGATTAATATTTAATCTTTGGACAAAATATTAATTTGTAATTGATATCTTGGTGTAGTAATCAAATATTGATAATAAGAACATATCAAACAATAAATCTTCCTTTGGGCCAATTTATTGTTCACATGTAAAACTGAATAATGATCACGTGTTTATTACACAGGTGCACATGCAATTCTGTTAAATATAGACCTTTCTTTAGGCCAATCAATATTTACAAAAATTACATACACACAATCGTTTACACTCCAAAATAAATTAATTTCCATAAGAGAGGTCACTTTGGTGACATGTTGCTTCAATTAATTCATCTCAAAATATATATAACAATAGCAATATTTGAATTTAAAATTGTATCAAAATTACCTTTGAAAAAGAAAAAAATTAAAAAAATTGGGTTAGGTCAAAGTCAACGATCAATAGTTGACCGTTAACCAATCAATCATTGACTGGTTCGGGATTGGACCGATTACCCAAACCGAATCCTAAACCAGCCCAAATCCCAAACCCGAACCTTAAATTTTTTTCCCTCTCCTTATGCGTCTTGGCTACTGGCGCGGCTCCCGTCCCATCTTTTTTATGTTTCTTAATGCAGCAACCACGGCCACCACTTTACCTTAAGCAGGCTGTGGCTTCCTCGCCTATATGCCATGACGTGGTGGTTGTGGGTTGGTCGCCTGAATTGCTTGCCGCCGACCACAATCCAAAATCTAAATTACCAAATATTGGTTTAAAATCGAATTTCCAAATATTTATGAAACTGAATTTTCAAAATATATATTTTTCTTATTTAAAAAAATCCCAATTTCAAAATATTTTACAATCTTTAATTCTGAATTTCCTTAAAACAATCACAAATTGTTCTCAATGATTCAATATGAAGAGGCTTTGCTACCACTTATTAGAATAATAAATCCTTTGGCGAAAACCATCACCTATAATCCAGGAACATTCATGTTGTATCATCATGAATCAATAACAGAATATGCAGAAGCGCACCTGAATCTATAATGTTTAATCTCTAGAGTTGTATGGTTAGCTTTCCAGATCAACACGTTCTTCTAAAGAATCCTTTAATTTTCTGTGCACTCTCTCTAATGATGGGATGTCAGAACAGAATAGAACGATGATAAGTGTGACCTGTGGACCATAATCACTTATATAGACAACTTTTCCTGTTGCTTTTAGATATTCCTATTTCAGCCCATCATAGAAATAGTAATTACGCTTTCAATCTCTATACATTAAAGGCCTACACCCTATTAGATACATTAAAGCCCAAATTACTGAAAATATTATAGATCACTTTTAATTGGACTTAACTTTATATGACAGTCTGCAATACATAATTATTCACATATAAGCCCAACATTGGATTAAGGATCCAACAATATTAGATTAAAAATCCAGTATACTAAACTCTCTTTAGGTTTGGAAGATTGACACCAATGTCAAACAGTAACCTTCTACTAAATCTATTGAGCGTGAGACAAATCTTCTCAAAGGAAGAGATATTATATAAATTGAACGAGTAATTATACTGGAGAACTGATTTTTACCTAGGTGGAGTAAACTAGAGTGTGTGGAATTTTGCCATACAAGTTATTATCTCTAAAAACATTACCTGAAGAGCTGAAAGATTTCTAATGAAAGCTGGAAGTTGTCTCATAAGATTATTGAAACCAATGGACATGCTCTCAAGCTTTAACGAGTAGCCGAGGTCTGTTGGAATTTCTCCCACAAGGTTGTTTTAATGGGCAATAAAGGTGGTAAGGTTAGAGCAATGAGATAAATTGGTTGGTATCTTACCAGAAAAAGAATAATTGGCCAGTATTAGATTTTCAAGCCTGAACAGATGGCCAAACTCACTAGGAATTTCACCTTGGAAGCCATTATCTGCAATGTCGGTGTACCTGAGGAAACTGAGATTCCCAACATTAGGAGATAAGAAACCTCCTATGCTCTAGCTTCTCAAGTCTAACTTAGTCACTCTTTTGTGCCTACGACTGTAGGTTATTCCTCTCCATTGACATAAGGTAACGTTTACATTTTGGATTACAGTGGGAATCCTGAGAAATAGGACTCTTGGGATTAGAAGTGTAGAGTGGGAATGGCAGTATATTGTTTACTTGCACTGGAATGGGAGTATGGAATCGGAATCAGAATCCAATTTATGTGTTTACTTTGTCTTGGATTGGGAGTAAATGGTTTCAAAATACAATTTTACCCTTATTTAAAAAATTGTGGATTTTAATTACAAAATTAATAAAAAAATATTTGAAAAATAAAATATTTATTTATTATATTTGTAAATTATTAATAATTATTAATATTTTTAATTATGTAAATCATAATTTTTTATTAATTTTAATTTTAATTATGTAAATTAGAAATTATTGATAAGAGCAACACAAATGAAATATTATTATTAATAATACAGTATAAATTTAATATTTTCTTGGAATAAACTATTTATTATTAATAATGATTAATATTAAATAAATATAATACTATTATTTTTAAATAAATATAATAATATTATATTTTCAAATAAAGATAGTATATAGTAATATTATTAATTCTCTATGAATATAATAATATTATTTTTAAGTAATTTTAACTTAGAATCAATGTAAAATATTATTTTTTAACTAAATATAATAATATTATATTTAAATAAGCTTAATATTATTATTTAAAAAAAATGTAATTTTATAAAATAATATAATAATATTATTTAAATTATTATGATATCATTTATTTTATTTTATTAAATATAATTATATTAAATTTAATAAAAGAAGGGTAAAAAGGGGAGGTGGGAGGTGGGAATGCGGTGGGAATCATAAGATTATTATAAGCTTTGGCTTCTTATCATCATAAGATCACCTAATTCATGAGAAAAAATTATTAAGCTACCCAATTAGGCAATTAGACAAATAATGCTGGCCGTTCAAGAGACGTATGAAAATTTCTCGTCCTTTACCTAATATGTATTTTAATTATGTTTCTTTGTTGTCGTATGATTTTTTCTTAGTTACTAATAATTTACTATATTTGATAGCAAATCATCAGGATCCGACAGAAGATATAAAAATAATTAATCACAGTCAATGGAGGGGAAATCAAAGTTTCTAAGTCCATGAGGCCTAGAAACGTAATACTGTAAAAGTTGTGGCATGAATGCTCTATATGATGATCTAATTAATATATATTGAAATGGTAAATTGAATATTTAATGTCAGCCCACAAATATAATCAATCCTCATTAAAAATGAGTACATACAGTGACTGAAGTATTGAATCCAGTGCTCAGATCATTTGTCCTAGAAATTAAAGCCGGCTATAGAACAGTTTCATTGATAATAAATATTTTCATTGGAAGATTTGAGTTGGAATGTGAATTATGAGATGGATTGACTAAGGAATTGATTACAGAGATGAATGGCGAGTGCACTATATAGATGAGGAATTGGTTACAGAGAATGAGAGGGCTCAATGAATGATGACAGATAACTCACCACACAACTCATGGAAACTCTGAGCACCCCAGTTATTTCTCTTCCACGTCACCCAAACCCCACTACCCTATCGGACAATAATGGCCATCAACACCACCCGCACCCAGTTTTCTTACTTATCAAACAATGCAGAAATATAAAACAGCTAAAGCAAATTCATGCTCAAATGCTACGTACAGGCCTTTTCTTTGACCCATACTCAGCCAGCAAGCTCTTCACATCTTGTGCTCTCAGCCCCTTTTCCAGCCTTGCCTACGCACGTAAAGTGTTCGATCAAATTCCCCAACCAAATCTTTATTCTTGGAACACCCTCATTCGTGCTTATTCATCGAGCGCCGAACCTATTCAGAGTCTTATGATATTTTTGCAGCTACTTTATAATTCTCCTTATTTTCCAAACAAATTCACTTTCCCTTTTGTGATTAAAGCGGCAGCAAGACTTGTTCAGTTTCGTGTAGGGCAAGCTATTCATGGAATGGTTATCAAGTCCTCGTTTGATGATGATTTGTTTATTCCTAATTCATTAATACATTTTTATGCCATGTGTGGGGATTTAGCTATGGCTTATTGTGTTTTTGTTATGATTGGTAAGAAAGATGTTGTTTCTTGGAATTCGATGATCTCGGGGCTTGTTCAATCAGGCTTTTTTGAAAAGGCAATAGAGTTGTATAGAGAAATGGAGGTGGAGAATGTGAAGCCCGATGAGGTTACAATGGTGGCTGTTTTATCAGCTTGTGCAAAGAAGAGGGATTTGGATTTTGGGAGATGGGTCTGTTCTTATATTGAAAAGATTGGGATAAAAATGGACTTGACTTTGAGTAATGCAATGCTTGATATGTATGTGAAATGTGGGAGCCTTGAAGATGCAAAAAGGCTGTTTGATAAGATGGAAGAGAAAGATATTGTTTCGTGGACAACTATGATTGATGGATATGCTAAATTGGGGGAGTATGATGCAGCTGTGTCAGTTCTGGCTGTCATGCCAATACAAGAGATTGCTACATGGAATGCCCTGATTTCAGCTTATGAACAGAATGGGAAGCCAAATGAGGCCTTGTCCGTTTTTCATGAGCTGCAGCTCAGCAAGAATGTGCATCCAGATGAGTTCACTTTTGTGAGTGTTTTGTCGGCTTGTGCTCAGCTTGGAACAATGGATATTGGTGGGCAGATCCATGAAAATATAAAGAAGCAAGGGATAAAGTTAAATTGTTATCTCACAACCTCACTTATTGACATGTATACTAAGTGTGGCAACCTGGATAAGGCACTTGAGGTATTTTATTCTGTGAAGAGTAGAGATGTGTTTGTTTGGAGCAGCATGATTGCAGGGTTTGCAATGTATGGATGTGGGAGAGATGCATTAGATTTGTTCTCTAGAATGCAAGAAGCGAAAGTTAAGCCCAATGCTGTGACTTTTACCAATGTACTATGCGCTTGTAGTCACTCAGGCTTAGTGGACGAGGGCATGATGTTTTTCAATCAAATGGAGCCAGTTTATGGGGTTGTACCTGGAGTGAAGCACTATGCTTGCATGGTTGACATGCTTGGTCGTGCTGGCCTATTGGATGAAGCTGTTGAGTTCATAGAGAAAATGCCAATAGTTCCTAGTGCCTCAGTATGGGGGGCTCTGCTTGGGGCCTGTAAAATTCATGAGAATGTTGAGCTTGCTGAATACGCTTGTAGCCATTTGCTGGAGTTGGAACCTGAAAATCATGGAGCTTTAGTGCTACTATCTAATATATATGCCAAAACAGGAAAATGGGATAATGTTTCTGAGTTAAGGAAACATATGAGAGTCTCTGGACTAAAGAAAGAACCGGGTTGCAGCTCAATTGAGGTCAATGGTGATATTCATAAGTTCCTAGCAGGAGAGAGCTCTCACCCTCTCTGCAAGGAAATCTATTCAAAGCTTGATGAAATTGTGGCAAGACTAAAGTCATTTGGTTATGTACCCAACAAGTCTCACCTTTTGCAACTTGTTGAAGAAGAAGACATGCAGGAGCAGGCCCTTAACCTTCACAGTGAGAAGTTAGCGATTGCATATGGGCTTATTAGTGTGGAGCCATCTCACCCAATCCGGATTGTGAAGAATCTTCGTGTTTGCGGCGACTGTCACTCAGTTGCTAAGCTCATATCTAAGCTTTACAATAGAGAGATACTATTGAGGGATCGGTATCGATTCCATCATTTTAGTGGAGGGAATTGTTCGTGCATGGATTATTGGTGAATATGGGAATTGCTGCGGAGAAAAATCTAAAACCTGGAAAAGTGAAACTTTTACATATTGAACAGTTTTCTGAAGCACTACAAACCCTCTTGCAGATTTTTAGAATATCAAACAAGTTGAAAAGGGCATGAAAAACATTCTTGTAGCAAGGAGAACGACTTATTTGCATATGAAGGCAAGAAGAATCTTTTTCTCCAGCTTTCCTAGGAATTAAGTCCCTTTACACAAGACATCTGGTATCTGAGGGAGGGAGGGAGAGAGAGAGAGAGAGATGAGTAGCTCCCTGAAAAAGGAGGAAAATTTCTTCACAACTCCTGGAGTGTTTCGGCACCTTCTGCACAATATTTCATCTGAATCATCAATACATGGATTATTTATGGTTATTTATGTCAGATTCAGCCAACTGAATGCTTGTAAAAATTGAACAAAATTATCAAATTCCAAACAAGGTGGTGTTTCAAAATTAAGAAATTTCTTTGCTATATGGCAAAAATTATAGTTATTACCCATATTTACTGGTCATCCTGTTTACCTCTAGGAGAGCCAAGTGTACGAAGAAATCTATTCAAAACCATTTTAGATTTCCCACCATTTCCAAGTTCAAGCAAATTTATCTCTCCTGAGATTCTATCTCTGGCCAATGCTTTTTTAATGTCTGAAATAAACAATTTGGTATAAGGTTCAATACCAAGAGTGCCATTAATATAATATAGAATTCCATTAAATTCAGATTTTACAAATTTGGCGGTTTTGCGCAACCAAACGAGCATCAATGTCGACAAAATTTGATTGTGTAGGTCGGTAAAATCCGAACATTTTAGTATCAGAGTTGTCACCAAATATTTTGAACTCGCCGACGACGGCTACAGAATAGTGAATTCTGATTTGTTATTTTTCAGTTATTAATACATTTAATTTTATATTGTTCATTTATTATTTATTTTATTATTTTAATAGCATTGAAAGATTACATAAAGGGTCAGTTTAGTAATATTGTGGCTTTTAAAATAATTGTTGTTGGTTGTGCTGTAGAAATAATCAACTGTGAAGAGAATCAGTTAAGTATTTGGTAAATTTTATTTTTAAAAGTGCTGTGAGTTTTGAAAGTAGTTGTGGGTGTTTGGTAAATCTTACTATTAAACTGCTGTAAAAAAATAAATAACTAAAATGAACATAATGTAAGATGAAATTTACTTACACATATAAAAACATGTACATACAATATTTTTATTTGTGTATTATAATAATTTAGTTAAAAATAAAATTTATACTATATTGATTTTATTTTTTTATAATAAAAATTTATTGAAATATTGATTTTGTTTCTAATTTGAATAAGGATAGTTTTGGGTTTAAATAATAATTGTAAGGATATTTATGAAATTGTATTAAATAATAAAATTGATTCTCAAAATCAGAATCTAAAAGTTACTCCTTCCTTGCTTTTTCAAATTAACTGTAGAAGGAGCTGTTTTGAAAAAAGTGATTTCAAATTTTTTTTACTAAACACTAAAATTAATTTTTAGATTCTCAAAATCACTTTTAAGCCTCCCAAAAACAATCTCAAAAGAGTCCAAAGTAATATTATCATGGCAGCTGCTAAATTACCCAAACAATAATTATCCAATATCAAGAAATAATAGCATGTGAAACAAGTAGGAGGTTATGGGTAACTATCTTTAATCATATCAAAAATATATGAAGAGTTTATACAGTCTTAATGCTATTTCTAAAAATTTGGAAAAGGACCTATTCGATAATGGTTCAAAACCTTTTTGGTCACTTTCATATTTATAAAAATTTTGGAAACATAGAACAAATACGAAACTTTCAAAATTGGCTTGAGCCAAAGCAGTAGACTGATTTCGGAGATCAGCGTATCAGTTTGTTATAATTAAATTGTCCAAAGAGTAACTGGCTAACTGATTTACCCCAAGCAGCAAACCAGGTTTTTTTGAATCCTTGAATGGTAACTACACATATTAGCAAAGTAGTAAACTAGTTGTTAAAGTGGTAAATTGGTTTCGTGCAAATTTTGGGTTTTATGTTCCTAACGGCTAGTTTCTGAAATTTTTATACAAACCCAACTCCAAATCTTGATATTTCTAAATACTCTTGAACTTTTATTTGCTTATCCATATAAATTCATGTATACTTGAGCTATCACTTGCTTATATACTATCGTGAGGAATGTGTTATTTGTAAACTTCATTTCAATCTTTTAATTGAGTAATTGTAAGTGTGGAAAACACTTGGGTGAAGATATGTGGATGTACACCTCGAATTTGTAAAGGCTTATTGACACTTTTGAAGTCAATTGTACTCATTTTTAGAGCCTCGGGGATATAAGGCTTGATGTTAGTAGAATCCCTAAGCTTGGACTACTTTAAGGTGTTGATGTATGTTTGTTTGCCGAACCACGTTAAAATTGTTGTGTTTATTTTCTCTACTCTTACCTCTTTAATTTACTTGTTATGTTTGTTGTTGTATTGTGATAGTTAGTATTGCGGATTGTGATCCATATTGTTGGGGAAATTTTTAAAACACATTTCACTCTCTCTTGGGTTGTTTAACTAGAATTTCAGATTGATTGTTTTTTACCCACTCCTGCAAGAGAATTCTTGATGGCTATGTTTTTGGTGGAGAGAAAATAATTCCTTTGCGTAACATTAAAATTTAAAAAACAGAGAATATCTCTTAATTTTAAAATCTTTTTAGTTGAAAATATCGAGGAACTTAATATTTTTACGTTAAGACATTCAAAAGGAAAAAAAATGTCATTTAGATATAAATATTTAAATCTATATAAATTTAGACAAATAAAATATTGTCACTTTATTTATCACCTCATCATTTGATGGTATTAAAGGGAAATTATATATGGGAATGTCTTATGCTAATTACACATGGTGCGATGCCCCACCGTACTTCACTTACGAGTTTCTCAAAGACTATTTAAGACCTGCCCAAGCATTACCATTTTCCTAGTTGAACTTGCAGCCTCTTTCTTTGTGCTCTTTTTTCACCTTTCTCAATAGGCTTTTGCTAAGTTACTTTAAGATTAACTTACAATCCACCTATTTACAAAAAAATTATTATCAATTTTTGCATGAGTTTGATGTGTTGTGTATAAATCTTTCGAATTCCTATTGGAAAAGATTAAAAAATAAATAAAAATAAAATAAACAATCACACTTTTTAACGAATTCTATCCACTGGGCTTAAGCATTTTATATTGAGGCCCAATCTTATTGTCAACAAATTTTCCACAAAGGGGCTTCTTCTCACCCTCCAAATAGGAGGGCTCGTTTGGGCCAATTTGATAAAGATGGTTTCCAGCCTCTGAACCAAACGTCTCGAACTCGGACCAAACAAAGCGGGACCGTATTATTACATGGCAGGTGTTCATTGGCCTGATGATCGCCGAACACGTGGAAAGACATCGGTCCGAACTCCACGTGTAAATTATCAATTGGTCTAGCAACGTGTAATTTTACATGAAATCTAAATACACACAAACACACTTAACATTAACCAGCCTCGATCGGATATTATAAAAGCTCCTAAATTTATAAAACTCGATGCTATCAATCAAAGTTAATCCTTTTCGTCTTCATCGTTCACTTTCTCGTCTCTTCTACTTTCTCTCCGTTTTAAATTTTCAAATCGAAAAGTGTCCTTACACTAACATACGACATGTCATACATTTTGTAACTTCTAGATAATTAATAGTGACGATGAATCTCTTGAGTTTGTTTTCTGTAATGGACGCTGTGGCGTGGAGAGGGCTTGTTTATACATTGTTTATTCTTAACTTTGTGTTCGCTTGTCAGCTCCTTCTGTTGCAGCCTCTTGTTTCCGCTTTAGGTATTAATTGTTTTTTCTATAAAACTCTGACTTTGATCTTCTTTTTTTAATTTACTTTTCAAAATTAAAGCATTGTTTATTTCCTTTTGGAATTAATTTGGTTGAAATTGGAATTACTCGCCTTGATCTATTGTTGCTGTGTAAAATCTTTGTTTAGTGGTTAGAATCTATTGGATGTTAATAGTAATCTGAGTGTCAATTTCGTTTTTTTTAAAAAAAATTTTTTTGGGGCTATGGTTAGATTTAGCTGAAGATCCTAAACTTTCAGAAAATTTATTTAAAAAAATAAATATTCTAGATTTAGGGTGAATGCTAGTTAATGTTGTTAGTGGGAGTAGATTTTCGAGCTAGTCTTTGTAGATTTTTGGGATGGATTATAAATGTATCTAACTGGAGTCTATACCCCGAGATTGTAATATATTAGAGTTTAACCATATAAAAAAAAATTATGCTAGTCAATGTTTCTAGTGTTTCCTAATTTGTACATGTGCATGATGTTTAGGCTATTTTGTGTTTTAAAGAAACATGTAATTGGGTTCATTCAACTAATATTTCTTTGTGCTTGAATCTGTGCAAAGAAACAACAGTTGGTTGTTATTTGAATTTTGGCATATTCGTGAAATTTGAGCTTCTTCGTAGGTTAAAAATATTGGGTTTCTGAGAGCTGGATGTTATCGAATTGAATGTATTTGGTTGGTAGCTGGTCGGTTGCCAGCATTTTTGGTTCTTAGTCTGTTGAATTTTTATGTTGCATATCTTATGTGTTTTACTTGCATTTTGTAGATGGAAAACCTGTTAATGCAGCTGAGTTGTTCGAGAGAGTTTCAGAAAGTATAAAGGTGAAACATTACAGTGAGGCACTTAATGATCTCAATGCTGCTATAGAGGCTGATCCTACTCTTTCTGAAGCCTATTTTCATCGTGGGTCTGTTCTTCGGCAGTTGTGCAGGTTGTTTACTAGTGAACAAATATATATCATTTCTATACTTTAATATTTCATTTTTCACGTGCAGTTCAAGAGTAACTAAAGATTGTGAACTTTTTGAAAGTTTTTGAGGCATTGATGATCAGTTAACTCCATCTTCTCTTGATTATACTTTGTAGGAATCCCAATTCTCTGTCACACTCTTAATATCCCTTGCAATTGACAAAATGTTCCATCTTTATCTTTTGGTTCACATGAATGTTTGTGATAAATGTCTGTGATCATTATGATCCCTGCCAAGCAGATTGGTGCCACTCCAACATTTGTGAACTCAGAGCTTTAAATTGTCTTTGTAGGAGCATGATGTTGTTTTTCAAGATAGGAAATAGAGCATGATACTGGCCTATACATGTCTGAACTATGTTCATTAGAAAAGAATGGAACTAGGGCACTAGTAGATTCCAAACAATCAGCATTGTTCAAGTTGGTTTCTCTAAAGTTATAAGATACCAAAATGGCGTTGAGTTCTTCTAACACCAGCGATGAGTCTGTAATTCTAATCATATTCGTTGATCTAATTGGAAATGGACAGACATGGAAAGGAAATATGTATCATGTACAAACCATTTGAATATTAGAAAGGCGTGTGGAGCATCCCTCTCTCTCTCTCTCTCGTTCCTCCGACTTCTGATTGGAAACTTATATGATTCAGGTGCTTTTTCGATGTAGATATGAGGAATCTGAGAAGAACTATAGAAAGTTTCTCGAGTTAAAGCCCGGGAACTCAGTTGCAGAAAAAGAGCTCTCTCAGTTGCTACAGGCTCAGAGCACTTTGGATTCAGCTTTGAAGCTCTATGATTCAGGGGAATATACAAAACCCTTGGAATACATTGATAAAGTTGTACTTGTTTTTTCTCCTGCATGTTCAAAGGTATCATATCCTTGTATGTGTTAACACATTATTCTTTGATATATTTTTGTTTGTTGTAATAGTTATTATTCCAGCATCTCTTGGTAGATCCCCAGAGTTGGGATTAGTCGGAAAAGTTGAGCACTTGGAAGGTTACTAACTTGATGCATGCCGCAGGCGAAACTCCTGAAAGTGAAGTTATTATTAGCAGCCAAAGACTATGCTAGTGCCATTTCTGAAACTGGATTTCTTCTCAAGGAAGATGAGAATAATCTAGAGGCCTTGCTGCTCCGAGGCCGTGCCTACTACTATTTAGCAGATCATGACGTGGCTCAAAGGTTGTTCAAACTTATCATATTCTCAATTTAATCTGTTTACAATTTTAACTTTTTACTCATGAAAAATATCTTCTATTCAGGCATTTCCAGAAAGGTCTTCGCCTGGATCCCGAGCACAGTGAGCTGAAGAAAGCATATTTTTCATTGAAAAATTTACTCAAGAAGACAAAAAGTGTAAGGCCACCAACAAATTCTTTGGTATTTTTTTTGTTCTGTCATCTTTTTGTTGAACTTTTTTGGGGCTTTAATGAAGTGGAGCTACGCTTGGTGTTTTTCTCATCTGCGATCCTGTTTTGGACTTAATATGGCAATCAACATGTGTGTGTTATATATTATATCTGACTACTTTACCTGAACTTGATTGTGTTTTGTACAGGCAGAAGATAATGTAAATAAGGGTAAGCTGCGGGTTGCAGTGGAGGACTTTAAGGCAGCTCTTGCACTGGACCCTAATCATACTGCACATAATGTGCATCTTCATCTTGGTTTGTGTAAGGTCTTGGTCAAGCTTGGCAGGGGTAAGGATGCTTTAAGTAGTTGCACTGAGGCACTTAACATTGATGAGGAGCTTATTGAAGCTTTAGTTCAGGTTTGTTGTGTCCATACATGAATTCTACTTATATTGCTTTGCCTTCCATCAGGACAAGGCCAATTTGTTTAGCTCCTTTTTCATATGACCCGTGTTCATGTTATTGCTTCTTGACATTTTCAGAGGGGTGAAGCTAAACTTTTAACTGAGGACTGGGAAGGAGCTGTTGAGGACTTGAAATCAGCTGCTCAACAGTCACCTCAGGTTAGTCATAGTATAGTTTCATAAATTATTTGCCTGAAGATTGCATTATGCTCTGAAAATAATTTCGTAGGATGCCAGTATAGTTCCTCAATTAGTAAACTTTGGCACATATCAAGTCTTATAACTTTACATTTATCCTTCTCAATTAGTTATTCATTAGATCACTTTGAATACCTTATTGTCAGCATGCCAGTCAATATCTTGAAGTCTTGTTAATAGGTGAATGCTGTTAACATTTTTGTACACATGCCTTGTTTAGAGCTTATTGTTTATCATGTTGAAGCATTGGAATATTATCTATAGAAATTTTTACCTATATCTGTATTTGTAAGACTTAAAATTTGCTATATCTGCAGGATATGAATATCCGAGAAGCATTGATGAGGGCTGAGAAAGCTTTGAAGATGAGCAAACGCAAGGACTGGTACAAGATTTTGGGAGTTTCCAAGACTGCACCAATATCGGAGATCAAGCGTGCTTACAAGAAGCTTGCTCTGCAGTGGCACCCAGATAAGAATGTCGATAATAGAGAAGAGGCAGAGAACAAATTCCGTGAAATTGCTGCAGCATATGAGGTTTGACTCTGGAACTAATTTGTTTTCAACTTGAAACTTTTTTTTTCATGTTCTGCTGCTTTTGATGTCACGTTTCTAATCGGCACTTGTATTGCCTCTTACAGGTTCTTGGAGATGATGATAAGCGTACAAGATATGATAGAGGTGAGGATATAGAAGAGACGGGAATGGGTGGAGGTGGTTTCAACTTTGGTGGTGGGGGACAGCAATTCACTTTTCATTTTGAAGGAGGCTTTCCTGGCGGTTTTGGAGGTGGTGGGGGCTTTCCTGGTGGTTTTGGATTTAATTTTTGATTTCAGTGAAGCAAGGCTTATTCATTCACAAAAACTTAAAAGAGCAGAGTTGTTTCCATCAACTGGGAATGTACCAATTTGACTAATGCTGACTGGTAAATGGTGGTATATAGTTTAGGCCATCAAAGGAGGGCTTGTTTATGGAAAAATGTCGCTCTTTACGAAGTTTTGCTCCGTTGGTATCTTAATTCCTGGATTTTCATTGGTTGATTTAAGTAAATTGTTAGCCGTTTTTTGTTAGTTAGTTATCAATATGCTTGGACCCATCTGACCAAAAATTCCATTCAAATTGTTTGCATTCTTCAACATAAAGAATAAAGTTCTCCGGATTTTCACTATCAAAAGGTTGAATGGTAGCATATGCAGTATTATTTATGCAAGGAGCTACCTGTGTCTGTGACTGCGACTGCAATTTTGAACACAGACTTAACAGATTTAGCAAATAAAAAGTTACATCAAATCGAAATGGTGAATCTAGTAAATTGGCTAGGATTTCTCCAGCGGCAACTGTCATTTTTTTTTTTGGCCCTTTAATATGCTGAAGAGTTGGATTTTAGTTACTTGCATCTGGGTTTGTTAGATTTTAATTTATAACCCTCAACTGTTAGGACCAGAGAAGCTAATTCATAAAAACATGGAATTATCGAATTCAGAAGACTGAGGGAAGAAAAGGATGGGAAGTCTTTGTTCTCTTGACCAACTTCTGATAATGATATAATTATTTGAAAGAATAAAGATTTCATTTCAAACTTTAAACAGAATAATACAAAGATCTGATCATCAACAAATACAAAATATCAGCATCAACCAAAATCCCAGAAACATAATTATAACAAAGAAACAGCTGCAAAAGCTGAAACTGCGAAGGATGCCATCGTTCGTGCAAGATGGTTCAAACTCAAAGCACCAGAAGTATCAACTGGGGCATCATTGGAAGACCCTTTTGGAGTTGCAGCAACTGGGACGTCCTTTTCTGGCGTGGAAGGTGCTGGGGCTGGTGCTTGTGACCCGAAAAGGTCCAGTGGAAGTAGCACCTGATCAACCTGATACACAGCTAAATTGCTTCCACTAAATATAGTATTAGCCACTGTTGCTTCGTTAACCCCAGTTGTTAAGTTCACCTGATTCCCTGACGTTGTGACATTAAGCGGGAACTCGCCATCATTGCTATTTCCAGCCTGAGTACGCAGAGGATTGCTAGCAGTTTGGAATTGTGATGTGGACATTGAAGTAGGGAGAATATGGAACTGCACAAGCTGGACCTTTTGCTGATCACCAAGTGAGTTGAGTGCGCCTGATTTGAGATTAGCAAAAGCATTATCTGTTGGTGCAAATACTGTAAGACCCTGGTTTGAGTTATTGAGCTGTGTGTTGATTTGGTCATCCTGCTGGGTGTTTTCGAGCAGGCGAATGAAGGAACTAAATTGGCCAGCCTTTTCAAGGATTGCAGTGATGTTTGGCGGGCCTGATGGTGCTGCAGCAGGCGCTTGAGCGGAAGTTTTTATGCAATGAAGAAGGGAAACAAGCAGAAGAAAAAACATGAAGCAAAATGGCTTTGTCATTTTGTTAGCTCGCTACTTTTATTTAGACTGTAGCCTTGACTATTCTTTTCAACTGGAGATGAAGAAGAGCATTCAAGGTAGCATATATATTGACTGAAATCAGATGGAAAAGATTGTATAGTTAGGTGAAATGGTCCTATTTATGGTGGGGAGGAAACCTCAGTATGGGTATCTTTCTTTGCAAGGAAGATAAATCAAGAAAAAGAAAGAAAGATTGTATTCCAAGGCAGGGAAGTAACAGTCAAAAAATGCAATTGATTAATGAAGTGGGTATCATGTGGCATATGCTTTTGCTTGCTTCTGGGGACAACTTAATTTAAGAAGAAAACTTTAAGTTCAAGTTGGAAGACAGTAAGGGTACTAGTCCATATTTTAATTATGATTATGATGACGATGATGTGGACCAATGCTTTGCTGGTCTTTAATTTTGGATACCTCAAACAAATTATGACACAGCAATTTTATTAAAGCAATTCTTGGAACAACAATTCCACAATGAGCAGAAAATAGATGGATCTTCGGCTTATAAGGTACATGGATCTGTGCGTAATTATGAATAGTTCGTGACTATAAAATTATGGCATTTCCATAATAATATTATTATTGTTAGAAAAGCTATTAGCCCGCAACACAAAATAAAGAAGTAACAAAAGATGAAGAACAAAATGAGAGAGCAAAATATTATAGAATAATTTTATTCATTTCAAGTGTGTACAAAACAAGGAGATAAGCTCTCCTTTTATAGTTACATCATCACTACATGAATTGAATGAAAACATTATGGATCATAATTTCTTGTGTGATAGTGGGAGTTATAGAGAAGTCAAAGGTTGCTAGTGGGAGATAGTGGGAAAACAAAAGGATGAATGCTTTGAACATCCACATTTAATTTAATAAATTCATAACACTCCCCCTTGGATGTTCATTACAAAACAATATGCCTCATTAAAACCTTTACTAAAAAAAAACCCTTATGGGGAAAAAATATTAGTAAAGGAAAAAAGAGTACATTATTTATTGATCTCCTCAAATAAATAATTTTGAAGATATAAAGTTGCCTCATTAAAACCTTACTAGGAAAAATCCAGTGGGATAAAAACCTAGTGAGGAAAAAGAGTATAAAATATTTCTCCAAAATAAATTATTTTCCTCAACAAGTGTACTCCCCCTCATCTTGACATAGATTCTTCAAGATTTGGACAAAAATCTTTGAGTCGACGCATCCCAATTTTGTGTACCAATTTTTTGAATGTTGCAGTTGGTAGGGATTTTGTAAATAAATCTGCCAGATTATCACTTGAGCGTATTTGCTGAATATCTATATCACCATTCTTTTGAAGCTCATGCGTATAAAAGAATTTTGGTGAAATATGCTTGGTCCTATCACCTTTTATATAACCACCTTTAATTTTGGCAATGCATGCTGCATTATCCTCATATAATATTGTGGGGTTATTTTTAATTGATGATAATCCACATGTTTCTCGAATATGTTGTATCATTGATCTTAACCAAATGCACTCTCTACTTGCTTCATGAATAGCAAGTAATTCTGAATGATTTGAGGATGTTGCAACCATTGTTTGTTTCATTGATCTCCATGATACAGCACTATCACCAGAGGTAAATAAATAACCCGTTTGAGATCTGGCTTTATGTGGATCAGAGAGATATCCAGCATCTGCATATCCAATTAGTGGTGATTTTAATCCATTTGGATAAAATAAACCCATGTCAATGGTTCCACGAAGGTAGTGTAATATGTGCTTTACACCATTCCAATGCCTACGAGTTGGTGCAGAACTATATCTTGCTAATAAATTAACTGAAAATGCAATATCAGGTCGAGTACAATTTGCAAGATACATGAGTGCACCAATTGCACTTAAATATGGTACTTCAGGACCAAGAATTGCTTCGCTATCTTCTTTAGGACGAAATGAATCTTTTCCCACATCAAGTGATCGTACCACCATTGGAGTACTTAATGGATGGGCTTCATCCATATAAAATTGCTTCAAAACTTTTTTAGTATATGTTGATTGATGTAAGAGTATTCCACTTGACAAATACTCAATTTGTAAGCCAAGACAAAATTTTGTTTTTCCAAGATCTTTCATTTCAAACTCATTTTTCAAATAAGAAATTTGTTTTTGAAAGCTCTTCAGGAGTTCCGATGAGATTTAAATCGTCAACATATACTGCAACTATTGCAAATCCAATTTCAGATTTTTTAATAAAAACACAAGGACAAATTGGATTATTTACATATCCTTCTTTCAATAAATAGTTGCTTAGGCGATTGTACCACATACGGCCAGACTGCTTTAATCCATACAAGGATCGTTGTAGTTTCAAAGAATATAAACTACGAGGTTTAAATTTGTTTGCTTCTGGCATTTTAAATCCTTCAGGGATTTTCATATAAATATCTGTATCAATAGAACCATATAGATAAGCAGTTACAACGTCCATAAGGTGCATGTCAAGCCCTTCTGAGGCTGCGAGACTAACTAAAAATCGAAATGTAATTGCATCCATAACAGGAGAATATGTCTCCTCATAATCAATGCCAGGTCTTTGAGAAAAACCTTGTGCTACTAATCTTGCTTTATATCTCACAATTTCATTTCTCTCATTTCGTTTTCTAACAAACACCCACTTATATCCAACAGGTTTGACATCTTCAGGTGTCAGGACTACTGGTCCAAATACTTTACGTTTTGCAAGTGAATTTAGCTCTACTTGAATAGCATCTTTCCACTTTGGCCAATCATTTCTAAGTCGACATTCTTCCACAGTTTTTGGATCATGATCCTCATCATCATTTGTAATATTAAAAGCAACAGTGAATGAAAAAATATCATCAATAATTATTTCATTTCGATCCCAAGATTTTTCTATACCAACAAAACCAATTATTATTTCATTATTTTGTTTCTCTTTAGGAGAAATTGATACTTCTTCAGTAGTTGGTAAATTTTCTTCTTCTAGATCAACAGGATGAATACTATTTGATTGATCAATCTCTGTTATTTGATTAGTAGTCAATGGCTCTTCAAGAGTGCTTATTTCATTTTTTAACCTTTCTTGTGTTTTCCTCTTCCGGGGAATTCTGTCTTTTGAGCCAATTGGCCTTCCACGTTTCAAACGTATTTTACTTCCGTCGTGTTGTCCTTCAGGGATCTCAACACGTGCTGGGGCATTTTCAGCTGGAATATGTGATTCTATTATTTTTCTTGAATTAGTAAATGCATCATGAATTTGATTTGCAATATTTTGCAAATAAATGATCCTTTGAACTTCAAGTTCACATTGATTTGAACCAAGATCAAGATGAGATAATGATGATGCATGACATGTAATCTCACGTCGTTCATTAATTTTTGTCTTTTCTCCCCCTAACGACGGGAAAACTTGTTCATCAAAATGGCAATCCACAAATCTTGCGGTAAAAAGATCTCCAGTTAAAGGCTCAAGATACCTAATTATTGATGGAGAATCAAAACCAACATAAATTCCAAGTCTTCGTTGTAAGCCCATTTTATTCCTTTGTGGGGGAGCAATCGGGACATAAACGTCACATCCAAAAATTTTCAAATGAGAAATATCTGGCTGTTGGCAAAAAACAAGTTGTGAAGGTGAATATGTATGATAAGAACTTGGTCGAATGCGAATTAATGATGCAGCATGTAGTATTGCATGTCCCCAACATGAAAAAGGTAAATTTGACCTAAGAATTAATGGTCTTGCAATTAATTGTAAACGCTTAATCAAAGATTCAACTAAACCATTTTGTGTATGAGTGTGTGCAACAGAATGCTCAACATCAATTCCAATAGACATGCAATAATCATTAAAAGATTTAGATGTGAATTCACCAGCGTTATCAAGTCTAATTCTTTTAATAGGAAAATCAGGAAATTGTGCTTTTAATTTAATAATTTGAGCAAGAAATCTAGCAAATGCAACACCTCGACTAAAAAGTAAAGAGACATGTGACCATCTAGTTGATGCATCTATTAAGACCAAGAAATAACGAAATGGTCCACAATTTGGATGTATAGGGCCACATATATCCTCTTGGATTCTCTCTAAAAATTTAGGAGATTCAAAACTTACTTTCATCGAAGATGGTCAAATTATTAATTTTCCTTGAGAACAAGCAGCACATGGACTTTCGGTAGGCAAAAGAATCTTCTGGTTCTTTAATTGATGTCCATGTGAATTTTGTATAATACGACGCATCATAATTGATCCAGGATGCCCAAGTCTATCATGCCAAAGTTTAAAAATCTTTGGATCAGAGAACTTCTGGTTTATTGCAAAGTTAATTTCTATTGTTCTTATAATTGTATGATACAACCCAGAAGAAAGAGAAGGTAATTTTTTTAGTACATGCTTCTGGCATGAAATAGTTGAAGTAATACAAAGAAATTCACAATTACCTTTATTAGATGTTTCAATGTGATATCTATTTTGACGAATGTCCTTGAAACTAAGCAGATTTCTGCTGGATCTGCTGGAGTATAAAGCATCGTTTATTTGTAATTTTGTGCCATTTGGTAACATAATATTAGCTCTTCCGGAGCCTTCAATTATGTTAGCAGAACCAGATATTGTATTAACATTAGCCTTAGCTAATATTAAATTATGAAAATATTTTTTATTTCGTAGAATTGTGTGCGTTGTTGCACTATCCACCAAACATCCATCTTCATTATTCACCAAGTGATTATTCAAATTCATTGTATATCTTCACACATAAATATAAATAAGTCAATTGAATATAAAAAAATATTCAAATAATATAAAGAAAACATTACAGAAAATGTTTTATTAAGGAAATTGAAAAGTTACACACCAAATTCTCATAAAACACTAAAAACAGTAAACACTCTTACAATATAAACTTAAACACACTATAACTGTAAAGAAACACACCAAGCTTTAAAAATAACACACTTCAAACTATGGCACTCTTAATCGGTCTTCACATGTCCATCACCAATTAAATGGCCAATTTTGCCATTTCGATCTTCAAAAAAATCAGAAACATGCAAATGAGTTATATCAATTGGATTTTCATGATCTATGAAATTTGTCTCAATTTCTTTTCCTTTTGCATTTTTAGATGCTTGATAAAGATCAGCTAAATGTTTTGGTGTACGACAAATACGAGACCAATGTCCCTTCACACCACATCTGAAGCAAACATTTTCATGATCCTTTGGATATTTCTTTTGTGGATCTTTTTCTTGCTTCTCATTATTGTTATTCCACTTCGAGTGGTTTGATCGATATTTCTTGTTATAGCCACCGCGGCCTCGATTATTTTTGTAGCCACGGCCTCGACCACGACCTCGATTAGCATTACGATTATTGGCTGAAGTACCATTCGCTTCAAGGAAAGGTACAGATCCAGTTGGATGAGACTGATGGTTTCTCAACAAAAGTTTATTATTTTTTTCAGCCACTAAAAGACATGAGATTAATTCAGAATACTTTCTAAATCTCCGCTCTCGATATTGCTGCTGCAGGAGCAAATTCGAAGCATGAAAAGTAGAGAATGTCTTTTCCAACAAATCTGCATCGCAATCTCTACTCCACATAATTTTAATTGAGAAACAATTTTGAATAATGCGAAATTGTATTCACTAACAGATTTAAAATCTTGTAATCGTAAGTGCATCCAAATATAACGAGCTTTTGGAAGTATAACAGTTTTTTGATGATTAAATCTTTCATTAAGACAATCCCAAAGGACATGTGGCTCTTTGACCGTAAGATACTCACTTTTCAATTGTTCATGAAGATGGTGGCGAAGAAAAATCATTGCCCTAACACGGTCTTGGGTTGATGCATCATTATTTTCTTTAATAGTATCTCCAAGATTCATTGCATCAAGGTGGATTTCAGCATCCAAGACCCATGATAGATAATTATCACCAGAGATATCAAGTGCCACAAATTCAAGTTTCGCGAGATTCGACATTTTCAAACAACTATAAAACAACAAAGATAAATAATTAATTCATTATTAACAAGTAAATACTAGATATGTCATATACTCATAGAAATAAAATAATAAAATTTTGTAATCATCACATATACTATTCATGTTACAAAATTCATTTCAAATCTCATATCAACAATTATGCATATTTTAAGAGATATAGTAATATACATGCAAACATGGGAAAGCAATCTTATTTCAAACATCAATAGGATGATAACAACTAATATGACATAATTTGGTGATGAACAATTATAGTTATATAACAACTAAATTTGCTATATATAAGAAACAAAATAATTCATACCTGATCAACGTCTCGTGCTGATAACGTGTTAGAAAAGCTATTAGCCCGCAACACAAAATAAAGAAGTAACATAAGATGAAGAACAAAATGAGAGAGCAAAATATTATAGAATAATTTTATTCATTTCAAGTGTGTACAAAACAAGGAGATAAGCTCTCCTTTTATAGTTACATCATCACTACATGAATTAAATGAAAACATTATGGATCATAATTTCTTGTGTGATAGTGGGAGTTATAGAGAAGTCAAAGGTTGCTAGTGGGAGATAGTGGGAAAACAAAAGGATGAATGCTTTGAACATCCACATTTATTTTAATAAATTCATAACAATTATTCAGATATCATATTACAATTTTATTAGTACTACAATTAGAAGTTCGCCGGTACTAATCTTGATCAGCACTATAATAATAAGAGCAATTTGAAAATTAGTTATGAAATCAAAGGAAGCTACTCCAAATAAATAAGAAATTTATGCTTAATATATATACCACCATAGGTTCCTCCTCCAAAGTTGAGACTTGAGAGTGCTCATTTCTTATTTATTTACCTATCATTTCATAAAATGGACAGTTTTACTTTCGGGTTTCATCCCCTCACCACTATTTACCTACCATTTCATAATCCAAAGCGGCAGCAATATACTTGAATTGTTCCATATTAGCTAGAAAAGGAATGATATATAGGTTTAAATAATGGATCACTTGCTTCGATTAAAAGGCTAGTCTTTTGAGTTAGAAACTTGAATATCTTAAGCTCACTCCCCATAAGTAGTATCAGAGTCATACCCCTATAACCTAGATGTGGTGGACTCAATGTCGAATGAATGAGGTGGGATCACTGTCGCCTCACCAATCGTAGGGATTTCCTGAGGTGGGGATTGTTAAGTAGTTAAATTATCTCATATGGGTTAAAAAAAATGGTGGTAACTGGGTTTAAATATACAATGACGGACCCAGACAATTTATTGGGAGGGGGCTTAATAACAATGTTAATATCTAACAATAAGATAATAAAAATAATTTAATAAAAAATAATGATAATATTTATAATAATAGCATTAATTTCAAGTTTTCAACAACTTTAATAGAAACAAAAATACAAGACTTGAAATCAATTTAATATATTATTACACTTATCATTAAAAAATTATTAATTAAATTATTGCTTGATATAACTTAACAGAAATAATCATCTATAATGGTAATTATGAACAGAAGATTAAGATTAAGAATACTTGTTGGAACTTAGTTGGAAGAGGATTTTTATTTGGAACTTAATTGAAAGATGATTTGTATTTGTTAGTCTAACTTAATTGGAAGATGATCTGTAGTTATTAGTCTTCAGCCTTGGAGATTTGCAAATGTGAAACATCTTTGGATTCTTGTAGGCTTTAGGGATTCTAGATGTAGGATGGTCATACGAACCTCTAGGTGACCCACCCTAGGAAGCCCTGAATCAATGGATTAGAAACACTCCAAATCATTAGGAACAAATTGTTGATAATCAGATTAGAACCTAAATGAAACTAAGTCCTTAAAAACCTAATCTTGAGACGCCACAAAGGTTGATCGCACTCTTGATAAGTCAAATTCATGCATTCAATCGAGAACACAAGAAGGCAAAGCAAAGCTTTTCTGAATAATAGAAAATATTATTGATCATATGTCCCAAAAAATAACAAGTTACTGTCTTTATATAAGAAAAACCCTAGTTAATTAAAAACAAATTGGGCTTAATTAAATTCGAAATGGGCTTAATTAACCTTAATTAAAAGGCTATAACTAATGAAAATTAAAACATAAAAGCCCAAAATTAAATAAAAAAATGAAATTAAATTCCTAAATAACCCATGCACCGATCATGCTCATCCAGATATATCCTTGGTGAAGCTTTGGAATACTCAAGCTTTGGAATACTCTACTAGCTTAGCCTCTTTGCAATGCA
Source organism: Clausena lansium (assembly GCA_030449835.1). Classification (NCBI taxonomy): domain Eukaryota; kingdom Viridiplantae; phylum Streptophyta; class Magnoliopsida; order Sapindales; family Rutaceae; genus Clausena; species Clausena lansium. The sequence continues at coordinate 2,401,849 of JASUUF010000086.1, read as the reverse complement.
CTTCCATAATCAAGGCTTGTAAAGCCTCTTTCATCCTCCTTGTCCTTGCCCTAGTCAATGGACCGCCAATTCCTTGCAAAGGATCTTAAGAATATTTGGGAATGTTAACTTGAGTTATTTGGTCAACACCTCGATTTTCATTATTTCCCTCCTCTTCAAAAGGATTCGTCCTCAAATCACCTACATCAAACAAAGATAAATCAGCAACATTAAAAGTTGTACTAACATTACCATAGTCACATGGTAAATCTATCTTGTAGGCATTATCATTGATTCGCTCCAAGACTTGAAAAGGTCCATCTCCTCTAGGCTGCAATTTTGATTTCCTTTGTGTAGGGAACCTCTCCTTACGCATGTGTACCTAAACATAATCTCCGGGTTGGAAGACAACCTTCAACAGCCCTTTATTGGCTTGCTTAACATATTGCTCATTCTTCCTTTCAATATTGGCTTGAACTCTAGCATGTAAATCCTTCACAAAATCTGCCTTTTTCTTACCATTAAGGTTAGCATGCTCGTTAATAGGCAAAGGTAAAATATCGACATGTGTTAAAGGATTAAAGCCATAAACAATTTCAAAAGGAGAAAATAAAGAAGTAGAATGAACAGTCCTATTATATGCAAACTCAATATGTGGCAAACACTTCTCCCACTACCTTAAGTTCTTTTGAATGATAGCACGCAACAAAGTAGTGAGTGTCCTATTAACTACTTCAGTTTAACAATCCGTTTGAGGATGTGCAACTGTTGAAAATAAAAGTTTAGCCCCTAATTTATTCCATAAAGTGTGCCAAAAATAACTTAGGAATTAACATCTCTATCACTAACAATTGTCTTAGGCAATCCATGCAATCGAACCACTTCTTTAAAGAACAAGTCAGCAATATGTGTTGCGTCATTTTTTTTAGAGCATGCAATAAAATGGGCCATTTTACTAAACCTATCAACAACAACAAATATGCCATCCTTACTACTTTGAGACCTTGGTAATCCTAAAACAAAATCCATAGATATATCAATCCAATTTTGATTAAGCACAAGTAAAGGGGTATACAAGCCATGCAGTTTAACTTTAGATTTTACTTGCCTACATGTGATGTACTTATCACAAACATATTGCATATCATGCTTTATATTAGGCCAATAAAAATGCTTACGTAATATATCTAAAGTCTTTAGAACACCAAAGTGACCATCAATCCTCCCTCATGACTTTCCCTAACAATCAACTCACGAATAAAACAAATAGGCACACATAATTTATCTTTCTTAAATAGAAATCCTTCATGCCTATAAAAATCACCAAACGCATACTTATCATATGCATGCCATACTTGGCTGAAATCAGAATCATTAGCATACAAATCCTCAAGCAATTCAAAACTCCAACCACGTAACACGTCTTTTATTAGGCTTACCTTGGGTCATCAAGAACTTCAAGCTTTCATGATCAGAATGAATGATGAATTCGCTCGACTATAGGTAATCTTGCCATGTTTGAAGAGTACTTACTAATGCACAAAAGCTCATTGTCATAAGTATGATAATTCAAGGTTGCCTCACTTAGCTTTTCACTAAAATAAGCAATTGGTTTGGAATCTTGCATCAAAACAACCCCTGTTCCAATCCTGGATGCATCACATTCTACCTCAAAAGCTTTATCAAAGTTATGTAAACAAAACAACGGCGCATTATTTAGCCTATCTTTCAAAGTTTGAAAAGCTCGGTCATGCTCATCAGCCCACTTAAAAACAACATTTTTTTTAACAAGTTCGTTCAAAGGTGCAGCAATAAAACTAAAATCTTTAACAAATATTCGATATAAAAACTTGCTAAACCATGAAAACTTCTCCCTCGTTCGCATTCTTAGGTGTATGCTAGTCCCTTATTAGCTTTACCTTTTCTTCATCAACACTAATACCTTGCGAACTAACAATATATCCACGAAACACAAGAGATTCCATGCAAAACATGCACTTATTAAGATTAGCAGACAATTGGTACTCTCTCAAGGCACTAAAAATAGCATGCAAGTGTTTCACGTGTTCATCCAGATTTTTGTTATAAACAAAAATATCATCAAAGTAAACTACCATAAATTTTCCCATGAAAGTTCGTAAAACATGATTCATTAACCTTATGAATGTATTAGGTGCATTAGTTAAATCGAAAGGCATTACTAACCACTTATACGATCCATATTTAGCTTTAAAAGCAGTTTTCCATTCATCACTCTCTTTCGTGTGAATATGATAATAGTCATTCTTTAAATCAATTTATAAAAAAAAAGAGAGTCATGTAATTCATCAAGCATGTCATCTAACCTAGGGATATGATGTCTATACTTTACCGTTATTTTGCTAATGGCTCGACAATCCACACACATGCGCCATGTTCCATCTTTCTTTAGGACTAAGATGACAGAAACCGAACATGGGCTGAGACTCTCCTTTACAAAACCCTTTTGCAACAACTCATCCACTTGCCTTTGTATCTCCTTCGTTTCCTCAGGGTTAGCTCTATAAGCAGGTCGATTTAGTATGGTGGAACTAGGTATGAAGTCTATTTGATGTTCAATTCTTCTTAAAGGAGGTAATCCATAGGGAATCTTTACAGGAAATAGGTTCTTAAATTCCTGCAATACAACATTAAGCAAATAAGAGTTAACGTCATTAATAAAAAAATAAACATCCTTGTATACAAGTACAAGTACTTGCTGCCTTGCCATCATTGTATTTTAACCTCATGTTTTTCAGTAAATACACTCATTCGTTTACTTTTCTATCCTTTTTTCTTACTTTACTCTTCTTTATTTTTCTCTCTATTTTTCCTCTCGACTCGCTTACTCTCTTTTTCTTTGCCTCTTCCTCACACTTTTGCTTCTCTCTCAACTTGCACTTTCTTGCTATCCTAATCTGGTCTTCATAGGCTTGCAAAGGTTTGAGAGGGGCTAATACAACTTTTCAGTTGTTCATTACAAAAAAGTAACGATTTTAGACCCATAATGCGAAACCCTCCTATCAAATTGCCATGGTTGGCCAAGCAATATATGACCAGTATGCATTAGTGCAACATCACAAAGAACCTTATCCTCATACTTGTAAATTGAAAAAGAAACCAGAACTTGTTTGTTTACCTTCACTGCTCCACATTCATTCAGCCATTGTAGCTTATACGGTTTAGGATGCTTCATGGTATGTAAATTCAACTTTTCTACCAACAAAGTACTAGCAACATTAGTACAACTCTCACTATCAATAATCAATGTACATACCTTATCCTTCACGTGGCATCTTGTGTGAAAGATATGCTCACATTGCTCCTCATCTCTATCATCTTTAGGCTATATACTTAGGGCTTTCCTTGTAACAAGTAAATCACCAAGCACCGATTCTTCCACTTCAACATCTACACAATCTTGTAATGGTGGCATCTCATTGTCACTTGAGCTAGCACTTTCGATTTCTCTATTTGCCCGTACAACCATAACCTTTTTGTTTGGGCATTAAGAAGTAATATCTCATCACTTAAAACACTTAATATCTCATGACTTAGAAGGATTTATAGTGTCGATTTTACCTTTAGGAACAGCAATTGAATTCTTTGACTTTGTTTCTTCTTTTGTTCTTAAGGCAGCTTGGTAGTCCTTTTAATTTGATTTCCATGAAGATCTAGAAAACGAACCAGATCTGAACCCCTTTGATTATATTTGCTTCTCCACTTTAATGATTTTGTGTAAAAGCTCTTCCATCTCTACATAATGTTGCAATTCAACCACGTAGCAATCTCTTTGTTCAATCCACCAATGAATCTAGGCATTGTTGCTTCTTGGTCTTCCTCTATGTTAGCTCTAATCATGGCGATCTCCATCTCCTTATAGAAAATTTTCTACACTCATGAAACCTTGAACAAGCCCTTGCAACTTCCTATACAAATCTCTATAGTAATGGCTAGGTATAAATCTCTTGCGCATCACCAACTTCATCTCCTCCCATGACTGAATAGGCCTCTCTCCATTTCTACGCCTATTGATCACTAGTTGATCCTACTATACTCTATGGCTGCTAGCTTTACTTTCTTCTCCTCGGAGTAATTATAACAGTCAAATACATGCTCAACTTTTCTTTCCCATTCCAACTATAGCTTAGGATCATTCTTTCCTTGAAAGGTCAGAATCTTCATCTTAATGTTGTCTAAATTGTTATCTCTTTTGGATTCAACCTTCTTGTCTCGCTTAGAACTTGTTCTCTCCAATTCGGAATCTACTTCTTTTTCTTTATTGAACTCATGTCTTCTATGGAATTTAGATCTGGAATTGGACTCCAATTCATTCAATCTCGCATTTAGTAATTTAAATTGGTCATTAACAGCCTTAATGAACAATCTCATGTCGACCTCTTGTGGTTCTCTTCCTTCAGTATTCATATTTTCAACCTGCAACACTCAAATCAGATTGCTATCACTTGTGTTTCACATTATTTTGGCTTTTTCTTGATGATGATGATCTCTTTTGCCTTTGACCACTCAAGCCAGCCTCCTTCATGTTCTTAACAGAATCAAAAAAATTCAACAAATCTCAAAAAGCAATTGGTTAGATGGTGACAATCTCAAGAATCAGAACTTTAAAACCTAGTTGAGGCAAACAGTAAAAAAAAAGAAAAAAAAGGAAGATAATTTCAAAGAACCAAGAAAAAAAATTAAGAAAACTTCAAAAAGGAAGCAAAAGACATATGAAAGAAATTACTAGAATGCAACTAATTGATAGACAAAGCAAAAAAAAAAAAAAACACTAGAAACAGTCTTGTAGATCGATAATCTTTCCTTCTTCTTTTTTCATTTTTTTTATAGATTAGAATCGGCTACTAATAATAAAAAAACACATAAATCAGAAATTTACTTTAGTCAACCAACTCAAGAAACCAAGAAAGAGACACAATAATCTTATATGTCTCCAAATTCTTAAGATAGCAGCTCCAAATTCTCTATTTTTTTTTTTACCTAGAATGAGATGAACAGCAATATTTTTTTTTTTATATATCTACCAAACACACAAAAGCATAACTGAATTGAATCTATCAAAACAAAGCTTAAAAGATGAATTCAATTAAAAAAACTATGAAAGGAAATTATAGAAAATATGGAAAGATTAGATAGTTGACTTTCCTGATTTCTAGGATTAGCTATCTAATTTGTATATTTTCAAAATTAGGAATTTATATTAGGAATGTATATTCCTATATATTAACCATATTGTATTGGTTGTAAGTATGACAGAAAGATAATAATAAAAAAAGGGGATTCTTCTTCTCTGTTTACATGGTACCAGAGCTAGTTTGAAATAAGCCTAGCTTGACCCCATTCGGCTCTATTCATTGTTTATGTTCCATTATTTCTTGTTGTAATGGCGCAAAATGCCATGCCTTGGGGTTCAATGACTGGTGACACCAGTTCCACTGCCACATCTACTGGAGTGGGCATAAAAGAGCTTCTACTATCAAGATCAGGAAACCTAAACAGAAGTGAGGTTTCTTCTATGCAATTAATTGTTCATAAATTAAACGGTAAGAACTATCTAGAATGGGCACAATCCATTAAGTTGATGGTCGATGGCAAGGGCAGACTTGGCTACCTCACTGGTGAGACGAAGGGGCTGGAAAAAACTGATCTGACATGGAAGAATTGGAAGTCAAAAAATTCCCTAGTTACATCCTGGTTAATCAATTCCATAGAGGTTTCAATTGGAAAGACGTATTTGTTTCTTTTCACCACAAAGGATGTGTGGGATACTGTCCGAGAAACGTATTCAGATCGAAAAAATTCATCACAGATTTTTGAGTTGAAAACAAAACTATGGCAGACTAGGCAAGGTGATCGTGAGGTTTCTGAGTATTACAACGAGATGAAGGTGTTATGGCAGGAGCTTGATCTCTGCTATAAAGATGATTGGGCCTATATGATAATAGTGTTTGTTACTTGAAACGAATCGAAAATGATTGTATTTATGAGTTTTTGGCAAGTTTGGATAAAAGCCTTGATGAAGTTCGAGGCTAAATTCTTGGCAGAAACCCTTTGCCATCAATCCGAGAAGTGTTTTCAGAAGTACGACAAGAGGAAGGTTGACGCAAAGTGATGTTGGGGGAAAAAACCTCATCTGCTCCAGAAGTTTCAACCCTAATGACGAGGACCAATCAAAATAATTCCCCATCCCAGTCATAGCAGAACAAGAAAGGAGAAAAGGTGTGGTGTGATCGCTGCCATAAACCACGTCACACTAGGGAGACTTATTGGGATTTACACATAAAACCTCCCAATTGGAAGCTACGGAATGCTAGTCAGTCAAACCGTGACTCAAAGGCCTTCCACTCAGCCATGGAGGAGAATGGAAACACAGTAACCATAGCTGCAACACCTTCATTCAGTAAGGAGCAGTTAGAACAATTGTATAAACTTTTTCAATCCACACAATTGACTAATCCTGTATCTTCTTCTTGTTCCTTAGCCCAAAAGGGTAATTATCTTCAATCTGCTGTCTTTCATGTGTCCACTATTCCTCTTTGTCCATGGATAATAGATTCAAGTGCCACATATCATATGACAGGATGCTTTAAATTGTTTTCTTCCTATAGTCCTTGTGCAAGCAATCAAAAAATTAAGATTGCTGATGACTCCCTCTCAACAATTGCTGGGAAAGGGTCAATTATTATCTCTAATACTCTCGTTGTTCACGATGTCCTTCATGTTCCAAATCTCTTTTGTAATCTTCTGTCTGACAGTAAAATAACTCATGATTTTAAGTGTTGTGCTAAATTTCTTCCAAATTATTGTGAATTTTAGGAACTGGCGGGAGAATGATTGGCAATGCTAGAGAGTATGTCAATCTCTATTACTTTGATAATGGGAATTTTATGTGTCAGTAACCGCAATTTTCAAATCTTGGAGCATGCTTTAATTCTATTGATGATGAAATAATGTTATGGCACCGTAGGTTAGGCCATCCTAACTTGTCATATTTAAAATATTTGTTTCCGAACTTGTTTCGTTAAAATCCCATTGTCTTTTCAATATGATATTTGTCAATTAGCTAAACACCAGCATCTTTTCATGGACAACCATATAAAACAACCAAGCCTTTTCACCTTACTCATAGTGATGTGTGGGGTCCCCCTAGGACACTAACCAATTTTGGAAAAAAAATAGTTTATAACATTTATTGATAATCATACTCGCCTAAGTTGGTTCTACCTACTCAAAGAAAAATCCGAAGCAGAAAATGTTTTTAAAAACTTTTATAATATGGTTGAAACATAATTTCAAACAAAAATTCAAGTGTTTCGAAGTGACAATGGGAAGGAATACTTTAATCACATATTAGGGTCATTTTTCACAGTTCTTGTACCGACACTCCTCAACAAAATAGGATAGCAGAACGAAAAAATAAGCACCTCCTAAAACTAGCTAGGTCCTTAATGTTCACCACTAGAGTTCCTAAATACTTATAAGGGGAAGCAATTCTTACAGCTACATATCTTATTAACAGGATGCCATCAAGAGTTTTGAGCTTTGAGACACCATTGACAGTTTTCAAAAAATTCTTTCCAATGTCACATCTGACTTTTGATTTACCTTTAAGGGTCTTTGGATGTGTTGCCTTTGTACATATACACAATCATAATATGGATAAACTAGATCCACGAGCTGTAAAATGTGTTTTTCTGGGATATTCTCCCACACAAAAAGGGTATAAATGTTTTGATCCTAGCAAAAAGAAATATTTTGTCATAATGAATGTTACATTCTTTGAGTCTCAAAGTTTTTTTAATCCTCCTCTTCACGGGGAGAAAGGAAATGAAGACTCGGTGTTTAAGCTTGACATGAGTACTAATGATTTAGAAGGTAAGGCAAATATTGAAAAAACTATAATTTTTAATCTTGATACCTTGAATAAGGAGGATATGGGGACCAGCTTGCTGCCTGAACATAAAACTGACACTAGGATAATAGATTAGGCACGCTTCAATGATGACATATTGTTCAGGAAAACTTACATTAAGGAGAAACGGATTCAAAGTAAGAAAGATGCAGCTATACTTCCTCAAAGCCAAGAATCTAATCTAATTCCAGATCCAAAAAGCGCTGATTCTGAAAATCCACTGATTTTGAAATTCCAGTTACAATCTCTGAATCTATAGAGTCTGAATCTATATCTATTCTACAAGTACATTCTAACTTTCTAGATTTTCCCATTGCTCTTAGGAAAGGAATCAGATCATGTACTCAAAATCCCCTTTCCAATTTTGTATCTTATAAGAACTTGTCATCATCTTATCATACTTTTGTCTCACAATTATCAAGTGTGGGTATACTTAAGTCTATACATGAAGCACTAAAGGTTCCTAAACGGAAAAAGGTTGTTCGTGAAGAAATGAAGGCTCTGGAAAAAAATGGAATGTGGGAGATGGTTCATTTGCCTGAAGGAAAATCGATTGTTAGTTGCTAGTAGATTTTCACTATGAAATTCAACTCAGATGGATCCTTAGAATGCTATAAAGCAAGGTTAGTAGCAAAAGGATTTACACAAACCTATGGAGTTGACTATAAAGAGACGTTTGCTCCCGTAGCCAAGTTGAATACTATTCAAGTACTACTCTCTGTAGCTGTTAATTTGGAGTGGCCATTATTTCAATTGGATATTAAAAATGCATTTCTCAATAGAGAACTAGAAGATGAAGTCTATATGGAAGCGCCCCCTGGTTTTGAAGACAAGTTTGGAGGAAGGGTGTGTAAAATGAAGAAATCCTTTTATGGACTGAAACAGTCACCTCGTGCTTGGTTTGAGAGATTTACCAAGTTTGTTAGAAAAGAAGGATATAATTAAGGACAATCTGATCATACCATGTTCGTGAAACACACAGATGGTGGAAAGATGGCTATCTTGATAGTATACATAGACGACATAGTACTCATAGGGAGTGATAGTAATGAGATGAGTAGGCTGAATAAGTAGCTGGCATCAGAATTTAAAATTATGTATTTGGGTCCCTTATGTTATTTCCTGGGTATGGAAGTTGCAAGATCTAGAATGGGAATTTTGTATGTCACAAAGAAAGTATGATCTGGACTTGTTAGAAGAGACATGAATGAGTGGTTACAGACCAAGTGATACACCCATGGATCCTAATCAGAAGTTGGAAGAGGTTTTCGATGGAGTTCTAGTTGACAAAAGGTAGGTATCAACATCTTGTAAGGAAACTCATTTATTTATCCCACACAAGACTTGATATTGCCTTTGCCGTTAGTGTTGTAAGTCAATATAGGCACTCACCTTATATGGAACACTTAGAGGCAATTTACAAAATTCTCAGGTATTTAAAGAATACACCTGGAAGAGGGTTGTTCTTTAAAAAGAGTGATCGCAAAAATGTAGAAGTCTTCACAGATGCCGATTAGGTAGGCTCAGTTTTAGATAAAGGATCAACCTCTGGTGACTGTACTTTCTTATGGGGAAATTTAGTTACTTGGCGAAGCAAAAAACAAAACGTGGTTGCTAGGAGTGATACTGAAGCTGAGTTTAGGGCCATGGCAAATGAAGTTTGTGAACTGTTATGGATTAAAATAGTCCTTGGAGAACTAAGATTAGATGTTGAAGCACCTATGAGACTATTCTGTGATAACAAATCAACGATAAGCATTGCGAATAATCCAATTCAACATGATCGTACGAAGCACATTGAGATTGACAATTTATTAAAAAAAAACTGGAGAATGGAGTTATTTGTATGTCATTTGTCACTTCAGAGTAACAAATCGCGGATGTTCTTACCCAGGGACACTTCAGACCAAAATTTGAATCTTTCATTGACAAGTTGGGCATGATCAATATCCATTCACCAACTTGAAGGGGGGCGTAGAAAATATGGAAAGATTATATAGTTAACTTTCCTGATTTCTATGATTAGTTGTCTGATATGTACACTTATTACTAATTTGTATATTTCCCAAAATTAGGAATTTATATTAGGAATGTATAGTCCTATATATTAACCCTATTGTACTGGTTGTCCGTATGACAAAAAGATAATAATAAAAAAAAGGGATTCTTTTCCTCTGTATACAGAAATAAAGAAAGGCACAAGATTAAGAAACAAAAGCAAAGAGAGTTAATGATAAATAAATTGTTTCTAGAGACCAAAGTGATTAGTGTTAAAAATCATATGTTTATATAGTAATTAAATGGTATTTTGTGCTTATGTTATAATTTATATTTGTAATTATGTAATATGTTATGAATTTCTAGTTATGATTTTAAATATTTGATATTATATATTTTTTTGTGTTTATTAGGTAAAATAATGCTTTGACACAATTCGAGTATCCAAACAGATAAACGGACATCAAATTTGGATTCCAAAGGTTCGAAAACCTTAGGAGAGACATAAGGGTCATATGTACTGTTCATGTATACGGCACTATTCATGTATACGGTACTGTTCACGTATACGACACCGTTCACATATACAGTATGCTGACGTGGCATTGACCGATGATGTGGTAGCATACTATTGGATAAAAAAGAATGAGCTTACCATAGATATGAGTGTACTGGATAGTTGTCAACTTTGACCAAATCTCAACCATTCATAATTTAATGGCTACGATCGTGCCACGTGGCTATGGTTGGTGAGTTGGGTTGGAGGATCCGAACCTTTGTATTTGGATTGACTCGATCCGCCCATTAACCCCCAAATCTCAACTGTTTTTTGACTAAATCGAACGCTTCAAATGATGCCACGTGTCATGTTGACCAAGTTTCAGATATTGATCTAATGGTTGTGTGGAGTGCATACATAAAGCTTATGATGGACTGTAAAGCACTGGATTATGAACGAATTTTCCTATAAAGATAGCCTCATTTTCATGTATGGGGAGATCCCTTCTCTAATTTTTCTCTTAAATTCTCTGTAATTTATATTTATAAAATTTCAATTGTGTTTTTAATATTTTTGATAATTATTTTCGTAAATAAATATAGTTTTATTTCCAATTTTAGTTGCTTTTATTTCTTTTAATTATGTATAATTTAGTTTTAATACTTATTTTTATTTCAATTATGTCTAGCTAAATAATTATAGTTAGGGTAAGGTGAAATACTTAGAAAATAAATATGATTTAATCAAATTCTATTTTTAATTATATTAATTAAATTATTTTTTATTTAATTCTACTCATATTTTATATTTTGGCACAATAAATTCTTAATATCTTAGTATAAATTATGGCCAAATTGTATTTTGACTTATTGTAGACAAATTGAATTTTGGCACATTAAGTACTTAATCTATGATAAAATTAATTGGAAAATAATGATAATTTATATAATTAATCCTTTGAGCAAATAAAAATATGATAAAAAGAATTTGTTAGATTGTATTTAATACTAAGAGTGGATCCAAACCCTAACTAATTTAATTCCATATTTTCACTTAGAATTAATTTACATATATTTTAATTTTATTTTCTTTTCTCAGAAAAATTAAAATAAATAAATTTAAATCCTTTCCCTTTGGTTCGACCCCGGATTCACCGGGTTATATTATAACAAAACACTCTTATGCTTGGGAGTAATACACTTTTGAGTCGTGTCACAAAGCTCTGATACCAATTTGATACGAACCCTCTAGGCAACCCACCCTAGGAACCCTTGAATCAATGGATTAGAAACACTTCAGATCGCTAGGAACAAATTGTTGATGATCAGATTAAAACCTAAAAGAAACTAAGTCCTTAAAACCCTAATCTTGAGATGCCACAAAGGTTGATCACTCCCTTGATAAGTCAAATTCATGCATTCAATCAAGAACACAAGAAGGCAAAGTAAAGCTTTTCTGAATAATAGAAAATATTATTGATAATATGTCCCCAAAAGTAACAAGCTACTGTCTTTATATAAGAAAAACCCTAATTAATTAAAAATGAATTAGGCTTAATAAAATTAAAAATAGCCTAATTAACCTTAATTAAAAGACTATAACTAATGACTATTAAAACATAAAAGCCCAAAATTAAATAAAAAACGAAATTAAAATCTTTATTAACCCATGCACCTATCATGCTCGTCTAGATCTATGCCTTGCACAAAAAGATAATTGACTATCCTTGGTGAAGCTTTGGAATACTCTTCTAGCTCAGCTTCTTTATTATGCGCTTCCACAATCAAGCCTTGTAAAGCCTCTTTCATCCTCCTTGTCCTTCCCCTAGTCAATGGACCGCCAATTCCTTGCAAAGGATCTTGAGAATATTTGGGAACGTTAACTTGAGTTATTTGATCAGCAGCCCCAGTCAATGGAACGTTAACTTGAGTTATCCGTCAGCACCTCGATTTCCATTAGATGATGAATTGGAAAAGAAGTTAATGAGTCAGATTATTTTTTAGATTAAAATAAAAAAATTAATTTAATTAAATTTCAAGCTGGTTACTTTTTAATTATTTAAAAAAATTAGGTTTTTTTTAATAGGATAGAGTTTAATGTGGGTTTTTATGAAATAAATTACCTATACTTAATATTAAAATTAATTATAAATATTAAACAATCAATTTAATTTAAAAGGAAATTTTAGTTCAAGGAGGACTCTAGCACCCAATGGCCACTCTTGGGGTCCGTCAATGTAAATATAAGATGAGTCACTTTATCTAAAGAGTAATGATATTTGCTCCCCTCAAAGTATCTCATCAATCCTCATGTTTCAATTTATCTTGTTACTTTTTAGAATTATCCTTATTAAAAAAATTATTTTTATTTTACTTTATTTTATTCTCTTTCTCTTCTCCCCTCCCCCACCTCTGTCCCTAGCATAACCATCAGTTTGCCACTTTATCAACACCAAGTTCCTAGTATCATCACCATCATTACTACCACCTATCTTCTTCACCATCAATCCATCACCTCCACCAACATATGATGAGTTTTAAAGTTAGGTTTTGTTAAATTTTATGAACAAGTGGTCGGTTTTGTTGTTATTGATGATATTGATTTTGATTTTTTGTGAAAATATAATATTTTATTTTATTTCAATTTGGGATTTGATTAGGAGTTAATATTTGATTCAAATTGTGAATCAATTAAAAAAATGAGAAAGATGCGAGAGATGCGAGAGATGAAAATTTAATCTATTGAGAACTTGAGAGAGCACGTCCATATAGAAGATGTAAAGCAGATAATGGGTATTTTAGACAAGAAATAAAAAAAGCATTTCACAATTGATTTAGTGGAAAAAAAATCAAATAAGTTTTAAATCAATTGAATTTAGTGCAAATTTTCTCATCTTAATTAAAAAAAAAAAAGAAAGAAAATTTGAAGTGGCTTTGCACCTTTAGACCTATCTATATATTTGGACTAGATTAAATTGAATGAAAATACCTAGGGAGAATTCACTTTGACTTTAAAGTGACTACTCCTTAGATACACACGTTATGAAATTTTACAATTAAATCAATTTAAAAATAACCTATATAGTTAAGGACTTTTCAATAGGTAATGTAGCTCTACTATAGGGATGTCAAAAATCTGAGCCAGTCTTGAATATGGCAATGCCTAGATCCGGTCGGGTATGTTATTTAAACAATTGGGCCGAGCTTATATATATTAATTTTTAAAATTTTATTTTAATGAAATTAGGCTTGAAAATATAGACTTTAAATATTTTAAATTTCAAATATATGTAACAGATGGACTAAATAAATAATTATTTTAAATATACTTTTCACAAAATTTGGGTGTCTAGGTTAGGCCCAGACTTATTAAGTGAAGCATGGGTCCGACCCGGCCTTGTTCCTAGGTCGGATCTAGGCCGGGCATATTTTTTATACATCGCTACTCCAATACCCAAGCACAAGGTCATTGTGGTACCAATAAAAAAGAAAGAAATATTTATTTTTTTAATTATTTTTTATTATTTAAAAAAGAATTATGGATTAAATAATAAAATTTAAAAAAATATGATCGATGAAATAAATTGAGGATCAAATACCTTCACTCCTATCTAAAATGCTAATTGAAAACCTGGATTAACTAGGCCCGGCCCAACAAGCGGAAGTGGTTCCAAAGTCCAAATGGAAGGCGACGATATTTGATTTTGTTGAGGATTTTGCTCATCGCTTGCGCCACGATTTTTAATACGGAAGAGTTAATCCGAAGAGTTGCCATGGAATCATGATCTTTACGAAGTTGGACTTGGGCTTCTCGTAAGAACAAGGATAGACCTGTTAACAGCTATTAAAATCTTTAAAACACCCCTTTGAATTTGTTTCCTAAAATACTGTCAGTTTAATTTTTGAAAGACAAACTCATTTATAAAAATTAACCATCTTCTCTCAATTTTTCACTCTAAAATGAAAGTAGCTCTTTTAATTATTTTATTTATAAAATAAATAAATATCTTAAAATTTTAAATTATTTTTCCTTATTTCATAATTTCTATCTCCATGACTTAAATTCTTATAATTTAATCTAAAAATTTTGTTAGTTAAAATATAAAATATAAATACAAATTATGAAATGGATGTGCAGAAAATTTGTTAAAAGAACAATTTATTTGAAAATTTGTTAAAAGAATAATTTATTTGAAAATTTGTTAAAAGAATAATCTATTTAAATGTTTAATTGAATTTCTATTCAAAATAAGAAATAAGTTAATTTATCTTTGGTAATTTAGGTAATTTTAATTAAAAATGAGTTTTACAAGGAAAAATAGTTACTCTAAGAACAAAGGTAGTAATATATTAGTAGAGTACTGGTGCTTTTAACCTTTTTTTAAATATACTGATAAAATCACTCTTTCAGTGAAATTATATTTGAGGACAAACACAAATATAATCAACTCATTTATATGTTCTTTCTCTTCCATTTATTTTGCTTGCACAGGTATGTGGTATGTCTTTCTTTCTTTCTTTTTTTCCCTTTTTTTTTTATCATCAATCTATTTTCTTGGTTTTTTTATGACTCTCATCTATTCAATTGGTTAACAAAAATTTAAAATAAATCTATTTATCCTTTTCTTTATTTTTGAAAGAAATTTAGATCTATTTCAAATAAATATAGGCAATATTAAAATCTTAGAATTAATTAATTAATGATTTAATTAATTAAATTCCTTAATAGAGCAAAGCCTAAGAAAATCTATAATATAATTAACCATATTATATTAAAAACATAAAATTAATTAAACTAAATTAATTTTTGGAAAACACTGTTCACGAGTTGCAGTTCACGAGCACTATTCGCGGGTTATTGTTCATCCACATCAAAAACATTAATTTTGCAAAAAACAATAAGTTGCATAAATTAAAAGACATTGAGATTTATACGTGGTTCGGATTAATTAATCATATATCCATGAGGCCACGCCCAGATGAAAAGCAATTCACTGAGTTGAGATATTACAACTTATGGATTTACCAAACTTAAGACTCTCGCTTACAGTTTATCACCATACAGCTTACTCAACCTTAGACTGAATCTGCTTCTCTTGACTAACCGCTACCCCCTTGATCCACGATCATCAAGACACTTCGCAAAGTGATCAATAACGAATTTTTAATTCTTCAATGTCTAGTGATCCAAGATCCATATAAACTCTCCGTAGAAATGAACAAAAATAGTCTCGTTACAAGACTTGAATATAGAAGACAATATAAATCACACAACTTGATGCTTCTCTGCTTTATGCTCTGTGTTGTGCGTAATCGTTCAATTGTGATCACCTCTCTTTATATAGGCACTAGGGTTCCACAAAAATAGCAAGTCTTAAAAAACTTAGATTCTTTCCAAATAAGAATTCATTTCCTCTTATAATTCCCTTGAACCAGAATAGGAATAAATCTTATATTCTTGCCTTGCTTGTCTCTCAAGGAATATCTAGAGCATTTATAAATTTCCTGTTTGAAGTTATTCTTGTCTTGCTTGTCTCCCAAGGAATATCTAGAGCAATAATAAACTTCTTGTTTGAACCAACTTTTGCTCTAAATAAATCCTATACACCAATTATGGAACCGCATCATTAATTGACTTCCTAAATTAGACATCTAATTAAACTAGGAAACAAATATTCCTAATAAATTAGAATCTCACTAAATTAGGAAATTAATAAATTAATCCCTATTACAAGATATGCAATAAATAATATTCCAATTTAACTATACTTGCTATAAGATGCTAACTCTATAAATAATTGACCTAACAATCTCCCCCTTTGGCATCCTTGTGGCAAAAGTAATCCAACATAAGTCTTCAATAAAAAAACTTGGTGCTAAAACATAAATCTGAAACAAGCACAAACAACAACAAAGAACTAACCAAAATAATTGGCAATTAGCATGTTAGTTCATCAAATAAATCAAGGCAAGAATTAAAATAAAATTCGGCAAGAATTAAAATAAAATTCTTATTTTATTGATCAATAAATTTTAAGGCAACATTGAGTACAAAATCAAAATAAATATTGAAAGATAAACTCCCCCTCAGAACTAGAAATCTAGATAAACTCCCCCTCAAAACTAGAAATCTCAGATCTAAAAATTCTTTAATAAAAGCACTCCCTAAATTGAAGTACTACTCCCCCTAACTTATTGCATGATGCAATTGAAGTCAATTAAATCTCCCCCTCTGTTGCCAAAAGGGTGCAAAAGTGAAAAGAATTTGGAGCAACTGAAAATATGAGGAGGAAGTCAAGAAAACGAAGTGATAAATAATGATCCTAGAGGCTTCCTTATATAGATTATCTAGCTGAGTGCAAAGAGGAAGAAATCCTACGTTCATAAGGCAAGGGAAAGGATTTGTTTCCAATTTAAGCCAACATTGAACCTAAATCTCGTAGGGGAGCAATAAACCAACATAATTCTAACTCAAATAAGCCAGTAGAATTAAGGAAAATACAAATATTAAATGAGATGCATGATAATGTTCGAAACAATGACACAGTACAGATGTATGAACTTTGAAACAAAACTAGGAATGATTGGAAAGTAATTAGAATGCGATCCATATACCGTTGAAAAATCAGCTATATGCAGAATTTTACAGAACTGAATTTGGAGTTCTGTAGACAAAGTTATGACCAAAAGAATGCAACCTGCTCAGCTTAGACGGGCAAAAACGATTTAATGCACTTTAGAAAATAAAATTGGGTTTTTGCTTCAAAACATGTACAACTTTTAAATTCATAATCAAATCAATAAGTAAAACATGATAATACACATGCATTAGAGAGATGAATTTTTATGCATGAATAACAAACTTGAATAACGGAAAAATCAATGTATCAAGGAATTTTCCACAACAAGCATTAAGTCATAAAATCAAGACTCTAATTTCCTCAAATAAGTAAAGATTAGAGAAATTTAAGCTTGTGTGTGTGTGTGTGCAAGCAATTCAATCTAGACCTTTTTCTTTCTAAAAATTCATCAATATTCATAATCAAATCTCAAATATAAAATATAGAGTTGGTCAAACTAACCTTATCATCTTTATCTCCAAATTTGACCATTTCAATTTTGACAGACCTTTTTTTTTACTTTTTTTGTAGTATAGCATAAGCTTGTTGACAATAGAAAATATCTATGGTCAGGAGCTTTCACTCTACCTCTTAAGGTAGCCTTCTTCTCATGGTAATTCGTCCTCTGTCATATTTGTGATATGCAGTCTCAGATTACTCAATGATAGCTTCACTCTTAAGAGTTATAGGTATCTATCTCTGACCAAACTATCTGTATATATTTGTGGTCTTACAACAAGATAAGAATCAAGGCAAACAGTCATAACTCAAGTTCAACATTACAAACAAAGACCATGTCAATATCAAAACCTCGAATTAAAGTAAAGACTAAATTGACATTTATGTGCTTTTGAAAAGAATGTTAAATAACCCTAATAAAAACTTATTCAAGGTTTTCAAGTCTTTAGAAACATGAAAAAATGCTTTTCGTTTATTAATCTAAGGCTTATCAATTTTTCACAAACGAAACACCAAAAAAACTTAAACTTAAAAACATGTAAATGCATGCCCTATACCTAATGCACAGATGCATGACTTAAATCTAAATGCAAAGATAGTATGACTTACATAGAACACACACCCAAAGCTTTCCTTAAAAAATCAAATTGTTTGGAATCTAGAGCTTTTGTAAAGATATCTGCAAGCTGTTTTTCAATATCTATGTATTCTAAGGACACAGTTTTGTTCTCAACCAAGTCTCTAATAAAATGATGACGAATTTCAATATGCTTAGTCCTAGAATGTTGAACAGGATTTTTAGAAATACTAATAGCACTAGTTATCACAAAACACAGTTAAAATATCCTGAAACATACCATAATTAGCTAGCATTAGTTTTATCCAGAGTAATTGAGTACAACAACTTCCAGCAGTAATATATTTAGCTTCAGTAGTGGAGGGAGAAATTGAATTATGTTTCTTGCTATGCCAAGACACTAAGTTGTTTCCAAGATAAAACATCCTCTAGTGGTGCTTTTTCTATCGTCAACATTGCCAACCTAATCTGCATCATTATATCCTGCAACACTTGAATTTGTGTCACTAAGAGTAGTCTTATAGCAAATAATTGAACTAGTCAATTTATAACAATGATTAGATGATCGATGTCCTTCCAAAATGTAATTTCCATCGACATCGAAAATATGACATTTGTTCCTGTCAAAGTTAACAAATAAGTTATAATCACAAATTTGGCTAATGTTGAGTAAATTTGCTTTGAGATTCTCCACTTGCAGAACATTGTCAAGTTTTGGAAAACCTTCCACATTTAGTATTCCTTTTTCAAGTACACAACCTCTCACGCCATCGGCAAAAATTACATTTTCTTGACCAATTTTTTGATAATTGATCAAGGCACTTCTATCACCTGTCATGTGTCTAGAATAATCACTATCAAAATACCAAAAGTTAGTAGTACACGCTCTTAAGGAAGTAAAAGAAACATAAATTTTATAATTAGTCTTCCTTTTCCAAATGGTTCTAGGTTTATTTTCATTTGTCTCAACCTTAGGTCTAGGTTTCATCTTAGGTTTTATATAGGAATAATTAAAGAACATAGCATTTTTCATGTATTTTATAAACTTAAAGCAATTAGGTCTTATATATCCTTTAACATGGCAAAAATGACAAGTAGGAATAAACCTATTATTTTTACCTTGGCGAGCTGGTGAAGAATGTGCAACATCTTTACTGTTTTGATGATATGGAATTTTGGCTACAATTGAAGAAGCTGTTGGCGGATGTGCTATTTGTGGAGAAGCTTTAACAAACACGTCTTGAGAATTTAAGTCTTCACTATGTTGGTATCCAAGATGATGAGCATAAAATATAAACATATCTTACCCTTTATTATATATTTGTTAGTTATTTTTATTTATTATTTTTAGTTAATTGAATTATTTTATTGGACAAGATACAAATTTATGTTTAGGATATAAATGCGCATATAAAGTCAAATCCAGAAAGAAATAAAGATTAAATGGAAGCAAATCAAATTGGTGAGCACGGATTGGAAGTTACTGGAGAGCATAAGGAAATCTGAAGCTTTGGTGCTCACGTTCTTTATCATTCATGGTCCATTCAAGGAAAGTTACAAAGGGGTCAAGAGAAATAATGGAAATTATATTATTTTAGATGGACGTGTGCACACATGAATTAGAATTCTACAAGGATTGAATTTAATTTTAAGTTGGCCAAGTAATATATATAAGCGAAGCTTTTAGTTTTTGGAGGGGAGAGAGACGGAAGCTGCCGAGAGAGTAAGAAGAACTGGAAACGACAGCAACCATGGGTTCTACTGGTTTTATTATTCTCAATCTCTCTATGTCTAACTAAATCTTTTATACTAGGGTTAGGAATGAAGCCCTGTTCAATGAGATAAATTACTTTTTATTCAATGAATTCCCTACTTGTGGTTCACATGTTTGGTTGAATATTGTTAAATCTTTTCACCAATTCTGTCATGCATTATTGATTGCTAGGATAAATATTTGACTAAACCTATGCTTGAATTTATAAAGTTTATATGTGATTATCTTTGATTCCGTGTCTTTCAATAAATTGTTTACACAGAGTGCTTAGAAAAACTTTGACTCTTTGTTATTCAATATATTTACATGAGATGCTTAAATATTATACTATTAAGCAGAAAAAGAACTTACATAAGATTAATTTTAATTGGGCTTTAATGTTATATTCATGAGTAGACATAGATTGATTTCGGGTTGTCACTCCAAAATTGAGAATTGATTGATAATTAGATAATTGTTAAGTTAAACTGTGGTGGATTCTGAAACCTTGGTAGCTTTAATCTCTTGATTTCTTGCGTCAAATCACTCTTTTTTAATTCAATTACATCTTTATTTTTAATTTCTTCAAACAAAATATTTTATTTTCAATTAGGGTATAGTTATAATTAGTCTAGATTAAATTTTACTTTCCTAAAAATTAACAGTCCATGTGGGTTTGACCTCGTTATTCCTAGTCTATATTACAATAGATTCGTACGCTTGCAAGTACATTAAAATTTGCACAACACAAGACCTTGATGATCTGAGCTAGATTTGCCAATTGATAAGATGTGATCTAACTTTTGAGTTCCAAAATTCATCATCTTGAGTGATTTTTTTGTATTCTCTAATTCTGTGGTCACTGCAAGCAATTGGTTATCTTTGTCAATAAGTAAAGACTTGTAATGAATTACCTCACTCTCAAGTCTCGCCTTATCATCCAAAGATTGGATACTTCTGTCATCAAAGTCATATTCTCATCGTAAACTTCTTCTCATTTAGCGAACATCAACTTGTAGCTTTCATGAAAAGCTTTCTTGTCATTTATATTAATGTCACTGATGTCGCTATCTGAATCATTGTTCTTGTTATCAAGTTCCATAGTTGTGTCGAGACTAGAATTGGTGTCGTCCTTGTGCAAGGCTTTAGATGTGAATACACCTCTGGTATTTGATTCCTATTCGTCGACACATACATCATTATGAACAACGAGTCCTCCAAAAAGGTCCTCTTCATCAATACTATCATTTGAATCATCATCACTCCAAGTCGATTGTATAGCTTTCTTTTTCATGAGCGTGTTAGCACATTGTGAATACCCTCAAGCTTGTTAAGATCAAACAATTTAGAGCTAGGGTTAGAAGAACCTTTTTGAGCCGTTGGGGCCACTGATGTAGAAGTCTTCTTTGGTTTGTTGAAGTTCTTCTTTTTCAACATCTTCTTAAAATTCTTTGCAATAAGCCCAAGAGAATTGTCCATGTATATATATAGATCATCATCCTCACTTGGTTTGGGAACGTGTTTCAGCCTGAAAAGCAACACTCTTTACTTTCTTTAGATTTAAATTCAAGTAGTTAGTCTCATATACCATCAATTTTCCTATGAGAGAACCTCTAGTCATGGTAGACATATCAACATATTCTTCAATGGCTAAAATTTTAGGATGGTATCTAGGATTGACAGATCTTAAGATCTTTCTACAAATTTCTTCTTCAGAAATAGGTTTTCTAAGAGCAAAAAAATCATTAACCATAGCAAGGATTCTAGAATTAAATTCAGATATGTTCTCATGCACATGCATTTTCAAGTTCTCAAAATCAGATGTAAGTTTCTGAAGTTTAGAACGTTTTACCGTATTGTCACATTCAAAGGTACTTTGAAGTATATCCCAAGCAGCTTTAGATGTCTTACATGTAGAAATTAGCTGATGTTGAAACATATCAACTCTATTGACTATAGCATTAAGTCCTTTTGCATTATATCCAGATGCGTCGAGCTCGTTATTTGACCATTCTCTAACTAGCTTTAGAGATTCTACACCATCTTCATTAGTTTTAGTGGGTGGAGTATATCCAGTAAGTACACATTGCCAAACTCTTTCATCAATAGCTGTCAGATAAATTTCCATCATTTGCTTCCAATAAGCATAATTTGTTCCATTTAATACAGTCGGACGAACCAAAGAGCCTCCCTCTCGTTGCAGAGTCATACCTACAAAATAGATCTAGGTTCCAAGATTCTCACCAAATAAACGGTTAGTGGCCCTCTCTGATACTGATTGACAGAAATTTAGATCTATTTCAAATAGATGTAGGCAATATAAAAATCATAGAATTAATTATATTAAGCAATATAAATTCCTTAATAGAGCAAAGCCTAAGAAAATCTCCAATATAATTAACCTTATTATATTAAAAACATAAAATTAATTAAACTAAATTAATTTTTGGAAAATATTGTTCACGAGCACTATTCACGAGGACTGTTCGCGGATAATTGTTCATCCGCATAAAAAACATTAATTTTGCCAAAAATAATAAATTGCATAAATTAAAAGACACGGAGATTTTTACGTGGTTCGGATTAATTAATCATACATCCACAAGGCCACACCCAGATGAAAAGTAATTCTCTAAGTTGAGATGTTATAACTTATAGATTTACCAAACTTAATACTCTCACTTACAGTTTATCACCATACAACTTGCTCAACCTTAGACTGAATCTGCTTCTCTTGAATAACCGCTACCCTTCTTGATCCACGATTCTCAAGGCACTTCACAAAGTTATCAATAGCGATTCTTCAATTCTTCAATGTCCAGTAATCCAAGATTCACATAGACTCTCCGCAGAGATCAACAAAAATAGTCTCGTTACAAGACTTGAATATAGAAGACAATATAAATCACACAACTTGATGCTTCTCTGCTTTATGCTCTGTGTTGTGCGTAACCATTCAATTGTGAATCGCATCTCTTTATATAGGCACTAGGGTTTCATAAAAATAGTAAGTCTTAAAAAACTTAGATTCTTTCCAAATAAGAATTTCTTTCCTCTTATAATATCTTTGAACTAGAATAGGAATAAATCTGATAGTCTTGCCTTGTTTGTCTTCCAAGGAATATCTAGAGCATTTATGAATTTCCTGTTTGAAGTTATTCTTGTCTTCCTTGTCTCCAAAGGAATATCTAGAGCGATAATAAATTTCCTATTTAAACCAACTTCTGCTCTAAATAAATCTTACACACCAATTATGGAACCGCATCATTAATTGACTTCCGAAATTAGACATCTAATTAAACTAAGAAACAAATATTCCTAATAAATTTGAATCTCACTAAATTAAAGAATTAATAAATTAATTCCTATTACAAGATATGCAATAAATAAAATTTTAATTTAACTAGATTTACCATAAAATGCCAACTTTATAAATAATGGACCTAACAGTTTTTAGATTAATTATATTTATTCTTGAGAAGTTGGTGTTTTTGAGTTATGTAGAAGAAGAGACGTAAGAAAACTTTTAAAAAGCTATCATCCATAGAATTATTTATGTGAACAATGAGGTAAGAAAACTGCCAAAGCACTTTTTTTTCTTTCGACTATAAAAGATTTTTAAGAGTAAGAAAACCGCCAAAAGTTAAAGTCTCAAATAAAAAGAATGTTAATTTAGATATAGTTTATTTTTTGTTAATTTAGATATAATTTATTTTTTTTACACTGATATTACAATAAGACTATAACTCATATTACATGAGACTACTACTGATATTTACAAATAAAACTATTACTAAGACTAGTTTACATTAATCGTATGAAGCACTGCCCAAATTTTTTACCCAACTCATATTACATGAGACTACTACTGATATTTACAAATAAAACTATTACTAAGACTAGTTTACATTAATCGTATGAAGATCATTTCTACCCTCTACTAAAAACTCGAGGGACGTTTACTCTACTCATATTTCGAAAGAGAATAGACTACCTTTAGTCAATTACATAATATAATTGAGGAAGAACTTAACCCCTTATAATGTGTTTGTAGGGGTTTAAATTCTTTTGAGGGCTCTTGCCCTCACAAATTGTGAATGATGCAATAATATATCTTGAATCTTGTGGTGGAAGCTTTCAGAGTTTCAGTTTTCAAATCAAAGCACCAACTTTAGATATTTTATACAAAATATGTTTTAAAATTTACTTGTTTATTTTTTATAATTTATATTTAATTTTTAGACATTTACGGTTAAATAGAAAAATAAATTTTAGTAGCTTTTATTTAAATAAGAAAATGTATGAATAAGAAGTAAATATTATATTTAAAAAAGATCTCTATTAAATATATTTATTTCGTAAATTATAAAATCTAATTTTTTATTTTAATTTACAAAGATTTAAATATTAAATAATTATGTTTAGGATATTATTTTACTTATAAAAACTTATAAGATGTCACTGATAATTAAATATTAAATAAAATAAATATATCGTTAAAACATTTATATTGAAATTTATTTCAACTTTAAAAAAATTTTAAACTTATTCTAATTTCAAACGAGAAACAAAGGTCCGCTTAAATTTGACAATCCGAGTAGTATGTGCTGTGTGTGTCAATTGTCATTAACTCAAAACCACTATTCGAGATCCCACATTGATGAATGATTGTATATTATAGAATATGCTGCATACACTTTTCTCTCAATCAACACGGTCTATTTTATCTACCGTGCACCCGGACGTACAGTATAATATCTCAAACTAGTTTTGTAGGTATCAACAAAGCCAACCTTTTCACAGTTGAATCAATCTCAACGGAAAAAGAGTGCCCTCTCTTCTCTTCTTCTCTCATTATTTCCGATTCATAGTTTTCATCACTTACTAGAGAGATGAAAAAATCGATATAATCTCCTTTTGCATCATCACCGTTCATTTCTGTTGACTTTTTTAACTCCAAAGTCAAACTTCTATAATTAATGAAACAAAAATAAGGAAAAAAAAAAAACCACCCCTTCAACGTTCAGAAATCACAATCACAATTACATAAGCCGCAAAGCACAGGATCCAAGCCCATCCGTTGATCCGGCAACTGCTGCAGCTTGCCATTGAAGAGAGAAGACCCAGAATAGCGCAAAGGAACAGAAGTAAAGACAGAACACACTCTCACGAATCCTCTTTCAAGAAGGAGAAAAAACGAAAAAAAAAAAAAGAATCAAAATCACAAAACCCTAGTGTCATGATCACATGCTCTCGGGTCTATCGTCAGAGAAGAAACAACCATGATCAACACGGCCAACGGTATGATTTCGCAATCGTCTTCATCGGCAAACGCGCAGTCTCCGGGTCTTAAGACCTATTTCAAAACCCCAGAAGGAAGGTATAAGCTTCACTATGAAAAGACCTACCCTTCAGGTCTCCTCCACTACGCTCACGGAAAAACTGTCACTCAGGTACTTCAATTTCTTATTTATTTATTTATTTGTTCTTTTAGAAATTTTTTTGAAGTACCCATTATGTGAAATCAGTTTCTGGATGCATTCTTTTGGTAAATATTGAACCTTTTTATGTTTTTGTTAATACCCATTTGTCAATATCTGATATATATAGGGAAAATTTCGTTGCGTCAATCGGTTTTTGTTTCTCAATTTCCACTGGGTAAATTTGAACAATTTGTGACCACATTATAAAGTCAATTTTGACACCAGTGTTTTTAGTCAATTATATATGTTTCAAACCAAGTTTCGACATCAGGTTTTTAGAGCAAATTTTGGTTGGATTTGATTGCACAGGCTACCCTCGCTCATCTCAAGGAAAAGCCAGCTCCATCAACACCAACTGCCCCACCTTCAAGCTTTAGTGCCAGTAGTGGGGTGGTACGGTCGGCTGCAGCAAAACTTTTGGGCACAGGGAATGGGAGTCGTGCGCTTGGTTTTGGTGGAGGCAATGGGGGAAGTAAAAGCATTAGTGGGAGTAGTAGGATTGGTTCATTGGGTGCTTCAAGTTCAAGTACTTCCGTGACTAATACAAATTTTGATGGCAAAGGGACTTACATAATCTTCAATGTTGGGGATGCAATCTTTATAAGTGATTTGAATTCTCAAGATAAGGTAATCCAGTGATGTGTGGTTCTTAGGTTTGAATAATTACTATGTATTTTGGTTTGTATTTGAAAGTTTCATTGTTTTTTGTTGAATGTAGGATCCAATAAAATCTGTTCATTTCAGTAATTCAAATCCAGTGTGCCATGCATTCGATCAGGATGCAAAGGATGGGCATGACTTGCTTATTGGATTGAACTCTGGTGATGGTAATATTTTAACTTGAATCTGACTTACAAGTTTGATTGGAGAGGTCAAACTTTTCAAATTTATTTGTTCTTTGTGTATTATTGTAGTCTACTCCGTGTCACTGAGACAGCAATTACAGGACGTTGGGAAGAAGCTTGTTGGGGCGCACCACTACAACAAAGACGGTTCTGTTAACAACAGGCAAGGCTTTTTTATGATAGTCACCATGCAACTTTTTTTTTTTTTGTGTTTACTCTGTTCAATTGTTTGTATTGATTTCTCTTCTGAATGGAATATTGTGATCATTGGATATTGCTTCAGTTTTGTGGGGTTGCTTGAGATGGTGTTTATGATTATGAGTGGTCTTTATTGGGTTTTTTGTTTCACCACTGTGATACATGCTGGAGAGTTTACAGTTGAGAGACATCAAAATCCTTCTAAGAATATTAAGGAATAGTATTCAGGCTTTCTTCACTAATAACTAAATTTATTTATCATAACTTTTGTACATATTACAGATAGATTGAGAATAACTGAAAATTGCTTACGCTATATGGCCTGGTTGCTGAGGTGAGATGATGTTTTTCGACCCTTCAAATTGCATAGTTCTTTATGAGACTTGCTTCGGCAGCATATTGTGATATAAATTAGGAAAAAGTTATTTTTTTCCTTTACTTTGCCTTAAGTTCACGAATGTAGTATCATGGTTTTTAAAAAGGGTGTCGATTCTCGTGTTGTGTGTCGTGTCAAATTTAAGCAAGCGCGGATACAACCCATTTATTTATTGTGTTGAAACATTAAAACGTGGACATTACTCGTTTATTAATTGTATTAATCATGTTGACCCGTTTAACATATTTAATACAAAAAAATTTAAAATTAATTTAAAAATAACAAATATGTCCATGCTATTCTTAAGAATAGATCATAAATAAGTTAACAATGCCATAAATATGACATGAATAAGATCATAACAAAATATGGTTATGACACGAATAATTAATTTAGTGTTCAGTATATATATTGGTTAATTTTTTCAATAGTATTACCACATACTATTTGATATTTGTGTTATAAACATGTAATCATGTTGAGGTGGTCCAACATAGATACGACATTGTTATTTATCATGCTGTGTCGTGTCAACCATTTATTAAGTGTGTCAATATTTGTCAATTTGAATACAGAAAAGTCGTGTTGTAAGCCCTTTTTCCATCTCTATTTTTAATTGAAATCACAAGATTATGACTTTGTTAAACATAGATGGTTCAAGTATTAGGAGAAAATTCCGTGGCAGTATGCGTGGGAAAGATTTTCCAAATGTCCGTGTTAATTCCTCCTGCGTAAAAAATAGGGTTGTGTCCTTTTAGTTTGGCATCTTTAATGAATTTTCACTCATAAAAAATAAAAATAAAAATTCTGTGTCAAATTACTGAGATAATTAAACTATTTCTTAAATCTTTCAAGAAATAGTTTGATTTCCAGAAGTTTTGGGAAAGATGTTCCAAATGTCCATGTTAATTCCTCCTGTGTAAAAAATGCGGTTGTGCCCTTTTTAGTTTGGCATCTTTAATGAATTTTCACTCATAAAAAATAAAAATAAAATTCTGTGTCAAATTACTGAGACAATTAAACTATTTCTTAAATCTTTCAAGAAATAGTTTGATTTCCAGAAGTTTTGGTAAGCTGCCGATGAATTGAGTAGCGCCTTGAAGAGTTTCAAGAGGTGTAATTTATAAAGGAGATGCAAGATCAAAGTTCTCCATTGATGGTTGATCTGATGAACACTTCATTTTGTAGTTATATATTTACTTTCTTGTTAGGGGGTTGGGAGTGTTTTGTTCTAGACTTGTGAATTATTCTTTATTTTCTGTACATCATTAATGCGATTTTTAATGGTCTATTAGTGGATATCTATCACCCTACTTAGGGACATGAAAAAGAAAATGGGAAAAAGAAAAAAGTGTTTTTTATTGGATTGTAAACGGTTAAAAATAAGGATGTAATGCTGAGTTCTCTCTGATGACTACTAAGACTAAGTTCTCTCTGATGACTACTAAGACTCTTTAACCCTTGTTCTCTAGGTTCTTGCTATATATTCTTAGTGAAGCTCAGTGCCTGAGTTTGGCAAAATATTTACGTTTGGCTCTAAACTGTTAGTTGATTTAGTCAGCGTTCTTTATTTTTTATGTTAAACTGTACCTTGACTGATCTGAGTGAGTTCAGAAAGCAAAAGTATTTTCTAATTAATAGTTTACATTTTTGGTTTTGTATGAGAACATTATATATTCTATACTCGATGCCTTTGGAATCGATTCGATTAACTCTTGTTTCCAACAGTCGTTGTACTAGTGTCGCTTGGGTTCCTGGAGGCGATGGTGCTTTTGTTGTTGGTCATGCCGATGGGAATTTATATGTGTATGAAAAGGCAAGCATCAAATATCAAGAAAAATATTTTCTACCTAATATTCATTTTCCATGTGTTGCATATTATGATTGTGCTTTTGCCTTTTATCTTTAGAGCAAGGATGGTGCTGGTGATTCTTCATTCCCTGTTATCAAAGATCAAACCCAATTTTCTGTTGCACATGCACGTTACAGCAAGGTACTAGAGTCAGTGTTGTATAAATTTTAAACTTCTGGATATGTATCCTTTTTATTTATTTATTTATATGTTTTTGCTTTTTCTCAATTTGTATTTAAGAGTTTATACTCTCTGGAAGCAATTGGCCGTTGTTCTTTCATTAGTTAGGTTCTGTAGCACTTTCCTTAATTTGATCCTTCTATATGTTTGGCTCTGGATATTCCTGTTTAAAGTAAGATGAGACATTGCAGTGTGCAGCTTCTTTGTTGCTGAGGTGAATTTTATTTAGATTCACAGCAGGGAACAGAAGCTGTTAGTCTTGGAAAAGCTACAGTAATTGTGATGTTTCAGATAGACCCCTTTCGGTGGGTTTTTTTCCCTTTTGGCTTTCCTCTTTCTCAACCAAGAAAATACTCACAGTACACCTGGATAACAGTTCAGTGGTTCCATTCGGTTGCACCCTTCCCTTTTTTTTTTTATAATATCCTATATGATAGCCTTTTCAATTTGCATTTGCTCTTTCTCTCATGTGTGTGATTGCATGCATGTATGAGCTTTAATTTTGACCAAAAAAATCATTTAATAAAACTCTGGTTTCTGCCTCATGATATGGGCTGGGACCTTCTCCTGCTGTAATTAGCAGACATAGCTTGAATGTGCATCTACTTGTTTTGACTGATCCACTCTCTATCAAATGTATCTTTTCGATTTTGTTTTTTAAGTGAAATGACTGTATGTTTAGAATTTTATTCTGTTTCTGTATCAGTAAACTCATTTTAAGCATTTTCATGCAGGTCAGGGTTCAATAATCATATTTTATAACCTTGAACACATTGGATTAATTGACATATATGTCTTGTTCACCTTGTGCAATTCTTATGCAGAGCAACCCTATTGCGAGATGGCATATTTGCCAAGGTTCAATTAATAGCATTGCTTTCTCTACTGATGGTGCCTACTTAGCAACTGTTGGAAGAGATGGTATAATGTTGACCTGATACTATTGATATATTACGGATGCTTGTCTTTAGATATTTTGTATGAGCTCAAGTTTTTTGCTAAATGTAGGTTATCTACGAGTTTTTGACTATTCAAAAGAACAATTGATTTGCGGTGGCAAAAGCTATTACGGTGCTCTATTATGTTGCGCTTGGAGGTAACAATCTTTTCTATAACCCTAGCTATTCAGTACTTTTTAAACTAATTTCTTTCTGAATCACAATTTTCTTTCTTTATCCAAATTTTTTTTATGTTCTGTGACTCCATCGGCTTTTATAATATTATCTGCTTGGAGAGCATAGAAGGCATATTATATTTTAACAACTATGTGCTGTTAAACAGCATGGATGGAAAATACATTCTGACTGGTGGTGAAGATGATCTAGTTCAAGTTTGGAGTATGGAGGATCGCAAGGTTGTTGCTTGGGGTGAGGGGCACAATTCGTGGGTAAGATTTTTATCAGATAATCTCAGACTCGTTAATAGTTTAATGCATGTTACATCCATCTTACTTCGTTCTTACTGGATTAGTTCTTGCTGGATGGTGTTGGCAGGTCAGTGGTGTAGCTTTTGATTCATATTGGTCTCAACCAAATTCAGATGGCACAGCGGAGACAGTCATGTACCGGTTTGGTTCTGTTGGTCAGGTATGTGAATTTGTAGTATCAGCCTGGTTAAATTTGTATATAAGATGTTGGTATTCTTATCTATGAATGGTGCAATTACTCCCGCTGCTGCTTACTTAGAAATATACATGTTGATTGATTTTGCTTCTAAAGTTTCATCCCTGAAACTACATCGTTTGACGGACCTTGAAATGAATACTCTTGTAAGAATTTCAAGTTAGCCTTAGAAAAGTACAGGATGGGATTTTTGGCCTTTGGGTGGTTTGCATGTGCCAGGCCTTTTTTCCTGTATATGCCCCACAAATACCATGCAAAGTAATATGGTATGAGTTGAAAAGAAGGCTCAAACAATTGACATGTTGACCTTTGATCGGAGTGAGAGTAATGTTGTAGTATATCTGTTCAGCATTTTGCACTTCTGCCTCCATTCACAAGTAGTATGCTTAATAGTTTGGGAGCAGGACAAAGAAAATGATAAACAATTCATTTTCTTTTAAGTTTGCTTTCCTTGAAATCACCTTTATGCTTTGAATCTTTGTATGATCATATCTAGCCATTGTTGCAACTTACCTATTTGTGATTTGGGAACAGGACACAAGGTTGCTTCTGTGGGACCTGGAAATGGATGAGATTGTAGTGCCATTGCGCCGAGGTCCTCCTGGAGGGTCCCCCACATTCAGTACTGGGAGCCAGTCAGCCCACTGGGATAATGTTTGCCCTGTGGGTGCTCTGCAACCTGCGCCAAGCATGCGAGATGTTCCAAAGTTGTCTCCACTAGTTGCTCACCGGGTTCACACTGAACCCCTTTCTGGTTTGATATTCACCCAGGAATCCGTTCTTACTATTTGTCGAGAAGGGCACATAAAAATCTGGATGAGGCCGGGGGTGGCTGAAAGCCAATCTAGCAACTCTGAAACTGTGTTAAGTACCAGTTCAAAGGATAAGCCATTGCTGTCAAGCAAGGTTGTCACTTCTAGTTACAGGCAATAGCAAACTGTCAATCAGATGCAAGGCAAACGAAGTTGTTTTTGTCATGGTGTTGCATTTCTATTGCTAGCAAAGGTCGTTCACCTCTTTTCGTCCAGTTGGTTTTCTCAGGCTTAGCATTGGGTGAAACATAATCTGATTGCAGTTAGATTAACCAACTGGTTCCGTTGTATATTCAAGGTCAAAAATGCCGGTGATGGCACTTGGAGGTTGGGAGGAAAAAAGATCCTCCATTGTAAGTAAAAAAAGAAAAAAAAAAGAAAAAAGAAAAAAAAGAGGCTGTTGCTAGGATATATTTGAACGACAGTTAACAGGAATAATGTTAAATTACTCCTTTTAAGAGTTGGATCACTTTGAGGTGCATTCATTGATTCAAGTGATTATTTATTCTACTGGCAATGCATTGTTACAATTACCATATAATTTTTGTTTCGTACCTTAAGACTGGCAGATTTTAGATAACTTTAGCCTTGTGCACATTGTTAGTGTTTTTGTGGAAATTTCATTAGGGTGTGTGACTTTCTTTAATTCAATTGCTTCTGTTGTGTTTCCTGGCTCTTGTATCTTTATCAACATCAATTGAATAGCTTTATACAGTACTAGGTGTACAGAAAATGAGAAAATAATACAAACACAAATGAAAATTGATTCAAATTTTTGCTCCATCTTTTAGAGGGCAAAAACAGCTTATTACAATTAAAAAACATAGTAATGTACCCAAATACAATTCCATTCCAATAAGTTCCGAAGAAGATAAAGAACACAAGAAGCTGAAATCCAGGAGGTGGAACACACGACATATCAACTAATGGAGAAGGTACTGTACACAAGAACATACAACAGACATAAGTGATGCAGTTTCTGTACAGCCAAAAAACATGCATCGTCTACATCATTGATGCCCCAAAAAGGTGTCAACTGCCATGTTGGCTGCCCCGTGCGCTTTCTGAGTCTCTTATTTCAGATTCACGGTGCAAAGACTCTGTTGGGGTTTGACGAGTGGTTGAAGAAAGTTGATCCGGTTGCGTCGATTCCCATGTCACAGGCTGTTGCCTTGACTGAGCTAGCCATCTTCTCCTCCAAAAAGCCTCAGTGAGAACAGAAGTTCCAGCCATTGTGATTCCGAACCCAGCAAATGTGGACAGTAAAACAACTATTACAGCCTGCATGTGAAGCTGTAGATTTCCCGCAAACACAACTCACATCATAAATCTACAACAAGCGGGTATTGAAAACAACATTTATGTAATCCTAACCACATCATTGTTTTATTATTTGATTGTTTAGTTTAACAAGTGGGGTACTTAGCTATATTTCCTAAGCAGAGTCAACAAGACGTAATATATACTGAATTAGTTATTGTGAGCAGAGATCCCTTACCAAAGAATAAAAAAGATGGGCAGAGAGAACCACCAGTCCAAATTGAATAAATGCACAAAGCCAGATATAATTTTTCCTGACTGAACACAAAGTTAAAGTGGTCAATACTGATAGCCAACTCCACACTCCATCTAGATTAAAAATATGAAGTCAATCCTACCCATTGTTGTTGCTGTCATAGAGGCAAGAAGACCCAATATGCATGAAAATGGAAGAGAGATGGCAATTGCACCAGACTTCATTTTTCCGACCTATCAAGTTGACAATGTTAACAACTATGACAATCTTGAAAAAGCAGCATACAAAAGATTCAAAACTTACCAGAAGTTGCTCAAGAAAACAAAAGTAAGCAAGCATGCTGACAATGACAAGAATTGGAACATCCTGCCAAACCCTGACAAATTTGAATTAACAGCTTTTAGATAGGACATTTTAATGAGATCCAAAATAGAAATCTAAATCCCATGGCCTCAATTGCTTGACCAAGATTACTTTTGAATAATATTCAATATTTTAAAAAATACGGAATAGTACATAAAACAAGTAGAGAAGCTAAGGATGTTATTCAATGCAGCTGTTAAAGGATAACAGGTAGGTTTCAGACTTGCCTGTATCGAGTAACCTGAGCTCCACTGTCTCGGAAACTACTGGCCTGAACATTTTGAAGTCGTAAAAGGGTAACAGGTAGGTTTTTGACTTCTTGCTTGCACACTTCACATGTTTTGTTCCCTTTGATGCTAAACCATTTTACAGCACATTCTCGGTGGGCAAATGCAAGTTCCCCTTTGCAGCTACATTCCATCTTGAGTGTGTCAGAACCTTCTCCCAATTCAATGAAGCAGATTCTGCAAACCACTTCTTCTTCAGGAATATCTTCACCACCATCATCCTTTTCATCTGAACAATAAGACTAAGATAAGGCATAGGTTGGTTATTGCAAGTTAAAAAACATAAATAAAATTTGCTGATGAAAACCAAATACGCAGGCATATAGTAATACCCCAGAATTCAGGCTTACTCCATAGAAAATTTCAGATTAGATCACTAAGAAAATTGATAAAACCAAAATACTACAAATAACTTGAAAGAATTAAAATGATTTAATTGCCTAAATATTAGCCAGTTTGTACAGCCAAAATTTACTTCTACTCTACATTTGATTCAAGCACAATGCACCTGAAATTTAAGAGAAGGCTATATTGATATCATTCTTTTAACTACTATATGTTTGTTGCACTGCACTTTAACTCAAATTTTTAAATATTGAAATTTTCTATTATGGTCTTTCATTTTCCCCTTGATTTTGGGGATGTGGAAATTATAGAATAAAGAGAAAATATAGGAGTAAAGTTTACCAGTAGTATTTGAAGGAAATGTGTTTGATGATGTCGTCCCACTACCCTCACCCACTCGTGGAGTGGTAGGAATAACACGGAATACACCACCTAAAGAATCCATCTGCCTTATGCTTCCATCTTTGTTGAGCAAAGGGACGGAACGTGAACGATGAATAGGTAATTGAGCTCCTTTCTGTAAACAGATAATTCTATAAGAATTTAGAGGAATGAAAATGCCTCTTATATGTCATAATTGTTTAATACAAACGTGCTACAAGTAAAGATGTCAAGTGCTCATAATAAACGTATATAGGAGTCAAAACTAAACTCAAATTGATGCAGGAATTCTGTCAGATTTTACCCTTTACTTAAAACTACTTCTGCTACACATGTCAATTCCAATGTACCAACTTGAATTTAGCTTATTAGACCCCCATAGATATTGAAATGACAGTAAGTGGTAATGCAAGAGGTTGAGGGGAAGTCAGAGAACCCTTTCATTTGTGGATTCATTACCAAATTAAGGTGCTTGACAAGGTGAAATGGACACAATTAATAGGATTTTGCAACAGAAGTTATTACCAAACTAGTTTCCACATTCTCTAGCATCAAGCATTGCTAGTCTGCTTAATAGTCAACATAAGTGCTAAAAACATAAACATAATTTCCAAGCCAATATTGGGTCAGTACTCACAGTGGCATTCAGTTGATCAGTTGTTAGTCCCTCATGTGTAGACTCTGGATTTGAGTGTGAAACCGGGGTAACAGGAAAAGATGATGTTTTCTTCATTTTGGGTGTGAAAAGCTTTGTAAATGATGATGCCCTTGTAATTCGATGCTTCTCCCTTGTCTCTGCAAATGAACTTCCTAGTGCCAAGATTGCAGCCTTTTCGATATCTAAAGTAGTATTACGATATTTGAAACTTAGCTTTGGAAGGAGGCTTTTAAAGGTTGTTTTATTTTTTGATGAAGAGGGACCAGGGAAATCATTTGTTTTGCCAAAAGGAGGACTAGGCATGGGAGAAAAATTAACTCTTCTTGAAGTAGTTGGTGTTAACTGCATGTCTATTCTCACAAAACCCTCTTCCGCTTCCTCAATTGTTCTCGATGGTATGTCTAAGACAAGATCTTTCTGTCTCTGTGGTTGACTAGGTGAGGTTACTTCAACTATTTCCATTAAATTTTCAACCTACGAAAGAGTTTAACCAACAATTAGCTGCAAAGATTAAATTTCTGTAATGAAAAAAAAATAATCTCCAAGTTAAAACATAGCCACATAACCATAACACAAGCTCAAATTGTCCAACAATTTATGAGTTACTGACAAATAAATACTAGAAAATCAGCACCAGTGACTACATCTAATTTTCATTCATGAGTCAGAGTAAAATTGCTGCAAGCACTAGCATTATGTTAAAACTGAGGTAAAAGGATGGATAGGCCTACAAATATTTTACTGTACAAATAAAATGAGAAAGCAGAAATTGTATGCCAATCTTAAAGAAATTGAACAGAGGCTCTGAAATACAATAGCTGTGCCCATCTTGAACTTGTAGCCATTAAGCTTAGCAAGGCTCATATGGGCATCCACATCGCATGAGTGAATATGTTCCAAGGGGATAGCTTAATCAGGTAGATCCCGAGCAATGAAGCAACAGGTCTAGAGATAAATTCACTCACATCTAGTTTGATTTGTGCATGTGATGGCATTTATGAGCGAGTCAAGTCACAAAATTTCCTGTATTTAAAACACAAAATTATAATTTCCTAACCCATCCTTCTACCCAAAAAATAAATAAATAAAAAATAAGTCAAAGGAATAGCATTGGCAGATTTGGGAGCCCTATGGCTATGATTTGTCTGGGTTAGCTGGAGTTTATTCTTCTTATTTTCATGAAATCAAACAGTTTTTTAGGTGTAGGATACATTAAAAATTATATTTAAAAGCTCGAGCTTCAATTCTGAGAATCCATAAAGTACAAACAGATGTCTTTAAGTAGCCTTCCTGACTACAGGATGCAAAAAATTTGAAAAGCCAATAATTATCAATATAAACTTTTACAAAAAGCTTCAAGCAAAACAAAAAACTAATTAAAATCACCATTTCAACTAAAAGAGTAGAAACGACAGAGCAAAGACTAATTTAAACAAAGAGCAAATACAGAACAACTAAAAAATGTAAAAAAAAAAAAAAAAAAAAAAAGTACCCTTTGAAGCTGAGGCTCAGCAGCAATGTTGGAAGCTGCTTTTTCATCATCATTCACAGGCACTGGTTCTTCTTCTTCATTTGCCATATTTTTAAAAATAAAAATAATTTTGAAACTGCCAAAAAATGGGCAGTTGAAGTTGAAGATGACAACAAATATTAACAAAAACCCTGCTTTGTACCGCAAAATCTCAACTTTCTAAACAGCTTAGAAACTGAAAAGTAAGTAGTAGTGTTGGAAGCAAGTACCAAGAGAGATCATACGTGGACAAGTTTCAGCTGAGAAAGACAAGACACAAGAGCAAGGTGGCAATTGGCAAATTATAGTTTCTTTTGTCATGGCTGACTGTTTAGTAGTTTTAGACTTGCTGGTTGGTTTATGATGTCGATAATTCATAATTATCTAAATCTATTAGATTAGAGTAATAGCATCCATGTCCCTAGTTTTTCCAAATTTCCTAATTAAGACATAGTTTTCTCATTTTTGTAATATAGGTCTATATATTTTCTTCTTTTGTTTTTTCAAAGTGTTTTGCTGAAATTCGAGTCTAACGTGGATGCAAAACGCACTCACGGCACGGCTAGCCGACTTATGCTCATAGGGGCATTTCTATATATATGTAAGAAAATAATTGAAATAACTGAGTTAAAGTTATTAACGGTAATTTAGTAATAACTTAGCCCCCCTCACATGAACAGTATCTCGGGTGTAGAACCCATGGCTGGGGTATTATTCATGCGAGGGGATTGTTAGTTACCGCAGCTGTAACTTAACTCCCCTTAAAATTAGATATAATAATTCAGTTTGGTGGGTTATGTCTTGTTTTTATTGCGTGAAATTTAAATTAATACAAATTCGAATTAATTATAGCAAGAATCTCAAACACTAATTCGATACAATAATTAAATGGTTATATTATGTCATCTGTCTTGTTCAAGTTGTATGAAATTTAGACCAATACAAATTCGAGTTAATCATATTAAAAATCTTAAATATTAATTTGGCATGACTATTAAATGTGTCATTTTATACCATTTGATAAACATATAACAAGAAAGCAATACCATTTAGTAAACACGTTTTGATATATATATATTTTAAAATATTTGTATTACGACTTATGAAACGTCTAATCAAATTTTTTTTTCCAAAAATAATAAAACGCTTTTATAATATGAAAATATAACATGATTCTTTCAAATAAAAAACGAATCAATAAATACAATATAATTAATCGATCAATTAAATAATCTAATCATAAATGGATTCACGTGTCAAAAATTCTACAAAAAAACCTGCTAACTTCGTATCGTTTTCCATTATTTTTATAACTCATGTAATAAATTGTTATAAAACTATAAAAGGCAATTTGGTTATTTTCTTAGGAATTACCGAATTTTGGACCTATTTGATACAAACAGATAAATTATTTTCTTATTTGATACAAAATAAAAATTCAGGAATCCGGATACAAATTAGCCCACGATCTATAATTTGGTAAGAAGATAGTTTTATCTTTATCCCTTCACATATCCTGTGAAGTTTTAAGTTTAGGTTCTAGACAATGAGGAGAATTTTTAATGGCATATATTATATAATATTTATAATTTATAAATTTGTTTTAGCAATATTTCATATTAATTAGGGTCTTCCTAAGTTATATATAATGTAACTTACTAGTTTTTTTATATGGCTCAATTGTTATCAGCCAAACAATTAAGGAGTCATAAAAAACTATTTAAAAGTTGATTTAACATTAGCCGCCGTCGGTTAATTAATAACACTCATTCAGTCTTATTAATTATTAATAATACGTTGATTGTTATGCAAGTATTGCATTACGAGCCATTATGGAAGTAAAGTTATTTTGATTATTTTACAAAGATTTTACTTTCGATAACATTTCTAGTTTTTGTTTCATATATTCTATATTTCAACTGTCAAGCATTTTATATTTAAATTAGCATATAATTTGTTTTATTATTTCACGTTCTCTTAGTGAAATTAAGATATAAATTTAAATTTGAAAAGATTAAAATTCAGAGATGCATTTTAAAAACTTTTGGTTCTCAAATTTCTTTCTACAAACAACAAGAACTTTGAAGCTTAACAAGCATACTATTCTAATGAGGATTTAATTGGTTGATTGATTAAATTTATTCTTAATTTGATGATTTTAAAAATAATATGATTTTTTTATAATTAATTTTTAGGGTGAGTTTACATAATATGAATGGTGAAAGTATAACCACCCGTATTTTATTTCGCAAAGAAAGATTAAGTGGAAATAAAATTGTCCAAAAATTCAATATATTGGTGAACTTCGAAATGGTGTGAGTCACAATCACAATTTTGTGCCATTTGGGTTTAGGGCCCCTTTTTTTTATTTATGGAGAGGTATTTGGCTTTTGCATATTTTTTGACGAGAGGTTGCCCTTTGCATATTTAAGGAGTCAACTTATTCTTTAAAAAAAAAAAGTTAAAATCGAGTCAACCTATTGTATGTGTATAATACGGTGCCATTTGTTTGTGTATAATATGCAAACTTTAGCACATTAAGGGGTCAATTTTGTATTACTGTAGTTTTTAGAATAATTACTATTAACTGTACTGTAGAAATAATCAGTTGTGAAGAGAGTCAGTTAAGTGTTTGGTAAATTTTATTTTCAGAAGTATTGTGAATTTTGAAAGTAGTTGTGGGTAAATCTTACTGTTAAACTGCTGTAAAAAAATAAATGACTAAAATAGACATAATGTAGGATGAAATTTACTTACACATATAAAACATTTACATACAATATTTTTAGTTATTTATTATAATAATTTAATTAAAAATAAAATTTATACTATATTGATTTTATTTCTTTTATTTTTTATAATAAAAATTTATTGAAATATTAATTTTGTTTTCAATTTGAATAAGGATAGTTTTGGGTTTAGGTAATAATTGTAAGGATATTTATGAAATTATATTAAAAGATAAATTTGATTCTCAAAATCAGAATCTAAAAGCTACTCCTTCTGCTTTTTAAAATTAGCTGTAGGTGGAGTTGATTTTGACAAAAGTGATTTTGAATTTTTTTTACCAAACACTAAAATTAATTTTTAGATTCTCAAAATCACTTTTAAGTCTCCCAAAAGCAATCTAATTTGTGCACAAAACATATTGATTCTTCGACTCTATGACGCAAATTTTTTTTTCCCCTAATCTCTAATTCAAAGAAATTTAAAATTATGGACACCAATTACCGGACATTTCTATCTATTTTTTAAATTGAAGGTTCAAGTCTCTTCTTCTGTATTTGTGGGAATCAACTATCACACTAGGCTTCATATAATCTAGATCCACGTAAGTTTCAACAAAGATCTTCATATTTTTAAATCATAAACTTTTAGATTTCATATTTTGAATATTTTTAAGATTATCGGAGGACATTAATATGAAAATACACTCTCGAGCTGGGGTTTAGGTGCTCTTGATTCATGCTGGTATCTATCACATCACTTAAGTCATTAATTATATGGCAGTTACTAAATTACATTATATGTAACGACACAGTTAACTGAAATAACAATTCCTAGATACAGGGAGAAAAATGATGGTCGAATAATAATTATGGATTCATTTCGGGTAGGTGCATATATGATTAAATTAATAAGTGCAAATTATAATTTGCCCTTTAGTCGTTGGGGCTAGGGTTTCATTTCCTAATTTATTTTACTTTTTTTTTTAAAGATAAGGAGTATGAAAAGCCCTAATTTATTTTTAGTCCCTTATTTCTTCCAAAATTCAAACCTAAAGCCACTTGAAAATCACTCGTCCAAATTTTTAGTTAGTCATTCCATTTTTAAAAATAATTAAAATATCTATATCATTATTGCCAATGTTAAATATTACTCTTTTATGAAGAAAAAAAGTACTTTTGATTAATCTCACAAGTAATGTCGGAATAATGTTTTGCATCTTTTATAAAAATGTAGTTCTTTTTCCTTAAAAAATAAAATTTAGACATTAAGAAAAAGTAATTATGATTATGTTTATTTATTTATTTGTTCAATAAAAAATTTACTTTGAACACCCATATTGTTTTAAAATTATTTATTATAAAAATACCCAAGAAGTAAATTACTATAAATATAATATTATTACTTTGAACACTCATTTAACAAACACATCCAATATTTCTCTTACCATCCATTGATGGTTAATTTTAGGCCAATGATCGAAGGACATGCATCAATGATGAAAAGGATACATGAAGGAAGCACCAAGTCGGCAGGATCTTTAGGCTTCAAGAGAGTCCCTAGGCTGAACAAAGGATCCTGTGAAAGGAACGCGATCTAAGGACTAGGAATAGGATACAAAGGGAATAGAGAAAAGTGAGGAACACCGAAGCATGCCTAGGACGCCCCTCCTCGATACGTGTCGTTTTTCCATTTTATGAGGTCAACTCTCCTGTCACCATCGTATTTTAACAATAGTCCTTAGATAATCAATAGACGTGCCACCATCAGAAAGCTTATGAGGGGCTGACTCTCCTACCAAATGTCAGAAAAGCCAAAACTTGACACGTGGAAGAAAATAAAAACAAAGGAAGAGCTTTTTTTGTTTTACTTGGAAAAAAAACCACACCGTTACCACTCTCGTCTCCCACCACCGCAATTCCATGATCCTTTCCACCATTAGACAACTCGCCAGCAATAGCTGGCCAAAACCCAACCTTCTTCTGCCTTGATTCAACACGGTGACATCGCGTAAATCCTCCAAATCAAGTGCTTCACCACCCATTCGCTACTGCTAAGCTAATCGAATCCAGGGAGCACATATGAGCAAACAACATCCCCAATTGCAGCCAATCGTAACCAAAATCTTGTATTTGGTGAGAGGATTTTGGGCTGTTTTGGGTTAAGGTTAACGGAGAAATACTTGCTTGGTTTGGCCGCACATGCGCCATGGCTTTGTTTTGGCATGGGCGCACATGCCATGGGCTCACTTGGAATTTCCTTGCGTAGCCATGGATTTTTGTTGGGCAATGAGCATGGCTTTTGCTGGGCTGATTTGGATTCAAAAGTGGTTGTGGAGTTGTTAAGTGTGAGAACGAGAAGTAAAAAAATGAATGAAGATGAGGATGAACAGGGAATGGATCGAAGAAGATGAAGAAGAAAGAAGAAGAGAGAAAAAAAAATTCCTTTTTTTTATAAATTTATAGATTTTTATTTCAAAATTTATAATTTTTGTTTAAATTTGAGAATCTTATTAGGGGTGATATTTTCTTTGTAATTGTGTGTAGAAGGAGGTTTTCGGGTGGTTTTTGGTTGGGTTAACATGAAGTATTCTTGTTTTATGAAATATTATTATTGAGATTTTGTTTTATTTTCTAAAAAAGTGATTATAGTGTGATTTTTGTTAGTGATGCACATAAAATTTGAGTTAATTTTATTTTAAAAATAGTAGGGGCATAAAAGATATATCTCTCAACATAAGTGTAATAGTAAGATAATATATTCTATAATTAACAATGGTATTATCGTACTTTAGTGAGTCAATGTCGGTCAATGGCTAAATTTAGCATATTAAGAGTTAAGGCTTTGGTTTTTGAATTTCTCTAAATTTTATATATTTTTTTAATTTTTCATCCGTTGAAATATATTAGTAATGAAATGTAAATAAATTTTATGGGTTAATTTATTTTTTAGATACTTTGAAGGGTAAAATGGTATTTTGCTTGGTAAAAGCCAATTAATTGATTAATGATTTATAATCCTAAAATATTTAAATTCAAGATAAGGGTAAAAATTAGTTTTTTTATTTTTATTTCATTGTGGTCATTTTGTAAATAAAATTTGTGATTATTATATTTGTTTTATAAATTAAAATATAAAATATAAGTAAAAATTAATTTAATTTTTTAAAGGGGGTTTTTGTTAATAAATTTATTTTTGTCATCTAACTTAAAATATGTCAGACCTTAAGAAGCAAAATGAAATTATCCTTGTTAACCCCACAAAACTGTTAGTTATTGGGTTAGGGGCATTCTCGTATTTCAATCGGTCAACGTTACTCAACTGTTAAAAATAACTATTTTTAGGGGATAACTTGATGTTTTCAATAGTAAATGGGCGATTTGAAGATTGTCACTTCACGAGGGGGATATGATGAAATTAGCCCCTTTAATAATTTTTCATATTCAAGTCAATATTTCAACAAATTTCATGTCATTTGACTTGTTAACGCAGTTTAGTTTCTATCAATAATAATAATAATAATAATAAAGTTAAAACTTGAAATTTGTATCCGGTGAAAGGGAAAAAAAAGTAACTAACTAAAATTTAACTAGTAATAATAGCTTATTAGAAAGAAGAACAATGAGCAATTTAGCATAAAAATTGAGATGAATTCGTTTTCTTTTGTAGTATTTTGATAATTGATTTTCTGACCAAACAAAATTTAATATAAGAAATGGTTGTTGAGAGTTATTTTTTGAGTGTAATACAATTTTTTTCTGTGTATAGTAACTAAATAAAATTAATTTAAAAAATATAAATAAGAACTTTTTGCATATTTTAAAGAGCGTACAAAATAATAATTAATTCTTTAAAATAAATATATAAGTAGTGTACAAAAAAAAGTAATTTTTTTTAAATATTTTTTTGAGTGTAAATAGTCCCATCTTTTTTTAAAATTGACAAACTAACAAAAAAGGTTCATATGCAACACTAGTGACTAAAAGGAAGCTTAGCCGTCAAATTATGCCCGTTGACTTGACTTTCAATTTCAGAAAATAATGATGCTAATAATAATAATAGGGAGAAAATGAATAGTTGTGGATTAGCTCCATCACCACTACAGAAATTGCAAGAAATGAAGTCAACCATGATATTAAAAAAGGTAATCAATTGATGGTTGAAATTTAAGCAGCATTTGTTTAAAGGTACATACAAAGTAGGTACATACAAAGTGCAATTTGCTGTATGCATCGCCAAGTTGTTCGCTAGCTTTCAAAAGTGAAGATGCTTATGTACCATTGCGCATATGATTTCATAATGACAATGACCCAAAATTAATATGTTGCCTATCGCCACTAAAGCTGGATTGCAACTTATGTGCGGATGAATTGATACCATTAATTATTCCCATGGACTCGGTTTTTATAATATTGTAAAACTTCAGTAGCACTATAAAAATTTGAGTTTACACATTATAAAGTGTGGATGTTTGCAGTAAAGAATGACTCTTGTTATTATTATTATCATTAATGACCCTTATAAAGATGTACGAGGATTTAAAAGGGAGAAAATTATAAAAACATCATATATCACTAGCTAAAGCAACCGTGTAATTATTAAATAGATGCAATACAAGCATTTTAGTTTAATTTTGTTATGTTTTGTTGTACAAATTCAATTGGAGTCTCTAAGTTTGAAGTGGGTGTGAGCCACTACATTGTGAGTTTCATCATATAGAATTGAGTCATTGTCAACTTAATTGGTTGAAAAAAGGTAACATTAAAAAATATGGTGTCTTATATCGTGATTATTTGAGATTTGAGAATTGAAAATGCTCGATCGAGTTGAAGTTGACTTGATTTAGGGAGGCTTTATTAGAAGGATTGTGGATGCCTCTTATATACAATCAAGTTTTTCTTTCTATATGATTTTATACTCTAATTGCCTCAATTATATTAGTTAAATATAAGGTTTGACTTTCATGATTAAATTTCTGTCCTCTCCTGGGGTGGTATATTACTATAACATCATATAATTGGGTGTATTTGGCCATGTAAATTCATTCAACCATTTTCTTAATTATTGTAAGTGAAATAGAATTAAATATCTCTCTTCTATGATTGGCAATCTAATATCATTTTAGGAGTGCTTTACTACATTACATAGTAATAATATAATACTAATTTGATTTATAGGAATTAAAAGCTCACTTCAATGCTTGTTGGCACATGCCTCAAATCCGCTCTAAAGAGAAAGAAGAGGAAATCAAGAAAATATAGAGTTTAGTTTAGTGTTTTTCACTCTTATCTCCCACCTCAAAATATAAGAAATTAAGAATTATCTATGAGATTATTCCAAATAGGACAAT
Organism: Clausena lansium; assembly: GCA_030449835.1. Taxonomy (NCBI): domain Eukaryota; kingdom Viridiplantae; phylum Streptophyta; class Magnoliopsida; order Sapindales; family Rutaceae; genus Clausena; species Clausena lansium. The sequence continues at coordinate 2,357,509 of JASUUF010000086.1, read as the reverse complement.
TGGATTAACAATAACAATAATCTTCTACTATTTTGACTGTTTCATAATGGATCGGACAAACACATGAGGCCAAAGTTTGGATCCAACCAAAAGCCCAACGTAGAGTGAAAAAAAAAAGGTGTTGGTAAGATTGACTAACCCCAACGAATCTTTTAGAATTAAGAATCTGAATCTCTCACAAGGATTTTGTGTATACACACAAGAATTGCCGTTTTTGAAATGTACGTCTCTAAATGTTTGCCTATTTCTAGTTATCCAGGAGGTAATTTTATTTTTTTTATTTCTAAGGACTTATTTGTTAAACATTTAAAATCTGAACTTTTATTAATTTTAGATTTTTTTTAATAATTTGTTTGTCTATTTTTTTTATAATTTATGTCTAATTCTCAGATATTTACATATGATTAAAAAATAAATTTTTGTAATTTCTATCTGAATAGGAAAATGTCAGAATGAGAAATGAATATTATATTTCAAAAATATCTCTATAAAATATACTTATTTCTTAAGCTATAAAACCTAATCCCTTTTTATATTTTGATTTGCAAGAACATAAATGTCAAATAACTATTTTTAAAATATTTTTTATTTATAAAACAAACAAGATATCACTTATATTCATATATTAAAAAAAATGTAATTTAGATATTTGTATTAAGACTCATTGAAACCTTAAAAAAACTTAGACTTATTCAAATTTTAGACAAAAAAATAAATGCTACCTAAGGTTCTTCGGTGAATCCAATCTAACAACTTTGACCATTGAATAATACATCCAAATTCCAATCCATGGTTGCGAATGGGGGTTGATTGAAAATTTTCATTCCTTTAATGGGCGTAAACTTGACAATGAGTCATGTTTAAGCAATTTTTTTATTGTGTTTTCAAATAAATGTGGAGTTTACTTAATTTAAAATTTTAACTTTAAAATATGACTTAATTTTTCATATATCATATCAACTCAATCTAAGGTAAAGGATGGAGATATATAAGGGCTATTTGGTCATAGTTAAATATGTGGGGATTGTTACTTTAGTATAAGTAGTATCAGCCACTCGGCCCGTGGCCGAGTGGTTAGAGCTGCTGCTCTGCCGTTCGACCCCTCATAAAAGTATTATGCGGGAATTTAATTCTTCTTCAGTTGTATTATAACTGAGTGAAAGTAGTCTTTTCTCTCGCTAATTGTGAGTGGAGTGGGCGTCCCTCGAATATTAGTGAGGGTTAAAATCTGGGCAGTACTTCATAGAAATTAATGTATACTGGTCCCAGTAATAGTCTAATTTGTAAATATCAGTTAAATTCTCATACTATATGGTTGTAATCTTGAGCAATAGTCTCATGTAATAAAAAAAAAAAGTATAAGTAGTATCAATCTTGCGTTTGGTGGTAAAAATGGGATTATGAACTAATTTTCTTATTATGTTTGTTGATGACATTACGTAAACTCTTATTTTAAAACTATAAACAGATTAAATATAAAAAATTAAGGGAATAATCATTTCTTTTATAATGCTTAGATTTACCAATAAATAGATTTAATTTAGAATATATTTTATATTAATTTATTTTCTATTTTTAGCCGTGATCAATGTATGATGCAAAATTTTAAAACTTCAACTCAAAAATATAAGTTTATAGAGAGCAAATTTACTTTCTAGATTGTGGTGTAACAATTAATTTAAGATAATTTTGATTATAAAACGCAGAAAAAAAAACTTGACATCATCGTTATAAATTGTAAACATGCTAGACATGTTTTCAATATTTTATAAAATAAATTGTATAATACTTAACTCATGTTTTCCAAAAAAAAAAATAATAATAAATAAATAAAAACTCATGTTTTCCAAAACTTTACTCCACTTTTTCGTATTTGAATGTAATCTCTTCTTATCCAAATGATTTACAGATCTTCTCTCTCAATTTCATCCTTTGATATTTTTTTCATCTTCCATCTTAATTTGTTCATCCCACAGATTTTTTCATCACATCATATATTGGTGCAATTGGTCGAACCTATATATATATATTGTTGTGTGGTCACCAACACATAAACACACATCATATTGAGATAGAAAGGTTCAAGTGACTCAAAATATTATGTGTGCAAATTCTTTTGACATGATGTTTACATTTGTATATATGGGTTGGAAATGTACTGCCAATGACTTAAGGTTATTTATGGATGCCTTAAATAGACTAGAAACTGAGTTTCCTACATTCAGAACATATAATTTTTTATAAATATAAAAGTTATATTTTTAGCCTCTTTGTATGTGTGTGTGTGTAAGTTATATCTTTAGCATCTTTTTTTTATTAAGTTATGTTTTAATTCTACTATTTTCAGGAAATTACTATGTTGTGGACTTTGGATACATAAATATGAAGGGTTATTTTCACATACCTCCCCTGAGGTTTGATAAAATTAAAGCTAGATGGCGAAAATGAATGTATTCTCACTTACCTTCTCTGCCGTTAGTATACATACTCGTATAACGTTAGTATATAAGGGCAAAAATGTAAAAGACTTATTAAAAATTTAAAAAATTCAAAAATTAAACAAAAATGCTTTGAAATCCATTGCATAATTGTATTACTCGTGTTTCCATCTAATATCCATTGTGTAAAAGAGTGAATTTTCTCTTCCATATCATAAAACTCAATGGAAATGCCTTACTCTCACAACAAAAAATCGAACTATTTTTAGTTTTTCACTCCACTCCCCTGCTTGCAGTAGCTGGAACGAAAGCAGTTATCACAAATAGCATATAACCCATGACCAAGACAAGCATGGGTGGTCGGAGAAGCCCACCGACCAGTGAGTATCGATGGCAGTCGGGTTCTGCCACTGCTATTAGAGCTCATAAGAGGTCAGTTACTTTATCAAAGTCTAAAATTTATTTTTTAGCTTCAATTTTCTTGTTTTTGGAGATAGAAATTTCATAAATTGTTGTTGGCTGTGTTTGATCTGTTGTTATGAAGTTGGTGGTGGAAAAATTGATTAAAAGGAGAATGGGTTCAGCAATATGTCGGCATGAGTTGAAAAAAACTATTATTGGTTATTTTCTGTTTGTGATTTCTAGTATTCATAGTGTAATAAGGCATATAAACCCACTAATTTGTGTTTATTTTGCGAATGGGTGTGTAAAATAGAAGTAACACAGCTGTATTTCTTATTTTTCCAGCCAGATCTTGCTGAGTTTGATCAGTTGTTGTGAATTTGGTGTGGTTTTCAACAATTTGTCGCACAAACCTCAGTTGTGTAGCACGAACATAGGTTTTGTGTTTTTTTATCGACAGGCATTATCGCTTGGGGGGCAAGCACCTGTCGCACGAGCACAGTTTCTGTGTTTTCGTACGTAGGAGCCTCTTACATGAATACTGGTTCTGTGTTTTTGGGCGACAGGCGCCTATCACACGAGCACATTTCTGTGTTTTGGATATTTATATTTTGAATAATAAACACATAATAAACACATATATACATAATAAACACATATATACATTATTATAATTACTATTATTATTTTTCATTATTATTATTGCTGTTGTTGTTGTTGTAGTTGTTTATTAATGTCATTATTATTATAAATTGTTACTTTGCTTGCACTTATTAATGTCTGCATATGCTTATGCTGCACTTTCACTTATAATGTCTGCATAATTAAAATTACTATTAAGGACAGTTTATTATGATTTACATTCTTACCCATAATTAAAATTACCTAAAAGGACTTATATTTAATAAAACTTACTTATAATGAAAACTCTTTACACCCACGCATATCTTCAAATTTGAATATAAGTATATTTAGTGCATATAAGAAATTAATAGGACTTGAGAGATCTTCAAATCCCCTAGTTATAAAAAAAAAGGGTAAAAAGCAAACATCCACGTACTAATAAAATCTAACTACTAATTCTTTTAATTTAGAGATTGTTTGTTAAATATCTGAAGTCTGAATTTTTATTACTTTCAGATCTTTTTTAAAATATGCTTGTTTATTTTTTGTAATTTATGACTGATTTTCAGACATTTACATCTAAATAGAAAAAGTAAACTTCTGTGACTTTTTATCTGAATGAGAAAATATTTGAATGACAAGTAAATATTATATTCCAAAAATATCTCTATAAAATAAATTATTTCTTAAACTATAAAATCTAATCCATTTTTTTAGTTTTAACATACAAGGACATAAATGTCAAATAACTAAGTTTAAGATATTTTTAATTATAAAAACAAACAAGATGCCACTTACATTCAGATATTAGAAAAAAAAAAAACATATTATTTAGATTTTCGTATTCAGACTTCAGAAAAATTCAGATACATTCAGTTTTCAGACGAAAAAAAAAATGCTACCTTACACTTGGGGTTGGGGGAAAAAAAAGAGTCTGGCAATAAGAAGAATGAGCAATAATAGATTTCATCCTTCTAAAAAAAATAATAAATTTCAACGTCATGGCTCTATTACTGGGGTTTAATAATAGACATTTTTTTATAAAAAAAATACTAATTAGGGTTTTTTAGGGAATAAGTGGAGTGGCATAAAAATTATTAAAAATATTTTTTAATATTATATTGGCATTAGTTGAGAAAAAGGGTATTAAGAGTTATTTAGAGGAATGCTAATAATTCCACTCATTGTATTAAAGAATTTGCTAACAACTTGATTATATTTGATATAAGCATATCCTAAATTTCTAATTTTCTTTATTGTTCTTAATAATTTTATTAGTGTTTTGAGTAAATTAATTTAAATAGTCTAAGCTTATTTTTTATATTTTAAAGAATATAAAAAATAAAAATTTAACATTTTAAATTTAATAAATAAGTGTGCAAATTAATAAAGTATTCAAAATAATTTTTATAATGTAAATAATCCCATCCCATAATATTATTTCTAATCCCATTATATCTTATATGAACATAATATATCGCATCTTATTCCATTGAATTGTATCTATAGCATCTTATTCCATCAAATTATATCCAGTTTAGAGTAATTCTAGAATAAGGTAAGACAACTAACTAATATATGTATGACATGTATAATTAAATTTAATGTAACCACACTTACATTACATGATGATTTTTCAAAAATAATTATATACATGTTATAATATCATGTATTTATTATACAACGACATAATGCCTATCTATTCTAAAATTTTCCCACCTTACAACAGCCCCATTTAGATTACTCATCAAGCGCGGGCACCACACTACTAAACTAAGATTAATCACCACTTTCACCCACCAAGAAAGAAACTTCACCCAAAAAGAAAAAAGGAAAAATAGAGCAAACCCATGTAGTGAAAAATGTCTAAAAAAATTCCACTGGATATAATCACGGATATTTTCTCTAGACAACCAATGAAGAGTCTCCTGCATTTCAGATGCGTTTCAAAAGCATGCTGCTCCTTGATCGACAGTCAAGATTTCATCAAGCTGCATCTCAACCATTCCATCACAACCAAATCCAATCGCAGCCTCATTCTCAAAGGGGTGCATGATCTCTACGCTTACGCTTGGTACTCGGGTTCAACCCCACCACCACTCTTTGAATCTCGTGAGTGGGACTGAAGTTCTTGGCTCATGTAACGGTTTGATCGCTTTGTGTAATTATGTACAGGAACTTGATTTGTTTAACCCATCAACTAGAAAGTTGAAAACACTCCCACTCCCACTCTGTCTTGTTGGTTTTCCCAGTGTTTTTATTTTTTATGGGTTTGGGCAAAACAAAATTAATGATGATTATAAACTTGTTAGAGTGGTACATTTCAAGGGAAACGATGGTGATGATGTTGAAGTTGAAGTCTATAGTCTAAAGATCAATTCTTGGAAAGAATTAGTAACTTTCCTAGATTTTTTCGTGATTTCTACGATTACCTTTATCATTCTTTGTTTAGGAAAGGTTATGGTGTGCTTGCTGGTGCTTCTTTACATTGGGTATCTTCTAAGAGCTACGTGCGGTCTGTCATTGTGGCTTTTGATATGGCGGCTGAGGAGTTTTGTCAATCGCCGCTGCCTAACTCTATTGACATTAGCTATGAGAATGTTCATGTGGATGTGGGAAGTTTGGAGGGATGTCTGTGTTTTTCATTACTACAACCTAGTTTATGTTGACATGTGGATGATGAAGGAACATGCAGTTAAAGAATCTTGGACTAAGTTGTTTTCAGTTGAGGAGCCTACACCAAGAAGAACCTTTTCATTTCTGAGACCTTCAGATTATTCAAGGACTGGTGATAAGCTCCTCTTGGAAGTGAGAAGGGAGAAACTTGTATGGTTTGATTTAGAGAAGAGTAGTCTCAGGAGTGTAAAGATTGATGGTCATGGTCTAGATTTTGTTGATACAGAGATCTGTGTGGCAAGCCTTGTTCCTCTAAATGATGCAGGTGGTAGTGGAATCAATGGCATGAAGCAGCGAAACCTAGAGGAAAAGGAAAAGAGACATAAGAAGAAGAGGTTGAACAACTATATCTATACATGTGCTTAAACTGTTTTCTCATAATTGTTAGTTTTGTCGTAAACAAATTTTTATTCTTTAAGGGATACTTATTAGATGCAAAGATATGCTAGGAGTTGGAATCTCTAGTTTCGTTCCATCTCTTAGATTTGGCTAAACATTTACAATGCTTTGCAAATTCCAGGAGGGAAGCAGACTTAAGATTATCTCTGTCATATTGTAATTTCAATGTCAATCACTAGTATGATGCAGTAGTAATCTCTATATTTTGATTTTGAGGTGCTCATGTATGGATCATTATTATTTTGATTTTGAGGTGCTCATGTATGGATCATTATTGTTTTGCTCAGGGATGATTTCTTATCAATTGGGTTTAAGTTGGTTTTGTAATCACACATAGAGAACACAGAACTGGAGCAAATTGAAAGGAGGTAACTTTTCTTATAATATATGTTTACTAGATTTGATTTCTTTATTTTCCAGTTGGTTCAATTGGTTAATTACTTAATTTTGGCTAAGCAGTTTTATAAGTATTAATAATACCAGCATAGTTTACATATCCAATGATGCCATGGAGCTTCAAAGGAAGCAGTGAAGAAAAATGAGGTAGTAAATAGTTTCGATAGTAGCTGTTTATTTTGAAGAATTACGGGAAGAGAGTTTCGGCTGTAAGGTGCACATTATGTCTGACATATATCCTTTTGCAAAAATCTAGAGATCTACGATGGCCATAATTTATATACATATTTTATCCTTTATTATATAATTGTTAGTTATTTTTATTTATTATTTTTAATTAATTAAATTATTTTATTGAATAGGGTAACAAATTGGAGATTGAGAAATAAACTGCAGAAAAGATCCAGAATTAAAGAATCGGTTTCACAATTAAAGCTTGGACGTTGGTGTTCAACAATTCACTCTTGCATAAGGACACAAAAGTGTTGGCAAATAATGATTTGTTGCCATTATTGTCACGTGAAGAAAAGAGAAACATGGAATCTAAAAGGAAGCAAAAAGATTATGGGCTTTTTAAATTAGAAAGCCTTTCGGCTTTAGGAATTAAAAGAGTAAGGTCGGTGGCTTCACATATATAAGCCAACCTTTTGGCTTTGGAGAGGGGAGCAGCCGAACAAGAGGAGAGAAACGGAGAGAGAGAGGAGGCCGAGAGAAGAGAAGAAATAGACGCAGACGCAGCCATGGGTTTTACGGTTTTATAATTCTCAATCTCTCTGTGTTTAACTAAATCTTTTATACTAGAGTTAAGGATGAAGTCCTGTTCAATGACATAAATTACTTTTTATTCAATTAATTTCCCACTTGTGCTTTAATGTTTATAATTTTTATTTCACATGTTTGGTTAAATGTTATTAAATCTTTTTATCAATTCTGTCATACGTTATTGATTGTTAGGATAAATATTTGATTAAAACTATGCTTGAATTTATAAAGTTTATATGTGATTATCTTTGATTCTGTGTCTTTTATTAAATTATTTACGCAGATTATTTAAGAAAACTTTGACTTTTTGTTATTCAATATTGTTTATATGGGATGCTTAGATGTCATACTATTAAGCAGAAAAAGAACTTACATAAGATTAATTTTAATTGGGCTTAATTGTTATATTCATGAGCAGACATAGATTGATTTCGAGTTGTCACTCTAAAATTGAGAATTAATTGGTAATTAGATAATTGTTAAGTTGAACAGTGGTGGATTCTGAAATTCTGATAGCTTCAATATCTTGAATTCTTGCTTTGAATTACAAGTTTTAATTTTAATTGCATCTTTATTTTTAATCTCTTCAAACAAAATATTTTGGATAGAGTTATAATTAGATTAAATTAAATTTTACTTTCTTAAAAATTAACAAATCCTCAATGGGTTCGACCTCGTTATTCTTAATTTATATTACAATAGATTCGTGCGCTTGCGAGTACATTAAAATTTGCACAACAATCTACCATGAACGTTCAAAATATTCCAAACTTGACTTATATCAGAATTGAGCTGTATTAATGACAAGGGTATCACCTCAAGTAAATCTTGTTGTCTTGCGGTTTTCGAAATAGAAAATGAAAAATAATTGCAAATGGATCTTGAAAAAGTTGAAGTAGAAATTGGGTTCTGTTCAAAGTAGGTTTGATTATTTTTTCAGTAAGCTTTATGGAGTGATCAATTCCAACATATATAAAATATCCTTAACAAGATCTGCTTTTGATTTCATCCTGAAGCCAGGCAGGCATATGTGCATTCTTTTTATATATATTTCTTATTGATCTTGCATATATTTCAGATGCCTAAACCATCAAATTTGAGATTTTGTTCGTTATTTGTACAGTGAGACAAAATTATCAAAATTAAAAAAATGAAAAAGGGTGAGACTATTTGAACCTAATAAAATACTCATTAAACCCATATATTTTAATTAAATTTTATATTACTAAAATATTCATAATATAAATTACCACGTAAAATAATATATTAAAGAAAAAATTTTAATTTCCATATCGTTATTGAATCCATTTATAAACTGTTCACAATGAATGATATAAACATTCATTTTTTCCATAAACCCCCCAAGTTTCCAATTAGTATCAAACAAATTTAGATTCATCTCTAGTTGTTAAAGCTCCAAATGTATAAATGGTTCTTCAAATCAGTTCGGCCAAAAATTGACAGCATAGGTTCCCAAACAAATATGGGCCTCCAAGTAGATTAATTGCCCACAAACTAATAAGCATTCCGCCAATTATCTTCACAAGTTATTTCAACTTCTATTTTGATATCATTTGCAAATTAAAGCAAGAAAAAACTAGAGAAAGAAAAGTTTTTTCACTATTCGAATTTGTTCTTACAACAAAAAAGTTAACCATAATATTAAAATTAGTTTTACTAAATTCTGCAGTCAATTTTATATGACCAAATGTTTGGTTGCTTGATATCAAACCTATAAATTGAACTTGGTATGCAAATTGAAAATAGTTTTGACTTAAGCCAGATTGTTTGGTAAAATAATATCGAAAATAAGAATTTAGTATTAAAGGGCATATTTGGCATTTAAATGAGTTTATTGAGTAAAATCTTAATTTTGGATTTATTTAGAAAATGGGTGTAAAAAATATTTTAGTGGATTCAAATATTCCCACCCAACGAAAATTGCTTGAGTGAAGCTCATTTGCTCCAATACGAATGAATGAAATAAGTTTAAATTTGGAAGGATTCAAGTGATGCATTTAAAAAACTTTTGATCTTTTTGCAAATAATAAGGACTCTAGTGAAAAATTCCCAGAAAAAGAAAAGTGTAAAACAAGACCATGGTTAATGCATGATCATTAGTTGATATTTCCTTTACTTCTTGTATGTTCAATTATTATTTTTTCTTCAAAATTTCTTATTGGGCGAAAGAACAAACACTTACGAGGCTACATTTCATACAATTCGATCCATCATTATTGTTTTGGCCTAGAAATGGTTCAGCCCAAAACACTATGAGAGCTTCTTTGATAAAGGATGACTTAGGGTCAAGATAGAGGCAGAGGGGTTCTGAGATAGCTCGTTGGGAACGTTGAGGCAGGGAAGAACCTGAAATCACAAAGAAAAGCCTATTAGAGGCGGCGTCGACGGTGGTCGGCGACGGCACTCCGACGGTTAAGTCAGTGAAAGGTGGGTGGAGGAGATGGGTTCCAGAGGAAACCCACAGAACAAGTTAATTGAGAGAAAATAGAGTAAGTTCTCCTAGGTTTTTTGTGGGCTTACCTTCCTAGTGCACTAACATGACCTTTTATAGTGGAGTGCCCTTAAGGGCATCTTCGTGTCCTTTTGGATACGTGGCGGGCCGCTGTAGGTGGTTACCCTCCTCAAGTAGGGTTTTAAGAGTAATTTGGCTCATGTTGTTGGTAGCTTTGGGTATTTTGTTGAGTGATAGCTGTCCTCTTGGGGACAGTATGTGGTGATAGTGTGTCCCCAAGCTCTTTTGGTTCAATTTGAATGGGCCAATTAGGTTGGGGAGCACCTAAGCTCTCTGAAAATAGTGCAGGTGGCATGTCCGTGGTCCTTTTTTTAGCCTGACTTGGTTGGCTTTTAGGGAGACATTTTAAAGGTAGCTCAGGTGGGGATCGTACGGTATTGCACTGCTCAGTGCCGCTCACGTGATTGCCAGGGCTTCTCGACTTTGCATTGCCATATGGTGCAGTGAGTAGAGTTTTGGGGGATTGGTTTCCGTCAGTTGTCATCGGCCTTCTAAGGTCCCTTACGTCCCATCTCCCTCAGTCAATTTCCCTTAGGCTTTTTGACGCTGTCATCCTCCCACGGTCAACTTTCCTTAGGCTCATTGACACCGCCGTGCTCCCCCAGTCAACTTCCCTTAGGTTCCTTGACATTGTCTAAAGTCAGATTCCCCAGGAGTCGTGACCTTAATTTCCCTAGTGAACAATTTACCACCAACAAGATCCTCTTAGACTCTTTTAGCAAAGAATGAGGTGAAAGAGACTAAAATTTTCTTTACTCTAAAATAACACGACACATGGGGGCCTTCTAAGTGCGCTGGTCCATGGGGGCTATCCCAAGATCTCAAGTAAGGCTTCCCTTTTCCTTTTTTTTTAGCTTCATCGATATTTTCCAGGGGCTTGCTTGAAAATTTCTTTTAAGTTGCTTTTTAGTGGGAGACGTGGAGGTGCCCTAGCCGCGCAATACTTAGGCATGTTTTCCTAACATTCAAAAGTCTTTCTTTCCTCTTCTCCTTCTCGTACTTATCCCAATCTTTGATTTTGAAAAGAGCGTCCCATTTCACTCTCTTCTTCAACTTCTCTCCTCCCCCTTTTTTTGTGTTTATTCTTCGTTTTCTTACTATTTCTTCTCCTTTTTTTCCTTATTTTCAGCTTCATTTCTTCTTTCATTTATTCCAACGGCGACACTTTGGTTTGGTTTCTGAGGTAATGTTCCCCCTCTTTTCCATGGCCAACTATTTATCTCTTTATGGCCTTTCTTTCTGCCCCCCCTTCCTGTCAGCCTCTTTCCCCTCTTCTCTCTCTCTCTCTCTCTCTCTCTCTTTTTACTCCCTCGTATCTATGCATGTAGGTCACCACGATCCACGCCCGTATCTCAGACAGCATATTAGAGCGGAACTTCGTGTTGTCGGTGGAGGTAGTGAAACTCTGCAAAGAAGTAGCAGACCTGCGGTCGAAATCCCGCGAGGAGAGTGATTCATTGAAGAGGCAGCTAGACTTAGAGACGAAGAGGGCTAGTAAAGCCGAGGAGGAAGTCCTTGACTCAAGACGGCACGCTCAATGTATGGTGTTGAGCTGTCTTTATGCCATTAGGACAGACCATCCGGATGTGGTTGTGGAGAAGTATCCCCCACACTTCAAGTATGATGAGGTGAAGGATACCCTTTGCTATTTAGGGGGGCTTCCTAAATCGCCCGAAAAGGAAAGGGAGTCCCCTCCAAGTGCGGAGGGGGATGTTCTCAGAGACGTTGACCATTCCTATGGCTCAAGTCTTACTTTCACTGGTCAACATTGTGATGGAGGAGTAGGAGACGGGGATTCTGGTGATGGTATGGAGCGTCAGGTTGAGGGAGAGGGCTGTGATAAGTAGTTTGCCGTAATGTTGTGGCCTCATTGTTTTCGTTTTTATGTATCCCCAAACTTTATTTGCTTAGTGACTTGTTTCCTTTATGCGCTACTTGGAACTTTGCAATGTACTGTACCAGGCCAGCTTGACGGCAGCCCTGAACTTTTATTTGACTTGTGCTGTTTATCTTATGTGGGGAATGTGGTGCTGTTTTATTTCATGTGTGTAGCGAGCTCGTCTTTCTATCTTCACCTTTCCTTCTTCCTTCACCTTTTATCAGATTGTCGATGTCGTGAACCAGTGCAAGCATGATTGTCCCTAGCACGGCACCATGTTTACGGAGAGGTTGTCCACATTCAAGGATTTATCTCGTGTATTATGAATGCAAATGTTGCTGTGCTCGGGGCGTGTGCATTTTTACCATTGTGGGTGAAGTAATCATGTTATCGCGTCAAGCGGAGCAATCATGTTGTCGCACCCAACGGGGCATCTACCGTGCCTGGGGCTCCTCGTTACACTTGGGGCGGGTGTTTAGATGCCTCCCTTGGGGCCCGTCGCCTTGCCTGGGGCATGTGTGTGTCGCCGCATCAGGTGAAGCAATCTTGTTGCTGCACCCGAAGGGGCATTTGCCACGCCTGGTGCAGGTTAACACTGGTATGTGGGTATATCCCAGGCATGCACGGCTTTGGAGATCGCGTGGGATCTGCTCATCGTCATAGGGGACGTCCCCCCATGCGTGAGTCTTTTATTGACTTGGTGGGGATTGTGGGGTAGTTCGGGTGCAAGGTAGGGTGTTCCCCTCATGCATCCCACAGAAATATTGAGGGTCTATGAATAGCTCTCCTCTCCCATGTATTATTGTAGCATCAATGTTCGAGATTCAAAGTTTGAGAGATATATATATATCTGCTAATCATCACTCTCTTGTTAAAACAAAAGATACCATCTATATCTCATCAGATGGTTACAGCATTAGTAATTCTTAAGCAAGGCGGGGGCCAGTCGGGGCGATATGAACCTCCCCTGGGTTACCACCAGCATCTAAAATGTGAAGTGAAAAACATAAAAGAAATTGCAATAGTAACTTAGAGATACCAGCTCCTTTTTTGCCATTGGCTAAAAAGGTCTTCCGACTACTGGTAGTGCTTCCTAAACATGGCGGTATTCCAGGGGTGCCTGACTCTCCTTCCATCAAAGTGCAACAATGTGTACACCCTAGATTTGAGCACTCATTCAAGTCTGTAGGGTCCCTCCCAGTTCGCTCTCAAGATACCATCTCCGGGGTCTCTAGTGCTCTGGGTGACTCGGCGGAAAACGAGGTCCCCTTCGATGAAAGCCTGAGGGCGAACATTCTTGTTGTATAGATTGGCAATACGATGTTGATACACAGCGATCCTGAATACAGTGTCCAACCTTTTCTCTTCTGCCAAGTCCACTGCAGCGGCTAAGAGTTCCACATTCTCGCCTTCGCTAAAATGGGTAACCCTGTGCATATGGACTCCCATCTCGGCAGGGATGATTGCATCCATTCCATATGCTAGGGAGAAGGAAGTCTCCCTTGTGGCAACATTCTTTGTGGTGCGGTATGCCCATAAGACCCCTGCTAGTTCTTCAGGCCACGATCCTTTCATGTCTTCCAACTTCTTTTTCAATAGATCCTTCACTGTCTTGTTGACTCCCTCGACTTGCCCATTTGATTGGGGGTGAGCTAGGGAGGCGTATCGGTTAACAATCCCTAGGTTAGCGCAGAATTCACGAAACCTCTGATTGTTGAACTGGGTCCCATTGTCTGACACGATCCCCTAGGGAATCCCAAAACAGCACACAATGTTCCTCCATATGAAGTCCATGGTCTTCCTTTCTGTGATGTAAGCCAAAGGCTTAACTTCCACCCATTTGGTGAAATAGTCAATGGTGATAATTGCGTACTTCATTTGCCCCTTCCCCGTGGGCAAAGGCCCAATGAGATCAACCCCCCATACAGCGAATGGCCAGGGAGTTTGTAACACCGTAAGCTTCTCAGGGGGTTGCCTAGGTATCTTGGCGAACTTCTGACACTTGTCACACTTCCTCACTTACTCCTTTGAATCGGCTCGCATAGTAGGCCAGTAGTAGCCTGCTCTTAGGGCCTTGCGTGTGAGGGATCGCGCTCCGCTGTGATTACCACAAATTTCTTTGTGAATTTCTTCGAGCACGTAATCGGCGTCGTCGGGTCCCAAGCATTTGAGATATGGGGCTGAGAGTCCCCGACGGAATAATTCATCCCCGATCAAGTAGTACATGACAGCTCTGTATTTGAGTCTCCGAGCCTCGATCTTCTGCTCAGAGGCAGTCCCTTCCTTCAACCATTCTACGATGGGGTCCATCCAAGATCCCATAGTATCCATGAAATTCATCTCAAGGGGATGGTCCTCGTCAATACTAGGTTTTAGTACCCTTTTCACGATGACAGTTTTGGGGAAGGTGATTTCTCCTTTCGACGCCATCATTGCTAAGCTGTCGGCCAACAAGTTCTCATCTCGGCTTTGTTGCTATTAGTGTTGAAAGCTCTGTCAACATACATTGTCCATACCGGGACTCCCTGGAGCTCGTCTTGGCAGAGATCGCCCCATGTACCCATATCATCCCCCCCTAAGTCATCGGTGAATTCAGCTATGAAATCAGCGATGGCTTGTGCTTTAATCGAGGGGCGAGGTCTATAGACGATGTCAAACTCACTTAGTTTGAGACCATTTAATCAACGTCCCCGACTTGTCAAAATTGAGTAGGACTTGCCTTAGAGGGTGGTTTGTGAGGACGGCTATCATGTGTGCTTGGAAATATGGTTTAAGTTTACGAGAAGAAATGACCAGAGCTAGAACAAGTTTTTAAAGGTTGGGTTACCTTTTTTCGGCATTGACCATGGCCGTGCTTGTGTAGTAGATGGGATGTTGGGTACCATTCCCGTCCTCCCGTACCAGTACGGAACTCCTGGCTGTTTTTGAAATTGCTAGATAAAGGAGTAGTACATCCCCTAGTCTAAGCTTGACGAGCAAAGGGGAATGACTGAGGTAGCTTTTAAGCTGGAGAAAAGCATCCTCACATTCGGGGGTCCACTCCAACTGCTTTCCCCCTTTTAAAGCTTTGAAGAAAGGCTGGCATTTATCAATGGCCAGAGAGATGAAGCGGCTGAGGGCGGCTACCTATCTAGCGAGGCTCTGAACTTCCTTGACAGTGCGTGGCGATCTCATCTCTAATATGGCTTTGATTTTGTCGGGGTTTGCCTTGATGTCTCGATGTTGCACCATAAATCCAAGGAACTTCCCCGACGATACTGCAAAGGCACATTTCTTAGGGTTTAACTTTATATGGTTAGCTCGTAGGATTTGAAAGGTGGTCTGGAAGCCCTGCACATGGTAGTTGGCTTGATGGATTTGGTGATCATGTCATCAATGTATACTTCCATGCTTTCTCTAGTTATTCTTTGAATAACATGTTGACCAAGCATTGATAGGTGGCACCCGCATTCTTTAGACCAAAGGGTATGATGCTGTATCAATAAACCCCTATGTGTGATGAAGGTCGTCTTTTCCTCGTCGGCTGGATTCATTTGAATTTTATTGTACCCAGAGAAGGCATCCATGAAGCTTAGCAACTCAAGGCCAACTGTGGCATCTACGAGCTGATCAATACGGGGAAGTGGGAAGCTGTCTTTGGGGCAGGCTTTGTTAAGATCTGTGAAGTCGACGCACATGCGCCACTTGTCGTTTGCTTTCTTAACCAAGACTACGTTAGAGACCACTCGGGGTATGTCACCTCGCAGATGAAACCTGCCTTAAAGAGCTTTTCGACTTCTGCGTCAATTGCATTGCAGCGCTCTTGATTGAATGTGTGGCGCTTCTACTTGATTGGGCGGAAGGAGGGGTTGACACTAAGCTTGTAAGAAGAGATCATTGGGTCTATCCTCGGCATGTCTGCGTAGGACCATACAAAGACATCCTTGTATTCTCAGAGTAAGCAAATGAGACTGTTAGTGTCAGATTCGGTCATGTTGGCACCGATTCTGATTGTGCTTAAGGGGTATTCCATGCAGACTTATACGCACATCATCGACTATACGGGTTCCCCTTCGGAGACATCTTTGGAGAGATGTGGGTCAAGCGTGGAGTCCATTCCTTGTTGTGTCGAAGCATTGGTTATCTCCGACGGTAAGAGGGCCTTATGGGAGCGGGGTTTGGGAGGTTTGCTTAGGGTGGGGAGGTTGTCAGAAGGTGGAGGGATGGCATCAACAGAGGCGGGGATGTTTACTACTAGCTGAGGTATAGTTTCTGCAAGGGTATGGAGGTTCTTTGAGGGTGGAAGGGTGATATTTGCAGGGGCGGGGATGTTTGCTGTTGGTTGAGGTATAGTGTCTGAAGGGTTGGGTAGGTTATTTGAAGGTTGAGAAGTAGTGTTAGCTGGAGCGGTGAGGTTTGGTGTTGGCTGAGGTTTAGTGTCTGTATGGGCAAGGATGTTGGTCGTGGGCGGGGAGGTATAGTGATTAAGTTTGTTTAGACAAAGCCTTTTTTTGGTCGGCTTTCTTGGTTGTTTGGGAACACGTTGGGGCCGGCGGTAGTAGGCATCCGCTTGCTCTACGGAGGCAATGTGGAACGTTCCTTTAGTCGCATTGGAGTAGTATCTTCAGACTGTTTTTTGGCAACGCTTTATGGTCACGATCCCTGTTGGGGTGGGGACCTTCATAGCCAGGTAATGCATGGAGACGGCACATTGGGATGCGATCATGTACAGGGGACCAAGGATACAGTTATATGCACTTTCCCTGTGGACAACCAAAAATTCAACAAGATGAATAGAATGGTGATATCCGTTAGTTATAGTAACTAGTAAGGATACAATCCCTTCGGGCATAACCATCTCGCCTGTAAAGCCAACCAAAGGGGTCCTTTATGGGCGCAACTTTATTGATTTATTGTCCATTAGTTGCAAAGCATCCACGAAGATGATGTCAGCCGAGCTTCCAGTGTCGATCATGGTTCTTGTAACGTTGTGGGAGGCAATGTTAATTGTCACCACCAAGGCATCGTCATGGGGGTAAAGTATTCCGTCGGCATCGTCATCGGAGAAGATAATTGGCATCGGATGGGTAACTTGGGAATTAGGAAGTTTGTAGTTAAGATTGACTTCGTGGCCATGGTGTAGGGTCTGGGCTGTAGTTCTTGCATAATTCTTGTTTGCTCGGTTGGATGCACCTGTAATAGTGGGTCCCCTAACAATGGTGTGAACTCTTGGGTTGGGGGCCCAGTGACCCTGATGTTTCGTGGCCCTTGGGGAGGATACATTAGGGATGCCTGCTTAGTCTTGCTTCCGTAGCTCCGCTCGACTTCTTCTAACATCAGCAAGGAATTCTAGTAACTTGGCGTTGTTGATGAGAGTTTGGATCTCGTTCCAAAGGACGAAACATTCTGCAGTGGTATAACCAATATCTCTATGAAATTCACAATACTTATCAGTTCGTCTTGGGTGAGGACTCTTCCTCATTGGTAGGGGATCCCTGAGCAGGCCCTTATGCTTGATCTGAAAGAATATTTGTTCTTGGGTAGTGTTGAGCGCATCATAATATGGGAGGCAGGGTATCAAGGGTTGGGACTCAATCCGTGGTCGATCTAAGAGTTAGGGACGATCACCCAGTTTGGGTTGGCGTAGTCCTCTAGGCGGAATGGGACTAGGGTATGGTCCACTTCTGCGATGAGGTGGTGGGGAGTGTCGGGTATGCTCTCACCTTTTAGGATGATTAGTTGCTGGCAGTTGGTTCATCTCATATTTTTTTATGGTGCATCGCTCTTTTATGTCTATTAACTCAAGGAACCGGTGGTGTGCAGCAACGTATGTTTTTGGCTCATTGTGCTTGATAAACTTTTTATAGACCTTCTCATCCTTGAGATTTCTATAAAAGATCTCTATGGTTCTTCTCTCAGTGTAAAGACCAGCATATAAGACCTTCTTGTGACAACGCTTTACATAGCTGTCTAATGATTCTCCCTCTCGTTGCACCACCTGTGACAAGTCTGAGAATCCCCATTGTTCTTTTTTTGCAAATTGAAGCTGGGTGAGGAACTCCCGCTGAAGTTGTTGCTAGGATGAGACGCTCTTATGAGGAAGGCTCTTGAACTATGCCTTGGCAGTACCCCTTAGAGTGTGGGGGAAAAGGCGACAGATGACATTATTTGTGATGCCTCTGATGGCCATTTGGCCCTTATAGTTCTCAAGGTGTTCGATGGGGTCGGTGAGTCCCTTGTAAGGAGGCATGTTTGGCATAGTGAAGTCTTTGGGTAGATTTTCGATGATGATTTGCTTTGTGAGTGGAGAATGAAAAGAGGCTAGGGGGAGATCTTCTGGGACTACCTCTTTTGCTTTGGCCATCTTATCCACTCAGTCACGGAGGTAGTGTAGTTCGGCAAGGATGTCCTCAGTGACCACCCGATTTTTAGTGGACTCTTCGTCTTCATGTTGATGCTTAGTGTTCAGCTTATCATGAAGGTCGACAAAGGTGGGTTCGAGGTGTTGCTTCGCTCTTTCCCTAGCACTGTGGTTGGTGGCGATAGAGTTAACATCTCCATTACTGATAGGTTCTCCCCGTGTGGCGTTTTGGGGGGTTTTGCTTGGTCCTGCTCTAGTGGATGGGGCTGGTGGGGTGGTGTCATTTGGTGGTGGGCTGGGGATGACTCCGTTGGGTAGGTTAGGGTGTAAAATGGCTTGTAAGGCATTTTGTATTAGGTACTGTACATCTTCTCAAGTCAAAGGCTTCTCTTTTTGTTTGGGGGCTGGTTTGGCTAGGGCTTTGCCTTTAGTTGCACGAGTTCGATGTGCAATGGTTTGGGATTGCTGATCATCCCCCTCAAGGTATTTTCTTGGTGGCTGTCAACCTCTGGTGGGTCGTTGGTAACCATGTTTGGTAGCTTAAGAATGTGCCTTAAGAGGTCAATGAGCTAACTTTTATGGGTAAATGTGCTGTTTTCAGAGTAGAGGAGAGATTTTTTAGGGGAAAGGAAATGTGTTTGTGCGTAAAGGAAATATTTTTATGGGTAAAAGTGAATTTTTTTTTTAGGTGTGGGTGTTAGGAGAAATGTGTAATTTTGTTAGAGGAAGTGGTTGATTTTTGTGAGGAGGTGGGTATGTATGACTTTGTGGTAGTAGGTATTTGAAGGTGAGGAACTCTTTTTGTCAATAGAGGTTGGAACAGTGGCTTCTTGTTCGAACCATGCAGACGGCGCCAAAATGTTTTGGCCTGGAAATGGTTCAGCCCAAAACATTATGAGATCTTCTCTGATAAAGGATGACTTAGGGTGAAGATAGAGGCTGAGGTGTTCTGAGATAGTTCATTGGGGATGTTGAGGCAGGGAAGAACCTAAAATCAAAGAGAAAATCCCGTTAGAGGCGGCGCCGCAGTGGCCGGCTATGGTACTCCGACGGTTAAGTCAGTGAAAGGTGGGTGGAGGAGATGGGTTCTAAAGGAAACCCACAGAACAATTTAATTAAGAGAAAATAGAGTAAGTTCTCCTAGGTTTTTTGTGGGCTTACCTTCCTAGTAAACTAACCTGACTTTTATAGTGGAGTGCCCCTGAGGGCATCTTCGTGTCCTTTTGGATATGTGGTGGGTCGCTATAGGTGGTTACCCTCCTCAGGTAGGGTTTTAAGAGTAATTTGGCTCATGTTGTTGGTGGCTTTGGGTATTTTGTTGTGACAGCTGTTCTTTTAGGGACAGTCTATGGTGATAGTGTGTCCCCAAGCTTTATTGGTTCAATTTGAATGGGCCAATTGGGTTGGGGAGCATCTAAGCTCTATGGACATGGTGCAAGTGGCATGTCCATGGTCCCTTTTTTAGCCTAACTTGGTTGGCTTTTAGGGAGACATTTCAGAGGTAGCTCAGATGGGGATCGTACGGTATTGTATGGCTCAGTGGCGCTCACGCGATTGCCAGGGCTTCTCAACTTTGCATTGCCATCTGGTGTAGCGAGTAGAGTTTTGGGGGATTGGTTTTTGTTAGTTGTCGTCGGCCTTCTGAGGTCCCTTACGTCCCATCTCCCTCGGTCAACTTCCCTTAGGCTCTTTGACGCTGTCATCCTCCCACGGTCAACTTCCCTTAGGCTTCTTGACACCATCATCCTCCCCCAGTCAACTTCCCTTAGGCTCCTTGACATTGTCTAAAGTCATATTCCCCTGGTGTCGTGACCTTAATTTCCCTAGTGAACAATTTACCGCCAATTATTATTATTATTATTATTATTATTATTATTTGTTTTTTAATATACTCAATCCACTTGTTCAAACAGCTTCGGGCTGCTAATGAATTTTTGAAAAAAAAAAACTCAAAATTGAATATAATTTGTACACTCAAATCGATTCATAACAATTTTTTATCCTATGCGCTCATTCAATACTTTTACTCTGCACACTCTTTCAAGTGACAAAACTATCATTTATTAAAACTATTCCCTTAATTATACATTTTTCTTTTTTACACCCATAAAAATCTTCATCATTCTTACATTACTTTAAATAATGATTCCCAAACTTGTTGTCAAGATTCAAGATTTGCGTTGAAATTCGTTTAGTTGAGATTTGATCATATGCTATATATATACATGCATATATTTTGTCAAATAATTAGCAGGTCTGGACATATTCTATTATGCGTATCAAATATGTATCTCTGTTTTCCCTCTACATTAACGTCTTTTCTTCATGTTAGTTATTTGCAAAGCAGCAAATACTAAAGATTGTGCCCGAATTGATTATTTTCAAATCAGTTTGGGGAATAAAACGGAGCACTATTCTTTTATAATTACTAAAACAAGAACTTTTTGAGACAGGAGGAGTAGGACTAATAATAATCCTCACAGACAACAGTACAGTATGCTGCACCATTATATGGCAATATTGAAATAATTTTGAACTCTATAACCAGAACCAGCATAAAAGATTACCACCCAACTTTGCTTCCTTTGCAACTTGCCTTAACCAAAACTATTGTCAAAACAACAATGATATTCTCACCAAGCTTTGTACAAAGCTTTGAACAAATGGGACCTTTTTGTAAATTTTGTCAAAATTTTGTGATATTATTAATTTTGGATAACTAGACAATTTGTCCTTCCATCTCTTATACATCTTTCTTTAAAATTTTTTAAACTTCTAACTATAATTTTATACAGGTTTAGATGATTATCATATTCATAAAGATCTATTGGTTCTAAATTAGGACCTGCATTAATAATTATTTGTCTCTCCTATGATAGAGACTAAATTTTTTCTTCTAACATATCTATGTATTCCTAGGCTACCATTCCAACTTAGACACATTCAATCCAAGCTTTCACATAAAGATTGTAATATAAATTCGGCATTTTGAAGTAAAAAGTTCATATTATTATTATCCATTATAGGCGATTTTGAGTCCTGTTATTAGCTCTACACCTATCTTGAATTACTTCAAGACTTGTTAAAATAGATTCCATTAATGCTATCCTATTTTCTTCTTCAAAGGCATCAAATATATCATATTCATCTTTACCATTTATTCTAGTAATATTTCTATATTGAATTTTCTTGAGATTTAAATGATCTTTAATTATAGTAATTGCATAAATAATTTGGTATTCTTGACTAAAATCCAGATTATCTAAAGCATTTAAAAACTTGATAACAGATCGCTCTATGTTTTAAGAATTTGAGCTACTTTTATCACTTCTAAGCTTATATTATCCAAGAAAACATCCAAGGCCCAACATGCTTCCGTTTGTTGCTAAAATTTAAGAAGACAGTTTAGAATTACTAACCAGTGTACTATTTCTCGGAATTCTAAGACAGACTAGCTAATTACCTCCAACCATAGAGAGGTCCATGGTTAGCACTGTTATAGCTCCACACATCTAGCAAGATCACCTCGGCGACTATTCCACATGGCTTAACGCAACACACTGCTCCTCAGCCTAGAAGGATCTATCTGAGTTCTTTTCTTCCAAACGTCTCTGGAAGAGTGCTTAATAATATGAAATCTTCTTCGATTAGCACAAGTTCTGACATGAAAATTGCTTGATTTATTTCTTAAAATATATAAGGTAGAAGATAATAATTTCACTCAAAAGGATTTATTTATTTCATGGCTCGAAATTTTTACAAAAGAGAGAATGACAGAAGCTTTGAAGGTTAGAGATGGCTACAGGATCGATTGCCTCTCTCCTTCTTACATGATTTATTTATATCTTTGAAAAGATAAGATTACATGATAAGATTACATCACACGTGTTACATCTTTTGGAAGCTTGGAGATATCCTTAAGATAAGATGTCCCCTCTTCTTTTATGCCTGATGACATCTGTCCTTGTACTAATAATCTTTATCTTTTTGGCCTTTTCCTTCGAATTATTAAAGCTTGTTAAGCTGGCATCTTTTAACTTTGTTGTGGACCCTTTACATGCCTATTATCAGCTCCTCGTCTACTAACATGTCTCCATCACTGGATCCATCTTTGGATTTTCCATAGCAATAGCCATAATTATTTTGGTGTTTTAACACCTTGCATATTTCGTGAGGTGTTGGCAGACTAGACTCTACAAGATTGTTGAATATTGCTTTTTTCTTTTTAATGATGGCTTGTATGGCTAAGATATTTTCTTTCTACTTATAGAAAAGATGATATATTCTTTTGTGGTCTTATAAAGCCACACACATTCTTTGCTTATCCTTTCAAGCTGTTCATTAAGAACTTTCATTCCTATTGCCCTTTTTGTGGTGAGTGCTTTGGGCTCAAATAATTATGGGTCATAATCATTATAATCCTAGTCTAAATCAATTGTGGGACTAATCTTTTTGCTGCTAACTCCAACCTGTATTATGTGTAGAGCTGGATACCATTTGTTATCACAATATTCAGAACAAGCACGGAAGAATTTGACAAAAATGGCTTCTTTTGTCCTGCTTATCTTTTTGAGTTCAATGGCGGCTTCTTTGATCTTTTCGGGGAGTAAGTCTAATTCCCTAAAATTTTTATCAGTATAAATGAGATTAAGAAAACTATAATCAAACATATCTTTTATCATTTTAGGATCACCTCCTAAAACGAAATTAATCCTTAGGTATAACCCTAAATGATCTGGTATTATAGCCTAGATATGACGAATCCCATAGGCTATTTTACCAATTGTTTTATATTCATAAGCGTAGTCATTTTCACATGGGATTTTAACTCTTGAAATTGACTGCCCGCTTTTAATATATTGGGGTTTTAAACTCTGTGAAAAGCTTTGAGAATCCTCTCCCTTCATATACTGTTCTTTGAGATCATGGATTGAGAGGAACTTCTCTGGAATTGGGATCTTTGTATTCTGTGAAGAACATTGGGCGATCTGGCCGTCATTTTGGTTCTTAAAATGGACCCTTTTTAGCATTTTGCTAATAAATTCTTTTGAAGTTTGTACTTCTAGATTATTTTGCAAACTTTTGTGTGGGCAAAGTTTGTTCAATTCTTCTTGGGCAGCATCAATCATAGCAAGCCCATCATAAATTATTTCATTGCCCTTGAGAAGCAATTCTTGACCTTCAGAGCACATCATTATGCCTTTTATTATTCTGGAAAGGTTTTTATCAATTGTATTCTCAGTTGAGAAAATCTGCAATACAATTATTAGTTCCTTTAATATTTCTGCAAAAAATTGCTGCCATCTAATTAATCTCTTATATTGAGGGAGATTAGACAACTTATTAAATATAAATCCTTTAACTTGATTGTTATCAGATTTTACTTTAAATTTCTTGGGTAATAAAAAGAAAGTAAATTTAGCTATTCCATTTTTAATAGCTAATAATTCTTTTTCATTACTATGATAATTCTTTTCTGCAGGCTTAAATGTTCTGCTAGTATATCTACAAATCTTTTCTGGATCTATTTTTAATATTGCACCCCAGTGATTATCAGAAGCATCGGTTTTAAGAATTAAATTATCACTGGTCATTGGAAATCCTAATCTTGGTAGATTTTTATATTTTTCTTTTAATTTTTTAACTACTTGAGTATGAGATTCTTCCCAAGATTTTGTATTATTCGTTTTCAATAATCCTTGTAAGGGTTGTCTTTCTTTTGCTAAATTTTCTATGAACCTTCCGCATAATTAAGATATCCTAAAAATCTTTAAATTTGCTCCTTAGATTCTAATTTATCTAGGAACAAACATATTTTTTCAGAAATATGAGGTTGCATTTCTATTCCTGTTTCATCTATTATTAATCATAGAAATTCAATCTTAGGTTTCATTATCTCAGCTTTCCTTTTAGAAAGTAATATCCCATGTTTCTTGCACTTTTCTGCAAAAGAAACTAAATGAGTAATATAATCAATTTCATTATTGGAAAATATTAATATATCTTCCACATAAACAATGCAGAATTCATGAAATTCTTTGAAGATTTTATCCATTCTTCTTTGAAATATTTGTGGTGCATTTTTTAATCCAAAATCAATATATTGTCCTTGTAATGTACTAAAGGTAGTAAGTGGTATATTTTCTTCTTCAAGCCTAATTTACCAAAAGCCTGATTTGCAATCAAACTTATTAAATATCTTTTTATTAATTACAGAAGTAATTAATGTATCTTTGTGAGGTAAAAAGTATCCATCAAATTTAGTATATTTATTTAATTCTTTATAATTAATAACCATACGAGCTTTTCCTTGTTTAATTTC
Source organism: Clausena lansium (assembly GCA_030449835.1). Taxonomy (NCBI): domain Eukaryota; kingdom Viridiplantae; phylum Streptophyta; class Magnoliopsida; order Sapindales; family Rutaceae; genus Clausena; species Clausena lansium. The sequence continues at coordinate 2,332,738 of JASUUF010000086.1, read as the reverse complement.
CGCATGATTCCTAACCATAAAGGCTGGGCTGCTATGTAGACTTTTAGATTCTCGAATAAGTTTGAGATCTAAGAGTTCTTTAATTTGTTTATCAAATTCTATTAAATCTTCTTGCCCGTATCGCATAGGCTTAACTCTTATAATAACATTTGGATCTTTTAATTCTATCTTGGCATAAGTTTTATTAATTTTCCATAATTGAATTGGATTTTCACCAAAATTTTTATCAAGTTTTTCTAAAATATTTTCATAATCGGATATAATTTGATTAAGTTTTATATTGAAATCACCACGCTGGCTGCGGCGAAAATAAAATTTGCGAGTGGTGTGCTTAATAGGATTATAAATTCTTGATATGGTAAGGGTATAGTGACAGGGTGTTTTAAGAGTAATTATTTCGTTAGTTATTATATAAATGAATTGACGAAGGAAATTAACTCCTAAAAGTATATCTGCTCCCATATGATCATAAGACCATAATATTAGTATGCTTATTATATAATCTTTGATTTGTATTAAGGCTTTTATTCAACATATTCCGAGAGAAATTTGTTCTCCATTGATTCCTTGTCCCTTTAAAGGTTTGTAATCTTTCCAATATGACTTTGGATAAATTTATGAATTAGCTAGGCTAACTCCGGAACCGGTATCAATTAAAGCATAAAACCATTCAGGTTTATGTTTATAATAGGGTACAATTACTTTTATATATACTATAAATGGATTATACATATCTTGATAAAGTGTGTTTAATCCCTTCAATTGTTATTGACATTTCTTTATCTCCTATGCAATAAGGAGAGAAATTTTTAAGGAAATTCATTCCTAACAATAAAGGGTTTATAACTGTTTCATATTCTGGTTCTATAATGAAAGCAAAGATAAATTCTATTTCTTGTGCTAACCTATTGACTGAGGTCATAGATGCTTCTAATCCCTTTTTATTAATCTTGAGATATTATTTTTTTATCAAAGATTAATTCTTTATTAAAAGAACCTTGTTTTTCTATTTCCTCATCCTGATATAAATTTTTATTATCTATTTTTTCAATTCTCATTCTGATTCCGAACTACTTGAAGTTTCCTCAGAAAGATAGTATATGCTATCATTTTCACTAATATCTTCACTATCAGTGATTAATTGTAATTTATCAAAATCTTAAAATATTTTAATGTTTAATTTCTTTTTCTTAAGACACTCATTTGTATAATATCCTTCTTCATTGCATAACTAACATTTACATTTTTTAAGCGTTTTTGCCTTAGATTTTCCATATTTGTTCATTTTAAAGAACTTTCTCTTATATTTATTTTTCTTGTAATATTTTTTATTGGTCTTGAAAATTTTCTTCTTTTTAAATTTTCTCTTATGTTTATAAATTTTTTCTGAACATCCAAATCTAGGAGATTTTTCTAATCTTGAACAACATAATCCTCGATTCTATTTCTTCATTAATCTTCTATCTCTTATTTCAGAACACCACTGATTTACTCTATTTTGAGCAAACCTAATTCTACTTCCAAGAGTATCAGTATTAGTAGTATCATCGTATTCTTGGCTATATTCTTTCATAATATTTTTACCCTATGAGTCTAGTATTTTCATAAAATATAAATTATTATAATACATCTTTGTATTATCTTCTTCTGTAAATTCACATTTATAATATAGTTCTTTGAAGCTAATGTTTGTGCTTCTAAGTAACATATATCACATATTTCAAGCCTAATTAGCTTTCTCATATTTTTCATTCTTTTTCTGTCTAATTCTTGCCGATAATCGGCTTCCCAATCTTCTTCTAAGAATTCTCTTCTTATTTCACTTTCAAACCTTGTTAAGATTTGTTCTTGGGATTCATTTTCATTAGGGTTTTCCCCATATAACACTTTTTTTTTATTATTTACACTTAATCCCATAAACCATTGTGCAACTATTCCTACAAATGAAGTTTTAAGGAATTCAATGTTATTATGTCTATTTAGATTATAAAATGCTAATGCTATCTTCATGGATTTTACCCAAACAGTTATCATTTTATCTCTATCTTTAACACAATCTAAGTCTAACCATAAACCCTCATGACTGATGGGTATTTCTTAATATTCTCCTGGTGTTTTATATTCTCTCTTAGGTCTTCTACTTGGCCTAAAATATTGACTTTGTGATCTTTCATTTTCGTATGTTGGTATTTCTTCTCTAGCATAAAAAGCTCTATTACTAGATTCACCTTGTTCATAGACTCTTGGTTTTGATTCATTCATTTTTAAATGTTCAATTCTTTTTTCAATATCTTTTAAATTTATGAAGATATTTTCCTCTTATTCATCTATTTCTGATTCTTCATTATTATCAGATAACTCTTTTAATCCATTATTAGCATTTTCGCTTAACATTCTTAAACTTATCAATTTTTCATTACTTTTTATTTTGCTATATATCGGCCTCACCATAGGCTGAATTTCATTGATTTTCTTTTCATTAAAATAAATTACTGTATCTTGTAAAATTTTATTCTGTTATTGAATTATCATGAGTAATTCTTCCATGTTATTATCAATTCTTTGTACTTCAATTTTCTTGAAATTTTTTATGTATGTTTATGGCAAATTTATTACTAAGTTGTTTAACAATTTTCTCAATTTTATTTAATTGACGTTCTATTTTATTTAATCTTATTTCTATTGAATTCTTATTTATTATATCTATAATTTTTTGTTTCAATATTTCTAGATCTTCAATTTTGCGTTCATTTATTATTTGTTTAATATATTCAAATTCTTGACTCATTTGATTTCCTAATCTTTTGATTTGATCTATGTTTACATCATTAAAATTTCTTATTTCAAGTATTTCATTTGTACTTTCTATATCATTTATGGTTAAATTAGGATTTCCTAATTTTTGTAATAAATATAGAGAAATTCAGTTTAACTGATTATTTCCCCACATATCGGAATTATTTAATAAATCAAAAGGTTGAAATCTTCTATATGTGTATCATCTTTGTCTATAACTAGATGGTGGAAAATTACTAGTTTATATATTTTGTGAAATTATTAATGGGTCAGGTAATTTATTTATTATACCATCTGCATAGTATTTCATTACTTTCTATTAAATATTTGTGACATATAATGTCTCTTATTTCTTTGGGAATATAATTATTCTCTAATCCTTTATTTATAAGGTAGAGTTTATGCATAAATAAATCTTTATATCCTTATAGTATATTACTAGAAGGATAATATTACTTCTAATTCTTTTGTTATTCCAATTATATTCTTCTCTATGTTAAATAGTTAAAAGCCTATTATAATATATTATAAGATTTTCATGATAATCTTCAACAGAATTGATCCCATTGTTCCCATAAAAAATTACATCTAGAGACTTCTATTCTTATTCTATCTAATAAGAGTGGATCTATATTTAAATTTCTTCTATTTATTATTATTAATTCTCCAATTCTAAATTCTTGTGCTTTTGCTAAATATAGTTGTTCTAAATTTTTAATTTCTAAATTTCTTCTTTCACATGGATAATATTGCATGTGTTTACCAATGTTATATTTTATAGTTTTGCTATCTATTAATAAATTATATCCATCAAGATTAATATTATAAACAATTATTTCATCATCCATTTTTAAATAAATTATTTAAACCAAATACTTGGCTCTGATACCAGTTTTACGGAAATCTCAACTCTCAACCCAAGACAAATACAGGAGTGTAAATGGTTAATCTTCAAAGTTTTTAGCAATTTTCATAATTTTGATAAATCAAAGTGCACAGTTTTGTGCAATCTTTTGTGCATTCCTTGGTGAGAACATCTTTTTCCTTGTCAAAATTAATGTTGGAATAATATTCAATGAAGATCTGGTCCAGAATTCTATACTTTATTGAAGTTTGAGACGAATCAGTGTGAACATACTTTTATGTTCAACGTATAATCTCAATTGTTACCTCTTTAATCCTTTATTTTCCTCACTAGTCTTTTATTTCTTTGATCATTTTAGTCATTAATTTTTTGCTCTCTCCATATGTTCCTAAACTCTTTTTTTTTCCTTTTTGCTGACTTTCTCTTGATCATAATTACAGAGCCCAACCTTTCGACTGAAGAATTTCAAGTTAAAACTGATTTTGTTTTCTAATACTAACGGTTATGCCTATATTTTTATTTAACCCGAGCTCAAGGACCCACATCTAATAACTTATCCTAATCTGAATAGGATAAAACAAAAGATAAGAGATAAGTTTTCCTAATTCAATTATACTTCTAACTATTTTCTCTTATATAAAGAAGTCATCACTCAGCAATACGATAACGATCAAAGGTACGCAGGCGAAATAGGCATATTAGAAAAGGGGGTATAATATCCTCCAATCCTTTTCTCCTATTCTCTTTTCTCTCTCTTATTTATTTATTATTGCGTCATTTCCAATCTCTGACTTAAGTATCGGAGGATCTACGCAGGTAACACCCCCGGCGACCCTTGATAAATTATTGTTTTGTAGGATTCCGATCACCGAGCTCTTTGCTCTCAATAATGGTAATTCCGAGGACATCAAGCTCTCTCTAGCTCGTTCCCAAAGTAAACGAACTATTTCTCTACTCTTATTTTCGATCCAAATTTTGGTATCAATACTAACCATTTTAATATTGTTGTTGTTGTTCTTGTTATTATTATGATTATTTTCAAAAATGAAATTCAATAACTGAGAAATTTGTTTATTTTGGGGACTTAATATAGGAAAACAAGAAAAACGAAAAAAAAATAATTTTTTAATAACAGAGTCTCCATTATTTTTTGAAGGCTAATTATCCAATCTCAAATACATATTTTTTGAAGGTTAATATCAAATTATCCAATCTCATATATATATATATATATGAAGCAACACTTTCTCTATTTTAACTCAAAACTCATGTGAATATCTATATTTTAATTGTACTACTTTCCTAAAAAGATAATTAGGAAAAATATCAAATTAAAAAAGAAAAATAATTTTTTTTTATTTTGAAAAATATTCTTACCTCACTCACAAACTATTCCTACAAGGGCAGAAATATTATATAACACTGCCTATATTTTACCCTCTCTAATATTTGGGAAACGTCTACTCCACTCATATTTTGAAAGGGAGAAGACTGGCTTCACTTAGAATTGAGGAAAGAATTAAACCCCCACAATATTTTTGTGGAGGTTCGAACCACTACCCTCACAATTGTGACTTTATGAGGGAGTGGCTTATTTAAGACAAGAGATAAATTTATGAAATCATTTATTATTTTAATAAATACAAAGATTGATTTAATAATTCCTTAATATCAAATCTCAATTACAAAATCTCAAGCCTTTTTTTTTCCAATTATAAATTCAAAAAATATATAAACTATTACTCTAAATAAATGGAGCTCAAATGTGGTTGGATGCAACGTACCCCATCTATTAAATACAAGTTACCATAATCACGTCCCTTCTCTTCAATTTCTAATAACGCGTGCTATGATTCAAATTTGATTTCGGAAACATCTGAAGATGGCAATGGAACGGGGCGGATTCAGGCTCCGGAATCATCCCCAATCTTATAGTGATCTCTGAACCTGCCTCATTTCTGAAAATTTATTATTTTGAGGATGAATTAAGGATATGTCCAAATATCTCCGAGTGGAGATGTAATTTTTTCTCTAAATAAAGTACAAGGAGAGAATGTTGGTGAGTTTTTACTTTAAGGGTGAGTTTGGCATACTGTATTGTATTATGTTGTATTGCATTATTTTAATACAAGTGTATTGCATTGTGCTTTATTGCATTTGGACTGTATTATAATAATAATGTACAATATTTGGTGTTACAATGTATTATATTAATTTTATGTTATCCTATGTTTGGTGCTACACTGTATTGTATTAATTTTTAATAATACTATATTAATTTTTTTGTGATTAGTTTATATTATATATTTAGAAAATAATATTTATTAGTTATATTAAATTATTTTAAAATAATTAATTTTTCTGATTAATTTAAATTATATATTTAAAAAATAATATTTATTAATATTTAGAAAAATACTAAATATAAAAATATTAAATTTTAGAAATTTAACAATTTTTTTTAGTGTAATCAACCATATGCCTTTGGCAGTAATGAATTAAAACACAACTAGTACATATTTTGCTTATTTTATAAAACAAATTGTAAAATAAATTAGAAAACAATAAACACAAATCTGACAAATCACATCATATCACACACCATCTTTATCTCTTATCTTCCTCTTTTATCATAACTCAATCTCCATCTCCAATTCTTTTTCGTCCTTCTTCTCTCTTCTTATCTTCTTCCTCTGTTCCCCACCCCCCCCCCCCCCCCGGTCATCAATCGACAACTTTTCTTTATTTTCTGGATTTTTTACATCCTTTATTTATTTTTTTTCTAAAGTCACCACAGATCTGCATAGATTTATAATTCTTATTCCGTCTCCTAAATTCAACAATTCAACACCACAATCTCCACTAACCCCTTAACCACTCTTTCTTACATCAACTCCTTTGCACTTCTAGATTTCATGAAAATGATTTCAATAGATTATTATTATAATAATTTTAGACAAGGCATTTGCTATTTTGGGCTCTTGAGAAATTGAAGGAGAAGGGAGGAAAATCTTTGAGTGAAAGGCGAGTGAGTATGAGAGAAAAGTTTTGTTTTGGGTTTTAAGAAGAGAAGATTTATTTCGTGGTCGTGGCTGGCGATCATGTTTTAAAGAAGAAAGTATTTTATCTCTTTTTTAATGCAATGCAGTCTAAATATGACACCCCCCACGGGTTTTTTATGCGGCGTTTAGTGTATTACAATGTGGTATAATATAGAGTTCATTTTTTGCCAAACATAGTATTATATTAATTTAATTCAATACATTGTTATAAGGTGGTGTAATGCTGGGTGCCAAACACACCCTAAAAGAATTATTTTTACATACTTTCCTAGCATCCAAGCATACAAGCACATTCTAGAAAATGCAAAATCCCGAAAAAAAAAAAAAAGTAACAAAAAACATACATTTCCAACGTCTACAAGAGTCAAAGAAAACATCAAAATTTTGCAAGATCTACTATGTAAATACATCTGTAAATAAAATTGAGTGGAGTTTTGGTGATTCACAAGATCAAAGCTCATATTTTTATCTTCTTTCATTTAATTTGCTTTCATACCTGTAAGACAATTAGTAAAGCAAAGATCTAAGCTTCGTAGAAGAGATGTGAGTGAACTTGTGCTATGGAAAGATCGAAGAAGAGGTCGAATAAAGTTATAGAACAAAGAGTGCATTGAAAGATTGCCCTTTTTTTTTTTTTTCATTTTTTGACACTTTTTCATTTGTTCTTTAGTCTTTTTCTAGAGGAGCGAGATAATGAGAGCAAAAGAAATTAAGGTTTGTTCTTTAGATTTCTTTTTTTAAAATTTAAAATTATTTTAAAATTGGGTCGAGTTCGTATACCCGACCAAACCAGACCTAATTTGTTTGTAGGCAAAAGACCCTGTCCCCAGATCAGGTTTGATTAGAGTTTTGAGACTTTTCAAGAGTCCATACCCAACCCGAAATAGTCAGGTTCCATGGGTTCAAGGGCCTATAGGAATTGTTGCCATCTCTAGAAATAATTCTTACATCACTTGCATAATTTACCTTAAAACAGGTGATTACAGTAAAAGTGATTGGGAAATTATTTTACTAAAACTCCTAAACTGAGTTTATTTTATTAAAATAACTTTTAAGTTAACCATCCCAATGAACAATAAAAATTTGTCCTAAACGGATCCAGATAGTGGTGCTTTGTTGTTGGATCCCACAACAGCTAACTAGAGTTGGCAATGAGAGGAGATGGGTCAGGATTTGTCAATATTGATCATGTCTCGATCATGAATTGGATAAAATATGTGTCCTAAATCTTATCTCGAAAATTGCCCTAAATGACATGAGTTATTTTCTTACGAATTGTCTCTAGGGGTGGCAAAAATACCCGCCCGGACCGGATCCGGACCGGACCCTAGCAATATGGATTGGGTAATACCCGGATCGGAGATGAGGCTGGGCCGGTTCTGGACATCACTTGAAAAGACCGAGTTTGGCCCAGAATCCGAATTTTATAAAAGAAAATTATTATAAAATATATATTATTTTCAATAATTATATTTATTTAATTCATTTATTATATATATTTAAAATTTAAACATTTAAAGTTCATATTTTCATGTATAATTTCATTAAAATAAATTAAAAAATTAAAAAAATTATAAAATAAATTAAGAAAGTACATATATAATATTATAAAATATAAAAATCCGGGCTTCAAAACCCGAATTAAGTCCGGGTGGCCCATACCCGGACCGGACCCGAATTTTGCCAACCCTAATTGTTTTGGATGACATGAGTTTTTTGTTATACATTGTAGATTCTGTCATAAACGATATGTCATATGTCTATGATAGACATATCACACTATTATGACTGACATGTCATATAAGTATAATTATTAAAATGACTAGTCATGCATATCTGATCGACATGTTAGATATATGTAATTCATATTATCATACAATTTTGAAAACCCATATTTCAACGCAATGGGATTTTGATTGGAATTTTCAAACATTTCAAATTTGAGTCCCAAATCTCGACCTAACTAGTAAAATAGAATAAAATTTTGTGATGATGATTCGGGGAATTTTGCCAACTCTACAGCTAATAGTTGTATTTTAAATTATTTTAAACTTATTTGTTATTTTTAACAACTATAGGGATTAATTTGAAAATTCCTTAATCTCAATTATAAGGGAAATTATCTCTGCACTATCATTATTTTGTCATATATACATCTAACCACCACAAAATTTTGATATGTTCTCTGTACTATCTTTATTTCTAAACTTGTATCAATCAACCACTTTGACACTAATAACTTAAATAAAATGATTATTTTACTCCTAAATGAATTAAAAGGCCATTTTATCTTACAATATTTTTTAAAATAAAAAATTTTAATAACAAGAATACTTCTGAATTTAATAAAATAAATAAATCTCAAAATTTAAAATGTTAATTTTTGTAATTATAATTTTTAATATTATTTTAGTGATTATTTTAAAGAATGAAAATCGTTTGATAATTGTGATTGTATGATTGATACTTTTTTATTATTTTGAGATAACTTTAAAAAAAAAAAAGAAAAACATTTCGGATAAGTATTACACATTTTTTTAGGTCAAAAGGATTAAAAAAATCAATAATATTTTATCAATTAATTAAATGGTACTCACACACCCAATTTTTCAATAATATTTTATCAATTAAGTAAATGGTAATTAAAGTTTTTTTGCTTTTCAAAATTTATAGAAAAAATGATCTTTTAGTTTATTTAGAAATAAAATAATTATTTATTTAAATTCTTAGTGTCAAAATAATTAATTAATATAAATTTAAAAATAAAAGTAATATAAAAAATATATTAAAATTTTATAATAATTAAATGTACATATGAGATATGAGATATGACCAAACAAACTGGCTGATGAATAATTTCCCCAATTGTAATCTAGGACTTTCGTTATCAGTCATAATCATAATCGTAATCATAATCATAATCATAATCTAGATTCCAGAACTATTCTAAGTAAATGGGACGCAAATATTGTTGGTACTATGGTTGTTGTGGCGTTTACGGTTTACCCCATCTTATAAAAAACAAGTTACCGTACAAAGCGCATGGCCCTTTTTATCGTTTCCTACTTTCCTTTAAAATTTTAATACCCTGTTCCGTGATTCGATGCAATGAGTGAATGGTTTTGCGAAGCCTCTTAAAAAGTCCGGGTCCCACACGCTTCTGTCAGCTAATAATAATTCATGTGATGCACCTCTTCTTACCCAATCATATCTCGACAGGTGTCCAAAATCGTAATTATGAGACGCTATCCTCCTGCTGCCACGCGACCCTATCTGTCAACCTCCGGGTCTACTAGTACTGCTGCTTCTATTATTATAATAGAGATCAGATCTACACTTTCACTCATTCTACTTCACTTCTCTGAAACCCTAATTTGTAAACAAAAAAAAAAAAAATTCAAACTTTCTCCATTTTCTTTAATTTTTTGTTCTTTTAATTAAAACCCATTGTAATTGAGAGAAATTCGATACAGAAGATGTAATGTAGAATTGTTAAACTGATGATTGGTGGGTTCGTTTTGAGAAGAAACATGGATCAAAAGTGGTTCGAGCCAAGGTCAAAGAGGGTTCCAAGGAGGGTCTGGTTAGGTTTTCAAAAATCAATGGGTGTCCTCGTGGGTGGAAATCACACCTCCTCCAGGTTTTGCACTCGCTAAGTTTTCATTTTTGCTTAGTTTTAGCCGGCTTTTTACTCTCACTCAATTTTTGAATTTGACAAACAAACAAACAAACGAACAAGGGTTTTTGTTTTTGAGTTTCATTTTGCTCAAGTTTCGGATATTGAAACTGAAAAGGGATGGATTTGAAGACCTTGAAATTCAAGATCCTTCATGGGTCTGTTGCGAGACGTGTACTTTTACGCTCTTTTATGATTGTCTCGGCTTTGTCCATCGTTCCTTTGCTGCAAATCTTATTTGGGTCCGATCCTGTTATGTTTAATACTGTTTACTCTAATGATTGTACCGTGAGTTCGGGTTATTCAAATCCGTATATCTTTCTGGATCGGCTTATGTATCCCATTTTGGGCTCGATTGAGTCGAAGCAGTGCAAGGAGAATGTCAATTTGACTGTTAGTGTGATTGGAGAGCTAATGGGCATGAAAATGTTGAGTTACGATGTGAAAGCTCTCTGTGTCGGCGAGGGTTCTGCCTCGTCCGTGTATGCATTGCGAGAATTGGGATTTGAATATGCTTGTGGGGTTTACAGACACCCATTTTTCTTGCTGAAGCATAAAAAGTTCGTTTATGAACTTGACTACGAGGACAAATCCTTCGATTTTGTGTTCTCCAAGGATCTAGAAAAGGTTTCTGTCCCTGCACTTCTAGTGCTCGAGATCGAGCGAGTTCTTAGGCCTGGTGGAATTGGGGCTATGCTTGTGGGTATCAGTAGTTCTAGCCCTAATAGCTTGATTAAATCTGCGACTCCAGTTTCATCGATACTGAAGACTTCTAGAATTGTGCATGTTGGTCATGTCGATGGGTTTACTCTGGTTGTTTTCAAGAAAAGAATTGAAACTGTTTCCTACTTTGAGCAGTTTCAACTTCCAGCAGACTGCCAGTCTCATACCAACAATAAACCATTTATGGAGTTCCTTGAGCCTTTGGTGGAGGAAAAGCCAATGGGATTTGAGAAGAAGATTACTTATTTGCCTAAGTTTATTGATGCTGCCTCAAAGAAGCGGTTAGTGTACATCGATGTTGGGGCAGGGGAACATCTGAACTCCAGTGTTAAAAGTTGGTTCTTGCCATCATATCCTGTGGATCGCAAAGCTTTTAATGTTTACTTTGTTGACCATAACACTTCAGTCATGCTATCTTTTGTCAAGAGGCCTGGTATCACCTTTGTTTATCATCCAGACCTCGCTGGAAGTAAGGCTAAAGCCAATCCTGATACTTTCCAAGATCCAAATCCATATGGTGAGGATGATGGTTTCGACTTTCTTCTCTGGTTTAAAGAAACTGTGCGCTTTGCAGATTTCGTGGTTCTGAAGATGAATGCCGGAGAAGTAGAACTGAAATTTCTCACCGAGTTGTTCAAAAGTGGTACCATCTGCTTCGTTGATGAGCTCTTCCTTCGCTGCTCTAATCGTGCAGATGCCAAAGATGCATTGGGTGGAAGCTGCATGGACATCTTCAAGAGTCTCAGAAGCAGTGGTGTGTTTATTCATCAATGGTGGGAAGACTAAAATCCATTGATGTCTAATCGCTGGTATTTGATGTTGTCTTCCATAAACTGTCATAGTGGTTTCCTTTTTAAGTGTTGTTGCTGTGTCTTGTTGTTGTTTATGTTCCTCGTCCAAGTTGCTTTGTGGTTGGGCACTTGTGCTAGTTATGCTAAATAAACAACCATGAACTTTCTATTTTATCGAATGAATCGTGTTGTCTGTTGTGTTCTTAATCTATTATTGCTTAATTGTTATTACTTGCTTCTCGACCATTAGTCACCAAACCAAAGCTTGAAGCTCTGGATGGTGTCATGAAGCTGAAGGTGCTGAATGATCAGCAGGCTCTTATGCTCTTAGGAGAAACCTCAGTTGCAACTTTCAGTTAATGAGGGCACCTTACACATATGGATGTAATGGGAGCTGGTATAATTGAATGTTACACAACCAATTCTTGAGATAACAGCTTAATTGAAAGTGACAACTAATTCCGTCAGCCGACCGCAATGGGCTAGATTACGTGACTCACTTGGTATAATTTAAAATGTAAAATTTGCATATGTAATTGAACTTGCACAAAGTTTTTTTTTAATCTTTATTATTATTATTATTATTTAATGTGTGGTTAATTTTTTCTGGGTCCTGAGTCTCACTATTTTCGAATCCAACATTAACCTGTTAAAGTCCATCAATATATCAATAGCCTAATTTTAATAAATTAACAATCTTGCTTAAATACAAAAGAAAATGAAGTCAATTAAGAGAAATTCCGAAGGGCATGCCTTTCTTTTAATGGTCTTGTGCACTTGTAAATTTTTAAAAGAGAATATCAAGACCTTCTTTTGACTATAATATCTTTGGGCTATATTAATTCAAAAAAATTGATTATTTTTTTTTACAATGAATAGAAATATGATATTAAAATAAATAATATACATTTTAATATTTAAAAATATATTTTAATATTTTACAATCTATTAGATATGTTTTATTATATTAAAGTAAATTTTACAATAAATAGAAACATAATATTAAAATAAATATAGAAAAAATTTAAATTAATTTAAATATTATATAAAATAATTTTAATGTTATCTATCCCTGAGATATATTTTATTAATTATAAAAGCTATTTAATCCAAAGATTTATTTATAATCTTTATAAAAAATACTATTATTAGTCTACCTGACAGATTAAATTATTTATATTTTTATTTATTAAAAATCTTGAAGTCAATTTTTTAGCTACAATATTTAAAGGGTATTATAGTGAAAAAAAGGGTCTTGGTGTCCCTAATTGAAAACTTGGGATCTCCATGACCATTTCCTCAAAGCTTGGGGGTGCATTTGTACTTTTTCCTTTTGAAAATATAAAAATAATTGGAATGGTTATAGTTATAAGTATTATATAAATAGAATTATTGATTGTTATGCTTTTATGTCGATTGAAAATATAGCTTTGATAGGTTTTGTTGGTGGTAAAATTTGCATAGACCAATGAAGGGATGACACGTGTTCAAGAGGGTCTTTTGGCTATTAAGCCGTTGAAAAGGCTAAAATGAGAATTGAAAGGTTAAGAGCATTATGGAAAAAATAAGGGGAGAGGGTGTGAACAATCCTAATATTTGAAAAATGCAGAACACGTTTCCTACTTGATGTCTAAGCATTGCCACATGTCACATAGGGATCATAGCAACAGTGACAGGGCCTCCACAAATATTTGGTCACATCAGCGAGAAGATTTTCCCATTGGGCTAGCTCAGCTCCACCAAAAATACCCACAAATAGCCACTGCAACGGCTATACAAGAGGCCACTCTCCCAACAAGACTACGTGCACTTGACAGCCCAAAAGGATTGCCACATGATCCATATAGAACCCCTCACTAAGGGAGCCCGCTATATTTGAATTTCATATTAATATTACTAAAAGCGCCTACATGAGGTGGGAATAGCCAACCATGGCTCGCCACGTATCCGAAAAGTACCAAAGACACCCTTAGAGGTACTCCACTATATAAAGACAAGTCAATCTCTCCACAAGGAGGTCTCTCTTCACTCTTTTCACTTCATCTTCACGTTTTTTTTTTTTAGGTTTTACAGAAATCCATCCTCCTCTCCGCCATAAGCTGACTTGACCGTCAGAGTACAGTCTCGGTGATGCCTCTAACGATTGTTTTCCTTTTTTTCAGCTTCTGCACTGGTCCTTCCCTCCCGCCCACCTCCTCTCCCAATTTCTTTCTAGAAAACTAGAGAAATAATCTCCAATAACAAGTCCTTAAATGTTTTGAGCTAAATAATGGCTTGACTAGAATTTTACCAAAATATTTTGGTAAAATCTTAATTACATCGAGCTAAGATTTTACCAAAATATTTTGGTAAAATCTTATTTACATCGAGCAAACAGCTCATCACACAATTATTTTCTCCATACAAATGGGACTTGCTTGTCCATAAAGAGCTCATATTCCATGAAAAAAAAAATACTTTTCTCTAAGAAAGAACCCATCTTTTTTCACAAAGAAACCATCTTTCTCTATAAAGAACCTACTTTTACACCAAAAGCACCCACTTTTCTCCACAAGGATGTCATATTTCTTCACAAAAACTTGACCTTTCTCCACAATGATGTGATATTTCTCTATAAGATGTCACCTTTCTTTATAAAGTCTGTACTTTTCATCATAAGGGGCCTAATTTTTCCAAAAAAAAGTCTGCCTATCTTACCTTTCACTCTTAAACACCATAAAAAGGTGAAACATTAGATCAACAAAAAGAGACCATTGAAAGAGATGAAGAAGAAGCTTAACAACCCAAAATCACACAAGGGCAACTAAGTTCAATGATTTGATGAAATCTAGTTGCAATACCAAAATAATGCCCGTCGAGATCGACCCCATATTGGGAAGAACTCTCTAACAGAGGGGATCGTCCTAGAGTAAGAAGAACTCACAAAAGGTTCCCTAAAGTGAAAAGAACTATCAGAGAGAGCTTTAGAACAAGAAGAAATTCCCAACAGGGGGAGCTCTAGAGTGGGAAGAACTCCCTAATAGAGGAATCACTAGAGTGAGAAGATCTCTCCGATATAAAAGACACCAAAGTTAGAAAAACTCCACAATAGAGGGAGTCTTGAAGTGGAAAGAACTCCCCAATAAAGGAAACACCGGAGTGAGAAGAACTCCCCAATAGAGGAAACATCAGAGTGAGAAGAACTCTACAGTAGAGGGAGTTCTATAGTAGAAAGAACTCCTCAGTTAGGAAACACTAGAACGAGAAGAACTACTTAAAATGGAAAGCCCTAAAGTGAGAGGAACTCCTTAACAAAAGAATTGTCCCAGTATAAGAAGAACTCACCAACAGAAGGAGCCCTAGAGTGAAAAAACTACTAACAAAAAAAATCTCCTCAAACCGAGAAGAACTTTCTACCAGCTTGAGGGATAACCCCAATATAAGGGAAGACCCTATACTGCTCAAAAGTTCAAAATGAAAAAAGGTTGTTTATATTGAAGGAGTGCCCTAGACTCCTCAAGTAGGAGTGGGCATTTGGTTCTAGTTAACCTGAACTAAATCGAACTTGAGTTTTAGTTCGATTTCCGATTCACTTCGAGTCAGGCTTAAAAACTAAATAATTTGAACTTGCAAAACCGATTAGCTTGTGATAATAAAAAAAGGGGCTTACATTAAAGAAAAAATGACCTAAATACCCATAGGCCACACGCCTACACTTGTGAAATTGATCCCCAAAATCAAATTTAAAACAAACCCTCATCTCTCCTCTTTTAAGTTTGAAGCTATCATCTGCAGCCACGCCGCTCCATGTGAGCACTACAATCCAGCCACACCACAATAGAGCTGCCGACAGGCACAATAGCCAACAACAGCTCTCATATCTCCTCTCTCAAATCAGCATCACGTCAGCCTACAACAGCTACACCACAGCCGCACAATGACAGTCTCGCCATGTAGCTTTAACCAACCATAGTAGCTCATGCGAGGAGAAAGCAGTTGGCGAAATTGAGGTCAATGCAGAGAAGGCTACCAAGGTGAAGCTTGGTCCCAAACTAGAAATCATTGATGGAAATGAACCAAGAATGAATATGTTATCATCTAATTTGAATGGAGGCGTATGGTTCATGAGTCAGTAGAGCTTGACCACGTGTTTTACATACCAAATCTCAAGTAAATGGCCCCATGGGTTAGCTATTGCCAAATCTAAGAGAGAGCCATTTTTTGTTTCATGTAATTAAAGGCAGGTATTCTTTTAGTAGACACAATAAGAAGGTTGTCACCCAAATTAATAATCCAACCTAAATTAGTAACCTAAACTATATTTAAACCCGAATTAACAACCTGAAACTGAATTAAATCATGAATCCAAACAGAATAAAAAACTGAATTGAAATTATTTTTCAAACCTGTTTGGTTTAATTCTTTAACTCGAATGTATTGCAACTCGAATAAAAAACCATAAAAACTAAACCAAAAACTGAAATGACACCTCTATCCTTAATCATCAAAGATGGCATGAAATTTGCCCTAGACCTCTCAAGCCTCCAAAATGTTGAGAAGGTAACCCTTACTGATCAATTCGCCACAAATTTCTCAACTTTCTAAGATACTGAGGAGTGTTAGAACAATAAATTTTTTTTGTGAAATCCATCACCTACAATACATGAACATTCATGTTGTATCACCAAGAATCAATAACATAATATGCAGAAGCGTATCCTCTAGAGTATGTGGTTAGTCTTTCAGATCAACACGTTCTCCTAGAATACCCTTTTATTTTCTCTGTGCACTATTTCTGATGATGGGATGTCAGAAAGAATAGAACATTACATGTTACTATTGTTATTTTTATGCAATAGGTTGTCAGTGCATAAGTGGACACAACAAGTAATAAAGTGATGAGAATTAAGATCGTCTCCACAGGGATTGATGTTATCAGACTTGCTACAGCAATTCTATTAGTGCAGTTTTAAAGATTTAATTAAATAAAACTAAAGTAAATTGATGAACTTAAAAATCTAATGAAACTAATTAAGTAATAAATAAAAGGCAATGAATAAAAACAGACGTCAAACACAAGAAAATATTCAATGATAAATAGATAGTTGGGTGTCTAAACTCACTTAATGACTATTCACTTTGCTCCAACATCTTTTACAACACTGGATAGAATCCTAATGTATCATCAGCTGTCGCCTATTGGATATCTTATATTTATATGCTTTCTAACAGTGATCAGTTATTAAGCCAACATTAGATATAGCATTATGCGCTCTAGAATCTATTAACCCTACAAGGTGAATCCATATGTCTAGTTCTTCACTAATTCTAGATCAAGCATGGCCCTATTCAAGTTGATAATAAATCAACTAAGGAAACCTGATCTAAAACCATGTATTGCTTTGATTGGTTCCACTAAGTAGTCCTTTGGAGGATCTCTCTTAGCTTGTTCCAGTAGATGGGTGATCAGCCGAAATAAAGAATTAAAATAAGCAAAATCAAAACAAAATGCTACAGCAGACACAGAGCAACGATAATATAAGTCAATTAATCATCAAGCTTGTTTAAAACCCAATTACATTAAAATTTAGTTCATGCTTAATAAATAAATAAAAATAATATTCGGTTTAGCCGTTGAATTCATTCTCAATAAAAATAAAAACAAGAAATAGAAGAATATAAAGATGAAGCTTGTAATCCAAGAAGTCTCCCTTGTGTATGATGCGATATGTTCTTCTTTTTCTGAACTCCTCTATTACAGCCCTCGAGATCCTCTTTTTTTGTCTTTTCTTTATTATTTTGGGACTGTTGTGTGACGGCTTTCCCTTTTTTTTCCTTGATACGTAATCTTTTTATAGCGTGCAAAGTAGGGTAACTCCTAAGAAGGATAAGAATCTCCGTAGATCTGCAATATAGTTGAGTCACACGCTAATTGAATCGCTTGCCACATTAGCCCTATTTTATGTGCACTTGTTTTGTATTTGTGTGCTACAGCAAGCAACATCATCTCTACTGTAACTTGAGTTAGTTCGTCTGCACTTCAGTTCTTTGTTATTCCTTGTAGCTTTATTGTTGCAGCATCCATCTATAGAAATTGAACAATTCGATCCCCTACAATAATACATTGAATATGGATAAATAATAATCTAAAACATATTAAATTATTATTTTAACTTAAATAAATACTTATGCAAAACATAACTAAAAATAAGATAAGAATTCATTATTAACTCTCTAAGTAATACTAGTTTGAGCCTAGAAATGCTATGATAACTCTCATTTCATAGAGTTATCAGTGACCTGGGGACCACAACCACTTATATAAACAACTTTTCCTGTTGCTGTAGGTATTCCTATTTCAGCCTATTCTAGAAATAGTAATTACCCCTTTAGTCTCTACACATTGAAGGTCCACACCCTATTAGATACATTAAAGCGTAAATTATCGAAAACCTTGTGGATCACTTTTAATTGGGCTTAAACCTATATGACAGTCTGTAACATATAATTATTTATATCCCAATGTTCGATTAAGAATCCAACAATGCTAGATTAAAAATCTCCCATCTGGACTATATGTGTAATCTTATAATTATGCTTTGTAAAAATAATCATACGAGCTTAACCTTACTGTCATTACCGAAATGTATCTATAACCAATCCGGTCTATCAATTATACCAATATAGGATCAAAGCAGCCTTTGTTACAACTATCATAACTCGACCCATCAATGGTCACAATGCCAATACAACTGAATGACATGGATCATGATGTCGATGTATAGCATGACAATTTCATGCAATATCATCTTAACATGCCTATTTCCAACTGGTCCACCTTAAGCCTTAGTAAGATCAAACTATACTAAAATCAGAGGGTGAATAAACAAAAACTTTATTTATGCAGAAAATAACCTTAAGTATTCATAAATCAAAATAACTGAAAAATGTCTATATCATAAGAGCATCTAAAATCACAAACTCCCACTAAAACTGAATATCCTTTAACGACACGACACCCATACGAGCAGTGTGCTCATGAAACATTTTGGGTGGCAATCCTTTAGCTAACAGATTCGTAATCATGGAGTTTGTGCCAATATGCTCTATAGAGAACAGTAATTCTAAACTCTTTCTTTAATAACTAGGAACTTGAACTTTATATGCTTCGACTTTGTTGAGCTCCTGTTGTTATTGAAATACAGCACTACTGACTTATTGTCATAAAATAATCTGAGTGGCCTATCAATACCACCTACTATGCGCAACCTCGTGACAAAATTCCACAACTATATTTCGTGATTGGAAGCCTCATAATACGCTATGAACTCTACTACCATTGTAGAAGAGGCTATAAGAGACTGTTTAACACTATTCCAGGAGACATCACCTCCAGCTAGCAGATAAATATAGCCTATCGTGGACTTTATACTATTTTGGCATCTAGTAAAATCGGTGTTAGTATACCCAAATAATCTCAAGCTGATCTGACCTCCGATATGTCGGCAAGTAGTCTTTTGTTCTCTGTAAATACCTTAAGACTCATTTGGCTGCTTTTTAATGGTCTACTTATGGATTTCTTAAATATCTACCCGACATCCCAATAACATATGCAATATCTAGTCGCATACATTAGACTTCCTACTGCTCACGCATAAGGAATCTTCTGCATTTTCTTTTCCTTAAAGTCATTCTTAGGGCACTAATCGATACTAAAATTGTCTCCCTTAGCCACATGGGTATCACCTGGTTTACAATCCTGCATGTCATATCTCTTAAGAACTTTTTCGATATAGTTCTTTTGTAATAATCCAAGGATATCCTAGGAGCGATCCTGATGTATCTATATGCCTAATACAAAAGAGGCGTCACCAAGATCTTTCATCTCAAAACTTTTAGCTAGAAATATCTTGGCATTGTGCAATAAGTCTATATCGTTGCTGGCAAGCAAAATGTCATCGACATATAAAATTAGAAAAATGTATTTGCTCCTACAGAATTTATGGTATATACAATCATCGACCAAATTCATTTTAGAACCAAATGAGATAATCACTTGATGAAACTTGAAATACCATTGTCGAGATACTTGCTTGAGCACATAGATGGATTTCTTAAGTTTACAAACCATATTCTTTAGGTCTCCAGACACAAAGTTTTTCGGCTGCACTATATAAATCGTCTCATCAATGTCACCATTGAGAAATACTGTCTTTATATTCATCTGGTATAACTCAAGATCGAAATGCGCCACTACTGCTGATTAGTGTTAAAAATTATATTTTTATCTAGTGATTAAATGGTATTTTGTGCTTATGTTATAATTTATATTTGTAATTATGTAATATGTTATGAATTTCTAGTTAAGATTTTAAATATTTGATATTATGTATTTTTGCGTGTTTATTAGGTAAAATAATACTTTGACGCAATTCGAGGCTCCAAACAGATAAACGGACGTCAAATTTAGATTCCAGAAGTCCGAAAACCTTAGGAGAGACATAAAGGGTCATATGTACTGTTCATGTATACGGTACTATTCACATATACGATACTGTTCACGTATACGACACCATTCACATATACAGTATGCTGACATGGCATTGACCAATGATGTGGCAGCATACTATTGGATAAAAAAGAATGAGCTTACGATAGATATGAGTGCACTGGATAGTTGTCAACTTTGACCAAATCTCAACCGTTCATAATTCAATGGCTACGATCGTGCCACGTGGCTATGGTTGGTGAGTTAGGTTAGAGGATCCGAACCTTTGTATTTGGGTTGACCCGATCCGCCCATTATCCCGCCAAATCTCAACCGTTCTTTGACCAAATCGGATACTTCAAATGATGCCACGTGTCATGTTGACTTTTGAAGTTTGACCAGCCTTCAGATCTTGATCTAATGGTTGTGTGCAGTGCATACATAAAGCTTATAATGGACCGCAAAGCACAGGATTATGAACGAATTTTCCTATAAATATAGCCTCATTTTCATGTATTGAGGGAGCCCTTCTTCTCCAAATTTCTCCTAAATTCTTTTTAATTTATATTAATAAAATTTTAGTTGTGTTTTTAATATTTTTCGTAATTATTTTCATAAATAAATTTAAGTTTTATTTCCAATTTAAGTTGCTTTTATTTCTTTTAATTATGTATAATTTAGTTTTAATACTTATTTTTATTTCAATTATGTCTAGCTAAATAATTATAGTTAGGGTAAGGTGAAATTCTTAGAAAATAAATATGATTTAATCAAATTCTATTTTTAATTATATTAATTAAATTATTTTCTATTTAATTCTACCCATATTTTATATTTTGGAATTTTGATTTATTGTAGACAAACAATGGAGTTTGGCACAATAAATTCTTAATATCTTAATATAAATTATGGCAAAATTGTATTTTGATTTATTGTAGACAAATTGAATTTTGGCACATTAAGTACTTAATCTATATTAAAATTAATTGGAAAATAATGATAATTTATATAATTAATCTTTTGGGCAATAAATCTGAATAAAAATGATCAAAAGAATTTGTTAGATTGTATTTAATACTAAAAGTGGATCCAAACCCTAACTAATTTAATTTCATATTTTCATTTAAAAATTAATCTACATATATTTTATTTTTATTTTCTTTTCTGGGATAAATTAAAATAAATAAATTTAAATCCTTTCCCTGTGGTTCGACCCCGGACTCACCGGGTTATATTATAACAAGACACTCTTATACTTGGGAGTAATACACTTTTGAGTCGTGTCAACTGCCATTAATACCATTATAATCCTGAAAGAGTCTTTCGAAGAAACTAGAGAGAAAGTCTCTTTATGGTCGATGCCTTCTTTCCGTGTAAAGCCCTTTACGACAAGAAGTGCCTTGTACCTCTCTACATTGCCTTTCGAATCCCTCTTGGTCTTAAATATCCATTTGCAACAAAGGGGTTTCACACTTTCTGGCAATGGGACAAGTTCCCATACGTCATTGTCCTTTATGGACTTTATCTCTTCATTCATGGCATCAATCCACTTCTAAGAGTTAGAACTTTCCATGGCTTGACGGAAATTGATTGGATCATCTTCCATCACTCCAATGTCCATTTTATGTTTTTGGAGAAATACAATGTAGTCATTTGGCACTGCACTTCTCCTTTCTCTGGTGGATCTCCTTAATGGCATAGGCTCTTGATATAGTAGAGTTTGTTCCTCTAGAATAGTTTCTTATATGAAGGATTCTCTAACATTGTCTGGATTTGTTATGTCTTGAACAAAGCCAAGAATGAGACTCTAATCAATGCCAACAACAATTGTAGGAATATCAACATATTCGTTTTCAAAGACAAAGTCACTTAGTGTATCTCCCCTAGCAAACTAGACATCCTCAAAGAACCGCGCATTTTTTGACTCGAAAATCGACTTAGTCGTGGGATCATAAAACTTGTACCCCCTGGATCTTTCAGAGTATCCAGTAAAATAGCAACTCACCGTCTTTGAGTCAAGTTTCTACTTATTAGGCTTATAAGGCCTTGCCTCAACTGGACATCCTCAAACATGCAAGTGCTTTAGATTAGGCTTCTTGCTCATCTAAAGTTTATAAGGGGATTTAATAGTCACTTTAGTTGGAACCCTGTTAAGGATATATACTACAGTCTTAAGCGCTCCTCCTGAGAGTGATTTTGGTAAAGTAGAATGACAAATCATACTCTTCACCATGTTTTTAACCATCCTGTTTTGTCTTTCAGCTACACCATTCATAGTGGGCGAACCCAGCATAGTGTACTATGGAACGGTACCCCATTCCTCTAGGAACTTAGCGAACTGTCCTAAACGTTGTTCACTTGAACCGTCATATCTACTATTGTACTCATCACCATGGTTAGATCTGACGCTTTTGATTCTTTTGTTGAGTTGATTCTCAACTTCAGCCTTAAAATTTTTGAACATATCCAAAGACTGTGACTTTTCATGTAGGAGATATATGTAGCCATATTTAGAAAAATTGTCTATGAATGTTATAAATTATTATTGACCATTCCAAGCAGTCATAGGGAATGGTCCACAAATATCTGAATGTATAAGTTCTAAGACGTCCAAAAACTTGTTGGCTTCAAATCTCCTTTTATTGGTTTATTTCCCCTTGATACAATTAACACAAATATCAAAATTTGTAAAATCTATGGGGTCGAGAATTTTGTCTGACACAAGTCTTTCTATTCTTCGTCTGGAGATATGAACTAATCTCTTGTGCCATAATACCGCCGAATTCTCATTGGTTAATTTTCTCTTTATATCTCACGTACTTAATTGCAAGGATTCATTAAATGAAGCAATTGTATCAAGCAAATAAAGATTATCATAATCTAATAAAGAATTAGAACCAACTAATTTCGAATCATGAAACAAACTAAATTTTATATTCTCAAATGAACAAGAAAAATCAGATTTGTCCAAAACAGAAATAGAAATCAAATTCTGTCTAAAAGACGGAACAATAAATGTTTTATCAAGATCCAAATAAAATCCAGTCCACCCAAATAAAATCTAGTCCTTAATAATATTCTAAATTTGCCTATTGCTTCAACTTTAATCGTCTTGCTATCGCCCACATAGATATATCTTTCACCATCACTTGGCTTTTGGCAATTCAAGCAACCCTGCATAGACACACTGATGTATGTGGTTGCACCACAATCTATCCACCATGTGTATCTAGGAACCGAAGTTAAATTAGCCTAAAAACAAACCAAATTAAAAAGCATACCTTTCTTAGCACGCCATGCATGATAGTTGGTGCAGTGCTTCTTCTTATGTCCTTCAGTTCCACTGAAAAAACAACCAGCACCTTCTGAATCACCTGATTTCTTTTGTTATTTCTTTTGAGATGCTATATCTGTAGCTTCTTTATCCTTATTCTTTTTCTTGCCCTTGTCCTTACCCTTAGAGTTAGAGGCTAGCTACGCACTTTCTGTCTTATCTTTCTTCAGCCTATCCTCTTCCTGAACACAGTGTGATATGAGCTCATTCAGAGACAAGTCTCTTTCTGACAATTATAGCTCACCTTCAACTGGTTAAACTATGTTGGTAAGGATATTAAAACCAAATGCACTAGCAATTCCTTAAAGAGTTGAAGCTTAAGTGCTCTTAGCTTAGAAGCAAGATGAGACATCTCCATGATGTGATATTGCCTTTACCCATATACCTTATTGAAATTAGGCTTGTCTAGAGCGTACCAATTTCATCCTTTTCGTTCTTGACAAGCTTATGTTCCATTTGTGTAAGGAACTCCTTAGCTATAGTTGCCTTTTCAGTCATTGAGCCCTTGAATGCTTCCGGAATGACCTTTTTCATGATCATGATACACATGCAATTTGATCTCTCCCACCTTTCTATTTTCTTTTTATCATTAGGGATACGTTCATCCGTAAGAGATGGGGGAGAATCAATCCTTAATGCAAGGTCAAGATCCATGACTCCAAGAACTATTAAGAGATTCTCTTGCCATGACTTGAAGTTAAAGCCATTTAGCATAGAATTGAATTGATGTTGGCAGTAATATTTGCAGCAGTCATAACTGAATCCAAGAACAACAAACAACCAAAACAAGCTCATATTAGTCTTAAAACAAAAATAAATTCAAATAACGGTAAATCCCATCTCAAGATACCGGAGACTTCATTAATATTTCATCTTTGGACAAAATATTAGCTTATAAGTGATATCTTAATGTAGTAATCAAACACTGATAATAAGAACATGTCAAACAATAAATCTTCCTTTAGGCTGATATATTGCTCACATGGAAAATCGAATAATCATCATGTGTTTATTACCACAAGTGCATATGTAATTATGTCAGATATAGACCTTCCTTTGGGCCGATGGATATTCATAGAAATTACATATACACAATCGTTTATATTCCAAAACAAATTAATTTCCATAAGAAATGTCACTTTAGCGACATGTTATTTCAATTAATTCATCTGAAAATATATATAACCATACTAATATTTTAATTTAAAATTGTACAAAAAATTACCTTTAAAAAATTAAAAATTTTGATCAAAGTCACTGTTGACTGGGTTGGGGCTGGACCAGTTCGGGTCTAAACCAGCCCACCCTCAAACAGGTCGGACCGAGTCAGTTTAGCCCAACCCGAATCCTAACCAACCCTAACCCTAAATTTCCTTTTTTTTTTTTCTTATTCCTTGCTTTAGGCAACAGCCATGGCTGCTGCTTTTGTGCCATATGTAGGCCATCGCTGGCTGACTTCTTTATGCCCATCGCTGGCTGGGTCAGGCTGGACCAGTTCGGGTTGACCTAAACTGGATCATAAACCAGCCCACCCTCAAATAGGTCGGACCAAGTCGGGTTAACCCGACCCGAATTCTAACCAACCCTAACTCAAAATTTCCTTTTTTTTTTCTTCTTCCTTGCTTTAGGCAACGACCATGGTTGCCGCT
The DNA here is from genome assembly GCA_030449835.1 of Clausena lansium. Taxonomy (NCBI): domain Eukaryota; kingdom Viridiplantae; phylum Streptophyta; class Magnoliopsida; order Sapindales; family Rutaceae; genus Clausena; species Clausena lansium. The sequence continues at coordinate 2,307,375 of JASUUF010000086.1, read as the reverse complement.
TTTGTGCCACATGTAGGATGCAGCTGGCTGACTTCTTTATGCCCATCGCTTTGCTTAACTCTTCTTGGACAGCCGCCCATTGTGATGGCCATTGCCGCCATTTTGCTTGTCGCGGTTTGTGGCCTCAATGTCGTCTAGTAGCCACCACATGACCACGAGCACTGTTGTGACGAACACAGCCCGGTTGCCATGCTACTGCTATGCGATGATGATGATGCATTATGCTGGCTACTGTTGGCCTTAATTTGGAATTCAAATTGAATTGCCTTACGAAACCGATTGCAAAAAAAATTTTGATTTTCTAACTAATTCGAATTTCCAAAATTATTTTTCTTAATTCCGAATTTCCTTAATTCTAGAAAAATCGACCACATATTTGTTCTCAAATTGAACAATACCAGGATTATCGAATTCAAGAACACCCAAAAATTTAATCAATAATTGAAAATAAATTCTATTCTCAAAGATTCAACATGAAGAGGCTCTGATACTACTTGTTAGAACAATAAACTTTTTGGAGAAATCCATCACCTATAATTTAGGAACATTCATGTTGTATCACCAAGAATCAATAACATAATATTTAGAAGCATACCTGAATCTATAATGCTGAATTATATCCTTTGGAGCTTGTGATTAGTCTTCTAGATCAACACGTTCTCCTAAAGAACACTTTAATTTTCTCCTTGCACTCTTTCTAATGATGGGATGTCAGAAAGAATAAAACATTACGTATGACCTGAGAACTATAACCACTTATATGAACAACTTTTCCTATTGCCATTAGTTATTCCTATTTCAGCCCATCATAGAAATAATAGTTACCCCTTTAGTCTCTATGCATTAAAGGCTCACACTCTATTGAATACATTAAAGCCCAAATTACCGAAATCCTTATAAATCACTTTTAATTGGGCTTAACCGTATATGACAGTTCGTAACACATAATTATTCACATATAAGTCCAACGTTGGATTAAGGATTTAACAATGCTGGATTAAAAATCCAACAATGAGATCCTCCCAACATTTGTGGTTTTTTCTTTCTAACTCGACGTTTTTTTCCCCCTTAAAGTTCCCATATTTTCTGGGAATTTAATTGGTGTATTTTTGCAAATAATTTGAAATGTCTTATATCACTTGCTAATAGTAATTTTGTAACAAGAAGACTCTCATAAATAGAGATTGAGAAAATGGTTCAAGATAGGGAAGAGAATAAGGTTCGAGTCGAAGTGGACAAACAATCTTCTAAAAGAGTGAATAAGTTAGCCATCAAGGTCCATAAGTTCGGAAATTGACAAAAATAACCAAAAAACTTTAACCTCTTTCACAACTAACCACCCAAACGTTTTCCTATCATAGCCAAACACCTGAATTTTGGACCAAAGTGTCCTCGTTAGTTTCAACAAATTTACAAACACATGCCAATCTTGTAAAATCCAGGAGGAATCAATACTCAAAACACTCTCAACACCTTCAACACTAACAAATCATCAAACATTCATCACTCTCAACAAATCAACCAATGTCATCAACAAGTTTTGCATAACTGAAGACATAATAATCAATTGTAGAGCTTGAGGAAGTTAGTGTTTGTTTTTATAGCATAATATAAACTTTTAAAGCATTAAGATTAGGATTTAAGTTCAAAATTGATGTGGATTTTGTTGCAAATATTGTTATCTTCCATTATAAAAACAATGTGACTTGTTAAAATACTTAGCTTAAGTTGAGAAATCATTGAAAAAAATGAACACCCGAGCAAAAACGAAACCCAGAATAAGTGGGACACGCAGAGCTTAGTGCGAAAGGCAGTGGGACAGGTGCCTGTCGCACATAAGTCCCACTGTATTTTTGTGCGATAGGCGCCTGTCCCATTGCCTGTCGCACTAAGCTATGCCTATCCCACTTATTCAAAATTTATCGGGTAAATTACGGAGGTCATAACTTATGATACATGCGTCCATTGTAGACGTATAATATACCGTTTCGAAGCTTGTGATGAGACGAATAAAAACATAGAATTGCTTTCGCTATTATACCCTTAACGAAAAAGAAAACTGTGGTTGTATTTATGTACAACATGCACCAGTGGGACAAGTGCATGTCGCACATAAGTAGCACTGTATTTATTTGCGACAGGCGTCTGTCCCACTGCTTGTCGCACATACTATTGTCTGTCTCACTTGAACAAAATGTGTTTGGTAACTTCTAGAGGTCATAACTTAGGGTACATGCATTCGTTTTAGGTGTATGATATACCATTTCAAAGCTTGCGACGAGACGAATCAATTCCAAAATCATTTACACCACTATGCCTTGAAAGAAAACAAAAAACTTAACTGTATTTACGTGCGCACATAAAGTTGTATGTCACACAAACTGCGGTTATTCACATTACCAGGTTTTGTAGCGTGTAATCAATTTTTTTTGTTTTTTAATATTTTTCAGGCTTCATGGATATAGTTGTGCTTCAAATGTGTTACGATGGTTGGTGAGAGACATTGGAGGATGGCCGTATGGAGTACATGAATGCAAAGAATTCAACTTTTATGGTCATAAAGATTGTACGTTTGATCAGTTTCTTGCAAGAGTGTATGAGATTTTAGAAATTAATCGTGATGGATATATTATCTCGATGAAGACAACTTTGAGGTCTAGAAACACAACTTATCGTGCATGTTCACTGCCTATGGACATATTTAATGATGAAATGGTCAAGGTTATATTACGTTTGGCCTCTGAGGTAAACTATGGGTACATCCTTATATTTATTATGACATCTCCTCGAGTTCCATTAGAAGATGTTGTGCCACATGCAGAAACTGAAACTTCTTTTAGAGCAAACGACTGTCCCTGACATTGAAGAAGATGTGTTACCACAGATGGTGCCATTGCAGCAACATTGCTCGCCAATTCGCGATAATAATGACATTAGTAGACGTTGGAGGAGAGGTATTACCAATGACGACGTCGTTACAGCAACGTTACTATCCATTCCACAACAATGAATTCCGCAACAATGATGATTCTATTAATGACATCAGGAACACAGAAGCGGATAGTGTTTGTGTGGAACCGTATAATAGTACGAGGGACACTCACTTCGATAGTTTATTTAATGATGAGGGTGTCGGTAATTTCGATATTCCTATTAATGATGAGGATGAGGATCGATACGATATTTCTGGTAACAATAGAGACAGGCGACCTATTCCTCCAATGGTCCGTTCAAGGAGTAGGATAGCAGTCGACCCCTTTACAAGTATTGCTCCAGTTTTACATTCTAACTTGGTTGCTCCAGACTTCGTTACAAGTGGAAATTCTAATTATATTGGTATGGGTAAGTTATTCGCTGAGAAGAATAAGTTAATACTGGAACTGCGCAAAGTTGCCTTGAGGGATAAGCTTGATTTCAAGATTGCACGATCGACAACTACACGTTTTGAGGCCCACTATTTTTTAGAATCATGTAAATGGCGTATTCGAGCAACGAGAGCTTCAAATGACCAGAATGTTCCTTGGGTAGTGAGGAGAGTCGACGAAGTACACACTTGTTCTAATGAGATGTTGCCTGGTGGTAGTCGTCAAATAAGGAACCGGGTTGTTAGTCATATTATCGCGGATAAATTGGTTTAAGAAAGACGGATATATACTCCGAATGACATAAGAGTAGACATGCAACAGGAATACAGTGTCCAATTAACATACCAGCAGGCATATCAGGCCAAAGAAGTTGGTCTTGATATAGTTCGAGAGACCCAAGCAGAGTCATACAATTTACTTCCCAAATACTCTTACGTTTTGACTTTGAGAAATGAAGGTACAGTTAGTCACTTGGAGGATGGAAATGATAATTTTTTTACTACTTTGTTGCTCTTGGATCTTCCGTCAAGGATTTTTTTACAGTGCATCAGGCCAGTGATTGCTGTAGATGGTGCTCATCTAAAGGGGCTATATCATGGAAGCATGTTTGTGGCAACATGCTTAGATGGAAACAATCAACTGTATCCATTAGCCATTAGGTTCTTAGATTCGGAAAACAATGATACTTGGGAATGGTTTATGGTGAAGTTACATGGAGTGATTGACGATTGACCAAGGTTAGTATTTATCTCTGACCGATGCACTTCCATCAAGAGAGCCGTTATGAAAGTATTTCGCAATGCAGGCCATGGTGTTTGCTTTTACCATATAAAGGGTAACATAAAGTCAAAATTTCGGATGTCCCTTCTTTGGGAGCAATTTGAGGCTCCCTTTATAAACGTAGCGAAAGAATATGGACACCCAGAATTTAAAAAATAACTTGAGGGGTTGTGGATGCTCCACTCGGGTGCGGCTGATTACTTAGAGAATAATGTGGGTACGTGTAATTGGGCAAGATCAGAGTTCGATGGTAGGAGGTACAGTGTTCTTACCACCAACATCGCGAAGAGCGTGAATTCTTTGATGAGGGAACTGCGAAAATTTCCTATTACTCACCTTGTTGATCACTTCAGAAAAACATTGCAGCTATGGTTTTATGATAGGAAAATTGTGGCTGAATCGATGAGTACTCGGCTTACAACATGGGCAGACGAAATAGTCACTGAGAGGAGAAACAAGGTTGAAAGAATGACCGTTCAGCCTGTGACTCGGACTCGATTCCAGGTCTTTGGTGGTGGTATTAAGAGGGGTTAGTTGATATACGTAACAAGAATTGCTTCTGTAGAGTATTTCAACTTGATCAACTTACATGTGTGCATGCAATTGCTGCTTGCCTCGCCATCCGAGTATATTACATAAGACTTTGTTCAGAATTTTACACCAAGGAATCATTGGTGACTGCTTATGCACAATCAGTGGAGCCGGTTGGTGACGTAGCAGATTGGGATGTTCCAGAGGAAAATGAATGTTTACCCACCAGTAGAAGCACCACAACCTGGTCGACGTAAAGAACTCAGAATACCTTCGGCTGGAGAAGATATAAACTGGAGGACTGTTAAATGTGGGTGGTGCAACCAACCGGGCCATAACCGCAAGCGATGTAAGAACCCCATTGCTTCAAGTCAGAATTAGTTGTATCATTCTGAGTAATTATGCTTTTAGAACTTTTATAATTGATGTATTGCACAATTATATATAAAATAGTATTTATTCCATTAGTTAGTGACAAATAATTATTTTTATAACTCAACTTATCGGCATGTAACCAGTATGTAATATCATAAAAAAAATGTAATGATTACAATGACTTACAATCCAATATCATCATTGAATATGTCAAAGACAATCTTCTTCCTAAAGTACTCCTCGTGCCTAGTATTGAAATCAAATTGGAGCCCGAACATTAAATACATCATAAACATCAACAAAAAAACACTGCAGTCACCACTACCAGGCTTTTGTTGTGGCACACCCTTAACTGCCACTAGCTTCCAAGGGTCGGCACTCCACAGCTCATGTCGGATGATGTAGAATCCAACATCTTCTAGCCATCGAGGGAATATGACTTCAAATGGCTTGAAGTGCTCCTTGTATGTTTTATCATTGCAAAAATTCCACCGATGAGTCATAAATCCGGATCTTCTTAGTACGAAAGTCCGCTCGGGCTAATATCCAACGATCACCACCCATGTTCACAGGGATGAACACCTGCATATAAAAATTATCGTAACTTTATCCTCGTTGTTATAGAATGACACGAAGGAATCATTGCGTGTGCAAAATATAAAAAAAGTACATACCATATCTACATCCGTGAAAGAATTTGACATGATGTCATAACGCCCATCAATATAACTATTCAAGTTATTGCTATATTGTAATGAATAGGCGTCACAATCACCGTTGTTCCATAACTGCTTCAAGAACACCTAATACATATATGACATGAAAAATATGAAATTAATAAACCGTTTAGGCATTAAGAGATAAGAAATTAGGTCGATGATTATAAGTTTTGTAAACATATTACCCAAAAAAAAGTGTCCGTATGAGTGACACGCTGAGATAACGCATTCGGAAACCGCAGTTACTTTTTGCTTATCAAGCGAAGATACTCATGAATATGCTGTAATGAATAGAAACATGTTGATTAAGATATGTAAACTATACAGAATATTAACAACACTTTAAAAAATAACACTATACAACAATTACCTCATCATCTAGCCATCCCATTGAAGAGTGGCCCAAAAGTACTTGAAAGAACGAGTGTGAATGTCGGACTGTGTGATCCATTGTGATTTTGCCATCAAACCACTGATCCAACTCATCATGTAGACGTGCATCCTGCAGTCCTCTAAGTAGATTTATGCCCACACTCATACTTTCATCAATCTCACGGTCCATTATTTCGAGGGTGGGAATAGGCTTTACGTTTCGTACTCGCTTGAATGGAGGAATCAAGTAAGGACTATTGAAGACGTACGACGGTCTGTAATGATGTCCAAACTTACTTATGCCCGGAGGCGCCTCTGTGAGGATTTGCAAGCTCTCTCCACTGCCGTCCCCAATGAAATTATACAATGACATAGGAGTGTGTACATTTTGATTGGCAACATCAGTGTACAGTCCATAGTCATCTAGTGCCTGAAAATACGATGAGATGAACATATTAAACAAATATTAGATTAAATCTAAATCAACATAACTGTTAAAGTTTAATTTGCTTACCGGATACGAGCATCCACTCGGAGAATCACTGTACGAGCGTTTTGATGAACCATCGGTATATGAACCGATAAATCCCATGACTGCTTGTCTAACATTTTTTTTTCTTTACACTCTGCCTTAAAATCCGACTTCAGATTAGAAATGGACCGATCAATCCTATTCATCCGTCGAATGATATAATCATAATGATACTTTGTCCTTAACTATTACCAAAAAAATAAAAAATAAAAAACGAGTCATATATATATATATATATACATATGAAAATATATTATAAGAATGATTTATATATCAGAAAAGAAAATAATAAATTAAATTACAAGTAACCTCTTAATCCTTCACGTCATCGGACTCGGGTGCGTGTTCATGATTGTCATATGCAGCAAGCTCATCCTCAACAGGAGTCTGCTTCTCTTGTGTTAGGCTCTCGGAGTCGTGATGCACCTCTATTTCCCTTGTAATGGGTGGCTCATTGATTGAAGGTTGATGCTGTACCAAGTAACACCAAACTAATGAGCCAAAAATCTCAATTAAACAAATCATAATAGTGTTATGATGCACTAAACGATACCCACATTACGGACCCAACTAGGGAGATATGGCACGTATTTCTCCACAGTCTTCTAATAATTTTTGTCTTTCTCCTTCGAGTTTGGTTAGATGGTTTGTAAAACGTTCTCTTGCGTGAAGAAGCAAAAACGATCGTTAGTCTAAGCATCTAGTATTTGGTAATATGGAAGTAGTACTATATATATTACTTACAAGACAAGAATTGTCGTTGAAAGACAAATAAACTTCACCAAAGTTTATTTTAGAAGAAGCGATGGGCTTCCACTTCAGGATGCGGGGAATATTCTTTTTCGTTTTGCCGACCTACTTTCACGGTAGCCCAGCAATGGCTTCATAAATCCAAGCCTGCACGAAGGAAAGTTACAATATCATAAAACCTATCATTATGTATTATTCATTATTACAGAACTAAGTTATCTCAAAAATTTATTCAACACACCTGAACCGCAGACGTAAAGTCATAAACATTATACTTTTCAAGTTTATGCTTCGGATTTTCCTGGCGAGTCTCCTTAAATTTCTCGTTTTTACCATTCAATGCATTGTCAAGACTGTCGTATTTTATTTCCCACGACATACAACCCTAGGGACGACTTCGGAAGTGATCTATGTCATCTACTTGGTGAAGCAATGAGAAATTGATTTGATAATGATCTTTTCATCCATATAGTACACGGTCTGCAAAATAAAAGAGCGCCATCTTTAGCGCATCATTGTCGTCCATAGCCTCGAAGTCCAAGTCCGCAAATCATGACTCGAATTTCCCAAGATTCAACTTGCGAAACAAACCATCAAAATACTTATTAAGTAACCTATTAGGGGTTTTTTGGTGTTTGGGTACGGCATCTCGACCATAAGAAAGTCTCGTTACTAGGCATCACTCGCCAACTGATAACCGTATCAAATGCTCACCAACTTGAAACCACAGACAATCTTTTTCTTTACTTTGTCCATGAGCCACTTGCCTAAGCAACACATTATGCATAAGAACACCACTGAACGGAAAGCTTTGCAACTCCATGAAATGCCCAAATACGTCTTCCTTAAACATTATCAACTGCCGTTTTGTTAATTTTTTCCGGATGGCTTTCACAACTATTTCTACTTTGCACATACTCGTGATGCGCCCACGGAAGTGATCGCCACAAGGTACCTTCATCATGCTCGGTTTATTCCTCGGTCTCGGTGGATTATCTCTTGCTATTTTCGATTTTGCCATGTATCTGATACAAGTCATATAATTAAATTGTTATATTAAAGAATTAAATGTAATAACTTAATAAATTTAACAAGAACATAGAAAAAAATTTAGGGACAGCAAAATTTGGTGTGGGACTGCCTTTGTGTGCGATAGGCACCCTGTCTCACATAAAGGCAGTAGCTAAAAATACCGCATTTTGTGCGATAGGATGCTTGTCGCACCACATGAGTGCGACAGGGTGCCTGTCGCACTTAGAGGAAGTATGCATGGCTACTGCCTTTTAGTGCGACAGGCAGTGTGTCGCACCATCTTTGGTGCGACATGCTGCCTGTCGAACGCACAGGAAATGCTGCTGCACACTGCCTTTTTGTGCGACAGGCAGCATGTCGCACCATACATGCTACATGTCGCAAATTTGAGCACGTGCGCGCTGTGCATGCGACAGCCTAGCGCTCGTGCGCGCTGTGCGTGAGACAGCCTAGCGCTCGCGCACTACCATCTCGTACCAAAACGCCACGCCCAACACATACAAACATACCACACCTAGCATAAATTTTCTATGAGAAATTTCATCAAACACATAATATGTACTTGTTGCAACTCATCATTTTGACTAATTTTCGTTTTAGTAATCCCTCTAATAGCTTATAAGAATCTAAAATTCCAGTCAAATTCATTCAAATCATAAAAAAAAATCAAGTTAACTTACCTAGGGTTTCGGCTATCTTCAATGTTGGATTGTTTTGGATTTGGATAGTCCCCGGATTCGCTTGGATGATTGGATGCTACTTCAATGTTGCTGTTGCCGGTTCGTTCACCATCCATCGGTTGCCGTTCACCGATAATGATTGCAGAGAGAAGTTTCGGGTGTGGAGTTGATCGGTTCAAAGTGCTGAAGGTATTTTGGGGCCAAAAAAACTTATTTGACTAGTTATGATAGAAAAAAATTTGGATGGTTAGTTGTGAAAGAGGCTATAGTTTGTTGGTTATTTTCGTCAATTTCCGCATAAGTTCGGGAAGAAAATAAGGGATAAAACTTTCGAGCCTAAGGCCAGAGTGTTTGTGCTTAAACTTGTGCATTTTAGTAAAATGCTTCTTTTATTAAGGATGCAGCGTATGATGAGTTGGAAATACTATCAAAACTCGTATGTCCTGGATATGGGAGAGTGGCGTCACACACGCTACCCCGTCATCGTAAAAGATGTTATCAAGAAACGGATGAAGCGAGTGACTACTACCTAGCATATATTGTGGTATGACCAGGCTAGATTTTAATTTCCAAGATATTTTTTAAATGTTTGTAATTAGCTTATTGAAGCAAGATTCGTCTTATTTTAATTAGATTTTGTTTTGTATTAATGTTTATAATTATGGAATGGTCAAGTATGGTGCATGTTTAGCAATCCTGTTCACTACTGTTTATAGCTTGAAAATTAATTGGCGGAGAAAAATTGAAGCTGTCCTTGGGTGTTTGTTTAAACAAAACATTGTCACTCATACCGATGTAGGAATTAGAGAATCTTAATAAGCAAAGAGAGAGAAATTAATTTCTTGAGCAAATTTATATTATTCATTCCTCTTTCTTTTATGGAAGAGTGAAGTCTTGGAATGATTTTTTATCATAAGGATTCAAATTAGAATTTACAAAACTTCATAACTTACTTGAGCCTTGGAGAGTTCTTGCCGACAATTCTTTGTTTTCTCTTGCAAGAATACAGACGATTCAATCCATCGTTAGGTAAAAATTCTCTGGACTGGACAAATCTAGGGCAGTTCATGATGGAAATCCAATTGGCAGCCACTTAATTCTTTACATCATTGCATAGAGCACTTGGGCTGTAGGTACCTTTCTGCTGACGGCAGTAGGCCAGAGGCCATGTTCTTTTACTTACCCATTATGGGAAGTTGAATTCAAGATCAAATCCACCCAAAAATATTTAAATTATAAAGAGAAATTAGCTCGTCGTCTTTAAAATTAGTTGTTAGTAAAGCAGAGCTAAGCTACTTCGATTTTAGAACAATGATTGCTCCAAAGATGTGGCAATTTGGCAGAGATAAACTAACAGCTACTCCCGACCTCAACTAACCGCTTCTAGCCTAACCCTAAGCCCTGAGTTTACAGAGCTTGCCCACAGCCTATTCCTGAGCGTTCAGCAATTAGAACAAACAATAGAAAAGGCAGCGGCATTCTGTTGTGGAGCAAACAAAAGCATATCTTTATTATATATATCATGTGATGAAAATTCTGAGGACTTGCCTCCAAACACTTAAACTTGCAAGCACAAGGCACTGGCTTATATATTTAGGATACAGTGTCAGTAATGTAATCGTGCCATACTAGCACTTAAGGTGTACAAACTTTCAGTCTGATTATAAGGAGTATAACTTTCGGGGTCTGGTTATTACAATCCCAGGTAATGCCTAAGGGAAAGAAAGAACAAAAAATAAATTTAAAGTGCAACGAAAGCAAGACAACAACAACAGACTCCTATACATAAACTGCGCAGCAGCAAATTCTTCCATCTTCGTTCACTACTCTTCAGGCCCGTTTACCTTTATCTCCAAAAGCCTCTCAACTGGTTGTCTGCAAATTGGGCAGCGATTCGTTTGGAACCTCAGTACCTTTGCACAACCACTGCACATACACTGCATCACAAAGTATCCCACCAAGAATGAGTCAATCAAATAGCTATTGCAAAGGAGTGATTCTACTTCTTTTCCTTTTCTGATAACCAAGTAGTCTACAAAATAAAAAAATTGCCAATATACAAAAAAGTAAAATAAAATAAAATAAAATGCCTATGATATGTTGTCTCTCATTATATCTTATAATGGTATAGGATGAGTAACCAAAGAACATGTACTGAAACATTTTAAACAGTTCAGTTTGGAATCAACATTTTGACTTGCATGCAATCATTTTTTTTCAAGGATTCTTGCAATTACCACTCATTTCAAAATCCACCCCAGCCAGGGTAGACTCATCATTTCATAAGAATCAGAGGAGAAATTTCTATGTTCTGAAAATATCAAAACGAAGAAAACTCCACCATTGGAATAGAACACAGTGATACACGGGCAAGTGAAACCATTGTACAAGAAACAAGACCTCGTCAGTCGAGGCAACTATCAAATTTAAAAGCAATAAGTAAAATGGATATGTACCATGTGTCTGCAGGGAAGGACAGTCGTGTCCCGTGGTTCTGATAGGCAAATCACACATTCTTTTCCAGGATCATTTGCATCGACTTCACCGTCAACAGAATTCCCAATCCCATATATCTCCTGCAGCTCATACCTCATCCCATTCACCCACAGAATCTGCTTCACAACCCTCACCTGGTATTCACCTTTCTCCTTCTCGAACACTGCCTGAGTTATCTGAGAATTCGGAGGTCCAGAAATAAAGTTTCCATCCGATCCATTCTGATTAACAGGAGATGCATCAGCCTTTACTGCAAGAGGATATACATCCATATTACCCTCTTTCAGTAGCTCCGTTTCCTCGAACATTGAAAAGTCAATCCCTGTTCCAGAAGGTTGTCTGAACTTCTGGCCTAGACCCTGTTGGAATTGCACTGTCACTGGTGCAAAAAGGTTTTCCTTTGTCGGTGCCAGGTTGCAGTCTTCTCCTTCTTTAGCAAAGAAAATAACAGTGATGCTGCTTGCAAGAGAAAGACAGTTGTTAAGATGAAAATAACGTAAACAAAAAGTAACAACTTTACCAACCAAGAAGAAAAAAGCATTTCAAATTCTGAAAAGAGGTTATACAGTCACCATGAAAGAACTACTTATATAGCAGACACCAAACGAAAAAGCTGTGTATTCTGGTAAGTAAGCATAAAGTAGTCTTTAAATGACAGCAGATATTGGGTACCGTTTGCTAAGATTTGATTTTCATAGAAAAATATCATGCTACCACATCCCAAAAAAAAAAAAAAAAATGCATTCTCGATCTCAAAAAATGAACCAAGATCTTACACAAAGACACAGGCTCATATTAATATCAAAACTTCTAACTATATCCCAATATTATATATATATATCTTTGATCCTTATTCAAATTTTAACTTCATCTGCAAAATGCATGCCTCTCACAAGAGAACTGAAATCAATTTATTTTAGAATTTCAGGTACCCTATCAGCTTGCGATTAATAACCACACATTTCTAATTTACTTGTTCTTAAACCAGTTGATATAGTAGAAGAATCATTGTTTCTTCTTACAGCATAAAAATCTACGGTTATAAGTCATATACAACATATAGGATTTTTAAAAAAGCTAAAATCACTAGATAACTAGAAAAAGTGAATAGTATCACTCTTTTCATGGTTCTCACAATTTAAAGCCAATAGAAGCAGCAACCAATAATATTATGTATAAGAAAAGAGAAATTTCTTGGCAGTTAGACACAATTTTACAACAAAATTTTCTTCCGCCAGAAAAATTACATCTATTCATAATCCTCAAGAATATCAATTCATCATTCTGGACATTAAATAACTTATAATTTAACCTCGAGCAAATAAGTATTGGAAACCTACAATTTCAAATATAAATACTCTTTCCTTTTTCAATCTACCAAATCTACTTTTGGAGAGTCAACTTATCATAAGTTCATAACCATACCAAGTGCTAGAAAATGACAAAAAATTGAAAAAAGATTTGAAAGACATCAGCTCTTATCTCAAAAGGTAAACTTCAAAAAGGAGACGGAAAGCACATTTCCAATAAACTTCAGCTATACTCATTAGATACTTTTGATAATGTTAAGAATAAATGGCTAAAGCTCAAAAAATGTTGGCACTTAATATGTAACTAACTTGGCAAAGCATGCAGGGTTTTTTTCCTTCTTTCCAGTGATTCCGGCGAAAGTATATTTTAAAAACATAACTTGGTCCTAAAGACATGAACCATACAATTCCTAAGCATATCACAAAATCTTCGAGCTTAATTCTAACAGCGGACTACAAACAAATGACAATAGAAGATACACATAGTTTCTTTGTAAGCAATTGTATTGCTACTCCAAGCTCTCACTTCCTAGTTTACCTATTCAAGTTGACGTGACATTCCGCTATGCAATAAAGAAATTTGTATTTAAGAATCACTTAACAAGCCCATATGGCCATATCAGCAGAAGGTACCAGCCACAGTCATTGCCAAATCTTCGGTAAGTAAGTTGATTACAACTCTATCAATCCCATAATATAAGATGCAAATTTTGAGAAACATAAACAAACAAAAGCTGAAGCTATTTTTTTTTTTTTTGTTTCAATTACCTCCCGGCAACAGTAGCATCAAAGGTGAAGGAAACCAAGAGCTTTCCAGGATTCTCCTCATCGGCCTCCAGCCTCATACTCTCCTTCTTCAAATTCACATCATTCCGTATCGTAACCGCCTTCTGGTGCTCCACATACGGAGGCGGAGGCGCCACCATGGGCCCACAAGGATACCTCCATTGTCCAGGTTCGCCACCGCCTCCGCCACGATGATGGTGATCAAAAGGCGCAGGAAGCGGTACCGGCATGGCCGGAGGCGGCGGAGGATAGTACCCACCTGGCGGGTACTGATAGTACTGCGGCGGCGGATTAATATTATTATTATTGGGGTTATTAGAATTGGGGTACTGCGTCGGGTAAGGGGTCACCGCCGCGAAGACGTAACGATTGCCGGTGATCTCCTGCTGAGGAGGCGCCGGTGGAGGGGGAGGCGGGTGACTTCGCCGGCTCCCGTGCCTACGGCGGCCGTTACCGCTACTGCTACTGATGTTTCCCATGAGAAACAATATTGAAGGGAGTAGTAACAAACAAGTAAGTAAAAAAACGGAGGTTATATGTAACGGAAACCGTTAAATAGTTGGACGGACCAACAGGTGATCCGCAATAGTGAGTGTTGAGAAGAGGAAGAGGCAGAGGAAGAAGAAGAGAAAAAGGAAAGAAAAAGGAATCTTTGGATAGGAGAGGGATTGCGTAAAGCGCAAAGCTCCACCCAAATCACCTTCCATGATTATGCGGTTGGATGGATTCCATTGAGATTTTGCTAAACTCACCCACTCCCTCTCTTTCTTTCTTTCTTTCTTTTTCTTTTTCCTTTTCCTTTTCCTTTTCCCTTCTTTATAAAATATATATATATATATATATATAATGTGTATATATATATAGGGTCAAGCCACCTTGTAAGGATTGCAAGGTACTCAAAGTTTGTATTTTTCTGTTTCATCCAATAGAGATAATGGCTAAATTGTTTAACGGCTGAGATGTATTAATTGGTTATTAGCACTACAGTCCCTATTGTTTATTATAAATTCATAAAAACTAAAAGTTTTCAAATATTTTCTTATTTAAACTCATGTTATTTTAAATTTTTAAATTTTGATCTATGGACCTAGTTTGACCATAAAAATGAGTGATGATATAAGGACAACAATGTACTCAATAAAATTTTTGAAACACATGAAAAATCGATAAATGTAAACAATATTTTTTTTCTATATGTAATATACATTTGATATAAAATAAATAAATTGAATATGTATTAAAAATATGGGTTATCAACGTTTCAAATTTCAATACTTCATAAAACTATGAAATAAAAAAAGATGAAATTTCAAAATAAAAAATATGTAAAAAGTATTAGGCTGTAACACTTTATTATTTTATTGCTAAAAAACTTTACCTTTTACTACATTTATGTTTTTAGTATTATTTAACATACTAGTTTATTTGTAATACAATATGTTAGTTTACCTATAATTTATTTGTAATACAATATGTTAGTTTACCTATAAAATGCCAGTATTACCCTTGAAATTTAAGGGAGTCATTTTAATTTTTTTGATTTCTAAATGTAGCCTAACAAAGTCATAAAAAGATTAATAAATAATAATATAAAAGGAAGCTAGTTTAAAAGTTTTTTTATAGAATAGTTCAAGCTTTTGAGTTTTATGTTTCTTGAGAATTATTCATGTTTTTTTCTTTTAGATATTTGGGCTTGTGAATCCTTGTTGTAATAATCGTTTATAATTTATTCTTGATTAAAAATGATTGAATAATAAATTTATTAGTTTCTACGTACTCTTTTAAGGTAGAGTTTACTTTCTGGATTGAAGTAGGAATCTTGAGATTGTGAGTGTGGAGTGGGAGTGGGAGTGGGAGTGGGAGTACGTTGTTTACTTACACTCACTAGAATGGGAGTATGGAATCGGAATCAGAATCTAATTAATATGTTTATTTTGTCTTGGATTGGGAGTAAATGATTTTAAATTACAGCTTTACCCTTATTTAAAGAATTATAGTTTTTAATTATAAAATTAATAAAAAATATATTTGAAAAATAAAATATTTATTTTATTATATTGTAAATTAATAATAATTATTAATATTCTTAATTATGTAAATCACAATTTTTTATTAATTTTAATTTTATTTATGTAAATTAAAAATTATTGATAAGAGCAAAACAAATAAAACATTATTATTAATAATATAGCACAAAATTAATATTTTCTTAGAATAAACTATTTATTATTATTAATTATTCATATTAAATAAATAAGTTCAATATTATTATTGTTGATAAATGTAATTTTATAAAATAATATAATAATATTATTTAAATAAATATAATATTATTTATTTTATTTTATTAAATTTAATTAAAAAAAAGGGATAAAAAAGGAACAGGGGGGAGTGGATTCCCACTCTCGCCTCCCCCCATGGGAGTGGGAATCCCATTCCCCACTCAAAAAATTGGTGGGATCCACGGAATAGGATTCTCATTCCCCTCTCTAAAATGTGCAAGTAAATACTGAAGTAGGAGGAATCAACACTCCTCACTCTCACTCCAGTAAGTAAACATAGCATAAATGTAGGGTGGTTACTTAATTTTATTACGACAGCCTAAATTTTTTAGCGATAGCTAATCAACCATCGCAAAAGACCCTGCCACGATCATCTTTACCTTCTCTAAATCCCTCTCGGCCATCATCACTTGAAGAGTTAATGGTGCGTTTGACACACTATATGGCATTAATATTATATTATAATAATATTGTGCAGTATTTGGTATTATACCGTACTGTATTAATTTTATATTAATATTAAAATAACATTATTTAAATTTATTATTAATTATATTTAAATTACTAATTAAATTATTATTTTTATATTAATTATTAATATAAATATAATATGCTATAATAATATTATAATATAACTTATTTTATATTTTTATTTATTATAATAAAAATTAAAATATAATTAAAATATATTTAATGTTTCAATTAAGGAAAAAGTTGGCGCATTGTGGTGCATAATAAGCACCACAATCCAGCCTTAAAAACTTCTAAACATAGGTAAGTAATAATTAATGTGAATAATATTATAATACTATACAATATTATGTTCTAAACACACCCTAAGAGTATTAGGCAACATTTAAAATTCTTTTGAAATGCCATTTTATCCCAAAAGAAATGGAGTTATATGTAAATATTTGTAACTTCTAGTGCCTATTTAATTTTACATAAAATATAAGGTTGTATAGTGTAATCAAACTACAAAATGACAAAAGTAGTTGTATGTTGCAAAACCTGACGCAAAAAATTTTTAGACCGAATTTGATCTATATTATAAGTTTCTAACAAAAAAGGTGTAGGAAATTCGTGAAGGAAGATGATGAGGGCATGCAATTGCTTCTAGTGGCGAAGCTAGCAACAATTTTTCGGGTGGGTTGGATTATTTTTTTAATAAATTACTTGACTATTGTATGAGAGAATTTACTAATAAAAATTAAAGATACAAATAGTAAGGGACATAATAAGTCTTATTGCTCAAAATCCTTACTTTATTTTAAGGAAATTACTAAAGTACGATATATAAGCAAAAAACTAATAGAAAAGTACAAGATTAAAAAATTCATCGAAGTTGTGTCTTACGATTATTTAAGAAAGAGAACTTATCTACTATCAAATCTAAGTCGATATCATCTGTAATTTCTCTTTCAATATAGATAACCATACAGTCTGAAAGAAATTCATTCTCCATCTTGTTTCGAAGTGCTGTCTTAATAAGTTTCACGGCAGAAAACGCTCTCTCTATTGTTGCTATTGAAACAGGAAGGGTTAATACCAAAGCAATCAATCTATCAAACAAGATGTAAATCTCTGACTTTTTGGTCTCAGCTAATCTTCGACACAATTCGAAAAGAGAAGTAATATTCTGAAACTCTTGAAAGGAAGGTACATCAAACTCAAAGCATTCTAATTGTCTTCTAAAAGCTTGTACCTCAATCTGAATGAAATCCTGGGGATAAAATCTTTCAGTAAGACTGCAAATATCTTCAATTTTGAATGACTTAAATGCATCAACAGGATTTAAAGCTGAATTGAGAGTTAGAAGTTCCATTGTCTGCTCAGTAAACCTATTATTCGACTCCACTAACTGAAAATCTATTATAACATTGAATAAATCAAAATGATAATAATGCTCCACTATAATATAATCATTCTACTGACAAGAACATCTTGTGCCTGTCATATGGCGAGCTCTCATATCAGCCATATCTATCTCATTCTTTTCACAAAATGAAACCACATTCTTAATAAAATCTTCCCGACCATTATCCCGCATTCTTTGAAGAAGTTTTTTTTTTGTTTGAGACTAAGTGTACAGTATTTAAAATGTCTTGAGATTTCACTTGTAATGCTTGACAAAGTAAATCGCTCATCCCAAAACTTTATTTATGCTATTGTTAGGTCCACGCTCTACCAACTCTTCAAGACTTTACGAACAACATTAAACATATCAATTAACCTGTTGATAGAACGAAAATGAGAGCTCCACCGAGTAGCTCTAGGTCACTGCAAAGTATGAATTTGATTAGCCCCTGTATCAGTTTGAACTTCTCCTGAAGATATCAAATCTGTGATTTCAGCTTCCCAAATAGATTTTAACTCAGCAAGACGTTTAGTAGAAGAAGTCAAAACATTCAGGATCAAATTCAGTGCTGAAAAGAAAATCCATACATTTGGCACATCTTTAGATGTGCAACTAGTGCAAGTTATAGTTGATGTGAAAAACAATGTACATAATATGCATATGGTCAATCTTTCAAAAATAGTGCTTGCAATCCATTCCATGCACTCCGTAAGTTACTAGTACCATCATATGCTTGCCCTCGTAAATTTTCAACTAAAAGATCGTATCGTGCAAGAACATTACATATTTCTTTTTTCAATGCTGCTGACGAAGCTACCATGACATTGACAACTTCAAAAAAACGTTCCCGAATATATCCACCACAATCAACATACCTCAAAATGATAGTCATTTGCTCTTTACCAGATTCGTCAAGTGCTTCATCTACTAGAATACAAAACTTAGCATCTCCAACTTCTTCACGAATCTTGTTTCTCACTCTGTTTGCAAGAATATTTAGAAGCTCCTTTTGAATGTCAGACGATGTATACTTGGCATATAATGGAGTATTTTCTAAGGCAACTTTAACAATTTCTTTGCTACATTTCGCCGAATGCCTTATCATCTCTATAAAATTTCCTCGATTTTCTGAATTAATTGGTTCATCATGGTCTTTAAAGGCACAGGCTTGCTTTGCTAACCATTTAACAGCAATAATTGTGGTCTTCAATCTTAGCCTATTCTCTAAAACTTGTTGTGAAGATTGAGCATTAGTTGCTCTCTCAATGTGTTGAATTGGATTACTCAAGTAGCCCCAACTTTGCATTGCATTATTATGATGTGAAGATGGATCCCCTTCATGCCTTAAAAAAGCACAATTTTTTCTACATTTGACTCTCTTCCAGCTCTGAAACCCCTGAACAATGAATTGTTGATACTGCGATGGAACTTCATAAAAAATAAAGCATGGAAAACAAAATGCTGTATCTTTTGCCTCAGAGTACTCAAGCCAAGAAAATTCTTTAAATGAAGAATACTGAAATATGCGTTCTTGTTTGCCATCACTAGTTAATGGATAAACTTGTAGTTTAGGCTGACACGGTCCCATTTTGATGTACATCCTTTGAATTTCATCATGTTGATTAACAGGATATGTCGTTTTTTGACGACGTAATCTAGGATCACGTTCCAAATAAGTATTTCTAGTTTCTTTAACTTCAAACCTTTGAGACTTAGAAGGAGGTTGCTCACTAGAATCATAAGCATCAACTTGAGGAACATTATCTTGAGATGGTGATGGTTGACTGTCACCTACTTTATTAAAGAATGAAAGTAAATTTTTTCTTGGCTTGATTGATTGGTTGTTTGACATTGTACCCTATTATAATAACGTGAATTCATTTACAAAAGAAACGAAATAAAAACAAGAAACTAACTTAAAGTATTGAAAAAAATAAAACGAAAAAATTAATTAACAATTTGACAAGAAACTAACTAAAAGTCTAACAAGTGTTAATTTATAAACAAACTTATCTTATTGAAAAAATAGAAAGAAAACAAAAGACAACAGACATGAAATTAAAGAAAAGCCATTAAACCAATAGAGAGCGCAATCGTTTCTAACTATTGAAAAGTTAATAAAATATATTATATAAAAACAATATAATCTATAAAAAGTAAAAGCTAGGGGACATGAATTAATAGGAAAGCGTGCTGTAGACAATACATAAGCAATTCGATTTAAAGATTCCATTGAGTGGAACAAATAACATTCAGAGATTAATAAAATGTATAAAAGAATAAAAACAAAATAATCTTTAAACTATTATTTTAGTATAAAAGTACCTTTTGTTTCTTTTGATTTCTGAGTTGGTGTCTGTCTGTGTGACTTTGATGGTGAGACAGCTAGAGTTGTCAAATCGGGAGAGAGAGAGCAAGAAAAGTGAAGAAAGTTGGAACAGCCAAACACGAAAAACAATTGTAAATCTAATATATTATTTTTTTATTTTTATTTAAAGGGTAAATTTGTAATTAACAAATTTTAAAAAAAAAATCTATGCCTCAAAGTACCTTCGCCTTTGATTGCTTCCATTGATTTGCAAGGAATAAATGAATATATAACAAATATATTAACTGCCGAGGTTTGTCATAAAAATAAAATAAAAGACAAGCACTATAAACATAAATTAATCAAAAAATGAGGGGTTTTGATCGATGCTGTTGGTAAGGTCAATCAGCATTGAAGGGTCAGTGGTGCAGTGGCTTGAGGCAATGATAGTGATGGAGGATGACTGTGGCAGTGTAATGGAGACTAAGTTCAAACAGTAATATAATTTTTTTAAAAATTCAATAATAACAAAAACCAAAATATAAATTCATTAAAACATTTCATTTAATCTATTTACAACTATCTCGACATGTCTTCATATATTGAAAACATTCAAGAATAACCTCATTATGGACACCATAGCATGAGAATTAAAAATTCCCTAGAACATAACCTTAGTTCTTTCATTCAAGAGAAATTCCCAAAACAATTAAAGAAGTAATAATCAATCACGAGTGCTTACATAAAAAATTAGAGCAGCAAATCACTAGACAGTTTATTAAGACAGTTTAATTTTTTAGAGATAAAAGAGGAGTGAACTATGAAGAATTAGAGAAAAGAGGAGTGAAGATTTTAGCAATATTAGGTATCCCAACATTTAAGTCCCAATTTGAGTCCCAACTGATAGTGGTTAAGTAATTTTACTAGTTATGAAATCCATCATTTAATAGATGAGTGACACAAAGCATTAGAGACTTAAGTTGGGACTCGAATATTGGAATTCCTAATATTATTGGTAAATATTTAGAGAATAAAAAAGCCAACAATCCAAAATGTGGGCTAACTATTAAGTTGAAAATATAAAGCATTTATTTAATATGTGATATTTTTTATATTTTTAAAATTTAAGAGGGGCATTTTGGTGTTTCAAATCAATAATGGGACAATGTTCAAAATGTAAGAGAGATTGTAACATTTTTCTTTTAAGTTTGGAAATGTATAACAAACGGCTAGTGGGTTTTTGAAATCCGGCTAACCGTTTTTATTCCAGAGAGCATGTTTTTGGTGTCTAAAAAAAACGGCAAGCTGGATTTGAGAAATCGGCTGGCCATTTTGATTCCAATAAACACACTAGACGAAATCGGCAAACCGGTTGTTTTCAGAATACTCTTTGGACAAGAAATGGATATCTGATTTTTTTTTTAATCTAGAAATTCGGTTATGAACAAATGCCACTTTCAAACCAAATAGTGTATTTTCAAAGAAGTACCATTGTTTAATGGTTGTGAATTTCATGAAAACCATAAAATAGACACTTATATTAATGAAAAATCCAGATAATTACAGCTTACATACATGTTCTTGAATATAATCTCAATTGCTAGAGATTATATTAAGGGTTGTTGTATCTTAGGGGCAATTTGCCATCTTAAACTCTATAGCAATCCTAGTGTGGTGAGGGCATATAAAACCTTAAAGGAAAGTGTCTATCACTCCTCAAACCTTGATAATTTTCTATTGTTATTTGCCTCCATATTCATAAATTCACCAACAATATTTAAGGTTTTAATTTTGTTTGTTACAATGGAGGCTGAAAAAAATATAAATTCATTTCTCAATCCAAATGTTCATCTTGATCGATTTGATGGAACCAACTTTACTCACAAGAGAGGGAAATTATTTTTTCTTCTCACCGTTCTCAAGATCGCTTATGTACTTGATCCAAAATTGGAACCATTTCCAGAGCCTATTGATGATAACACCGAAGTTGTCAAGACTGCAAGGACACAACGTGAAGATGATAAAGTGATGTGTCGAGGTCACATACTCAACACTCTCTTTAATAGGCTTTATGATCTCTACAACTAGATGGCTTCTCCTATTGAAATATGGAATGTACTCGAGTATAAATATAAAACAAAAAAAGAAGGTACTGACAAATTCCTTGTTTTAAAGTATTTTGAATTTACTATGGTAGACACAAAATCCATTCTTGATCAGGTACATGAATTACAAATTATTCTTACTAAGCGTCGGGATTGAAATTTCTGAATCATTTCAAGCTGGGGCTATTATTGCAAAATTGCCTAAAAGTTCGAATGGTTATAGAAAGAAACTCTTTCATAGTAGAGAAAACATAACTTTAGAAGAGTTACAAAAACACTTGGTAATCAAAGAAGAGACAAGGTCTCGAGATTCCAAGGAAAAGCATGATTCTACTAAGGTTAATGTCGTTTAAGCTAGTAAGTTTTTAAAGAATTTCAAAGTCAAGAATGACAAGAAATTCAAGAAGTCCAATAGCACACAAAATTTTTCTGGAAATTATTTCTTTTGTGAGAAGAAAGACCATCGCCAAAGTGATTGCAGATTCAAGAAAAAAGGGAGGAAGTGAATACTCAAAAAGCCAATTTCATTGAGGAGAAAGTTAAAGAGATTTGTGCTATGGTCTCCGAGATGAAAATTGGCATGATTACTAAAACCAATATGGCTAAAACAAAGTCCTGTGAATGGTGGCTCGATTTAGGTGCAACAATTCATGTTTGTAATGATAAGAAATTTTCTCATCATACAAAGATGAAAAAGAAGGACAAACGGTTCTCATGAGGAACAATAATGCAGCCATGGTAGCAGGGAAAGGAGCAGTGGGGATTTACTTTACTTTAGGAAAGAAAGTTACATTGAATAATGTTTTTTATGTGCCTTTTATAAGGAAGAATCTTGTTTCTACTAGTTGTATGAGTAAGAATGGGCTTAAGATTGTACTTGAGGGTAATACTTGTATTGTTTCAAAGAATATGATGTTTGTTGGGAAAAGGTATTCTTGTGATGGCATGTATAAGCTCAGCATTAATAATAATAATATCAATTCAATCTATATTGTTGAGTCTTATGATGTTTGGCATGCTAGATTAGCACATTTGAATTTTAGATCTTTGAAATACATGTCTAAGCATGGTTTGATTAATTGCAATGATATTAAAAGTCATAAGTTTGAAATTTGCATCCAAGCTAAATTAACTACGAAACCTTTCCCTAAAGCCGAACGAAATACTCAAATATTAGATTTAATGCATACCGATATTTGTGAGTATAATTGCATTTGAACAAGAGGAGGTGAGAGATACTTTATCACTTTTATTAATGATTGTTCTAGATACACCTATGTGTATTTACTTAGAACAAAAGATGAAGCTTTTGATAAATTTAAAGTTTTCAAGGCTGAAGTTGAGAACCAAAAAGATAAGAAAATCAAAATGGTTCGAAGTGATAGAGGTGGTAAATATTTCTCAAATGAGTTTAATAATTATTGTGAAAAACAAGGAATTGTTCACCAAAGAACAACTCCATTTACCCCTCAACAAAATGGTTTGGGTAAAAAGAACAGGATCTTTACGGATCCATGATCCTTAATGCAAAACTACCAAATAATTTGTTGGGGGAAGCATTACTTACAACATGTCATATTCACAATAGAATTACATCTTTGAAAACACATGTATCTTCTTATAAAATTTGGAAAGGAAGAAAACCAAACTTGATGTATTTCAGGGTCTGGGGTTGCTTAGCTTTTTATAAATTACATGATCTTAAATCATCAAAGTTAGGCGTTAGAGGTATGAAAAGTGTTTTTGTAGGATATGCTGAAAATTCCAAGGCTGATAGATTGTTAAATTTAAATTCTAATGTGATTGTGGAATCAAGAGATGTTGAATTTATTGAAAATAAATTTAATCATGATTCTAACATTAAATTAGAATCTACTATTGATCAACCATATGATAATACTCCTGGTACCTCCACTAATAATATTAAAAGGAAAGAGTCTATGACATTTTTTGAACCAATGAGAAGTCAACGTGAAAAGAAAGAAAATGGTTTAGCTTCGGACTTTATTTCATCACAAGTATTACTCTTTCTAGTTGAAGAGGATAGAAAGAATGTACTCAATAAAGTACCATTGTTGCTAAATGTTGAAAAAGATCCAAAGACATTTAGTGAAGCTATGTCTTCTAGAGACGCTTCTTTTTAGAGAGAGGTGGTAAATGATGAAATGGATTCGATTATGTCGAATCAAACATGGATCTTGTTTGATCTTCCTCTAGGATCTAAACCAATTAGCAACAAATGGGTGTTTAGAAGAAAGTACAACAGTGATGGTTCTTTGCAAACTTTTAAGGCTAGATTAGTAGCCAAAGGTTTAAGCAAAGAAGTGTTATTGATTATTTTGATACATATGCTCCGGTGGCAAGGTTAATATCTATAAGAGTGCTATTTGCAATTACTTCATTGAATAATTTGCATGTGCATCAAATGGATGTTAAGACTGCTTTTCTTTATTGTGATCTTGATGAAGAAATCTATATGGAACAACCAAAGGGATTTGTTTTGCCTGGAAATGAGAAAAAGGTATGCAAGTTAGTTAAGTCGCTTTATAGTTTAAAGCAAGCACCAAAACAATGGCATGAGAAGTTTGATTCAGTAATCTTATCTCATGGTTTTAAGCATAATAATGCTGATAAATGTATATACTTTAAGTTTACGAATGATTTTGGTGTGATTATATGCTTCACAGTGAGTAAATGATACAAAGAAGTATTTGACTTCACAATTTAAGATGAAAGATCTTGGTGAAGTAGATACTATCTTAGGTGTAAAAGTGAAGAAACATAGTGGGGGTTACTCATTATGTCAATCTCATTATATAGAGAAAGTGCTTCTTAAATTCAATTATTTGAAGTTTAAAAAAGCTAATACCTCATATGATTCTAGTATAAATCACTAGAGAATTCAGCCCGAGTAGTAGCACAGCTTGAATATGCTAGTGCTGTTAGTAGCTTGATGTATGCTATGCATTGTACGAGGCCGGATATAGCTTTTGCAGTCTGTAAAATGTCAAGGTTCACGAGTAACCCTAGTATTGACCACTGGAAAGCAATTGGAAGGATACTTGATTATCTTAAAAGGACCAATAATTTGGGTTTGTTTTATAATGATTATCCTGAAGTACTTGAAGGATATTCAGATGGTAGTTTGATAACTAATACGAGTGATAATAAATCCACTTCTGGTTGGATTTTTACAATTGCTGGAGGAGCCGTTTCATGGGCTTCAAAAAACATACATAACTCACTCAACAATGGAAAGTGAGTTTATAGCACTTGCAA
Organism: Clausena lansium; assembly: GCA_030449835.1. Taxonomy (NCBI): domain Eukaryota; kingdom Viridiplantae; phylum Streptophyta; class Magnoliopsida; order Sapindales; family Rutaceae; genus Clausena; species Clausena lansium. The sequence continues at coordinate 2,281,815 of JASUUF010000086.1, read as the reverse complement.
CTGCAGGCAAGGAAGTAGAATGGCTGAGAAATTTATTTTTTGATATAGAGTTGTGGTCACAACTGATGCTATCTATTTCTTTGTACTGCAATAGTGAAGCTACATTGTCTAGAGCTTATAACAAAGTGTATAATGAAAAGTCTAGACATATTAGCTTAAGACATGAATTTGTGAAACAATTAATAGCATATGGTGTTATTAATATTGTTTATGTTAGGACTAATAAGAACCTAGCAGATCCCTTAACAAAAGGTCTTTCAAGAGATTTAGTTAATCATACATCTTTTGGAATAGGGTTGAAATCTTTCTTTGATAAAGTCACCAATAACGATAACCCAACTATGTAATAGTTATACCACTATTCCATAGTTAAATGGGTAGTAACAAGTTGTTGTTATGTGACTGGTTTGGCACCGAAAATTAAATAAACCCATTCGAGTTGTTCGGTGTAAATAGCAACGAGATTGAGGTTGAGTATTTACTCTTAATGAAGTTCAAGTCTTATAGTAGATAAAGACATGATTTGAAGCTTCACTTAAGTGAACATAAGAAATGGTGCCGTTTTTAGCAAAGTCTTGGTTTAATCTTGTAAATGTTCATGAATCAAAGATAGAGCACAAGGCCGGAATAGTGCTAAATGATTGGAACATAACTTTGAAATCTGAGATAGCTTATATGTGATGTATCTTCGGTATTTACTTAAGAGACAAAGTTAATTAGGCTTGGCAAAAGGCCGGCCAGGGCCCGCGGGCTTCAAGCCCAGTCCATGTGTTAAATTATTGGATATGGGCTTAAAAACACAAAGCCCGCAAATTTTGGGCCTAGATAAGGGCCTTGGTAAAAAGCCCAGGCTTCATACAACATAAATTAAAAACAAAATTAAAAAAATGAAAAATGAAAAAAGAAAACGGGACAAGAAAAAATCAGCCCTTATCTCTATTCTCTTTCTCACTGTCACTACTCACTAAGTCACTAACCCTAATTCCTAAATTAAACAAAGTGAGTTTAGTGAAACAAAATCCCAAGCCACCACACCAGTCCTGTGCCACTGCCGACAGCCATTATCGTCCACCAAAGTCCAAACCCAGCTCGCGAGGAACAACATGCCAGTACGCAAGCAGCAAGCAGCCAACACGTGAGGTCACGAGCAGCAAGCAGCAGGATACCAGCATGCAATGCGAGCAGCAAGCAGCCACCACACAAGCAGCACACGACACGAGCAGTAAGAAGCCACCACAAGAGCAGCATGCGAACAGCAAGCAGCAGCTCGTGACGTAGTGCGACGAAGCACGGCAGCGCGATACAGCAACGAACCCACTCTATCCCACGTGATCTTTGAGGTACAAAGAAGTGCCGGTTGAGCTATTTTCATTTCTTGTAAAAAAAACTTTTAATTTATGTATATAATTTTAATTTGGTTATGAAGTTGCAAATTGCAATTGAACTTATAAACTAGCCCGAAACAGTGGAAACTTTCTCCAGGGATGTGGAGATGTGTATAAACGTGTGCTAAAGTTTGGGTACTTTATGTTATTGAGTATAAATGTATAATGGTTGTAAACATTTGGATTTTGGAAACATTTGGATTTTGGAACATGATTTTTTTTATATTAGTATTTGATTATTTGTGGTTTATTATGTTGTATTTATATTATTTTGTATGTTAGATAATCATATGTAATTGAAGTGTCTTTAGTTTAGAGCTTTATTTAAAAATTATTTTTAAAAATTAATAAAAAGCCCAAGCCCGACCCAGGCCCAGGCCCACTCACGGCTGGATGGGTTTTCAGAGGGCTAGGGCTTATTTCTGACCTCATGGGCTTCGGCCTCAGCTTACAAAAGCCCGACCTAGGCCCGTAAATTGCCCACTCTAAGTTTAATACTTAGCACACTATTGTCCTGTAAATGCTTTGAAATATTTTCACTAATTAAAGGTTAAAATCAAAATATACATTTTTGTATGTATAAGTTTATCATTGATAAATCTGAAAACATATTACAATCTAGTAGGGGATTGTAAGAGAGATTGTAACATTTTTCTTTTGAGTTTGGAAATGTATAACAAACGGCTAGCTGGCTTTTGAAATTCGGCTAACCGTTTTTATTCCAAGGAGCATGTTTTTGGCGTCTAAAAAAAAACAGCAAGCCGAATTTGAGAAATCGGCTAGCCATTTTGATTCCAGTAAGCACACTGGACGAAATCGGCAAGCCGATCGGCAAACCGGTTGTTTTCAGAATACTCTCTGGACAAGAAAAGGATATCCAATTTTTTTTTAATCAAGAAATTCGATTGTGAACAGATGCCACTTTTAAACCATATAGTGTCTTTTTGAAGAAGTGCCATTGTTTAATGGTTGTAATTTTCATGAAAACCATATTTCTTCATAAAATAGACACTTATATTAATGAAAAATCATGATAATTACATATTACATAAATGTTCTTGAATATTATCTCAATTGCCAGAGATTATATTAAAATTTGTTGTATCTTAGGGGTAATTTACCATTTTAAACTCTACAGCAATCTTAGTGTGATGAGGGCAAATAAAACCTTTAAGGTGGTGTTTGGTTTTGAGAAAAGGAAGGAGAGGAGAGGAAAAGAAAGAAGAGGAGTGGAGAGGTGATAAAAGGAGAGGAGTATGAAAATTAATTTCTATTGTTTGGTTTTACATTAAGTTTGAAAGGAAAAGAAATTACATATTTTTTACTTGGACAAGTATACCCATTAGACTTTAGTGTTAAAATATTAATATTATTAGTAAATATAAAAAATAATTAAACTATGAATTAATTTAATCTAGAAAATAAATTAATAACAAAATATTTAATTGTATATTATATTTTTATTAATTCATTATTATTTTATAATCCTAATAACCAACATTTCATATCTTATTTTATTTTATTATTAATTTTAACCTTAACAAGTGTTAAACTTTTAATATTCATTATAAATATAATTAAAAAAATTAAATAATAAATGTTAGAGAGAGAGTCTAGTCATAGGAGAGAGAAACGGGTCAACCCGAATCCGAGAACCCGACCCGGCCACCGTTTCTAATTCCGGCCACATCACCGGCAATGGAAGGCACTGATCGGAACCTCAAGAGCCATCCATCATTCCCCAGCCAGACAACGGCTAGAAAGTCACCAATTGAAGCGTGAAAAGCCACGTATAAAGTCGCCTTAAAGCAACGCGTTTTCGCTAGTTTTTGGTCGCGCTGTCGCTTGGGTTTTGACATAGCAGCAGCCACTTCCATTTCTGACTATCCACAGCCACTAGGAGCCTCCAAATTGCCGCCGATCAACCGGATCTGTGGAAGTTATAAATGTTCCCAAACATTTTGAATCCGATTTGAACAATATAGATCCATTTTTTTATCTCAATGACGACGTATTAATGTTGATTGTTGGCCGCCGAGTCCAAAGGTACTGACAGTGAGTCACACGCGCTAATGACGGCAGCGCTCCGACGGTCCGGCAACTGTTAAAATTATATTTATATATTTTCAAATTAATTGAATAAATAATTTTATTTTATTAAGTTATTTAAATCATTATTTAAATTTATATATAATGTTAAATTGATAAAATAAAATTATAAATCATAATTATTTGATTACATTAAGCAAATTAAAAAGTTGAAGGGATATTTTTGGAAGTTTTGGTTTCGAGCACAAGGACAATTTGAATTCTTCACTCCTTAGTATGGAATTCAAATTCTACATTATGATGTAAATAAAATTCTAATAGAAATTAATTTCCTACATATTATATCAAACCAAACAATAAAAATAAAAAAAGAATTTAAATCACTCTCCGTTCTTCTATCTTCTCCTTCCAAGCAAACATCACCTAAAGAAAAGTATCTATCATCCGTCAAACCTTGATAATTTTCTATTGCTATTTACCTCCATATTCATAAATTTACAGACACAAAATGCTCAGAAAATTTTTAAAAGCCCAACAGGGCCTGCCCAGCTGAGCACTACCTAGTGCCGCCCATGGAAGTGACTAGGGTTACATGAATTTTTTTTAATTCTAATTAATTTTAAAATAGTGGCAGACGAGAGATATAAAAGGAATCAATTATCATCGCTCGTGAACAAGCTGCAAGCCCATTTCTGTTCTGGGCTACAATGCAGAGACTCAAAGTCCCTCTACCATACCGCAGCAAAGTATTCACCGTTGGATTCAACATAAATGAATCCAACGGTTGTGATTTAATATCCATCAAAAATAGAAAAAAATGGGTAACTTTACATGCCGGTTACAAAAAATCAAAATCCTTCCTCTCGTCTCTTCTTCGTGCAATCCCTGTTTTCTCTCATCTCCTCTCCGCGCAATCGTTGTTTTCTCTTTTCTACTCTTCGTGCAATCCCTATTTCCTCTCTTCTCTTCTTCGTGTAATCCCTGTTTCCTCTCTTCTCTTGTTTGTGCAATCCTTATTTCCTCTCTTCTCTTCTTCGCACTCCCCATCGAGACAAGCACAACCCCAACTCCAGTATACTCACAATCTCACTCACACACACCCACGCGCTGCCAGTGTCAATTTCGTTCAGGTGCAACGGAATTGTAGCTTCTAGCCGTTCTTGAGCCATTCGCTTCCGATCCAGCCGTTGCCTCGTTCTTCATTTGCCGTCATCAGCCGCACAAGGTGATGCTAATTTCGGTGATGTTAATTTCAGTGTTGTTTGCGATTTTGCTGCCTCCTTCGTTACTGTTAATTGAATGTATGTTTTTGCAAGGATTTGGTTTTTGGAACTTGGCTGATAAGTCTAATCTCAGGTTCTGCCCCTCTGTTGATTCGCGTTTGCATTCATCCATTACAATTCATCCATTACAATTTTATCGTGATGTTGTAACTCTCTGCACAGCGACTCTAGTTTGCCTCTAACAGCCATGACTGCATCTCTTTCAGCAAGAACTTGCTGATATGCATTTTAGATTATGCTTATTTTCTTAACATCAATTACAGTTGGTTTCTTGCATATATTAAATTAAATTTTTTTTTGTATTGATCATGACTGGGATTTAAGATTTTAGATTTGAGATTTTGGAATTTTAGTTGGTTTGTTACTGAGGAATTTTTGCAAAATTAAACTGTTGTAACCCGATTTTAGGTTTCTTGAAGAATTGTTTGCTCTGCTATTATTTTCATCACCTTTTTTACTTTTTTTTTTGCAGTCTATGTCATTCATTGTTTTTATACTTCTCTGAAATTTTATATCAATATTGAAGGGAAGTTTTTCATCATGAATATTTATATATGTTTGACAACAGAATAATTGATCATTTGACAGGTTTTTAAACCAAGAATTGTTAGTCTACTCTTTTTATTGATTACAGGCCAATTAAAGGGCCATCAATGATCCATCAATGTAGTTTTAATACAGTGGATATGGCTATGAACAGTGTGCATGAATTTCATCTTTCGAATAATTGCTATGTATTGTATTTGTGTATGAAGCATTCTGTTGTCCTAATGAGGTTTCTCCCGTATAGGAAAAATTGAAAGAGAAAAAACTACAGTGACAGTCACTTACACAAACTCTCCAAGCAATGCACAAGGCTGGATATTTAATTTTCTGCTGTTTTTGGGCTAGATTTGATGCTGTTTCTAGGTTAAATTTGTTGTTGTTTTGAGAAAATTTTCTGCATTTTTGGGCTTGATTTGATGCTGTCTCATTTTCTGCTACATTTGGGTTTGACTTGCTGCAGTTTTTGGGTTAAATGTACTGCTGTTTCTAGGTAATTTTTCTACTATTTTTAGGTTAAATTTACTGTTGTTTCTAAGTAATTTTTATGCTGTGTTTGGGTTAAATTTGCTTCTGTTTTTTATTAAAATTTTTACTTTTTTTGGGTTAAATTTTCTGCTGTCTGTCGGTTTAATATTCTGTTGCTTTTGGGCTGGATTTGCTGCGGTTTTCAGGTTAAATTTGTTGTTGTTTTGGGAAAATTTTCTGCATTTTTGGGCTTGATTTGATGCTGTTTCATTTTCTGCTGCATTTGGGTTTGATTTGCTGTTGTTTTTGGATTTACTGCTATTTTAAGGTAATTTTTTGCTATTTTTAGGTTAAATTTATTGATGTTTCTAGGTAATTTTTTTGCTGTTTTGGGGTTAAATTTGCTTCTGTTTTTGATTAAATTTTCTGCTATTTTTTGGGCTTGATTTTCTGCTATTTTTTGTTAAATTTTCTGCTGTTTTTTTGGTTAAATTTGCTGCTGTCTCTCGGTTTTATTTTTTGTTGTTTTTGGTTTGGATTTGTTGCTGTTTCTAGGTTAAATTTGTTGTTGTTTTGGGAAAATTTTCTGCATTTTTGGTTAATTTGTTGCTATTTAGGGTTTAAATTTGCTATAGAAACTAACATTATATTTTTTATTCATTTTAACAGCATAGAATTGAAGTTGGTGGTAGTTGATGATTGTTAAGTTATTGCAAACTGATCTTGAAGTTTTACAATAGAAGAAGCTTTTGAGTATTCATGAAAATGGAAAATGTATTATTGGTGATATTAAGATGAAACGTTAATTTAATTCTATTACTGTATATACAATATCTCCACCATTAGGTCAACATTTCCATATTTATTTCTTAATAGAAATTAATGGAAAAAGAGAGAGATGATGAAACAAAATAAATTATAGAGATATAAATTATTACGTAATTTATCATGGAAGTGGTTGTTATAAATGGATTTGAAAAGTTGCATATGAAATAAAAGATAGAGCTAGAGAATTTCGGGATGGATGGATGGTAAATGCGGTTTATGCACTCTTATTATGTATTTATTAATATAGTGTATATTTCAATTTTTGTGAATTTTGGAATAAAGTTCGTTGTAATTTTGAAGTTTTTATTAATTTTGAGAATTTTATATATTCCATATAAACCCTTTTAATAGTTTCAAGACAATTTATGCGAAAATATGCAAACTTAATTAATTCTTAGGATTAAAAGTATACAATTCTCTATAGAATTTATCCATTGAGTTTATTTGCACACCATTATATGTTTTTACAATTCAGAGGAAACTTTCTTTAATACCTTAAGTTTTAAAAGTTTTTATTGTATTTTTATGTATAAAACGATTAAATTACATATTTATTGAATAGATTGAATTACTAAGGAATAAAATGTTATTATTACTTTAACTATTAAAAAAATAATGTTGCTCGTCTAATTGAAATAAAAGTATGTCAATATATTATATGGACGAATATTCACAGTATTTACAATAAATTTTTAAGTTAGTCCAAATTGATCAAAAGTCTTGGGTTTGTTCCTGTTACAAATTATATATAACTTCAACATATGTTATTGTTGATCCATCCACTATTGAATTGTATAAATTAGTGGCTTAGGATTATTGTTAAAATTTTAAGTTAAAATAGCTTATTTCAATAAATATTCTCTTATGAAAAAAATACAACCACAGAGTAATAAATTGAATTCAATATAATATTATCTAACACAATTTTAGATATATTTTTAGTTAATAGTTGAAATATGCATTAAAATTTATGTGTATAATTATATTAACAAATTCAAATTAATTTTTTTTTGGGTCTACTAAAATAAAAAGAAGAAGAAGAAGAAAATCCCTTTTGTTCATAAAATAAATAACATGAATGTAAACATGAAACAGGGGTAAAAAGAAAAATTTGGGGTTATTTGAAAAGTGATTACATGAAACATAGAATAATAAAAATGAAATAATTGACTTAAATTATGCAACTTTGAATATAAAATATGAGTACTTTGTAACTTTAAATATAAAACATTAAACATGAAATTCTCAGCTTGTAATACCAAACTTGAACACAAACATGACGCGGGGGGTAAAAAGAAAATTTTTTGGATAATTATTACATGAAACATAGAACAATCAACATGAAATACGTTACATAAATTATGCAACAATGCACATAAAATATGAGACCATGTGTTTAAGTTAACGTATAACATTAAACATGAAACTCTTAACTTATAATATGAAATTTGAACTTAAACATGAAACTCTTAACTTATAATATGAAATTTGAACTTAAACATGCAACGAGGGGCAAAAAGAAAAATTTGGGGGTATTTAAAAAATAATTTTATGAAACACATAACTAAAAACATGCAACATATTACATATATCATGCAACAATGCACATAAAATATGAACCAAGTGTTTAAGTTAATGTAAAACTTTAAACATGAAACTCTTAACATATAATATAAAATTTGAACTTAAATATAAAACGGGGGATAAAAAGAAAAATGTTGGGGGGATTTGAATAGTAAGTACATGAAACACAGAATACAAACACATGAAGCATGTTACATACATCATGTAACCATTAACATAAAATATGAGACCAACTGTAACCTGAAACACGGAACATTAAACATGCAACTCTTAACATATAACAAGAAACCATAAACTTAAACATGAAATGGGAGATAAAAATAAAAATATTGGGGGATTTGGACAATAAGTACCTGAAATACAGAACACAAAACATAAAGCATGTTACATACATCATGCAATCATGAACATAAAACATGAGACTCACTGTACCCTGAAAGACAGAACATTAAACATGCAACTTTTAACATATAACATGAAACCATGAATTTAAAAAAATGGGGGATAAAATAAAAAAATATTGGGGGATTTGGATAATAAGTACATGAAAAATAGAACACAAAACATGAAGCTTATTACATACATCATGCAACCATGAACATAAAACATGAAACTAACTATAATCTGAAACCCGAACTTAAACATGCAACTTTTAACATATAACATGAAACCATGAATTTAAAAAAATGGGGGATAAAATAAAAAAATGTTGGGGGGATTTGGATAATAAGTACATGAAAAATAGAACACAAAACATGAAGCTTATTACATACATTATGCAACCATGAACATAAAACATGAAACTAACTATAATCTGAAACCCGAACTTAAACATGCAACTTTTAACATATAACATGAAACCATGAACTTAAACATGAAACGAGAGATAAAAAGAAAAATGTTGGGGAATTTGGATAATAAGTACATAACACAAATAATGAAGCATGTTATAGATATCATGCAACCATGAATATAGAACATGGGACCAAGTGTAACATGAAACACAAAACATTAAACATGAACGTCTTAACTTATAATATGAAATTTGAACTTAAACATAAAACGTGGGGTAAAAAGAAAAATATTAGGGGATTTGGCTAATAAGTACATGAAGCACAGAACACAAAACGTGAGGCATGTTATATGTATTATGAAACCATGAACATAGAACATAAGACCAACCATAACCTGAAACACAAAACATTAAGCATGAAATTCTTAACATATAATATGAAATTTGAACTTAAACATGAAACATGGGGTAAAAAGAAAAATATTAGGGGGATTTAGATAATAAGTACATGAAACACAGAACACAAAACATGAAGCATGTTATATATATCATGCAACCATGAACAAAGAACATAAGACCAATTGTAACCTGAAACACAAAATATTAAACATGAAACTTTTAACATATAATATGAAATTTGAACTTAAACATGAAATTGGAGATAAAAAGAAAAATATTGGGGAGCTTTGAATAATAAATACATGAAACAGAAAATATAAAACATGAAACATGTTACATATATCATGCAACAGTGAACATAAAATATGATTAAGCATTTGTCTTTTTTTAGCACTCCTTTTATTTTATTTTCATAATATTTATAATAAAAATTACTTTTTTCCATTTTTACTTTAATTGTATTTTTTTCTTATTATTATAATTATTTTTTAAAAAAATTTTACCTTATAATTTTTTTAAATTTATTTCAAAGAAAAAAAAAAAACAAATGCCAACCGGTTGCTGCCGGTTATTGAGCCCCTCTATGATACAGGGACTTTGAGTCGCTGTATGCTGTATCATAGCCACTCCCCCCATTTCTGCTTCGGGCCTGATGTGACATCAAGCTCATCACTATCAATATTCAAGAGAAAAAGTATCATTTTCCCTAAAACGGATTGTAGAAAGTCAGGAGAAAAAACATTAAAAAAGAAAATGAAGAGTCATTTTCAACGGTAAAAACGCACTCGGAAATATACACAAGCCATTTCTAGTGAGTGCATGCAAGATTCATGATACCTTCGGCTGTGCTGTGCCGGTGTTAGTTATATTGCAAATTTTATATTTTTTTTATGCAAAGTATTATTCACAAAGAATTATTGCTCTATGTCTCTGTCTGCAGTCAATAGCTCGGAGCTAGCACATATGACCACGTAAATGACAGTGAAAAGCATAATTTACAAAGTATATAATAACCAAAAGGGAAATGAATCCCATGAGTGCCAAGCAAATTCATGATTTGCTTATAGGGATGTGACAATCAAAATGAGTTAAAAATTAGGTATTAATAGGATGCAACTTCTCTTTGTATGGCCAAAAAGAAAAAAAAAATGCATATTTTGACTACAATGAACGTATAAAATCCTGATTCATGGCTCTAAGTTAAAAAAAAAATTGTATATGCATGTTGTGGATTAATTAAATAAAATACATCAATAATGATTTAAAACCAATTTCTCTTTTTTTAAAATAATTTTATGGTGCATTCAGATTATAATGAGTTTGCTGCATTCCGATCAGATTGTGATAAGCCTCGACGATCCTTGAGAGTTCCTAAGCCTAATACTATGTATCAAAGATACATTTGAGTGGCTGTTGCATGTATTGGACGTGCGCATGAGCTTGGAAGTTGAACGGTCACAGTGCAATACTCACATGCAAATCGTTTGGTAGAGAGATCAACATGAATCACTGATGGACTTGGTCTTCTTAAGATCGTGGAGGATCGTTTGCTGATTATTTGAGACTGAGTTGCTGTTATTTGATTTATTGTTATTTTGTTAATAGCTTAGAATTAGTCAAGCCTAAAATCTACCATCAATCTCAATCTCGATCGATTATGATTGTTTGGCTTAGTTGTTTGTCAGTATAAATAAGTCTCCATCAAAGTGAATAAAGGGTATGGATTAAAACTCAAACATTTGCGGTTCTTCTCACCCTAAGAGAAATCTATTCTTATTTAGCTTTGACTGGGACCACATCAAGTGGTATCAGAGCTGTGTTACTATGACTACTAATAGAGATCGACTCGACCATGTAGAGGCGGAAATAAGCAACTTACAAGAAGGCATGAAACGGATGGAGGTGAGGCAGCTGGGGATGAGTGATAAGCTACACCAGATTGAGGAAACTCTTAGCAAACTAGCAAAGTCCATGTCAGCCTCTAAGGGAACCCCGAGCCAAAACAATTATGGACCATCGGGATCATCACAGCATAGCCAAGGAGAAGATGGGAATCGACAGCAATTTGTATCACGATCCACAAAGCTTGAGTGTCTGAAATTTGCAGGCGGCGACCCTTCAGAGTGGCACAACCGAATACTACAGTTCTTCGAATACCAAGAGTCCACCGACGAGTAGAAAGTGTCTCTTGCTTCTTTCCACCTTGAGGGGGAGGCCAACCAATGGTAGAAGTGGCTGCGGCGTGCGTATCGTGAGGAAAACAAGACGGTGTTATGGGATGATTTTGTGGAGGAACTTTGGGCACGCTTCGGACCTACAGAGTGTGAAGATTAAAACGAAGCCCTATCAAGAGTGAAACAAACAAGGACTCTTCGTGACTATCAGAGGGAGTTTGAGAGATTGGGAAATAGGGTTAGCGGCTGGATGCAAGGGGCACTAGTAGGAATCTTCATGGGAGGCTTGAAACCGGAGATTGCGGATTAAATCAGGATGTTCATGCCTAAGACGCTGAAGGATGCGTTCAAACTTGCACGAATGAGAGATAAACAGCTAACTCGACAAAGGAAAGCAACACGGCCACCACTCTTCAACCGAGTAGTAACGAGCCCAACCACAAACAATCGCTCCCCGACAACAAAAACCATCAAGAGATTGCCATGGGAATAGATGCAGTGAAGGAGAGCACTTGGTTTATGTTTCAATTGTAACGAACGTTTTACTGCAAGTCATAAATGCTAAGGACCACATTTTTTGTTACTTGAAATAGAAGCCGCTGGTGATGAGACAACAAATAACGAGCAGCCAGAAGACGCTCAACTTGAACCCGAAATCACATACTATGCACTCACGGGCTGGGCTACTCCAAAAACCATGCGGGTCCTTGCTAAGATCGGGTCATATGACATAATGGTGCTGATTGACAGTGTATCAACGCACAACTTCATCAGCAGCCGATTGGTGAATATGTTGCAACTACCAGTAAAACCCACCTCAGAGTTCTCGGTGAAGGTTGCCAATGGCGAAACACTTCTGTGCAAGGGCAAGTGTGAGAAGGTACATGTGTCATTACAAGGTGTATTTATTCTCACTCTTTATGCACTATCGATTTCAAGTCTAGACATAGTACTAGGTATACAATGGCTTGAGCTATTGGGCTCCGTGGTGTGCAACTGGAGATTCCTCACGATGGAATTTGAATGGGAAAATAGGAGGCGGCAATTGCAAGGCATCGGGCCTCAAGTCCCACAAACAGCACTCCTCATTAAAATTGCAAAAGAAATACAACAGGGACAACTCGGGTTTGCAATTTGTTTCAATGTAAACCTTGAAACCTCATTGAGTAAATCAGCAGTCGACATGGAAAGTTTACTTGAAGAATATGTCAACTTGTTTGAGGAGCCAACACAACTCCCACCAAGCAGAGAAATCTAGCACGGCATAATTTTAAAAGAAGGCACCGAGCTCGTCAATGTCAGACCTTACCGCTATGCGTATTTTCAGAAGGAAGAAATCGAAAAACAAGTGAACGAAATGTTGAATTCAAGACTGATACGACCCAGTACCAGCCCATTTTCTTCACCGGTACTGCTTGTAAAAAAGGACGGAAGTTCTACTTCTCCAGCGTAGCTATTCGCTGTTCTAGCAAATATTTAAGGCTGCGCTGGTCTATCTGTATAATGAATTTGTGCCCTAATAAATACGGTTGCCACAACCGGATTCCCTCCATAATTGCCAGCATCTCTTTTGCATAAATAGACCAAGATTTCTTTGAAACACCGAGTACTCTGCTCAACATGTTCAATATGACTACTCCAAGAAGGATTGTATATCAGTATGTCATCAAAGAATACTAAAATAAATTTTCGTAAGAATGTTCGTAAGAATGGACGAACAATTGAGTTTATAATGGCTTGGAAAGTAGATGGAGCGTTGCACAAACCAAAGGGCATGACAAGATACTGATAGTGGCCGTTATGAGTCATGAACGCGATTTTATGGATATCGGCTGGTTTGACCTGGACTTGATGGTACCCAGCTCGGAGGTCTAATTTGCTGAAGAAGGCGGCTCTATGAAGTTCGTCATCAATGGTGGGAATGGGAAAGTGATCTTTTACAGTGACTTCGTTGAGGGCACGATAATCCATACAAAACCTCCAACTTCCGTCCTTTTTGACAAGTAGTACCGGTGAAGAAAATGGGCTAGTACTGGGCCGTATCAGTCTTGAATTCAGCATTTCATTCACTTGTTTTTTGATTTCTTCCTTCTGAAAATATGCATAGCAGTAAGGTCTGACATTGACAGGCTCAATGCTTTCTTTTAAAATTATGTTGTGCTTGATTTCTCTACTTGGTGGGAGTTATGTTGGCTCCTAAAACAAGGTGGCATCATAAACAGACGGCCAAACTAAGGTCACTAACAGATGTTTGGAACAATATCTCATAAGCTTTGTGCATCAGCGGCCTCGTAAGTGGTACTCTTATCTTTCTTGGGTTGAGTATTGGTATAACACCACTTTTCACGTGTCAACGGGAATGACTCTGTTCTTAGCCCTTTATGGCTGTGAACCACCAACATTGCCATTATACCATGTCGGGTCTTCTCCTGAACATGAGGTAGATCGAGCTTTGCTTACAAGAGATGAACTTCTGAAGTTACAGAACCTGGCCGCGGCAGCCAACCACATGAAACAATCTACCGACAAGAAACGACGTGAAGTTGAATTTCAGAAAGGTGACATGGTCTACTTGAAGCCCCTACCATATCGCCAATCCACGATTTTTCGGCGAGTTCATCAAAAGCTGGCGAGTAAATACTTTAGGCCTTATATGGTCTTGGAAAAAATTGGCCCAGTTGCTTAAAAGCTTCAACTACCACCTAGTTCAAAAGTGCATCCAATTTTTCATGTTTTATTGTTGAAAAAGTATGTTGGTGATACTCCTACACATAGCACTGAACTACCCACTATTGATGATGAAGGAGTCATAATTTTGCAACCTGCTACTGTATTTGATGTTCGTTGGCTAAAAAGGGTGGGAAATTTGTTGAGCAGCGTTTGGTACAGTGGCAACGCTTGCCGATGAAGGAAGCCATGTGGGAGGATACTGCTGTGCTCAAGGAAAAGTTTCCGCAACTATCCCTTGAGGACAAGGGTCTACGTCAAGGGGGAAAGGATGATAAGCCTCGACGATCCTTGAGAGTTCCTAAGCCTAATACTATGTATCAAGGATACATTTGAGTGGCTGTTGCATTTAGTGGACGTGTGCATGAGCTCGAAAGTTGAACGGCACAGCGCAATACTCACATGCAAATCGTTTTGTGGAGAGATCAATGTGAATTACTGATGGACTTGGTATTCTTAAGATCGTGGAGGATCGTTTGCTGATTATTTGAGAATGAGTTGCTGTTATTTGATTTATTGTTATTTTGTTAATAGCTTAGAATAAGTCAAGCCTAAAATCTGCCATCAATCTCAATCTCGATTGGTTATGATTGTTTAGCTTAGTTGTTTGTCAGTATAAATAAGTCTCCATCAAAGTGAATAAAGGGTATGGATTAAAACTCAAACACTCGTGGTTCTTCTCACACCCTAAGAGAAATCTATTCTTATTTAGCTTTGACTGGGACCACATCAGATTGACCTTGGCATTTAGATTAGAGCTAGAATTTAAAAAAGAGTCTGTGTATGCAGCAAAGTCATTCCAAGAAAAGAAGTTAGAAATCTAAAGCAAGAAGCAGTAACACATTATATGCATTTAAACAAATAAGTTAAAGTTGGGCGTATGAAAACACGTTGACCAAATCTCAAGAGTTACTCACAACATGGGAAATATCTTGCCTGTTAGATATTTAGCAAGTTGGAAGCCTTGCCTGTTCTTCTTTACTCAGAGCTAGTGATCAATTAAACATACCAAATTCCATGGAAAAAGATTTCCCAAAAAATCCCTCAAATTCCCTATAATGTGCGACCAAGTAGAACAAAGACCAATGGAAACATCCCCGACTTCCAACATACTAGGAAAAATGCATGCATTAACACAGCATTCGATAATGTTACGTATTGACGATTCTATCTCCTATTTGCTGCATACTTATAGATTATACAAGCAATTTATATTACAGATAATAAAATTAATTAATGTATGTATGACATGTACCGTTGAATTTTATATAACCACACATGTCATAAAAATAGCGATGTGGCGCGCGGTGGGAGTAGCTAAGAGAGAGCCGCAACTATTTTTTCTTTTCTTTTCTACTTTGTTTTTCTGAAAGACAGAAAAGTTTAACTGCTCTTTCCTTTTGTGTTTCGTGAAAATAAACAATGAAATTCTTTTGTGTTGGAAGATGTTAATCCAAATTGTTTTATGAAACACACTTGGTGGTGAGGGCTGCTGCCCTCCAAGTTGGAGGGCAGTAGTTCGAACCCCCATGAACGTATTGTGGAGGTAATTCTTCCCTCAATTATAATGTACAATTGAGTGGAGACAGTTTTCTCTCTCGTAAAATGTGAGTGGAGTGGATATCCCTCGAATATTAGTGAGGGTTAAAATCTGGATAGTTCTTCATAAGAATTAATGTAAACTAGTCCCAATAGTAGTCTGATTTGTAAATATCAGTTATAGTCTCATGTCATATGAGCTATAATCTTGAGCAATAGTGTCATGTAATAAAAACAAAAGTTGTTTTATGATACATTCTTGAAATGTTTCATAAGAGCAGGCGTTGCAAACTTGCAAGGTCCTTAACTTTAGCTTATTAAAAGTAAAGACCTTCTTTCAAGCTTCAAACAAAAAAAAAAAGCAAAATGTTTTAAAGTCCTTAATTTATATTTTATCTCTAATTACACCCTTTTACAATTATTATTACTTTTATGTTTTTTTTTAATGAATTGATGTGGGTGGTTGGTTAAGCAAGCCAAGTTGAGGGGAGGTTAATACACAGGCTAGCTATATGGGTGGTAGATAACATTTTCTAAATGTAATATGTTTACTCCATTCCTATGATATCCCAAAACTTTCTTTATGCAGGAATCTATTCTTCTACTTAAGTGATACAAAAAAGTAATAAACAGTGCGAATTATTAATTTGGTTGTTACGATAACTCTACCCAAATTTTTTGTCTTCACTCAATTATTCTTTAATTGATGAAGAAATTGAATCCTATTATTTCAGTATAGAGACTCGAACTGCTGCTCTCACAGATGCCGAACGACAACTCTACTTTTGACTTAATTACACAGATATCAAGGAATTTAATTTCTAGCAAAATGAAATCCACAGTGGCACAGTGGAATAAACTTGGGCAATGAAAAGAAGGCACTAAAAATAATCTCTCAATACAAATAGGGAATATCGAGTTATTTATAAAATAGTTCGGCATGACAAGAGAGTGAAGGAAGCAGTAATGGTATTTTAGGTATTAAAGGTGGTAAAGTAAAAATTGTAATTTTAAAATTTGATAAGGGTGAGGTTATTTGAATGAATTTATTCTCCAAATCCATTATTTCATAATTTTTAAGTACTGATGTGTTCTTTAATTAAATTACATATAAGGACAAGAGAATTAAACAAATAAAAAAAGCTGTTTTTATATAAACCTCAAATTTCGGTCATGAAAAACAATACAAAGAAGAATGAACATCTAGGCAATCGCCGGTTGACTTCTAATATGTTGTGTGTTATTAAATGCAATCGCCGGTTGACTTCTAATATGTTGTGTGTTATTAAATGCAATTTACAAAACCAAATATGATCCAGTTATCATTATCAACCATCACTATATTTTTAGGAGAAAAAGCCAACTACACCCTCATGGTTTGCTTAAATAGTCACACACTCTCCTTTAGTTTCATAAATGATCACACAAACTCCTCAATTTCATAAATGACTATTATATCTTTTGATTATTACAACTCAAATAAATATAAATATAGTAATAAGATAAAAAAATAATAAATAAATATCATATTATACAAATAAAATATTATATTAATAAAATAACTTATGTTTATTATAATAGTTTATTTAAATTCAATTATTTAGTTGTTGTAATCAAAGGTATAATAGTAAAAAAGGGGTCTATGTGACTATTTATAAAACTAAGGAAGTCGTGTGACCATTCAAACAAACCTTGGGGTTGTGGGTGGTCTTTCCCCTATTTTTAGGTAAAGAGTTTTCAGTAAACTCTCTGTGAATATCAACCGGAACCCTGCATCACTGAACTTTTAGAGTGGTGTATAGAAATCTTTAAAGTTTGTTTCTACTGGAGTTGAAAAACTAAAAAAAAAAGTTTAATTACAGTAAGAATTTCACTGCCATTACAGGGGTTTACCAATAGCATTTCTTTTTATTAATTAGGGTTATTTTGCAAGTAAATGGGGGTATTATCAAATCATACAATTATTTTTTTATATTTTAATAGGTTAATTATAAAATAAAAAAAAAGAGTTTTAAGAGTTTTTTAGAGGGGTACTAATAATTCCACTCTAAAAAAAAATTTAAAAATTTTTTACTGCGGATAAGACTACTTATAACGGGGGAATTTTCTCTTGTAAAAGTGGTAGTAAACAATTTTTTATTTTTGCAGCCAGTCAGTTAGTAATCAGCTGCACAATGTCCCCGTAAATTGTGCTTTTTTTTTTTTGAAGTTTATAAGCTAATTGATTAATACGTCAGTTTGATAATGTGGACTTTTACTCTTATGAGAATGCTTTAATCAACTAGAAGACCACCTTTTTCTTCATGGAAAATAGTATGCCTTAAACCTTGATTAATTAGTATCAATCTACGTTTAAAAAAAGTTAGTATCAATATAAACTGTTTGCGAATTTAAACAATGATTGTTGTTACAATTATAAACGGTTGAAGTTTGTGATCTAACCTATGCTTGAGTTATTGGATGCTTCTCGTTTATTATGCTTCAATAAGAATTGATTATTGCCTTCGCTATCTTGCTTCTTTGCTGCCCTTTTACTTCTCTTTTGTTTTGCTTGACAATTGGCTTCTTCCATACAATCATAGATGTTGACCTGCACTGAAGGTGTTATTTTCCATACGTGTTCATTTTTGAAATCTTCTCGTTTTAATTAACAAAATCTCTCTCATTGGCAATTCATTCACCAATTAAGAATCTCGCATGAGGAACAAAATATTAAAATTAAATTAATATTTAGTGCATGTGCATGCGAGATAAAAATTGACGCGCGAAGTTAAATGAGAGTCATTTACTGCCAAAAAAATTACAAGCTTATATATTGCACGCTCGTAATTTTCGAAGCATCTCCTAGCATTTCCTTTTTAGGATAAAAAAATACAATAAACCTTATTCCACACTAAACAAATTTTCTAGCTAGGGATGGCAAAATTTTCAATTGATTGAGGGTTTTGTGGGGTCCTATCCCAAATTAGTGAATTTTAAATAATTTTTAGAGAATAGAGTGGGAAATAGGGGAAAAATAATTCCTAAATTCTTAATAGGGTGGGGTTTAGTTTTGTACTTTCCACCCCACCCCTACCCTAAGTCCCATTATATGTAAATATTTTTCTTAATTTGTAGTTAATAATTTTTATTTTATCAATTACAATGTTGGTTAATAAATTTTCTTTTTATTTGTACTTAATGCAAATAGACTATAACTATAAAAAATCTACAATATAATTCTTATTCAATCCTAAACTATTGTTATGTTTTCTTTTCTCTGTTAAGGTATCCGTTCTCTTTAAACATTTTGTAATTTTGATATCATTTCAAGATATTTTTTGAAACTTTCGGAGATTTCTTAATAATTTAAATACTTTATAATATAGTGATGATTTTATTTAGATCTCTAATTTTTAATTTACCGAAATTATGCATCCATACCTACTATAAAATAAGTAAATGGGGAATGAGGTGTGGATGGAGAAATCATTCCCCATATGGGGATTTTCCATCCATACTCTACTAAATTTACTAGGAAATGGGGTGGATAGTGGGGGCCAAATTTTTAAATAGATGTGGAATGGGGTAGGCCTCCCCACTCCCAGCCCACCCTACCCTATTGTCATCCCTATTCCTAGTATAATCTAAAGGAAAAAAAAAGTGTGCTAACAAGAAAGCAAGGCTTTAAAATGGCAACCCCAATCCCAAATGAAAGGGAGTACTACGAGGTTAAAATAGAAGGATTTGCGCGGCCTTCGAACTCTGAGGAATACGAGGAGGAGCTAATGTGGGCGGTGATCGCAATATTGCCATCCCAAAAGCAAAGAAACTACGCGTTGTTAGGAGAACAACTTCCGGAGACAGAGCGAATTAAGACCAAGGCGATTGATGTTAGGAAACTCAGTCGAACTCATCGTTAAGAAGGCCTTGGCCTCCAACGATCAGGATAATTACAAACTTCTTTCTGCCATCAAAGAACGTCTTAATAGGTACCCATCCATATGTGTGTGTGTGTGTGTGTGTGTGTATATATATATATATATATATATATATATATATATATATATAATTAATCGTTCACAGGTGTGATGGTCCTCATTTTTTTAATGCGGACACGCTATTAAACCATGTAATATAGCCATAGAATCAGTTTTTAATGCACTATAAAACCATGTAGTTTAATAACATGTTTGTATTAACTCTATTAAACCACATATTTAATAACATGTTGGTATGAAAAAGATGAGGACGCCTACATGAGAGAACAACTCTATAAAAAATTATGATACGTTTTATTATGCTATTTTTTTATGTCATTTTTTCTTTTTCGACAGTAAAAAAAAAACGATAACTTTTATACTTTATTCTGCTTGTGAAAATTTCCAGAGTCAATTCCTCGGGCAAAGTTCATTGTTGTTTTATTAAGTTACCGAGTAGTGATAGTCTACCGAGGTAAAACGTCACAAATGTAAAAATATTTAAAAAAATTATATGTTTTTAACTGATAATTTTCCATTGGGCAACTTCGATTCAATGAGACCATTATTTTTCTAAATTTGGTAAGAGAGAATTTTTATACCAATTTTTTTTCGTATGGACGTCTATTGTCAAAATTCAGGTTATTTTATTATTAGATTTATTTATTTTTGGTAAAAAAATATTTTGTATTTATCTATCTATTGTTTTTATTTTATTCATAAAAATACCTTGCATTTATCTGATGTAGAGATGGCCAACAGGCCAGACCAGCATCAAATGAAGGTCCATGCGGGCTTGCGCTATGCTGTGTCCACCATGCACTTTGTGCTCGTGCCGTGCCGTACCTATTTTTTTTTCTTAGGCCCGGCCCAGCACACGTGTCGGGCTCACTAGTTTTGCGCCCAGCATGTTGTGCCGTGGGCCGTGCCATATCTAAGAAAAAAGCACGGTAAGCTTTTTTCTTTTTTATGTTTAAGAGGGCATGCCAAGTTGCTGGCGTACTCTTTTCAAGCTTATGTACTTTTTTTGGTCCATGTGCCTTTAGTCAAATTCAATATAATCAAAAATTCAGAACTCAAGTCTATATACAATAATAATAAACTAATGATAATAAGAGAATGTAATACTAACTACTAAATTTGACCCTACGGTATTTGAATTCTTTTTTAATACTTAACAACAACAACAATAACAATAATTTTTTCTTAAGGGTTAACTTAATTTAATTGTTAAGTTGAACTTACATAGAATCATAAATCATAGTCCATAATAACATTAATATATACATTTTATAAAATCATGATATTTATAATTTTGTTTATTAAAATCATTATATCAATTATTCATTTAGTAAATTATAAACATAAAACAATTAGAGTATTTTTTAAACTAAGAATAAAATGAATTTAAAAACTCACAATAATAAAATATTAAAAGATTCAATATTAAGTTACTTATAAAATCATAAAATTTTAAATTTACTTTTATTAAAAAGTGAAACTAGCTTACTGCTGGTCTTTTCATGTGCCGTGCTTTTGACCATCTCTAATCGTGCCATGTGGTAGTGTCGTTAGGGTACACCAAATTTAAAACCTTACAATAATATAAATAGCTAATATAAAGCAAGTAAGGATCGATCCCACGAAGACTAGTTAATTTATTTATTATCAATTTTAAAATAAAGACTTAAAATAAAATAATAATAATAATGATAAAGATGATAATAATAATAATAATAATAATAAAATAAAAATAAAAATACTAATTATAAATAAAAGGGGGGGTTTAATGAATTTTTAACTAAATTGCAAGAAATAAAGAAACTAAAATATGAAATTAATAATTTAAAAGAAACTCAAATTAAATGAGAAAGAAGTAATAATAATGAAAATTTTGGTCAACGGATCATTCGCCACCACCAAACATGCATAGAATATTCATTCTATTATCAATTTTCATTAAAACTATCAATTGTAGACAACAATAAGCTCTGTTAATCCTTATATTTCCTTACTGAGTCGTTAGGCGAAACAAGTTCTTCACCCAATCTCTAACCATTAAATAATTTAGAACAAGCTCTCTAAATTTAAGATAACGGAAGCATTAAGCAGAGAAAGATTTTAGGTTGATCTAGGCAATAAACACATAAGCTTGGATTATTTAACCTAGGTTATATTCTCCAATTGAAATCATAGCTTCCAATCTGCTACTAATGATTAAAATATCAAGACAATTACGGATCAAGAGTTTTAATCTAGCAATAGAATTTATTCAAGCCCTATGTAATTGGCCACTTAAACAAGTGAAGAATAAAATAATAAACCTTAATAACAGAAGAACATAAACAATCTCAATTAAAGAAATTTAATGATAGAAATTAATTATTAATTAAATAGCATGTCTGGGGTTTTGAATATACCCTCAACCAAATAGAAAATTTAGCTTAACATAATTAAATCGGGAATAAAAGAGTAGATAAAACCAGTCATGGGAAACAATTCAAGCTGCTGGCTCTTCTCCAAATTAATTCCTTCGGCTTGTCCTTATTTTTCTCTTCCTACGGCTGCTGCTTCTTCTCTCGGGTTTATCTTGAATTGTGCGGCTGCCTCCTTGAATTGTATCTGGCTACAGAAAATCTCCTCTTCAATTTATATTTGGCTGCTGCTTCTTCAATTCTTTTGGCTTCATTTCCGCTTGAAAAAAAAAGCCCTTCTCCAAAAGCCAAAAGTTGGCTTAGTATAGTGCTTGGCCGAATCAAATCACTAAGCAATTAATTTGCTTTCCTTTTATTGCCATGCACGTGAATTGCCATAAGCCTTAAAGGATTTTGTTTCCAATATCAAGCACTTTGAATTATAAACGCCAATTATGCATGGAAGCAATTTGATTTGTTCCTTTTTATAATGCTTGCACATGCTTAATTGCTTCCTATTTAATCTTAATATAATCTTTATGCATGCAAAATAATTAATTAAATCAAATCTTACTTGATTTGTTTCAATTAAATCTCTTTATTTCTTTTCCCTTTTGATATTTTCGAGTAGATTTCTTCTTGAATATTCCGATTTAATTCCTCTTTAATTCCAGAATATGCCTAAAATAACAAAATATAAAAATTAAGACAAAAATTAATATAATAAAATATAATTTAATAAAATAACTAAAATAATTATAATATTTAATATCAAAACAAGAAAAAGAAGGAGGAATTAATAATAAAATATATAGAAAATATGCACTTATCAAATTCCCCCACACTTAACCTTTGCTCGTCCTCGAGCGAATTCAAGATGAAAACAAAATGAAAACATAAACTAGTCCACTTTCGTAGGAAGTCACGATTGCATTTAGCATATGCAACAAGCCTTTAAAACCCTAGACGGCCTTAGTAGACGAGTTATAGTCTCGTGAGGGCTTCAGCGATGATAACCACAAACATCAATTTTTTTTTCAATTTTTTTTATAAATGAAATAACATAAAAAAAAATAACTTTAGATAAAATTTAAAACTAGCCTCAAAGATTGCATAAGTTATATAGCTCAAAAAAAATTTCAAATATTGTCAAAGTTCTAACTTTAATTCAATAGTTAATCTCATCTCTCTCTTGATTCTTGTAGTGTGTGTGTGAATCAATTCAATCTAAAGCCATTACCAAAATCTTCAATATCAACAACCTTTGCCTTGAACAAAGAAAAGAGTAGGTCAAACCAATCTTATCATCTTAATCTTCAATATTTTTTTTCTTACAGGCATTTATGTGCAATTTTTTCTTTTTTTTTTCCTTTTTCTCTTTCTTTTTTTCCATAGTCAGGAGCTTGCACTTTACCCCTTAAGGTTGCCTCCTTCTCATGGTAGATTATCCTCTACATACTGGTGGTACATAGGCCCAAATTATCTCAAAGATATCTTCACTCTTAAGGGTTATAGGTAGCTATTTCTGACTACAGTGCCGTGTATACTACATTGTAGAGATAAGAATCAAGACAAATAGTCATTTACTCAATCTAAAATTCTCAACTCAGGCTGCATCAATCTCAATTTCAAGTCAAAACTATGAAAGAATTGATATTAGTGCTCATAAGTTTTAAAGAATCTCAATCAAGAGGAAATTAACACAAGAATCAAATATAAACGAAGACAATATTCAACCCTTTCTAAGAACCATATTCATTGTCAATCAAGTTCTTATCATTGGCTTATAATTAAAACTTTGAAAAAAAATATTTTTGAATATTTTTGGTTTTTTTTTAATTTTTAAATAGTAAACAAAACACATGCAAGAAAAATTAAGTTCGAAATCCTCCCCCCCACACTTAATTCTTACATTGTCCTCAATTTAAGCCTAAGCTAATAAAATAAAGAATTAAACATGGGAATAAGACGAGATAGATAAATAGAAATAAACGTATAATGGATAAAGTAAATGAGAATGAGAGATAGAAAGATCAAATTTGTTATGGTGTGCTCTCAAAATCTATTCTCCAACAATTGGGTTGCCTCCCAATAAGCGCTTGGTTTATAGTCCTCAGCCTGACACGGTTCTTATGTCTCATTTATCAATGTATGCGGGTTCGTGGAGTGGAACCTCTTCTACATGAAGCATCTGAAAGTTCTCATAGTAAGGCTTCAACCTATGACCATTTACCTTAAACTCTTTATTTGTCTATAAGCTCCTTATCTCAACTGCACCATGAGGAAAAATATTAGTAATAACAAAAGGTCCAATCCATCGAGAACGTAACTTACCTGGAAACAACTTAAGACGAGAATGGAATAGCAGAACTTTCTGTCCAATTTCAAAATTTTTCTTAAAATCTGCTTATCATGAAATGCCTTAGTCTTTTCCTTATAGATTCGTGAACTCTCGTAGGCATCATTCTGAATTTCCTCTAATTCTTGCAATTGGAGCTTCCTCTGTTGACTGGTGACGTCCAACTCCATGTAACTTACCTGTTCCTTAGAATCCTTCTTTCTAAGATTTTTGCATATGGGAACTTCAAATCTGTCGCTCTAGATAACTCAAAAAATTCCTGCGCCAAAGTCTTAATATTATCTATAGAAAAAACAGAGTGTAAATAGCTGGGACACCTCATTGCCTCAAAGATATTGAAGTGGATCACTTTACCATCGAATTCCATCATAAGGGTCCCATCATGCACATTGATCACGGTTCTAGCTGTCTTAAGGAATGGTCGCCCCAGCAGAATGGGTGCAGGATTGGGCGATGACTCATCCTCCATTTCAAGGATATAGAAATCGGCCGGAAAGACCAATTCATTGACCTGCACAAGAACATCTTCTAAAACCCCCTTCGGGTAAGCATTAGATCTGTCAGCCAATTGAATAATTATACCAGTCTCTTCTAGTGGACCTTGATTTAAGGAGTTATAAATTGAATATAGCATAACATTAATGGACACCCCTAAATCTAGCATATATCTTTTGAACCTGGTATTGCCGATAGTGCATGAAATAGTGAAAGTACCTGAATCCTTGCACTTAGGAGGGAGTTTTCTTTAAAGTACAGCAGAGACATTCTCTCCAACACTTACCTTTTCATTACCGCTCAACTTTCATTTGTTAGTGCATAATTCTTTCAAAAATTTTGCATAACATGGCACTTTCTTGATAGCATCAAGTAGAGGAATATTTACTTCTACTTTACGAAGGTCTCAAGGATCTCCTTTTCTTCCTCTTATTTTTTAGATTGTTTAAAACTGCTAGGAAATGGTGGAGGAATGGTAAGGGTTTTAACTGGAGGTGAAGGGGTACTTACCTGGCTAGATGGTTTGACTGGCCGCGTAGAGTGGGAATCATCTTCCTTTGTTAAAGGAAGAGCCTCAGGGGAAGGATTGACTATAGATTGCGATGATGTTGTAGATACCCTTGATGGGTTGGCTAATGATTGTTCCAGCAGCTTTCCGCTCCTAAGAGTCATAGCAATAGCATTCTCTTTAGGATTAATCTTAGGTTGAGAAGACAACTTACTTGAAGTTCTAGCCTCTATCTTACTCATAGATGTGGCTAGTTGTCCAATTTGATTCTCCAAATGCTGGAGCTGTGTCTGCGTAGTCTGTTGGAACTGCATAGAGTTAGTAGTAAGAGCTTTTACAAGATCTTCTAGAGAGGTACCTTGATTCTAAGGGGGTGGGAGTGGCCGAACTTGGTAAGGCTGTTGCACCCGTTGTTGAGGGTAGCCTAGTGGTCGCGATGATGTCACGTTAGGAACACCTTGTTGTTGGTTCCCATACCTAAGATTAGGGTGATCCTTCCATCCGTCATTATAATAGTTGGAGTATGGATCTTATCTTTGTCTTGATTGGCTCAGAAAATTGCCAATTGCATTGACTTGCTCATGTGAAGCATCTTGGAGAGTAGGGCACATATCAGTCACATGCCCAACCATGGAACATATGCCACATGGTCTCACCTGCTGCCTCAGTGCCAATTGTTGCACCAGAGAAGTAAGATTTGAAGCTTGTTGGTCTAGAGAAGAAGTACTTACCTCATTGACTCGCTTAGGTGGCGGCAATGGATTGTTCCTAGTGTTAAACTGTTGGGAATTAGCAGCCATGTTGGCTATGAGATTCTGATATGCTTCTAGTGTCTTATCTACGAGTGCTCCTCCACTAGCGGCATCAATCATATTTCTTTCCATAGGCATTAGACCCTCATAAAAATATTGAATAAGAAGTTGATCACTTATCTTATTGTGGGGGCAACTAGCATATAGCTTCTTGAACCGCTCCCAATAGTCATAGAGTGACTCTCCATTGTATTGCCGAATTCCACAAATTTCTTTTCGAATGCTACCGGCTTTTGATGCTGGAAAGTATTTCTCCAAAAATAGCCGACGCATCTCATTCCATGTGGTGACAGTACCGGAAGGAAGATAGTAAAGCCATTCCTTGGCTGATTCCACCAAAGAGAACGGAAAGGCCAATAGCTTAACTTGCTCTTCAAAAACTCCGTTTGGTTTCATTGTGGAGCAGATCACATGGAACTCCTTCAGGTGCTTATTTGGATCTTCTCCTGCAAGACCATGAAAAGTAGGCAGAAGATGAATCATCCCAGATTTGAGTTTAAAGTTTACCTGAGGATTCGGATTTTCAATGCATAATGGTTGGTGGTCAAAGTTAGGAGCCGCCAACTCTCTAAGTGTTCGGTTGTTATGAGCCATTGGTTCAGGTTCTAGACTATTTGGCTCTGTCTTCGATAGTGGGCTATGGATGGCAAAATCGAGTTATGAATATGATGAGGTTGCTCTAAGCTGTTCAAGTTTTAGCCGAATGTCTTCTATACTCATGAAAATCTAAACAAGAAACATAAAATAAACTAATTAAATTAAAATAAATAAATAAATAAAAATTACGTAAAAATTAAGTAAGACTAATATAATAAAATATAGTGATAATAAACAAACTAGACACTACTCCCCGGCAACGGCGCCAAAAATTTGGTAGTGTCGTAAGGGTGCACTAAATTTAAAACCTTACAATAATATAAATAGCTAATATAGAACGAGTAAGGATCAGTCCCACGAAGACTAGTTAGGTTTATTTATTATCAATTTTAAAATAAAGACTTAAAATAATAATAATAATGATAAAGATAATAATAATAATAATAACAATAATAAAAATACTAATTATAAATAAAAGGGGGGGTTTAATGAATTTTTAACTAAATTGCAAGAAATAAAGAAACTAAAATATGAAATTAATAATTTAAAAGGAACTCTAATTAAATGAGAAAGAAGTAATAATAATGAAAACTTTGGTCAAAGGATCATTCGCCACCACCAAACATGCATAGAATATTCATTTTATCATCAATTTCTATTGAAACTATCAACCGTAAACAACAATAAGCTCTGTTAATCCCTATCTTTCGTTACTGAGTCGTCAGGCAAAACAAGCTCTTCACCCAATCTCTAACCATTAAATAATTTAGAACAAGCTCTCTAAATTTAAGATAACGGAAGCATTAAGCAGAGAAAGATTTTAGGTTGATCTAGGCAATAAACACACAAGCTCGGATTATTTAACCTAGGTTATGTTCTCCAATTGAAATCATACATTCCAATATGCTACTAATGATTAAAATATCAAGACAATTACGGATCTAGAATTTTAATCTAGCAATAGAATTTATTCAAGCCCTGTCTAATTGGCCACTTAAACAAGTCAAGAATAAAATCATAAAAATTAATAACAGAAGAACATAAACAATCTCAATTAAAGAAATTTAATGATAGAAATTAATTATTAATTAAATAGCATGTCTGGGGTTTTGAATTCACCCTCAACCAAATAGAAAATTTAGCCTAACATAATTAAATTGGGAATAAAAGAGTAGATAAAACCAATCATGGGAAACAATTCAAGTTGCTGGCTCTTCTCCAAATTAATTCCTTTGGCTTGTCCTTATTTTTCTCTTCCTACAGCTGCTGCTTCTTCTCTTGGGTTTGGCTTGAATTGTGCGGCTGCCTCCTTGAATTGTATGTGGCTACAGAAAATCCCCTCTTCAATTTATATTTGGCTGCCGCTTCTTCATTTCTTTTTGCTTCAATTTCCGCTTGAAAAAAAAAAGCCCTTCTCCAAAAGCCAAAAGTTGGCTTAGTATAGTGCTTGGCCGAGTCTTTATTGGATTTGGATTGCTTGGCTGAATCAAATCACTAAGCAATTAATTTGCTTTCCTTTTATTGCCATGCACGGGAATTGCCATAAGCCTTAAAGGATTTTGTTTCCAATATCAAGCACTTTGAATTATAAACGCCAATTATGCATGGAAGCTATTTGATTTGTTCCTTTTTATAATGCTTGCACATGCTTAATTGCTTCCTATTTAAGCTTCATATACTCTTTATGCATTCAAAATAATTAATTAAATCAAATCTTCCTTGATTTGTTTCAATTAAATCTCTTTATTTCTTTCCCCTTCTGATTATTACGAGTAGATTTCTTCCCGAATATTCTGATTTAATTCCTCTTTAATCCCAGAATATGCCTAAAATAACAAAATATAAAAATTAAGACAAAAATTAATATAATAAATATAATTTAATAAAATAAAAATATAAAAATTAAGACAAAAATTAATATAATAAATATAATTTAATAAAATAACTAAATTAAAAAATAACTAAAATAATTATAATATTTAATATCAAAACAAGAAAAAGAAGGAGGAATTAATAATAAAATATTTAGAAAATATGCACTTATCACCATGCTTTTAAAGCCCGTGTGCCTAAAATTCTCTCCCCGGTCCAGCACGCGTGAGTACCGTGCCTTGCTGTGTGCCTTACCAAAATGTGCTCATGCCGTGCCGTGCTGTACGGACAAGTGTCATGCCCTTGTCGTGCCCTGTGCTGCCCGCCATGTTGGCAATCTCTAATCTGTTGTTGGTTTGTGTATTGTTTGAATGTTAAAGGGTTGGATTAGAAGTGCCGAAAGTAAAGGTGGGGTTGTAGAACTTAAATGTTGTGACTGATGTGAACGTAGGGTCTAGAGCTTTACCAACTTTGATTAATGCAACTTGAGATGTATTTGAGGTTTGTATCTTCAGTATTGTATTATTATCTCATTTATGTGTACTCAAGTATTTACGAATTTTGTATTAAAAAAATAATAACAATTTTTAAACTAAATTTATGAAATTTTTCTATAATAATTATTTTATTATGATTTCTTGTGGTTCAAGGGCCGAGAGTACTTTTTGGTTTAAGAATATTCAAATCTAAGAGGTATCCTTTCACCATCTTAAATGATATTAGTGCTGTTTTGAAGCCAGGAAGGTACGCAATAGCTCGTGGAATAACAATATAACATTCATGCATATTTTTGATGTACTGCTGTTATAAATTTAAGCGCTCATGCCACAGTTCACAATAGTGACATTTGTGTAATACCAATTATGTTGGTGAATTTAATTACTTTATAATGAAGCAATTTTCAGTGACCCGCTAAGTTTGTGAATCATTTACAAAAGTGATATGTGTGATGTTAAGTTTAATTACTTCATAATGAACTAATTCAGTAAGACAATCTACTCACATAATTCATGTTTGTAATTCTTATGCTTCTACTTGTTTTTAATTGGTAAGCGCTTATAGCTTTTTCTTAGTTGCTAATTAATGTTACAAGTTACCCACCTACTTATACTTGATAATTGACAATTCTATTTGTGAAGATACTGATATCTGAGTTATGGCATCTTAGACTTGCCCATATGAGTATTAAAGGGATGCAGGAGCTTGGTAAACAAAGGCTGCTTAGTGGGGATAAAAATTCAAGAACTTGATTTCTGTGAAAACAATCTTGGCAAAGCTCACAGGTCCAAGTTTCAATATGGACAACATATGTCTAAACAAGCTTTGGATTATGTACATTATGAACTTTAGAGGCCTGCACAAGTCTCTTCTCTAAGTGGTGGGAAGTTCTTCAAGTCATTGATAGATAATTACTCCTGGAAGGTGTGGATATATATACTCAAGACTAAGAATCAAGCCTTTGAGAAGTTTAAACCTTGGTGGAAAACTAATTTGGTTCAAAGCTCAAAAACCTTAGAACAAATAATGGCTTGGAGTTTTGTAACAAAAAGTTTGAAGATCAAGAGGCATAGAATAAAGAGGTATAAAATAGTTAGATTCACCCCTCAGCAGAATGGTTTAGCTGAGAGGATGAATAAAACCTTAATGGATAAAACCAGATGTATGTTGGTGAATTCCAAGCTTTCAAGAAGCTTTTGGGTGGAACTATAAATGTAGCTTATTATTTGGTTAACAGAAGCCCATTAGCTGCTATTGGCTCAAGACACTAGAAGAAATATGGTTTGGGAGACTTGAAAAGTATGAAAATCTTAGGATTTTTTGGTGCCCTACTTATGTCCATATAAATCAAGGCAAGCTAGATGCTAAAGCCTTAAAAGGGTTCTTTGTTGGATACCTTGATAGAGTTAAAGGGTATGGGATCTAGAGTAGAGATCAAAGGAAGTGCATTATCAGTAGAGATATAGTGTTCCATGAGTCTGCATTACTAAAGAAGATGCAGCAACAGACACGGAAGTGTATGCTGATAATGAAAATGAAATGTCTGCTGACACTTCAAAGGTTAAGGTGGAGTTTTTTGAAGATAGAGATTATAAAAAGGAGGCATCTAATAATGAGGTTGGGGAAAATGGTGGAGTTAAAGGCATTGAGGCATCGTTCTATAGCAAGCAGATTTACAGGACTATTAACTAGCTAGAGATAGAATTAGAAGGCAAATTAAAGCTCCAATGAGGTATGGATAGAATTAGAAGGCAAATTAAAGCTCCAATGAGGTATGGATATGCTGACTTAATTGCCTATGCATTGTTAAGTGCTGATGACATGGCAATTGAAGAGCCCGGAAGTTAATCTAAAGCTATTGAAAGTGAAGATAATGAGAAGTGGCTTGAAGCTATGCAAGAAGAGATGGAATCTTTGTAAATAACCATACCTGGACACTTGTACCAAATCCAGGTAATAGGCAACTGATCAACTGTAAGTGGATCTTTAAGAAGAACGAGGAAATTCCTAGTGTTGAGCCTTCCAGGTACAAAGCAAGGCTTGTAGCTAGAGGATTTACATAAAGAGACGGTGTAGATTTTAATAAAATCTTCTCCCCTGTTATTAAACATAGTTCTATACGAATTCTCTTAGCTATTGTGGCTTTACTTGATCTGGAACTTAAGTAAATGGATGTCAAAACAGCATTCCTTTATGGTAAACTTGAAGAACAGATACTAATAGTGCCCTGAAGGATTTGAGTGTAAGGGAAAGAAAGATTATATGTCTATTACGTAAGTCACTGTATGGACTCAAGCAATCTCCTAGACAATGGTATAGAAGATTTGATGAGTTTATGATCACAAATGGATACCATATAAGCAAATATGATAGTTGTGCTTACTGTGATGGCTTTGATCAAGGTAAAGTTGCATATCTGTTACTTTATATGGATGATATGCTGATTACAAGCAAACACAAGATTGAGATAGATAAGTTAAAGAATCTACTAAAAGGAAAATTTGAAATGAAGGACCTTAGTAATGCAAAAAAGATCCTTGGCATAGAGATTTTGAGAAATAGAGCTGCTAGTACCTTGTTTTTAAGTTAAGAGAGGTATATTAAAAAGGTTTTAGAAATTTTTAGTATGCATAAATGCAAACCTGTTCTAACTCCTCTTGGTCCCCAATTCAAGTTGTCAGCAACAAAATCCTCAGAGGATGAGAGCTTCAAATGATTGAGATACTATAAGCACAGGCTGTAGGGAGCTTGAAATATGCAATGGTTTGCACCATGATTGATATAACTTGTGTAGTAAGTGTTGTCAGTAGATTTTTGAGTTGTCCAAACAAGACTTATTGGGTACTATAAAATGGATAATGAGATATCTCAGGGATTCTTCCATGTGGTTTGTTTTATATGTCAAAATCTGGTACAAATGAGATTTGTAGGTTATGTACATTTTAATTTTGCTTGAGACTTGGATAAAAGGAAGTCCATTGATAATTCTATGAAATGAGAGTTATCATAGCATTTATAGCTCAAACTAGTATTATTTAGAGTTAATGATGAATTTTTATCTCATTTTTAGTTGTATTTTGCATAAATATTTATTTAAGTTTAGTTATAATAATTTAATGTGTTTTAGGCCATTTTATACTTTGATTTTGTGCATTATTATAGGTGACCAAAAAGCTTAGGTTATGGAGATGGTTACCATAACAACAGAGCTGTAGAGAATGACAAAGAACTAAATTTCAGAAGAAATAAATCAAGTTTGAAGCAGAGATGATGTTGCAGAAATTACTGTAGTAGAAGTTGCTGCAGCAACCCTGGAGTGCACAAAGATAGGACAGATACGACTTCATGCGAATTAAACAGCAAATTTTTCTGCAGCTGTTTATTTTATTGTCATTAGTTTTTGAATATTTATATATATATATATTTTCTTATTTTTAACTTTTTGGTATCAGAGCCACCACTCTCAAAAGGAGTTCTTGAAAAGTTTCTATAATAAAGTATGCTCTGTGGTTGCCGCCTGGACGGATCCTCCACATCAGAAACCTTATAGAAACCTATAGAAGTCTTTGCTTCATACAAGGATACTTTGGCCAAAGCATTTAAAGAAAGGAGCAACACTGTGGTCGATAGAAGCAACAAAAGCGGTAAAGGAGTTGAAGACAAAATGTCAATCACTTCCTCCTTTAAAGATTCCTGATGGTGGACACCTCATCCTGCAAACAGATGCAAGTGATCATTACTGGGGTGCATTATTAATTGAAGAATCCGATGGAAATAGGAGAATCTGTGGCTATAAATCAGGGCAATTCAATGAAGCTCAGCACCACTACCCCTCTTCGACCTTTAGAGTGGAAGGTAAATGGGGCAACAAGGCTGAAGAGAAATTTTATTGCTCTCTGAATATGCTACAAGACTCGATTGGTTATTGGATTCAGAGATGACCTTCTACAACACGGAGGGCTCCCTTTTATAGGCACCAAGGGAATCTCCATTTACAATAAAGCCAAGGACACGTCATTCGTCCTTATCTAGAGAATCTACTTTTATAACTCATCACACAACTCATTACTTATTTTATGTCTAGTTACAACTCATCCTTATCATTAAGGAATCTTGCTTTACAGCTCAACACACGTGACTCCGCACACTTGTCACTTATTTATTGGCTACTATTCACCATTGCTTCCGCTGGTAGGGTCCACTATCGTCTTCCGCTAATCCGTGCTGCTTTCCTCAGTATCCCAAGAAGGGTTATATATATATATATAGGGCAGACGTGTCATGCAGCAAAAAGAAAGGAAAAGATCTTCATCAATTGAGAAAAGATAGGAATGTATATTCCTAGAATCCTAAGGATTGTAGAAGATCTCCATGCTTTTTTGGGAAACCCTAATTCAATTATTATAAAAGAGCAAGCTTTTAATAAAAGGAATAGGGGAAGGGCCGTCACACAACAGTCCCAAAATAATAAGGAAAAGACAGAAACAGAGGATCTTGAGGGCTATAATAGAGGAGTTCAGAGGAAAAGAAGATCATATTGCATCATACACAAGAGGGACTTCTCGGATTACAAGCCTCATCTTTATATTATTCTATTTCTTGTTTTTATTTTTCTTAAGAATTAATTTAATGGCTGAACCAAATATTATTTTTATTTATTTATTAAACATGAACTAAATTTTAATGTAGTTGGGTTTTAAAATAGCTTGATGATTGATTGGCTTATATTACTCCGTGTCTGATGTAGCATTTTGTTTTGATTACGCTTAATTCCATTCCCTATTTTAGGGATAATCTAAAAAACATCTCTACAACCAATGGTGGCATTGTTTTCAACTAAACCAAAATTTATTGTAGCTATTGAGGCAATTAAAGAGGCCATATGGCTTAAAGGTGTTCTTAATAAGTTTTGGTTAGATAAGAAAACAGTTCAAGTTTTTTGTGACAACTAGAGTGCTATTCAATTGATCAGAAACCAGGTTTATCATGAGAGAACCAAGCATATAGATGTGAAGTTGCAGTTCATCAGAGATGAAGTGGCAAAGGGAGTTATAGCAGTATTCAAGATCCATACAAGTGTCAATCCAGTTGATGCACTTACTAAAATGCTTCCTACTACAAAATTTCAGTTATGTGTGAACTTAATGGATGTTTTGCCTAATTCAAACTGAGTTCAGGAGTGAATTGCAGCTGATTGAAGGTTTTTTTTATGTTGCTTTATTGAAAGGATCAACTAAATCATCTGCAAGATAGAGAGTGTGAAGATACTGATATTTGAGTTTTTGGACTCAAATGAAAAATTTTAAAAATTTGGGGGGCTTAGTGCACATTGACTTCAATTAAAGAGGCCTATTAGATATTTTGCGCTCTAGTAAGAATAAATAGAAGCTGTTGGCCAGCTCCTGATATCATAGCTCTTTCTTCTTTGTTTGTTAACCAAATTTCATAGAATTTGTTTCTTTGTAATCTGTGCAACATCTTCTATAAAATCCATTGGTGTTTCGATAGTTTCAATCAATAAAGGGTGTATATTTTTCCTCCACAACTTTGTTGCTTGTGTCATTGTTCATATTCCTAGGTTGGTTCTGGTTCTAGTTTTCTTGTTCTGATTTGATTTATTTGTGCTTAATTCATCAAGATTCTTTAACTTGTAAAGACTGAAAAGAGTCAACACTATTTCACAGCAACTACAAAACCAAGCTTAATGGTTATTTGATTTACATGAGTATGTTGCTCAGTACTTGCTGTAGTATTTTGTTTTAATTTTATTTGTTACAATTTCCTATTTTAGCTAACTACCCATTTAGTTGATACTAGCTAAAAAGAAGCCTATAAAAGGTCTGACTTAGTGGAATAAATTAAAACAATACATGGTTTTAGATTGGGTTTTCCCAGTTGAGTTAATCTCGATTTGAATAGGTCATGCTTAATCTAAGATTAGTGAAGAAATAGATATAGGGATTCACCTTGTAGGGCATATGGAGTCTAAAACGTTAATGCTATATTTAATGTTAGTTTAACAACTAGTCACTGTTAGGCTATATATAGATATAAGAGATCCAACATCCAACAACTAAGGATGCTTTAGAGATTATGTCCAGTGTTGTAGTAGGTGCTATAGCAACTATGCCTCAAGTGATAGATAATTAAAGGCCATTAAGTGAGTTTAAAACCCAACTACCCATTTACCATTGAGTATTTTTTTGTGTTTGACTTTAGATTTTCTTTCTTGCATTTTGTTTACTGCATTTTTAATTTCATTAAATCATTAATCTCATCATTTATTTTTGTTTTATTTAGTTTATTAAAATTGCACTATTAATATTGCTGTAGCAAGTCCTATAATATCAATTCCTGTGGAGACGATCTTGATACTCATCACTATATTACTTGTTGTGTACAATTGCACACTGACATTCATTGCACACACACCAATATTACACTATTGGTTTTGCCCCTGGTGCTGCGAGATATGTCGTGGGTTGTACACATGATGTTTATGCTTTCCACAATTCGTTTATAATCATAGGTCCCTTTTCATTTGGCAGATTTTTTCATTACATGTTGTTGATGTTCACCATACATCAAATGGCATTGGGACTCTACAACATGATGGCCTCAATTGCACGAGATATGGTCATTGCCAACACGTTTGGATCAGCTTCTAGGTTAGTTATATTACTGTTGGGTAGATTCATCATTCTAAAGGGTAGGCTTTGTTGTTTTTTTATATTTTGATATTAATTCAGGTCTATTAGTCATTTATGTGTTTCTTATTTCAGAATCAATTAAGTCTTGGTGGATCGGGGTTTACTAGTGTCACTATTATCTTATGGGCAAAATACAATTTTTGTCAATGAATTTACTGCCACAAGATAGATGAAGAAATCTACAACTAGAGATAACATAATTGGTTACAATGTTCTTCATTCACATTCACACAGCTTACCCACTGATGATTATTAGTATTGGCTTAGAGTTGGTGTTATGTTACTTTATGCTTTGCTTTTCAACAACATCATGACTTTAGCCTTGGCCTACCTAAATCATAAGTTAAAAGAGGAAGTTTTACTTTTCATTTTTTATCAGCTAATTATGTTCTGATTATTTTTGTTCATTACAACTCTTAGAAAATCACAGCTGGTGATACTAAGTGATGATCAAGAGGAAAACTTTGCTAAAAAGGGTGGTCAGTCTTATTCATTTGTTTTCATTTAGAATTATTGATTTGTAGTGATACTTTTGTCTAGCCAATACTGAATAAAATTGGTTTTTATTGTTCAATATCATCTTATTATTCAGTGGCCAATTAGGAGTTTGAATTAAAAACAACTTTTACTCAGGAGGTTGGCAAAAAGAGGGAAATGATCATGCCATTTCAGCCATTGACCATGACTTTTCATAATGTCAGTTTCTACGTTGATACTCCCCAGGACTGTCTGCCTTCTATTTTTTATTCTTTTGCCTCATGTAATACCTTAAATTGATCTTTTTTTTCTCTTTTTTGGTGGGTTGTAATGGTTATCAGCCAATTAGGTCAAAAGGTATACATGAAAAGAAATTGCAACTCTTGTCGAATGTGAGTGGAGTACTCTCACCATGTGCTCTTACCTCTTTAGTAGGGTCAAGTGGAACAACCAAGACCACTTTAATGGATGTTTTCATTGGCAGGTAAACTGGTGGTTATATAGAAGGGGATATAAAGATATCAGGTTATTCAAAGACGTAAAGCAAATTTGCCAAAATTTCGGGATATTAAACAAAAGGATGTTCATTCTCCTCATGTGACAATCGAATAGTCTCTTTGTTTCTCTGCCAATCTTCGTCTACCAAAGGAAATTAGTAAAGATCAAAGACATGTGAGTTGTTTAGCACTTGCGACATTATTGTACTTTTGGTTGAATAGATTATCATTGTACTGATAATCATTTTGCTATAACCTATTGCAGGAGTTTGTTGAAGAAGTGATGAGTTTAGTAGAGCTTGATAGTTTACAATATGATTTGGTTGGTTCTCTGGGTAGTTTTGGTTTATCAACAGAGCAAAGAAAACACTTAATAATAGCAGTGGAGCTTGTTGCAAATCCTTTCATTATTGTTATTGCTGTATCAACATGTGCTTTCATCAACAATTTGACTTTTATGTTGATTTTATTATATATGATTTACCATGCATCGAATTTCTATAGGGAATTAGAGTCTTTGATTGGGAGCTTAAGTGTTCCACCTGTTGGCTCAAAACCATTGAAGTTTGCCTCAACATACTCACAAGATAGGTTATCTCAAATCTTAATTTTTTATTTGCCTTCGGAAGCAAAATCTTGTATATTGGAGAAGTCCACAATATAATATCGTGAGGCTAGCTTTTACGATAGTGGCTGCATTGATATTTGGCTCTGTATTTTGGGATGTTGGTTTGCAGAGGTAAAATTGTTTCCTTATTCATTAAATTGGCTATTAATTTTTAAAATATTTTTATAGTAATTTTTCATGTTGAGATAGTAAGCTATTCAATATAATAAACTCGCCAGGGACTCATCTCAAGGTTTATTTATGGTTATGGGAGCATGTATGCTTCATGTCTATTTCTTGGGATTAACAATGCTGCCTCTGTTGAGTCCATAATTTCAATTGAGTGGACAGTGTTCCTTAGAGAGAAAGTAGCTGGGATGTATTCTTTAATTCTTTTTGCAGCAGCCCTAGTAACAATAATGCCACTAAAGTATATTCGACATATTATAGTCTTGTCTAAAGGTTGAATAAATGATTAAAATCTTAATTGCTTCTTCGATAGAGTCATGTGGATGTTCCGTATGTCTTTGTACAAACACTTTTGTTGATGCTAATTTTTGGTCATCTAGATAATTATATAATGGAGGAGATATAATAAATAAAACACAGAGAATTTACGGGGTTTAGCACTTGGCCTACCCCTACGGAACTAAAGGAGTAACTTTTTCACAATTCAATGAAAAATTACAATGGAGCGATTTTTTTGTTAGCCATTTTCCTCTGTATTCGCTTGTCTATTTTATACCTCCAGAGCTCTTTATTTATAATACAAATTTTAGGAAGTAAAAGCCGATGATAATTCCTTATTTTGATCGACTTTTGTTATTTAATTAAAATTTTATTCGGAGTCAGTATTTATCTCTTTCTCAAAGTGGGTTTTCGAAGCTTTCAGACTTTTCTTCCTAGATTCCCGATTACCTTAGTTTTGCTTGCTTTCCACGCTCCACTTTTACTTTTCATACTTCTTGAGCCATGCTTCCTTTTACTTTTCATGCTTCTTGGGCCATGCCTCCTTGTACTTTTCATGCTTTCTAGGCCATGGTTCCTTTTACTTTTCATGCTTTCTGGGCCATGTTTCTTTTGACTTTTCATGCTTTTTGAGCCATTCTTCCTTTTACTTTTCATTCTTCTTAGGCTATGCTTCCTTTTACTTTTCATGCTTACTGGGCCATGCTTCCTTTTACTTTTAATGGTTCGTGCTTCCTGCATCCTATTTACTACTTTCAACTTTACTTTACTTTTTACTTTTCTATGCTTCTTGCTTCCTACTTCTTGATGCTTCATGCTTTTATCTTTTACTTTTTACTCTTCCTGCATTCTGCTTCCTGCTTCTAGCTTTACTTTTACTTTTAACTTTTTTATACTCCATGTATCCTACTTCTTACATCTGGCTTCCTGCTTCTAGTTTTACTTAAACTTTTTACTAATAACAGCTACCCCTAGCTCTTTGAAGCTTGATTTCGAGAGCTGAAAAAGAGCTATCCGTTACCTTTATATATATTGGTCATTCTCAAAAGATCTTCAATACGAAAACCATTTCTTTTCTTTTTAAGCTTAGTAAGTATACATTACTTTCTAGTTCTTCTCTTGGAGTTTTTAATTAATGTACCAATAATGTCTTCAAATTCTGAAGGTTTTTTTTACCATGTTCTTTGTGAGTACTCTGTAGATGATGAAGATTGTCAGCTTGTAAGTAACAAACTAGTCATTGTAAAATTTGCCTATGCTTCTTTTTTTCCTCATTCCACTTTTGTTGGGGGAACATTAATGAAGAGATTAATTGCATGGGTGAAATGTCACTCGAATCTCTCCGAATTTCTTAGGTATACCTCGTTCCATTTCTCTCGAAAGGGCTAAAGAGAATAAGAGACCTAGTCATCCACCTCTAAGAGCTGTCACCATGCGCCTTGATTTTTTTACCTATGGTGTCAGACTTTCTTTTCGTTCTTATCTCAAGTAAATGCTTAGTAATTTCAGGGGCACTTCTACTCAGCTGAGTCTTCCTATTTGATATGCCATGATAGGCATGTATATTACTTGGAAGCAAAGAAATCTTTCTAGCCCTACATTCCAGCAATTTCAGTTTTTTTATCAACTGATGAGTCTTCCTAACCCCATTAGAGGCTCCCCTATTAAGGGTTGCTACTTCATGTGTTCTTGGCCTAAGCTTCCTTCTTTAATCGTTCAAAAGAAATCTCCAAGCGGGTCTTAAAAAGATTCATGGTTTTTCGCCAGTTGGATTGGTTATTTAGGGATTTCATAACATAAATCCCGAGTGTCGAGTTCAAACTCATTTTTGTATCCTAGATAATTGTCTGGGTAATGTTTTAATATATCATTCTGTGACTTCAATAACTATATTTCTCTTCCTCATTTATGTTGCGATGTGGAACACCTCCTCATTCTTTTATTATACCTAATGATGAAAAAGATTTTCTGTTGAGCGTCCTTAATATTTCAGCAGAGTATAGATCTTTGGAATATCTCTCTCAACCAGGTTTCTTATCAACATTTGGCTTTATCTCCCCTACTCATCTTTCAAATCCTCCTAGAGGTGAGATTTGTGCTTTTTACCAATACTTTTGATGGTAATGTAATAACACATATCTTCCTTCTCTTTCCTTTTTTTTTTTTTTTTAAGTCATGTCTTCCGAAAATAATAGTGCCCGTAAAAAGAAGAAGATCGAGAAGCAGCCTCTTGCTAAGATCAGTAGGAAACTAAAGGATAAGCTCACTTTTCATGTTGGAGGGTCAATTTCAGTAAGAACCCTTGTTTCCAATTAACACTGCTGCATGTCGAGCATCAATGAGTTCTCGTTCTACCTCTACTTCTACGAATGTTCCGACTTCTGCTCCTTGCTTTTGTTCAAAGACTTCCAAACTTTACTTGGGAGGATCCTTCCTAGTCATATCTCAACTCTTTCAACTAACTCTGGCCTCAATACATTTCTTCTAACGATGTGAGGCATATTGAGAGTTTAACCCATTTGACATCTTGCTAGCTAATATTTGTCAGGTTTACTCTGTAGTCATATGCATGTCGTTTTAATAATGTTGGTTCCTTTTATTTATTCAAAAATTTTTGTTTATTCGATTGCAGCTTACTTGCATTATTCAAGCATCCAGAAGGAAGATAAAAAATTTAATGTTTGAGAAAAGTACTTTGCTTGAATCTGGTCGAGCTTGTGAAAGGCAGATTGCTGTTTGAATAAGGAAAATGTACGTGTGGCTCAGTTCAAAATAGATTATGATAATTTGAAGGCAGATCACAATAATCTGAATGCTGAATCCCAATCTCAGATTCAAGACTTATCCAACTCTCTTAATCAACTGATCCTTCAAATGCCAACTGCAAGAGCTTCAACTGTGGAAAAGTATAAGACTTTTACTGAGTATGCCACTCTCACTGTGAAGAGTTTCTGAAGGGTGCTGCCAAGGTTAAGTAATTGATCGAAAGTCACTATTCCTAGCTTGACTATTCTTTTCTGAAGGATGAGGATTAATCATGAGACGTTGACTTTTTCTTTGTTGCTTATATACTCTTTTTTTTTTGTACTGGATTTTCTATGTAGTGAACTATTTGCTACTCGATCCACGTGTTAGTTTATAAATTTGGAATGTCTTTGCTGTTATATAGAACTAGTGTTTGCTTCCTGTATTCCTTGATAAATTTCTAGGATTTTGCTCTTAGCTCCACTTGTTGTTTTGCTTTTCCACTTTTCTTTATAGAAGCAGAAGTTTATTTACAACTCTTTTTGTTTTAGGAACTTTAACCTCGACTATTCCTACTTCCAAAAATTTCTTTAACTTATCCTGTATAAGGAATTACTTTAACTTTTCCTGCCTCCAGAAATTCTCTTTAACTTTTCTTGTACCAGGAATTACTTTAACTTTTCTTGCCTAGGAATTACTTGAACTTTTCCTGCACCAAGAATTGTTTTAACTTTTCCTACCTCAAAGAATTCTCTTTAACTTTTCAAATTACTTTAAGTTTTCCCACACCAAGAATTACTTTAACTTTTCCTGAATCAAGAATTGCTTTAACTTTTCATGCTCTAGGAATTACTTGAACTCTCCATGCACTAGGAATTGTTTTAGCTTTTCATGCCTTTAGGAATTCTCTTTAACTTTTCCTGCCTCTAGGAATGACTTTAACTTTTCCTACACCAGGAATTTCTATTTTAGCTTTTCTTTCACTCATTTTTATGAGACCAGGAAATTAAATTTACTAAGAATAATATGTTGAAGCAACTAAAGAAAATATTTTTATTAATCAATTGCTAGGAAGTTTTATTGAGAACAACTTTTTGCTAGTAACTAAGTTTTCTGTGGGCTTAAGAAAGCATTATTAAAACTGCAGGAAAAAACAAACAACTTTTCTACTGATAGTATATCCTTAGATGTTCCAAAGACGTGGCATCATTTTTCCATTCATATCTTCAATCCTGTAGGTTTCTGGCCAAACAATCTTTGTTATCTTATATGGACCTTCCCAATTTAGGCCCAGTACTTCAATTTTCTACTCTCTGGTGTTCTTGAATACTTTTCTAAGGACTAAGTCTCCAACCCGAAAGTTTCTTGGACTTACTTTTAAATTAAAATATTGGGCTGCTCTTTGTTTATATGCTACTACTCTGAGCCAAGCTTGTTCTCTTCTTTCTTCTAATAAGTCTAGGTTGAGACTTAACTGCTCATCATTTTGTTCTGGTTGGAAGTGCTGTACTTAATATGATGGCATCTCGATTTTAACTGGAACCATTGGCTCTGTCCTGAATGCAAGGGAATATGGTGTTTCTCTAGTTGTTGTGGTATGTGCCATTTTGTAAGACCACAACACAAACTGTAGTTGATCTAGCCAGGTCCCTTTATGCTTCTCTAACTTAGTGTTCAAGTGGTGTTTGATAATTTTATTAATAGCTTCTACTTGTCCATTAGCTTTAGGATGGGCAGGTGAGGAGAAAAAAATTCTTGATTCCAAGGCCTTAACACAATCCCCGAAAGTGCGGGTTGTCAAACTGTTTCCTATTATCTGTAGTAATGGCCTGAGGGATTCCAAATCTGTATATGATGGATTTTCACACAAACCTTGTCGTATTCTATTCTGTAATCTATGCCAATGGTTCTGCTTCTGCCCATTAAATAAAATAATCTACACCACCACAGTGAACTTTGCCTGTCCCTTGCCTGTTGGCATTGGACAAATAATATCCACTCCCAATTAAGCGAATGGCCATGGATTGGTGACTAAGGTGAGCTGTTATGGGGATTCACGAGATATGTTAGAATATCTCTGACATTTGTCGCGTGTTGGACAAACTTATATGCATCCTTCTTTCATGTAGGCCAGAAATATCCTTGTCGCATCGCTTTTAGGGCTAATGTCCTTGCTCCTGAGTGATTTCCTCAGATGCCCTCATGGATTTCTCTCATCACGTAATCTGCTTCATCAGGTGCTGGACACTGCAGGTAGGTCAGTGAACATCTTTTCATGTACAATACGTCCCTCAAAATCACATATCGTCCTTAGCCTTTTTTTTCTTGCTTCTTTCTTATTATCCGGCAACTTTCTATCCCTCAAATAGTTAATGATGGGATCCATCCAAATTCTAGCTACATCAACAAGATTGACTTTGTCGTTCTTCTCCTAACCAATACTGGGTTTTGGCAAGAATTCTATAGGAGTAAGTTGGATTATGCTTATGTTAATAGCTGATGCTAGATGCTTTGTTATTTTCTTCCCTTGAAACTTGTATTATGGTGTACCCTACAAAATTTTCTAATAATTCTTTAGCTTTTTTAACGTAATCCATCATTTTATCTAGTTTTTGTCTGGTACTTAGATATAACCTTATTCACAATCAACTATGAATCCCTGAATATTTCTACCCCCATCACTTTTGCCCATCTGAGTCTAGCAAGCAGTGCTTCATATTCTACTTCATTATTGAAAGCCTAGAATATAAATATGAGGGCAGAACTCAATTCTGTATTTTTTAGGGTTACTAAGATTAATCTGCCCTACTTTTTTGTTGATTTGATGATCCATCC
Organism: Clausena lansium; assembly: GCA_030449835.1. Taxonomy (NCBI): domain Eukaryota; kingdom Viridiplantae; phylum Streptophyta; class Magnoliopsida; order Sapindales; family Rutaceae; genus Clausena; species Clausena lansium. The sequence continues at coordinate 2,238,190 of JASUUF010000086.1, read as the reverse complement.
ACATGCAACTTCTAGACTAGTATGGTACTTGCACTAGTTATTTCCTTTCTGAATCGGCTGCTAGTAAATCCTGCCATAAAATCTGCAACAGCTTGCCCTTTAATTACTATTCTGGGTTGATACTGAACATCATGCTCTTCCAGTTCTACAGCCCATTAGACTAACCTTTCTTATGATTCTATTTTTTGTATAACTTGTCTTAGTGGTTGGTTTGTTAACACCACTATGGCATGGTCATGAAAATAAGGCCTTAGTTTTCTAGCAGAGACTACTAATGCTAGGGCCATATTTTCTATCATTGGATATCTTGTCTCAACATCTAGTAATATGTCGCTTACATAATAAATAAGTTTTTGCACCTTATCCTCCTATCTAATTAAAGCTAAGTCTGACACTGCTAGGTAGATATACAAATTCTCTCCTGACACTAGTTTAGAGAGAATTGGGGGACTCCCTATGTACTTTTTTAATTCTTGGAATGCTTTTTCACATTCATCCGTCAATAATAGGTATTTTCCTCCTCGAAGTGTTTTAAAGAAAGGCAAGCACTTATATGATGCTCACGAAATGAAACGACTTAAAGCATTAACCCTTCCTATTAGTCTTTGGACTTCTCATTTTGTCTTTAGTGATTCTATATCTAACAGAGCCTGAATTTTCTCTGGATTAGCCTCTATGCCTCGTTGACTAACCATGAACCTTAAGAATTTCCCCAAGGATACTCCAAAAGCACATTTACTTTGGTTCAACTTCATATTAAAATGCTTCAAAGCCTTAAATGCTTCCTCTAAGTCTGTGACATGATCCTCCATCTTTTTGCTTTTAACAAGCATGTCATCTACATAGACTTCCATATTTCTTCCAATCTGCCCATCAAATATTTTGTTGGCTAATCTTTGATAGATTGCTACAGCATTTTTTTAGCCCAAAAGGCATTACATTGTAGCAATATAAGCCTTTATTTACAACGAATGTTGTTTTTTCCCTATATGGTGGATGCATCTGAATCTGGTTATAACCAGAATATGCATCCATAAAGGTGAGCAACTCATGCCCTATAGTAGCATCAACTAGTTTATCGATCTTGGGCAAAGGAAAGCTATATTTGGGACGTGCTTTATTCAAGTCAGTAAAGTCTATATAAATCCTCCACTTTTCATTTGGGTTTCTGACCATCACTACATTAGCTAATCAGCTGGGATATTGCACTTCTCTGATAAATCATGCCTTCAGTAGTTTATCAGCTTCTTCTACAATTGCTTCATATTTCTCTAGATTAAAAGATCTTCTTTTTTACCGTACTAGTTTATAACTAGGATTAACATTCAGCCGATGGACTATTACTCTAGGATCTATACCAACCAGGCATGTCTTTATGGGACCATGCAAATACATCTGCTTTGGCTTTGAGGAAATTTTCTATTTGTGCGTGCATTTCTAGAGTTAGTGATTGGCCAACTTAGGTAGTCTTTCTCTAGATTCCTTCCTATGACTGGAAAATTTATAACTTTTCGACTGGTGTACCCTTCTACTCACTTCTTTCCTTTCTTGGCTCGAGCATGACCTGTAGGTTTTCATAGTTATCCATCTTGCCTTTCAAAGTCGTGGGATAACATCTTTTGGACTCCTCTTGATCAACCCCCTTAAACTATAACTCATACCCCCAGTAGTAAATTTTATCATAACATGTTTCGACTGGTCTGCCTAAGATGACATTGCATAGCGAGGGATGCTCCATCACTAAAAAATTTACTATTTTCTTAACTTGGTGGGGTGGTTCACCAATAGTTACTGGTAATTCGATGCTGCCAAAAGAATTAAGCACTCTCCACCAAAACCAATTAAGAGTGTGCATATTGGCTTAAATCTTTCTCTTCCGATCTCCATTTTATCAAATGTCGCTGCATACAGGATATCTGCTGAACTTTTATTGTCTATTAGGACTCTGTAAACCTTCCTAATCACCAAGATTATTGAAATGAAAAAAGCATCATCTTAAGGCTGATGTATTCCTTTTGTCTCCTCATCTATAAATGAGATGGTGTTATACTTGATTTTAGCTTTTTTTTAGGCCTGCTCATCAAATCTACTAGAATTATCCCAAGTGTGTTCCTAGCTTCCATAGCATGAGATTTTCGAGCCCTATTAGAATCTCCTCCACATGCACGCCCACCAAATATGGATCTTATAAGAGTGGCACCTGCGATATCTTGGTTATTGACTCCTGTAATTGTGTAGCACTAGGGGATCTCATCAGGTATCCCTTCTACTATCTTTTTTTACAAACTCTTTGAGGTATGCTCTCTGAATCAAGGACTCTATTTCTTCTTTGAGATAAAAACAGTCTTCTGTATTGTCACCATGTTCTTGGTGGTACTTGCAGTATTTGCTTTTGTCCCTTCGATTTGGTCCTATCTTGATCTCCGTAGGTTTCTATAGCAAATCTAAATTTCTAATTTGTATCATCAGATGCACTCTTGGCACATTGAGCGGTGTGTAACCAGGGAACTTGCTTTGCACAATTCTTCAGCTCTTGTTATTTTCTCGTCCAGTTGTTCTCTGTTTGTTTTTAACTAGCTCTTCCTTCCTTTTTCTCTTTTCTCCTAATCTTTGTGAATCTGGGTCAGTGCTCCTTTTTTCATTAGTTAATTCATCCGCATTGGAGTATTTTTGTGCTCTCGCCAATAACTCTATAAAGGCTCTTGGCACATTTTTTGTGAGTGAATAATGGAACCTTTCTGATTGCAAACCTGCCATAATGGTAGTCAAGGCCACTGCATCACTGTAATTTTCCACCGTTACCGCTTTTTTATTAAAGCGCGTAATGTAGTCTTTTGACGACTCATCCTTCCCTTATTTGACCGACAAAAGATGAGTTGTGGCCTTGACTAACAAACATATGACTTAATTGACTGAATGATGCTATTGATTATGGCTTCAACTTTCTATTCCACCTATTAATTATGGCTTCAACTTTCTATACCAGCTATACGCTACTCTAGTGAGTGTCAGCGAGAATGCTCTACACATGGCTACTTTTGATGCTCTTTGTAGCTCCATCCAAGATCTATAAGTCTCTAGATTTTCAGCAGATCTCCTTCTCCTCCATACAACTTTATCTAAGGCATCTTGAACTTTGGAGGCAGTGGCGCATCCAATATGTCCTTAGTGAATGGAGGTTCTACCTCTTCCATAATCGGTCCAATAACAGGAACTTTTTCTATGTCATCCATCCACTTCTTGAGTTTCTTTAGTTCTGCTTCTAGGCCTATTAAATTAGCATTGGACTTGACTTTCTCATGCCTTCTGGGCTGGTGTTTTTCGTTCAAATTCTCATGTAGGTATAAGTCTTTGGAGTTCAATACTTTTAGAAGATTGTCACTCCTATAATTCGCATGGCTTGCATGGCTCCTGACTCGCGAGTCAATTTGAAATCTCTCTCCTTGGTGACCATGCGCTATTGATTTTGGTGCTGTTGTTGTTGCTTCCATCAGGTGAGGCAATCCTATGATTTCTCTAATTCTCTATATATTAGAGCACCAAGTTCATGTTTTATGCCAAGTCAGCCAGTTGTTGAGCAGTGGGGGCCAATGTTGCTGTGCTACCTTCTTGAGAGGCTTAGGACCGCGGCAACCCATGACTGCATTGGCTTCGTGGGCTAATGATTTGGTGATGCTTGACTTTAGATACAACTAAATATATCCTTCCCACTGATGATGCCAATTTGTTAACGCTAATTTTTGGTCAACTAGAGAATTAAAAAATGGAAAAGATATATTAAATAAAACACAGAGAATTTACGTGGTTCAGCACCTGGTCTATATCTAAGGGTGGACTGAAGGAGCAACTTTTTCACTATTTAATGAAAAATTACAATGGAGAGATTTTTTTTTTTAGCTATTTGCCTCCACATTCGCTTGTTTGTTCTATGCCTCCAAAGATCTTAATTTATAATACAATTTTTTTAGTATCATAAGTCGGTGATAATTCCTTATTTTGGTCAACTTTTTTTACTTAATTAAAATCTTATTCAGAGTCTATATTTATCTCCTTCTCAAAGTTGGTTCTCGAAGCTTCCAGATTCTTCTTCTTAGATTCCCGATTGCCTTTGTTTTGCTTGCTCTCCAAGCCCTACTTTTACTTTTCATGCATATTAGGCCATGCTTCCTTTTACTTTTTATGCTTCCTGCATCCTACTTCCTTCTTCCAGCTTTACTTTTACTTTTTACTTTTTTTTGCTTCCTGCATCCTGCTTCTTTCTTCTAGCTTTACTTTTACTTTTTGCTTTTTTATGCTTCCTACTTCCTGCTTCCTAATGCTTCTTTCATCTTACTTCCTGCTTCCAGCTTTACTTTTACCTTTTACTTTTTATACTTCCTACATCCTGCTTCTTGATGCTTCCTCCATTCTTGTTCTTGCTTCCAACTTCACTTTTACTTTTACTTTTTATGCTTCCTGCATCCTGCTTTCTGCTTCTAGCATCACTTTTACTTTTTACTTTTTTATGCCTCCTGCATCATGCTTTCTGCTTCTTGCTTCCTACTTCTAGTTTCACTTTTACATTTTACTGACAACAAGTTTTATTTAGCATAATTACTTATTTCATGGTTAATTTTAAAAGAACATCGGTAAGATTCCCCCTTTCTACTCTTATATAAATAATACAAATGGTATTTTTTTCATTTGGTTTTCTTTCCTAATGCAAATGCTTTTATCTAATGAAAATTTCATTCATATTGTAGGAAAATTTTGGCTCTATCTTGTCTTGTTGCTCCTCACCTTCTTCTACTTTACCTTTTATGGATTATGGATGTTGGTCTCACTCCTAACCATCACTGGGTAGCTATCATTTCTTCCGTATTTTACTCTTTATTGAATCTCTTTTCAGGTTTTCTTATTCCACAATTGGTTTGAGCAAATAAATCAAATAATGCTTTAAACTCTAAATCAACTTCTTATGTTTGTGGTCTATTAGAGTATTATGAGATTGTAGATTTGGTTATATTACATTATCCCTGTTGAATGGACTCTTCGGGTGATCATAACCTCTCAGCTTGGTGATGTGGAAACCATGATTGTTGAACCGGCATTCCCAGGCACAGTGAAGAAGTATCTAACAGAAAGTCTTAGCTACAACCCTGGTATGATTGGCGTTTCAGCTACAATACTTGTTTCCTTTTCTATTTTCTTCTTTGGCATCTTTGCTTTCTCAGTAAAATTCCTCAAGTTCCAGAGAAGATGAATGTTGAATTAACACAGTCCATTAGTGCCAGATAGTCTTGCAAATCATTTTTAGATATAAAATTAGCTTTACGTAATTATGTGTTTAGATCATTGATTATTTGATAAAAATACAGAATATGAAACATAGCAAATGTCAATGTGCATCTTAACTATGGTTAGGATGATAAGCTTGTTCTTGTTCACTGGTGAGAGCATGTTATTATTTCTAATGTTTAGTTAAAGTCTAGAGATGATTCCATGCTTCTATTACGGTTAAGCCATTGTCACAAGTGCCTTCTCCACTTTTAACAAAGAAAATTACAGCTTCGGCGCACCTTCTCTTCACCACGAGAATCATCAAGCAAATGTTTAGGCATATCCTAAAATAGGAGATAAAGTATTAGGATTTGATTTTTTGAAATGATTTATGATTAAGGTTTGACTTGAATTGTTGAATTGGATTTGATTTGAACTATTGATTTTGGGTTAGATTTAAATTGTTGATTTGGGTTTGAATTGAAATTTAATTAATTTATAATGTTGAGAAATTTTAAAAATTAGCAACTTGTGTGGAAAAATGATCTGATTTTCCAAGAATGACTTGCGGAATGACAAAACCACTTCATATAAAGATTAGAAAACTATATATCTATTTTCCAAATATTTGTTAACATCAAATGCAATTTCGGTCATAATTTTTGTTCTTGCTTGTTGTAAGGAACATTTTTGCTTTTCCATTATTTGTCTCTTCTTTGTAAGTTCTAGTCTTGAATAACTCATTTATATCGTAAGACCTAAAAGTTGAGTTTGAATATAGTGGTTATTATATTTCTTATCAATTCATCTATACTTCATTTCCTTTCAATTTCCAGGCCTGCATTTAGGAGAATAATCAAAAACCATTCGACAGAAGAATCCTCGGGGTTGCCTTAGGTATATGCACTCTTAAATTGTTTGATTACCATGTAATATGACACACCCATTGTATCTGTTGATAACATATTGGTACAACGGTCAATTCAATAACTTCAGCTTTTCAATTGGTCTATATAATCCTCTTCGTTGCATACATTGAAAAAGATTAAAAGGTTTCTTACCCTTTTAAATTTACTGGCATTTGTTATATTGCTTGCCCCTCTTCATTTATGAAAAGATATTCATTTTTCAAATGCTAAGGTGTTAAAAAATACAGTAATTCATTCCTATATCTATGCAAGTTACAATTACCTCATATTCGTGTCATGATTTTGACTCCGCAAATTCGCCAAAAGTAGATGGGTATACCAAAGAAAAGAAGTATCAATAACTTTTTAATTGTGATGGGAACAGGAAAAGAGGTAAATCCATATGGAATTCCCATACGAATATTAATAATTATTAAAGAAAGAAAAATATGTTTGTTTAGCGAAATTCGAGATTTTTAAAAAGAAATAATGATTAAATCCATTGAAATGCATTTATATTTTCAGTTTGATGTTCTACTCAAAACGAGCCCCCTTCGAGTGAGCTTTTAAGAATGATTTGATTTCGATGAATCACAAGCAGCCCCAGCCCCTGGTTACAAACAACAAAAATACAATGAATGATGAAATGAAAACTAGACAATTTTTTTTTCCTTCTTATCCCTTTAAATTTACTTGCATTTGTTGTAGTGCTTGATGATAACTCTATGAAATGAGAGTTATCATAGCTTTTCTGGACTTAAATTAGTATTATTTAGAGAGTAAAAGATAAATTTTTTACTTGTTTTTAGTTACATTTTGCATGAACATTTATTTAAGCTTAGTTCTCATAAATTGATGTGTTTTAGGTCACTTTAAGCTCTAATTAAGTATATCATTGTAGGTGACAGAACAACTCAGGCTTCATGGTGGATCTTTAAAGCAACAGGGTTAACGAAGAAATTATCTGCAGATGAATCAAAACAAGGCTAAACCAGAGAAGATGTTGTAGCTACTGCTGCAGTAATTCAAAATCAAGGACAGACATGATTGCATGCATTCTAACCAGTGAAATCTGCTATAGCCGATTATTCTACTAACGCCAGCATATGCAGACAAAATAAGGCAGATGCGCCATGATGGTTTTAAGACTCTAAGGATTGACAAAGATCCACATACCTTCTTGGGAAACCCTAATTCTAAGGCTATAAAAGAATAAAGAAAAATGGGAAAAAAGAGAGGAGCCATCACATACAACAATAACAAAAAAAAAAAAGAGAGAGGAAGGGAGATTTGAAGGCTACAACAGAGGATTTACGTGAAGAAGAAAGATAAGAAAGGGACAATTTAAATTTTACGATCTCAACTTCTCTTTTATATTTTCTTGTTTTAATCTCTTTTTGGGTATGTATTGGATGTTAAAAACGTGCGTTGTTGCTGCTTCAATATTCATCATGAACTAAATTTTAATGCAGTTGGATTTTGAACAAACTTAGTGTTTTATTGACTTACAACTGTAAGTTGCTTAGAATATGCTATAACATTTTGTTTTGATTTTACCTACTGCAATTCTCTATTTTAGTTGACCACCCATTTAGAAGATACTAGCTAAGAAAGAGCCTAAAAAAGGTCTGACTTAATGGAACAAATCAAGGCAATATATAGTTTTAGATTGGGTTTCCCAAGTTAAGTTAATCTCGATTTGAATAGGGCCATGCTAATCTAGGATTAGTGAAGAACTAAACATAGGGACTCACCTTGTGGGGCCATTGGAATCTAGAACGTATAATGTTGTGTCTAATATTAACTTAGCAATTGGTCACTGTTAGGTTGCATATAGATATAAGATATCCAACATGCGATAGCTGAGGATGTATGAGAGATTCTACCCAGTTCTATAGTAAATATTGTAGCAACTGTTCTTCAATTGAATAATAGTTTAAGTGAGTTTTAGAATCCAACTACCTAGTTGCCATTGAGTATATCTTTGTATTTGACTTTAGATTTTCTTTATTACATTTTGCTATTGCATTTTTAATTTCATTAGATCATTAATCTCATCATTTATTTTGTTTATTTTGTTTTATTTAGTTTACTAGAATTGCACTATTAAGATTGCTATAGCAAGTCTTATAACATCAATCCCTAAGAAGACGATCTTGATACTCATCACTATATTACTTGTTATGTACATTTGCACATTGACACCTATAGCAATACGCATCAACACTTAACCCTATTCTATCAAATCCATGTTAATAAATGGTTTTGCTTTGTATTTTGTTTGTTAGATGATTTATATTTTCATTCTTGTATTTCTTATTTCTAAATTATAATTAATATGACAGAGAATCAACCTCTCCATCTCTTGGTGCCGCATCGACAAAGACCTAGATAGTTTACAATGAGTATTGACTTTGATTTGATAGTTGTGGAACCATCTATTTCTCTGTTGGCTGCAAATTTTCAAGACGAAGAGCAATTTAAGCGGTGTGTGTGAGATTATTGTTCCACTTTATGGTTTCTCAAAGTTAATAATTTGAATTTTTTAATACAAGCACTTCCCAAATTTACACTTTGTTTGGCTTCTTCAAACTCTCTGTGTTTATATAAAGTTAATCTTTGGGAGATATTTGAGATGCAAAAAGTAAGTAAAAGTTTTTACTTATCTATGTGAAATTTAAAATGTACCTATGAATTCTTTTTCTTTTTTGTTAACAGCTTTGCATACATGAATAACTACCATGGATAACTAGGAAATTGGTCTTAATTAGTTGATGAAGGTTGGTTTTTTTTTAAAAAAAGTAGTGCAGCAAATGGATTGAGAGGCAATTCAATTATTCACACTTTATCCCTCTTCTACATATTATTCATAAAAAATGCTTGCTGTGATTTCCAGAATTAAAACATATATTTAACAAGTTATTCTTAGCTATTGTATTCAAAATCTGCTATTACGATAGATTGTCATCACTTCCTAGAAGAACAGATTGCATCTGGTTAACCTTGTCGCACCTGGAAATTATTCTGAAGGGGTAGAATCTGTTCTTTATGGACAGTGCCATCTAACTATGCCTTGACTTCTTTTTTTTGTTCTTGTTTTTCTTTTCTCTTTTTGCTCTTGTAATTTTAAGTTGCTACTGGATCATGAACTTTGTTGTACCATTGTTGTAATTTTGTTGGTTGAAGAAGTTTAGACATGCCTTTATTAAATTAAAGTTTGATATTTGCAAGGCATCTTTATACGGCATCTACAACTTTTTTTATTATTCACGTTGCTGGGTTTCTTTGTAGTTGCTATGTAAGTGTGAGAACATATCCAATTTTACACAATAATTGCAGGTATTGAGCATGATGCAGGATACTGAAAAATTCTTGTGTTATTACCGGTCAATAGAAAAATGATAACAATTATTATGGTGATTACAAAAACCCTTGAAGCTAGTCTTGCAATAAAAAACTTGTTTTAGTTTGATCTGTTCGTGTGCAAGAGGAAAAGAGAGGACAAGAAGAGAATTTGAAAGCAAATAATGCATGTTTTTTATATTCAATTGCCATGTTGTGCATATAATTTCTCAGCAGTTAAGTTGTATAAAAATAAGTGAAATTTAATTGGAGAACTTATTGCTCTAATCTTATAGTTTGCTTGTAGATCTTTATGATAAAGATGACCTTTGAATGAAATCATATGTTTTAATTATTTATTTATGTTGTTATATATTATAATAAAAATTAATTTATTTCATTTGCTCGGCTCTTTATCTCACAAGATAAACATTTGAGGAATGCCAAAAAATAAATGTTATGTTGCTGAAATTATAGAATTTATTAGTTTTATTATCTAGAAGAAAATTAATGTAATAAATTCTAAAATTTAAGACTTCCATATATAGTATTTTTCTTAGTTATTTAAGACTTTCATAATTGGAAATATTATTTTTCAACCACAAATAAAATTAATCACAAATTGATTAATTATAAGAATAGAGTGATGAATTTACCCTTCAGTAGCATGACTTGAAACTCAATGTGTTCAACATGTAAATGACCTCGTGACAAAAAAGATAAAAATAATGAGAATGAGGATATTGAACTTATTGAACCAATTATTAAGGAACACATTCAAGATGAGAAATTTGCAAACTCTATAGAAATTTATTTTGTTGGCTCATTTGAATCAAGTAAAGAATTGGAATGTAATACTGCTAATAATGCTCTGTACTTGATTCTACTAAGGTGTCTAAAGACGATAGTAGCCAATTGAACCTTAGAGACATGAGACAAATTGATGAAACAAAAGAAGAGGAAGCACAAGAGCTTAAACTGAAGCCTTTACCTGAAAAATTAAAGTATGCATACATTTCTTCCTAACTCACAAGCGACCAAGAAGGTAATTTACTAAATAATCTAAAAAGGAATAAAACTGCAATTGGTTGGACTTTGAAAGACATAAAGCACATTAATCCATTAATTTGCACACACATAATACACGTAGAGGAAAATGCCAAAACAACCCATTAACCACAGAAAACATTAAACCTACATATTAAAGAAGTGGTAAAGAATGAGGTCCTTAAATTACTAGATGTAGGAATAATTTATCCTATCTCTGATAGTAAATTGGTAAGTCCCACACATGTAGTACCAAAGAAATCTGGAATGGCTGTGGTAAAAAATGAAAAAGGTGAACCAATCCCAACACGAATCCCATTTAGTTGGTGCATGTGCATTGACTATAGAAAATTAAATAATGCCACTAGAAAATATCATTTTTCACTCTCATTTTTAGACAAAATTCTCAAGAGAGGTGTAAGACACCCCTATTACCGCTTTCTTGATGGCTACTCAGGCTATTATCAAATTCCTATATCCTTAGAAGACCAAGAAAAGACTACATTCCATGCTCATTTGAAACATTTGCATTTAGGAGATTGCCTTTTGGACTCTGTAATGCTCTTGCAACATTTCAAAGATGCATGCTAAGCATTTTTAGTGACATGGTTGAAAATTCTTTGGAGGTTTTTATGGATGATTTAACTATATTTGGAAATTCATTTGATAAATGTCTTGATAATTTAGAAAGAGTTTTGGAAAGGTACAAAGAAAAAGGACTTGTTTTAAATTAGGAAAAATGTCATTTCATGACCCATTTTGGAATTATCTAGGGCAATGCCGTGTTTTTTGATAAAGCCAAATTTGAAGTCATCTAAAAATTACCCTCACCAAAGACAGTTAGGAAGTCCATTCTTTTTTAGGTCATGCCGGCTTTTATACGAGGTTTATAAAATACTTTAGTACCATATCCAAACTGATAGGGTAATTTTACACCACTTTAATAATTAAATTTAGCATGAGATTTGCATCATGTTTAATTATTTTAAAGTTGTTTTACTTGTTATTTGTTTGTTTGTGTAGGCAATGCTGATTGGAAGCATGTGGTGCAAGTTTTGATCAAGAAAAGCGGAGCTGAAACAAAAAAAAAAAATTTGGAGTTTAATGGAAATAATTGCCGACTATGAATGAAAAAAGGGAAAAATAATGCTTTAAGGGGAATTATTGGATTTATTGACTAATTAATTAATTATACATATCACATGCATGCATTCACGTGGGTTTGAAAGAGTTTTGAATTGTTTGGAATTGAAAGAATTTGGCATGGGCTTTGATTTTGGGCTTCACGTGCTCGCATGCATAAAAGTGGCAGTTTGGTCTGGATTTATTGGAATCTACTTGAGCTAAGGTTTCGGAGGTCACAAATATTATATAAAGAGAAGAATTTGGAAGTTGGCACCGGCATAAAAAATAAAAAGAGAGGAGAGGAAGAGATGCAGACAAACGGAAGAGAAGAAAAAGGAGCAGCATCACATAAAGAGAAGAAAGAAGATCTTTTTCAAGAGTTTTTTCTACTAAACCCCGCTTTTCTTGTTTTAGATTATAAGGATGTTTTATTTTATTATGGAAGTTATTTTCTTCTTTATTATGAACTAAATATTTTTATCTAGGTTTGTAATAGAAGCTAGTATGAACCTTAATTGATTGGCGTTTTTAGTTTTTCAAAATTGCATTCTATTCATTATTTGTCATATTTTGTACTTAATCTATTTGATTGCTTGATCACCAATTAAATAGCACATGTGTAGTTGCATAGATATCGGAAGAGTCATGCATCTATAGACCTAAATATGATAACATGTGTTAATCTGAGATAGGAATATACTTAGATTGCATATGCACTTGTTAAGGAACTTGAACTTAATGAAGTGCTTATAATTGATCCTCATAGAAATATAGTGGGTTGATTTTGAGTAATATATTTACTTGACCATCAGAAGAGGCTTGTAGAGATTTTAATGCTCTTTGTGATAATTGAATTAGGTTAATTAGAAGAACTGGACTAAGATTAATAAGGGGATTACTAAGGAAAATTACAAACTTAGGTTATTTTCATCATCCATTGATTATTTTCTTGCTTATTTTGCATTTAATTTACTGTTATAATTTTAACTAAGGCTTTTTATTCAATTGTTTGGATTAGACTTGAGAGATATAAATTGATAGATAGTGATAGGATAATATTAGTCCTTGTGGGTTCGACACTCTCATTCATCACTTTATTACTTGTTTGATACGTGCACTTGCATGGTTAGATTTTTAGACAATAAGTTTTTGGCGCCGGGGACTATTCATTGCCTTTTATTGCTACTATTAATTACAATTAACTAAGTCTGAGACCAAACTATTCTTTCTTGACAGGGATTGTTGGCTAGTATATGCATAGTGCAGGAAAGCTAGCACTCATTCCTTTTGACCCTGAGACTGAGAGAACTTGTCGAAGAAATAGACAGGAAAGGCGAGAAGAAACTCTTCAGAATCTCATATGGCTAACGTACAAAATGCAAATGAAAATAGGGCACTTCGTGACTTTACAATTCCAGAGGTTGGAGGGATCCACACAAGCATTCAGCGCTCAACTATTGATGCTAATAACTTTGAGCTCAAGCTAGCAACTATTCAGATGGTTCAACTATCTAAGTTTGGGAGTTCAGTTATTGAAGACCCAGATACTCATTTGGCTAATTTCTTGGACATCTGTGCTACTTTCAAGTACAATGGGGTGACTAATGATGCTATTCAACTAAGACTATTCCCTTTCTTACTTAGAGACAGTGCCAAGGATTGGTTGTATTCAATACCAAGGAATTCAATTGCTATGTGGGATGCTTTGCAAAGAAGTTTCTACCTAAGTATTTTCCACCTGCTAAGACTGCCAAATTGAGAAACGACATTACATCTTTCAGGTAGTATGAGGGAGAGTCTTTGCATGAGTCTTGGGAAAGATTCAAGGAGTTGCTGTACAAATGTCCTCACCATGGTTTACCAGACTGGCTGATTATCCAAACCTTCTATAATGGTTTGGGTGGTTCAACTAGAGTTATAGTGGATTCTGCAGCATGAGGTACATTAATGGCCAAATCTTATTAAGAAGCCTACAACTTCTTAGAGGAGATGGCTTATAATAATTACAGTGGCCAATGGATAGAGCACAGCCAAAGAAAATGGCTGGAGTGTATGAAATTGATGCTTTTACTGCTTTAACAGCTCAAGTAGCCTTTTTATCAAAGAAGACTGACACATTGGGGATTCAACCTACACACAATATCATTGCAATGTGTGAGGTCTGTGGAGATAACCATTAAAGTGAGGTTTGTCCTAGCAACCCCGAATCGCATGCAGCTGCTTCCCAGACAGCGTCTAAGAATCGTACGCACATAACTGCCTCCTAGACAGTGTCCAAGAGGAGCGTGCAGCTGCCTCCAACGTGTGCGCAGCTACCTCGAAACGAAAAAAAAAATTTCCAATTCTTTCTTCTTCCCTTCATCTCTTCTTTCCTTTTTAAACTGAACCTTAACCTTACCAAATCCCCCGTTATGGCTGCATGGGTTTTATATAGAATTGAGGAGGACACAATTTAAGGTTCTGAGATGACTCGTTTGGCCTCAGGACGCTTAGCATGCAGTGTTTGAGTGTTGCTTGGAGAATGTGTGGAGTTTTGGAGAGTGGCCGGCAACACAGAGCCACTATAGGCAGCGGTTAGGAGGCCATGCACCATATTTGGATCATGCACGAAGACACGATGGCTGGAAGTCATTTCGGCCTGGTGAAGAATATGGCCACGAGCCGGCTCAGAAATGGGTGAAAGAGGTTCAGCCATGAATGCGCCGCCAAGAGGAGTGGCTGACACCACGGCAGTTGCGCATCAAGATGACGTAAGGATGCTAGTGTTTTGCATTGTAAAATTGTATTTGGGTAAAAACGACAGCTGGGAAGTTTGCTCGGCCAAAGTAGAATTGGAATGGGCCACAGAGGGTGCCAGTGGCTGAGAAGTAACGTCCCCGACAGCCATATCAACAACCTCATCATTTGCATCATCCTCTACATCATCGACATCAACCCTAACAACCGAAACAGGAGGCTGAACATCCAACCGAGCATCCACACTACTATCCGACCTTATAGTACAAGCTTCCTCACCCACAGGTTGAGGAACTATACTCGAAACAGGCTCCAAAGGCCGACTATCGGAAACCACAACTTAATGAGCAACATGACCCTTACTAGGCTGCACCTCTGCGGAGGAAATAGGAGCAACCCTTGGCTGCACATCTGCTAGATTGGTCAAAATGGACAAAGGCAGCTGCGTGCACACGTACCACTCCCCCTTCTTCATTCGACAAGCGTCGGTTTATTAGCCGGCAAACTAAAGAACTGCGACTCACCCCTCCGATGACTTTCTTCAAAAAGTACTTGACAAAATTGCAATATCCGTACCTGCCAATGTTGACATGGATGAGGACGACCATTGCCTTCCACATCTTTACCCGGGCAGGTGTCTTTCCCTCTTTATGTTTCATTTACTTACATTGGGGACAATGTAGATTTTAAGTTTGGGGGTGGAGAACTTTTTCTGTGTTTGTTTTGATTGTGTTTTACATGCATTTATCGTACCTTGCATGTTTTCATTTATGTCTTGCATATGCATGTTTCATGTTTCATTTTATGTTTAAAACAAAAATAATTTTGATTGTGTTTTGCATGCATTTATCATACCTTGCACGTTTTCATTTATGTCTTGCATATGCATGTTTCATGTTTCATTTTATTGTGACAAATCACCGCCAATGATGAGAATGATTAATTGAGAATAGCTCTTGGGAGAGGAATTGTGTGCATTTGTTTAAATGATTGACTCTTGCATTGTTTAGACTTGTCTTGGATTCCCGATTGTAAGCACACAACTTGATTGTTTAATTATTTACGATGTCTAGAGAAAGTTTATGCATGTCAAGTTTTTATGGTGATCTCAATGAACTCTAGAACCTACTTGATTGGAACTTAAGGCGAAATCCTAGACTTTGCTTTGTCAAGGAAATGATTTTAGGCAGTCTTTGGACTGTTTGAGCCTTTTCAAGCCTACCTTATGCTAATTGTATACCTGTTGCTACCTTGTTTGAGCCTTGATATCCATTTTAATTGTTTTTACCCACATAAGTGCCATAGCTCTTTTGAATGATTTTTCCCTAAATATTACCCATCACCTCTTAAGCATGATGAGCATACCTGTAAAATCCATTGTGGTGCAAAGTTTGAGTGGGAGGAGGGAGTTTTGAGCATAAATGATTGAAAGTTTTGGGAGAAAAATGCTTCAAATTAAATTTTACAAAATGTGATGAAATTGAAATGTTGTTTCAAAAAAAATATCGAAAAAAAAAAGAGAAAAAGAAAAAGAAAAAGAAGTGAATAAGTGGGTGGTGAATGATGATATGGGTGAAAAGGTGATGATATGCAAGGAAGAGTATGTTACATGGTGATTTACTCTCAATCGGAGATTGCTTGTATATTTTAAATGTTTGAGGGGTGATTTGAGCCTAAATATTCCTTTGTCATACCTTAACCCAGCCGTACATTACAAGCTTAATAAAGTCCTAATTGATCCTTGATTCAGCATTTGTCTACATTAGTAGAGAGTGACATGAAAAGTAGGCCTATGGAGTTCTTGTCTTTTCTAACTTAGAGATCTGTTTTCTCTGCTTTTGAGTGCACAAACTGATCTGGATGTTGAATGATTGAATGTAAGGGCTTTTCACACACACACTTAGGGGATTTGAGATGAGGATTAATCATGTTTTGAGTTGAAAGTTTAGACTTGTGTAGCAAGAAATACTTTTCTTTGAGCTTTGATTTGGGAGATCGTTGAGGCAATGGTGGTGAGTCAAGCAAAAGAAATAAAAGAAAAATATTTGTTTCATTTTACTCATGTCTTATTTTTTTTTGTGCATGTTTAGTTTGTTTTGTTTTACTCGAGGACGAGCAAAATACTAAGTTTGGGGGTATTTGATAGGATGATTTTACACCACTTTAATAATTAAATTTAGCATGAGATTTGCATCATGTTTAATTATTTTAGAGTTGTTTTACTTGTTATTTGTTTGTTTGTATAGGCATTGATGATTGGAAGCATGTGGTGCAAGTTTTGATCAAGAAAAGCTTAGCTGAAACAAAAAAATAAATTGAAGCTTAATGGAATTAAGTGCTGATTATGAAACAAAAGAGGGAAGAATAATGCTTAAAGGAGAATCATTGGATTTAAAGGTGAATGCATGGGCTTTGATTTAGTTGGACTTCACGTGCATGCATGTATAATTGGCTTGGCTTAGTTTATTTTTTTAAATCCTTTTGCGTTAAGGATTTGAGGCCAAGTAAATATAGAAAGTGGCAGTTTGGTTTGGATTTATTGGAATCCAATTAAGTTAAGGTTTCGGAGGTCATGAATATTATATAAAGAGAAGAATTTTGGAAGTCGACACCAGCACAAAAAATAAAAAGAAAGGAGAGGAAGAGAAGCAGACGAAAGGAAGAGAAGAAAAAGGAGCAGCAGCACATAAAGAGAAGAAAGAAGATCTTTTTCAAGAGTTTTTTCTACTAAACCCCGCTTCTCTTGTTTTAGATTATAAAAATGTTTTATTTTATTATGGATGTTATTTTCTTCTTTATTATGAACTAAATATTTTTATCTAGGTTTTTAATGGAACCTAGTATGAACCTTAATTGATTGGCGTTTTCAGTTTTTCAAAATTGCATTCTATTGATTATTTGTCATATTTTATGCTTAATCTATTTGATTGCTTGATCACCAATTAATAGCACATGTGTAGTTGCATAGATATCGGAAGAGTCATGCATCTATAGACCTAAATATGATAACATGTGTTAATCTGAGATAGGAATATACTTAGATTGCATATGCACTTGTTAAGGAACGCGAACTTAATGAAGTGCTTATAATTGATCCTCATAGAAATAGAGTGGGTTGATTTTGAGTAACATATTTACTTGACCATCAGAAGAGGCTTGTAGAGATTTTAGTGCTCTTTGTGATAATTGAATTAGGTTAATTAGAAGAACTGCACTAAGATTAATAAGGGGATCACTAGGGAAATTACAAACCTAGGTTATTTTCATCATCCATTGATTATTTTCTTGCTATTTTGCATTTAATTTACTGTTATAATTTTAATTAAGGCTTTTTATTCAATTATTTGGATTAGACTTGAGAGATATAAATTGATAGATAGTGATAGGATAATATTAGTCCTTGTGGGTTCGACACTCTCATTCATCACTTTATTACTTGTTCGATACGTGCACTTGCGTGGTTAGATTTTTAGACAACACAAATCACTTTGTAACCTCTTGATAAAACACACACCATTCAAGTAGACCGAAGATTGTTAGAAAGCCTTTGAGAAGATAATCAGTCTTTTGACATCAGCCCCTAAAATGCAACCCCCTGATTGGACTTTACCTTTTAAGCTAATGTGTGATGTTAGCGATTTTGCTATTGGAGCTGTTTTGGGGGAAAAAAATGGAAGATAAGCCCTTTGTCATCTATTACGCAAGTAAAACTTTAAATAGTGCCCAAATGAGTTACACTACTATTGAAAAAGAACTACTTATTGTAATATTTGCACTAGATAAATTTTGATTGTATTTAATTGGTTCATCTATTATTGTTTACTCTGATCATGATGCTATTAAATATTTAATGTCTTAATATAATGCCAAACCAAGATTAATACGACGGATTTTACTAATCCAAGAATTCAATCTGACAATCAAGGACAAAAAGGTTGCCGTAAATATTGTTGCAGACCACCTGTCAAGACTTACAAATGAGTCTTCAATTGATACAACACCCATCAATGATTCTTTCCCCGGTGAATTCTTGTTTTCCATACACAACATGCCTTGGTATACTAACATTGTTAATTATCTTGCAACAAGTGAAATGCCATCTGATTGGAACTCCCAAGATAAGAATAAATTCTTAACAAAGGTGAAAAGTTTCTACTAGGATGATCAATACCTTTTCAAGTACTATTCTGATGAAATTTTTCAGAGATGCATACCGAACGACGAGGTAAGTAGAGTCATTCAATTTTTTTCATTCTGAAACATGTGGTGGATACTTTTCTTTAAAAAAGATAGCTACAAAAACATTGCAATGTGTATTTTATTGGCCCACATTGTTTAAAGATTTGTATGCATTTTGCAGAACATGTACAAATTGTCAAATGTTAAGGTCCATCTCAAAGCAAAACATGATGCCTACATGATGCATTTAAACCTTATCCTTGTTATAGGCATATTTTATTGTAGAGGAATAGATTTTATCGGCCTTTTTCCATCATCATCTAGATTCGTATATATATTGGTCGTTGTTGATTATATTTCAAAATGGATTGAATCGATTCTTTGTAAACACAACGATCACAAAACAGCGATCCATTTTTTAAAAGAAAATCTTTTGAGAAGATTTGGAATCCATTAAGCCATTATTAGTGATAGAGGTAAGAATTTCTGTAACAAGTCATTTGAGTCCTAAATGAAGAAATATGAAATTACACATAAAGTTGCTATCCCTATTATCCTCAAATAAGTGGTCAATTTAATAAGCAAACAGAGAGATAAAGCAAATTTTAGAAAAGATGGTTAACCCAAGCCACAAATATTGATCTCTTTGACTGACTGATGCACTTTGCGCTTACCGTACTGCATTTAAGACATCTTTAGAAATGTCACCATATTGACTGGTTTATGGTGAACCTTGCCACTTACCGGTTGAACTTGAGCATAAATCATTTTGAGCTATTAAAGCTTTTAATTTAAATCTTAATGATGCTAGTAATGTGTGTAAATTGCAATTAAGTGAACTTGAGGAATTAAGGAATGACGCATATGAAAATTCAAGAATTATTAAAGCAAGAAACAAAGCTTTTCATGATAAAAGAATTTTTCAGAAAACATTTGAAATTGGTCAAAAAGTCTAGCTTTATAATTCTCATCTTCATTTGTTCCCAAAGAAGTTGGAGTGGCCCATTTATTATAAAAAATGTAGATCTACATGGGGCCATAGAAATTGAGAATCCAAAGAACAGTATCACATTTAAAGTTAATTGCCAAAGATTAAAACCATATCTGGAATACCAACCATATGAAGAAGACACTAAAATAAATTTGAGTGACTCACCAAATCTTGATTAAGTCTTTTTTCGTATTTAATGGATGATTTTTATCATTTTGTTTTATTGTTACTTTACCATTTGAAGTTGTTTGATTGTTTCTTTTTATGTATCGAATGATGTGCACCACACATCTTTTGAGTATCATGAAATTTCTTATTTAACTATGTTTGTTTGATGATTGTGTTTCCTTTCATCATTTCTAAGATACGTTATGAGTACCTCAATGAGAAAGATTCTCTTCAAACATCTTCGAGACCTTTTACATGTAAAATTTCACTTAAAAGGCATGGTATAAATTTGTAAATCACATCTTATTTGGGATCTACGACCACCAACGTTAGTGTCCTCATGTTGAGGATCTAGAAAGACAACTCAGGAAAATAGAAGACGGTATAAATGACATCCAATCGAAACTTGAGGTTAATGCAATAAAAAGATGAAGGTAAGTTAAAAGTTTGATTATACCCTTTTTTTTTATATTGTGCGTTTTCTTTTTGTTATTTTGTTTACTTTCATGCTTGACTTAATTTTTACAGAATTGGTTCTCTTCATTTTGTTGTTTTGATTCACTTTCCTATATAAATTGCAGATAACGATACTTCGTGACTTCTTAAGTCATTATCTTTATTTTTCCCTAACAACTGAAACCCTAAAATCGAACATGGAAGAAATATAACATAAATTGCATAAGCTCTCCCTTAAAGTGCCCTTAGAAAAATTTACAAAGCTCGTTGTGAACGATTATGTTTGTTAATGATCAATTGAATTCTTGTGGATATTTGTTGGTTAATTGAAGCAAAGTCTGATTGATAGATGAGTTACCTCCCAAATTTATTGCCTACATGCCTGGTTGCGGGAAAGGAAACTATTCAAAAAAGATGGAGAGCTAAACAACTTCACATTTTTTGTCCTAAGTGTGCCCGAATAGGTACATCTTTGGGAATGGTGCCCAATAAGAGGGAACACAATATTCAATTCATTAGAAATGGCTTGAATAAAGAGTTATTGGATGATGTCCTTTCGTCTCTTGAAACACATCCCAATGGATAAGTACAGAGAGCAATTAGCCAATTATGGCCATTATTCTAAAAAAAGCGTTCATGATACAATCTTGGGAATCTGACCATAAACAATCCTGTTTGCCAATTATAAAAAAACTAGATGAGAAGTCTATCCTCAACCAATAGAGGGCGTTCAGCCATTACTGGACGTAAAACCAGAGGAAGATACGAGCCACAGTCACAACTACCAATAAATATCCTTTTTATTTTACTATTATGTTATCATTTGCATTATTGCTTTTAATGGTGTGATTTCATATCTAATCATTATTTGTTTTCTATTAACTGTTTATTTTTCAATCTTGAGCCACGAACTTTACGCATCATTTGACAAATACACCACCTCATGTACATATGTGTATCATTGTGTCTACCACCAAGATTTTTAAATACAAGCATCTTTTTCAAACACTCACAAATTATTTTTTAGAATTGTCCCTATGGCGATAACTTTGAGTAGGCAATTCAAGAACTCTTGTATGCTTTTGGGTTTCACTATGGAAAATACAAAGAATTCATTCAGGCAGCAATATATATTGGTCGAGTCCTAGCAGAGAGAAAAATATACCTAGTATATAGAAGAGGTGATCGAGGGTTATCAAAACTTCTCTCAGAAGCTGCTTACATTAAAGAAAGCCAAGTGCTAGGCATCATCTCAAAAGCCCTAAAATCTTTGGGATGCCTCCCGGCCCACTAACTAGAGAGAAGTTAGTCGTCTCAATTATGCAAGAGAGAATATTCAAAATATTAAATCATGCCTACTCTTTCATTTTATTGGCAAGAGATCTTGCAACTCTAGAGGCATTAATTACATTTGCATGTTGGTCCCATTTAAACATTCAAAAAAAAACCTATCGATTTGTTAAATGTTAATAACTTTTATGATGGCTTGATAGCATTTATCAGCCATGCAATTAATAATCATTTCATTTCATTTACAGTAAAAGAACTCTTTATTTGTGTTCTCATTGCTAATGAGTTACTTGATCTTTTACAAACTTATAAACAAGAGCCAGATCCCAGGACCACTTCGTTGGATTGGTCGACTTATGATGGTAGCAGTAACAGTAGTAAGAAGCACAAATTAGATTTAATTCTCTGTTTGTAAATATTTTCTGTTGCAGCGTTCAAGTGACGTCTTCTAAACTCCACTTCTTTCCTTTAAGATATTGAGGATAATGTCTCGTTCTGGTTGAGGGGAGAGAATAGTTGTCAATTGTGGAATAACTGACAGTTGTCTTTTTGTTGTTGTATTTTTACTAACTTTTTCTTTAAAAAATTAAATTTTGAGTTCAAGATGGCCGCATATAAAGTTTAGTTACTCTAGAAACGCATCTTATCAGTCCTGATGATGCTTTTACTAATTTTTATTATAAAGACTAACTTTAGATACAATTTAAGTCAAAGATGGCCGAATATGGAGTGTAATGACTTTAGAAACACATCTTCTTTGTCTTAGAGTTTAGTTACCCCAAAATTTTAAAAAAAATTAACTTTTAAGGCATTTTCTGTGATCTTTCAACATTAGATGACATGATGACTTCTAAATTTTGGTATTTGTATTATCTTTGGCTTTGAGTTATGTTACACCATGTTTACTACTTTGCATGTTGATGTTGGTGACAAGTGTGAATTGAGAAAATTGATAAGTGAAATTGATTGAGCCATTTGAAGAAATGTACATGTCACAATAAGTTCCAAGTGAGTTTTTAAGCCTATTATTTTTCTTGGAGAGTAACCTTTTTTACCTATACAGCTTAGTAGTTTATTATTTTATACAAGATCTCTATATTTTCTTTTGAGTCGACCAATGAAAAAATAAAATTATGTTGCTACATGAAACGACTTAAATGTGTTTGATTTACTCTCAAGTATAAGAGTGTCTTGTTATAATATAACCCGGTAAGCCCGAGGTCGAACCACAGGGAATTTTTAAATCTAGTAGTCAATTATTTTCAAAAAATTAATTTGGAGATTGTATCTGTCAAATTGGTCAAGGTTTGCATGGTTTGGTTATTGATTGCCTCTTGTTTTTCAATGAATGAATGTAATGTGTCTTCAAGAGTTTTTCTTGGCTGTGGGACATAAGGTAGGTAACTTTGGGTGCTTTGAAAGTTCTGACATGGAGGAGGTGGCTGTAAAGGTTGTGCTTTGTTGTCATTTCTCCAACTGAAATTTGGGTGATTTCTCCAACCAGAATTGTATGTCTGTGAATACGGATTGTGATTCGGCCTTTTGAAATGATCAATGACATTTGCTTGTTTGTGCAAACTTTCTTTCAGAGCTGGCATGGTTGGACAATCTTGCGTAAAATGGTGGAACTACAAACATGACATGACGCATCTTGAATGGATTTAACATGAGCATTCTTCTTTGACTCTAATGCTTCGACTTTTCTAACTAAAGATGCAAATTTGGCTTGAAGGTCATGATCTTCCCTAAGGTTGTACATGCCTCCACTAGATAGAGATGGCTGAGATTTATTTGATGACTCATAAGAACCAACAGTGTCCCAGTGTTGTGCATTCTCTGCTATATAGTCAAGATAATCTAATGCAGCTTCAGGACTTTTATCCCTAAATTCACCATTACATATCATTTCAACAACCTGTCTACTTTGGGATGTTAGTCCCTTGTAGAAGTATGACACTAACCTCTATGCTTGAAAACCATGGTGTGGGCAAATGTTAAGTAATTCCTTACACCTATCACTACTTTGGTAAAGTGTTTCTCCTGGCTTTTGAGTGAAAGTGATGATTTGCCTTTTAAAAGAATTTGTTCTGAGGGGTGGAAAAAAAAATTTTCAAAAATTGTGCTTGCATTTCGTCTCAAGTTTTGATGGATCTTGACCTTAGATTTTGTAGCCATGTTTTAGCTTTATCCTTTAGTGAAAAAGGGAAAATCTTAAGTCTGATTATGTTTATGCTACAATTTTGATCAGTACATGTGTTACAGACTTCTTCAAATTCTCTTAAATGCAAGTATGGATTTTCAGACTCAACCCATGAAAAGTAGGTAAAAATTGAATAATACCAAGTTTGAAATTAAAACGTGATGCATCAGGAGGAAAAACTATGCATGCATGATGGTGCTCCTGTTCTAGTAGGATGCATGAAATCTCTAAGTGTCATAGGTTAGTCAGGAAGATTTTCTAGGGCTTGGTCTCCATGCTCTAAAAAATTTTCAACTTCTATTTCGGCCATGTCTAAAAGTGGTGAAGGTGATCTCCTAATTAATCTACCACTATCTACGAGACCAACGTATCATGCAATGTTAATGATGTGTGTGTGTGTGTGTCTTATTAAGTTCAAAAAATGTTGCACTAACAAATGATTAATGCATGAAACACTAAAAAAACATTCATACAAATTGAAATACTAAAAAAATTGAAAATTAAATAACTTAATGGACGGTTGAACAGGCCTAATTAAATAAATGCAAAATAAATAAAAAAAAAACTAATGGGCAGTTTGACCGGCCCAATTAAATAAATGCGAAATAAAAAAAAATTAATAGGCGGTTAGACTGGCCCAACTAAATAAATGTAAAATAAAATAAAAAAAAAGCTAATGGGCGGCTAGACCGACCCAATTAAATAAATGTGAAATAAAAAAAAGCTAATGGGCAGTTAGATCGACCCAATTAAATAAATGCGAAAATTAAATTACAGAAATTAAATTTTTTTTTAAATTTTAAAAATTACCCGCCAATTAAATTCAAGTTTAAACGTCCATGTCTAAATTGAGTCCAACAGTTCAAGGAGTTCCAAAGTCCAAAGTCCAAGTTCAAATTGAGTTTAAAGTCTGGTTTGCAAGATTTTAAATTTTTGGGTGAAAGTAAAAATCTTTACAAGTTTTATGGTACTTTTGAAATTTAAGGAGAATAGAGGGGGCTAGTTGAAATTTTACATGAAAACACAAAATCAACGTTACGAGAATTGAATCGAAAGAAGAAGACAAAATGCAAAATGACATTTTTTTTCTCTTTTTTTTAATAAAATAAAATAAAAAGACAAAACAAAAAAATGACACCAAATTTTGAAAAATTTTCTGGCAACGGCCCAAAAACTTGACACGACTTACAAGTATTTAATTTGCTCCCAAGTATAAAAGTGTCTTGTTATAATATAATCTGGTAAGTCCAAGTTCAAACCATAGGGAATTTTTAAATCTAGTAGTCAATTATTTAATAAAATTAATTTTAGAAAATAAAATTAATGATTAAAAAATACTAAGATTACGGGATCTAATCTTGAAATTCAAATTATGTTCATAATTCTCTCTTTTAATTATATTTTGCATTTTATTTACTAAGCAAATATTATGCCATTTACTTATTACCTAGCCAATTTTATGGATAATTTTAGGTATAAAGAACAACATGCGCTAGAAACTAGCAAAAACTAGCAGAAGCAACTTGATTACTTTTTGAGTTTTGATTCTAGAACTAGAGATCTTTGTGATCTGAAGAATATGGAAACTACTTGCGGAGGAGATAACAGTTGGTAGGAGGGGATCCTTGCACTACTTCCTCTTATCAGCATTTCAGATGATGGCATTGCGAATGACGATCTTGATTTTCTTGTTGTCCCTCAATATTGAAGAAATGCTGACCACACTGGTTAATTAAAGTATTATTCTTTTATGTTCTGTTTATTTCAATAAAAAGATGGGTACTGTTTAACCTATCGATTGTGTGAGTGTTGGGTCCATTTCAGCTCAATTGATAATATCTCTTTAGGTATACAAGAGAATTTTTCTGTCCGCTTTCATGTACCATGTTTTCTTGAAAAAGGAAATAAATAAATAAAAATTGTTGCATGTCAACTTAAAAAAAAAAAAGTACAACATGTGCCACAATTAAATTGAAGTGTTGACATAATGTCAAAATTACCATATAAATCCAAGGTGATCTAAATCTACTAATTAATCATGACATAAAAATAATCAGTAAATATAAATTACAAATTATAAATATAAAATTTAGACTCATTTGAGAGAGAAATTAATTCCATAATTTTAAATCCTTGAACTTCACCTTTCATCTTAGCTTAGAAAATTAGCTACTCATCTTGTAAAGAAAAATACTCATTTTAATTGATAGATTTTTGAAATACATTACAAAAAAATTGAGAGAACAAAGGAAATGGAGATCAAAGAAATGAAACGGAAGAAAAAGAGCCAAGCGTTGCACCCATGAAAAATCTCCTCATTCTCCCCCCTCCAAGCACGTTTATATAGGCAAAAGCAAAGCAATCATTTTGTTTTCTTCTCTTTTGGCTTTTTCCTCCATTATTCACGCCCATCCACTTATGCCTTTGTTATCTTTCTTTTAATTTAAAACATAATTATTATTTTTATTATCTATTTACATTGAAACGGGTGATAGTCAAGTGGCAAAGTTGGCTGCCACTTGACTATCAAATGCATGGCTCCATTCCTCCTTTTGTTTTTTTTTTTTGTTTTTCTAATTATTAATTCATCTTTTCAATGATGCATTACACGCAGCTCTAGTAATTTGTCTTCTTATTTTCTGCTTTCGGTTCTGATTCTTCTTTTATTTTTGAAATTTACCTACAAAAACAAAATATAATAATTAAAATAAAATTAACATAATAAAATATAATTTACATAAAATTACATTTGGAGAGCCTTAAGATAGAATATGAGTTATATGCACATTAATTAACACTATAAGTGATAAAATGATAATTTAAACCTTTATGAAATATAAAATTTCTAGTGTTAATCACTACATCTGAAATTCCATTGAACTAGCAAATATTTTAGCCCCAAAAGAAAAGCCATCTTTGATTATTTGAACCTTTTCTAGTCATCCCCATTGTGAAGTATCCATAGTTAACCCTTTTGAGCCTATAATGGAAAAAAAAAATCCTTTTCTTTGTTAACTTATCATCCTATCCACTCTAACTTGAAGTATTACCCTATGTTTTTTATTTTCCATCACCCTTTCATGTTTGATAAAATGTTATTCATGAAAGTGGTGCAATGAAAAAAAAAAGAGAAAGAAAAAAGTGTGTGATTAAAAAAAAAGAATGTGAAAAGCACCTTACATTTTCAAAGATATCTATTTTTCTCAAGTATATATGTTGTTTTTCCTATTATTCTTTCTTTGTTAGCCATGTCCCTATAGTCTGAAGTAGAAGCTAGTGATATAGACTGAAAGATATGGTTATACATAAAAAAGAATAAAAATAATATTATTGATTTGACTGTCAAGTCATTTGAATTGAGATCAAATTACTTCTAAATTGTGGGCATTATTCTTTCATATTGGTGAGAGTGTGTGATATTATTTTCTCTCGATCTATCATTCCTTGGAATGACTATTTTTATTGGGTTTATTTTCTTTTGAGAGTGTCGTACATTCTTATCTGTGAGATTTTGGGGTTTGACATGTCGTTCTTAAGAATGGCTTGATTAATGTAGCTTTGATAATTGATCATTTTGCATAAGTTTACTTGACTAATTTGTGTGAATGGTTGATGTGGGAGTGATTTTTTTTAGGCCAGAGATAATGCATATACTTTTATTTGATTGTTGTTGTTAATCTAATTAGAAAAGTAAACACAATTGCTAAAAAAAAAAAAGAGATTTCAATTTGGATTTGAATATTTGGTTAGATATTATCGCTTTAATTACTAAGGTCTAGCAATAAACTGATTAGAGGGTTTGATTAGTATTAAAAAGTATATGTTTATTAGGGGGTGAAAACGTTATTTTGTGCTTTTATTATAATTTTTATTTTTATTTATGTAATACATTATGAATTACTAATTATATTTTTAAATATTTAGTTTTGTGTATTTTTGTGTGTTTAATAGGTAAAATAATATTTTCACGCAATTCAAGGGTCCAAACAGATAAACGGATTCAAATTTAAATTTTGAAGGTCCGAAAACATTAAGATGAGTCAAGACCGGCTTGAAATTGAGCTTAAAATATGAAAAAAGAAATAGGTTTAATGGGCTAAAATCCAGTGTGCTAAGGTGCAACATATTATTGTAAAAATTGCTGACTTTCACAGTTGATTGACTGCTGATTGGATGCTGGAATGAGCTTACAGTAGACACGGGCACACTGAATCCATGACCTAGCTTTGACCAAATCGCATCCGTTCATAATTCAGTGGCCATGATCATGCCATGTGGCAAAAGTTAGGCTATTGTCTCCAAGGATCCATACCTTTTGTAATCGGGTTGACCCGATCCACCCATTAATATGCCAAATCTCAATTATTCTTTAATCAAATCGAATGCTTCACATGATGCCACGGTCCTGTTGGCTTTTGAAGTTTGACTAGTCATCAGATCTTGATCTAATGGCTATGTTGAGTGCGTGCATAAAGTTTATGATGGGTCGCAAAACACTCAATCATGAATGAATTTTTCAATTTATAGGGCGTCAAATTATGTAATGAGGCATCCCTTTCTCTACACCTTTCTTTCTCTCTTTCTTTCAAGATTCTTCTTCTCTTCTCTCTTACATACTCCTTTTAATATTTTGTAAAATTATTTTCATAAATAAATTTAGTTTCATTTTTCAATTTTAATTATTTTATTTTTTATTATATATAATTTAATTTTAACAATTATTTTTATTTCAATTATGTTTAGCAAATAATAATAAGTTAGGGTAAGGTAAAACTCTTTCTATTTTTAATTATATAAATTAAATTATTTTATATTTAATTTTACTCATATTTTGTATTGAAATTTTGATTTATTGTAGACAAACAAAAGAGCTTGGCACAATAAATTTTTAATATCTTAGTATAAGGTATGGTAAAATGGTAGTTTGACTTATTGTAGACAGATTAAATTTTGGTACACTAAGTACTTAATCTATAATAAAATTAATGAAAAAATAATGATAATTTATATAATTAATCTTTTGGGCGATAAAAAAATGATACAAAGAATTTATTAAATTATATTTACTAATAAGAGTAGATCCATAACCCTAATAATTTATTTCCATAGTTTCACTTCAACTAAATAGTGGGTATTTAAATTATTTTTTATTTCGTAGAAAAAATAAAAAAAAATTAACAATATAAATATTTTTCCTTTGGATCGACTTTGGACTTACTGAGTTATATTATAACTAGACACTCTTATACTTAGGAGTAAATTAAATACTTCTGAATTGTGTCGTTAATTTCAAACCCTAAAATGACTAAGTGGCAGTGGCAACAGCTTCGTGAACGATGGTGAGGGAAGCAATGAGGAAGGCATTTGCGTTGACACGGAAGCATCGCGTGGCCGCGATCAGACCACAGATCATTTCACGTAAGAAGCTGCAATGATTTGGAGCAACAGCGCAGCCGCATCGGAGATCACAGCTGCAAGTTACTAAACAGCTGTTGTGGCACCATTAAAGCTTGGAGAAGATGTCGTGATGAGAAGTTTAGAAGGGTGCCAATGGCTTGCTACCAATATATTCTCAAACCCAAGACCAAAAGGAGAAGAGCCATGAGCCCTACACACACCAGATACGAAGATGGAGGAAAGAAGAATATAATAAAGAAAAAATTGAAAAGGGCAAAAAAAGTCAAAAGAATTTTTTCTTTATTTAAAAAGTTCATAAAAAAATTTATTTTTCCAGTTCTACCCTTGTGTCGTAAATTTAACAGTCGAACTTTACTGATTGTCACCTAATCGAGTATTTTTAAAATGTGTGTTATATTTTTTAGATTGGTCAAAACATGTGTCACCTAGGTTAACCCTATTTTTTATTTTATCAACTACACCCAAAGTCATTATTATGAAACATTAATATAAATGGAATTATTGGCTCATGAAATACACCCAATTTGATAATTTAATAATTAAATTAATATATGTCGTACCTCCAATCATAGATGTTCAAGCTTCAAATGCTCTCTATATTCCCTAAATTTTACAAAAGTGTCTTTTAGCATATTCTATTTTATAGCCTTTCTTTTGTAATAGAAAACAAATTCTTAGCAATCGTAGATTTAGTTAGACTAGGGACTCTTTTTATAGTAGTAATTCATAACTTAAGAAGACTTTACATTTCCTTCTATCAAAGAAGTGAAATTAATAATCTTTATCACTTTTATTATGAAAGTGGTTAATAAACTTTAACACTTTTCCTTAAAACAAGCAAGTGGGTTATTAATATGAGTTTATCTCTTTATTTATTCAAACAAGTTACTTATCATGTAGATTATATAATGAAGATTCTTACAAATATAACAACAATCATCAGATTTCTTGAAAAAGAAAGACAATGTGTGTGGTGGAGCAGTTGGAGCTATTTAAATTAGGGGTGTTCAGAATGCGATCCGATCCGCTTAATCCGTCTGATCCCTAAAAATTCGATCCGCAAAAATCTAATTTGTAGATTGATGGATTGGATTGGATTGGATTGAAATTTTGAAAATCCGCAATCAGTGGATTAGATATGGATTTACATTTGTAAATCCAAAAAATCCGCGAATCCGGAAAAAAAAAATTTATTTAAATAAAACTTGTAAATGTAGCATTACTACTTACTAATAAATAAATAAGTTAAAATATAATTACATTAACATCATATTATATTTTATCTGATAATAATATAAAATAAAAAATAGTTAAATAATTAAATAAACAAATATAGCTTTCTAAACAATAATAAAAAAAAAAAAACCCTAAGCTAAGCATTTAACATTAGTGATCGCGTTGATGACGCAATAAATGAGATTGAACAAATTAAGACAGGTAAATGTAATAACTTAACTTTAATTGTATTTTTTTTATCATTATTTAACTTTATATTGTTATTCTATTTTTAAAATATTCACATTTTTCTTTTGTCTTACACGTACAGAGATTTTGGGAGCTGACAATAATATATTTGATGAAACTTGATAGCATTTGACGGGATAGTAAGCAAGGATAAATATTTATTAATTTTTTTATTAAATGGAATATTTTTATTTGTTATTTATTTCAGCTATGTCTATTTTGTTGAGGTTAAAATACGGAATACAAATTAGAGGTGGACATTTTGATAAATCATCCAAGTTCTCAAGTTTCAACTTTTGTATAGATTTAAATTCATAATTTTAGTTAATTTTCATATATTGATCTAAATAAATGAGTTTTTTTTTTAGTGCGTTATATTTTAAAATATTGAATGAATTATTCTAGCTTTATTAAAACAATTGTTTAAATATTATTCAATTTTGAATTTGATTGGCAGTAAAATTATTTTTATATTAGATTTTTTATTTAATTAATTCGTAGATTGGACAGAATTAAAAATTTTTAATCCACTAAATGGTGGATTGAATGTGGATTGAGTCAAATCCGCATCTGATCCGTAGATATATGGATTGGATTTGGACTTGGATTGAATTTCACCAATCCGTGAATTGGATTGGATCAAAAATTTATAATCCGCAAAATCGTGGATTGGATATGGATTGATGTCTAATCCGTGAAATCTGATCCGCGAACACCCCTAATTTAAATATGTTCTACATCTATAGTAGGATGCTAGGATTACAAATTTTTTGAACAAAGTATTATATACAAGTCATTCTAATATTAGATGGATGAAAATATAAA
Organism: Clausena lansium; assembly: GCA_030449835.1. Classification (NCBI taxonomy): domain Eukaryota; kingdom Viridiplantae; phylum Streptophyta; class Magnoliopsida; order Sapindales; family Rutaceae; genus Clausena; species Clausena lansium. Next base: position 2,206,782 of record JASUUF010000086.1, on the reverse strand, counting down.
ATTTAATGTAATTAATGAAAATAAATTATATAGACCCAAGTAAAAATCATTTAATCGAAAATATAAAATTTAATGTAATTAATAAGAGAATAAATTACGTAAACCCATGTAAACATCATATAATCAATAATTATCTGATACAACAGCTTGAACACAATAGTTTATATATAAAAATATATATATATCCGAGTAGAGTGAATCATACGGGACCTATTTTTTATTTATATTTTAAGTTGTAGTTTAATTAATTGTACAATTACTGACAAGAAGTTCAATAAACCTGTCATGCTGCACTCACGTCGGTGAGCCATCTTTGATGACTTTGCCTCTTAACAAAATTCAAGTTCAGATGGTGTACAGCAAATATTATCAGTTGATAGCATATGGCAATGGCAATACAGTTAGATTTCACGAAATTTGGGGACTGTCTTGACGCCTTCACAACATCGGGGTAGATTGAAAATTGTCATAAAGTCTGTGAGTAAACTAAAATTAACCCAATGTAAATTGTCATGATTGATGAGAATTAAAGTGTGCTATAAGTTGGATATATTATTATTCGTGAACAGATAAATTAAAAAAAAAAACCGAAATTGACTTATAAAGAATTTATTATAATATTGTTCTCAAGTTGGATATTTGAACTACTCGCTCGCCAGTTACTGGTGTCATAGCAAGTTGGATATCCAAAAGAAATACGGCTGAAGATGTAGAAAAAAAATACTATCCATCAGATTTGAGATATATGGAAGGAAATATATGCCCGCCTTTTAAACGAGGGACGTAAATAATAGGGAATTGAATGAAATGTGGCTTCTAGAGAAGACAATAACTTGAAAAGGGCGAGACAGTCCTCACTATCAAATGCCCAATCAGTAAATAGTTGGTGACACAGTGATACTATTTCGACATTTACAGGCAATTCTGCAGCTCTAATTTTCCAACAAAATGCCAGTTGGCAGTGGTAGAGCTAAATTGTAAAACATGGTACGCTTGCATGAAAAGAATCATGTAAATCAGGTCTTCATATCCTCAATGCTTTCAGAAACACAAGTAATTCTCATTTCTTCAGAGGGATATTAAAAAGAAACATATATATTCGATGGCTTTCTCTTCTAGTTCTAGGGCTAAATTGTCTGCCACCTCCCACATTCCAAAGGTTCCGGATAAGATTTCAAAAATTACCAGGCCTAACCTCGTTGAATTTACACCTTTGCACACTATCTATGAAAAAGGGTGCATTGCTCATGACAATACAGTCGTTTCTTCTCCCTTTAAACACTTCTCCCACACAGCTAGACACCCCAGCTTCTTCGTAAGTTGGTTAATTTTTATTTATTATTGTGATTAAACTTTTAAAATGTTAATTAAATAATAAGCTGATGAGTATTCTGTAATTCTGTTTGATGTCTTTATAGGATGATGATATTCAAGTTGAACATTCTCGGAAACTGAAGGAATTCAAGCACATATTTAGCCTAGTCGGAGGAAATTCTTTTGAAGGATTAGCCATGATTGATGCTGTTCAACGGCTAGGCATTGAGTACCTTTTCAAAGATGAGATTGAGGAGATTTTACAAAGGCAGTACATCATATCTTCCACTTATGGTGGTCACCTCCATGATCTTCAAGAGGTTGCCCTTCGCTTTCGATTGCTGAGACAAGAAGGTTACTATGTGCCTGCGGGTGGGTTATGAGCATAATTATTCTTTTTAATTAAACCTCGGCAAGCGAGGAGATTTATTGAAATATAAATTAAAAAGAGCAAAAATAAAGCCTAACTACCCCCCTTATTAATCTTTTTAATTAATTTATCAACTATTACCAATTTTCTTACTTAATTATGTGAAACGACAATATATATACTTCATTTGATTTTATAATTATTTTGATACAGATATTTTTAAGAACTTAAGGAACAAGGAAGGGAGGTTTAACCGGATCAATGTAAGTAAAGACATAGGGAGATTGATGGAAGTATATGAAGCTTCACAGCTAAGTATAGCAGGCGAAGAAGTGCTTGATGAAGCTGGACATTTTAGTGCGAGGGTGCTCAATGAGTGCATGACACATGTTGATCACTATCAAGCTCTAGCCATCGGGAATACGTTGAGGCATCCATATCACAAGAGCTTGCCAAGATTTATGGCCAAAGGCGTTTCCCTTTGCAATTTCCACGGTGAAAGAGGATGGATGGTGCATGTTTTAAAAGAAATAGCGAAAAATGATTTCAATATGGTACACTCCTTGCACCAAAAAGAGACTGTTCAAGTAACCAAGTAAGTATTTTTAATGACTACGTGAATATTAATTATGCTGTCATTTTCAGAAGTACTCCCCTCCAATTAACTCTTAACTAGTTATTAATACAATATTATTCATTAGATGGTGGAAAGACCTCCGTTTGTCTAAGAAGTTGGCGTTTGCAAGAGACCAACCACTTAAATGGTATATTTGGTCTATGTCTTGCCTCACAGATCCCACCTTGTCAGAGCAAAGAGTTGAGCTCACAAAAGCCATATCCCTCATCTACATTATTGATGACGTATTTGATGTTTATGGGACACTTGATGAACTTATTCTCTTCACAGAAACTATCACTAGGTATGCATACATGAAAAATATTGAATCTAAACCCCCATATATAGTACTTCTCTTTAACAATTAAATCTCCTAATTGACTAAGAAACAATTGATTCTAGATGGGATCTTGCTGCTATGGGTCAATTGCCTGAGTACATGAAGATATGTTTCAAAGCTCTTAACGATATTACTAACGAAATCAGCTCCAAGGTTTATGAGGAGCATAGGTATAACCCAGTACAGTCCCTGCGAAAGGCGGTATGAATCATATAAATATATTGACATGATTGTTACAAACTTTTTGATGTATTATAATAGTTGAACTCAATATTGAATAATTGATTGCCACAGTGGACAAGTTTGTGTAAAGCATTTCTAATAGAAGCCAAATGGTTTGCTTCTGGACACATGCCTGAGGCTGAGGAATACTTGAAGAATGGGATTGATAGTTCAGGAGTACATGTGGCACTAGTGCACATTTTCTTTCTCCTAGGTCATGGTATAACTGAGGAAACGGTGGAGCTTATTGACAATTACCCGGCCATAATATCATCAACGGCAACAATTCTTCGGCTCTGGGATGACTTGGGAAATGCAAAGGTGGGCACCCTAGCAGTAGCTGATTCTGTGCATTTATAACACTACATAGGAGTAGTACTATCCCTATTAATTAATGAGAATAATGTGTGTAACGCGCACGTGCAAGGCACTTAATAGCCACAAGAAATTAGAAAATGTCTAAAAGAACAACCAATTGAGAATAAGTAACAAACATTATTATGGAACTGTTGAACATATATGAGCGTGACCAATAGATATATATGCTAACAGGTAGGGACCTAAAATTATTGCTGGATTGCTTTTTGCCACATGCATTATATTTGCTGATGAATCATCTTACGACGATGAGACAATGAATACATGCATGATATCCACATAAAAATTAATTAGACTTCAGTTGATAGAATTATATGGTAATCTTGTTCACTTTTTGTTGCAGGATGAGAATCAAGATGGTAAGGATGGATCTTACATCCATTGCTACATGAAGGAACACCGATATTCCGCCGCCGAAGAGGCCCAGAAAAGTGCTATCAATAAAATTTCAGACGCATGGAAGCGGCTCAATGAAGAATGCCTCTGCCCAAATCCATTCTCGGCATCTTTCACGAGGGCTTCTCTCAATCTTTGCAAGAATGGTCCCCTTGATGTATAGTTATGATGACAACCAACGGCTACCAAGCCTCGAGCAGTATATTAAGTCCCTACTCTTTGAAAGCGTACCTACTCAAGGAGTATATTAATTAATTAATTAAGCTCCCTTTCTGTGACAAATTATGTGGCTCAAATAAGTTGTAAGGAGAGTACTTTTGTAATTTTCATTTTATGCGTTTTATCCTAATTTTCTCTTGGGTGGGACTATTTAATTAATCCCAGAAAATTACTATCCAAACTCACTTATAATTTTAAAAAATTAAATTACAAAAATACATAAAAGACAATTACCAATCAGTACAAAGTACTTAAAAATTAAAAAATATGTATCTTTTTTTTTTTTTACAGCCACTGCACAATAAACCTAATTGTCAAATATGTTTTGGACATCATGATTACTATTCAATATTTAATTCATCATAACGTCCTCAATCAAATTCCTACACTTCATAAAATGTTGAGTTTTTAAGAATATTTTTAGCTTAATTCATCCTGTGAACTCGTCAAACTCAGCAAAAGAAGATAGCAATAAAAAGAGTTGAAACGAAAAAGACAAGTCGAATTAGGAAAAAAAATTTGCAGTTTCAGATTAATGTAATTAAAGATTCTAATTTTGCATAAGTGGAATTAGGAATTAGGAAAAAAAATTTGCATAAGTTCTTCTAATAATGTAATTAACAATCCTATCTCCCCCAACCTCCTCTCATTTTTCTCATCTTATTATAATGGTGTAGTTTTGCAGTTTCGGATTAAGATTTAAAAAGGAAAATCATTAGACTAATGTTGTCTCGTCGGATTTATTTATAGTTAGCTAGGTATATGACTATTACTCATTAGAAAATTTTTCCTATTGGGATAAATTTCTGCATGATTCCGTCCCATTTGAGATGGATTGAGACATATTTTTACATCTCAAATTAATGTGAGATGGGACAAGAACAAGATATAAGTCCCACATTTATTTGTGGAACGGGAGGAGGACCAACTATAAAATCTCGTCCCGTCCTATATATCCCATTAATATTATAATTTTAAAACTATTCTAAATTTTTAATTATTTTATAATTTTAACTTAAGTAACGTTTAAAGTTGAAACCTAAAGGCTAAAATTAAATAATAACAGTAATATAATTAGAAAGTATGCATGAAGTAACTATTGGAAGTTTTTGTTAATTTTCGATTTTTGCTTGAACTTTAGAACTTAGATTGATTTGAATTAATGTTGAAATTTTGAACTTTTAATTTTTCTTTCGCTGTTGGTTTGGTTTATTATTATATTGTTGAATTATTGGATACTTAACATAGTTGAAGTTGGATACTATCCAAATCTATAGTTTTTGAAGTGTAAGTCTTAATGATAATGTAAAATGGAAGCAAACAGGTAATTAAAAAATGTTAGTTTAAAATTATATTCGAACATATATGTAGACAAAATAAAACTATTATTTGATTATTCAACTTTTTATTTATTCAAGATTTTGGCTATATTAAATTATGATGATCCTTAAAAGAAAAAAATATCAAAATTTATTTATTTACATTCGAAACTGTTCAAGATAATGGGATGAGACAGGATATTTAATGGGACGGGACTAAGACAAATTTTTGTCTCATAAAAAAAAAAGAGACATGAATGGGACATTTTTTTATCCCACTTGCAAATACGGGACAAGACTGGGATCAGTGCATCTTGTCCCATTGCCAACCCTAATATAGAGTACAAGAACTTTATTTTATATTTAATTATGGGTTTATTAAAAAATTGGATATGAAAATGAATTTTGTGCAATAAAAAAACCATATATTTTTCTCCTAATATATTTTGTAATTTAGAAATTATCATTATCCCTCTATTGTTTCCTCCAATTTCAAAAAACCCAAAACTTTTAATTTGTTTAGTGGTTAACTTATTAAGTTCAATATGTATCAGTTTTTCACATTTTTGTTAACAGGCATAAACTTTTTGTCGATGTCATAAAGTATTTTGGATATTTTGACATGCTAATTATTTGGGTGATAAAATAGGGCGACCACAATCAGGCCTTACTCAAAACCTTATTGTGCTCGCCTCGCGATATAGCACAAGTCAGGAAAAAGCCAGTGAACAAGGTTAGGCAAGGGGACGGACTAAACTTAGGAGAGACCCAATCAAAACCACTTCCCTAATCCTCTTTGAAAAATCAGGTATTAAACCCTATCCATAAACCCATAATGCCGTAATCCAAGGAAGATAGGATTTTGATCCCTATAAAACTCCCAAGAGTCCCAAAGGAAAGGGCCTTTTTTAATCCTTATCCACATTTACTCTCTACACTCTTATCAAATTTAATTGGAACTCTTTTCCTTTTTTCTTGTGCTTGATCCCTTTATACTGAAAGTTTAGCTAAGCAACCCCAGAGGGGGCTGAATTGGATTTTTGAAACTTATTAAACACAAAATCACCATATAATACCAATTTGTACTGCAACTAACTAAAAACAGTAAATATAACAATGAGTAAACTTAAAGAAGTAAGGGAAAGGAAAGCAAACACAAGATTTTTACTTGGTTCAGGAAAAACCCTCCTACGTCCACGCCTCCAAGCCAACCATGTTTAAAATTCACAATCCAATACCAATTTGAAATTTACAATTGACTAACTAAAACCTTTACAGTAAATATAATCAATGAGTGTTTCCCACACTTACAAACACTCAAATTTTGAAATGAAATTAAAGTTTACAGGATTGCACTCTCACAAGAGTATATTTACAAATTATAGCTCAATGATAAATAAGCAAATGTAAGCTCAATGTGATTTGTACGAACAATGTTAAGCTTGATAGAGATTGAAGAATAGATGAATAAGATGAGCAAGCAGTTTGAAATGAGTTTGTCTTGGCTTTTCATAGTTTGAACAAGAAAACTAGCCGTTATTCTATTTCAAAGAGTTTTCGTTGGGTCTCTTCAAAATCTGTCATATATTGATGATTCACATTCTCTGTCATGAGGCTTAAGGTTTCAAAAAATAAAATTATTTTTTTTAATTTTCAAATTATAATAATAACTATAATTTAAATTCCAGAATTTTGAAATAGAAACAACAAAAATCACATCTTAAAACTTGAATTAACTGAAATAAAAATTACATTCAAATTCATAAAAACTATCAAACACCAAATAGCATCATACACTAAAAATTTCAATCACTTGAACTTCCAACAAATAGCATCATCAAAATACATGGTGAATCAAATCCGTAACAATATCTCATAAATCCTTTACAATATCCAATCACCAACCCATCACTAGAAAAACAACTAATCCATTAAAAAAAGACACTGATAGTCGATTCCCAAAAGCCACTAGCATCACCTGAAACACAGATTACATTAAGATGAGTACCAAAAAGATATAGATTAACATATTGGCCACTTACAATTAATATCAAATTCATAATAAAGTTCATCAGTGTCTAATTGATTTAATCAGCTTTGATACCAAAGGGCAAATGAGGATAAACAACCCAAGAGACAAAAAAAAAAAAAATTCACATTTGACAATTGACATAATGAAGCAGTAAGCCAAGTGCAATGCCAAAGACATGAAAAGGGAAAATTGTCATTATGACAATTGACATAACGACAGAAATTAACTGGATGTATGGTTCCAAGAAATGGTGCTAAGTATTAGCATGCTTGTTTTATAGACACCATTTTAACCAAAACTTCCAGATAATAAGCATGTAGCATGGAATATTGGATGTCAGACTCTAATTTTTTAGCTATACAGCAAAATTTCATTTAAGACCAATTTCGCTGCCAAAATTTCCTTTTATCAAATAAAGCTTAAAAAAATGAAATATTTCATAAAAGTTTGTGCATGCAATGACTTATTTTTTATTACAATGGCAGAATCTTTACTTTGAAAAAAGAATTTGCAAGCCATAGTACATCAGGTATAGTGAGAAAAAGAGAAAGAAACAGCGACAGAGATAGAGAGAGGATGGCAAATTGTAAAATAAATAACAACCAAATAATTCTAGGGCAAGAAAGAAAAATCATTCTGAATCCTTGTATTGCTACCAAATTTTCTGCTTGACTTCATTATCAAAGTCAAATCCACCCACAATATGAGGAAACGTCATTAACTAGAATGCTATAAAAAAATATTCAAATCACAAAATGATTTCCCATCAAAATTTGAAAAGAATTAGAAGAGCCTCCATTATTTTGATAATTACAAACTGGAGCTTCCATTAGTAGATGAATTCAAGATATAAAGCAATAAGGCTTTTTAAATCTTTTTAACAGTGAAAGATTTGAAACTACTGCTATGATAAAAATTCATTGAAACAAATCTGATACTGACCTTGTATGGTTAATCCATCTTTATCAGTACCTTGTGCGCTTTCCATGGAGGTTCCATGATCTGCAGAAAGAAAATAAGGATGAAAAATTGCATCAATCAAATTTTAGAGCAAAAAGATATCAGTGTAACTAAGTACAACTCTTTTAGCAGTGTCGAAAATATCTAAACTTTGTAGGAAATTTCTACCACAAATTATTTGGCGTGTCAGAGACTTAATAACACAACAAGCCTATCCACCTTGTCCAACATCTATGTAGATGGTTATAGGAGAATGAGATTTAATTTTGGTAGATTATAGGTAATATTTTGAGGCATTATGTAAACTTTGTTATGGAACTCCTACATACTCGCAAGCTTGATTGCTGTTTTACTTTATATGATCATTCTAAACAAACAAAACACAACTTTACGAGTGCACAAACATAAAAGTACAGCCATACTCTATCTAGATTTTTTAGAGCTGCCATGTTTGGCACTAAATATACATATTAAATACAAAGCTCATTTCTCTATCTACAGACCATATCATAACATTGAAGTATCAAAAAATTCATAAAACAACTTACATCATCTGTAGAGATCGTGACTTGTAGCTTGTGTTTGTATTCAGGGCAGCACATTACGCCCTACAAACACATTTAGTTATTTCAATCAAAGATCAAAATATAAAGAATACAATTTAAATAAAAGTTGAATATAAAAAATACAAGTTAAACCGCAAATACCAAGACAGCAGCAATAGTTACAACAGCAGCAGCAACAACAGCAACACCAACAGCTGTCATAGTTTCAGTAGCAGCAGCAACTTCCCCAGCTACAACAGCAGTAGTAACAGCTACCACAACTGTAATAGTAGATTCCACAACTGCAATAACAGCAGCAGATTCCCTAGTTGCAACAGCAATCAATGCCTCAACTACAACAATAACAGCTTTTACATCTTCAACAGCAGCAGCAGCAGTTGCCACAGATGCAGCACCGGCTAGTAGCAGCGACCCCAGTTGCAGTAGCAACAACAGCTTCCTCAACCTCAACAGATGGTTGGTTCAGGAATGAGTCAATGTTATGCTAAAGGCACAGGCCAAGGTCAAGTTTCATCATAAGGTGCTCCTAATATGCCTAGAAGAGGTTTTATGAAACTTTGGAGTTACAGAGAACATATTATGTTTGGAAGCGAAAGAATTTCACATGTGGGATCTACAGAAAAATGTTAATTTCTAGGCTACAACTTTCATTCTTTTTTAACCAAACAAATTCCACCAGAATTTACCTTAATGGAAGATGAAGCAGCTAATTCACCGTCTTTCTCACATCAGCGACTCCTTGCAGTACAGTCTCCTCCGTTCCAACTCCATGCAAGCAGCACGCCACCGCCAGTATTGCCCATAGTCATTCCGCGCTCTCAAGGCATCATTAGCACGCCAATCCGCAAACTCGAAGCCGGCCCCCGAAGGCAATATGCCGGTCTACATCAGAGACGAGATGGAGTAGCAGCAACTCGAACTTGAAGACAATAGTAGCAGCAGTAACTCGAAGAATATCGATTGCTCAAACTCTAAAATCTAAATTAAAAAAGACATTAGTGGTAGCTCGAAGTTGAAGAAGGTAGCGGGCTAGCGGCAACAACCGTTAAGCTTAGAAACAAAGGGAAATCAGGATAGCCAACCAGCTGGGGAGTAGGGACGAAGACGAAGATGAAGAATTACAGAGGAATACATTTGTTGTCGGCAGCGTTATTCCTATTTGTGTGTAATTTAGAAATTAGGGTGCGTTTGGTGGTAAGATAAAAACCAGGGATTTGATTACTCCGTATAAAATTTATTCAATCCTATATTTGGTGCATTAAACTTATTTTAAGCTATGATATAATCCCATAAGTTTAAAAAATTTTATCCCATAACCTCCGTGGAATTAACGAGCATTAACTTATTGAGATAATTTTATAAGTATATTTATTAATTTATTAATATTAATATTATATCAATATATAGTGTTTAGTAAAATATAAAATATTATATAAAAATATAAATAACTAATAATAAAAAATAAAATTATCAATTGATTATTGAACGAAAATATTCAATAAATTTCATTCAATTTAAATTTATTATTTAATATTATAATGATTTTACATGGTAGTTGAGTGTTTTTTATGTTAAAAATTTTAATTTTTGTTAAATATAGCTAGTGACATTGTTATGTAATTTTTTTTATTTTTAGACTGATATTCTTATTATATTTATCGATGATATTTTTATTATGTTTATGATGATATTATTTAGTAAATTATAAGTCTAAAAACTATAACATGTAAATTATATTCCATGTCATTTTAAAATAAATCTAAAATAATTTTAAAAAATTAATATATAAGACATATTATTAGATATTGCCAATCTCATAGCATACCAAAACATGATTATTTATAGTCCAATCTAATATTACACCAAACACAACATAGTATTATATATAATCTAATGTTATCCAATCCAATCTAATTATATCAAATTCTGCATACCAAACCTAAGGTTTGCCATGTGAAGTCAATGGAGAGTCTTTTTTTCGTCGGTTTCAAGATACGGTGTCGTATCATGTCTAAATTGGCTCATCCTAAATTCATCGATTCATTTAATAGTAATATGCTATTATGTATATGTGATAAATAAATGAACTATCATAAATCTATCTAATAGTAATATGCTATCATGTATATGTGATAGATCAATGAACTATCATAAATCTATCGTACCTTTATGATGTATAAAAATTATATCACATGTTTATCATATTCTAGTGATAAATAACTAATTTTTAATATATCTCACAAAAATTCTGTCATGGTACCCTGATTTTCTAGTAGTGAACTCATTTCATGAAATTATATATTCATTTTAAAATATAGACCTTTTATCTTATTAAAATTATTTTCATAAAAATATCACGAAAGATAATTTTGAGTTTTTAAGTGCTTAATCATGCATTCATTTAATCATATGAGCTTTACAAGAGTTGTAATAAGATAGATCAACTAAGCTTAGTACCCTTAATACTTGTCCTAGTCTTGATGAGCTTTGTACACTTGATTGCCTTGAGCTTGTTCTCACATGGATAATTTTTGTCCTTCAAGAGCTAGTGAGATTTAAAATATATATTTACCAAAATACTCTTGACACTCTGTTTGTTATCATCAAAATCAAAATCGTATAATCATTTTAGTCAACATATACTTCTTCTTATTTAAAAGGAAAGGGGCTCTTCATATGCTTTTTTGTCGTTTAGTGGATATTAGAATCTTAATTGTATTACTTATAAAATTCATTACCCAATAAATAAACAACACAAACAGTAAACTCAAGTTTGGACTATATTGTTGAAACCTCTATCATTATCATAATAATAATACATCTAAAACTACCTAGACTGAAGCCATGGAATTAATGAAACGAGTGTCTATATTTTTTTTAATGATTTGCAAGCTATATTTATTTATTTAGAGCTGGCTGCATATAATGGTTAGATTGTCCAGTAATTTATGAAATTAAACTATATTTGGGCAATTTGGCCCGAAATTTCATACTGAGATTAATGTTTTTTTGTTAAAATTAAACTAAAATCAGTTGATGGTATACGCCCACCAACTCTAGTTGGGCAATAGCCCATCACTCGGGTTTGGGAGATGGGCCATTACCAAACAAATAAAAATTCAATTTATTCGATTTAATGGAATTTTGGACTAAATATCATTTTTCTTTATGAAAATAATGTTATAACTAAGCAAACTTTCAAGATCAATTATTTTAGACCATAACAAACCTTTTTCATGCGTAAATTAGCAAGTGTGCTAATCAGCAAAAATAATATAAAGTAGAGTAAAATATCATTCCATAGAGATTGTATACCCTATTAGCTAACGAAATTATTTTAACCATAATTTATTTGAACAATCGATTAAGAGAATTTAGACTAAAAACTAAAGTAAAATAAAACAAATAAAAAATTAAATAAAAATGCAAGGAATTATGAAATCGCCAAGAGATTAAGACACTAGGACATCTAACTTCACCATAACCAATTTAATTTAATCATCTATCTATGCTATTAAAGATTATCACCCATGTTGACAGTTGAATATCCCTAATTCCTCTAATACTCTTTCTCAAGCAATATCAAGTATATTTCCATATACTAATACACTATATCTCTATACATTATAATATATGTAAACTCATTAAGTTTTGTCGTATTCTTAGATTAACTACATGAATTAGGTTAGTACATCTCTGTCTCCCATGTAATTCATGGCGTCGGTTACGTAGAGGAAAAACACATAAATATCCTCTCAATTTCATTATGCATCCTCAAATCATTTAAATATTGGCCAGATATTTAAAAGTACGAAGCATAATAACGAACACTCAATCATGTAATAATTAATAAACTAAAAATAACACAAATTTATAGAATTAAATCTTTATAATCAATAGCAAAATAAATTAGCTCATGAGAAAATAAAGAGAATCCATAAATATTGCAAGGAGCATCTAAACAAGACAGTAGAGAAAAAGAAAAGAAAAACTCAAGAATTAATTTTGGCTTCTCTCTGGATCTCTTGCGGATACTGTTCCTCTTCCTCTCGACTTTTTCTCTCTTCTTTTCCTTCTTCCTCGACTCTGTGGCTTCGCTTCTTTATATGTTCATAATTGACCTCTAAGGTAGCGTTTACTTTTTAGATTGTAGTGGGAATCCTGGGATTGGAAGTGTGGAATGAGAGTGAGAGTAGGTTGTTTACTTACACTAGAATGGGAGTGTGAAGTCGGATTCAGAATCCAATTAATATGTTTACTTTATCTTGGATTCAGAGTAAATTGTTTCAAATTACAGTTTTACCCTTATTTAAAGAATTGTAGTTTTTAATTATAAAATTAATAAAAAATATATTTGAATATAATAAACTATTTATTTTATTATATTTGTAAATTAATAATTATTATTATTCTTAATTATGTAAATCACAATATTTTTATTAATTTTAATTTTATTTATGTAAATTAAAAATTATTGATAAGAGCAACACAAATAAAACATTATTATTAATCATATAGTACAAAATTAATATTTTTTTAGAATAAACTTTTTATAATTTTAAATTATTAATATTAAATAAATATAATACTATTATTTTTTAAATAATAGTATTATTATTATTATTTAACTTAGAATCAATGTAAATTATTATTTTTAACTAAGTATAATAATATTATATTTAAATAAGTTTAATATTAATATTGTTAATAAATGTAATTTTCTAAAATAATATTATTTAAATAAATATGATATTATTTATTTTATTTTATTAAATTTAATTATATTAAAATTAATTTTAAAAAGGGGTAAAAAAGGAAGTAGAGGGAGTGGATTCCCACTCCCACCTCCCCCGTAAAAATGGGCGGGACCTATGGAGTAGGAATCCCACTCCTCCTTTAATTTGTATAAGTAAACGCTAGAGTGGGAGGAATCCACACTCCTCACTCCCACTCCAGCAAGTAAACACACCATAAATCCTTAACTAAAAAGGATTTTAAAAAATCCAAGCCAAGCTACCACCTTTAAGCCCATGCATTCACGTGAAGCCCACTTGAATCAAAGGCCAGTGCTTATGTAATTATTCACGTGACTTGTACAAATAGATAATAAATCTACAAAATTATGAGTAATAATAGGTATCACATTATTTAAGTCCCACTTTAAATCACAACTGATATGTCATTCATCCATTGGAATGTGCTTAAATAATTTTATAAGCTATAAAATTCATCATCCAATAAATGAATGACACAAAGCATTAAGAATTAAGTTGAGATTCAAATGTTGGGATCCCAATCATTATTCTAAAATTATTTGTTAATAAATCTAATAATTCTCCGTTAACCATTCTTCTTCCCTCTCTCCTTTCATAGTCGGCAATTATTTCCATTAAGCTCCAATTTGTTTCTTCTTTAAACTCTTTGCACTTGAATATTCCCAATATATACCTACATTAACAAAAAATAAAAATTAAGACAAAACTTGAATTATAAAATACAAATAAGTATAAATTAAGTAATCGCGATTGCATTTAGTGTATAAAGTATATACCCCAAACATCATCAAAGATGCCTCAAAGGTCGTATAAAGTATATAGCTCAAAGAAAATTATAAAATATCGGCAAAGTTTTAACTTTAATTTAATAGTCAGCTTCATCTTATATTGGACTGTTGCAGTGTGTGTGAGAATCAATTCAATCAATGCTCATTCTCAAAATCGTTAATATCCACAGCCCTTTTATCGAATAATCAATAGAGTAGGTTCAAGTAACCTCGTCATCTTGATTTTTTTTTTAAACACATGCATAAATTTGCATTTTCTTGAAGCATATGTTATTTTTTTTTTAATATTTATAGTCAGGAGCTTTTACTCTATCTCTTAAGGTAACATTTTTCTCATGGTGATTATCCTTTATATATTAGTGGTTTATAGACCAAAATTACTCAATGATAGCTTCACTCTTGAGGGTTATTGGTAGCTATTTCTGAATATGGTGTCTGTGTAAACTTAAGTAATGTAGAATCAAGGTAACCAGTCATTTACTCAATCTAAAATTCTCAACTCAGGCTGCATCAATCACAAATCTCAAGTCAAATTGCTCAAAGAATTGATATACATGCTCAAATATGTAAAGAATCACAAGCAAGACGAAACTAATACAAGAATTAAGTATAAACTAAGACAATATTAATCCTTTTCTTAGAAGCATATTCATTTTCAACTATATACTCATCATCGGCATCAAAACAAAATGCGAAACGATACAAAACAAAAAAAAAATTATGTTTTTTGTTTAATTATAATTTTTTTTATCAAAGCAAATATTCCCACCCCCAAACTTGAAACCAACATTCTTAAATGTAAACAAAGAGAAGAAAAAGATAAACTCCCCAGGTTTTGCACTTAAAGATGTGAACTTGTAGTGGAGTCATTGAAGGGCTTGTGAAAAGTTGATATTTGTCGACCCCCAAACTTGTGCAAAAATTTGGACCAAGCAAAATAAAATAAGTAAAAAAAAAAAGAACTAACAAAAGAAAATAGAAGTAAAGACAAAGTAAAAAATAATAAAGTTTAGAAAGTTTGGGTTGCCTCCCAAAAAGCTCTTGTTTATAATCGATAACTCGACTTTCTCTAGTGATCATTCAAGATTTAGTACCTCAACGACTGTCTTGTGTTTGTCAAATGCACCATCTAAATAAGGCTTTAATCGATGGCCATTCACCTTAAATGTGTTCTTTGTGTCATGAGAGACTTCTACTAGGCTAGACGGAAAGACTTGTGTTTAAAAAGGCCTGACCAAAGGGATCTTAATTTGTGTAGAACGAGTCTAAACAAAGAATTATAGAGTAAAACTTACTGGCCAACCTTAAATTCACTCCTCAATATATGTTTGTCATGCCAATTCTTGGTGTGGTTTTTTTAGATTCGGGCATTCTTATAAGCTTCATGGCGAAATTCATCCATCATTTAATGGCAACAATCTTGTCTCTCCTGCTGCTTATATGTCAAAGTTTAAAATCTTCATTGCCCAACATGCTTTATGCTCAAGCTCAACAGGTAGATGGCGTGCCTTTCCAAAGACTAGACGATAAGGGAACATACCAATAGATGTTTTGAAAACTGTCCGGTACTCCCATAGTACATCACTTAGTTTTGTGGACCAGTCCTTCTATGAAGTATTTACTGTTTTCTCTAAAATTCTCAATTAGAGACTTCAACTTGGCCACTTGTTTGTGGATGGTAAGGAGTGGCAACTCTATGTGTGGTCTATATTTGATTAAAAGTACTTCAAATTGTTGATTGCAAAAATGCTTCCCACCATCATTGCTAATTGCTTTTGGAGCGCCAAATCGGGTAAAAATATTTTTCTTCATAAAATTCATAGCTACCCGAGCATCATTAGAAGGTTAAGCAACAACTTTGACCCACTTAGAAACATAATCAACAACCACTAAAATATACATATTCTTAAGGGAAGATGGAAACGGACCCATGAAGTCAATTTCCTAAACATCAGATAATTCTACTTCAAGAATATTATTTAATGGCATTTTATTCTTCCATGAAATATTTCTGGTTCATTGACATCGATCACAATAGAAACAAAATTGTAAGCATCCTTAAACAATGTAGGCCAATAAAAACCTGATTTGAGTATCTTTGTTGCACCAAAATGTCCGCCATATTTGGATGAAAAAGAATGCTTCATAATGCTTATCATCTCCTCTTCTGGCACATATCGCCGAATAATCTTATCTGAGCAATGTTTATATAAAAATGGATCCTCCCAAAAATAATAATTGACATTAAAAAAATTTCTTCTTTTGTTGATATGATAAATCAGGAGGAATGATGCTGCTAACCAAGTAATTTGCAAAATCTACATACCATGGTACATCGGATGTTTGAAGAGCAAGTATTCTTTTCATCAGGATTTTCTTTACTAATTGGATTATCAGCTTGTTCTCTCTGCTCTAGTCGAGAAAAATGGTCAGCTACTAGATTTTTGGATCCCTTTTTATCGTGAATCTCTAAGTCAAATTCTTGTAACAATAGCACCGATCGAATTAGTTGGCTTGCATCTCTTTTCGTAGTAAGTACTTCGAGGCTGAAAGATCGGAGTAGATTATCACCCTAAAAAAATTAAAGTATGAACGAAACTTGTGTAGTGCAAACACTATAGCCAAAAATTCATTCTCAGTGGTGGCAAAGTTCAATTGAGCATCTGTTAAAGTGCGACTTGCATAGTAATGACATGCAGCACATTATTCTTTCGCTGCCCCCAGACAGCTCTAATAGCATAATCACTAGCATCACACATAAGTTCAAAAGGTAGTTCCAGATCTAGTGCCACAATAATAAGTGCTAAATTTAGCTTCTCTTTCAATATGTTAAAAGCTTGTAAGCACTCTTCAGTAAAATTAAAAGGTACATCCTTGATCAAAAGGTTGCACAATAGTTTCATTATTTTTAAAAAAATCTTTAATGAAATGATGATAAAACCCAATATGCCTTAAAAAGCTTCTCACGACTTTCACTGAAGTAGCTAGCGGCAACTTCTCTATGACTTTTATGTTAGCCCTATCAACTTCAAATCTTTTATTCCATTAACTGAAATACGATGGCCTAACACAATACCGGCCTGCACCATAGAGAGACATTTTTCCAAATTCAAAACTAATTTGGTCTTCTTGCAGCACTGCAAAACTAAATCCAAATTATTCAAACAATTATCAAATGTAAATCCAAAGCCCAAGAAATCATCCATGAAAACCTCAATGGATTTCTCCACATATCTGAGAAGATAGCCATCATGCACCATTGAAAGGTGGCAAGTGCATTACATAAGCCGAAAAGCATCTGTCTATATAGAAAAGTTCCATCTAAAAAGAAACAATGTGAATAGCCAGCAAGCCTTTCCAACATTTGATCAATAAGCGGCAAAGGAAAGTGATCTTTACGAGTAGCATTATTCAATTTGCGGTAGTCAATACATACCCATCATTCGGTATCTGTTCTTGTTAGAATTAGGTCGTTGTTATCATTCTTAACCACTGTCATTCCCCCTTTGTTTGATATGACTTGTACTAGACTCACCTATGAACTATTTGAAATTGGGTAATTATTCCAACATCTAGTAATTTCAAGATTTCAGCCTTTACAACCTCTTTCGTGTTTGGATTCAAACGATGTTGATTCTCAACCGAGGGCTTGAAATTCTCTTCCATCAAAATCTTGTGCATGCAAATTGAAGGACTTATGCCTTTAATATCGGCTATGGACCATCCTAATGTAGTTTTGTGATTTCTCAAAGTTCGAAGCAACTTTTCCTCCTCCATATCACTCAATGAAGCTGAAATTATAACTGGCAGTGTTGAGTTTTCCTTTAAATAAGCGTACCGAAGGTGAAAATGTAGTGGTTTAAGTTCAAGTTAAGTAGGCTTTTGGATGGATGGTAGTGGTTTAGAAGGCCCATTCTTAAGTTGTTCAAAATTCGGCCTCTTTCCATAAAAATAAATTGGTGATGCTTCCAACTAATGTGCAAACTATCCAGCCTCTATGTTTTCAGCTTTGGCAGATTTGGCATGGATAATATAAGCCTCAAAAAGGTCAGTTGGATGTTCAACCTTGAATATTCTATCCAGTAATCTATCCACAACGTTAATTTAAAAGCAATCATCATGTTCGGATAGATACTTGATTGCTTTAAGTATATTAAATGTGTCTTGCTCATCTTGAATTCACAATGTCAGCTTCCCTTCTTGGACATTGATTAAAGTTCTTAATGTAGCTACGAACGGCCAACCCAAAATGATTAGAATTTCTCGATCTTCTTCCATATCTAAGACAATGAAATCAACTGGAAATATAAATTTGTCAACCTTGACCAGTACATCTTTAATTATACCCCTAAGATGCTTAACAGATCTATATACCAATTGTAAAGAAGTTGTGGTTGCTTTCGGTTCTCCTAAACCTAACTTCTTGTAAATAGAAAAAGGATTAGATTAATACTTGCACCTAAATCACATAAAGCTCTTCAAAATGAGAATTTTCAATAGTGCAAGGTATAGTAAAGCACCCTAGATCTTTTATCCTTGGAGGTAATTTATTTTGCAAAATAGCATTATGCTCCTTAGTTTACTTCACTGTTTCATAATCCGCCAATTTTCTTTTATGAGATAAAATCTCCTTCATGAACTTGACATAACTTGGCATTTGTTCCAAAGCAACTGCAAAAGGAATATTAATGTGCAATTTCTTAAACACATCAAGAAATTTAGAAAATTGCTTATCTATGTTATTTTTTTTTTAGACGTTGGGGAAAATGGATTGTAAGAACATAGGTCTTAACTGGTACTACTGGTTTAGGTGGTGGTATTCCTGCCTTTGAAGTCCTGGTAGATTCGTCAACTTGCTCCACATAGCTCTTTTTAGCTTCCTTCCATTCTTTTTGTGACTCTTCAAGTTGTTTACCACTTCAAAGTGTAATTGCCTTCACATGCTCCTTTGAATTTGTCTCGGTGTTGTTCAAGAAAGAGCCTTGTGGTCTGCTGGACACTAAGTTTGCAATCTGACCTACTTGAACTTCGAGGTTTTGAATAGATGCAGCTTGAATTAAATTGCATAAAAGTATTTTCCAAACTTTGAATAGCAGCATCTTCGTTCTGGAATCTAGTATGGGATTTTGTAGTGAATTGTGTAATGAGCTATTCTAGATTAGACTTCTTTTCTTGTCATTGAAATCATGAAGGTTGCATAACATTCTGATTATTGCTCAATGAAAAATTTGGGTGGCTTCTCCAAGCTAGATTACAAGCGTTGGAATAAGGATTGTGTTATCTATTGAACTTGGATACTAAGTGAGCTTGTTTAGTAGTGGATGTTACAAAAGGATTTCCAACTTGACATTCATTACTAGCAAGGCTACCTCCACACAAATCGCATATAATGCTTGGAGTAAACATGACACTGATTTCTTATTTCCTACTTTCTTTTTGAGTTCTGTAACCTTAGCAGTTAAAGCAGTAATAACATCAATGTGATGGATTCCTGTAGGTTTTTTTGGTGGCATTCGATTTGAGGACCACTGATACTGATTCAAAGCCATATCTTCCAATAATTTATATGCATCGTCCTATGTTTTTCCCATGAAAGCTCCACCAGCTGTAGCATCAAACATATTCCTCGTTAAATAACTCAATCCATTGTAAAAAGTTTGAAGTTGTAACCACCTCGGTAACCCCTAATGTGGACACTTTCTTAGCATGTCTTCATCATATAATGACTCCATATCATATTGAGCAAAAGTAGTAATATGTTTCCTCATTTTTGCTATCTTTGTAGGAAGGAAAAATTTAAAATTTAGTTAAAAATTTTTAAGCCAAATAGTCCGAAGTTGTGATTGTACCAAGAGGAAGTGAATTTAGCCAAACCTTTGCATTGTCTCTAAGTGAAAATAGAAAAAGTCTTAATCTTATAGCATCATCAGAAACATCGCTGTGCTTGAACGTGTCAATATTTCCAGAAAATCCATTATGTGAGTGTCTGGATCATCATTAGGTAAGCTATGAAATTAGATTGAAGTTTGAATCATCTTTGTTAATGTTGACTTAACCTCAAAACCGTTTGCTGCAGTTACTAGAAATTTAGTGCTTGAGTGGGAGGTATTGACAGTGAGAACATCATAATCTCTCAAAGCTTTTGCATTACCAACTTCTTCCACCACTCCAACCATTTAAAAAAAAAATACATCAGATCAATGAAAGAAAAAGAAAACAAAGTAAAGTTCAAATTAAAACAAATCTAATTAGTGTTGATATTAATAGAAATAAAATAATCTCCGGCAACAGCACCAAAAACTTGTTGCGTAAATTAGCTGGTATACTGGTCGACACAAGTAATGTAATATAGAGTAAAGTATCGTCCCACAAAGATTGTATACCCTATTTGCTACCGAAATTATTCTAATCCTAATTTATATTAACAATCAATTAAGAGAATTTAGACTAAAAACTAAAATAAAATAAAACAACTAAAAAATTAAATAAAGATTCAAACAATTATGAAATCACCGAGAGATAAAGACACTAGGACATCAGACTTCACCATAACCAATCCAAATTAATCATCCATCTATGCTATTAAAGATTATTAGCCGTTAATAAGCCTAATTCCTTTTATACCCTTTCTCAAGTAATATCAAATATAGTCTCATATACTAATACATTATGGGTGCGTTTGGTACATTTTATTGTATTATTTTAATGCAAGTATATTGTATTATGTTGTATTGTATTAGCACTGTATTATAACAATACTAGACAATATTTGGTGCTATGCTGTATTGTATTAATTTTTAATTATACTATATTTGGTGTACTATATTAATTTTTTTGTGATTAATTTAAATTATATATTTAGAAAATAATATTTATTAGTACATAGAAAAATACTAAATATAGAAGTCTTAAATTAAAAAAATGAATTGTGCTAAATAATCCAGTATTATTTATATTATCAATTTTAAAATAATATTATTCAAATTTATTCATATTTAAATATTTATTATTAGTTATATTAAATATTTAAAAACAATAAATCTAATTATTGTAATATAATTAAATAGTGTAATATTATATTATATTATTTAAGTATTAATTATTAATTATTTTAAATTATTGAATAATGATCAATTTTTATATATTAATTGCTATATATAATTAAATAATTTTATATTATATTATATTATATTTTTATATTTATATATTATTTAATTATTTATTATTAGTTACATTAAGTTATTAAATATTAATCAATTTTATATATTAATTATTATAATTTAATTAAATAATACATTATTTATTCATATTTTTTAATATAATAAAAATTAAAATATAATATTATTGAATAATCAATTATAAATTTATTAATTTATATTAATAATTATAATGTAAAAATATAATATAATATTAAATTAAATTAAAAGATTATATTTATTTATTATTATTACAAAGTTGAAAAAAAAAAAAGAAGAAGAAGACAACCTAATGCAGCTTAGCTAAACCCGACTAAATATCGAGTTTAGTTAGTTAATGCGGTAATGCACTATAATGCAGCAACTTGGCACCCCAATGCAACCCCATGAAACGAGGGGTGCCGAACATGCCCTAGATCTCTATGTGTATTACAATATATGAAAATTCATTAAGTTTTGTGGTACTATTAGATTAATTGCACGAATTAAATTAGTACATCTTTGTCTCCCATGTAAGTTATGGCATTCATTACACAGAGTAAAAATACATAAATCTCCCCTCGGTGTCATTATGCATCCTCAAATCATTTAAATATTGCCATAAATTTAAAAGTATTAAGCATAATAATGAACACTCAATTATGAAATAATAAATAAAAAATAACATAATTTTATAGAATTAAATCTTCATAGTTATGTAGCCCTAGCAAAATAAAGTGATTCATGAGAAAATAAAGAGAATCCATAAATATTATAGGGAACGTGCATACAATAGAGAAAAAAGAATGAAAAACTCAAGAATTAATTTCGGCTAGAGATCTCTTGCGGCTACTGTTTCTCTTCCTCTCGGCTTTTTCTCTCTTCTTTTTCTTCTTCCTGGACTCCGCGTCTTCGCTCCTTTATATCTTAATAATTGGCCCCTAAATCCTTAAAAGGATTCAAACAAATCCAAGCCAAGCCGCCACCTTTAAGCCCATGTATGCTCGTGAAGCCTGCTTGAATCAAAGGCGAATACTTGTGTAATTATGCATGTGACTTTGTACAAATAGTCAATAAATCTATAAAATTATTTAGTAATAAATCTAATAATTCTCCTTTAAGCATTCTTCTTCCTTTTTTTATTTCATAGTGATTAAGCTTCAATTTGTTTCTTCTTTAAATTCTTTGCATCTGAATATTCGCAATATATACCTAGATTAACAAATAATAAAAATTAAGACAAAACTTGAATAATAAAATATAAATAAGTATAAATTAAGCAAGGAAGGCAATAAAATAATATATCAAATAAAAGCACATCACCTTCAATCACTTGCTTTGAAATTTTCAGATTTTACATTTTATACCATATAACTTAAAATTAGACATTTTGGTCAAGGTTAAAGTCTGTGTTTTGACCATTTATTTGATCATGATCTCATAACATTTACCTTTCTAAACTTTGAATATGAAAATTGTTCGATTATATTACTCGAAAGGTAAAATTAGACATTTTGGTCAATGAAGTTGGGGAAATCTCCCAAAAAAAAAATTCAGTACATTCGGTTTAACAAAATTTCGGACTAAATATCATTTTTCTTTATGAAAATATCATTGAAACTAGGTAAACTTTCAAGATCAACTTTTTAGGTCCATATCAAACCCTTCAATCCACTCGGTTTGCAACTTTTCAGATTTTGCATTTTAAACCATATAACTTAGAAGAAAATTTTATTAATAAAACACTTACATTTCATTTTTCTTCAAGGTTAAAGTCTGTGTTTTGACCATTTATTTGATCATTATCTCATAACATTTACTTTGTAAACTTTGAGCAAGAAAACTCTTCGCTGATATTGCTCAAAAGGTAAAATTACACATTTTGGTCAATGGAGTTGGGAGATAGGCGATCGCCCAAACAAAAAAAAATGGTATATTCGGTTTAAAGGAATTTTGGACCAAATATCATTAAAACTACATTAACTTTCAAGATCAATTATTTTAGTCCATTTCAAACCCTTCAATCCACTTAGTTTGAAACTTTTCAAATTTTGCATTTTAAACCATATAACTTAGAAGAAATTTTTATTGATCTTATATCTCTCTTAAGCGTGTGTTTGAATGAAAGTGCAAGATCATGGGTTTAGAACTAAAATAATTTAACATTTTCATGTCAAAAGTGTCAAATGATAAATTTGAGTTTTGATTGTTAAGTCAAGATTTTTCCACATCAATGATGTAGCTCCTTTTTCGATATTATTCTTAAATAGTCATCAAACTTCTAAAGTACAAATTAGCTGGCTCCATAATATCCTACATATTGATAATCTTTCTTTAGAATTCTATAACTACAAAAAAACCATACAGGAACCATTCTTGATTAAATTGGTGATCTCTCTAGTCTGATGGTTTTGATTATGATCAGCTCTAACAGCATCAAAGGTGCCATACCATTAAACATAACCAACAATTAATGTGCATAAAGCTTGGAGACCTTGACTTGACTGGAAGTGAATGAAATCTCAGGATGAATTCCTGAAGAACTCAGCCTTCTCTTGATCTATTTTAGCTCCAAGTGTTGTCACCACTAAACTTGATGGAAAAAATCTACCTATACCCCCAAAGTTTACTTAAATGATTACACAGATCCCCTTAGTTTCATAAATGGTCACACAAACCCCCTTAATTTCATAAATAACTATTTCTCTCTTTGATTATAACAACCTAAATAAATATAAATATAGTAATAAAATAAAAATAATTAATAAATATTATATGATACAAATAAAATATTACAACGAGTATAATTAATAAAATAACGTACATAATGAAAATTATTTTAATATTAAGTTATTATTAGTCTATCTTGAAGTATTTTATTAATACTAAAATCTATTAATCCAAAAATTGACTTTAAGATTTATACTAATATAGATATAATTAAAAAAGATATTGTAAATAAAATAATATAAATTTTATAAATTACTGTGAATGTCAAGTGTAACTATTTTAATATTATTAATATGTCAAATAGATTTAATTATTATTAAAATAATATGACAGATTAATAAAATTAAAATAATTTTTCTAATATTCAAAATATTTTATCTTATTTTACATATCATAGTATTTTAATGTTGATTTATATTATTATAGAAGTTTATTTAAAGTCAATTATTAGGTTGTTGTAATCAAGGGTATAATAATAAAAAAAGAGTCTGTGTAATCATTTAAGCAAACCTTAGAAGTGTTGGTAGCCTTTGAGGTATGATCACAACAGGCTCAATCGAGGCATACCGAAAGAAAATGGTACCTACTCGGCTCAAAATATTGAGGCACTTGAATTGTTGTCGCTATTGATCTCTCCAGCAATAACAATATATATGGAAGCATTATTCCTAATTCAATATGAGGCAGTCATAATTTGCAAAAACTAGTAAGAGAGATAACCAATTTAAACATAACCAACAATTATTGTGCATTAAAGTTGCCATATATACCATTAAGCATCAAAGGTAACATACTATATATTAAGCATTATTCCTAAATCAGCACTTTGAAATTAGCCTTCACAACCTCTAGATTGCTCATTTATATATCAATAGTAGATATAAACATACAATTGGTAGGGCGTTCGGGTCAGGTTGAACTGAACCAAACCCAAAATAAATTTCGGGTTTCAGTTCAGTTCGGTTCGAACCTAAAACCTGAACAGATTGAAAGAGACCCAAACAGAATAGCAAAACTGATCGGTTCGTATTGAAAAAATATAAATACCCCCAAAAATCCCCAAATCTCCCCCACTACTCAAAAAATCTATAACCTCTCTCAGTTTCTCACAACTCTCACAACTTTCCTAAGTCCCAACTGCAACGCCGCCGGTCCCTAACCACGCCACACTGCTAGCCCTCCACCGATCTTCAGCAGTCATATGTCGACTTCACTGCGCGCTAGCAGTAGTTGATTTCGCGTCCCACCCGCAAACGCCGCCTGATTTCGAGTCCCACCAATAAACGCCGACTGATTTTGCGGCTTCCATCTCGTCCGCCATCAGCATTGGAGCACTCGAAGGTTAATCGTCGGCTTTGGAGGCTCACAACTCTCCACTGGATGTTGATGGTAATTGTTAAGCATGTTTTGTTTATTTTTTTGTTTCACCAAATCAATAATATACTTTTATTATAAGATTAATTTTAAAAGAAAATATGTCCAATTGCAGCCTGGAGCAATGGAGCTGATTATGAGAGCGATGTTGCCGGCACAGCAAACTTGTACTTCTAAAGCAAGCTAGCTATCAAATAAAAAAGAAGAAAATTTGGCAAAAAAGGAATCAAATTTAGTTGAGTATGGTCAAATTTCTGTGTACGAATTAATTAATTTTTTTATGCTTTGCAGTTTAGACAAAGTTTTGGTTTTATTTGTTGGGGATTTGCCTAATTTGTCTATAATTTGTGTTGTTGTCTCGTTAAAAAATGTTCTGTTTTTAGTATTTGTAACAAATTATGATTAGATAGTGTTAATGCTTGATTCACTATAAACATAAGCATATTTTACCACTTGATTTAAGATGTTATGGATGTTTTAACCTAAGATTGCTACTCCAAACCATAATAGAACCAGAAATTATGACCCAAACCTGAACTGAATTTGAAACCGAGCCGCACCAAATCAAAATAACTTTTCAAACCAATTGGGTTGAATTCTCAAACCGAAAGGGTTACGACCCGAATTGAAAACTGTAAAAATCAAATAAAAAATCGAAACGTCCACCCCTAACATACAAGATAAATGTATGTATAATTTTTCTCAGGTGTCGATATCCGCAATTTATCCACCTCTCATAGCTAACATTGCAAAGGGTTGAGTCCACACGTAAGGAGGACTTCCATATATGTATACGTATTCAACTATAAATGCAGAGAGATTTGTTGTGCAAAATTTTATTATACTCCCAAGCGCATGAATTTTTAGAAATATAATAGTGGTAACGAATTTGAACCCATAGGGATTGCTATAAATTAGAAAGTCTAATTTAAATCTAATTCAATATTAATCCTACCCTAGTTGAGAAAATTGAGTTTTAAGGGAAATTAAACTAATTAAATTAAGAAAATAATTAAAATAAAGGAGAATTCAATAAAACAAAGGTCATTAAGGTTTCAAAATCCACCGCTATTCAACTAGTAATTATCTAATTATTATTAATCTCAATTTTAGAGTGACAACTCAAAATCAATTTATGTCATCTCATAGATATAAAAATTAAGCCTAAGTAATTAAATCTAATATAGGTTCTTTTTTGTTTTTAAGGTAGCATTTCTAAACATTATATATATCCTATCGAAAAACAAAAAAAACAAAGTTTCCTAAGCATTATTATTTTATGTATCCAATTTGTTGAAAAATATATAATAAAAGAGAATCACATTAATCATTATTTCACCGAGCTTAGACTTAATCAAATAATCTCTTAACTATCAAGAATACATAATATTAAAGATGAAAAGATAATTACTTAATCAATCATGTGAAACAAAAACCATAATCATCAAAGAACATATATAGCCGAATCCTTATTGGATTTTAATTCGATTTCTTAACCAACCAACTCTAATAAGCTAAAGCAATCAATTGGCTTCCTTTTTAAATTCAATGCCGCCATTACTTAATAAGCCAAGGACTTACATAAGCTAAATAAATTAAATAATCTCTAATTGTAAAATTAAAAATACTTTTCAATTCAAACTAAATTTGTTTTCATCCAACAAACAAAGAAAATAGGACTAGTACAAACAAAATAAATAACATAATATCTGATTCGTGAGGATAACAAAAAGTTTTAGCAGTGCCAAAAGGAAAAGTACACTCTAGCTAAGCCGTTGCTTCCATTAGTTTTTCATTGCTTCCCAATTGCTATTCTTTAGGCCCTTTTTTGTAAGAGAAAAAGCTCTTTTCACACTTAGAATTTGATGCAATAATTTATTTCATCCTTGTAATTTAAATAATAATCCATTTCTTCATTCTTTTTAAACAATAGCTTACAACACTATTTTGTTTATTTACCATTAGTTTATTATATAATTCATTAAGGGCAAAATAAGATTTTCAATTAAAGTGATACAAAGTAAAACTCTCAAACACAATTAAATAACATCCAACTTTTTGCATAAATTTAAAATTTAAGAAAAATTTAAGGAATAAATAATAATAACACTAAATAATATATAAAATATATATTTAGGATAAAATTTTAAAAAACATAGATTTTATAGGCACTATAATGTACATTTTTCCTTTTTTTTTCTTGGTCTTTTAGCTTGTCCTTGACTTAAATATGATCAAGATAAATAAATAAATAATCAATTAGTACTATTATTTTACCAAAGTAAATACAGACTCTTTCATTTACTTAAAAAACACTACTAAAGATATAAAAATTCAGATTTAATATACTATATGGTAAAATACACTACATTAAATTTTTTTTTTTATCTTTTAGATTATTCCTGATAAGTAAATTATTATTATAATATATATATTCATCAAAAAATTTAGTTGACTTCATTAAAATATTTAATAAACACACACAAACAGAGATATATATTTGTTATATATATATATTACATATTCTTTGGTGCTATTTTTGTTTCATTAAGTTATCCTTAAATTTTAAATTTATGCAGAAAGTCAAATGTTATTTAAATTATGCTTGAGATTTTTATTTTAAAATGGTTTGCATTTAATTAAAAATTTTATTTTGCCCTCAATGGAAAATGTAAATTCATGGAAGTGTATCTCGAGTTATCCTTTGAAAAGTAAAGATGAAATGGACTATTGTTTAGAAAACAAATGGATTATTGCATTAAAATCCAAGGGTGAAAAGAATTTTTTTTCTTTTTTCATTAGTAAGCTCCAATTATTTCCCTATATAATAAAATACATTCAATTAATTAAAAGTAACTAATAAAAGTAACTAATAAATATATAATTAAGGATAAAATATGTAGATATTATATACTTACTGAAATGGAAATGTTGAAGTTATTATTCACCGAGACATTTCTTCACAATTTCTGAAATAAAGATCTAACGTGTTGTTTCAAAGTCTCATACAACATTTGTTTGTGGAGGTTAACGGTCAGGTTAAGCTGTAGCATTTCCCGGAAAGCACTTTTTTTTTATAGTCAATAACTCAATTACCAAATTAAAACCTGATACCGTTATTGAATTCTTTTAGAAAATATATGACTGGGTAAATATCTGTTTAATTCTTATATTTTAGTTTAAGTGTTTGTTTAATTCTTATAGTTTTAAAAAATACCTTAAGATACCCCTGCTGTTAAACATGTTACACTCTTACTCTTATTTTTTTTTTACTTTTATAATAATACCTTTATTACAATATTTTTTACATTAATTAATTTACCTATTAAAAAATTATTTATTTATTAACAAATTAACCAAAAAATATCATTCTAAAAGAACTACTATTTTTTGTAACCTTGCAACAATCTTACTAATTATTATATATAAATAAATTAATACAAGTAAACTTTAAACAATGTATAACACCCTTACAACAATCTTAAAAGAAAAATAATAACAAAAAAATTTAAATTAATTTTTATTTTACTTTTTAAGACATATTTGATAAATTAACTTCTTTTTTTTTTGTTAATATCCCTAAGAATATTGTTACAAAAATATTATTGAAAAAGTAAAGAAAAAGTAAAGGTATAAGTGTAACATAATTAATAACAAGAATGTCTTGAGGCATTTTATAAACTATAAGAACTAAATGGTCACTTAATTTAAAATGTAGGGACTAAATGAGTATTTAGCGTATATAATATTAACAAAATAAAATATAAAAAATACAAGTGGAATTAATGCTCCACTCATTCAACCAAACAATGCTTCGGCTGTTTGTAGGTGCCTTGGTGGTCCTTCTTCAATAATGACATATATACTATAAAAAAGAATTAAATGATGGAGAAAAATTCAAACCCCACTAGTTTAACAAGTCAAAAATCCATAAGCATTGTCCCTGCCGTGTAAACATTAAACTTTGAAGCCTCCGATAGGCTGCTACCATATATATATATATATGTGCTAGCTTTCTCATTAGACTCCGAATTTTCAATATTTGGAGGAAATTTAGTTGCTAGTTAAGCTTCAGGTACAAAAATGAAGCTGCCTTTTCGTTGCTTAAGCTGCTGCTGCTGCTCTAGTTCATCAGAAACTGCTGCTTCCGCCATCGTAGGAACCGGCAA
The DNA here is from genome assembly GCA_030449835.1 of Clausena lansium. NCBI lineage: Eukaryota > Viridiplantae > Streptophyta > Magnoliopsida > Sapindales > Rutaceae > Clausena > Clausena lansium. The sequence goes on along the minus strand of JASUUF010000086.1, from coordinate 2,177,039 downwards.
CGGTAATTAAAAGCTTGAACATTTTTTCTATTCTTTGGATTCAAGATTGACTACTCTTGATTGCTTTATTATGTATATATAATTACATATATGCCCGCAAACGAAAACCAGGAGGACAAAATCATGAAACGTTTCAGGTATTTTCTTACAATGAGCTCAGAAATGCTACCGATGATTTCTCTAGTTCTAACAAGATCGGTGAAGGCAGCTTTGGTTCTGTATACAAGGTTGACTTAATTTCTTGCCTGAGCAATATCAAATTTGAATACAAGGTTTGAGTTAGTGAGTCGTCATTGATTTAGTGCATTGATTGATTGACTATATATGAAGGGCCGGCTTCGAGATGGCACAACCGTGGGGGTGAAAGTGCTTTCAGTTGAGCTTGAATCAATGAGAGGGGAGAGGGAATTTGCATCAGAATTAGCAGCTCTATCAACAATCAAGCATCAAAATCTTGTCACACTTCGTGGATGTTGCATTGATGAAGCCACAAGATTTTTGGTCTATGAATACATGGAGAATAATAGCCTTGCCCATATTTTACTTGGTAATCTTTCTTATTCATCGTCTGTTATTTGATTATTTTTAAATCGCTCTCTTATTTTTGTTAAGAAGATTAAAAAAAAATTATCGGCCCTATTTTTCTTTTATTTTTTAACTAATTATAAAGATAATTTAAAGTTTTTAAAAATAAAGGTGGCGATTTAAAGATAATCATTATAAGGATAATTTAAAGTTTTTAAAAATAAAGGTGGCGATTTAAAGATAATCATTTCAAGAGGGGATAATTTAAAATTTGGCCTTATTATATCAGAACATCTCTTTCAATATCACATAAAATCTTGATAAATTCATAAAATATGTTAACTTCTTCAATTATTTTTTCGTAAACACCCCAGCAGCCAATATGATACCTCGTTTATCTTTTTTTTTTTTTTTCACAAACCGACAAACAAGCCAATCCCAATGTGGACCTAATATAACATGCATAAACACTAAAATACCCCTCATTTCTTGTTACACGATAAACTAAGTCAATGAAGTAATTGCATGCCTTCCATTTTCTACTAAACACTTCAAGCATATTCAAATTAATACTCTAAATAATATCCTTTTAACTCTAAAGATTCACATATTCTATGAATCTAGCTAAAATGAGAGTGAGTTAATATGAGATTTTAATTGTACGTAGCTTATCTTTATAATTATAGCCTTCCAAAAGAATTAATTAAATGACATAAAATTGAATGTTCTTAGCTTTTTTCTCTTTTCTTTTTCTTCTAATTATGTGAATGCATGTGAACATAATAAGCTTTTAATATTCATGTATATGTTTATTTTTTAAGATTTCATTGCTATGAGTTTTAATTTTTTAAATTGAGTTTGTTGTTATCAAAGTTCGCATATAGGAAATTATTCCACTATGATCGTGTAGGAATCAAGTAATAATAAATTGAATATGAAATCAACATTAATTGGTTCATAGTAGAAATCAATAGTATTTATCATAAATTTTTTTTTTCCAAATGTTTGAGTAAGTAAAGCCTAAATTAATTTTTTTAATTTCCTACTCGTGGGTGATTGGTAAAAAAAAAAATATATATCTATTTGAGACCACTTGATCAAGCCTCCAAGGGCATAAACATTTTAGTTCTTATATAAGTATTTTGATAATAGGGGGGGAGCAAAACAGGATGAAAGTTAGTTGGGAAATCAGGCGGGAAATTGCATTGGGAGTTGCTCAAGGGCTTGCCTATCTACATGAGGAGGTTAAACCTCGCATTGTTCACCGAGATATCAAAGCCAGCAATGTACTTATTGACCATAATTTCATGCCAAAGATATCCGATTTTGGCCTATCAAAGTTGCTAAGAGATAACAGGTCTTACATTAGTACCCGAGTTGCTGGAACATTGTAAGTAATTTTGCTAATTAATCATTTTTGTTTACCCTTTATAATGCATGTTATTGAAACGTTAATGATCAATCATAGCTAATGAGGCTAGTTTTGCAATTGTTAATGCGAAAGAGGCTATCTTGCTCCAGAATATGCTATTAGTGGACATTTGACAAGAAAATCAGATGTTTATAGTTTTGGAGTATTACTATTGGAAATTATCAGCGGTCGACCAGTTGTATCTTTTAATTTAGAACGAGGGGAACATTACTTGGTCCAAAAGGTAATTTTTATTTTTCATTATATTTTTTAGTTTCTTTTTTTTTCCCTATAAATATTACTAGTATTTGTCGAGAGTCTAGATGAATACACTTGCATTAACAATATCTAGGTTGAAATCTAACCCTACTCTAAATATTATGGAAAGAGAAAAGAATCCTATTGAGACTCGAACTAGTGTCTTCAACGATATTGAAATTGCCAGTCCGCCGCTGTACTTGTAGCCGGATAGCCATTACATTTTTAAGTTGACTTGTTATCATAATTTGAAAATGAAACTTCTTGTTTTTGCAGGCATGGGAAGTCTATGAGGATAGAAATCTAGGACGACTGGTGGATCCTACACTTGAAATGAACTACCCTGAAGAAGAGGCCGTTCGATTCTTAAAGGTGGGGCTGCTGTGTGTACAAGAAAATGTAAGGCTGCGGCCATCAATGTCAATAGCAATCAAGATGTTGAACAATGAAATTGACATTCAAGATGCTGAGATTTCACAACCTGGACTTGTTTCTGACTTTATGGATATCAAATTGGGCCAGCAAAACATGTCATCATAGACATAGAGCATTTTCTTCCTCAGCTTACAGGCTCAGCATTCCTAACGGTGGTACATGTTTTTGACATTTTTGCTTGTATTGTGGACATACTAACCTTTCGGACTACAACTATATATATATATAGCAGCTGAAAACTATAGTGTAACTAATTAATAAAACAATCTAATTATCCGAGTATTTAACATAACATATAAAGCATATATAATATTCGTACCTTGGAGGCTTAAAATGGGCAAATTAGAATAAAAGTTGATGTACAGTCAAAGCATCAACATCCGCCCTGCAGCAAAATACTCCCACAAAAAGAAAACATGAAAGTCAGATTGGTTTTGGTTTCTCATATCATTTTCAGGATTGAAAGGAAAAGAAAGCTCCTGTTGAGAGTTTATACAAATTCAGTTAGGTAGGCTGTCCTGTCTTACCTTTGCCAATATTCTAACATAGTTTTAAACAATGATGTAATCATTTGGCCTTGAATGGATACATCATACTTCCCTTGTCTGTGTTACTTAAAATTTCAACAACTGAAAGTGAAATAATTTATGGCCGTTGAGTAACATATGAGGCGTGGACAGAAGGTTTACCTTCGTAACGGGGTGGCTACCATGGGATTAACATCAAAAGATTCGAAAGCATTCTGAAAATTTTTGAACAGACAGAAAATTCAAAAGCAGAGCTGCAGCCAAAGACGTTTACAGTAAATTCATCATGCATGGCTCCTCGCACGCTATCCGCCAAGACCACCAATCTTCTGATGGGCTTTGCAAAAAGCATACAGGGAGCCAGGCATACTACATATCAATCGTCAAACATGCACATGCATGCATACGCTTGTGAAAATGTATGCAAATGATCAGTATTGCGTGAACATGCATCATAATTTGTTGATATATACCTGCAGTGAGAAAGTTATTAGCAGAGGCATTTAAACAAAGGAAATATAAATACATATATACATACATACATGTATATATGTATATATACAGAGAAAGAGAGAAAAGAAGTCACTTGCTGTTGATGAATATGCTTTTGATTAGTGATAGTCAAGTTGGCTTCTTGGTGGCTGCATTGGCAAGAACCTTTTGAGTTGTCAATCTGGCAATATTTGATAACACAGATCAAGAAAACCACTTCACCTGAAAAGACATAGAGTAATAATGAAGCTGTAGGGTTAGATATAGAGATGAGATTTTTGTTTCTTTTTTCCTCTTTTCTGGATCATAAAGCAACCTAGCTTTCTTTTTTTGTCTTCTGAAACCGATTTGTCATCAAGTGTTTGTACAATTTGGATTCCCATATCTCTACACCTGGCTAGTTACTTGAATAACACACAGCTTCTGTCTCATGTCCCATTGTTCACTTTAATTTGTCCTTTCTTCTATATTCTTCTTCCATCCCTGCCTAAAACGAAGAGACTAAAAAGAACATTTCTCAAGTATGAGGAAAAAGTAATTAAAAGAACCAAAATGCTCTTAAATTGCTTGCCAGGACCACGAGAATGTGGTTGCATTGCCTATTAGAACTGAATGATTATATTCCTACACTAATTATGTCAATTTGTTATCAAGTTGCATGTTCAGATGGATCATTGCTTGACTCCTTATTCTTATGTATTTTAAATTGAGGGGAGCTCTTTTATTATTTATAAATGTAGGTGAATGCCCTTAGCGCACGCACTTGAGTTTTAGTAACAATGAGGAACTAGAGTTGATGTTATAAACTTATATAATGTACATGCACATTGTATATGTTTCAATAAGAGAAAGAGGAAAGGAGAAGAACGGTCCTTGAAATGGGACAGACGACTTGGATAGGAGAATATTGGCCTTTCAATAACTCAATAGCAAATGGATAAGAAGCTGCAATTATAATAATATATTTCCATTCCTTGGTAGAAGAAAAAGGCTCTACTCAATGAAAGAGATTCGAAAGCTGTTGTTGAAACTTGAAGGTGATCGCAGTTCTATCATTTGCCGGTATGAAAGAAAAACTAAGCATGGGAATCCTCTTTTTTCCTGACAGAATTCAGAAGCCAGAGTGGCTCAGAAATTACAGGGGTTCCTATCATCTTTGTGCTTGGATGAGCATGAATCGATGACCCACTTTGTGTGACTAGATTCTTTCTCTGCAGCACTGTTAAAAAATATGTTTCTTTTTTTTTTTAACCAGGATTTGTAAATTTTAAATTATGATATTTTCTAAACCTTTCTTATGTTGTAGTTTTTTTATTAAGGAGAATTTTTATTTGAGGAACAAGTAATTTTCTCTTTAGAACTTAACCTGTTCAAGGAGGAATGTAACGTATATAACAAAAAGAATATTTTTTCTATAAAAAATAAGGTTGAATTTAGTTGTTTGTATAACGCATCAATCAGTTTTTTTGTAAGTAGACAGTTTTTAATATTAGAGAAAATGTTGGTTTATTGAGAGATTGAGTGTTATTGAAGTTTTGTGTGTAAAAAATATACTAAAGTAATTGTAATAATTTTTCACATAGTAGATTTTTCTCTTATCGTTCTTAACAACCATAATTTTTTTCTGATATAAAAATTTCCTACGTAAATTCTTAAATTGTATAATTAATTTTATTCCCTATTTATTTTATGTTTATTATTTATTTAATATTTTTACTTACGTTATTTATTTTATGTTTATTATTTATTTAATATTTTTACTTACGTGATTTTGGATGGGATTAAAAATTTTCAAACAAGTACAACCAATGTGCTTTGGTAATAGCACATGCGACATCACTTTGTCATGCAGAGGTGGTTCAGATAATACAGCTTCTCGAATAGAGGGATAGACATCTCTTCTTTGGACCAGACCAACGGGTTTTTGATAGACTTTAATGTGTAAGTATCCAAATTAAGTCCATATTTGATTGGAGGAAATGAAAGGAGAGGAAAGGAGAGGATGGAAAAAAAAATAGTGAATTTTCATTTCATGATTTTATTTAACATAAAATTTATCTCTTCTCTTTCTTTCATGTCCTTTGATTTCTTTCGTACTGAACATGCCATAAATAAATATTCAATTCATGCCCTCTGGTATATAAACTCATGGTAGGTAAGTTCGTTAGATCTTTTAAAGATTAGTGTCAGCACAAATAATTTTGATTTAAGTGGGATGGGTCCAAGATAGATTGTTGATTAATAAGTGGTATGATTCAATAAATATCCAATTTATTAAGATAGACTTCTCTTGCATTTTAGTAAACTCATGGATTGAGTAACTTCATCAATCGATCTAAGTTAAATTTATACATACATTTCTAACCTTAATAAATATCTATGAAAATTCAAGTCTCGTTATATACTTGTGAGAATAGACATGTCCTTTTTTTTTTTTTCAGTAAACTATGCTAGATATAAATGACCTTAGTATAGATGTGCGGTCTTAATAAATCTCTCATGGATAAGGTTAGTAATTAGGAAATGTATGTACGTATATCCCCTGTCCCTCTCCACTGGCCCTCGATTTGTATAGTCACACCCCACCACACACACACCCTAGGAAATTTCATCCTTTTATATTATAAGGGTGTTTTTTTTTTTCCAAATGTTTAGCCAAGTTAAATTTATTTTAAAATAACGTTAATAATTAAAAATAGTCAATAAATGTCTGTGATAGAAAAATTAGAGAGAATTTAATTGATTGATTGTGGTTTACAAAAATAATGACTTTGCTTATCATACTTATATAGTTAAATTTTAGTTTACTTCTTTGACAAATTGACATACTTAAACAAAAGAATAAATAATAACTAAGAGAAAGGTGATAAGAACAATTTTATACCACTCATGACAAAATGAATCTCAAATTTGTATGTGATTATAGACAAGAACTCAAGAACAAATTAATAGAAAATGTCACTTAAGCTTGAGACTTGACATGAATAGATATTTCAAGGACTCTATTTCTTGAGTTATTGAGGTAATCTTAAGCTTATTCTGTCAAAAATATTATACAGTATAACCTCTATAAATTAATACTCAATAAGTTTATAATCTCTATAATAAAAAAAAATTTTGCGGTCCCGGCTTGGGCCCTGAAGTTAAATTAATAATTTAATAATTTTTCTGAGAACTCCTATATAACTCTGTGGTCCTATTTATATAATAAATTAATAATTGTAGAAATTAAAGATACTATGAAATTACAAATGTAACTGACTATGTAAATTTATTAAAATATGAGTCTATTGTAACTTATTTTTTCTTAAAGTTTAAATTTAGTTGAATCTCATCTTTAATTTTTTTTATTGCATCTAAAAGTTCTGGGGTTGAATTCTCATACTGCAATAAAAAATTATGAAGTGTTGTTGATGATTTGAGTGCTTCAATGCGCGAAATAGCCTCTAAAGGTACTGTGTCATCCTCAACTTCATTTTCAGCATGATCTTCAGTGATGTTAGCAACAATTTCTTCTAAACTTTAGACTTCTGAATTTTCATTATTTAAATTCTATTGATTATATTTGTAAAATACAATGAATTTTCAATCAATTAGATGTTAGTTTTTTATACTGTGAACACACTCTATTAATTAATAAATTATTAATTTATTGATTAATTAATATCTCTCTAAATTAATAAATTTCTATGGTCCCGACATTATTAATTTATAGAGGTTATACTGTATATAAACGTCTAGTAAGAGTATTGTATATTTTTAGAACTGTGGTGGATTCTCAAATAATGACTTGGTTAAGAATCTACTCCCTAAATGAGACAGAAGGTCACACAAGGATCAAACATAAAGCTAACCATTTGAAAATCATGCAACAGCGCACGCATAAAAGCATACCAGGCATATTCTGGAGGCTAACGGCCCATTCACTCCAGGCTGAGCCAACAAAATAAATGCTATGTATATGTTGGCAACGAAGCAGAGCTAGCTCTTGATGACTAATAATTGGCATATCCTTTAATTCAATCGTCAGCAAACATGAAGTTATTATATATATTTCCTGTTAGCCATTATTGTTGGCAAGGACTTGTGGTTGTCATATCTTCTACCTTAGACTTCAATAATTGAACTGAATGAAACATCAGAATATTAAAGATGTGAACGAAGATTTTGCCGTTGATCGGGGCTGCTAACTAATCCGAGCAAACGAAATAGAATGCTTCTGGCAATTTAACAGTACGGGGGAGATGCATGTGCAAACAACATACAAATGCTGAGAACAAAGGTTTCTCAGCAAACTTAAAAATTTTTGAAATGGTATATCTTTGACAATGTTGCATTCTGTTATTTATTCCTGAAATACAACCAAGCATAGCTGCTCTTTTAAAAATGAGGGAAATTTCACTGTATTAATTTCCATAAAATGATAACAAAAAATGTAGAATGTCGAAAAAATTTGCACCTCCTTCGCTTTGGGAGATTAATGGAAACAAGCACAAAGAAAATAAAAAGAAATGAGGAGGGGCTTAGCTGGGGTGCTGGTATGCAATGTCATGTACAAAGCTCGTATTAATATACAGTTTCCAAGTGGCACTACTCACAGAAGCTAATGTATGTATGAACTATTGGACGAAAGTTGATGACTACAAGATCAAACCATCCTTCACAATTTGCTCCAACCAAGTTGCCACTTGTGACATAGTAGGACGCTCACTAGGATTTTCCTTGATAGCCAACTCTGCAATGTCAGCAAGTTTAAAGAGAGGCTCAACATTTCTTGGCAGTGCCACATTCCGATCAATTATTGCAGCTGCCTTTCCCTGTTTGATCAAGGGTAACGCCCACTCAACAATACCAGGAGGCGTGTATTCTATATCATAAGCTTTTCTTCCACTAAGTATCTCTAACAGTACAATTCCAAAGTTGTACACATCACTCTTCATGTCTGTGGTAAGATCACTCTCACATGATGTGAGAAGACCAAAATCGGCAATTCGAGCTCCCCAATCAGAATCCAAAAGAATGTTTAAAGTCTTGACATCTCGATGGATAATTGGGGGATCAGCTTCCTTGTGCAGGTACTCAAGCCCTTTAGCAGCCTGCATTGAAATTTTCAACCTAAGGCTCCAATTCAGAGGAGACAGTCCTCCGTGGAGATGATCATGAAGTGTTTCACGGGGCATAAACTCATAAACAAGAAGCCTCTCTCCCATCTCTAAGCAGTACCCTAGCAAGTTCACAATATTGCTGTGCCGGATATTGCAAAGGACTTCCAACTCCATTTCAAATTCTCTGATATTTGTGTGGATTATTGTGGCAGCATTTGCTCTCTTGACAGCAACTTGCCGTCCATCTGCCAGAACCGCTTTGTAAACAAAACCATAGCTTCCCCTGCCAAGCTCATTGAATTCCTTGAATCCATTGGTGGCATCTTTCAGTTCTGAAAGCCGGAAAACTTGAGCCATCCCTGGACAGGCAGAAGCTGGAGGCCAAAGAGAGTCGGCAATAGCATCAGCATCCAGTTCATGTATACCAATGCAAGATTTGAATTGTTTTTTTGACCCTTCTTCTTTTCTAGTGGTAAACAGTTGTGGTACAATACACCAGCTAATTACTATCAATAATAAACCCAAAGCAGAACAACCAATTATCAGCACTAATCTATGTAACTGATGCCAATGCTTCTGTGAAGATGGCTGAATTCCACAAATATCCCAACAAGAACTATTCTGGCAAAGAGAGCAGGCAGTGCATACTCTATCAGCAATCTCAGTACAAGGACTAGACACGAAGAATCCTTCAGAACAATTTGACCCACAAGGTGAACAAATCTTAAGATCTTTCCTAACGCACAAGCTAGTCAAATCCTGCTCATTGAGAATACTTGCGTTGAATGCAAACTCCCCAATGCTGCAAGGACCGGGATTACAAAGCCCTGGACTACACAACTCCAAAGGAGGATCAAAATCAGTGGGCGAGCTCACATTAGCAAACCAGCAATCAAGAACCAAATCATTTTCCCTAATACCACACGTAGTAAAATCAGACGAAGCAATAGCCATAAACCCAGAATTCTTGGGCACAGATGAAAAATTAAAGCTTCCCCAACATTCAACCCCATGATTATCTTCCCTAATACCGCAAAAATGATTAGCACCAGCTGCCAATGACACGAATCGGATCCCAACCGGAGGAACTAAAACAAAATCATTATTACCCCAACATTTGACCTCACCAGATAATTCTAAAATCCCACAAAGAAAACTTTTGCCTGAAGCCAAAACTTTGAAACTCTCTGTTACATTAGAAACTCCAAAACTCCCAGAGTCTGGTCCCCAGCAAACAATCCCACCATCTCTAACCCCACCACAACTAAACCCTTCACCAGATACAACATCTTTTAAAACAAGAGTACTCACATACTCGTCATAAAACAAGTTACTTTGTACAGAACTCAATGTGTTATTACCTTTTCTAACAATATCCCAACAATCAATGGTACCCGAATGATGATCAGAGTAATAAGATCCTCTAACAGCACAGACGTGATTCTTGCCAGCAGCTATTCGAAAGTAAGCAGTGGTCTTATATACAGAAGGTATGAGATCTGTAGTAGTACCTGGTGAACTATTTGAGCTCCAGCAAAATGCCTGTGAAGTGTTTGCTAAAATGCCGCAGAGAAATCCTTCTCCGCCAGAAAGAGCCGCTACTGAGGGAATGTTGGAAAAAGAAGCAGAGTTAGTGGATAAAGATGATGAAGATGGTGAGGAGCTATTCTTTGCCCAGCAAAAAACGTCCTGTTTGCCGCTGGCGTCAATGGCGCAGAAGAAGCTGTTTTGGCCAAAAGAAGCGGAGATTGGACCCATTGATCCAAACCCAGATACGGACATGGAAGAAGAAAGAAGAAGAAGAAGAAGGAGAAGAAAGAAGAAAAGTGAAGAGCAGAGGAAGCGCATTACTTTGAATTGATGGTGCGTTAGGGTTAGGTTTTGGGATCAAAGAAGAGTCATGGACTACTAGTAGTAGTAGTAGGAGTGTTGTGTTGTATGATTGGAGTTGGAGTGAATGGTATTGTTTGTTATTTGATGTGTTGGTGTTGACGATGAAAGAACGTGGCTGTCGCCATTTTTACAGTGCTCGTTAGACCGTTATAAATTCAATTAACTACTTAACTATTTACCGCCAATATTGCAAGATTAGCATGCGGATTAGCCACAATTTAGAAAATAAATTCTCATTTTCTAAAATTAATAATAAATAAGAAAACATGTAATAATAGAGAAGAAAGATTTGAGGTTACCCCAATTGCCCAATTGCTTTGTGCTGTTGCTCGGTTGACCGTGAATACTTTTGATCAGAGGCTGACCCATGACTTTATATTACCCTGAGTTAAATTAAAAAATTTTATATTTTGAAATGAGTATAAAATTTATTAGTAGAAAAAATACATTAAATAAGGGGAAAACAAAGAACTCTACCTCTATAAATACATACTCTAAACCACAATATAATTGTATAAAAAAAATAAAAAAAAAAATAAAAAGCAATTCAAATATAAAATCACTAGTTTTCAATTATGGAATCTAACATTGCAACCTGTAATTATATAATGATTAATAAATCAAGGGTTATTTTCACTTGCCCCTAGTTGTTTGGATAATTGGCATCTTAGCCCCAAATATTTTGATTTGTTGCACCATGCACCCAAATTCGTTAATTTGACCGTTAGAATAAACGGTCAAAGGATAATTTAGAAATTTCATGCTTTAAATATTATTTAATAGTGAAATTCTAGTCCATCAATTGATATTTAAATTAAAAATCCTTAATTAAAATTAATTACACAATAAATCATCAAATAAATTTAATTTTTTTATGTCATTTAATTTTTTTAATTCAAGACAAGGGCATTTTTGACATTTAACTAAGTTTCAAAAAATTCTGTTAAAATTAACAGCCAAATTAATGAAAATGGGGGTGAGGTGGAAATTGTTGAAAGGTTTGGGTGCGTTTTAGAATTTGTCAAAACTTTTGGGGCAGACGAAAATAACCCATAAATCAATTAGGAATTTATAAGCTAAAATAAATCAAAACATGTAATTACAATCAAATATAAAAACACTAGTTTTCAATTATGGAATCTAACATTGCAACCTGTAATAACATGTAATTATATAATGATTAATAAATCAATTAAGAATTTATAAGCTAAAATAAATCAAAACATGTAATTACAATCAAATTAAAAATTGCAAGTAAAACTTTTATGTTTGAAGTCAAGTATTTAATTATCATGCTTACATAAATTAAATAATTAAAATTTATTCATCTTTTTAAATTATAAAAATATTATTAGTTAAAAGTTTCAATAATAAACAAAACTCAACCCAGCAAAAAGGCATTTGGGTGCTGTTGTTTCTTTGCCAGGTGATTTGACTCTCTTTGAAGAACCAGATGCGGATGATTATTCTATCAAAAGCTCCTCAAAATGCTCAAATTTTATTTTCTAGCTTGTCCTCTTAGTTAACGTAACTAATAAATAAAATCTCAAAATTCACAGAAAAAGTTTATGAAAATGTTGATATATAATTGTTACTATATATTGTTTTTGTAAGTATTGACATATTTTTTTCAATTAATATTTTTTAAAAATAAATTAAAGCAGTAATAACATTTTAGCCCCCCTAATGTTTTCAATTTATTCAATAAATATATAATTTAATTATTTTATAAAATAAGTCACTAATTCCAATTGGAACAAAATATAATTGAATTAGGGACATATTTGAAAATAAAATAAAAACTCTATTATTATATAAAATTGATTAAAAAAAATAAGGAGTATATATGATTTTTTTTCAGACTAGACCTAACTGTTCTTGACACTCGTGGTTACTCAGAATTTGAATAATAATAAAAGAAAAGGTTTGATAGATAATGAGTGAGATCTTTTATCCCATCAAAGTAAATTTTTTAAAAAAAAAGTTTTAGTTTTAATTGTAAATTTATCTATGGAAATGAAATGAGATACAAAACTTTTTATCCTTGGTTCATTTAAGAAAGGGAAAAAAATATAGGACTAACAAGTACAACTCTCTTAATTTGCAAAGTAACAGATTGATAGATAGTTGCAAAATGTATAATTATGTAATCTATTTAATAATGGAGAGTTAGAATTACTATTATTTCTAGTTTTGATAGCTAATTATTGCAGCTGGAAGGCACAACGTGCACTATTCACATGTCCTTTGATTTTGTACCACTTTGGATAATTTAATTTAATTATTAGGTTGTCTCAATGAACGGCAATCTTCATGAGTGATCAAGTTGAAACTTTCATGATCGAATCTTACTACAATACTATGATGACGATTACCAACAGTAATTATACATTAATTAATTAATAGAAAAGCTTTAGAGCATGTGAACCCATTATAGCAAAATAACAAGCAGCAGTAGGAGGACTCATTATTTAAATCAAGAAGAAAAGAAAATTGATAACCCTAATCCCACGAAAGCGACAATGAAAATGAAAGGACAGGGTACCAGAAAATTATTGAATAAATTATTCGGTAAGCAAATGCGGGGTACACAATTTAGGCTTCTGTAAAACGTTGCCGTAATTTTAACACTTGTGTTGTTTGCATTAACACCAATTGTTAAGAGAGTGACCCACCGGCCAATTTGCAGGCATTATATAATGCATGCATGTATATTTGCTATCATAACGCCAAATTTATTCGTCAGCTTTAGTGGACGTGCCAATTTAGGTTTTCTGTGAAGTTCAAGACAAAGGAGCAGACAAATGTGTATGGTATCTCTCTCAAATAAGTCAAAGAAAAGTAATCCAAATGGATGGTTAAATTATCATTAAAAATTATGCTAAGTCGATATATTTGAAAAAATTTATAATTTGAGATTCACTAAGGGTGCTGATTGGTACCCTTAAAATATAGCCATGCGCGAATCTACATTACGTGGGATAAGGATTTAGTGCACAGTTATTTTTTTGCCGTGCATTAAATCAGTGGTAATTTGACAAGCAAAATATAAAATTAAATCTTGATCAATGATTCAGTGCGTAATAAAAATTCAGTTCAACATTAAATCCTAGATTATGAAATTAATAGATTATGAAATTAAATCCAGTTCAACATTCAGTGGTAATAAAATTAAATCCTAATCCTATTATGTATGGTAGGTGCTCTAGGTTATGAAATTTCCTTCATAAATTTTTGAAAAAATGACATCTACACCCTAAAATTTGAATAAATTATCATGCAAACTCTCAAATTTTCAGTCAAAGATACCAAATTTTTTTTACCATAATACCCTTTGAATATAATAACTAGAAAGTTAACTTTAAAATTTTTTAATTAATACAAATATAATCTATCTAGTATACTAACAATATTAAAATATTTTTAACATTTAAAATAATATTAAAATTTTTAAATTATTATATTTATTTTAATAATATATTTGAATTTATTATAAAGATTTTAAAATAAATCTTTGGGTTAAATACACTTTATAATAAAAAAATTCTCCCTATTAATAATATTAAAATTATTTTTTCATAATTTTCAAAATAATTAAATTTAAATTTTTTTATTTTAATATTATTTTTCTATTTATTATTAAAAATTGCTTTAATATAATAAAATATGTCCAATGGTTTGTAAAATATATTTTTTATATATTAAAATTATTTTAAAAAGAATATATTATTACATTTATTTTAATGCTATATTTCTGTCTATGATAAAATAATAGAGTCATTTTTTTTGGGTTTATAATATTAAAGAGTATTATGGACAAAAGAGAATATTAGTGTCTTTTATTAAAAATTTTGAGAGTCTTCATAATTATTTCACCAAACTTTAGGAGTATAGATATTCTTTTTCCTAAGCTTTTTTTAACAAGCAAAGTACTTTGATTTGAATTATCATATAAAGGCCCTCCTAATTTACTAAAATTCAAAAAAGTTGAATGAAAACTCATCCTCTTTAACTTATTCCTCCACCTCACACTACATAGATTTGTCCAACTTCTTTATGTCTATTTTGAAAAGAACAGTAGCTCTTTTTGCTTGAAATTTTATTTTCTATTTTTTGCTAGAGTTTTAGAATGGAACTATCAACGGAAAAAATGGTTAGCGCGCTTTCATCATTTTTTTAATTATTATTGATAACAATATGATTTTTTCTTCCTTGATTTCATGTTATACTGAAATTGAAATGGAGTTGAGTACGCATATCAACAACAATCGTAAATTGTGTTAGTTAATTTTATTGGTGAAATTTATTAGGGTTAAGGTTGCTGATTCAGATTCCTAACTCCGTCGCTAAGAATAATTCATAGATCTACTAAACATAATTCGAAAATTTACACCAACTAAATATGAGTCAACCACCCCATGTAAACAAATGTACCTATATTAATTCATTAATATTTGAAAAAATATATATAATTAACTAATATTTGAAGATATATTTATGAAAGTAAATTTACTTTTTGAGTTCACGGAACTGGCGCTATCAACTTTGGAGAGGCCAAGCCTACCATGCACTAAGCCAAGATCTCAGTGGTGGTCAAGTCAGTCTTGAATATGAAGTATCCTTTTTACAAGCAGGAAGAAATGAAGAACTTGTTAATAAAATGAGAGACAAAATGACATTTAATATTCAAGAAAGGATACAATAAATTTTACCCTTGAATTTTCCAAAGTAAATAAAAATATAACTAGTTGTGTGCATGAAACAAGGGGAAAATATGATCAACTATACTTACTAATAATAAAAACACTATAAAATTGAGATTAAATGACCCCAATACCTCATGTTGACCAAGTTATTTTGTAATAGAATATTGCCATCTCTATATATAACACAACATGTAAGTAATATATACAAATTAAATATGGGTATCTTTACGATCTCTAGGACTTAAAACTCAAACTGTCTATGAGTTTAAAATAAAATAAATACACCACATTCATCCTCTGATCCTCTCGATAATATTGTAAATTTGATATGGAGAGACTAGAAAGATCCAAATCCAAATATCTCTTAGTCTGCAAGTACATTAGCAGGACCAACTAACAATTAATTATAAACTTCATCTGATTATCTCCAACTCCAAGCCCCCACCAAAAGAAAAATTAGAAATTAAAACAAATGAACATTTCCCCATGTTTGTGGGGTCGAATGCTGCATTTGATAGTTCACATGCAGCCAAAACGACCTAGAAATTCTCAACCGCCGATCTCATCACGTGGTTGTTCTGTGAAGTATTCGATTCAAATTGCCTCT
Source organism: Clausena lansium (assembly GCA_030449835.1). Classification (NCBI taxonomy): domain Eukaryota; kingdom Viridiplantae; phylum Streptophyta; class Magnoliopsida; order Sapindales; family Rutaceae; genus Clausena; species Clausena lansium. The sequence continues at coordinate 2,161,080 of JASUUF010000086.1, read as the reverse complement.
AGTCAACCTCTATCATGTTACATGTACGTTCAGGGGAAAAAAAAAAAATATATATATATATATATATTGTATGTGTAAATTATGACTTTTCAAGTCTCTAAAAATTTAAGATTTGTAATTGTAAGTAAAATAACTTATAATCATTTACACTGCACCACTAGTTAAGGTATTCTAAAATTACGTTCAAAAAGGTAAATTTTAATTTACCCTTACTTAGAATAATAACTTTTAATTTACCCTTATTTATTGTAAAAAAAAATCGTCAATACAATCCCCATTAATCATTCTCTTCTAAACAAAAATAGAATAAATTGAAGTTTTAACAACATATTAAAAATTGTCATTCTATTTAGGGATAAACTGAAGTTTATTCTTATTTGGAAAACATAACAAACATTGTAAAAGAGGACCAAAAACCCCCCTTGTCTAGATTCAAACCAAATTAAACATATAATTCTCATTAAAAATCACTTGGCAACCGGGTGGATTTCGAGTTTAACCACTGAAAATAAGTTAAAAAGCTCGACAATTGGTGTCAAGTGATTATTAACAAAATCATTTGTCGAAAGTACGTGACATAAATCAAAATTTAGTTGTGAATCTGGAAATAAATTGTGAGATTTAGATGTGAGAGAAATCAAAATCTCTCACAAGTCTGTTTTCTTAAGTAGTGTTTGTTTTTTTGTTTGAAATCTGAATATGTCTGAATTTTTCTGAAGTCTAAATACAAAAATTTAAAAGATATGTTTGTTTTTCTTTTTCTAATATCTGAATATAAGTAGCCTTATTTGTTTTTATAATAAAAAAATATCTTAAACTTAGTTATTTGACATTTATGTCCTTGTATATTAAAACCAAAAAAAGGGATTATATTTTATAATTTAGGAAATAAGTTATTTTATAGAGATATTTTTAGAATATAATATTTACTTGTCATTCAGACTTTTTTCTATTCAGATAAAAGTCACAAAAGTTTACTTTTTCTATTAAGATATAAATGTCTGAAAATCAGTCATAAGTTACAAAAACCAAACAAGTATATTTTAAAAAAGGTATGAAAGTAATACAATTTCAGACTTCAGACATTTAACAAACAATCTCTTAGGTGGCATTTGTTTTTTTATCTGAAATCTGACTAGACCTAAATTAGTCTGAATTCTGAATAGAACTGAATGTCTAAATCTAAATGATATGTTTGTTTGTTTTTTTGTCTGAATTGCTGAAAATAAATATTAAGTTATTTTTTTTAACTTAAAAAATATAAAAACTAGTATATTCACATTTATACCCTTACAAATTATAAATGTTAAATAAATAATAAATACCTCAAAGAACCTAAATAAGATAATATATTATTATAACATAAAATATTCAATTGAATACGACACTTTATATTCTAAATTAGTATATGTTAATTAATATTATTGTAGTTCATGATGTTTTTATGTGAAAAATATTCATAAAAAAATTATGAAGATAAATAATGCTATTTTAAAGAAAATAAAAAATAAAAAAAAATAAAAAAATAATAGTCTATCACTATATTATCACAAGTTATAAATATGGGTAATAATGTAATTATTAAATTTTATTTAGGTAATGATGAAAATTAATTAATTATATAGGGATATTTTGGAGAGTATCTTTTAATGATATCATTAAGACTTTTTAGATTAAGCAAAAAGCTAAAAAAAATTGACTTAATAATTTAATGACTTAATGACTGAAATTTTTTATTAAGTTGAAAAAACAAACGGACTTAATGACTTAACTGAATGAAATTAATTCAATTAAGTCATTAAGTCAATAAAACAAACGGCCCTTAGTCTATAAATAAGAGCCAAAAGGTAGAAAAATGTCCTTTTTAGTAATTTCTCAACTGATTAAGAGAAATCCAAAACAGCTGTTCGAAATTCTTCTTTCGTCTCATCTCAAACCAAAAGTATATACTGACTTGAGCATCAGAGTCCTTTTTATAGGGACGAGCTCGAAGTCGACTTAGAGCAAAGGAGAAAAGGGAGAATGCGGAGGAAGCTCAGGTATAATTCTTCAACTTATTTCTTTGAAATCCAGATGATTGAAGGTTCTTGACACCTTCAGTAATGAAAAAAACAAAAAATTGGAACAATTACGGAATACTTGAGATAAGTAATAAGAAACTTGAAAAGTACATTAAAAAATTTTGTAGAATGTATTAATAGATGCGATGCAGATGCACTGTTATATGATTATCTTTTTATACATAGTTTTGGTATCAACTAACTCATATAGCCATGTTCTATTCATTAAAAATAAAATAGAAATTGTCCTCACTCTAATCAAACTCATTACTCTATTTACTCCAATCTAATCTTGATCTAATATTTACCAAAATCTAATCTATTTTGTTGTATCTTGCAACTTAGTGGGCCACAGTAAGATTTTGTTGGGACTAATTTTTTGATCGACATATCAGTAATGTTAACAATAAAAATTTGGCAAATATTATAATTACAAGTTTGTCAAGATCATCTTATTAACAATTTAAAATTTTTGGAGACATCTTGATCACAATTGTTCTACAATATTTTGCAATTAAAAATTTGTCACATGACTAATCTTGATCAAAACAATAATAATGAGGACAACTCGAAAAATTGATTCAAGCAGAAGAGAAATTAAGAAAACTTAGAACTTTTTCTTCACAAAATAATTAGAAGATTTTCAATTTCCAATTTCACAAGGATTTGATAGTTGCATACTTGCAATTTTGTGTTGAAAGCTCTACCACGTGAGTACAAGTTACGACTCAATTAATGTGCCACTATTCATAAAGTTGGATCTGTAGAAAGTTTTTTATACAGATTTTGTGCTGTGTATATGGTCAGTGGTCACTACCTAACGATGATATTGGTTTAAGCCTTTTTGAGGAAAAGGGTTGAAGTCAGAGGCAGGGTTTTGATGAAGATGATGAAGTTCATTGTCTGAGACCCAGTGGATTTTGGACTTTGGGCCCCACTTGTGATTTATAACAGTGATCTTGCATGTGGATTGTCCTAAAGTTGGAAGCAGGTGTACATAGATTATACTTGTGTAGCATAATCTTCAGAATTTGTCTCTTTGTTGGATGCGTGGTTGGATCTCATATCTTATGCAATGTACCTTGTCGATTATTTTTGCTTGGGACAAGCAGGTTTTGATGGGTCAAACAAACCAAGCTTGTTTGGCATTTGGAAACCTTCCTATATGCGTGATCTGGTGCGCGGCTTTGTAATCCAAAGCCCTGATTCAGCTTCTCCAATTTTGAAATAAATTAATAAAGTACTACATAATTGTTGTATTTGTAGCCATAATTGGAATTTATTACGTATTAGGCGCCATCGGGTTTGTAGGTCAATGGTGGGTTGGTGCTATCGACATCACAATATGGAGCGCACTAAATCGAACCCCATGGTGCTTATTTTCAATGCTTTGTATATCTAGATTCCCAATAAACCCCCATTTATAACATATTACAAAACTGTGACCATTCGTGGAAAAAAAAAAGGGTTGGACTTTTGGCAACCTCCGAAATTCTTTTACAACCTCTTTTCTAAAAACACCTCATTAAACAATTAACAGTGCATTTACTTCTCGGATTGGGGAATCGGAGTTTGGAATCAGAATCATTGACAGTGTTTACTTCGAAAATTAACATTCGGAATCGGAATCAAACGTGTGGACTCCACCCAAATTTAGGAATCATCAATGGCAGACTGATTCCCCGGGGGCTTGGGAATCAATCTCCCATTCCCTAGTGACCCAAATTTGCCCCCATAAAAAATTTTAAATTCCAAAAATACCCTTTATATAATTAAAAATATAAATAGTAAAATAAAATAAAAAAACAGCAGCAACAACAAATCCTTAACCGTTGCTACCAAAATTGAGCTCCAGACGACATCGCAACCAAACCTCACCGTTATTGCCAAAATCAAGCGTCCCCATCATCGTCGTTAATCCTTAGCTATGAAGTAGCAGTTGTTGTTGGTTTCGTCTTTGTTTGGGCCGTCTCCTCTTGGTTTCGTCTCAGTTTTATCTCCGTTTTCTCCGTCTCAGTTTCATCTCTGTTTCGTCTCCAATAGCCATGGTTTTGATCTAATGATGATAATGACGTCGACGGTGATGATTTGTTGTTACCAGTGTTGTTGATGATGATGATGATTCCGATTTTGACTTTTATTTTGTTGTTGCTGATGATTTTTTATTCTGATTATGTTGCTGATAATGATTCTGATTTTAATTTTTATTTTGTTGATGATGATGATTTTAGATTCTGATTATGTTGATGATAATAATTCTGATTTTTTTAAAATGGATTATTATTATTATTATTATTATTATTATGATAAAAAAAAGTATTATAATTAATTAATATATTAACAATAATTATTATTAATAATAATTATTAACAATTTATTATTATTATGATAAAAAGAATTATTATTATTATTATTAATAAGTATCATCATTAATTAATATATTAACAATAATGTAAATAATAATATTATATTATTAACAATAATTAATAATAATAATAATTTTTGAATAAATAATCACAATAATTAAATACAAAAATAATAATTATGATAATAGTTAATTAAGGACTTTTTAGTAAATTGTAACAATATAACTCATTTCGATTCCGATTCTAAGCCAAAGTAAACACATTAATGCTGCGTTTACTTGTTAGTAATTGGAATAGATTGGAATCGGAATGAGCTGGAATAGGAATGAGAAATGAGAATCAGAATAAGTTGTTTACTTGAGCTATAGGAATCAGAATCAGAATAAGCTGGAATCTCATTGATGTGTTTACTTTATCTTGGAATCGGAATCGGAATAAACTGAATAGTTTCAAGTTATTAAAATGCCCTTGGTTGTTTTATTATAATAATAATAATAATAATAATAATTATTATTATTATTATTATTATTATTATTATTATTATTATTATAAAAATGATATTAATTAAACATAAAATTTAATAATAATAATAAAATTAATAATAATAAACGTTAATAATGATAATATTAATAAAAAATAATAATAACAATAATCAATAATTATTAAAATAATAAAGTTAATAATAATAATAATAATAATAATAATAATAATAATAATAATAATGAGGGCATTTTGAAAATATTGAAATATGAATGGGAGTAGAATTGGAAGTTCAGGGAATGTGAGTCCCATTCCCAAGCCCTCCCAAGGAAATTATAATTCCATGAATCAATCCCAAATTTGTGTGGGACTCATGAAACTCATTCCCATTCCCAACCTTAATTTGAAAAGTAAACAAGTTATTCATTCTGATTCCCCTATTCCGATTCCCATTTATGAAAAGTAAACACAACATAATAGCAATCAACTCATTCCGATTTCGATTCTTACAGTCCAAGTAAATAATTTATTTTTATTCACATTCCCCATTTTCATTTCAGCTCATTTTGATTTCAGCCCATTTCAATTTACATTTAGTAAACGCACCATACATAAATTTATTATTTCATAGATACCCTTCACCCCATTTTAAATAATACGAAAATTCTCATTCTCTCTCTCTCCCCCTCCCCCTCCCCCTCCCTCTCTCTCTCTCTCTCTCTCTTTAACTAGGAATTGTCTACAAGTAAAATGATGCAGCGCCAACTTTATTATCAAGTTGCAAGGTTAAAAACTAAAGTAAGGGTGATTATTGATTAGATATACAAAAAGTAAATCCAATCCTTTCAAACGAATGAAAATTCTATTAATCATATTGTAGTCTATAAATTTTACTAATGTTATGTTATTTTCTCCATGACTGGTTTGAGTGTGAATCCCACTCCACCATTATTTATTATCATATATAAGAAATTATTATTATTATTATTATTTTAAGGAAGGAAATGGTATAGTTAATGAATCTAAAGTTGTTCTATTCTACAACTCTTTAGCAAAATAGTAGCTCTAGATTGATTGCTCTGTACAAAATTTCTTAAAAAATGAGAAAGAAACACGTTAATGAATATGGAGATTTATTAGGAAGGGGTGAATTAAGGGTATCTATGACATTAAAATAAAGTTATTTCAAAACAGATTATTGGTTTAATTACTTATATGGGTTCTTTTAGGAAAGGGGTTTTATGAGAAATTTAAAGGGTGCCAATAGCTTGAGTCCAAAACAAATATGTAGTAAGCTGAGTATGTCATTGCATATTTACAGAATCTGAGATCCAACAGGCTGTGTATTGAGTTCTAAATGACCAAACGGATCGTGGATGTATTTGCAACCCAAAGCCATAAAAAAAGGGTTCTGTTATTCCGAAGCCCAAATCTTAGCAGTAGCATGTCAACTTTTATGCCCTTCTTAGTAATTAACTAAATCAAACAATTTAATTTAAAAATAAGTAGTATTAAGTGTTTAATCTATGAGGTAAAAATCTGGGGTCATAACAGTTCAACTCGTTCTGGAAGCCTTCATGGTTTACAGTTAATTCAGCTGCAACATTGTTCAACAAAATGAGTTGTTCAAAGCAATTAAGTGAAAATTCTGATAGCCATGGGAGCAATTCACAAATAACAGGTACACAACGTGCAGCCATTATATCTGTTTAGCGAGAAAATTAGTGATGGTTTCGTCATCTCAACATTCAAAATCCAATTCATACATCAAGACTACAGGCAGCTGACAGTATGGCGAAATTAACCAGATGTTTACCATGTAAAAACATTCGCATAAACGCAGAGAGAGAACATTGCCCTAGGCAGATAATTTTGATGAATAGGTTTAGAATTATTTATTCTAACAATGAGCAGAATTTGAAGTACAACGAACTCATTTCTAAGCACAATAAATTACAATCCAAAATAAACCAAACGATGAAACAACCAATGCATGGATCCTAATTACAACTCGCAGGAAGTCTAGGATTCACAACGAACCAGGAAAAGATAACATCAGAGCTTAATTCTTCACAGTTGTAACATGCTTCAGGAGCATTTGGACAACATCATATTGAATTTTCTCAGCCCCAGCCTTCAGATGATGAATTTTTGTCTCTGTTTCTTGTTCAAGCCTCTTCACATTCGCACCTGAATCTCCACTACTCTGTTTGTGAACACGCAATAAAGGAACAGTTAATACATTTATAAAAAGTTTATATTGACAAAATCATACTAGAACAGCAACAGGGCTTAGGAATTGCTGATGCTAATCAAGACAAATATCTTGTCAAAAATCTCGAGGGTTTACAGATTTTAATTTGACAATAACAAACTAGAGGACTACATGAATCTAAATGAATATCCCTAATTTCATATGAATAAGATTCAGCAGCACATGACTAACCTCTGCAAGTTTCCTCTGAAACTCACGCTCCACCTGAGCTCGATGTTCAGCAATTTCCCTTTCAGCCTCTTCTTTGGCTTGCCTCAGTCTAGCCATTTTTGCTAAAAGCGAAAAGAAAAAAAAGTAAAATATAATGTCAAATTTTTGGATTTAGTCAAAATAAATAAAAGAAAAACACTGTCTAAGACAAGGGATTTTGAGAAAATATATCACATAAGCTCAGATGTTTTGCAAACTATGTGGTTATGAAAAAGAAAAAATTGAACAGACAAATGATAGAACTAAAACTCTAAAAGAGATCAATACAAGCGATGCAGCAAAAATTTTGTTATAAAAAATAAAAAAGAACTCTAAATCACATTAATTGCGGAAGCAGTTTGCATGAATAGACACAGATCCATCAAAACACAGAAGGTTCGACAATTCAACAAGGATACGGATGGTATGATTACCGTTTCTGGCAGCAGCGACAATGTGTTGAGCTTCTTGTTCAGCAGCCAGCAATTGCTGAATTCCACCTTGACCCCTATTAGATGCCATGCTTTCCTGATTCTAGAACAAATTAAAGACCACGCAAACATAATCACACAAGAACATTCAATACAAACAACATATATAGCATTACCTAATACTCTTTGCACTATATATCTTTACTCAAACAGACCTAAATGTTCAGTAAAACCAAAGTAAATCGATAGCCATATTTCAATTTTCTTAGGAATTTTAACTTGACACTTTTTCCCCGCTCAATTTAGGGTACCAAATAGACATCTTTGCAGATCCAAATTACTAATTAATATAAATTTTTACCGATACATAACAGAAATTTAAAATTTCAAATAAAGGAAGAACTTTTAGATCGAAACTAGCAACGTTTAGATAGATGTAATTGGGCCAAAAAAAAAAACAGATCAATAGAGACCGAGCAGAAAAATAGGAATTTGTTGCAAATAGATCAGATCTGGAGTAAAGGGTTGACGTAATATCAATTGTAAAGATTGTATAGTAGAGGAAATTAGAGAGACTTGTTACGTACCTGTTGAGACTTGCTTGCAGCCAAGATTCAGTGAAAAGCGGGTACCAGAGACCTTTTCTTCGCCAATTTAATAAAATTATAGGAACAGAATGACCCGATCCGACCCCGCTACAATTTTTCGGGGCCAATTTTTTTTTCTAGAAAAACGGTGTCGTCAGGCTTTTCGCAAAAATCAATTTTTACAGTTTTTATTTAGGAAAATTATCATTCGTATACTTTTAATTTGCACCGTTATAAAAAATATTATAAAATTTTAAAAATGTATCATTCGTCTACTCTTAGATTACAAAATATATCTCCCAACCATTATTCCATCAGTTGTCGTTTATAACTTAACGGAATTGCAATGAATCGACGATATTGTCCTTGAAAATTAAATAAAAAATTATTAGTCATATATCCTAAATTTGCTCCGTTATCAAATATACTACAATACTTTGAAGATGTATCAATTGTCCATCCTAAGTTAACAAAAGCTATCTATCGACCACTAATTCGTTAGTTACTGTTTGTAAGTTAACAGTATTGTGATAAAATGATGATTTTACACTTGAGACTTAAATTAAAGTAAAAATATATAATTAAAATTTTAAATTAAGTTCAGTTAAAATAAAAAAAATCCTTTTTAAATTAAATTTTAAATGATTAATAGGAATGAATTTTTTTATTTATAAACAGAGAAATCCCTTATTGTATGCATATGCAAACTATAGTATCCTAAAAATACATTGAAGGGGAAAATGGGTAGGATCACAAACAGATAATACTCAATATTTTTCTATCATTCCCTTAAACAATACTACACTAACCTACAATAACTTAACAAGAATTTCAAGTGCAACAAAGTATAACTCCAAATACTATAAGAAACAATAGAGGAAATAACCAAATTAATGTGGACACTTTGTAAATACTGTCACCATCTCATCGAAGAAGTTTATGTGTGTCATATAGCAAACTCAAATTCAATCAAATTCGAGTTAAAGCTTGAACCGGTCACAAAGTAACAGATCCAGGGCATGAGTTGTGGGCTGCGTCAGTGGCTGTGGATTGCCTCTACATCTGTTGAGTTGTCTCCAATCGTTAGTGCTGTCGGCTGTTGCTTTGGTTTTGAATTGTGTGTGTGAAGAGGAGAAGAAAAGAAGCGAAGAAGAGGAGAAGAGAGTCGTTTTTTTGGTGAAATGAAACGACATGTCATTTTTTTTTTGCTAACTATAAGACGATATGTCGTTTATTTTAGTTATGACATGTCTTTTTAATGAACGACATGTCGTTTGTTTTATTTATTATTGGATGACATATAGCTTTTATATAGACGACATATCGTTTTTATGAGGGCTTCTTCTATATTAAAAGATCAAATTATCCTTAAGACGTCATCAATTACAAACGGCAACTAACGGATTAGTGGTCGGCAGATAGTTTTTGTTACTTTAGGGTAGATGAATGATACACCCTTAAAGTTTTGTAGTATTTTTGATAACTGTGTAAACTAAGGGTATACGAATGATAATTTTCCTTATATTTATAATTTTATTTATTAAAATCATGAAATCATTTATTATTTAATAAATTATAAATATAAAACAATTATAATTTTTTTAAACTAAGATTAAATTAATTTTAAAAAATCTATGCTAATAAAATAATTATAACATTTTCTGTTTACTTTTTATTTAAAAAAAAATTTATAAATATACTTTATCCCACGTGCTATTGATGGCTTACGGGCCGCTTGCTAGCCCACCAATAAAGCGTGCTTATAATCTACTTTTAAGACCTGCGTGCCTAAAATTTTAAACCGTATCCAATCCATATGTGTGCCATACCCATTTCCGTACCACGTAACACCCGGCCACTGACCATTTTTATATGTATCACACAAAGCACTCATTATTAATTTTCCAAAATAAAATTACGAGTACACAATCCCAAACAGTAAAGTGAAAGAAAAGCAGAGCTGAATACAACTTTTGGGCGCATTTAAAACAAGTGCCTGCAAGGCTGCAAGCAAGTAAAAGAAACAGAGAGACAATCTCACCACCCCTACTAAATACTAATGCATATATAATAATGGACAAATTTCCATAGTCCCGAAGCCGCTTGACAGCCATTAATTAATCCTCCATTAATTATTTAAAAATTAATTAAATTTTGGAGGAGCTTCTGAGGGATCCAAGAGCTTTAGCAGCAGATGCTCTGAGGATGTATTGGTGGTAAAATGCAGCAATTGCAGCACCGATGAACGGCCCAACCCAGAAAATCCACTGCAACAAATAGAAAAAATAAACTTTGTATTAGCATAAGAAGAAATAGGATTAGAGAGAAAATTAGAATCAAATTAAGTTGGTGCATACTTGATCATCCCAAGCCTTGTCCTTGTTGTAAATCACTGCAGGTCCAAAACTTCTAGCAGGGTTGATACCAGTTCCAGTGACTGGGATCGTAGCCAAGTGAGCCATGAACACAGCAAATCCAATTTGTAATGGTGCCAAGACCTTTCAATTCAAACACATAAAATCAATCAATCAATCATTCACCCAGATTTTGGTAAATTTTCTGTTATATCGTAGATCAAATGAAGCATAAGAAATGGTGATAACTTACAGGAACATGGGAGTCCCTAGCATTTCTCTTGGGATCAGTGGCAGAGAAAACAGTGTAGACAAGTACAAAGGTACCAATGATCTCAGCACCCAATCCAGTGCCAGTGCTGTACCCATCAGCGAGCTCATTGGCTCCACCGCCGTATCTTGTGTAGTAAGACTTCTGGAAAGCCTTAACGAGCCCGCAGCCACATATGGCTCCCAAACACTGAGCCACCATGTACATTATGGCTCGCACCAGTGACACCTTCCTGGCCAAGAACAGCCCAAATGTCACCGCCGGGTTAATGTGTCCACCTGCGCGTACAATTTTATCAAACACCTTTGAGAAGTGAACATACATGCATATACGGCAACAAAAAATATCAAACACTTTTAGACTTACTTACCAGAGATACCAGCAGTGCAGTAAACAAGAACAAAGATCATGCCGCCAAAGGCCCAAGCGATGCCAAGAATGCCAACACCACCGCAACCGTCACCGCCGTTGTTGGCGTCAGTCTGGTTCTTGTAACCAATCACTGTCAGCACAGTGATGTACAAAAACAAGAGCGTGGCAATGAACTCAGATATAATAGCCCTGTAAAACGACCACCGGGTGAGCTCCTCTGCGTCGATCAATGGGGCTGGCGGAGGGTCGTGGTAATCCTTAGCATCTCCACCAACATCAATGTCCTTAGCATCTTCACCAACCTCATTGTCCTTGGCCATTGCTAGAGATTTTTCTTCACTGAGAATTTTAAGAGTTATTCCAGAGAAGAGAGAGATGTATGGACTTTGTTAAGTGATGAAGATGACTGAAGAAGGGGAGGGTATTTATGGGGGAGTTTAAAGAGATGATTGAGTATTAATTTAACATAGTATTGCCGCCCCATCTAGCTAATATTTTGGTGTCTTTAATTTTCTTAGCCCCACCAAACACATATTTGCGGGTTCTATTCTGGCTTTTTATAATTTGGCTAAACTAAAGTTGATGATGAAGAGTTTCGAGTATGATCTAATTCTAACAAAGTACTAGAGGCCATGAATGTTATTTAAAAATCTTAATGGATTTCACTTTTGAGAAAAAAGTGTACGTAGTAATTAAGTAATTTAAGTGTTACGATGAACATGATCATGTTTCTATCTCTAATGATATATTGGATATTATTTTGTCGTTGTTAAAACATGCTTAGCTAGTTTCTTATTAAAGCAAACTTGATGTACTGGGCATTAATGGTTAATTTACTTAGTAATACTTGTTGCAATTATACAGTAGTACTTGTATCAATATTAGAGGCAGAGATCCTGTGACTAGAGGTATAAAAAGTAAAAGAATATGTACCAAAATGTATCCAAATACTCAAAAACAAATATTTTATTTTAAAAACGTATCAAAGTTGTTTGCTTTAAAGAACAAAAAAGAAAAATGTTTTACCCCATTTTCCTTTTTTTTATGATAATGAAAGATAATGGTAAAGCCTTCAAAAGAATAGGAGCCGACAGCCAAGTGTGACATTTTCACAAAGGCAAAGCTTAGAGGGAAATTTACAAAAATAACCAAAAAACTTTAGCCTCTTTCACAACTAATCACCCAAACTTTTTTTTATCATAATTAGCCAAACATCTGAATTTTGGACCAAAGTGTCCTCAGTAGTTTCATCAAATTTACAAACACATGCCATTCTTGCAAAATCCAGGAGGAATTAATACTCAAAACACTCTCTACACCTTTAACACTAACAAATGATCAAACATTCATCACTCTCAACAAATCAACGAATCTCATCAACAAGTTTTACACAACTGAAGATATAATAATCAATTATAGAGCTTGAGGAGGTTAGTGTTTGTTTTTATAGCATAATATAATGAATGCGACATTAAGTTTACGATTTAAGTTCAAAATTTATGTGTATTTTGTTGCAAATATTGTTATTTTCCATTATAAAAACAATGTGACTTGTTAAAATACTTAGCTTAAGTTGAGAAATCATTGAAAAACTCAACACCCGAGCAAAAAATGAAACCTATGATAAGTGGGACAGGCAGAGCTTAGTGCGACAGGCAGTGGGACAGGTGTCGCACATAAACAACATGCAGAGCTTAGTGCGACAGGCAGTGAGACAGGTGCCTGTCGCACATAAATAACATGTAGAGATTAGTGCGACAGGCAGTGGGACAGGTGCCTGTCGCACATAAACACAGTGGGACTTATGTGCGACAGGCACCTGTCCCACTGCCTGTCGCACTAAGCGCTGCCTGTTCCATTTATTCAAAATTTATCGGGTAAATTACGGAGGTCATAACTTATGATACGTACGTCCATTTTAGACGTACAATATACCGTTTCGAAGCTTGTGATGAGACGAATCAAAACCTAGAATTTCTTTCTCTATTATACCTTAAAAAAAATTATAGTTGTATTTAAGTGCAACATGCACTAGTGGGACAGGTGCCTGTCGCACATAAGTAGCACTGTATTTATGTGCGACAGGCACCTGTCCCACTGCTAGTCGCACATACTATTGCCTGTCTCACTTGAATAAAATGTGTTGGGTAACTTTCGGAGGTCATAACTTAAGGTATATGCGGCCGTTTTAGGCGTATAATATACCTTTTCGAAGCTTGCGATGAGACGAATTATTTCCAAAATTATTTACACCATTATGCCTTGAAAGAAAACAAAAAATTTAACTGTAATTACGTGCACACATAAAGTTGTATGTCACACGAATTGCGGTTGTTCACATTACCAGGTTTTGTAGCTTGTAATCATTTTTTTGTTCACATAAAATTATTTAGAAATGGACCGATCAATCCTATTCATCCGTCGAATGATATAATCGTAATGATACTTTGTCCTTGACTATTACCAAAAAATATAAAATATAAAATGAGTCGTATATATAAGAATGATTTATACGTAAAGAGCTCAGAATAATAAATTAAATTACAAGTAACCTCTGAATCCTCCACGTCATCGGAATTGGGTGCTTGTTTGTGATTGTCATCTGCAGAAGGCTCATCTTCAACAGAAGTCTGCTTCTCTTGTGTAGGGCTCACGGTGTCGTGATGCACCGCTATTTCCCTTGTAATGTGCAGCTCGTTGATTGAAGGTTGATGCTGTACCAAGTAAAATTAAACTAATGAGCCAAAAATCTCGAGTTTCAAAAATTCACAATTACCATAGTGTTATGATACTGAGATAACGATACTCACATTACGGACCCAACTGGGGATATATGGCACGTATTTCTCCACAGTCTTCCAATATTTTTTGTCTTTCTCCTTCGAGTTTGGCTGGAAAGTTTGTAAAACGTTCCCCTGCAAAAAGAATAAAAAACGGTTGTTAGTCTAATAATCCAGTATTTAGTAATATGAAAGTAGCATTATACACACACACACACATATATATATATATTACTTACAAGACGAGAATTGTCATTGAAAAACGAATAAACTTCACCAAAGTTTATTTTAGAAGAGGTGATGGGCTTCCACTTAACGATTCGGGGAATCTTCTTTTTCGTTTTGCAGACCCACTCTGACGGCAGCCCGTCAATCGACTCAAAAATCCAGGCCTGCTCGAACGAAAGTTACAATATCATAAAACCAATCATTATGTATTATTCATTATTACAAAACTAAGTGATCATAAAAAATTATTCAACACACCTGAACAACGGACGTAAAGCCATAAATATTGTACTTTTCAATCTTGTGCTTCGGATTTTCCTGGCGAGTCTTCTTAAATTTCTCGCTGTTACCGTTCAATGCATTGTCAAGACTGTCGTATATTATTTCCCACGACATACAACCCCACAGACGACTTCGGAAGTGATCTATGTCATCTACTTGGTCAAGCAATGAGAAATTGATTTGGTAATGTTCTTTTCTTGCATATGGTACACGGTCTGCAAAATAAAATAGCGCGATCTTTATCGCATCAATGTCTTCCATAGCCTCGAAGTCCAAGTCCGCAAATCTTGACTCAAATTGCCCAAGATTCAACTTGCGAAACAAATCATCAAAATACCTATTAAGTAACCTATTAGGGGTTTTTTGGTGTTTGGGTACAGCATCTCGACCATATGAAAGTCCCGTTACTAGACACCACTCTCCAACTGATAACCGTATCAAATGCTCACCAACTTGAAACCACAGCTGATCTTTTTCTTTACTTTGTCCATGAGCCACTTGCCTAAGCAACACATTATGCACAAGAACACCACTGAATGGAAAGCTTTGCAATTCCATGAAATGCCCAAAAATGTCTTCCTTAAACATTTTCAACTGCCGCTTTGTTAATTTTTTCTGATGGTTTTCACAACTGTTTCTACTTTGCACATACTCGTAATGTGCCCAGGCAAGTGATCGCCATAAGGTAACTTCATCATGCCCGGTTTAATCCTCGGTCTCGGTGGATTATCTCCTGCTATTTTCAATTTTGCCATGTATCTAATACAAATCATATAATTAAATTGTTATGTTAATGAATTAAATGTAATAGCCTAATAAATTTAACAAGAACACAGAAAAAATATAGGGACAGAAAACTTGGGATGGGACTGTCTTTACCTGTCGCACACATGATGGTGCGATAGGTACCTTATCGTACACAAAGACAGTAGCTACGAATACTGCATTAAGTGCGACAGGGTGCCTGTCGCACCATATGAGTACGTCAGGGTGCCTGTCGCACCACATGAGTACGTCAGGGTGCCTGTCGCACTTAAAAGAAATGTGCATCGCTATTGCCTTTGAGTGTGACAGGCACCCTGTCGCACTCAAAGGCAGCGAGCAGCATCACTACTTGCGAGTGCGACAGGAACCGTGTCGCACTCAAAGGTAGTGAGCAGCATCACTACTTGCAAGTGCGACAGGAACCGTATCGTGCCTGTCGCACTTAGAGGAAGTATGCATCAATACTGCCTTTGAGTGCGACAGGAACCGTGTCCCACCAAAGATGGTGCGACTCGGTGTCTGTCGCACTCGCAAGAAGTGGTGCAGCTCACTGCCTCAAAGATGCAACAGGCTGCCTGTCGCATCTTTGAGCGCGCGCGCGCTAGGCTGTCGCATGCACAGTACGCGCTGTGCTAGGCTGTCGAACACACAGCCCTAAGCGCGCGCCTTGCGTGCGACAACCTAGCACCGGGCCCGCTGTGCGTGCGATAGCCTAGCGTGCGCGACCTGTGCGTGCGACAGCCTAGCACCGTGGGCTGTGTGCACTACCATCTCGCACCAAAACACCATTCCCAACACATACAAACACACTACGCCTAGCATAAATTTTCTATAAGAAATTTCATCAAACACATAATATGCACTAGTTGTAACTCATCATTTTTGCTAAGTTTCATTTCAGTAATCCCTCTAACAGCCTATAAGAATCTAAAATCCCAATCAAATTCATTCAAATCATGCAAAAAATCAAGTTACCTTACCTAGGGTTTTGTTGAGTGCTAGAAAGTGTGTATTTATATAGGATAAAATCATCATGTTACACTTTAAGTCTCACTAACATCCCTACTTTTATGTATTTAAGTCCCTTGCACTTTAATTGTTTGTATGTTATTATAATTTAAGTATTTTATGCATTTCAGGGAAATTCTGGCCATTTCACAATTAACGAGAAATCGGACAGTAAAACGAACAACATTTTTGAACTCATGACAGTCGAAAACCTTAGGAGGAGCATAAAAAGAAAAATGTCACTGTTCATGTATACGGTACTGTTCACGTATATGGTACTGTTCACATATACATCACTGTTCATGTACGGTACTATTCACACATACGTACGATGACGTGGCATTGACCGATGACGTGTCATTGACTGGTGACATGGCAGCATTTGATTGGACGAATGATGTGGTATTGACTGCTTATGTGGCATTGACTGATGATGTGGCGCTGACCGATGACGTGGCAGTATATGATTGGACCGAAAAAATGAGCTTACGATAGAAGCAATGCACTTGATCAAGATTGGTTGACTTTACCGTTGACCGATGACGTGGCAGCAAGTCATTGGATGCGAAAATTATCTTAAGTTACATGCGACACACTGAATCACAGTCGCTGATGATGTGTTCAAAGCAATCAGAGCTTGCCACGTGGCGCAATCCGGAGCGTCCGAATTGATTTCATCCAATGGCCATGATTTACTCATTGTATCTATAAAAGGAGGGCTCCCCCCCTAATTTGACACCCCTGAATCCATTTTTGAGCTTAGTTTTGTAAAATTCTCTCTCTTTCTTGTATTTCTACGTATTTTAATTTAATATCCATTTTACCCCTAGTTCAAATAATGAGTAGCTAATTTTCTTTCAAGCTTGGGTTGAAGGTGAAGTCTCAACATGTTCCATGGGCTAATTTGATAAATTTACTTTCTTTGCCCCTCTAATTTATGTGGCTGTTTTGACTTTTCGTCGACAGATAGTAATAATCTTGTCTAGATTTTGTACCGGTGCTACCGTCTCCCTAGTGCAAGATTATTATTGTCTGGCACGATAAGTGCTTGATACCATATTTATTAGAGTGTGGCTCATGAGGAGTGGAAATCCCCCTCATGATTTAATTGGCACTAATAAGGAATATTAAGCCCATGGTGCATGTTGATGCAGATCCGGATACCCAAGCACTTTATTCACATAGTTTAATCTCCAATTTAATTCCGCCATTTTAATTTTAATTTTATAATATTTCAAATCATCTCCACAACAAATCCAAGTTACCCAATTAGAAAATTAACCCTACACCAAATTAAAATCCACCTCCTCGTGGGATCGACACTTGTCACCATTAATCTATACTACAATAGATTCGTGCGCTTGCGAGTTCATTAAAATTTGCACAACAGGTTTCGTCCACCGTCGATTGCAGAGGGAATTTTCGGGTGTGGGAGTTGATCGCTGAGGGTATTTTGGGGCAAAAAAAATTTTTGTGGCTAATCATGATAAAATAAAGTTTGGGTGGTTAGTTGTGAAAGAGGCTAAAATATTTTGGTTATTTTTGTCTATTTCCCAAGCTTAGAGGACTTGGGATAATAAAAGAACTGTCAAAGCGACGTCGTTGTCGTCCGTATTGATTGTTATTCCAAATTTATGGGTCCTGATTTGACACGTGTATCTAAACTTGGCTGACGGGCCCATCCGTCAGATGAATATGATGAGCTCGTGACGTTCGTGAACAAATCGACCAGCCTCCATCCATCATTCATTCAGTAATCAGCACCCGTCGCCGTCCATCCAACTCAATTCGCAACCACTCACGTCCTGCCACGTTTCGTTGTCACAACAGGCGCTACCATTCATTGTTTTTATTTGATCAATTGTTTATATTTGAAGCAATTAGATCTAAAGATGGACAATGGGCCCAGAGGCAGGCACGGCACAGTACAACGCAAACACATTTTAGTAATACACGCGGTACAGTACGGCTGCACGTGGATCGGGCTAGGCTTAGAGTTTTAGGTACGTGGGCCTTAAAAGCACAATACAATTAGAGATAAGCTTAAGCACGTGAAAAAATAAGTAATAAGCACGCTTCATTGGTGGGTTAGCGCGCCGCCCGTGTGCCGACAATAATACGTGGGCCAAAGTATATTTGTAAAAATTTTTTAATAAAAAATAAACATGAAATGTTATGATTTTACAAATAACTTGAAATAAAAATTTTTAATATATTTATTAGCATAGATTTTTTAAAATTAATTCAGTCTTAGTTTAAAAAAATATATTCTAATTTTTTTCTATTTATAATTTTTTAAATGAATAAATTATTTCATTATTTTAATAAATAACATTATAAATATCATGATTTTATAAATCATAAATCTAAACTTTTACAACTTTAAAATTTGTTGGAGTGCATTTTATGCACTAGTTTTGCATTGTTTATTCCCCCTAATATCGATGTTTTGCACTTAATAATAGTGATTTACTTGTGCTTTATTTTTGTAGGTGCAATTCTATTGATTGGTGCTAAATTGAGCTAAAAGATGATGTTTGAGGAGGAATTGTCTTTATAGAGAAATTCTGAGCTTCAGAAGAAGTTTGTTGATAAGGCGTGTGCGCGTGCTGTCAACTGAGAACCTACAGTTTTTATTTTGACGTGTTTTGTTTTTTTGGTTATTTTTGTAATTTTGAATTAAATCTTTAGATAATATTTTAGATATTAGTATTTTGATTTTTTGGAAAACTATAAGAGCAAAAACATGTGAATTACAAAAAGGGGGAGAATGCAATTGAAGACAAAAAAAATCCTAGAAGAATCTTTTCTCTCTTCTCCATGAGTAACTAAACTCATTTTTCTGGTTGAGGATTAATGAAGTTTTGATTCATCATTACTGTGAGATCTTTCTTATGCTTTAATTGTTTTATTGCTTTTAGGGTATTTGTTTATTCTCTGAATTAGTGTCATGATTATGTTTGTTAATTAGATAATTGGCCACTATTAAATTATCAACTTAATCTATTGCTAATTGAAAGATTCATAGTATGAAGATTTTGATGTTTGTGCAAATAGCATAGCAATGCGTTGTGTTATGAGAATAAACAATCTAATTTAAATGAATCATCATATGTGTTGATTAGGATTTTGGTCTCTCTAGTTTTTCAGGCTGTCAATTGATTAAATCCTATGATTGTATCTAGGGTTGTCTATTGATTAGGAAAATAATCAACGGTGGTACCTTGATTATCAACTAGTTAAGGAGAGATTGGCTATCAGAGGGGCTCAGTAGCTATAACCGGTCTATTCATAAGTAATAATGATTTTTTAATTTGTATTAATGATCAGTAATCGATTCAAAGTTGAGTTAATTCCTTTAACCAGAGTTTGCCCATTTTGAATTACCATTTTTAATTTGCATTCTTATTATTTTTATTTGATTTTTATTATTGTCAAAAATCCCCTAATTTTTTATTTTCATTGTAAAAGGATTTAATAATTACGGATCTCTGTGGACACGACCCTGCTCAATCACTATACACTAACTTGTTTAGAGTATGTTTTTATATTTGCTGGCTTCGACATCCATCAATATTTCATTTATAAAATCATAAAGTAGCCAAAAGAGATATGTTTCGTAGTTGTGACTTGTGGCTTTTTATACCTGATACCTCGTAGTTGTGACTTCTTGTAATCGTTACTCTAGGATTGTAATTTTAATTTTTATTAATCATTAATTCATTACTAAGACCTATGGAATTAGACTTATGTATTATTGTTTTATAACTGGTTATTGCAAAATTAGACAATATAGTTGTGTAATTGTGTTAATGTCTTAATTAAATGTTAATTGTTCCCTTAAAAATAATAATTCCCTTAATAAAAATATTATTATTATTATTATTATTATTATTTGTAATTGCATGGGCTAATGGGCTTGAAGAAATGGCACGTGTATTTAAAAAAGCAAGCAAGACACATAGGCTTTTTCAAGCACGCTATTAAAAAAAAAAAGGTTGCGGGCTATTTTTTGGCACGGCTCAAGCACGGCACGCATAGGCTTAGGCCGTGGGCTGTGCCGGTCTTAAGGGAAAAAAATTTAGGCACGGCATGGCGCAATATGTTGGTGGGCTGTGTCGTGCCGGCCCATGGGCCCTTGTGGGTCTAACTTTCACGGGTCGTGCCGTTCTTTAATCAGATCTAGTGGGATGGAGCCACGCATGTTATGGTGTGCGATTGAGTGTACGGTGAGCTCCCATTGAGAAGCTTTGTTGTGGAGCTTACATCTCTCAATGAATGCTTGCCACATGCATAGTCGGGGACCATGATATACGTGACTACTCACACTAGATTTGATCCCTATATTTCAGAGTTGGAAATTTGGAGTCTTCATTGGCTTCGGGTTTCAACTAACAATACTTGTGTTCGCCACATGCATAGTCTCAAAGACGATCACTTTTGCGATCATTTATCAAAATTAAATTCATACGGTTGATAATGTGAAATGTATATGGATTAGATGCATAGACAAAGCATGCATTGATATTTATTGTAAAGCATGCATTAGAATAAATGCATGACTTGTGAAATGGATTAAATGCATGAATAAAGCATGCATTTGTTGACTTTTGAAGCCATCAATTGGTTAAAAAAAGGGCTTGCATTGAAGAGCATTGTGTCACAAGCCGCTCAAATCTCCTGCAAACGGAGGCTAATTTGGCGTACACGAGTACGCTTAGTAAAATTCTTTGTAGAGGCTAGGTGTATTTAGAAGGGGTTTGTTAAGTGTTCACATGGGATATGCTCAACAGGGTGCGCTCAACACTGGGCTACCTCACATAACTAGCCTGTCAGGGTGCGCTTAGCATGGATGCACTTAGTAATTGGGCTGTCCAAGGCGTGTGCGCTTAGCAATCCGGCCCGCATTCTAGAATTCTCTACAATTGTAAATAGCCTAGATTTTTCTAGACTTTAGCACTTTAGCCCTAAGTGATATTTGTGCAAGTTGCCAACTTGCTAGAACATTCTACACATAGGCCCCCAACAACTATAAATAGGGGTACTCACCACCATTTTGCACACCACATTCCAGCACACACAGCACACCACACACAACACACAAGCTCTTGTAAAGCTCTCTTGTAATCAATTTCTTTCAAGTAATAAAATTATATTTGGCCATATTGCTCTTGCTTCTCTCTAGCATCCTTGCAAGTATTCTTGCCTAGATAGCTTGAGAAGTTCTTAAGGCTCATTTAGCTAGCAACTTGTGTGCTAGAAGTTGCTTAAGTGCCACACAGGTTTGTTATGCGCAAAACTCATCTCGTGACAAGTGGTATCAGAGCCAAGGTTTGCACCTACGCAAACTAGTTCACGAGCAATGGCCAATTTGCCAATCTCTAGCATTACACAAGAGGGCGTACTGGGTGTGGATCCGCCAGAACAAACTCGTGGCCATGAGGAGGGACGCGCACAAGGAAAGTCTCTCGGAAAGTCCAAGGCCGCCTCCGTCGATGCCTTGGAGCCTCGATTGGCCACGCTCGAACATCCAGGTCTCGTGGGCGAATATGCCGACTTCACTGTCGCAACCAAAGCCCTTATCCATGACTAAACCAACACCCTTCGAGGGGCGTTTCAAGCATTCGGAGATGAGCTGCTGCAATTGCATAGCTTCATGCAAAGCGAGCTACAAGCAATCCGTGCGGAGGTGGAGGAAGTCTGCTCGGATGGGGCTAGGCACCAGCGCACACTCACATCCAGCCCAGCTTCCTCAAGCTCGAGTGATACGTGACGTATCGATGTGCCAAAGCTCGACACCTACGACGGCACACGCAATGCCATTGGACAACTTCCTCTTTAGGCTAGGACAATACTTTGATGCCATGGGCGTACGAGATGAGGCGTCAAAGGTGAGCACTGTACCCACATACCTACGAGGAGCAACATAACTATGGTGGTGGTGGAAGCATGGCGAGATGGGCAAGGGCATTTGCATCATTGACACATGGGCATATTTCAAACAAAAGCTCCGCAAGTAGTTTGCCCCAAGCAATGCAGAGAAGGAAGCACGAGGGCACCTACGTCGCCTTAAGTAAACGGGTAGCGTTCGCGATTGCATCAATGAGTTCACTACTCTTATGCTTGAAATAAGCGACATGTCCGACAATGACTCCCTATTCTACTTCCAAGATGGCCTCAAAGATTGGGCCAAGGCTGATCTAGATAGACGAGGCGTTCAATCTCTCGATGACGCCATCGCTATTGCAGAATCACTTGCCGATTACTCTGCCCAGCCCAAGGACAAGAGGCCTAACCAAGGCAAAGGTTGGGGAGAGAGTCGAAAGGACAAAGGCATAATCGCAAGGAGTGGGGGCAGAAAAAGCCTCTTAGCGATAAGACGGGGCAAAATAAAGCGAAAGGAAAGAGTCAGCTGTCCAAGCCTTGCATCCCATGCTTCATATGCAACGATCCACATTGGATACGCGACTGTCCAGAAAAAAAGTCGCTTAATGCCCTCACTGCCCAGCTCAAGGGCAATTCCACACCAATAACAGAGGAACCCCAGCCTAGCATGGGTTCGCTCCAGCACCTCGGTGCACTCAAGAGCCAGCGCCAGCATCTACAAGAAAAAGGCTCATGTACGTGAGTGCGCTCATCACTGGCCAAGCAGTGCGTACGCTGGTAGACACTAGAGCGACGCACAACTTCATTTCGAAAGACGAGGCCAAGCACCTAGACCTCAAAGTGACCAAAGAAGGAGACAGCATGAAGGCGGTGAACTCACCTGCCAAGCCCATTGAGGGTACCACACAAGGCGTGTACACGACGCTCAGGACGTGGAGCGGAAAGCTCGACTTCTCCATCGTGCTAATGGACGACTTCAAGATGGTCCTCAGCATGGAATTCTTCAATCGAGTCTATGTCTTCTCGTTACCAACCACAAACTCCCTAAGCATCCTCGACGGGAGTATGGCATGTATGGTTCCTATGGAACATGCTAAGTACGAGGAGAAGACACTTTCAGCTATACAATTCAAGAAGGCGTTCAAGAAGGACCCAAGCTTCTTGGTCTCCATTTGCGAGCTGAACGAGGGAGAAAATTATGGAGATGCTCCAACCCAAGTCCCTCAACTCATACAAGGAGTCCTCGATGAGTTCAAGGATGTCCTGCCTCCGAAGCTTCCAAAGAAGCTCCCACTTAGATGAGAGATGGATCATGAGATCGAGTTGGAGCAAGGCGCTAAACCTCCAGTCTTAGCGTCCTATCGTATGGCACCACCCGAGCTCGAGGAGTTGCGGAAATAACTCAAAGACTTGTTGGACTCAGGCTACATCCGCCCATCTAAGGTTCCATTCGGTGCACCCGTGCTCTTTCAAAAGAAGAAAAACGGCTCGCTACGGATGTGCATCGACTATAGAGCACGTAACAAGATTACTATCAAGAACAAGTATCCAATTCCTATGATAGCGGATCTTTTCGATCAGCTTGGCAAGGCGTGGTACTTCACCAAGCTCGACTTATAATCCGGGTACTACCAAGTGCACATCGCCAAGGGAGATGAGCCAAAAACAACGTACGTGATCAGGTACGGTTCTTTTGAATTCCTTGTCATGCCTTTTGGTCTCACCAATGCAACGGCCACATTTTGCACCCTTATGAACAAAGTTCTCCAACCGTTCCTCGATCGCTTTGTCGTGGTGTATAGCGCCACACCTGAGGAGCACGCCCAACATTTGCGTCAAGTCCTCCATGTACTCTGAGAGAACGAACTCTACCTCAAGTTGGAGAAGTGCTCATTCGTACAACGGGAGGTAGAGTTCCTCGGACACAAGATAGAAGACGAGAAACTCATGATGGAGAATGCCAAGGTGAAGGACATCCTCGAATGGGAACCTCCCACCAAGGTACCTGAAATACGATCATTCATTGGATTGGTGAATTACTACCGTCGCTTCATCAAGGGCTACTCAGCCAAGGCGGCACCCTTGACGGATTTACTCAAGAAGAATCGGATTTGGCATTGGCTCGAAGAGTGCCAACACACATACGAAGAGTTGAAGAAGGCAATCTCCGAGGAACCTGTCCTCACTCTTCCGGACCACACCAAGCCGTTTGAAGTCCACACGGATGCCTCTGACTTTGCCATCAGTGGAGTACTTATGCAAGAAGGCCATCCTATAGCGTACGAAAGTCGAAAACTAAATGAAATAGAGTGCCGTTACACCGTACAAGAGAAGGAAATAACCGCTATTATCCATTACCTATGAGTGTGGCAACACTACTTGCTTAGCTCACACTTCGTGATCTTAACAGACAATATAGCCACAAGCTACTTATGATGTAAAAGAAGTTGAGCCCCAAGCAAATAAGGTGGGAAGACTTTCTTGTGGAATTCGACTATTGGTTCGAATACAAGCCGGGAAAGCCAACGCGTTGCAGACTCACTAAGTCACAAGGTGGAGTTGGCAACGCTAAGCATGAGCCAACTAAAGTCCGACCTTGTCACACGCATAAAGGAAGGTCTCGAACAAGACCCTCTTGCAAAAGACTTGTTGGGGGAAGTGCTCGAGGGTAAGACAAGGCGATTTTGGCAAGAGGAAGGCATCCTCCTCACCAAAGAAGATTGGCTATTTGTGCCTAGGTGGGGAAACTTACGCAAAGAAGTCATTAAGGAGTGCCACGACTCAAAATGGACTGGTCACCCTGGAGTAGAGCGCACAACCGCACTAGTCTAAGCCTCGTACTTTTGGCCACACATGAGAGAGGATATCGAGGCCTACGTACAGACTTGTCTTGTGTGCCAACAAGACAAAGTGGATCACCAACTTCCGGCAGGATTGTTGGAGCCATTCCCACTAGCATCAAGGCCATGGGAGAGTGTCTCTATGGACTTCATAACGATTGCAAAGCGAACGAAGCTGCCCGTCTCTTCATCAAGCATATAGTAAAGCTTTGGGGAGTTCTAAAAAGTATTGTGAGCGATCGATCCGCACGGTTCACAGGGCGCTTTTGGACAGAACTCTTCAAGGGGTTAGGAACCGACCTCAAGTTCTCAACAAGTTTCCATTCACAAACGGATGGGCAGACCGAGCGGATCAATAGTCTTCTTGAGATGTACTTAAGGCATTACGTGAGCGCTCACCAGCGACATTGGGCCAAGTTGCTGGATGTTGCCCATTTTTCATATGACCTACAACGGAGCGAGGCTACAGGTAAGACTTCGTTTGAGATTATCGTGGGATTCCAGCCCATTACGCCTAATGCCATAGCCTCGACATATGGGTAAAAAAGCCCAGCGGCTCACAAGCTCAGCCGCGAATGGTATGGGGAAGCGGACATCACGCGAGCTTAATTAGACAAAGCCGTACGGAAGATGAAAAAGTAGGCTGATACAAGGAGACGCCATGTCGAATACAAGGAAGGCGACCAAGTCATGATCAAGCTCCAGCCCCAATAGTTCAAGACTTTGCAGAAAGTCCACAAGGTGCTAGTACGAAGATACAAAGAGCCATTCCGAGTAGTACGGCGTGTGGGTAACGTCTCATACCAACTCTAGCTTCCACCAAGACTCAAAATCCATTCGGTCTTCCACGTGAGCCTCCTCAAGCCTTATCACGGAGACAAGGGAGACCCAAGCCGCAGAGAATCAAGTCGTGCCTAACAGCTATTGTCACCGCATCTGACAAGGATGTAGAGTACATCATCACAGATCGAGTGAAGCGAAGAAGGGGTGTACCGTACTTGGTGAAGTGGAAGAACCTCCCCGAGAGCGAAGCAACACAGGAACGCGAAGAAGACCTATGGCAATTAGCGGAGCACATCCAAAGGTATAAGCATGAGGACGCGACGAGGACTTCACGAGCATAGGTGGGGGAGAATTGTCACGAGCCGCTCAAATCTCCCACAAACAGAGGCTAATTTGGCGTACACGGGTACATTTATAAAAGCCCTTGTAGAGGCGGGTTGTATTTTGAAGGGTTTTGTTTAGTATTCACATGGGATGCGCTCAGCAGGGTGCGCTCAGCACTGGGCCACCTCACATAACTAGCCTGTCGGGGTGCGCTTAGCAT
Organism: Clausena lansium; assembly: GCA_030449835.1. NCBI lineage: Eukaryota > Viridiplantae > Streptophyta > Magnoliopsida > Sapindales > Rutaceae > Clausena > Clausena lansium. The sequence goes on along the minus strand of JASUUF010000086.1, from coordinate 2,134,579 downwards.
GAATGCACTTAGTAATTGGGCTGTCCAAGGCGTGTGCGCTTAGCAATCCGGCCCGCATTCTAGAATTCTCTACAATTGTAAATAGCCTAGAGTTTTCTAGACTTTAGCACTTTAGCCCTAAGAGATATTTGTGCAAGTTGCCAACTTGCTAGAACATTCTACACATAGGCCCCCAACAACTATAAATAGGGGTACTCACTACCATTTTGCCCACCACATTCCAGCACACACAGCACACCACACACAACACACAACACACAAGCTCTTGTAAAGCTCTCTTATAATTACTGTCTTTCAAGTAATAAAATTATATTTGGCCATATTGCTCTTGCTTCTCTCTAGCATCCCTACAAGTATTCTTGCCTAGATAGCTTGAGAAGTTCTTAAGGCTTACTTAGCAACTTGTGTGCTAGAAGTTGCTTAAGTGCCGCACGGGTTTACTGCACGCAAAACTCATCCCGTGACATTGGCATTGTTAGGGTTTGAAGTTAAGCAATTTAAGAGATAATTAAAATAAGTGAATAGAGTTTTCAAAATCAAATTTTCTTCTAAAAAATCATTTTTTAGACTTAGTTCAAAAACATTTCCAAAAAACAAAATGAGAAAATATTTCCATTATTCTCTAACATTTTTGAGAAAACGTTTTCAAATTCTTCCAAAAACATTTTCATTTTCTAAAAATATTCCACTTTCTCATAGTTTCCCTATTTACATTTTCTGGACTGTAACAATCCTAAAATACTAATCTTAAGCTAATGATTCTCCATTACTCACTATTGTATTTCACTCTCACATCATTATTCACGGCAAGTGCGATTATTATTTAAGCCCAAATTCACTACTTAATAAAAAAATTGTCACAATCAAAGTCGCAGCATAAGCTTATTTAAGCCATACCAATACCTAAATATACTTTTGAACCTATTCTCTGAACCACACAACAGAATCAGACATATCGCATACCACTAAGCTCGAATTTCCAATCAAGCACAACCTTTAGGTATACTTTTGAACCTATTCTCCGAACCACACAACATAATCAAACATATCGCATACCACTAAGCTCGAATTTCTAATCAAGCACAAACTTATTTCAATTGAAAAATAGCCATTCTTGTGACATATGGTCTTGTGAAATTTTCAACCCAAACAATCATTTGTTTGAAGCCACAGTCACATAGAAATATTTGAATCTTCTAACCTCAAGAATGATGATAAATGTATTCTCTTTCACGATCGGTCTGTGTTATGGTGATGCTTTCTGATTGATAATAGCTAAATTCAAAGGAGTACTACATAATTTGTGTTAAATGAGGTAATTTGTCTGGTTGAAAATATTGCTATGAAAATTCTCTTTTTACGAATTTCAATGCTTTACCAAGTAGTGAAAGCAAATGACATTTTTTTTTTCCAAATTGGTTACGTAATACAAATATTATAATTTGGAGTCTATAGTAATCTAAATGTTTGTATTTGTATTTGTAGTAAGTACAGAGTCTATTGAGACTAGTTGAAAAAATAATTAAATATTAAGAAATAAATTAATAAGTTTAGACTTTGGGTTTGAAAAATTGTTTTGATTAATCAATATGTCAGATCTTCGTCTTTTTGTTTAATAGTCGTGTCAAATTATTCATTAATTAATTAAGTTGTGTCAATTGTTTATTAATTAATTAAATTTAACTTATGTTCATGTCGTTAGGTGATATTTTACGCAACTTTTTAATCAAATTAAAATAAAAATTTAATTTAAACAATCAAATTTGGGTATAAAAATAATATTCATGTCTAAGGAATCGAAAGAAATGTGTCGTGGAAAAACTCTATAAGATTAGTTTAATAATTGTGTTTAAAAAATTAGGCTCAATTGAGATTGTCATTTAGAGGTTAAAGAATCAAGAGTGATTTTGAAAAGGTAAAAGCTAATTTTGATGTTTGATAATTTTTTTAAAATTTTATTTTTGGCAAAATCACACCATCTTATAGCAGATTTTAAAAAATTGGGAAGACACAACTTTCTAAAATCTAATTTTGAGAATCAATTTTATACTTAATACAGTTCTATATATATCCTCCCATAAAAATTCAAAATTATTCTTTTTCAATTAGGAAATAAAATCATTAAATTTAAAGAGATTAATACCACTACAAATTATATCAAGATAATAAAATAAAAATAAAAATATTTATTTTGTTATAAATTATTATATAAAAAATATAAAAATATTATCCACACATGTTTTATAAATGAGTAAATAAATTTTACTCGATATTATGTCTATTTCAATTATTTATATTCTTACAGCAGTTTAACTATAATATTTAACAAGCACATATGACTACTTTTAAAACTCACAAAACTTTCAAAAATAAATTTTTTCAAATGTAACTAATTTTCTTCAAAACTAGTTATTTCTATAGTACAACTAACAATAATTATTTTAAAACAGCATTACCAAATTGGTCCTAAATCATGTCATTTATTTATTAAATGGCTCGAATTTGGGTTAGCAAAAAAAAAAATTGACACAATTCATTTAGAGTTTGACATGAATTTGACCCACCAACTCCGATTACAAACCCTAGCCTAAAGATAAGACCAAATGTATTAAAATTTGTTTAGCATGGAGGAACAGTGAATAAACCACTTATCGTTCTAGCATATTTGATTATGTACTCTACAAAGCTCTACAAGGCTAATTTAAAGAATTCAAGGAAGCTCAATAGAAAGCTCAAGGGACTAAAGAGAGCTCATAAAGCTTAGAGAAGCTTAGGGGAGGCTCAATAAGTAAGGTTGGCAAAGGCCAAAGGGATAGGATGGGCAGCGATTTGCCGATCTTGATCATGTCTTGATTGATAATCAGGACCAAAAATGTGTTTCGAATCCTGTTCCAAATAGTAAATAGAACAAAGATGTGTACTGATCCTGGCCCAATCGGGACCCTAAATCCTTATCGGGATCTCAAATTATTCCAAATGACATGATTTTTTGTTATACACTGCAGATTCTACGATATAACCGACATTGCATATATTCTAAACCAACATGTCTGATGTACGTAATTCATTAAACCATCTTGTCCCACGTTTATGAAAATCTAGATTTTGGGACATTGGGGTCCTGATCAAGATTTTCAACATGCCGAACCCCATTTCGAACAGTAAATTAGGACAAATATGAGTCTCGAATCCTGACTTAAATTGTAAATCAGGATAAAATTTTGTGCCAACTCTTGCAAAGAACAAGTCGGGGTCCCGAATCCATATATGAATTTGGGAAATTATCAACAGGATAGCTTAGAGAGCTCGTTGAGGTCAAAGGAGCTTTGTAGAGCCATAAAAAAACGTAAGAATGCTTAGAAACAACTTGGAGAGCTCCCAGGGTGCAAGGAAGCTCAGGGAGCCAACATAATACAGTCCCCTAGAGCTAAAATGAAGATAAAATTTACATAAATATAAATAACACATAAGAGTTATGTAGTTCAACCTTTATCTTACATCAGTGGAACTCGTAATCAACCAACCTACTATGTAAAATAAGATATTATGAGTAGTTCCTAGAAAATAAATAATAAACAAGATAAACTATGTTCAATTTTAAGTAAAACCTCATCTTTTATTTAATAGGCACAAGTGTATACCATAAAGCACTCACTATTGAAGTTTGGGTTGTTTTTACATACCTTCCCCAAGGTTTCACATATTTATATTTTCATAGAAAGTATGAAGGTATTTTTACAGACCACCCCTGCTCTTAGTACAAACTGTCTATTGACCGTTTGTGGACTAAAGAAATGTCGAAAATGCCCTTTCAATGGCTGACAAGTACAAATAAGTATTAGAATTTGATGATAATTCTCACAAGCTTTATTACATATGCATGAACAAACCCAAATGTGGCTACTTCAAGTGGTGGGTGCCAGACAGAACTAACTTCAACAGTAGGGCTATTTTTGAAGGAATTGTGGCTAGCATGGTGGATTGTCATGTCATAAATATGATTGATACTAATGTAAAAGAGGTGAAGAGCATTGTGAAGAAGATACAGAAACTTGGACACTATCAAGGTGTATTAAGTACAATGATGTACTATAATGCATTGTTATTGGCAGTGAATGTTATGATGCTTAAGTTGCATATGTGCCTAAAGTTGTAGAATCTAGTTGCTTGTGTACTGATTTAGTAATGGAGTAATTAGAATTTAACTATTTGATTTCCAGCTTTCATAAAACAGCAAAAAATAGACAACTAATTATCTCTAAGTTTTGCAGTAGGCAGATATATGAGGTGTGGATAATGACTAAATAAAACCAAAACTAGGAAGCATAAATATGTACCACGTATCTCAGATCAACACTAAACCAGCAAGCTCAACATTCAATACGATATATCAGTTGAGCACCAAACCATATTTTATAAAAGAGAAAATAACAAACACCTAATTGTCTCTAAGTGCAGCAATAAACAGATATATGAGCTAAAAAACTGTGAAAATAACCAAACCAACAGGGTCAAATATCCTCTTCATAAATTAGTTCAACAATCAATACAATAAGCTCAACTTTAAAGAAATGTAGTATCAATCAACACCAAATCAGAGCTCATGAAACAGACAAAAATAGCTTACCAGGTCTATATTTAAGTGCAGTAATAAACAGGTAGATGAGTTGTTGAAGTGTGGAAATAACCAAACCATTCAGCTGCACCACATATATCATTCAACACCAAACCGGCAAGCTCAACTATAACTACTGCATATGAAACCAACACCAAACTAGCAAGCTCAACCATAAACAATAGTTCATAACTTAGCTCCAAACCAGTAATACCAAACATAAAGCACAAGTAATATCTCAAAACCAAATCAGCAAGATAAAGTATATACCACATATCTCAATTGCAAACTTAAGCAGCAAGGTCAAATGTAAATATTACATGAAATCGACTGCAAACCAACAACATCAAGCATAACCCTCAGTTCATATGACTAATCAAACCCAACAATAACACACATGCCACTGTTAATAATACTAGTACTTCAACAATTTGAAATTTAAGAAGACTCATGATAATTTGAACTGTAGTAATTAATTATATGCATTTCAACAACAATAGTTTGTGACAATCACAAATGGTTGCATTTCATCAGCTTATACAACCAATAACAGCCCATATTTACAAAAAAAAGTAATTATTGTAACAATTTACCATAATCAGACGAGTTATAAGGTATATATACCCTTGTCATCGTAATGTGAGTGTGTTAGTATCACAATTCTACAAAATATACAAAAACTCAATCCTATATATGAGGCTGAGATACAAAAGATGATACAACATCTTAATAGCAAAGCTTACATTGAAAGAAGCATAGTATCATCATATCCCTTAAAAGAATGTGCTATATGGAATTAGCTTTGAAGCTGCTGTCTTTTTACAAATGTAGAATGAATCTTGACAAGCTGTAGAATGCATTAACTTCATACTGCGTACTCTTGAATAACTTGTACTTCATCAATTAAAGAACCTAGTAAGAATTTCATTTTCTTCCTATATATTACTATTTGATAAATTATTCACAAAATATAGAAAATAATGAAGAAAATACCAGGTCCAATGACACTGCATTGGATTGAGACCACATTTTTGGTAGATGCAACCTTGAAGTAGATCCATCATCATAATGTAGTGAATCAAAGAATTCCCAGCTTATATATATATATATATATTTGTATTATACACATAACAATTTGACAATGATAAAGTTAAAATTTGAAACAGCATAAGAACTGACCTTTGAAGATCTTCTCTTTAGTTCAGGTTTGTTGATATTTAAAGACATCTCAGGTTCTTTGTGATTAACACTAGAAAGTGTACAATTAATAAGGTTAAAATTATCATTTTTTTCATTTACGGTGTTGATTAATGCGCTCATAACTTATAAATTATCTTAATGCTTCAATTTTATATTGTAGATAAATTTCAAGAATAAGAAGGAATCGTACCTAAAAGCGAGAGACAAAAAAGATGGATTGTATTAATATATATATAAAAAAAAAGGTAAAGCCACTTTGGTAATTGACAGTCAAGTGGCAACCGCACTTTGCCACTTGACTATCAATAATGCAATTCCTCCATTATTATCATTATTAAAAAAAAATAAAAAATAATAAAATAAGAGGCATTTGCTGCCTATATAAAGCAAGGAGAGGGATGGAAGACAGAGGCATAGAAGAAAATAAGAAGTGAGGAGATGAGCAAGGGGAATCGGAGGAGGGAAGAATCAGAGAGAAGGCGAAGAAGTGCAAGAGAGGGGTGAGAAATGAAAGGCTTATTTTCCAATATTTCTACTCTTTTCTTTTGTATTTAATTTTTTTGTAATTTATTTCGAAAGTTTGAATTTTAATTCATTAATAAATTTAGTTTTATTTTTAATTTTAGCTATTCAATTTTAATTATGTGTAATTTAATTTCAATAATTTTTTTATTAAAATTTCAATAATTTTTTTATTTCAACTATATTTAACTAAATAATAATAGTTAGGGTAAGGTAAAACTCTTATTAGAAAAACATGATTTAATCAAATTCTATTTTTAATTATATAAATTAAATTATTTTCTATTTAATTTTATCCATATTTATATTTTGAAATTTTGATTTATTGTAGACAAACAAGGGAATTTGGCACAATAGATTCTTAATATCATAGTATAAAATATGATAAATTGGTATTTTGAATTTTTGTGGACAAATTGAATTTTGGAACACTAAGTACTTAATCTATAATAAAATTAATAAGAAAATAATGTGTAGTTATTTAATTAATCTTTTGCGCAATAAATTTAAATAAAAAGAATTTATTAAATTATATCTTCTACTAAGAGTGGATCCATAACCCTAACTAATTTATTTCCATGTTTCACTTAAATTAGGTAGCATGTTTTTAAATTATATTTTTTTAAATCTTAGATAAATTAAAGGAAATTAATAAATTAAATCTTTTCTCAGTGAATCGACCTTAGACTCACCAAGTTATATTATAACAAGATACTCTTATACTTGGGAGCAATCAACACTTTTGAGTAGTGTCAAGTTTTTGACACCGTTGCTAGGAAAAAGGTATTTATTTTGTTTTTTCCTTTATTTTTATGTTTTTGTTTATTTTTTTTACTTTATTTGTAAATTTTTAGAAATTTCACTTTCACCTTACACTTCTAAATATTGCTGCTTGACGACAAAAGTTTGGAAAGTTTTTAAATAGTTTGGCTAAAAGTTCCTATAACAATAAGATTTGGACCCATAACTTGAACTTATTTGGACTCAATTTGAATTTGATTTGGACCAAATGGAGATGGACTTGGACTTTTAAAAATTACAACAAAGGATCAATAATTTGAATTTAATTGGCTGATAATTTTTAAAACTTAAAAAAAAAAAGACATCGCATCTTAACATACGTATTCCTTTAAATTTTTCCTTTGCAATTTTTGCAATTTTTCTTTCTTCTTTAAATTTTTGCAATTTAATTTCGCATTTATTTTATTTTCCTTTGCAATTTTTCTTTTTGGCATTTATTTCATTAATTTATATGGTCGGTTCAACCGCCTGAATTGTTATTTAATTTTTGTTAGTTTATTATTATTCTGTTAATATGTTTAGTTTAGTTAATTTATTTATATGGCTGGTTTAATCGCCTATTTATTTATTTTAATTTTAGTTAATTAATTTTCAATTTATTTATTTTTATTTTGCATTTTTTTCTTGTACATTTATATTACTTGTTTACTTAATTTTCAGTTTGTTCTTATTTCTTTTTATTATTTTGTTTAATTTTCACACTTTTCTTATTTGATTGTATATCATCTAATTTCACACATTGCATTAGACGTTAGTCTCGAACTTCAAGTGGCAGATTAACTCGTAGATCTCAATCACTACCATCAATCATGGAAGAGATTTAAGGAGAAAACCTTCTGGCCTAACTTGATCCTCAAATTGATCAAGGACACAACCATTCTCAACATAATGCATATGATTTTGATCAACCAAGAACTTTGAGAGACCATAAAAATCTAACTTGAACTGGAGCACCCTCTTGTATAGTATTTCCTCTCGAACCATCTCGATTCAACTTCAAACTAGGTATTTTCAACTTTTACCAATATTTTATGGTTTAAAATCTGAGAATCCATACTTGTATTTAAGGGATTTTGAGAAAGTTTGTAATATATACACATACCAAAATTGTAGCATGAATATAATTAGATTAAAGCTTTTTCTCTCTTTAATAAAAGATAAAGCAAAACTTGGCTACAAAGCTTTAAATCTAGATCAATAAGAACTTAGAATAATATAAAAGAAAAATTTTTGAAAATTTTTTTTCACCCCACAGAACAAATTCTTGCAAAAGGTAAATCACGACTAACTATTTACTAGTGTTAGGATAGGTATAAGGAATTAGTTAATATTTTCCCACACCATGGTTTTGAAGCATGGAAGTTAGTGTCATATTTTTACGAGGGACTAACATTCCAAAGTAGACAAGTTGTTGAAATGATGTGTAAGGGCGAGTTTAGAGATAAAAGTCTTGAAGTTGCATTAGATTATCTTGACCAATTAGTTGAAAATACACAACACTGAGATACTGTTGGTTTTATGAGTCATTGAGTAAACCCTAGCCATCTCCATCTGGTTGAGACATGTACGACCTTAGGGAAGATCATGACCTTCAAGCCAAATTTGCATCTTTAGCTAGAAAAGTTGAAGCATTGGAGTCGAAAAAGAATGATCATGTTAAATATGTTCAAGATATTTCATGTCATGCTTGCAATTCCACTAAACATCATATGCAGGACTGTCCGACCTTGCTAATTCTGAAAGAAAGTTTGCGTGGATAGGTGAATGTTATAGATAATTTTAAAAGGCCGAATCCCAATCCATATTCATAGACTTACAACTCTGGTTGGATAAACCAGTCAAACTTCAGTTGGAGAAATGATAATTATGCACAACCTTCACAACCACCTCCTCCACGTCAGAATTTTCAAAACTCCTAAAGTTTTTCTCGGTGGTTGTGAAGGTTGTAATTGATTGTCATTTCTCCAACTGAAATTTGGTGGTTTCTTCAACTAAAGTTGTAGGTCTGTGAATATGGATTATGATTGGTCTTTTGAAATTGTCTATGACATTCGTTTGTTCGTGCAAACTTCTATTAGAGCTGGCAAGGTCGGACAATCTTGTATAGAATGGTTAGTGGAATTGCAAACATGACATGAAATATCTTGAACAGATTTAACATGATTATTCTTTTTAAATTCCAATGCTTCGACTTTTCTAGCTAAATATGCAAATTTGGCTTGAAAGTCATGATCTTCCCTAAGGTTGTACATGCCTCCACCAGATGGAAATAGCTGGAGTTTACTCAATGACTCATAAGAATCAACAGTGTCCCAGTGTTAAGCATTTTCAGCTAATTGATCAAGATAATCTAATGCAGCTTTAGGACTTATGTCTCTAAACTCACCATTGCACATCATTTCGACAACTTGTTTACTTTGGGATATTAGTCCCTCGTAAAAATATGACACTAACATCCATGCTTCAAAACTATGGTATGGGCAAATATTAAGTAGCTCCTTATGCCTATCCCAACACTGGTAAAGAGTCACTCCTGGCTGAAAGAAATTTAGATATATTTCAAATAGATATAAACAATATTAAAATCCAAGAATTAATTAATTAATGACTCAATTAATTAAATTCCTTACTAGAGCAAAGCCTAAGAAAATCTCCAATATAATTAGCCTTATTATATTAAAAACACAAAATTAATTAATCTAAATTAATTTTTGAAAAATACTGTTCACAATTATTGTTCACGCGTTACTGTTCATCCGCATAAAAATTATTAATTTTGCCAAAAACAATAAATTGCAAAAATTAAAAGACACGGAGACTTTTACGTGGTTCGGATTAATCAATCTTACATCCACGAAGCCATGCTATATGAAAAGCAATTTACTAAGTTAAGATGTCACAACCTATGAATTTACCTAACTTAAGACTCTAACTTACAGTTTATCACCATATGGCTTGCTCAACCTTATACTGAATCTGCTTCTCTTGAATAATCGCTACCCCTCTTGATCCACAATCATTAAGGCACTTCGCAAAGTGATCAATAGCAATTCTTCAATTCTTCAATGTCTAGATCCAAGATTCACGTAGACTCTCCGCAGAGATGAACAAAAATAGTCTCGTTACATGACTTGAATATAAAAGACAATATAAATAAATCAACACAACTTCATGCGCCAAATCAGGCTTCTTTGCTTTCTGCTCTGTGTTGTGCGCAACCATTCAATTGTGAATCACTTCTCTTTATATAGGCACTAGGGTTTCACAAAGTCACAAGTCTTAAATGACTTGGATTCTTTCCAAATAAAATTTTCTTTCCTCTTATAATTCCTATGATCTTGAATAGGAATAAATATGATATTCTTACCTTGCTTGTCTCCCAAGGAATATCCAGAATATAAATAAATTTTCTGTTTGAAGTTATTCTTGCTTTGCTTGTCTCTCAAGGAATATCTAGAGCATTAATAAACTTCCTGTTTGAACCAACTTCTATTCTAAATAAATCCTACGCGCCAATTATAGAATTCCACCATTAATTGACTTGCTAAAGTAGACATCTAATTAAACTAGGAAACAAAATATTCCTAATAAATTGGAATCTCACTAAATTAGGGAATTAATAAATTAATTCCTATTACAAGACATGCAATAAATAAATTTTCAATTTTACTAGACTTGCCATAAGATGCCAACTTTATAAATAATGGACTTAACAATCTCCCCCTATGGCATCCTTGTGTCAAAAGCAATCCATCATAAGTCTTCAATAAAATCTTAGCGCTAAAATATTAATCTGAAACAAGCATAAACAACAACAAAGAACTAACCTAAATAATTGGCAATTAGCATGTTCATTCATCAAATAAATCAAGGTAAGAATTAAAATAAAATACTTATTTTATTGATCAATAAATTGCAACATTAAGCATAAAAACAAGATCAATAAAAAGATAAACTCTCCCTAAGAACTGGAAATCCACAGATCTAAAAATTATTTAATAAAAGCACTCCATAAAATTGAAATACTACTCCCCTTAACTTATTGCATCATGCAACTGAAGACTTTTTGTTAAATCTCCCTCTCTTTTGCCAGAAGGTTGCAAAACTGAAGAATATGGAGCAGCTGAAATCAAGAGGAGGAAGCCAAGACAATAGAGGAACACTAACGTAGAGGAACAATAAGCCAGCATAATCTAACTCAAATAAGTCAGTTATATGAAGGAAAATGCAAATATTAAATGAGATGCATGATAATGTGCAAAACAGTGACACAATATAGAGGCATGAACTTCGAAATGAAATAGAGAACGAATAGAATTAGAATGCAAACCTAATACTGTTTAAAATCTCTTTAAATTAGCTGTATGAAAAATTTTACAGAACTGAATTTGAAGTTCTGTAGAAAAAGTTATGACCAAAAGAATGTAACCTGTTCAACTTGGACTGGCAAAAACGATCTAATGCACTTTAGAAAATAAAATTGGGTTTTTGCTTCAAAACATTTATAACTTTTAAACTTAAAATCAAATCAATATGTAAAAACATGATAATGAACATGCATTAGGAATAATGTGCACATATAAAGATGAATTTGTGTGCTTGAATAATAAACTTGAACAAGGGAAAAATCAATGTATCAAAGGATTTTCCAGAACAAGCATGAAGTCATGAAATCAAGACTCTAATTTCCTCAAATAAGTAAAGATTAGAGAAATTTAAGTTTTTGTGTGTGTGTGCAAGCAATTCAATCTAGACCTTTTCCCAAAATTTGATCAATATTCATAGTCAAAGTCTCAAATACAAAACATCGAGTTGATCAAACTAACCTTATCATCTTCATCTCCGAATTTAACCATTTTGACATACCTTTATATATATATGATAACAAAAGCCTTTTGATAATAGAAAAGTATCCATGGTCAGGAGCTTTCACTCTACCTCTAAGGTAGCCTTCTTCTCATGGTAGTTCATCCTCTGTTATATTTATGATACTCAATCTCAGATTACTCAAGGATAGCTTTACTCTTAAGAGTTATAGGTAGCTATTTCTGACCACAGTGTCTGTATATATTTGTGGTCTTACGATAAGATAAAAATCAAGGCAAACAGTCATAATTCAAGTTAAATATTCTCAACAAAGACCATGTCAATATCAAAACCTTGAGTCAAAGTAAAGACTAAATTGACATTCATGTGCTTTGGAAAATAAGGTTAAATAACCCAAATCAAAACTTATTCAAGACTTTCAAGTCTTTAAAAACATGAAAAATTACTTGTCGTTTATTTATCCAAGACTTATCAATGAAGCATAAAACAAACTTTAAAAATTTTAAAACATATAAACGCATGCCGTATATCTAATGCACAAATGCATGACTTAAATCTAAATGCAAAAATATTTTGACTTACGTAGAACACATACCCAAGGCTTTTCTTAAATAATCAAATCGTTTGGAATCTAGAGCTTTTGTAAAGATATCAACAAAGCTGTTTTTCAGTATCAATGTATTCTAAGGACACATTCTTGTTTTCTACTAAATCTCTAATAAAACAGTGACGAATATCAATATGTTTAGTCCTAGAATGTTGAAACATGATTTTTAGAAACATTGATAGTACTGGTGTTATCACAAAACATAATCAAAGTATACTGCAACATACCATAATCTACAAGTATTTATTTCGTCCAAAGTAATTGAGTGCAACAACTTCCAATAGCAATATATTCAACTTTAGCAGTGGAGAGAGAAATTGAATTCTGTTTCTTGCTATGCCACAACACTAAGTTGTTTCCAAGATAAAAATATCCTTCAATGGTGCTTTTTCCATCATCAGCATTGCCAACCCAATCTGCATCATTATATCCTGCAACACTTGAATTTGTGCCATTAAGAGTAATCTTATAGCAAAAAATTGAACTCATCAATTTATAACAATGATCAGATGTTCGATGTCCTTCCAAAATGCAATTTCCATCAACATCAAGAATATGACATTTGTTCCTATCAAAGTTAAAAAATAAGTTCTGATCATAAATTTGACTAATGCTGAGTAAATTTGCTTTAAGATCCTCCATATGCAGAACATTGCCTAGTTTTGGAAAACCTTTCACATTCAGTGTTTCCTTTCTAAGTACACGAATTTTCTCGATCAACTTTTTGATAATTGATCAGAGCACTTCTATCACATGTCATGTGTCTAGAACAACCACTATCAAAGTACCGAAAGTTAGTTAAGGAAATAAAGGAAACATAAGCTTTATAATTAGTCTTCTTTATCCAAGTAGTTTTAGGTTTATTTTCATTTGCCTCAACCTTAGGACTAGGTGTCATCCTAGGTTTTTTATATGAATGATTAAAGAACATAGCCTTTTTCATATATTTTATAAACTTGAAGCAATTAGGTATTATATGTCCTTTAACATGGCAAAAATGACAAGTGGGAATAAACTTGTTGTTCTTTTCTTGATGAACTGTTGAAGAATGTGCAACAGCTTTACCTTTTTTATAATATGGAATCTTAACTATTGGTGGAGAAGCTGTTAGTGAAGAAGCTTTAACAAATACACCTTGAGAATTTGAGTCTTTACCATGTTGATATCCAAGGCCATGATGATCTGAGCTAGATTTCCCAATTGACAAGATATGATCTAACTTTTGAGTTCCAGAATTCATCATTTTGAATGATTTTTTTGTATTCTCTAATTCTGTAGACACTGCAAGAAATTGGTTATCTTTGTCAGTAAGTAAATACTTGTAAAGTTTCGCCTTATCATCTAAAAGATTGGATACTTGTGTCATCAAAATCATATTCTCATTGTAGACTTCTTCCTATTTAGCGAACATAAACTTGTAGCTTTCATTAAAAACTTTCTTGTCATTTATATCAATGTCACTGACGTCGCTATCTGAATCATTGTTCTTGTTATCAAGTTCTATAGTTGTGTCGAGACGGGAATCGGTGTCGTCCTTGTGCAAGGCTATAGATGTGGATGCACCTCTGTTATTTGATTCTTGTTCATCGGCACTAGTATATTTTGACACATCATTATAAACAACAAGTCCTCCCACAAGGTCTTATTCATCAATGCTATCATTTGAATCATCATCACTCTAGGTGGATTGCATAGCTTTCTTTTTCATGAGAGTGTTAGCACATTGTGCTTGTATGTGCCCTATGCCTCCACATTCTCTACATCAAATACCCTCAAGCTTGTTAGGATCAAACAATTTAGAGCTAGGGTTCGAAGAACCTTTTTCAGTCGTTGGAGCCACTAATGTAGAAGTCTTCTTTGGTTTGTGAAAGCTCTTCTTTTTCAACATCTTCTTGAAATTCTTTGCAATAAGTGCAAGAGAATTGTCCATGTATACATATGGATCATCATCTTTGCTTGGTTTGGGAACCTGTGTTTCAGTCTGAAAAGCAACACTACTTTCTTTCTTGGGATTTAAATTCAAGTAGTTAGTCTCATATACTATCAACTTTCCTATAAGAGAACCTATAGTCATGGTAGACAATCAGCATACTCTTCAATGGCCAAAATTTTAGGATAATATCTAAGATGGACATATCTTAAGATCTTTCTGCAAATTTCTTCCTAAGAAATAGGTTTTTCAAGAGCAAAAAAATCATTAACCATATCAAAGATTCTAGAATTAAATTCAGATATGGTTTCATCCTCATACATTTTCAAGTTCTCAAAATCAGATGTAAGTTTCTAAAGTTTAGAACGTTTAACTGTATTGTCACCTTCAAAAGTACTTTGATGTATATCCCAAGCAGCTTTAGATGTCTTGCATGTAGAAATTAGTTGATTTTAAAACATATCAACTCCGTTGACTATAGCATTAAGTCCTTTTGCATTATATCAAGATGCGGCAAGCTCTTCATTAGACCATTCTCTGACTGGCTTTGGAGATTCTACACCATCTTCATCAGTTATGGTGGGTGGAGTATATCCAGTAAGTATGCATTGCCAGACTCTTTCAGCAATAGCTGTCAGATAAATTTTCATCATTTGCTTCCAATAAGCATAATTTGTTCCATCTAATACAGGTGGACGAGCCAAAGAGCCTCCCTCTCGTTGCAAATTCATACCTACGAAATAGATCTAGGATCCAAGATTCTCACCAAATAAATGGTTCATGACCCGCTCTGATACCAATTGAAAGGAATTTAGATCTATTTCAAATCGATATTGGCATATCTATTACAAGATATACAATAAATAAATTTTCAATTTAACTAGATTTGCCATAAGATACCAACTTTATAAATAATGGACTTAACACTGGCTTTTGAGTGAAAGTCGTGATTTGACTTTTGAAAGAATTTGTTCTATGGGGTGGAATTTTTTTTTTTTAAATTGTTCTTACATGTTATTCCAATTCTTATTGATCCATATCTAAGGTTTTGTAGCCAAGTTTTAGCTTTATCTTTTAATGAAAAGGGAAAAAGCTTTAATTTAATTATGTTCCAACTATAATTTTGGTATGTGTATGTATTATAAACTTCCTCAAAATCTCTTAATTATAAGTGTGGATTATTGGATTCTAAACCTTGAAATGGTAAGTTGGATAATACCTCGTTTGAAGTTGAATCAAGATGCTTCATAAGGAAATACTATATACGAGGGTGCTCCAGTTCTAGTTGGATTCATGTAGTCTCTCAAAGGTTTTGGTTGATTCTGATCATGTGAATTATGTTGAGAATGGTTGTCTTCTTGATAAATTTGAGGATCAAGTTGGGCCAAAAGGTTTTCTCCTTAGATGTCTTCCATGATTAGTGGTGGTGATTAAGATCTACGAATTAACCTGACACTTAAAGTTTGAGACCAACATCTTATGCAATGTTGATGATGTGTGTGTAATTAGATGATACACAAACAAATGAGCAACATATGGACAATAAAATGAAATTTACACAAAATAAAAAAAATAAAATAAAAACAAACTGTAAATAAACAAGTAATATAATTGTACAAGAAAAAAATGCAAAATAAAAATAAATAAACTGAAAATTAATTAATTGAGATTAAAATAACTAAATAGGCTGTTAAACCAGCCATATAAACAAACTAATTAAACTAAACATATTAATAGAATAATAATAAATTAACAAAAATTAGAAAACAATTCAGACGGCTGAACCAACCTTATAAATTAATAAAATAAATGCCAAAAATAAAAACTGCAAGGGAAAATAAAATAAATGTGAAATTAAATTGCAAAAATTTAAAGAAGAAAGAAAGAAAATGAATGCGGTGTCTTTTTCTTTTTTTCAAAGTTTAAAAATTACCAGCCAATTAAATTCAAATTATTGATCCTTTGTTGTAATTTTTAAAAGTCCAAGTCTTTGTCCATTTGATTCCAATCAAGTCCAAATTTAGTTCAAATAAGTTCAAGTTATAGGTCTATATCTTATTGTTATTGGAAATTTCAGCCATGGACCTATTTAAAAACTTTCCAAACTTTAATGGTCAACCTGTAATTTTTATAAGTGTGAGATGAAAGTGAAATTTTTGAAAATTTACAAATAAAGTACAAAAAATAAGTGGAAAATAAAAATAAAGGAAAAATAAAATAAATACCTTTCGGCAACGGCGCCAAAAACTTTACATAACTCAAAAGTGTTGATTACTCCCAAGTATAAGAGTTTTTTTGTTATAATATAGCTTAGTAAGTCTGAGGTCAATCCACAGAGAAAAGAATTAATTTCCTAATTTTCTTTAATTTATCTAAGATTTAAAAGCAATATAATTTAAAAATATGCTATTTAATTTAAGTGAATCTAAGGAAATAAATTAGATAGGGTTATTAATCCACTCTTAGTAGTAGATATAATTTAATAAATTCTTTTTATTTAAATTTATTGCTCAAAAGATTAATTAAATAAATTAACGTTATTTTTTCATTAATTTTATTACCGATTAAGTATTTAGTATGCCAGAATTCAATTTGCCTACAAAAAGTCAAAATACCATTTTACTATACCTTATACTAAGATATTAAGAATCTATTATGCCAAACTCCCTTATTTTTCTACAATAAGTCAAAATTTTAAAATATAAAATATGGATAAAATTAAGTAAAAAATAATTTAATTTATATAATTAAAAGTAGAATTTGATTAAATCATTTTTTCTATTAAGAGTTTAACCTTACCCTAACTATTATTACTTAGTTAAACATAATTAAAATAAAAACTATTTTTAAAATTAAATTGTGTATAATTAAAATTAAAATAACTGAAATTAAAAATAAAACTAAATTTATTTATGAATTAAATTACAGAGAAAATTAAATATAAAAGAAAAGAGAAGAAAGTTTTCTTACCTTCTGCTTTCTGTTCCGCTCTCTAATTCTCCTTGCAACCTCACTTCCTCTGTTTTTTCTCTCTTTCTCCGTTTCTCCGTGCTCCTCTCCTCACTTTAGTTTCCTCCCCTTTTTATAGCCTCTCTTCTTCTCTTTTTTTATTATTTAATTCATTTATTATTATTATTATTATTTAATAATGCAAAAGATAAGTCAAGTGGCTGTCGCTTGCCACTTGACTTATCTTGGCAAAGTGGCTCCCCTTCTTTTTTATTAGTATTATTATTTTCATATTAATGCAATTCATCTTCTTTGTCTCTCGTTTTCAGTTCTGATTCTTCCTTACTTAAAATTTGTTTACAATATAAAATTATGATAAAATTAACATAATACAATTTAATTTAATATAAAATTATATTAGAGAAGCATTAAGATAAATTGATCATTTTGCATGAGTGGTTGCTATGGTAGTGCTTTTTTTTTAGGCCAAAAATAATACTTATACTTTTATTTGATTGTTGTCATTAATTAGATTAAATTTAATATAATTTTAAAAAAATTCAAATTGGTTTTGAATTTTGCTAGATATTATCACTTTAATTGATAGAGTCTAGCAATAAGCTGATTGTGGGGATGGGGGGGGGTATGATTAATGCTAGAAAATGTACATTTACTAAGGTTAAAGTTATCATTTTTTCAATTATAGTGTTGATTAATGCACTCATAATTTATAAATTATCTCAATGCTCTCCTAATATAATTTTATGTTAAATTAAATTGTAGTATGCTAATTTTATCTTAATTTTATATTGTAGATAAATTCCAAGAATAAGGAGGAATCGAATAAATTTTAAGAATAAGGAGGAATCGGAGCTGAATGCAGGAGATAAAAAAGATGGCTTGCATTAATATAAAAATAATAAAATAAAATAATAAAAAAAAGTGGAGCCAATTTGCCAATTGGTAGTCAAGTGGCAACCGCCACTTTGCCACTTGACTATCAATAATTCAATAAGCATTTGCTGCCTATATAAAGCAAAGGGAGGGAAGGGAGACAGATGTCACGGGTCGCTCAAATTTTCCGTAAACGGAGGTTAAAATGGCGCGCACGGGTACGCACAGTAAAAGTCTGCTCAAATGTGGGATGCACTTAGCAAGGTTTCGCTCAGTACGCACATGGGGTGCACTCAGCAGGGTGACTAGCCCACACGACTAGCCAGCCGTGGTACACTTAGCACGGATGCACTTAGTAATTAGGCTGTACAAGGCGTGTGCACTTAGCAATCCAGCTTGCATTCTAGAATTCTCTACAATTGTTTAGAGCCTAGCGTTTTTTACACTTTAGCACTTTAGTTCTATGAGACATTTGTGCAAGTTACCAACTTGCTAGAACTTTCTACACATAGGCCCTCTACAACCATAAATAGGGGTGCTCACCCCCATTTTGTACAACACATCACACACAACTCACAAGATCTTGTAAAGCTCTCTTGTAATCTCTTTCTTTAAGCAATAAAATTATATTTGGCCATATTGCTCTCTCTTCTCTCTAGCATCCTTGCAAGCATCTTAGCTTGACTAGCTTGAGAAGTTTCTAAAGCTTACTTAGCAAATTGTGTGCTAGAAGTTGTCTAAGTGCTGCACGGGTTTGCTGCTTTCAAAACTCATCCCATGACAAGTGGTATCAGAGCTAAGGTTTGCACCCACGCAATCTAGCTCACGAGCAATGGCCAATTTGCCAACCTCTAGCACTACACAAGAGGGTGTAGTTCGTGTGGATATTCCGGAGCAAGCTCGTGGCCATGAGGAGGGACGCGCACAAGGAAAGTCCCGCGGCAAGTCCAAGGCCACCTCTGTTGACGCCTTGAGCCTCACGTGGCCACGCTCGAAACTGTCATGTCCGCCGCTCAGGACACCCTCAATAATTTGAAGGTGAGGGTGGATGGTCTCGAAGACAAATATGCCAACTTCATTGTCACAACCAAGGCCCTCATCTATGACTAAGCCGATAACCTTCGAGGGGAGTTTCGGGCATTCCATGACGAATTGCTCAACTTGCGTAGCTTCGTGCAAAGCGAGCTATGAGCAATCCGTGTGCAAGTGAAGGAAGTCCGCTCAGATTGGGCTAGGCACCAGCGCACACTCCCATCTAGCCCTACTTCCTCAAGCATGAGTGATGCGCGCCGCATCGACGTGCCAAAGCCCAACACCTACGACGGCTCACGCAACGCCATTGTCGTGGACAACTCCTCTTTAGGCTAAAACAATACTTTGATGCCATGGGTGAACAAGACAATGCATCAAAGGTGGGCACCGCACCCACATACTTACGAGGCATCGCACAACGATGGTGGCGGCGGAAGCATGGCGAAATGGGCAAGGGGGTCTGCACCATAGACACATGGGCATATTTCAAGCAAGAACTTCGCAGGCACTTTGCCCTAAGCAACGTGAGAAGGAAGCACAAGCGCTTACGTCGCCTCAAGCAAACGAGTAGCATCCGCGATTACATCAACGAGTTCACTACCCTTATGTTTGAGATAAGCGACATGCCCGAAAAGGACTCCCTCTTCTACTTCTAAGATGGCCTCAAGGATTGGGCCAAAGCAGAACTAGATAGGCAGGGCATTCAGTCTCTCAATGACGCCATCACGTTACGGAATCACTTGTATTTTATTCTGCCCAGCCTAACAACAAGAGGCCTAATCAAGGTAAAGGAAGGGGAGAGGGTCGGAAGGACAAAGGCCATAATCGCAAGGATTAGGGGCAGAAAAAGCCTCATAGCTGCAAGGGCGGGTTAAGTAAAGCGGAAGGAAAGAATCAACCGTCTAAACCCCACAGCCTATGCTTCATATGCAACGGTCCACATTAGGTATGCAACTGTCTGGAGAAAAAGTCGTTCAATACCCTCGCTGCCCAACTAAAGGGTAACTCCACACCAACGACAGAGGAACCCCGACCTGGCATGGGTTTGCTCCAACGCCTTAAAGCACTTAAGAGCCAGCCGCCAGCACCTACGAGGGAAGGGCTCATGTACGTGAGTGCGCTCATCAACGACCAAGCCGGATGTGGGTTGCTAGACATCGGAGCAACGTACAACTTCAATTTGGAAGACAAGGCCAAGTGCCTAGGCCTTAAGGTAACCAAAGAAAGAAGCACCATGAAGGTGGTAAACTCACCCACCAAGCCCATTGTAAGCACTGCACACGACGCTCGGGACGTGGAGCGAAAAGCTAGACTTCTCCACGGTATGGAATTCTTCGATCGAATCCATGACTTCCCACTGCCGACCACGAACTCCCTAAGCATCCTTGACAGGAGTATGTCATGTATGGTTCCTACGGAGCGTGCTAAGTCTAAGGAGAAGACACATTCAGCCATGCAATTCAAGAAAGCATTCAAGAAGAACCTAAGCTTCTTGGTCTCTATCCGCGAGTTGAACGGAGGAGAAGATTGCGGAGATGTTCCAAGCCAAGTCCTTACACTAATACAAGGAGTCATCGACGAGTTCAAGCACGCCATGCCTCCAAAGCTTCCAAAGAAGCTTCCACTTAGGAGAGAGGTGGATCACTAGATCGAGTTGGAGCAAGGCGCTAAGCCTCCAGCCTTGGCGCCCTACCGCATAGAGCCACCCGAACTCGAAGAGTTACGAAAACAACTCAAAGACTTGCTGGACACGGGCTACATCCGCCTATCCAAAGCTCTATTTAGTGCACCCGTGCTCTTTCAAAAGAAGAAAGATGGCTCACTACGGATGTGCATCGACTATAGAGTTCTCAATAAGATCACTATCAAGAACACATATCCAATCCCTCTGATAGCGAATCTTTTCGACTAACTTAACAAGGTGCGGTACTTCACCAAGCTCGACTTACGATTCGGGTGCTACCAAGTACGAATCGTCAAGGGAGATGAGTCAAAGACGGCATGCGTGACCAGGTATGGATCTTTGGAGTTCCTAGTTATGCCGTTTGACCTCACCAATGCACCGACCACATTTTGTACTCTTATAAATAAAGTTCTCCAACTGTTCCTCGACCGCTTTGTCGTAGTGAATAGCACCACACTCGAGGAGCATGCTCAATATTTATGACAAGTCCTCCAAGTGCTCCGACAGAACGAACTCTACCTCAAGTTGAAGAAGTGCTCGTTCGCCCAACGAGAAGTAAAGTTAATTGGACACAAGATAACGGACGAGAAACTTATGATGGAGAACGCCAAGGTGAAGGCCATCCTCGAGTGGGAACCTCCCACCAAGGTACCTGAACTAAAATCATTCCTCGGATTGGTGAACTACTATTACCGATACATCAAAGGCTATTCAGCCAAGACGGTACCCTTGACGGGTTTACTCAAGAAGAATCGGACGTGGCATTGGTCTGAAGAGTGCTAACACACATTCGAATAGTTGAAGAAGGTAATTTCTGTGGAACCCGTCCTCTTTCTTCAGGACCACACGAAGCCATTCAAAGTTTACACGGATGCCTCTGACTTCGCCATTGGCGGAGTACTTATGCAAGAAAGCCACCTTATAGCGTTCGAGAATCGAAAGCTAAATGATACGGAACTCCGCTACACGGGCAAGAGAAGGAGATGAATGCCATCATCCATTGCCTACGAGTGTGGTGACATTACTTGCTTGGCTCACACTTCGTGATCCTAACGGACAACGTAGCCACAAACTACTTCCAATCGCAAAAGAAGTTGAGCCCTAAGCAAGCAAGGTGGTAAGACTTGTTTTGTGGAATTTGACTATAGGCTTGAGTACAAGCTAGGGAAAGCCAACGTCGTTGCGAATGCACTAAGTAGCAAAGCGGAGTTGGCGACGTTAAGCATTAGCCAACCAAAGTCCGACCTTATCTCACGAATTAAAGAAGGCCTTCAACAAGACCCTCTTATGAAAGACTTGTTGGGGAAAGTCCTCGAAGGCAAGACAATGAGATTTTGGCAAGAGTAAGGCATCCTCCTCACCAAAAGAGATCGGCTATTCGTGCCTAGGTGGGGAAACTTGGGCAAAAAAGTGATCAAGGAGTACCACGACTCGAAGTGGGCCGGTCACCCCGTAGTGGAGTGCACGACTGCACTAGTCTAGGCCTCATACTTTTGGCCTCACATGAGGGACGACATCGAAGCCTATGTGCAAACATGTCTTGTGTGCCAACAAGACAAAGCGGATAACCAACTTTCGGCGGGATTGTTGGAACCCCTGCCGCTAGCATTAAGGCCGTGGGAGAGTGTCTCTATGAACTTCATTACGGCCTTACCCAAGTTTGAATCGTGCGGCAGCATCATGGTCGTCGTTGATCGTTACAGCAAGTATGCGACCTTCATCGCCGCACCACCCGATTGCAAAGCAGAAGAAGCTGCCCGCCTCTTCATCAAATACGTCGTAAAGTTATGGGGAGTTTCGAAGAGCATTGTGAGCGATGGTGACCCACGCTTCACAGGCCGCTTTTGGACGGAGTTCTTCAAGATGTTTGGGACCGACCTCAAGTTTTCAACAAGTTTCCATCCGCAAATGGATGGACAGACCGAGCGCATCATAGCCTTCTCGAGATGTACCTAAATCATTATGTAAGCACTCACCAGCGAGATTGACCTAAGTTGCTAGATGTCACCCAATTCTCGTACAACCTACAACGGGGCAAGGCTTTCAGTAAGAGTTCGTTCGAGATAATCATGGGATTCCAGCCCATGATGCCCAACTCTATAGCCTCGACATATGGAGGGAAAAGCCCAGTGACTCACAAGATCGGCCATGAGTGGCACAAGGAAACGGATATCATGCGAGCTTATCGCGACAAAGCCATACAAAAGATAAAAAAGTGGGCTGACACAAGGAGACGCCACGTTGAGTACAAGGAAGGCAACCAAGTCATGATCAAGCTCCTGCCCTAACAGGTCAAGACTTTGCGGAAAGTCCACAAGGGGTTAGTACATAGATACGAAGGGCCCTTCCGACTAGTGCGACTGTTGATGATTTTATGCAATGGTATGTCAGTAGGCAAGTGGACACAACAAGTAATATAGTAGTGAGTATAAAGATCGTCTCCACAGTGATTGATATTATAAATCTTGCTGCAGCAAGTCTATTCAGCACTAATACAGAAGAGTAAATAAAATGCCTTAAATAAATTGTTTGATTATAACGTAATTAAATTTAAAATATTAATAAACTGAAATTTAAATTAATCAAGCACACGTTAAATGCAAAGGGATATCCAATTGATTAAAGCGTACTTGGGAAATCTAAACTCACTTAATGACTATTGACTTGTTAAACAATGTTAGATCTAGTTGCTACAGCATCATCTACAGTATTGGGCAGGTTCTTAATGTATCCTCATCTTTCGCCTATTGGATATATTATACTTATATGCAATTCAATAATGACCAGTTGCTAAACCACATCTAGATATAGTATTAAGAGCTTGAATCTAAAAACCCTACAAGGTGAATCCCTATGTCCAGTTCTTCACAAATTCTAGATTAGACATGGCCCTACTCAAATTGATAATAAATCAATTAAGAAAAAATCCAATCTAAAATCATGCATTGCTCTGACTTGTTTCCACTAAGCCATCCCTGTTGAGGATCAAACCTAACTTGTACTTCTAAATGGGTGGTCAGTCGAAATAGAAAATTTAATTAAACACAATCAAACTAAAATGCTACAGCAAACACTGAAACAACAATAATAGAAGTCAAATCATCATTAAGTTTATTTAGATCCCAACTACATATAAATTCAGTTCATAATAAATATGTAAATAAAAACACAATACGGTTCAACCATAAGAAACATCCTTCAAAGAAATAGAACAAAGAAGAAAAGATTACAAGAACTAAATCCTAAAGAGGCACTCTTGTTGAATAGCGATTTGCACTTCTCTTCTTTTTTTTTTCTTTCACGGTTCAGCCCTTGAATTCTTCTTGTTTTCCTCGTTTCCTTGATGTGCACAGAAGAATTGAGTTCTGTTACGGCTCTCCCCTTTTCTTGGCACAAACTCTTCCTTTTTATATTACCATTCTAAGGTTTTCCATCTAAGACGAGGAATCCAATCGCGATACACCAGCCTTGCCTTACACGCCAAATATCTTCCATGCAACGTAAGCCCTACTTAACCCAAAATCATCTTAAATAAATTCTGAGCTTGCGTGCCATAGGCTTGCTGTAGTATGTCTGCAACAACCACTCTCTGCTGTAGCCTGAATTACTCCCACTACTCCTTAAATTTTTTTATTATGCTTTCAGCACTATTTGTTGCAACAGCCATTACTAAAATTTGCACCATTAAATTTCCTACAAAAAATGCCATGAATAAGAACATCTAATAAACTAACATACTTTAAATTAACAAAACTAAACTTGAATGTATACTTATGCATAACCTAACTAAAATAATGCAAAATATGAATATAACTCTCTAAGTAATTTATAAATTATGCCTAGAAATGCCATGATAACTCTCATTTCATAGAGTTATCAGCGACGTGTAGCCAACGTCTCATGCCAACTCCAGCTTCCACCAAGACTCAAGATTCATCCGGTCTTCCACTTGAGCCTTCTCAATCCATATCACGGAGACAAGGGACACCCAAGTTGTGGAGAAACAAGTTGGACCCCAACAGCCGTTATCATTGCATTCGACAAGGATGTAGAGTCCATCATCACCAATCGAGTGAAGCAAAGAAGGGGCGTACCGGCATACAACGATTACTTGGTGAAGTGGAAGAACCTCCCCGAGAGCAAAGCAACTTGGGAACGCGAAGAAGATCTATGGCAATTCGCGGAGCACGTCCAAAGGTAAAGGCACGAGAACGCAATGAAGACGTCACGAGCATAGGTGGGGGAGGATTGTCACGGGCCGCTCAAATTTCTCTCAAACGGAGGTTAAAATGGCGCGCACGGGTATGCACAGTAAAAGTCCGCTCAAATGTGGAATGTACTTAGCAAGGTTTTATTCAGTACGCACATGGGGTACGGTCAGCAGGGTGACTAGCCCACATGACTAGCCAGTCGTGGTACACTTAGCACGAATGCACTTAGTAATTAGGCTGTACAAGGCGTGTGCGCTTAGCAATCTAGCCCGCATTCTAGAATTCTCTACAATTGTAAATAACCTAAAGTTTTCTACACTTTAGCACTTTAGTTCTAGAAGATATTTTTACAAGTTGCCAACATGCTAGAACTTCCTACACATAGGCCCCCAACAACTATAAATAGGGGTGCTCACCTCTGTTTTGCACAACACATTCCAACACACACAACACACCACACACAACTCACAAGATCTTGTAAAGCTCTCTTGTAATCTCTTTCTTTAAGCAATAAAATTATATTTGGCCATATTGCTCTCTCTTCTCTCTAGCATCCTTGCAAGCATCTTAGCTTGGCTAGCTTGAGAAGTTTCTAAGGCTTACTTAGCAACTTGTGTGGTAGAAGTTGCCTAAGTACCGCATGGGTTTGCTGCGCGCAAAACTCATCCTGTGATTCAGAGGCATAGGAGAAAAGAAGAAGTGAGGAGAGGAACAAGGCGAATCAGAGGAGGGGAGAATCAGAGAGAAGGCGAAGAAGTGCAGAAGATGGGTGAGAAACGGAAGTCTTATTTTCCAAGATTTCTTTTCTTTTCTTTTGTATTTAATTTTCTTGTAATTTATTTCGGAAGTTTGAATTTTAATTTATAAATAAATTTAGTTTTATTTTTAATTTTAGCTATTTTAGTTTTAATTATGTATAATTTAATTTCGACAATTATTTTTATTTCAACTATGTTTAACTAAATAATAATAATAGTTAGGGTAAGGTAAAACTCTTAGTAGAAAAATATGATTTAATCAAATTCTATTTTTAATTATATAAATTAAATTATTTTCTATTTAATTTTATCCAGCTTTTGTATTTTGAAATTTTGATTTATTGTAGACAAACAATGGAGTTTAGCACAATAGATTCATATGGTGCGTTTACTTCCCGGATTGGGGAATCAGAATCATTACTAGTGTTTACTTCGCAAATTAACATTCGGAATCGGAATCAAACATGTGGAACCCACCTAAATTTGGGAATCATCTATAAGAGATTGACTCCCATGGGGGGAACTGGGAATCAGTCTCCCATTCCCTAGAGACCTAAATTTGCCCCTATCAAAATTTCTAAATTCTTGAGATACTCTCTATTTAATTAAAAAATATAAATAGAAAAATAAAATAAAAAACAACAGCGATAGCAAATCGTTAACCATCGCTACCAAAATCGAGCTCCAGCTGACATTGCCAAACTCATTATTGCTGCCAAAATCAAGCGCCGCCGTCGTTGTCGTCTGTCCGTTGGCTATGATACAGCGGCTATTGCAGTTTCATCTCCATTTGGCCGTCTCAGTTTTGTCTCAGTTTTCTCCATCTCGGTTCATCTCCGTTTTGTCTCCAATTCATTTCTGATAGCCATGGTTCTGCTCTAATGATGATGATGATGTCGATGGTGATGATTTGTTGTTGCCGGTATTGTTGATGATGATGATGATTCCGATTTTATTTTATTGATGATATGATTTTTTATTCTGATTTTCATATATTTGTTGATGATAATGTTGATTATTTTTAATTTTGATTATGTTTTTGATAATGATAAGATTTTAATTTTAATTTTGTTGATGATAAAGATGATGATTGGTGATTCCGATTATGTTGATGATAATAATTCTGGTTTTATTTTTTTTTAAATGGATTAAATAATTCTGATTTTATTTTTTTTGAAATGCATTATTATTATTATTATGAATTCTTTTTATCATAATAATAATAATATTGTTAATATTTAATAATAATAATAATAATAATAATTATTATTATTATAATACTTTTTATTATAATAAGAATAAATAAATAAATAAAGTATCATCATTAATTAATATATTAACAATAATGTAAATAATAATATTATATTATTAACAATAATTATTAATAATTATTATTTTTGAATAAATAATCATAATAATTAAATACAAAATAATAATTATGATAATAGTTAATTAAGGACTTTTTAGTAAATTGTAACAACCTAACTCATTCCGATTCCGATTCCAATTCTGATTCTAAGACAAAGTAAACACATTAATCGTAATTTAGCTCATTCCGATTCCGATTCCGATTCATACAATTTAAGTAAACAACTTATTATTATTCCTATTCCCCATTCCGATTCCTGTTCATTCCGATTCCAACCCATTCCAATTCCCATTTAGTAAACAAACCATAATATCTTAGTATAAAGTATGGTAAAATGGTATTTTGACTTTTTATAAACAAATTGAATTTTGGCACACTAAGTACTTAATCCATAATAAAATTAATAGGAAAATATTGTTAATTTATTTAATTAATCTTTCGCACAATAAATTTAAATAAAAAATTTATTAAATTATATCTGCTATTAAGAGTGGATTCAACAACCTAATTAATTTGTTTCCATAGTTTCGGTTAAATTAAATAGCGTGTTTTTAAATTATATTTTTTTATATCTTAGATAAATTAAAGGAAATTAATAAATTAAATACTTTTTCTGTGGATCAACCTTGGACTCACCAAGCTCTATTATAACAAGACATTATTATACTTCGAAGTAATCAACACTTTTGAGTCATGTCACTTTGCAACCCCTCTTATTGTGGTCCCCACTGACCATATCTAGAGCTTTCACACTTGAACTTCTTCTAAAGGTCTTCACTTCACCAACTTCCCTCTTTCTCTTGGTTTGAGGTCTACCAACAGTTCTAATGATCACTGGTGGTAGAAGATTGTCATGTAAAAGCGACGGCTATTTACTTTCATCGGGCACCGAATAAAGCATGTGAAAGTAAGTGTTCTTGAATGATGTCTTCTTCAGCAGAGGGTGAATATAATCATTCACATTATACCTCATGGCATCAATGCAACATACTGCATGCTCGCAAGGCAGTCCTGACACATCCCACTCCTTACAGTCATAATGTTTGCCCAACAAATCAACAATAGTCCTTTTAGACACGTCTTTCATTACCTCAAATGTTTGGTTGTGCCCAAATATCACTTGCAATGACCTAGACTCCTCCCTTACTACCATAATCCTTCTCCTCACAACTATAGGCAGCTCATCCTGCCAAGTCATAACCTGCTCTTCTCTTCTGTGGATCAATGTCATTATTTTCCTTATTATCACTTCAAGCATTCTCAAGGTTGGCATTGCTCTGAAATTTGTGATTCAATTGTTGAATGACTCAGTTATGTTGTTGGTGACATGATAGCACTTGGTGTGTATGGGAAAACAATGTTTAGCCTAACAAACGATTAGTATGCCCATCAACCAGTCATTGGCAGTAGGGCTGATTTTATTTACTTTAGCCATGTGGTACTTGAATTGAGTAGCATTTGCATTCCTACAGGCTTGCCAAAACTCTCTCCTACGCAAAATACTTGGAAACTTTTGCTTAAGGTTTGAAATATGTGCCTGCAATAGTATCTTTTCAAAGCCTGTGGGCACACGTTCTTTAATGCATTCAATATTACCTTCTGTCCATCGCTCATAAAACACAATTCCTCTCCATTGTTGCAGCCTATCTGCTCATACAATCTCTCCAAAAAATACACCTAAGACCTTGTATTCTCATTTTCTACTACACAAACAACTAAAGAAATAATAATACTCCTTTGTACAGCTCATTCAAAAAACAACCATCCAATCCTACGAATTGCCTATAACCCCCAAAAAAACCTTTTAGTAGTATAAAAGAACACAAAGAATATTTTAAAATGAGGACTAACCCCACCCCCTACCCAATCCCTATCTAAGGTTACTGTCGAACCAGGATTTGAAACAATAATTGCATGCATATACCTGAACAATATCATATTGCTTGCTTTATGATCTTGGCCTAAAAGCTCTAAAGCCTTGTTCTTTGCCCTGTACAGCCTTTGATTACAATACGTTATTCTATATTTTCTAAACAGTTCTGATCTAATTACATCAATTGGTAGGTCAGTGTTAGCTCTAAACAGATGAAGAAAGGTCATAGATATCCAGGTTAAGGTGGCCTCATAATTCTCATTGTTTCTTGCACAAATGTTTTGAACAATGTACCTTGATCTGAAAGTGCCTCTTATTCTAGTTTGGACTTGTATGTATCCTCTAAATACAGCCCTCAACTAGGGGTGGGCAAATCGGATTTTGGTTCGGTTTGTTCGGGTATCAGTTTGGGTTGCAAACTGATCGGATTGGAGAGTTGAAACCAATCAAGTTGAAAAGTGAAACCGAACCAAACCGAACCGAATTAAATTTGGTTCAGTTCGATTTGGGTTAGAAATTCGGATCGGTTTGGGTTAGAAATTCGGATCGGTTCGGGTTAGAACAATTTAATCCAAAAATTCTCTAGTAGGCACCTAAAATCCCCAAAAACTCAAATTCAAACATTCTTAACAACAAATATTAACTATCAAACATCCTTAACAACATTTCAACAAATTTTTCAAAAGTTAACAAGACATAAAACATGTAATCAAGTACAATAAAGCTACTGAAAGTTTAAGATTACAAATTTAAAATACAAATGGCAATCATGGTTAATAATTTCATCTCCATTAACACATCTCCTCAGGACAAACAACATTAATAATCCATCTCCAACACCATCAAGGCATCAACACCCAAGATAACACCTCCAAATTAGCAATAAATAACTACCACCAATCAAATCAAACAATAAGAACAGACAGAAAATGAAGCAAATCAGTACATTCTGCAGAAAAGATAAAAAAAAATTAATTAACATTTAGTAGAATCATTTAATATGTCTTAATAATGTGTATTCTCAATACTACTTCTACTAGTATCATTTTTGCAATATGACTATGCCTTAATTGTGCAATTGATTATTATGCTTAATCTAAATTAATATGCATAGTTACATACCTACTGTTGCATCTTCACATTAGAACACTTGAATGGTTACCTTGTGTTGATTTACGAATCTCTACATGAAATAAAAAGAATTGAAGTAAATGACTCTTAAACTTAAAGTAAACAAGTCTTAAAAATAATTAAATGATTATTAACATTTATACCTTCTGTAAAAGTATCCATGAACTCGTTTTCCTCAACCAACGCTTGAAGGTTTGTTGTTGAATCCACAAAAAGTGAAGACTGCAACCAATTTTGCGTCAGTATCAATGCTTCCACCCTATCAGGAGTCATAGAACTCCTATATTCATCTAAAGTACGACCTCCCGTGCTAAAGGCAGACTCGGATGCAACAGTAGATACTGGAATGGCAAGCACGTCTCTTGCTATTTGCGACAAAATTGGGTATTTCGAACTATTAATCTTCCACCATAGCAAAATATCAAACGAAGCACCCAATGCATTAGGTGCTTGATATTCAACAAACTCCATCAGGTAAAGATCTAACTCATTTGACAATTCTACATGATCTCTAGTGATAGTAACCATCTCGTCGTATTTGGAGAAAGAGTCCTCAAATGACTCATCTTCTTCATCCATAAAAGTCAGCCCACTACTGGCACTAACATCAACACTTGTACTTGCACTTGCACTTGCACCAGCACTTGATTTTGAGTGTTGAGCATTGTATGCTTCAAAAAGCTTGTTTAACACCTCTTTCACCATGTTTTTCATCTCAGCACATTTTGCACTATCCTTGCCATATAAAGTCTCAAAGCAAAGTGTTGCATTTTCACCCATGGATCTAGTATAGAAGCAACAATCAACAACTTGTTTATCTTCGAGGGCCCCTCCCAATACTCCTCAAATTTCTCCTTCATGCTACTTGCCATCATACTCACTTGCATATCAAGGTTGTCCGCCATTGTGTTCAAGGCCTTTTCAACTTTGCATATCTCATTATAGAAAACACTGGATGTCACCCTCAAAGAAGCAGAAAATGTCAGTGTGGCATCATAAAAAAATCCTCAAAAACCTGACCAATCGACGAGCATTATCCCAATCATAACTTCCTGGCGATCCTACTTTTTTCTTCCCACCTTCTTTTTCACGAAAATAAGCATCATAGAGCTTGTCCTCATTTGCCATTCAATCAAATGCCGATCTAAACTTTAATGCTGTCGTCAACATGGTATATGTGGAATTCCACCTAGTTGGACAATCTAAAACCACACTTCCTGTAGAAGGCTGACCATTTTGCCCCAAAATCTTTTCTTGCTCAACAAGAATTTGAAATGCTTTCAATCTCGCAGTGGATGATCTCACATACTTTACAGCATTACGGATACTAACAATATTGTCGTCTAGCTTTTTTAAACCCTCATTAACAATAAGATTCATAATATGTGCACAACAACGTACGTGCATATAGTCACCATTCAACACCAATGCATCATCTCTCCAATTCTTCAGTTTATTCTTCAAACAACTAACAGCAACCTTATTTGCACTTGCATTGTCCACGGTGATTGTGAACACCTTCTCTATACCCCAATCTAGCAAACATTTCTTAAGTTGTTTACCAATCGTCTCCCCCTTATGATCAGAAACTTTGTTAAAACTGATGACCCTTTTGCGTAACTACCAATCTTGATCAATAAAGTGAGTTGTTATCACCATATAACTGGCTGTCGTGATAGAAGTCCAAATATCAGGAGTGAGAGAGACTTTTTGCTTCTTATCACACAACAAACTCTTCAACGAAGTCTTTTCAACTGAAAAAATGTCAAGGATATCTTTAGTAATTGTTCTACGAGATGGGACAACAAACCGAGGACATGCAACACTACAAAACTATCTGAATCTAGAATTCTGCACATGTGAAAATGGCAACTCATCAAGAATAATCATTTTAGCAGTTGCTCTTCTAACAGCCTCCTGATTAAATCCCCTAACCTCAACTTGACCAACCTCTTCATTCCCAACACCAGCGGGTTCTTGAGATAAAGCAGCTTGATTTTGTAGACAACTGTCATATTGTAAACACATGTTCAAGTGGCCAGACAAGCTGCTAATCCCATCAGTAGTTTTATATGAATATTTTTTACCACGATAATTGCACTTGCACCGATTATAATCTTCTGGTAGCCTGGTAAAATCCTTCCACACCTTTGATCTTGGAGCCATCACTTTTCTTGGCTTAGGTGGTTTTGATGTTGTCCTTGATGACCTCTTCCTCTTCGATCTGGATTGGGCTTCAGTAGTCGTTGGTGACATATCACTAACTTCATTAGATTCAGTGGATTGGATGTTGACACGAACTCTTGAACCATCCGTTTCAGACATCTAAAATCATAAATCCAATTAAGTTACTCGACATAAAATTACAAAATTTAAACTCACATAAAGAACAAAATTTTTAGTTATATTAGATATTTGTCACTTGTTTATTAATGGCGTCGAGTTAAATTTACCAATTAATTGTTGTTCTTTACATGCAAAGTAATTAATGTCAAAATTAACTATTTTGTTCATCATACAAACACATATATACTAAAACAAATAGCATAATTATGACTTATTTGCTAATAATAATAATAATAAAATCAATAGATGACTGAAAAAAATAGTTTCAAATGAATTGTAGTGGTACGCCTAGGGTTATTCACATTTAGTAACAGTTACTTAATTAGTTAATTATACAGTTAAATAAACAAAGCATTCGGAGGAAATTTGCTTAAAAAATAATTATACAGTTAATTATATTGCTTTGATAGTTGATTAAGTCATTGAGAGCTTAACAATTTGGCAATTTGCAGTTGTAGAATCATAATATGGCATTAGCAATTTAGCATGCAAGAGAGCTTGATGTGGTTATAGGATAAACTGATTACTGACCTTGATGTTGCTGAGCTGATGGATAGGAAGCTAGGCATAGAGACGGAAGAGAATCAGCTGTGTGGGGGTATGGCACTGAGGTAGTGTGGTGTGGCCGGCTGTGAGGCTATGTGAGAGTGAATCAGCCGTGAGCGCGACCCGCGAGGTCAATGACTGCTAGCTGCGAGCGTGTTGAGGGCGTGCTGACTGGCTACTGAGGGCGAGCGTGGCGCTGAGGTCAGTGAGGTGAATGGCAACGTTGGGCATTGGGCGTGAGGTGAATCATTGCAGCCTGTCGTCGTCCTCTGTGATTAGGGATTTTGTCTTGTTTTTCTTTTGCGTGTGCTGAGGTTGAGGAGATAGAAGGCAACGTGTGTGAGAGCGAGAGAGATCTGTCATCTGTTTTTTTTTTTTTTTTAAAGCTCAACCCAATTGGGTTTTAATTTAACCCGAACCGAAATTTAATCTGATCGGGTTGAGCTATTCAACCCATTCGATTTTTAAAGACTAACCCAAACCGAACCGAACTCGAAATAAATTTTGGGTTCGGTTCGGGTTAACTCGATCCGACACCCACCCCTACCCTCAACAGCACACGTAGGTGTGACTCTTGACTTATCATTCTTCGCTCTTTTAAGTCTAAAGCCACTCTTAATTGCAAATACCTTGATAACCTCCCTGAATTCATCCATATTCTTGAATAGCCGACCAGGCTTAAGTATAATCCTCTCGCCATCAGTTGCAAACTCAAAACCCCTTGTGTTTGCTTCATATTTACAACAAGCTTCTTGAGCATCCTCACCATCATTGTAATCTACTTCAGTACCTCTATCATCTCCGGACTGATAGTCATCTAAGGCATCATCAAGCTCATCAACTTAAAATTGATTGAAGTCTCCTTCACTGCCAATAGAGTCCATATCCTCTTTATTTTTTTCAGGTTTAAGTTCTTCAAAAGGTGTGCTATCACAATCTTTAACTACTGTCATGCTTAATATGAATCTTGTGTAACATCAGTTACTACTGGAAACTCAATAGTGTGGTTGTCATCATTCAAATCAGGGAGAGCAAACTTCTTCTCCTTAATAAAGTCAAACTAGTCCACCTCTGGTTCAAGTGCCAATAGAACTTCAAATTGTGCATCTGGACTTTCATCTTCATTATTTCTTTCTTCAAGCAAAGCTCTGTTGCCTTTATCTTTTGTCAACTCATCTAATTTAGTTTTAATAATGAACATGGCCCAACTAATTTTCTTCTCCCTTAGCTTGTTGAATGCATCTTGCAAATCAAATTCTATCTTCAAAGTGGCATAACTTGTCTCCCAAGGTAACATAACTTCAAATCTGACTTCGGTGGCATACCTAATAGGCTTATCAAAGAACAAATCCTTGATATCACCCCATAGCTTCTTCAAGATGTATTGCTCTGGTATCACTGATGCAACAGTGAGCAAGTCACTTCCCACAACAGCCTCTATGTCCATGTATATGCAACTGGAAAAAATTTAAATAAGCATATATTTAGAATTAAGATAGTCAAACCATACATTTAAAAAGAAAATACTTTTAGTGAGATAGTAGGTGCATTCATGGTATTACATAACTTATATCTTATATGAGACCAAACATGAACAACCCCAACAAGTTATGCATTAACTGAACTGTCACCTTTAACAGCCCAACCTATGCATTAACTTTACTGTCAATATAAGTAGAAATGTTCAGTAAGGAATACATATTCATCAAATAAATTATAAACCTTAACTATTAATCATATCAACAACTAAATCATTAGCTGCATACTGACAAAAACTATCTTTTATGACTAACATCTACAGTGGCTGCACTTTACAAAATACTAGCACAATTTGCACTTCTATAGTCAAGCACTCCCGTTAAATAAATGAACAAACAACCATCACAGAGACCATAAATTCCCTTATCAACTTCAGTAGCCAGGCAGGGAAAAAAATGCCATTACACATATACAGCCTCTGAGTTTAACAACAAAAGCTTATATAATTCATTCCTAATCACATAAACATTACACATTTATGCATTTATATACTTTATTAAAATTTAAACAGTGGCTGCAACTTATAATACATGACAATACCAGCACAATTTGCTCTCCTACTGCTATGCATTACGAAATAAATGAATAAACATCCATCACAGAGACCCAAAAATCCATTATCATCTTTACTAGCCCGGTAGGGAAAATAAAAGCTAATTCACAAAAACAGAGCCTCTGACTTAAAAAAAATGTACCCATTTTTTCCATTCCCAATCACATAAACATTACAAATTTACACATTAATATGCTTTATTAAGCTATGAACAGTTTCTGCATAGTTGATACATTACAAGATAGTGGCCGTAAACATGATTTTTCTACTAATTCAACATACATCGAAACCATAATCCTTTACAACAAAGATCCATGATTAATACTTGAAAGCGTATATTTTACAAAGGTTTAAATTATCATTTTATCACTTATAGTGTTAATTAATGTGTCTATAACTCATATTTTATCTTAATGCTCCCCAAATATAATTTTATGTAAATTATATTTTATTACGTTAATTTTTATCTTAATTATTATATTATGTTATTGTAGGTATATTTTGAGAACGAAGAGGAATCGGAGTTGAAAACGGGAGACAGAGGAAATGCGGTTGATTTATAATAGTAAATAAATAAATAAAGGCAGCCAGAAAGAAGAAATAATAAAATAATACTATTATAAAATAATAATGAATAAGAAGCCGATAAGATGAATTATTGGAGGTGTGGTGACTTGCATCAATTCGAATATATAGGGAGAGTGTGCAGAGGCGGTGTGTGGGGAGGAGAAGGCTCTCATATTTCTTTTCTTTTGTTCTCAAATTTTCTTTGTTCTCAAATTTTCTTGTAATATATTTAAGAAGTTTATCAAATAAAATGTGTATTTTCCTTTTCAATATGAGGGGCTAATTTTCTAAGCTAAGGTGAAAGGTCAAGCTCTAAGAATTTAATTATGAAATTAATGTTCTCTCAAATAAGTTAAAGTTTTTTATTTTCAATTATATGTTTATAATTTTTTTCATTCAGTTAATTTTATTTCATATATATATATATTTAGATCTACTTTAAATTTATATGGTATTTAGACATATTGTCGACACACCAACTCGACTTTGGCACATTATTTACTTTATCTATATATTTATCTATAAATAGTTAGTTAGAATAAGTTATAAAATAAAATAAGTTATAAAATAAGTAAATTAGTTAAATTAATATAAAATTAAAATAGGTGAATGTTGTGTGAAAGTGTAAATCTTTTTGCGTAAGATTTACACTTTTGTGTAGGGGTGGGCTAGGACAACCCGCATATAGAACGGGTTGAAAAAATTCAACCCAACCCAATCCGTTATATATCTCAACCCTACGGGTTAGGTAGGGTTGGGTCGATCCAATTGGGCTTTTAAGATAGGCCCATTTTTATAATTTAATTTAATATTGTATAAAAATAAATAAATTAATTAAAAAATAAAAAACATAAATATTAAAATTCTTACAACAAATCCAAAATTTTTAAAGTTTAACAATCAAATTATTAATTCATAATTAATGAAAAAAATAAAAAATTATATAATATCATCTATATATAAATATTTGTGGGTTAGGAGGTTGGAAATTTACCAACCCAACCAATAAAAAATCATGCGGGTTGGGTCGGTTGGTACCCAGCCTTACTTTTGTGAAGTAAGGGTGGGTACACAATGGAGTGATGCAGCTAATACCTATAAATTTTCAAATATTACACAAGGGTGGGTACACAAGGGTTATTTTCAAATATTACACAATGGATAATGAATTGGATTAGGTAATGGAGTGATGCAGTAGGTATTTTGTGCTTACCAATGCAGCTAAAATTAAGCTTTTAAGTTTTTTTAATTTTAAATAAATTTTTACGATTTTAGCCTTACGTACTGATGCTGCACATAACTTTATACTATCAGTAGGGGAGGTCTGTAAAAGTGCCTTCATACTTTCTATTAAATTGTAAATATGTGAAACATCAGGGCAGTATGTAAAATAACCCTTGAAATATTAGATAAAACCACGAGTACAACAATCACCAACCCGAAAAGGGGAAGGCAACCAGAGCAAATAAACTTTTAGGCACATTAAAAACAAGTGCCCGCGAGTAAACGAAAGACGCACACAAAGTGGCGTGCGGGATCTTCACCAGCCCTACTAAATACCTATATAGTAACGTACAAATTTCATAGTCCCGAAGCCGCTTGACAGCCATTAATTAATCCTCCATTGATTATTTTAAAAATTAGTTAAATGTTGGAAGAGCTTCTGAAGGATCCAAGAGCTTTAGCAGCAGATGCTCTGAGGATGTATTGGTGGTAAAATGCAGCAATTGCAGCACCGATGAAAGGCCCAACCCAGAAAATCCACTGCAATAAATACAAAAAAAAAATTTTACATTTGTACAACAAGAAACGGGATTCGAGAGAAAGCCAGAATCAGATTTAGATGGTGCATACTTGATCATCCCAAGCCTTGTCCTTGTTGTAAATCACTGCAGCTCCAAAACTTCTAGCAGGGTTGATACCAGTTCCAGTGACTGGGATCGTAGCCAAGTGAACCATGAACACAGCAAATCCAATTGGCAATGGTGCCAAGACCTTTCAATTTAAACATATATAATCAATCAGTCAATCATTCAAACAGATTTTGCTAAATTTTCTGTTATATCTTAAATCAAGTGAAGCATAAGAAATGGTGATAACTTACAGGAACATGGGAGTCCCTAGCATTTCTCTTGGGATCAGTGGCAGAGAAAACAGTGTAGACAAGTACAAAGGTACCAATGATTTCAGCACCCAATCCAGTGCCAGTGCTGTACCCATCAGCGAGCTCATTGGCTCCACCGCCGTATCCTGTGTAGTAAGACTTCTGGAAAGCCTTAACGAGCCCGCAGCCACATATGGCTCCCAAACACTGAGCCACCATGTACATTATGGCTCGCACCAGTGACACCTTCCTGGCCAAGAACAGGCCAAATGTCACCGCCGGGTTAATGTGTCCACCTGCGCGTACAATTTTATCAAACACCTTTGAGAAGTGAACATACATGCATATACAGCAACAAAAAACATCAAACACTTTTAGACTTACTTACCAGAGATACCAGCAGTGCAGTAAACAAGAACAAAGATCATGCCGCCAAAGGCCCAAGCGATGCCAAGAATGCCAACACCACCACATCCGTCACCGCCGTTTTTGGCGTCAGTCTGGCTCTTGTAACCAATCACTGTCAGCACAGTGATGTACAAAAACAAGAGCGTGGCAATGAACTCGGCTATAATAGCCCTGTAAAACGACCACTGGGTGAGCTCCTCGGCATCGATCAGTGGAGCTGGCGGAGGGTCGTGGTAATCCTTGGCATGGAACTCGCCTTGCCTACCAACCTCAATGTCCTTGGCCATTGCTAGAGATTGCTCTTCACTGATAATTTTAAGTGTTTTTTTTTCCTCTCTTTTTTTTTTTTTTTTTTCAAAAAGAGATTTTAGAAGTGTAGACTTATTGAAGCAATGAAGAAGGGTGAAGAAAGCGGAGGGTATTTATGGGGAGTTTAAAGAGATGATTGAGTATGAATTAAACATAGTTTTTTGCCGCCCCATCTAGCTATTGTTTTGGTGTCTTTCATTTTCTACCTTTCTTAGCCCCACCAAAATAGTTTCTTGGGGTTGCCATTATGGCTTTCTATGATTTCGCCAAACTAAAATTGATAAAAGAGTTCGTTTCAAAAAAAAAAATTTGATAAAAGAGTTTAATTTTATAGTGCACTTTATGTATTATTAGATATAGAAATTTTCAAATAACGTGCCCTCATTTTTTTTTTTAATGTGGACTCATTTTTTTTTTAACGTGGACACATTATTAAGTCATACAATTCAATA
Source organism: Clausena lansium (assembly GCA_030449835.1). Lineage (NCBI taxonomy): Eukaryota > Viridiplantae > Streptophyta > Magnoliopsida > Sapindales > Rutaceae > Clausena > Clausena lansium. Next base: position 2,095,352 of record JASUUF010000086.1, on the reverse strand, counting down.
AAATCAGTATTCAATTCATTATAAAGTCATGTGGTTTAATAGTATGTATGCACACGGCACTAAGAGTCCGTTTAGGATAACTTTTAGGAGGCTTAAAAGTAATTTTTAGAATCTAAATACTAATTTTAGTGTTTGATAAAAAAAATTCAAAATCACTTTTGTCAAAATCAGCCCCTCCTACATCTGATTTTGAAAAGTAGAGAAAGAGTAGCTTTTAGATTCTGATTTTGAGAATCAATTACATCCTTTAATACAATTTCATAAATATTCTTACAATTATTACCTAAATCCAAAAATATCCTTATTCAAATTGGAAATAAAATCAATATTTCAATAAATTTTTATTATAAAAAAATAAAATTAATATAGTATAAATTTTATTTTTAATTAAATTATTATAATACATAATTAAAAATATTGTATGTACATGTTTTTATATGTATAAGTAAATTTCATCCGACATTATGTCCATTTTAGTCATTTGACTTTTTATAGCAGTTTAACAGTAATATTTACCAAACACCCACAACTACTTTCAAAACTCACAGTACTTCTGAAAATAAAATTTATCAAACACTTAACTGATTCTCTTCACAGCTGATTATTTCTACAGCACAACTAACAATAATTATTTTAAAAACTACCGTATTACCAAACTGACCTTAATTTTATTAAATTATTTTATATGACTTAATAACATGTCCGCACGAAAAAGATAAGCGCACTTACACGTCACAAGGACTCTTATTAGATATATTCATAAAAGACATCTAGAATTGAATGAAGATGTTATCGTACTCTTGTGCTTTTAATTGAATGAAGGTGTAGTTAATCAAGTGGTAGTGTAGTACTATTACAGTTGTCATTAGTTCATGAACTAGTTTAATTAATGGGTAAGTATAAAGATGATCTTGATCATGTTACTCATTCACGATCAGTGTTTATTTCTTAAATGGCAGTATCTTTCGTCAAGAATATTTTGTAATCATTCAAACATTACAGTAACTTATTGAAGGAAAATACTTGAAATATTTCTATATACAAACTAAGCAATAGTTCACCCAATAAATGTCATATTATTTATATTATTTTTTTTAAAGAAAGAGAAAACTGTCGTTTTAATTATATTTTTAATTATTTAATTTTTTAATTGATAAATAACGAGAGAGGGACAACAAAACGACGGTTGGTTGGGAATGCTGTTTCTCAACTTTCTGAATCGTTAGCATTTTTCTTATTTTTCCGACTAATAAATTTAAATTAATTAAATTAAATTGACCAAAGAAAAAATAAAAACGTTCACATAAATGGCTAATAATTGAAGACGTCTATCTAACTTTGGCATGTGGGCCCACAAATCACATGTGTTATGTGTATTGGCAGTTCGTGACGTGGATGAACACACCGACTAATCACCAATGATCACTCATTTAGCAGCACCACCGTCCATCGAACCCAAAGTCCAACCGGCACCACCTCCGTTGATTCTTCTAATCACTCACATCCTGCCACGTTTCATTGTTAATTTATACGGCCGCCACCAATCATTGTTTTTTTTGACAAAAAAAATTAAAATTAATCAGAAAAAGCGGTTCTTTATCACTAATCATCACTAATTAATCCCAGTTTTAAAAACCAATTCTTGGCCGCACTGACACAGTGATATTGTAACGAATGCAAAGTTTTTGGCTCCTAATTTGCCACGTGTCATCCCAACTGGTCGGTTTGTCCTCTATTGGTTCTTGGTTCTGGCTCTTGCACGCTGCTTTGCATGATAATACCGCGGAGCTGCAGTGCAAGTAAAGTTAGAGTATGTATAATGTATATGTATGTCCACATTGAAAACGTGGAAGATCCAAGGGGAAAAGGCGGTGTGCAAAGTAGGAAGCTTCGTGTTTGTTGATATGGGTTTGGCTACAATGCCCTCGAAAATAGGGCCAGACCTGTGGCTTTTTTTTCTAATTTTTTTTAAAATTCTTAGAAATTAGATAAATTAAAATAAAAAATAAAAAAAATAAAAAATTAAGAATTGTGTAAAATTAATGTGGAAAATAAAAAAATCTAAAGTGGAAAAAATAAAACATATAAGCATTATCTTTTAATATAAAATTTTTTTGCCGTTTCATGTTTGAGGTAAAGGTTACTTGTTTAACATAAATTGTTTTATGTTTTGAATAATGTCAAAAAGAGAATATTCTGAAATATTCCCACCCGTTTCATGTTTGACGTCGGCGTTTCATGTTTGAAGTAATTGATTGCATGTTTAACGTCAAAAGTTTCATATTCAGGTTTAACGTTAAATATTTCATGTTTGACGTACATGTTACATGTTTAACGTAAATTATTTCATGTTTTTAATAATGCCAAAAATAGAATATTCCAGAATATTTCCACTCGTTTCATGTTTGACGTCGGCGTTTCATGTTTGACGTAATTGATTGCATGTTTAACGTCAGGAGTTTCATGTTCATGTTTAACGTCATATGTTTCATGTTTGAGGTAAAGGTTTCATGTTTAACGTAAATTGTTTCATATTTTGAATAATGCCAAAAGGGAAATATTCCAGAATATTCCCACCCGTTTCATGTTTGACGTCAGCGTTTCATGTTTGACGTAATTGATTGCATGTTTAACGTCAGGAGTTTCATGTTCATGGTAAAGATTACATGTTTAATGTAAATTGCTTCATATTTTGAATAATGCCAAAAAGAGAATATTCCGAAATATTCCCACCCATTTCATGTTTGATGTCGGCGTTTCATGTTTAACGTAATTGATTGCATGTTTAACGTTGGGAGTTTCATGTTCAGGTTTAACATTAAGTATTTCATGTTTGACGTACATGTTACATGTTTAACGTAAATTTTTTCATGTTTTGAATAATGCCAAAAAGGGAATATTCCCACCAGTTTCATGTTTGACACAATTGATTGCATGTTGAACGTCAGGAGTTTCATGTTCAGGTTTAACGTTAAATATTTCATGTTTGACGTACATATTACATATTTAACGTAAATTGTTTCATGTTTTGAATAATGCCAAAAAGGAAATATTCCAGAGTATTCTCATCCGTTTCATGTTTGACGTCGGCGTTTCATGTTTGACGTAATTGATTGCATGTTTAACGTTGGGAGTTTCATGTTCAGGTTTAACATTAAATATTTCATGTTTGACGTACATGTTACATGTTTAACGTAAATTGTTTCATGTTTTGAATAATGCCAAAAAGGGAATATTCTGGAATATTCCCATTCGTTTCATGTTTGACGTCCGTGTTTCATGTTTGAAGTAACTGATTGCATGTTTAACGTTTCGAGTTTCATGTTTTAGGTTTAACGCCAAATATTTCATTTTTGACGTCAATGTTACATGTTTAATGTAAATTGTTTCATGTTTTAAATAATGCCAAAAATAAAAAATTTTCCCGCCCATTTCATGTTTAACTCATGTGTTTCATGTTTGACGTAGACTGTTCCATGTTTAACGTTCAATATTGCATGTTATAGAAGTCTTCTGTATAGTTACAAAATTTAAATATTTTCCCGCCCACTTCATGTTAAACGTCCATATTCCATGTTTAACACCTAACTGTATGCACCTAATTAACAACTTGCATGATCGGAAGGGAACTTATAACAAAGGAGAAATGTTCACTACTGAGAGTTAATCTCATAGTTTGGTATAACAACAAATGTGACTCTGCCAAAATCAAATGCACAGAGTAACTGGATATCGGTTGTTAGAATATAACTGAAATGGTCTTGAGTCTGTAGCAGCACTGGAAAAGGTCACTAATGCTAATCATTTTTCAGTTATTTCAGTTTATGGTTATTTATAGATATTTAAGGTTATTTTTAATCCAATATTGTTGGATCCTTAATCCGACGCTGGGCTTATATGTGAATAATTATGTGTTGTGGACTGTCATATAAGGTTAAGCCCAATTAAAAGTGATTCATAAGAGTTTCGATATTATGGGCTTTAAAGTATCTAATAAGGTGTGGACCTTTAATGTGTAGAGATCTAATAGTATTCTAATTCTATGATGGGCAGAATTAGGAATACCTAATGACAACAGGATAAGTTGTCTATATAAGTGGTTATGGTCCCCAGGTCACACGTATCATTCTATTCTTTCTGATATTCCATCATCAAAAAGAGTGCACAAAGAAATCAAAGGGTTCTCTAGGATATACGTGCTGATCTATAAGGCTAACTACACATATCTAAAGGATAATTCAGTATTATGGATTCAGGTACGCTTCCGCATATTTATTTATGATTCTTAATGATTTAACATGAATGTTGCTAGTTTATATGTGATGGTTTTCACAAAAGGATTTGTTCTAACAAGTGGTATCAGAGCCTTTTCATGTTGAATCATTAAGAATCGAATTTATTTTCAATTGTTGATTAAATTTTTGGGTGTTCTTAAATTTGATAATCTCCATATTATTGAGTTTAAGAACAAATAAGTAATTGAAATAATGGTAATTTGGAAATCTGAATTTATGAAAAATCAATTTTCTTTCAATCGGGTGTGTTAAGGACGTAGATTTAGATCTGTGATTGTTTTCAAGAATTGTAAATTCAAAAATAATTTAATTCGATTTTTTTTATTTTGGTTTTAAGATCTGGAAAGTTAGAATTAAAAAAAAAACTTTGTTCTTGGAAATTTGGTTTCGGTATATTTGGATTTTTAAGTTTTAATTCATGGCCATCGCGAAACTATTAGGCATACGCGGTAGCAAAACTGGCGGGATACGCACTGCTGGTGTGCTATTCGCGTTACTGGTTGGCGCGAGCATGATCTGTACTACTGCTGCTGTTGTGCGTTTGAGGCTGGAAATTCACCGTGGTACTGCTGCTGCATGATGTGGCCTACGACAAGCAAAGCGACAGCCATGGCCATCGTATTAGGAGGCCACTCAAGCCCCGGGAAGCAAGCCGGCAATCATGGTGCCAACATAGAGCTGTGGTCGTTGGCTACAGCAGCAAGGAAGTTGCCAGGCGCGACTTGCAGATGAGGAAGAAGCGGCGACCATAGCCGCACTCAAAGAATATTAAAAAAAAAAAGAAGAAAACGGATTAGGCTTGGATCAGGATCTGGTTCGGGTCAAACCGAACCGTCCACCCCTGACCTGATTGGAAGAGAAGGGCTGATTTGGTTTCGGGTCGGTTGGACCCGGTATAGACTAGTCGATAGTTGACCGTTGACCAAACTTTGACAAAAAAATTTTTAATTATTTTTTTATTTTTGAAGGGTAATTTTGGTACAATTTTAGATTTAAATATTGGGATGGTTATATATATTTTGAGATGAATTAATTAAAGCAACATGTCGCCAAAGTGACCTTTCTTGTGGAAATTAATTTATTTTAGAATATAAACAACTGTGTATATGTAATTTCTGTGAATATCGATCGGTCCAAAAGAAGGTCCATATTTAATAGAGTTACATGTGCACCTGTGGTAATAAATACGTGATGATTATTTGGTTTTACGTGTGAACAATAAATAGGCCCAAAGAAAGGTTTATTATTTAACATGTTCTTATTATCAATGTTTGATAACTACACCAAGATATCACTTACAAGTTAATATTTTGTCCAAAGATAAAATATTAATGGATTGTCCAGTATCTTGAGATGGAGATAAAATATTAATGTATTGTCCAGTATCTTGAGATGGAGCTTACCTTTATTTGAATTTATTATTGTTTTAAGACTAATTTGAGCTTGTTTTGGTTGTTTGTCGTTCTCGTTTAGTTATGTCTATTCTACTAACATCAATTCAATTCCTATGCTAAATGGCTCTAACTTCAAGTCATGGCGAGGGAACCTTTTAATAGTTCTCGGAGTCATGGATCTTGACCTTGCGTTAAGGAATGATTCTCCCTCACCTCTTACGAATGAAAGTACCCCTGATGATAAAAGGGAAATAGAAAGGTGGGAGAGATCAAATCACATACATATCATGATCATGAGGAGAGCCATTCCGGAAGCATTCAGGGGCTTAATATCTGAAAAGATATTTACGGCGAAGGAGTTTCTTGTAGAAATTGAAAAGAGGTTTGTCAAGAACGAAAAGGTAGAAATAAGTACGCTCTTGACAAATCTAATTTCAATAAGGTATAAGGGCAAGGATAAGGGCAAAAGGAGAAAAAAGGATAAGGAATCTGCAGATACAACACTTCAAAGGAAACAATAAAAGAAACTGGGTGATCCAGAAAGCACTAGTTGTTTCTTTTATGAAGTTGAAGGGCATGGTTTGGTTTGTTCTGAGGTTAATTTAACTTCGGTACCAAGACACACGTGGTGGATAGATTCTGGTACAATAAACTCACATCAGTGTGTCTATGCAGGGTTACTTGGATTGCCGAAAGCCCAGTGATGGTGAAAGATACATCTATGTGGGCAATGGCAAAACAATTGAAGTTGAAGCAATTGAAAAATTTAGATTATTATTAAAGGCTGAATTTTATTTAGATCTTGATGAAGCATTTATAGTACCGTCTTTTAGACGAAACTTGATTTCTATACCGCTTTGGCCAAATCTAGTTTTTTTTGTTCATTTGGGAATAGAAAATTCAGTTTGTTTCATGATTCAAAATTGGTTGGATTCGGTTCTTTATCAGATTATGATAATCTTTATTTGCTTGATACAATTGCTTCATTTAATGAATCACTGTAATTAAGTACTCGAGGAATAAAGAGAAATTAACCAATGAGAATTCAGCTGCGTTATGGCATAAGAGATTGGGTCATATCTCCAGACAGAGAATAGAGAGACTTGCGCTAGACGAAATTCTCGACTCCTTAGATTTTACAGATTTTGATATTTGTGTTAACTGTATTAAGGGAAAAAAAACCAATAAAAGGAGATTTAAAGCCAACAGAACTTTGGATGTCTTAGAACTGATACATACAGATATTTGTAGGCCATTCCCTATGGCTGCTTGGAATGGTCAACAATATTTTATGATGTTCATAAATAATTTTTCTAGATATGGCTACATATATCTCCTTCATGAAAAGTCACAGTCCCTAGACATGTTCAAAAATTTTAAGGCTGAAGTTGAAAACCAACTCAGCAAAAGAATAAAAAGCACCAGATCTGATCATGGTGGTGAGTACTATGGTAGATATGACAGTTCAGATGACCAACGTCCATGACCATTTGCTAAGTTCCTAGAGGAATGCTGTATCGTCCTACAGTACACTATGCCGGGTTCGTCCACTATGAATGGTGTTGCTGAAAGACGAAACAGAATGCTTAAAGACATAGTAAGGAGTATGATCTATCATTCTACTTTACCTGACTCACTCTAGGGCGAAGCGCTTAAGGCTGCAGCATATATCCTTAACAAGGTTCCAACTAAAGCGAATGCCAAAACCCCTTACGAACTTTGAACGGGTAAGAAGCCTAGTCTAAAACACTTGCATGTTTAGGGATGTCCAGCTGAGGCAACGCCTTATAATCCTAATGAAAAGAAACTGGACTCATAGATGGTGAGTTGTTACTTTGTTGGATACTCTAAAAGATCAAGGAGGTATAAGTTTTATGTTCCCATGACTAAATAATTTTCGAGTTGGGAAATGCGCGGTTCTTTGAGGATGTCGAGTTTACATGAGGAGATATAGTTAGAGACATTGTCTTTGAAGAGGAATATGTTGATATTCCCACAGGTGTTATTAGCATTGATTAGGGTCTCATTCCTGGCTTTATTTAAGACACAACAGATCAAGACAATGTTGAAGAACCCCTATACTAGATATTATTCTAAAAGAACAATCTCCACCGCCTCAAGAACCTATGTCATTAAGGATCTCCACTAGAGAAAGAAAAAGTACAATGCCAGATGACTACATTATATTTCTCCAAGAACATGGGTTGACATTGGAGTGATGGAAGATGATCCAATCAATTTCCGTCAAGCCATGGAAAGTTCTAACTCTCAGAAGTGGATTGATGCCATGAATAAGGAGATAAAGTCAATGAAGGACAATAATGTATGGGAACTTGTCCTATTACTAGAAGGTACAAAATCCATTGGTTGCAATTGGATATTTAAGACCAAGAGGGATTCGAAAGGCGATGTGGAGAGGTACGAGGCACGTCTTGTCGCAAAGGGCTTTACACAGAAAGAAGGCATTGATTATAAAGAGACTTTCTCTCTTATTTCTTTGAAAGACTCTTTCAGGATTATAATGGCATTGGTGGCACATTTCAATCTTGAGTTACACCAGATGGATGTGAAGACAGCGTTTCTCAATGGTGATATTGATGAGACGATCTATATGGTACAGCCATAAAACTTTGTGTCCGGAGACCCAAAGAATATGGTTTGCAAACTTAAGAAATCCATTTATGGGCTTAAGCAAGCATTTCGACAATGGTTTTTCAATTTTCATCAAGTGATTATCTCATTCGATTTTGAGATAAATTTGGTCGATGATTGTATATACCATAAGTTCTGTTTGAGTAAGTATATTTTTCTGGTTTTATATGTCGATGACATTTTGCTTGCCAGCAACAATATAGGCTTATTGCAAGAAACCAAGAGATTTTTAGCTAAGAATTTTGAGATGAAAGATCTTAGTGACGCCTCTTTTGTATTAGGCATATAGATACATCGAGATCGCTCCCAAGATATTTTTGGATTATCAAAAAAGGGCTATATCGAAAAGGTTCTCAAGAGATATGGCATGCAAGACTGTAAACCATGTGATACCCCTGTGGTTAAAGGAGACAAGTTTAGCCTCGATCAGTGCCCTAAGAATGATTATGAGGAAAATAAAATGCAAAAGAATCCTTATGCTTCAACAATAGGAAGTCTGATGTGTGCTCAGGTTTGTACGGGACTAGATATTGCGTACATTACTGGAATGTTGGGTAGATATTTAAGCAATCCAAGAGTAGACCATTGGAGAGTAGCCAAAAGAGTCTTATGGTACTTACAGAGAACAAAAGACTACATGCTCACATATCAGAGGTCAGATCAACTTGAGATCGTTGGGTATACTGACTCTGATTTTGCTAGATGCCAAGATAGTATAAAGTCTACGACGGGCTACATCTATCTGTTAGCTAGGGGTGCTGTTTCATAGAAGAATGCTAAACAATCTCTTATAGCCTCTTCTACAATGACAGCAGAGTTTATAGCATGCTATGAGGCATCCAATCATGGAATGGCTGCGGAATTTTGTCATGGGGCTGCGCATAGTAGATGGCATTAATAGGCCACTCAGATTATTTTGTGACAATAAGTCAGCAGTGATGTATTCTAATAACAACAGGAGCTCAACGAAATCGAAGCATATAGAGATTAATTTCTTAGTTGTTAAAGAAAGAGTTCAGAGTGGGCAGTTGTCTATAGAGCACATTGGCACAAACTCCATGATTGCGGATCCGCTTACTAAGGGATTGCCACCCAAAATGTTTCATGAGCACACTGTTCGTATGGATGTCATGTCGTTAAAGGATGTTCGGTTTTAGTGGGAGTTTGTAATTTTAGATGCTCTTGTGATATAAACATTTTTCAGTTATTTCACTTTACGGTTATTTATGGATATTTAAGGTTATTTTCAATAAAAATAAGTAGGGATGGGCAAAAAAATCGACCCGATCCAATAAAAAAAAAATCAGGTTAGGATCGGATCTGGTGGGTGTAAATACCCGATCGGGTTGAATTTTGCCAACCCGATCAGGTCATGATCGGATCGGATGAAACCCAATCCGATCCGAAAACCCGATCAAGTTGGCAGTAAAAAAAAAGAAAGAGAAATTGAAAAAATATAAAACACTCGCACACTCTCTTCTCAGCTCATGCCTCACAACCTCACTTCAACTAGTGAACATTACACACACACACGCTGCTGCCACAAGCCACCAGCACAGCTAGGGATGGCAAATTACGAGCTTGGGCCGGGCTTTTCCAAGCCCAAGCCCAGGCCCAAGTTATTGACAACAAGCCTAGGCCCTTAAAAAGCCCGTCCAAACTTAGATGGGCTAGGCCTGGGCCGAGCTTAGGCTGGGCTTGGGCTTCCACTTATTTAAATCTATTATTTTGGTAGTTTCTGCAAAGTCAATAATGTGTAATAATTTCCCAAATATTATATATCATCTCGACGAATTTCCTACAAATTAAGCCAATAGATAAGAACTACTGAACTAGTAAATAAATTTGATACAAATAATTATATTTCATTTGGTATATTTAAATATTTAATTAAAAATGTCTTCTAACACACACCGCCACTCTCTATCTAAAATATTGATTACATCTCTAAACAAATTAGATTTTTTTTGTTTTCTAAAATAATTTATACTCTTTTTTACTACTACATACAATACGACATCAGATCTCCAACGATAGAGCTTCAAATGCTCTTAAATATTAGCATCTTCTTTTACTTCCTCATTCTCTCTCACAAAAAAAATTATCCATAAAAAAAAAAAGAAAAAAAAAGTCTCTCATTATTCTTTTTCTCTCACCCTCGCACCTCAACAACAACAATGTACACAAGCAAAAACAACAAAGAGAAGACAGATCAAATGCAAAGCCAAAACGACGATGTCGCAGAGAAATGCAACAATGATGGGAGTTACCATTACAGGATGTTCAACTTCTTCAATAAGAAGTTCAAGATTCGAGAGCCGAAGCCCCCCTTGACGTAAAGATGGCCATCAGATCGGCGATGATTGGTCGTGCTCGTGGAGCCGTGGGTGATGGCTGCTGGAGGGATGTGTGTGCACAGCTTGTTTAATTTTAGGGATTGTTTCATTTGTAAATGTGTTTGTGAATTGTGATTTGTGAAATTTATTTATTTTTTTAATTTTTAATTTATAAAATAGTTTCATTTGTAAATGTGTTTGTGAAATTTATTTTTTTAATTTTTAATTAATAAAATATAAAGCCCGAGCTTTGATTCGGACTTTTTTTATGAGCCCATATCCAAGCCCATTCAATACGAGCTTTAAAATTTGAGCCCATATCCATAATTTAATGTTGAGGGCTAGGCTTAAAGCTCGCGGGCCTGGGCCGGCCCGGGCTTTTTTGCCAACCCTAAGCATAGCCACCAACCACGTACCACACACACACGCTGCTGCCGCCTGCCTGCACTCGGCACTCCCTCTTCAACTATTCACTATTCAACACTCACAGAGAGCTACAACACAACCAGTAAACACACACACACACAAAGGGCTACAACGCAATCAGATCTGCCGATCAGCAGCAAGTTAGCAACCCACACAGGCCAGCAACCCGTGATCTGACGCAGACCAGAAACCCACCATCTGCAACAAGTTAGCGATCGGATCTGCAGAACCCACGCAGCACACACATGCGCAGATAGATCTATCCAAACCCGGCAAGAATAACCCATCTCGAATCTACCTTTCGAAGTTTAAAGCTTCCAATCTTCCATGGTATATATATATAGTTCAATAGTTGTAAATTGTAATGTCAAATGTGTAATTGTGTAATGTGTATCATTGTATTAAAACGTACAAGAGTATAAGTAAATTATTCTGCAAAGTAAATTATTCTGCTGGATAATTATTCTGGATATGTTAAATTGTTAATTACTAATTAGTTTAATAATATGTTATAATTAATATGCATTTGTTAAATTTTAATAATAAAATCAAGAAAATTACTAAATTAGTGTACTGATTTATTTTGTTAATTGTTAATACTTAAATAATTGCTTTTTTTTGTATAAATAGATTAAGTAAATTAAATATTAAAATTAAATATTGTGTTATATATAGTATGTGGTATGTGTTGCAATAGATTCAACTTAAATAAAAATTAACTAATTTAATCATTATACGTTAAGTATATGTTAAGTATACGTTAAGTCATTAAGTAGTAAATGCATGTAATGTGGGCATGAAATTTAAGTTAATGTTTTATTTTTATAATAAGAATTAAGATATAGATATATGCAAATAATATTCTATTATTTTGGGAAATGAATAATTTGATATTATAAATTAATTAATCATGAATTTCTTGCTTTTTCATTATGGAGTGTGAACAATTTTGAATTTTTACATACATAGTTATACACTTAATTAATCATATAGAAATATTATGATGAAAATGTCGAATTAAACAAGTTTTATAAAATTAAATTAATAAATGTTGCAATTGATATGTAATAATAATTAGATTATGTTAATAATATTTTTATGTTTTAATTTTTGAATGAATGATATTGATTGTTATTTTGTATGTTCAGATGTCTAGGCACTCAAGATCAAATCCAATAAGTGATGATGAAGAACAAAGTATACAAATGGAAAAACTCAAAAGGAAAGGGCAAAGTGGAAAAGACCACCAATGAAGAAAAGATATACGATGTGGAATCATTTCACTTTACTTGAGGACAATCCAAACAAATGCAAGTGCAACTATTGTAGCAGACAATATCAATGTCATTCAAGGAATAATGGGATTACAAATACGCAAAATAATATAAAAGTCTATCAAGCATACAGGACATTTCTGCAACAACAAGGTGGAAGTCAACAGACAATGACATCTAAGGGTGGTGAAGGAAGAAATATGGTTTTGGCTAAAGGATGGAGTCAAGACGCTTGTAGAAGGGCACTCACTAAAATGATTATTATGGGCGAGTTGACGCTTAGGTTTGTGGATAACAGAGGGTTTAGGCAGTTCTATAGTATAGCTATCCCTCAGTTCGTTATGCCATCTCGAAGAACTATTGTTAGGGATGTTATGGACTTGTTTTTGGAGGAAAAGACAATGTTGAAGAGTTTGATTTGTGACAACAAGCAGCGAGTGTCTCTTATAACTGATATATGGACTTTCGTTCAGAACATAAGTCACATGGTTATCACAACTCATTTTATTGATAATGATTGGTGTTTGAATAAGAGGATTATCAGTTTTAGCTTGGTTGAAGATCATAGAGGAAAAACAATCGGCAAAAAGATTGTAGCTTGTTTACAGGATTGGGGGATAGAGAGGTTATTTGCGATAACTATTGATAATGCCACTGTAAATGATGTTGCTGTTAATTATGTCACTATGCAATTGCTTGCTTGGAGAAATGATGATGCAGTTGTGTTGGCAGGAGAGTATATGCATGTGCGCTGTTGTGCACATATTTTGAACTTGATTGTTGTTTTAGGGTTGAATGAGTTACATGCTAGTGTTGCTGCTATTTGAAATGCTGTGAAGTATGTGAGATCCTCCACCACTAAGCTGTAGGCATTTAAACAATGTATTGCACAGGTGAAAGGACCGAAAGGAACTGCCGTTTTGGATTGTCATAATAGGTAGAATTCCACCTATTTAATGTTGGACTGTCGTTTCAAGCGGCATTTGATAGAATGGCAGAAGTGGATAAACCTTATGAGGCATACTTTCACGAGAAAGTTGATGGTGTTAAAAGGATCGGCCCGCCTGGATTCGATGATTGGGAGAATGCTGAACGAATTATGAGATTTTTTAAGGTATTTTATGATGCCACATTATTGTTTTCTTCCTCTTTGAGTGTGCCTTCTAATCTTTGTTATGATACCATTGGCTTGATTGAGAGTTCATTAGCTGCATTACAATCATGTGGTGATCTTTGTGTGATGACAATGGCTTATACTATGAGGGATAAATTTGATAAATATTGGGAGTCCTCGGTGAAGATAAACAAAATATTGATTGTTGCCTCCATTCTTGATCCTCGAGCTAAAATGGACTTTGCTAAACATATCTTTGAGCTCATTTTTGGCACTGGTAGTTCACAGATTGAAGAAATGACCAAAGCAGTAAAAGACTTGTTGAATGACTTTTATAATGTATATAGTGCATAGTGCTCCACAGGATCGATGTGTACTGAGAGTGCTCTTAGTGGCAGTTATGGTGGTACAAGTTCTTCTCCACATGTTACAACTGAGTTTAGTTTGACGGAGGCTATTGGCGGTGAAGGTTATGATGTCTTCCGAGTTGCTCGCCCTTTCTTTGAATATGCTAAGAAGTTTTTTGATCATATTGAGGGCAAGAAATTAGCATCTGAGGTGGAAAGATACCCAGTGGAAGATCCTAGCAATCTTAAGCTCAATGTTTTGCTTTGGTGGAAAGTGAATGGATCGAAGTATCCAATATTAGAGAAAATTACAAGGGATATCCTCGCTGTTCCTGTTTCCATAGTGGCATCTAAGTCTGCCTTTAGCACTGGGCATCGTGTTATTGATGATTATAGGAGTTCTTTGACCCCTGCTATGGTTGAGGCGTTGATATGCACCGAAAGTTGGTTGCAATCTAAACTTTTTGTCAATCCCGTCTACAACATTCACGATGAGATTAAGGAGCAGATGTTTCATGTGGAGCTACAAGAAGGTAACATTCTTCTCGAACATTAAATACATAATATAGTTAAAATGTATTATGATTTTTACAAATAATATCTACATGTACTTAAGTTACAAACTTCAAATTTTTTTTGCTATTTCGTATTCTAAAGAATTTGAAAGAGCACAAGCTTCAACAGGAAACAGTGAGCGCTGACATTGGCAACATTGACATCTGAAGGTAACTCTCAATAGATCTTATTATTCATAATTTTATATTATACTTTTAGGATGTAATTTAAACTATAATAACCATTGAATTAGAATTCAAATGGTAGTTATGATTTGTTCAGTTAAAGATATATTTATACCTTATAAATTAGATTTATTTATTTGTGTTTATGTTTGATGTGCCTTTATTTGCAATGCAGCTTAAAGAAAGTAGTTACCGACTTACTGTTATATAATTTTTTCAAGTTTTCTCTAGGAGATCAATGTTCCAACTTGTCAAAGACTCAAAGTGTTTACGAGAAGCAGAGGAAGGAATTATTTAATGTTTAATGTTTATGTTCAAACTTAAACTTTAAACTTTGGTGTGTTTTGGTCTTTTTGGATTGTGTCTTTGTGATTTGTGTTTCCAAAACTAGTTAATTATGTTTAAACTTAGACTTTGTGTTCAAGGACTAATATTTGGATATTGTGCTTTCATGCTTTGGATGAAAATTACTATGTTTGGACTTTGTGTTAATTTTAATTTTTATTAAGTTTGGACTTTATTTTAATTTTAATGTTTAGTCATTTAATTTCATAGTACTTTCCTTTTTTTTGAGTTGGTTGAAAATTAAGAAAAGCAGCACAAAGCAGTATAAAAAGCTCAAAATAAGAAAAAAACCCAAAAAAACAACTAAAATTATATGACCCGAATTTGACCCGAACCCGATTAACCCGAATTAACCTGACCCGATTAACCCGAATTAACTCGACCTGATTAACCCGAATCAACCCAAATTAACCCGAACCCGATCTGAATCTTACCTTATCCGAATCCGATTCGAATTAGTTCGGATCGGATCGGATTAGGCATTCGGGTTGAGTTGGATGAAAATCTCAGCCACCCGATCAACCCGAAATCCGATCGGGGTTGACCCGAACCCGACCCTAACCTGAAAATGCCCACCCTTTGAAATAAGGTTTTGGTTTCTCCACACTCTGATTTTAGTATGGCTTGATCTCACTAAGGTTTAAGGTGGACCAGTTGGAAATAGGCATGTTAAGATCACATTGCATGACATTTCCATGCTACATATCCACATCAAGATCCATGTCATTCAGTTGTATTGGCATTGTGACCATTAAAGAGTCGACTTACGATAGTTGTAATGAGGGCCACTTTGATCCTATATTAGTATAATTGATAGACCGGATTGGTTATAGATACATTTCGATAATGACAGTAAGGCTGAGCTCATACGGTTATTTTTGCAAAACATAATTATAAGGTTACACATATAGCCTAAGTGGGAGATTGCTGGATTTTTTAATCCAATATTGTTGGATCCTTAATCCAACGTTGGGCTTATATGTGAATAATTATGTGTTGTGGACTGTCATATAAGGTTAAGCCTAACTAAAATTGATTCATAAGAGTTTCGGTATTATGGGCTTTAAAGTATCTAATAGGGTGTGGATCTTTAATGTGTAGAGACCTAATAGTATTCTAATTCTATGATGGGCAGAATTAGAAATACCTAATGACAACAGGATAAGTTATCTATATAAGTGGTTATGGTGCCCAGGTCACACGTATCATTCTATTCTTCTGGCATCCCATTATTAGAAAGAGTGCACAGAGAAATTAAAGGGTTCTCTAGGATATACGTGCTGATCTGGAAGGCTAACCACACATATCTAGAGGATAATTCAGCATTATGGATTCAGGTACGCTCCCATATATTTATTTATGATTTTTGATAATTTAACATGAATATTGCTAGTTTATATGTGATGATTTTCACATAAGAATTTGTCCTAACAAAGAAGGCTAATGGTATCAGGACAGAGCACATTCTTGTGAATTTTCAGGAAAGTGAAACCCAAATAGATAGTGCTGGCTAATTTCAAGAGCCAATTGTTGCACATTTCCTGGAAGCTTGTGGTTGTTTTCCTTTGCCATTTCTGTAATGAGAAGCTACCAAATGACTTGAACCTTTGTCCTTTGTTCTTTCATTTATCAGTTAATTAAGAAAATCTACAAACTGAAATGGTCTTGAGTCTGTAGCAGCACTGGAAAAGGTCACTAATGCTGATCATTAGAGTGAAAATAATCAGAACAAAAACAGAAGGCCTAAACGACATTGGAATCAAAGAAAGAAAATGAACATATATTGATATTCCATTAAACTGTTAAGATTGATTACAAAAACTGAAGGACCAATACAGGACCTTTTGCTGTAACTAAACAGGATAATGAGCTCCCCCACTTTACAAGCCTTCTTCATATTCCTCTCTTTCCTCTTCTGAAATTGTCTCGAGACTTGGAGAATTTGAAGTTTTAAGAGGAGAAATCACGAGGGCAGGTGCAACTTCAAACCAAGAACTCAAATAGCTTGTCTCCTTTGCCATTTTACTTGTTAAATTACAACAAAAGAAAGCCTGGCAGCTGTTAATTTCAACTTAGAGATTTGGGATGTTTTTAGGAATTAATTTGTTTTGAGGAGAAACGAAAGAAGGTGGCCTTTTATAACCATTTAAGGGCTTAGCAGTGGAGTGAAAGGAAGGTCACAATGATCGATGAATGCTAATAAAGGGCATGTGGAGAATGTGGAAGAGAGAGATGACACTTGTGACATAATAATTTGCTTGTACAAATGGCATCCCTAAACAGTGTACAAGTTTTTTATTGTAAGTGCGGGTGACTTTATACGATGAGAGAGATTTTTGCATTCATATATGGCGATTGGTGAATGACAAGGACATGGCTTTTGGGACCTTTATTTATTTATAGTTTATTAATCTTGTTTTTACCATCGAGTGGGAACGGGCATTTCTGAAAGTTTCTGGGAAAATACTAAAAAAAGAATGTGAAAGTGAAGAGGATTTTTAAATTCACAACATGGGAAACATGAGGTGGAGAACGAACTTATTCGGAGCGTGATGGGGTTTACTTGTAAGAGATACTCCTACGTCTAATTTTTTATTAAGAAAGTGAAAGGGATTTTTAATTCCAGCAAAGTAGAAACATAAAAATAATAATAATAATAGAAAATATAGATAAAAAATAAAATTAATTACATAATATAAGAATTTACGTGAAAAATTTGCATACTGAAAAAAACTACAGCTACCAAAAATAAAAAGAAAAAAATTTATTATGTAAAAAATTATTATAATTATTTTTCTTATATCCAAAATCTAATAACACCCACTTTCTCCAGAAATTATTTACTTAGAACTAAGCTCAGTATTATGTAAATAAATAAACTCAACTTTCTTATATAATGATTATTTTTTGTAAGTAAAATATTCATTTCCTTGTGATGTAACCCTTTTAGAAATAGAGTATTTAAAAAAAGCCCATCTGCTCCGAGACTCAAGAGTTTGGAGGTTAAAAAATTTTCTTGCAAGTTACAATATAAGATTACAATACTGAAAAATCAATTTACCATAAAGACACTCTATTAACAAGCATGACACCGAAACATATTTTAATTTCAATGAGCGTCAAGTGTGCACACAATAAATTAGATTTTTTTTGGAGAAAAAACTCTCAAATTTTTATATCATATGCTTGCACCAAAGTTATATAGCTTCACCGATGTTGTATAGAGATTGATCTAAAGTTTATAGTTTTTCTTATCTAGGAATTGGACACTTCAAATGTAAGAGAGAACCCAACTCACCATAATGAAAATAATTAAAAAAAAAACAAATATGTAAATTTAAGTGAAGAAAAGTCCCAGCAAACCAACTGTATATTAAAAAAAAATTCATATCTAAATAAGGAAACTAAATATCCCTAACCAGTAATCAGCAGGCTAAAAAGGCTATAGAAACTCACTTTGTATAAGATAAATGAGTTTCCAGAGGGAGTGAAAGAGAGAAACCAATCTGTCACCTTCTTATTTAGTTAAAATGTATTTTTTCATCTGAAATTTAAATAGATTTAAAATGTCTTAAAAAAATTACTTTTACATATTCGGTCAAAAAATAAATAAGCTCTTAGTATTAATTCGGTTTAATAGATAGATATGTAATTTTAAACGAGAAATACTACAATTACAAAATTATATACAAAGTTCATAGAATTTGTATCCCAATGGATATAAGGTACACGCAGCTCTCATTTAAGTGGTTCTCAAACCATTCACTGTGTGATAATAAGATAATAAGCAATTAATTATTTACACAATAGTTTATAATAGTGTCTTAAGTCATGTGCTGTGATCCACTCAGCAAATTAGAAAACAAGATTGGAAATAGTTTGAAGCATCAAAATTCTCATACAAAATTGCACAATCGACTTTGAAGTTTGAAGCATTATTTACAAACTTATAGAAGGTCTACACTAGTCTTCAACAAAATCCTCAGTATCCTCTTCTCTGATCGTCTCCAAACGTGGAATTCTCCAGGTTTTAAGAGGAGAAATCAGAAGGGCTGGTGCAACTTCAATCCAAGAACTCAAATATCTTGTCTCCTTTGCCATTTCTTTAACTTAAGAATGTTTTCTGCAAATGAAAATTCCAAGGACCAAATTGCAAAACAGGCTTATACCCAGTTGCTAACAATAAATCAGTCGGATACTTCTTCCTTCAGCTTCAAGAAAAGAGACAAATGAAAGGTGTTTTTTTCAAATTCTGCTTAAAAGGTATTCTGGATTTATTGATGAGAAGGAAATGAGTGTAGCAGGCCCTTTATATAATGCGTTAGCAATGGAGTACAATAGAGGCAATAGCGAACCACTAAAGTTTGGTCAGTCACCCACTCAAATGGAAAATGACATGTGGAAAATGAGAAAGATGGGACGGACACTGAATTATTGATTACACTTGGCAAGCTGCATTGTTTACAAGTTTTTGGTGTTAATTGTGAGAAATTATTGCAATTCTTTGGTGGGGCTTGACATTGACTGGTTTTGGTGTTTTCTATTTATTTATTGTTTACTATTTGTTAGTGCAAAGATTCGGTTTTAGGTTTCATGAACTTAGGTTGGTTCACTCTTTTCATTTTTTTATAGGAAGAAGCATGTGCACTTGAATCTAATGCCTAACTTGATGCTAAAAGCCAGAATCTCTTTACTTTTTCGCTTAAATTAACGGTATCATCAATTATCATATGCAACAATGGTTTTGCTTTCAATTCCATTGCAAGTGAAAGTGGGTTTCACTTACAATAATTGAGTTGGATTGACTAAGCTAAATTCATAAAAATTTTAGAGTATCTCATAAGATCATATGATGCTAGGGCCTTTACTTAAGGTTCAGTCTTAGAGATAGTTTAACTACTGTACTTTCTCAATGTGACTTTATATTTGTGCTCAATTCGACATTGTATTGTTGGTCTTTTTAGCCATTTTAATACAATTTACTATTTAAAAAAATTACTAATGCAAGTAAGAATTGAACACTAAACTTTATAAATCACTCCAAATATTTTATCAATTTAATCAATTAACAATATGTTATGTTCTAAATCAGAGCCAAAAATATCACTAGTAGGGATGGCAATGGTACCCGCAAACCCGCAAACCCGCAAACCTACCTAAACCCGTCCGCCGAGGGTAATTGTGCGGGTTGCAGGCGGGTTTAGTATTTGGCAAAAATATGCGGGTATCCGCTAAACCCGCACCTTTATAATTTTTTATTAAGTTTTAATTTAAAATAATTTTTAAACTTAAAAATATATAAATGAATAAATGGTTAAACGTGTAGTTAATCCTAATTTCTAAAGTCATAACCCAAAAATTAGTTGTGTGTTGAATTTAATGGCATGAAAATGAATTTTATTTCAATAGAATATAATATCTATTGCATTATATATTATAAACTTATAATCATTTTATCTTTTTTCTTGATAAACTTATAAATGCAAATTCTTAGCCGGGAGTAACAAATTCTCCAAAGATGAAGATATTGTTGATGAGGTAAGGAATTAAGTTTCCTTAACTTAATACATGAATTATTATATACTTATTATAATTTCGTATGGACTATTATTCTTTAAATTAATGCATGGATTATTTCATTATTTTGTCATGATGTATCTTTAACTTAATATTAATATTAATCATTGTTGTAGGAATTATGTTGATGAGTGTTAATGGCGATGAATGAAAGATCTTAATTTTTGGAGCTTTTGTTGAATGATAATATGAAATGATAATTATTACTCTTGGATACTAACTTGTGTGTTTTTTTTTTTTTTTATGGATTTATGTATTTCATACTTAAATTTGAGAAATTGTTTTAGATTGATGTTGAAATTTAAAATTTTTATTTACAATGATTAAATTTAGAATTGAATATGTTATGTGGAATTTTAAATTATTATTATAAAATTATATATTGAACATTTGTTATTTTAAATATGAGAACCCGCAAAAAATCTGCTGAGTACCATTGCGGGTTTGGTAATTATCAAAACCCGCAACGGACAAGTTTTCTTAAAAAAATTAAAACCCGCAGCGAATTGCGGATGGGTTTGGTAATTTAAAGTTTGTGCGGATGCGGGTGCGGGTGCGGGTTTAGTAATGATAAACCCACTGCGGGTGGTGTCTATTACCATCCCTTTACTATGCCTTTGGCTTTGTGATAAGAACTTGAACCCTCAAATTTGGAGTCCCAGCTTTCATGTTGGAACATAAATTTTCCTCTTAGTTATATAATTAGATAGGAGTGGACATTTCTTCCACACAAAAATGTAGGTAGTGTATACTTATATCTTTAATATATATCTTGATTGTGGTGCAACATAATTGATCTAGGCTAGTCCCAAAAAACTTCTTATAACAAATACCGGTAAACTTTTGATTATACTGTTACATTTCAATAATTGGAAAAAGAAAAACAAAGCCAACAATCACATAACAAACATTATTGAATTAACAAGATCACAATTCACATTCTGTTAAGATTTTACTAAATAGAGCATACGTTTTCAAAAGTTAAAAGAGTTGAATAATCATTACACTGCAACAGTAACAATACGAGTAAAACAATTCTTTCTATAACGAAACAAATTATTTAT
This sequence comes from Clausena lansium, assembly GCA_030449835.1. Taxonomy (NCBI): domain Eukaryota; kingdom Viridiplantae; phylum Streptophyta; class Magnoliopsida; order Sapindales; family Rutaceae; genus Clausena; species Clausena lansium. The sequence continues at coordinate 2,073,788 of JASUUF010000086.1, read as the reverse complement.
AGCTCAACCAAAAGCCTGATGATTGAATTTGTATCTATGTGTAGATGATTGGACTCAATGACTTGTAAATGGGGTAACAATTATGTCTTATGTCTATAAAGAAAATAATGACAAGAATCGAATTATTAAAAAAATTCACATGTCAATTTATAAACAAATTAATCCTCTTCTAGCAAAACTTACACCAGCTCTTAAAAGAGAAAAAATTCATTTTACACAAATATAGAATCTTATCCCATTGGGTTAATAATGACTGAACTGAGAAGCAAAAGAAACAACAATTTTACATTATGAATCACTATGATCATCATCATCATCATCCTCCCTGTTGGCCTCTTCAATGATTGTGTCCAAACGAGGAGAATTTGAAGGCTTCTTTGGGTAAATAATGGGAGCTGGAGCTACCTCCATCCAGGACTTCAATTCTCTAATTGCCTTGGCCATTGATCCAAAAAAAAAAAAAAAAGAGCTTCAGTTTAGTGAAGAGCTGGAGTTTAAAAGGGTTGCAAAGAGTTGACTGTCTTCTTCCAAAAATATATTGGAAAGAAGAGAGAGATGGGATTTAAATGGTCTATTTCTTCAGATAAAGATTTTCTTTTTGAATGAGAGCTGATCAAATGACTAAGTAGAGAGAGGGGGGCCTTTTTATAAAGGGACAGAAATAAAGAGAGAACAAAAGAAAAATTGCAAAAGAATGGAAACAAAATGAGTGCCACTCAACCGGGAAATTTGGCGGTGAGGTGTGAGTACATTTGTCCAACGTTACAATGACTTATAAAAAGATGCTAAAAATATCAACAAGTAGCGTCTATACGTTGGAATTTGTAGAACCAAACATTCTGGAAAGAAACCATATGATTCACCAGACACACACAACAAGTAAACCTTAAAAACCCTTTGCGTGTACCGGCTTTAGCTCAAAACACCCTATGCCGCACGCAATAATTTTGACCAGAAATTAGGATCATAAAATTTAGGAATATGTTGCAAATTTAGTAAGTGTTAGGTTCAGTTATTTCGTGTGAAACTTAGGAATATGTGCGGCTTTTAAGGGAAATAAAACCTTATGCCTCCTAAGGGGGTATTTTATGCAAACAATGGACATGAGGAGAAGTGGGGAACCAAAAACAAGGAATGAAAAGAAGGAAATCCATCTTCTGCTGTAGAGAAAGAGAGGAAAAATTATGTTACTCCATCTTATCTATTTTAATTGAACACTTGAGTGTTATTCTACTTGAGTTATTTCCCTTCTAATTAGTTATCTAATATATACTCCAAATTTAATTTAGCTATCGAATGAGTCTCAACGAAAAACCCATTGACAAGTTTTGACCAATTTTTATGGTTTTCAAAGTTTAGTTCGTATCAGCTCTCCACTCAAAACAAATTTAACTGTTGAAATCATTTTTCGACATCACCAGTAAATATAATTATAAAAATGTTATTTTCATAAAAAATTAAAATTATAATAAACTAATAAAAATATGACAATTACTACATCTCAAGATTTGGGCTTTGCTCATTCATTGTGTTCCTTCATATGGCATTGTGACAATATTAGATACAACACTTGGTTAATCAAGACTAGAAATATTTTGCGCCACATAGGCTTTGTATTTATTAGAATTAAGGGGCAAACCCAGTCCAATCCAATTTAATTTTAATGAATTGAGTGGATTATTATGGGTTAATTAATTAATTAAATCAATTTTTTTCAATCCAATTAATAATTGAATTGGGTTGGATTAATTGTGATGAGTCCGCCTAACCTCATCCAACCCACGTAAATAATAGTAATAATAATATGTTAATCTTTAATTGTAAAATCCTAAAGACTTAAATGACTAACATAACTTTTAGCTCGATTTTTTTTATAGAAGAGATCATTTCATTCTCATATCTACTGCTCTAGACTCTAATTCTCAAACTAAAACCACTCTCTTATATATAAACTTATTATCTTAAAAGTTTCATTTTGAAAGTACGTTGGTTTCAATTTCTCTTTACTTTTTAGTAAATACTTAGTAGTACATAATTATATATTACTTTTATTTTGTTGCTGGACATAATACTAACTAATTATCTAAAATGTTTGAATTTGGAATTTGAGAAAGAGGTGCGAGAAGCCAAGAACAAAGTCTTAAAGCTCATTGTTGAAATTTTCTTAATTTTAAGATGGCTTTTCAATTTTTTTATCAAACACTACACAGTGAACGAAACTTTCTTATTATAATATATTTATATTTAATTTTAATAAGTTTTATTTTAAATTTCATATCTTTTACTTTATTTAATTTTTAATTTTGATTTTGCCACCATCCCAATCAATCCAACCCAACCCAATGATTTAAGGGTTGAATTAAATTGAGTTAAACATGTTTATTTAATTAGGTCAGGTTAATTTTATCTCAACCCATACAATAGTAGATTGGGTTAAATTTTCACAAATCCTATCCAACCTAACCCATGCCCACCCCTATTTAGAATCATCCAATATTATGGGTGTACATAATCCAATCCGATCCGTTCAATTCGTTTAATCCGCAAAAATCCGATCCGTGGATTGGATTGAATTGAAAATTTAAAAATCCGCAGTCAGTAGATTGGATATGGATTTACTTCTGTAAATCCACAACAATCCGTGAATCCACAAAAAATAAAAAATACTTATTTAATTAAAAAATATTATATATGAAGGATTACTACTTACTAATAAGTAAGTTAAAATATAATTACATAGTTACATTTAGACCATAATATATCTTATCCATTATCCAATAATAATATAAAATAACAAATATTAAATAATTAGATATAAAAATATAACTTGTAAAATTCTAAAACAAAATAAAAAAAATCCTAAGCCAAACTTATCACATAACGCCAAGTCACAAACGATTAGGAAACAAAAATCCTAGGTCATGCCCGTTGCACGCACAGAACCATTAGTTTAGCAAAGAACCAAAAATTCTTACCAGTCTTAAACCTCTCCTCCAGTGATTCTTGCTCTCCTTTCAAGCAATCACCTTCTTGTCCTTGCTCTCGTGGTAATCAGCCGCAATGACATCCTTCAAATCAGCATTGGGAGTGTAGCGTGTGGGTGTCAGTTGCTGGTAATTAACGAACTTGACGAAAGCCTTGACGCGTGACTTCTTCGTCGTCTTCATCGCCAAGTTCCATTGTCGAAACACTTCAAAATCATTGCCTTCCGGCTGAACGATTTCACTAATCATCATCATTGTATTTTGAAACTTTGAATACATTATTCTAGCTTTATTTAAACAATTGATTTAGAGTAATGATTAGGATTCCAACATTTGAGTTCCAACTTGAGTCTCAATGTTGAGTCCCAGCTTGAGTCCCAATGCTATGTGTCACTCATTTACTGGATGATAAATTTATAATTTATAAAATCACTTAAACACTCTATAATAAATTAATAATATATCAATTGAAACTCAAAGTAAGACTTAAATATTAGAATACCTATCATTACTCATTAATTTATATAAATCTTATTCAATTTAAAATATGATTGGTAGTAAATTTATTTTTATATTAGATTTTTTTTTATTTCATTAGTTCATGAATTAACAGAATTAAAAATTTTTAATCCACAAAATAATGGATTGAATATGAATTAGATCAAATCCACATCTGATCCGCAGATATATGAATTGAATTTGGATTGAATTTAACCAATCCGTGAATTGGATTGGATTGAAATTTTATAATACGCAAAATCGTGGATCCGATATGGATTGATGTCCAATCCGCAAAATCCGATCCGCGTACACCCCTATCCAATATGCTTTGTCTAGGTATCTATATATTTGTTACCCTATGATAAGTAAATATTGATATCAAAATTATGCACATATGTCATGATTTCATGGTACATCTGCATACTCTGGAATCTGGAAATCATAATGTGGCACTAAAACCTACAATATACACGTACTAAAAGAAGAAAGAGAAACCCCCATAAAGAACCTACACATTCAGAAATATCATATTGTAAAACACAAGCTTCACCTTACACCATTTGCTAACAAGAATTTTCAATTTAAAAAGGAGCATTTACTCCTTGTTTTCACACAAGCGAAGCATATGTCAACTCCTCCATCTGAAATTAAAAAGCAACAAAGATCATCAACCCAGCTCCATCTTTCACTTATTCGACAATACGTTAGAAGCACTGTCAATTTTTGTATGAACAACTCAACGCATCTAAACCCATCATTAACAAACATGCTTATAATCCTAATTACATTCATAAAAAATCTAAGTTCAAGACCACCAAGTAAAGCACAAAAAGAAAAGATAACCTTGAAAGCACTATTAACCAAATATGTATTTCAAGAAGTGCAATGTAACCGGAAACCAATTATAAATGCAATGGTTGCATTATATGCCACAAAAATACGGCAATCAGGTGGTGGTGGTAATTTCAGACGATAAGTTGGAACTAAGACAGAACTATCAGAACCTATACTTCCAGAACCATACTGGAGGCACTGTTAATCCAACAAACCATTATACAAGCATGTATTAGCCCAAAAATATATATATATATAGAAAAGGCTACACGTAAAACAGATTGCCGCCACGTGAAACATAACTCTCAGTTCATGTACAGATCAGTGACTTCAAATGAAAATACGCATGAAAAAGTTAAAAATAAATCTTTTCATCCCGTCATCCTCAAGACAGATTCGACAAAGGTTTTAAGCCTCAAACAAACTAAACTTAAGTTTACAGGATACTCATAGACTTAAAATTAACAGAATAATCAATATACTCATAGACTTAAAATTAACAGAATAATCAAGTCTAGCTATGCATATGAAAAAGCCAAAACTCAAACAAATGGTTAAACATTACAAAAATATCAAATAATGCACATAGGGCATAAAATCAAATCAACTTATTTCGAGCTATCTTAAATATGTATACTATTTTCGAAACTATGTACTGTGACAAAATAATCAACCTATGTCAACAGAAAATCTAACCAAATTTCTAAATTATCCTGACTCATTACAGTTATTTCTTCTAATCACTATCCCACACCAGTAACACTCCATAAGACATTCGGCACTCAAATTCAGCAGTGTTGACAATCCGTCAATAGATCAAACAAGTTATCCAAATTGGATCCTCAAACATCAATGTGATGACACCCAAGTGCTGCAGGCACTTCCATATCCACCACATTAGCTTTAAACAATATAAAACACAACACAAAATAAACAAGATTCGTTTGCATTAGAAACTTTAAATTTCAAAGATCAAATATACGTCTTCTGAAGCATCATTCAAAATAAGTCCACTAAATTAACCTTACATCTCCTAAATTCCAATAATAAAGCACTCGTTTAAAGCTCGAATAATTGGAGACATCATGAAAATCCTTGTAAAGATCCAAAACTGATAATTAAATAAAAAAAAAAAGAAAAAGAAAAAGCACTGATATATAAAAATAAAAAACAAAAATTAAAAACTAAAATAGACCCCTCACAAACAGAGTCTTCAATCAAGAGGAATTTCGATATCACCATCAGTGATCTCCTGCTGCAGGTCCTTAGGGTCCTTGCCATCGACCGTACACCCAACAGAAACGCACGTGCCCAAAATCTCCTTAACGGTGCCACTCAGATCCTTAGCCATCGACCTGGGCCGCATCACCTTGGCGATTTCGATGACGTCATCTAGGGTAATGTTGCCGTTGTGCTTGATGTTCTTGGTCTTCTTCCTGTCCCTCTCGGGTTCCTTGAGGGCTTTAATGACCAGGGCGGCGGCGGAGGGGACAACGGCGACCTTGGCCTGACGGTTCTGGACGGTGAGCTTGACGGTGACACGTAAGCCCTTCCAGTCCTTGGCAGTTTCCTTGGCGATGTCTTCTCCGATTTTCTTGGGGGAGAGACCGAGCGGACCTATCTTTGGGGCAAGGGAACTGGCGGCTCCCACCTCGCCGCCGGTCACGCGGACGTACACGTCCACCACTTGGCTCGGGTCGAACTTCGGCGGCATGGTTGCTCTGCTGGTTACGGCTTCAGAGGGAGTGTGTGTGTGTCTGTAGTGATTTTGCTTGTCTTGTGTTGTGCGATTTGCGGAGGCGCAGCAAGAAATGAATATAAACAGATGCTAGGGTTTTTAGCGGGGTTGGGCCCAAATTACGATTTTGTCCTCAAAGGTTTAGAAGATTTTCGTGGGTTTTAATTTGGGCTAATGGGCAGCCTAGAAAATGTTTTACAATTGGGTTATTAGCTGAAGCACAAAACTCACTTTGCTAATTAAAAATGTATTAAATGGGTTTTGGGTTGTATAGGCCTTGTCCTTTCAATTTAGGCTCATTTTGGGATTTTTGTAACGTAGAGCTATTGCACCCCTCTCACTTCCTTAAATGCCCCCTTGCGAGTGCACCTTATAAATGCAAACCACTTTTCAAAAACCCCCTCATAATTCCAAAAGTACCCTCATCTTTTCTGGGTTTCATCCCCTATTTTGTTTTTTCTCAAAATTTTATAATTTTGACGCGCGCGCGCACACACACCAGGGTAAACTAAGTATTTTATGAACCCACATTATTAAAAAAAAGCAACACAAAATATCGTCCATATTGTTTCATGGATTTGGTGATTTGTTGAAAGTGGTGAGGTTTGGAGATTTGCTGAGACTTGAAAGTGTTGATGTTCGATGATTTAATGAGTGGTTTTTAATAATTTGTTGAGAGTAATGAGGGTAATTATGTCCTAAAAAAATTATTGACTAGTTATGATAAAAAAATAAATTGGGTGGGGCTATTTGACCCTCTGGATTACTCATTAAACCCATCTTTTAACAAAATTAATTATTACTAAAATATCCATAACATAAATTACAATTATAGACATATAATTAATTAAAATAATTATATTATCGTTTTATTCTCATCTTCAAACACAATATGGATTTATTCAATTTTATAATACTCATCTTTCTTGAAATCTTTTGTCATTTATTGAATTTGTCCTTCTCATCTACACTTTTGCATTCATCAAATTTGTTTAATATTTAGATTATTTTGCCAAAAAAATTATTGCTCGTAAAAACTCCTCTTGAATTCAACTATTGATTCCTTCTCAATAATGAATTCTCTACTGCACTCTCAATAATAAATTCTTTGTTGCACATGCAAAAATGGGCAAACCTTAGTTTGTGATTTTTTTTTTTTTTGGCATTGTTAATATTATTGTTTCCTTATTCTTTTATAAACTTTGAAATCATTTGTTACAATACCTTTAAAATTCTAGGGAAACAAACAAAAAATCAAAAAGTGAAGGATTTGAGTATAATATCATGACAATTGAAGAATAAAAGGCAAGAGAGGATTGGGTAAGGAAGAGATGAAGGAAGGGTTGAGAAATTAAATTGTGAAAAAAAAGGTAAAATAAATTATGTTGTTTTGGTTTAATAAGGGTATTTCATGTATTAAAAGGGTTCATAAAGCAAAAATTTAATTTTAAAATTTCATAGTGTGTTTATTTAGTAAGTGGGTTTTGTGAGTAATTTGGTGAATTCAAATCGCCCCTCCCAAAAAAAATTTAAGTGGCTAATTTTATAAAATCCAAAAGTTTTTGGGTTATTTACTTAAATTTCCCTAATCTGAGCCCATTTATAGGGATGGCAATGGTTCAAGTAAACCCGCCCATTGCGGGTAATTTTGTGAGTTACGGGTGGGTTTTGATGAGAACCCTTCTAGATCAAGTTAGAAAAACCCACAACTAGATTGACAAAAACTCAAGAAAACCAATATGATCAAAATTCAGATAAAAGATCCAAACCTTTGAAGCTAAGTCTCAAGAACCCAGATTGCTAGATAAGACGCCACAAAGGTTAGCAAACTCTTTGATAAGTCGAAAGTTCTTTCAAGAATAAGTTGAGAAAATCCTCCCAATGATATTAAACTCAATAATGTCAAAAATCCCTTCAAAATAACATAAAGGAATGTTTATATAAGGTGGCTAACCCTAATCTAACTTAAAAATAAGAGAAAACCCTAAAATTAAAAACTTGGACCCGCAGGGCCTTGGCCTGCAAAGCCACTTATTTTAAACGGGCCATAACTTGGTCATATGATGTCGGATCATAACTTGGCCGCACTGTTCATGCGCACTGTTCACCCTTTTTTTTTTTTTTTTGCTAGAACAAGAATGAAAAATCTCAAATAAGAATGAGAAAAAAAAAACAATAAAGATAGATGAATCTGACCTTGGTGCCTAAGCTCTGATACCAACTGATGAGAACCCTTATAGATCAAGCTAGAAAAACCCACAACTAGATTGACAAAAACCCAAGAAAGCCAATATGATCAAAATTCAGATAAAAGATCCAAACCCTTGAGAAGCTAAGTCTCAAGAACCCTCCCAATGATATTAAACTCAATAATATCAAAAGTCCCTTCAAAATAACATAAAGGAGTGTTTATATAAGGTGGCTAACCCTAATCTAACTTAAAAATAAGACAAAACCCTAAAATTAAAAACTTGGACCCGTAGGGCCTTGGCCTATTAAGCTACTTATTTTAAACGGGCCATTAATTGGTCATATGATGTCGGATTTTAACCCACAATATACCGTTTCGAAGCTCTCGACGTAAGGAATGCATTTACAAATTTAAAATTACTCTTCTGGCCCTTATTATACTTCAAAAATCATTCTCTCCGATGCTCGCCACCTCGTTAGCACGAATCAAGTGTACCAAAGCTAGTTCCTCCTCGTTCAAGCCCATCTTGAATATTGGACTCTTGAAAATTGAACTTGAATTGAAGTCATCCAAAGTAGCTTGAATAAATCCTTGCATGGCTTCCTGGATCTTCTTAGCTCATGCTCGGATATTTAATGCTCTGAGCACTCTGGATCACATCATTCCCCCTCTCCTCGAAAGGATTCGTCCTCGAATCTGAACCTGTATCAAAGGGAGAAAGATCAGAAACATTAAAGGTAACAGACACGTTATACTCACCAGGAAAATCCACTTTATAAGCATTGTCATTAATACGCGCAAGAATCTGAAATGGACCATCTCCTGGAGGGTGCAACTTAGATTTCCTGTGGACAGGATACCTCTCCTTTCGCATGTGAACCCAAACCCAATCACCGGGTTCAATAATCACACATTTCCTACCCTTATTAGCTTGAGTAGCATATTGCTCAATCTTTTTCTCAAGAAAATAAGTAATGGGCCTTCGATCCTGTATCAAAACAGCTCCAATACCTATTCCTGAGGCATCACATTCAATCTCAAATGTACGATTAAAATTAGGTAATGCTATAATAGGTGCAGAATATAACCTTTCTTTAAGATCAATGAATGCTTTATCTTGTTCAACACTCCAAGTAAATGCAACATTCTTTTTAACAACATCAGTAAGAGGTGCAGCAATAGTGCTAAAATCTTTAACAAATCGCCGATAAAAACTAGCTAAACCATGAAAGCTCCTTACCTCACTGATGCTCTTAGGCGTTGGCCACTCACTAATAGCCTTAACCTTTTATTGATCCATCTCTATACCATTTGCACCAACAACAAAACCAAGAAAAACAACTTTCTCTATGCAAAAAGAACATTTCTTAAAATTAGCATACAACTTTTCTTTCTTCAAAACATCTAACACACATCGCAAATGTGCAATATGCTCTTCTAAAGTCTTGTTGTATACTAGAATATCATCAAAATAAACAACAATAAACTGACCTATAAATGCACGCAACACATGATTCATTAATCTCATAAAAGTACTAGGTGCATTAGTAAGACCAAAAGGCATAACTAACCATTCATACAATCCATATTTGGTCTTAAAGGCAGTTTTTCATTCATCACCTTCTCTCATGCGAATTTAGTGATAGCCACTTTTTAAATCAATTTTAGAAAATAAACAAGCTCCATGCAATTCATCCAGCATATCATCTAACCTAGGAATAGGATGGCGATATTTTACCGTAATATTATTGATGGATCGGCAATCAACACACATTCTCCAATTCCCATCCTTCTTTGGTACTAGTAGCACTGGTACTGCACATGGGCTCATGCTCTCTCTCTCACGTACCCCTTGCTCATCAGCTCTATAACTTGTCTTTGAAGCTCTTTGGTCTCCTCGGGATTACTTCTATAGGCTGGCCTATTGGGTATGACAGCTCCTGGTACGAAATCTATTTGATGCTCAATGCCTCTAATGGGTGGTAAATCAATAGGCATTTCCTCCGGAAACACATCTTCAAACTCCTGTAACAAAGAAGTAACAACACTAGAAAGAGAAGGATTAATGTCATCAAAGGTTAGATATGATTCTTTGAACACGAACAAAACCATGAAATGGCTTGCTTTATATGCTCTCCTAATCTCACCCACTCCTGCAAAGAAGTTCTTTCTCACTCTTCCCTCTTTCTTACTCTTTTCTTTTCTCTCACTTTTAGCCTCACTCTCTTTCTTTTTCTTCTCATAACTCTCGACCTCACTCTTTTTATTTTGTCTTTCTTTTTCCCTCATCTTTCTTTTTCCCTCATCTTTATTTGGTCCTCGTAGACCTCTTTTGGTGTTAAAGGAACAAGCGTCACGGTTCTCTTATTTTTTACAAAGCTATATCTATTCCTAAACCCATCATGTGTCACCTTCCTATCATATTGCCATGGCCTTCCCAATAATAAATGCCCAGCATGCGTAGGAACTACGTCACAAAGCACCTCATCACTATACTTTTCAATAGTAAATGTTACCAATACTTGCTTATTAACTTTGACCTCTCCACAATCATTTAACCACTGCAATCTGTAAGGCCTGGGATGCGTTAGCAAGGGTAACCCTAACTTCTCTACAAGGGTAGTACTAGCTACATTGGTGTAACTCCCACCATCTATTATCATACTACACACCTTATTATTCACAATGCATCTAGTATGGAAGATGTTCTCTCTCTGCTGCTCCATGTCATCAACACTCATTTGTGTACTCAAAGCATGCCTAGCAACTAGGGATTCACCTTTCGCAGGGTATTCTACTTCATCATCATCACTAGCATCAGTCAACTCTGGCATCTCCCCACCATCACTCTCACTCTCACTCTCACTCACTAATTCTCCACTATCTTGCATCACCATAACTCTCTTATTTGGGCATTGAGAAGCAATATGTCCAGAACCCAAACACTTGAAGCACTTGATGTCCCGATTCTTCTGTGGTTGAGATTCAGCCTTAGATTTGTTTGTGATACTGAAATCTTCTTTTGCCTTAGGTGGGTCAGTCTTGATACCTTCATGTCGTCTCTCATTATTTTTCCACTTCGGTTTGCATGGATTTGAAGAAGCCGAAGTATACCTTACTGTACCCTTTCTCTTTAATTGCCTCTCCACCTTCATAGCCATGTGGACCATATCCTCCAACTCCACATAATACTGTAGCTCCACTACATTGGCAATATCTTTATTCAATCCGGTCAAAAATCGTGTCATTGTAGCTTCCCTATCTTCCTCTACATTAGCTCTAATCATAGTGATCTCCATCTCTTTATGGTAATCCTCTACACTCATCGATCCTTGGGTAAGGCTTTGTAGCTTAAGATAAAGAACCCTATAGTAATGATTAGGAATGAACCGCTTCCTCATAAGCGTCCTCAACTCTCCCCATGTAGCTATAGGCCTTTCTCGATTCCTCCTCCTATTATTCACCAATTGATCCCACCAAATAATAGCATAGTCAGTGAATTCAATAACTGCTAGCTTTATCTTTTTCACCTCTGAATAATTGTGACAATCAAAGATCAACTCAACCTTCTTTTCCCACTCCAAGTAAGCCTCTGGATTACTCCTTCCTTGAAACGAAGGAATAGTCACTTTGATTTTGCCTAAATCTCTATCCTCCTCTTCTATATCTTACTCTATCCCTTTCTATTCCGGATGCTCGATCATCACCATAGTCTTCCCAAATTTCATTCTCTGCCTCATCCTCATCTATAGGCTCACATCTATGCCTATTATTTTTCCCATTATGTCTTGCTTCATCATGTCCAGCCCTGTTACGCTCTCTACTAGTTTGCACCTTTTGAATACTCTCAATGGCAGCTTCATGCTGCCTCAACTGGCTTCCCATCTCATCAAACCTCGCATTCATCTTCTAAAATGCCTGGTGCATTGCCTTCAAAGTGAAAGTAAGGTCTACTGTAGAAGGTTGCGCCTCACTTTTATCATCCATATTAGTTATTTGAATCTGCAAAGAGATGTTAGCAAAATAGAAAAACAACAATGAACCTCACAAGCCTCACGTGTTTACACTCGCGATGTCACTCCACTCGTGTTTACACTCAAATAGGCTTTTACCCGAAGCTGTGCTCACACACTCTTGCCTTTTACCACTCTTATATTTTCTCAGTCAAGTTCTTTAGGAACTAATAACTCAATCAAGGGAAAGTACCAAAGTATAATCCTTCTAACAATCACAGTTCAAGAAACAAGAAAAAGGAAAAAGGAAACAAACGAACAAGAATATAGCAAACAAGAATAACAAAACCAAGAACACAAAGGAGATCAACCAATATGATTATTATTAATGTGATTTTTTTCTTTTTTTTTTCAATCAATTTTTTTTTTTTGCTCTCTTTTTTTTTTTGTAATCCCTAAATAATTGAAATTTGAATGAATTTAGGGGAAAAGGTAAAATTTATGGATTTAAGGAAAGAAACCACAAGGATGCAAAATTGATATAAGAAAACCCTAAAAAAACTATTCATGCGATACTGTTCATGCGCACTGTTCACGGTTTTTTTTTTTTTTTTTTTGCTAGAACAAGAATGAGAAAAAAAAACAATAAAGATAGATGAATCTGACCTTGGTGCCTAAGCTCTGATACCAACTGATGAGAACCCTTCTAGATCAAGCTAGAAAAACCCACAACTAGATTGACAAAAATCCAAGAAAGCCAATATGATCAAAATTCAGATAAAAGATCCAAACCCTTGAGAAGCTAAGTCTCAAGAACCCAGATTGCTAGATAAGACGCCACAAAGGTTAGCAAATCCTTTGATAAGTCGAAAGTTCTTTCAAGAACAAGTTAAGAAAATCCTCCCAATGATATTAAACTCAATAATGTCAAAAGTCCCTTCAAAATAACATAAAGGAGTGTTTATGTAAGGTGGCTAACTCTAATCTAACTTAAAAATAAGAGAAAACCCTAAAATTAAAAACTTGGACCCGCAGGGCCTTGGCCTGTAAAGCCACTTATTTTAAACGGGCCATAACTTGGTCATATGATGTCGGATTTTAACCCACAATATACCGTTTTGAAGCTCTCGACGTAAGAAATGCATCTACAAATTTAGAATTACTCTTCTGGCCCTTATTATACTTCAAAAATCATTCTCTCCGATGCTCGCCACCTCGTTAGCCCGAATCAAGTGTACTAAGGCTAGTTCCTCCTCGTTCAAGCCCATCTTGAATATTGGACTCTTGCAAATTGAACTTGAATTGAAGTCATCCAAAGTACTTGAATAAATCCTTGCATGGTTTCCTTGATCTTCTTAGCTCGTGCTCTCATAATTGGCCCTTCTGGAACAAGCAATGGATCTTTAATGCTCTGAGCACTCTGGATCACATCAGGTTTGGTAGGTATCCGCCAAACCTGCTCTTTTATAATTTTTTTAAGTTTTTATTTAAATAATATTTAAACTTAAAAATATATAAATGAATAAATGGTTAAACGTATGGCTAATCTTTAATATCTAAAGTCATAACCTAAAAATTGGCTGTGTGTTGAATTTAATGGTACGAAAATGCATTTTTATTTATATCGAATTATACATTACAAACTTTTAATCATTTATCTTTTTCGTCGATAAACTTATAGAAGCAAATTCTTCTGTTAAAGAAGGGAGTAACAAATTCTTTGAAGATGAAGATATTGTTAATGAGGTAAGGAACTATGTTTTTTTAACTTAATACATGTATTATTAGATACTTATTATAATTTCGTATGGATTATTATTCTTTAAATTAATACATGGATTATTTTATTATTTTGTCATGATTTTAATATCAATCTTTAACTTAATATTAATATTAATCATTGTTGTAGGAATTATGTTGATGGGTGTTAATGGCAATGAATGAATTGAAGATCTTATTTTTTTTTAAAATGGATTTATGTATTTCATACTTAAATTTGAGAAATTATTTTAGATTGATGTTGAAATTTAAAATTTTCATTTACGTTGATTAAATTTATAATTGAATATATATTACGTGGAATTTTAGATTATTATTATAAATTTATATGTTGAACATTTGTTATTTTAAATGTGGGAACCCGCAAAAATCTGTTGGGTACCATTACGGGTTTGGTAATTGTCATAACCCGTAGTGGGCAGGCTTTCTTAAAAAAATTAAAACCCGCATAGAGTTACGGGTGGGTTTGGCACTTAAAATTTTGTGCGGATGCGGATTTAGTAATAATAAATCTGGTGCGGGCGATACTTATTGTCATCCCTACTCATTTACCTTGTAATTTATTTTTCTTACGAAGTCCAAGACTGATAAGCTAGATAAGCTAAAATGCAACTTCATTTCGACACGAAATATAACATACATGCTACTTACCAATTAATTGGTCCCAAATGTTGCTTTAAAAATTCCTTATTAAGACCTTCATTATTATAATCTAGAAGATGCCTACCTACTTATTTTATATAAGAAGACTATTATATCTTATCCTATTAAAGTCCTTGATAGGATAAAGATATCTCTTGCTGCATTTTAAGCACAGATAATCTTAGAACACTTGATAGAAAAATCTTTAACAAGAGTCACATTATTGGGCTTCATCTTTTACTAATAGCTTTGATGATTTCATTGGATGCCTAAGTTTTTGTTATACTAATTCAAGATAAGCATTTTTATTTTACTAGATTTTAAATTTATTTTTATTTATTTATGTGTCATATATGACCTACAACAATTGAGATTAAAGAAGTGTTGAAGCCTAGTGGGTCCATTACTTGGATCCGAGGGCCTAATCTTCTAAACAAGGATAAGATATGATGATACTTCTAATTTTCTAAAATATAATTAATGACCCATTATTAGCATGTCCAAATTCTTTAATGGTTATCGGAGATAGCGCTTGATCACATGGTGTGCCCAAAATCTAAATAATTCTCTGAGACAATAATGCATTGCCAAAGAGTGCATAGAAATTACAAAAATCCATTTTCTTCTGTGAAAGGTAGTGAGAACAAGAAGGAAACTTTTACATCCATGATTTGATGGACATCAAAAAGTATAATAACTATATAAGAATTTTGGGAGCATGAATGAACCATAATTGTAGAGGATTTGTATATATTAATAGAGTGTTTATTATTATGTTTAAATGTATATAAAAATGGAAGAAAGACAGATGCATGGATTAGACAAACTTATATAATTGGATCGAATTTTTCTTTGAAAATAATGGTACACGAAGAAAAAGAATAATTAATCAATTTGAACATAAATTTACTTGCAATTCAATTAAACTATGCTAAACTCATTTAATGGTCGTTCCCTCAACAATAAGGGCTAGTTTAGTAATGCTGTACATTTTAAAATAATTATTATTAACTATCTTTAATAAATAATCGGTATGTATGAGAGAATTAATTAAATATTTGATAAAATTTATTTTTAAAAAGAGTTTTTAATGTAGTTGTATGTGTTTAGTAAATCTTACTATTTAATTGTTTGGTAAAATTAGACATAATGTTGAATAAAATTTATTTACACATTTATAAACATGTATATAATATATTTTTTTATTATGTATATATAATAATTAATAACTAAAATAAATATTTTATATTATTAATTTTATTTTTTATTTTTATCTCAATAAAATTAGTGATGATAATAATAATAATATCTTTAAAGATAATTATTTTATTTCTCAATTAATAAAGATAATTTTATATTTTTATACTATATATGAGGACACATATGGAATTGTAATAGGGTTATTTTCGTCATGCCTCCAAATGTTTCAACAATTTTCACTGTACACCAAAATGTTTTGATAATTTTCACTGCGCC
Source organism: Clausena lansium (assembly GCA_030449835.1). Lineage (NCBI taxonomy): Eukaryota > Viridiplantae > Streptophyta > Magnoliopsida > Sapindales > Rutaceae > Clausena > Clausena lansium. The sequence continues at coordinate 2,057,690 of JASUUF010000086.1, read as the reverse complement.
CCATTTCCATTAATTTGGCAGTTATTTTTAACAAAACTATTTGAAATTAAGTTAAATGTCAGAAATGACCCTTGTCTTGAATTAAAAAAGAATTAAATGACATAAAACCCCAGTCCATCAATTGATATTTAGGTTAAAAATTCTTAATTAAAAGTAATTACACGATAATCTCGTCAATTAACTTATCAAATAAAATTAATTTTTTACAATTAAATAATATTTAGGACATGAAATTTTGAATTTTTTCTTTGAACATTAGAATAAACGGTCAAATTAACGGATTTGAGTGTGTGTTGCAATAAGTCAAAATATTTGGGGGCGTGGCGAAAATCATGAAAATATTTGGGGATAGGGTGGAAATAATCCAAGTATAAAGTTGGTAATTTTACCAAAACCGATTTTTAAAAAATTTACTAAATATTAAAGTTAACTTCTAATTTTTTAAAATAATTTTTAAATCTCTCAAAAATAATTTCAACCTGACTCTAACTCTCAATGAAATTTTTTCCTTTTTATGAAATATGGAATAAAATATATTTATCGTCAAATTTTATATGATTAGTGATAGTAAATTTTTGAACTAATTCAAGTGATAGTCGTAAAATTTTAAACTATATTCGATAGATCCTCTAAACTTTACTATAAACATAGATATTGATTTATAAATTAACCAAACTCTGGGTTGGTGGCAAATCACACGTTGTTGAATAATCGCATATGTATCGATTTTGTTTATTTATTTTTGTGATAGTGCGTGACACCACTCCCTACATTGTCGTTTCTGCCATGTTTGTGACACGTGTCTTCTGAATTTTGCTTAAGTTGGGTCGCAATTGAACAAGCCACGTCATTACCACTACACGACAAAAATGGAACATCGAAAGCCTAAAATTTCTTACATGACGTGTCAGGATATTGACATTTAGATCACGATTGGACGGTGATGGGCAGTGGACCCCACAATAAGTCAGATGAGTGTGAAATGAATCGTGGTTAAAATAAGGAGTGTCCATTGGTTCACGTTTCCGTCGGTCCGGACCGGATAAATTCGACGTTATCTCTACTAGTTGAGCCGCTATGTACGGTAAATTAATTTATAAAATATTATCTTACGTGTCATATTTCCATGCGATGAGGATAGTATAGTATTATCCTACGTGTCATTCTGTGGAAATTGAAGAGTATATTTTCTGGTCGAGGAAGTATTATATGTTGGTGAGTCCACAAATGTGTTATGAACTCTGCATTTAATTTGCATCTTAAATAAAGATTAAGTAATGAGCTGAGTTTTTAATAAATCAATAATTATTAGGTAAAATAAACTAAAAATAAAAACATAAAATAAATTATTTTAAGCACAAAGCGTCTAATGATAGGTGGTGAAAAGTTAACGTACTAAGGGTTTGTTTGGGATTGAGGTGCTGTAGTTTTTAAACTACAACTATTGTAGAAAAAAAGTTATAATTATGAAATAAAAGTTAATATTATATAGTAAATATAATTTTTAAATAATAATCTTAATAAAATTATTAAGGATATAATATATTTTTCATCATACAAGTGAAAATTCATATCAACATAGCTTCCATGCTATAGCAGCCAATGTTTATCAAATATTTTAGTCTTTTTGTAACTTAAAAATTACAACTATCCAACCTAAATCCCAAATGCACCCTAAGTATATATAATTAAACCATCCAACATCGTAGATATGATGATTAATAGTAATTTCATGGTTGTGATGCATAGTCTGTCCCTCCACAAATATTTCACTTATCAATACAATTATGTATCCCATAATTATTGATTATGTAATTATGTGTAGCAGGTGCAGCTAGAGTAAGAAGCTCAAAAAATCATAATTAAATTGAAGTTTATAATATTTTGAAAAATATTAATTAATTTGGTTTAGAGTTTTATTATTTAGATATGAGTCTTATTAGAGTAGTAATTATAGTTGAACTATGATTAGGTTATAGTTAGTAGAATAATCATCTTTTGTGTTTTTTTAATGGAGAGACTTGATATTTGTTATTGATTATATTTTTTAATTTAACACTGTGTGAGTTGTTGAATTTTGTTATCCACATCTCTCGCTCAATCTGTGAAACCAACGAGACTTTGTAAGTATTTTTAGAATCAATGAGAATTTAGTTAATTTTTTTTTCACGAATATTCTAAGAATCATCGAAATATAAAAAATATTTCTCATTTATCCATCATCCTACATCTTTTATCTTATCCTTCTTTTGTGTTAGTTTTGCTATGGATCATTTCAAGCATTTTGTGTAGAACTGCAGTGCATAAATAATTTAGGGTTGATGCCCTCAGCATAATTCACGTCTCCTCGCTTTGAAATCGTAACAAAGTCTCCTCCCATAAGTCACAAATATATATATGGGTGAGGTTTGATATGTCTAAATAAATCTCCTTAGGTGTAAACTTCATCAAAAGTCTCGCTCCTACTTGCCGTATATTTTCGACCCCAAATATTTGTATCTGTAAAGTTGATCTTGATCCGGCGAAGTGGAGATCAAGCCGTTGGTGTAGAACTTGATTTGTGGGCTCATGCTAAACGCGTGAGGGTGCACACTCGTAAGCACTTTCATTTAACTTTACACACAATAATTTATTATTATTTGCCTATTGCCTATTCAAAGACCGAGCTTGTGCTTATCCAATACACTATAAAAATGAGACTCAATCAAACTATACAAAGACCCCCAAAAGTTAGATTAGAGTAGAAGAAACACATAACTGATAATAAACGTCTGCAACTTCCTCTGCTTCAAATAAAAGCATAAAAAACCGAATCCCCATTTCATTATTCTTCTTCAATGGCATCATCAAGAAAGTTCTTTCATTCAAAACCAAACTACATATATCCAACGCCGGTAGCTGAAACTGCAATCACTGCTTCTGATAACAATCTATTTGAATTTGATGAAGCTGATATGTACAAACCCCACGAGTCTGTTAATGTCAATGTTCACATGGAGGTTGCCAAGAAGCCGATACCCAGTTCACGTTCATCGAGAAAGCTTGCGAAGAAGGTCGAAGACCGGAAAATAGTGCCTGTGACATCGGCTTCATTGCCGTTGAACATACCGGACTGGTCAAAGATTTTGAAGGACGAGTATAGAGAGCATAGCAAGAGAGAGAGCGATGAAGACGGTGGCGGCGGCGGCGGCGGCGGCGATGACGATGAAGATAAGGAGGAGGAGTACTACGGATTGGTTCCTCCTCATGAATATTTAGCCATGAGGAGGGGAGCTTCATTTTCTGTTCATGAAGGCATAGGGAGGACTTTGAAAGGAAGAGATTTGCGCCGGGTCAGAAATGCAATTTGGAAAAAAGTTGGGTTTGAGGATTAATTAATTAGCAACAATTATACATTTTTATTTATTATTATTATTATTACTCGAGTGAGGATCAATTATTGGAAATTTTGATAGAAATAGAAGATTAATGTCTCTGTGCTTGTATTTTGTTATCTTTCTTTATTGCTCCTCTGGTTTTCGATGTTTTGAGTACATAATCAGGGGATGAATTTAACATTTTGTAATTGTTTAACTTTGAGGTATATAAATGTTCCTTTAGTCTTTATAATTTAAAATAATTGTCAAGTTTTTTTTTTTTTGCTTTGTATTTTAAAAAAATTACCTAAATAGTCCCTATATATCATTTATTATATATTTTTTACATGTTGCTTGACAGATTTATTTGAATTTTCGCTTGAAAAATCGTATCCAACATTACTAAAGTAACAATACAGGTGCTTATGATAATATTTAAAAATACTGGTGCTAAATGAGTTATTAGTTTAAATTATAAGAACTAAATAAACATTTATTTATTTATTATTATTATTATTTTTTTGAGAAATAAATGGGGTTAATTCACTCAATAATGCAATTAAGGAGAGAAAATGAGGAAGATGAAGATGTGGACTTATAGAGTTGGTGGTTGGCACGAAAGCGACTTGCAAGCTAAAACAACCCTTGAAGTAAAAAAATTCGTTCATTATTATTCTTGCTTCTAGAATGGCAATAATATTAAAGTCATTTTCTTTTGCTTTTCTTCTTTAATTTGTTTTGTGACAATATATGAATAAAAATGTTATTTTATGGGCAACAATAATGTGTATTTGCAGTTTGTATTGTACGTTATTTTAATGGATAAGGATGGAAGGAAATTGATCATTCTTTCAAATTCATTCGCCTGCACTTTGCATGGGACTCGATGAGAGTCTAGATTCAATGCCAAAAGATGAAACTCTATTTTCAAATTCATGGTCTCTCCTTTACATGGATAAAAGTGAATTATTAATTTGCACGTTATATAACTTTTATAGAAGTCAACATTACCAGAGCTTTTCTTTGAAATTTCTTTCATAAGCTATATAATGAATAAATTTTTCCATGAAACCCATAACGTTTGGAATATTAATATATATATATAGTCATAATCTAGTTTGAAATTTTAAAGTACGGAAAAATCTGAAAAAATTTTAAAATTACGGGATTTTTAAAGTTTAAAATTTAAAGCGCTTAAACCGTATAGTTTTAAAACTTTCACGCACTTTAAAATTCTGAATTTGTACATAATTCAATATATATTTATATATATAACTGAAAAAAAGAAATAAAAATTTTAATTAAATAGTCAGCCCATCGTTACGTAATTCATAAAACAACTTATCCTAATAATCTGTGTTTTGACCACATGGGCAACCAAATAAAATTATGTAGGTCATGCCAAACCTAAACACGTGGTAATTAAATTATCTGTTTGTATAATTATAAATGAGTAAAACAAGGGGTGCTGCAGCTGATTGATTGAATTTGTTGGCTAAGGCTTTCAATTTTAATGCATTTTTTTTTCCTACTAGGGTAGCGTATTAAATAAAGTTGGGCCACAGCAATGGTTCATGTCATTAGTTGTCACGAATGAATGAATATATTAAGAAAAGTTATCAACGCATACGCAAACTAATGCTTTAATTTATGTCTATGATGCTTTAAATCTTGATAGTTATTGTTGCTCCGATGCCACAAAGATTAGCTGTATATTCTCCGGTTAGGCAGTAAGGATTGGAGAAGGAAAATTATGCTTTTTTAAAATCAGCATACCTGATTCTCATGTAGCTGAATTTTCCAAAACCATAAGAATTCTTAATTAGAATGAGATTCCATCGTAGCACCTTTGGAGAGGAGTTATTCTCTAGAGAGTACACTAGGATGAAAGTCGTAAGCATAAGTAGAAATGGTAACGAGTTTTAACTATTATCAAATCTATGATGGTTTTCGATAAGTTTTTTGCTAGTTTCAAATTTTAAATCACAAATCTTAAAAGGTACATTAGATGACACCTAAAATTTACTCTCAATCAAATTGTTTTTCAGTTCCGATATTCACACAACATTAAGCACAACACTAAGCATCGAACGGTGCGTTTTGAGCACAATATAAAATGTCACTGTTGAACGCAAGGCAGACAACACATGCGGTAACGGCAGCATCACACACGCTCTCGATCTCGCTCTGCCTCTCTAACACTCGCTCTGGCTCTCTCACTCTTGCGCTCTCGCTCTGATTGCTGGAAATTTGTTGGAAAATTGTTCCATGTGTGTGTGCCGCCGTTAGCACGTGTGTGTTGGAATTTCTCCCAAAACGCACCGTTCGGTGCTTAACGTTGTACTTAATGTTGTGTGAATGTCATTTTCCATTGTTTTTAGGTCCGCTCCCTTGCAGCAGGTGCAAGGTACTCCCTATTTTGTCTATTTGTGAGTTGACCGTTGGATCTAGCCACAAGTTGTTTAAATGGCAGGGATATGTTTATTTGATGAAAAAGCCAAAAAAAAAAAAAAAAAAACAGAAACCAAATGTTTCACCAATTTAACTCATAAGCTCAAATTGTTTCGAATTTTTACACTTTGGTCCATTTACTTAGTTTTGACCATTAAAATTAATGACGGTGTAAACTATAAAGTGATAAAACATCGCAACATCTACACTGATTCTTAAATTAAATGTTAGTCGATTTTTTTCATCTTCCCATCTATTTGTTTTTATTTTTATTTTGGAGTTTATATAGTTTTGAATTATGGATGCATGGCAAAAAAATCTAAATCTCAAATTATTTGAGATATTTTTTTCAGTCTCGATTTAAAATTGGGATTCGGGATAACATTTCATTTCGATTAATAAATTGGTACAACATCAAGCTGGTTTATAAAATTCCGTTAAGATCTCAAATTCTCGATTGCGCCGTTTTTTATTTTCATTCAATTTAATACATGATTTTAATGGATAAAAAAGTTTTAGAAATAAAATAAAAATATTTAATACCAAAGCCATAGCCATACCATTTGACTGCAGCACAATATTTATTACGATTTACAAGCGAGAAATTTGATAAAGATGCTTTTCATCTTCATTTATATATTACAAGTTGATTTACTTCCAAAAACACAAAATATTGTTAATTGTAAAGATGGCCAACGGGCCGGGTGATTTATAAATATTTACATAAAATATTTACGATTTATAAATATTGTTAATACTAAAACATCAATAACTTAACATACCTTCTTAAAAAAATTTAAAAAAAAAGCTTGTTGTGGTTTTTTTCTTAAACACAATATGCATGGGCACAACAAATGTGTCGGGCCGAATCTAGGCAAAAAAAATTAAGCACGGCATGAAATATATAGTAGGCACTACACGGCACAAGCACGAGCACGCATGGACCTTCTTTTAATGAGCTGGGCTGATACGGCACGGCCTGTTGGCCACCCTTAATTAATAGTATCTGTAGAATTTGTTGTAAATTAGTCTTTTAATCACGATGTCGCAATACTTAATATAAATGTATTATAGTTTTGCAATGAACTTAATCCCTTTTTTTTTTTTTTTTTTTGGTAGTAAGTAGGCAACTTTTTCAACAAATTGTGTTGCACTTGCAGATTAGCAAAAATCTTGGCTCTTTACTCGTTGATTATGTTATAGGAAATTACAAAAGAATTAAGATGTTCTTGGACAAGTTTCTGACATAAGAGTCCATAATGTTTATATTTGATTTTATAAGAACAATCCTCAAGGAATAGAGAAGAATATGCCTTGTTCAATTATTAAATTTGGTAGCGTTTATTATACCCGCATATTTGAAAGTTTGGTCTTTTAACGGTGGAAGAAACTTGGAGAAAGAGATGGGAAGAAGAAGTAGTAAAAAATAATAATAAACAGGACTTATTTATTAAAATGTTTAAACCTTTATTAGTTTTTAGTTTTCAGCAAACAATAAGGACTCTAATGTAATTGGGGTAGAAAAATGCCAAAAATGAGAGTGTGTTACACCGGAGCAACATTGTTTTTACCTCAACAAATTTAACATTAACAACCTTTTGATCAAGGAAAGTATACAAATTAATACTTTCAACAGTATTGACAATTAAAATTTAAACAATCAATGGAACACACTCTTAAACATGCCATTACCAAAATTGTCATATTGAGTTTCTTGCATATTTCACTTAAAATTCTAAACCATTTTACTTTCATTTTGGTTGTTGGACTTTCGATGAAAAAAAAAAAGAAGAAAAAAAATACAGTTGTTGGTGCTGTAACTGAAGCTTAAAGAAGATGAAGGAATTAGTGCAATCAAAGTAAATGAAGAAATTTGATACAACTATGACAGACAATAACAAAAAAAAAAAAGGGTTACATGTACAGTAGCAAAATCAACAAGATTGAGTAATAAACAGAATCAAGAATCCAAAGCTCATGTACTCATGTTCTCCGGCAAATACATTTTGATTTTGTTATACTTCTCAGCTAACCTTGAAACTGTTTTAATTCCAACACTCATCTCAACCCCACACTTATCGCCACATGTCAGTTAATTGTTTTAACAAATCAAATAATTTAAACCTACACACTACCTGTAGCGAGCTTTGATTTGTATTTGTATTTGTATTTGTATTTGTATTATCAATTTGCCGATTGCCCATGAAAATGCTCACCAAATCTACTGTACTAGAGAATTATATATATATATTCTCACATATATTATAAAATATAAAATTATTCTTATTAATTAGAAAATAAAATTATTAAATTTAAATAGATTATTATTATTGTTATTGTTGCTACTGTAGCCGCCAATTATACTGGGATGACAAAATAGAAAATTAAAATTAATAATATAAAATATTTATTTTAGTTATCAATTATTATTAAATATACACAATAAAAAATAAAAAAAAATTTATGCATATTTATAAATGTGTAAGTAAATTTTATTTAATATTATGTCACTTTCAATAATTTAAATTTTTAGAATAGTTTAACAATAAAGTTTATCGAAGATATTCAACTACTTTTAAAATATACATTACTCTTAAAAATAAATTTTACCAAATAGTTTACAACTAATTATTCTTATAGTATACAAATTAACAATAATTATTTTAAAAGATACTTTAATAGATCTAAATTGTAAAATATTTATATATTGTAATCAATTAAAAAAAAATATGTATATTATGTTATTATGGTTTGAAAAGGAAACAATTCAAAGCTCATCAAAACAAACGAACGATGTGATTTAGGAAATGTAAAGAAGGGCTGGCAAGCAAACATCATCAAGCAAATAACGCCAGTTAGCATGTCTGCTTATGAGACGAACGTCTTACCTGCAGCGTTGTGTTGTCTTTGTTAGGCAAAGCAAATAAGAGAGAGAGAGAGGGAGAGAGACACACACACACACACACCAAACAAGAAAATAAGACATGGGTGGGAGGAGGATGCCGGTATTAGTGGGTTTGGTGATGGTTATGTTAATGGGTACCGCCGTTTACTTGAGGCTTTGGACTATCGATTATACTGTTTCTTCTGTTGACACTGAGTTGATTAGGTTTTCTTTTATTAATTTTTCTTTCTTTAATGATTTTGCCATTTTCTTGTAGTTGTTTTCAGTATTTGAAGAAATGGGTTCTTTCTTTTTTGGGAATTGTAGGAGACAGTTTGATCTTGCAAACAGGGAGGCAATGGATGAATCTGCAGAATGGAGACTCAAATATGATCGACAAGTGGAGAGGGTAACCAAGTGTACTCAAGAACTAATCAAGGTATGAATTTAGTTGTTCATGTCATAATAATGTTTCTATGCAACTAATTAGGATTATAATGATTGCTAGGTACCTTAAAGAATGCGTTGATTATCAGTTAGTTAGAAATAATGTCCGTGGTGGGAAATTTTCTTGCTGTATTTGCCTTTCCCTGTCATGTTTAGTTAGATTTTTTTTGCATAACAATTGGATTTTCAGGATTAGATTAATTTTGTTAATGGGTATCTTTCGAATATTTATAGGCAGTTTATATTGGTCTGAACAGACGAATTTAGTCTGGCAAGTCATCTACTCTTCGATTATTAGCGCCAATACTTATTGAGGTCCCGTTTGGGATTAAGGTTAGATAGCTGTAGCTTTAATGTTTGGTAAATACTAGTTGCTATAGTTTGGAAGCTAAGTTGATTTCATTTTACATTTGTACGATGAAAAATCTATTACATCTTTATTAATTTTGTCAAAATTGTTATTTAAAAATTGTATTAACAACATACTATTAATTTTTATTTCATAATTACATTTTTTTTTCATATCAGTTGTAGCTTAAAAACTACAACACCTTAAATACCAAATAGGGCCTGAGTTGCATCTGAGTTATCATGTTGTGCAAAGTTTTCGATAAAATTAATTCTTTCAGTTTTCATTTTTCATTTTTCATTGGACATTTCCAGCATGACGACGGGCAAAAGGATCTAGACATAAAGTACAAAGCAGGCATTGAATTTTAAAGATGTTATTAATGAAATATTATTGGATTACCATTATCCCAGGGTTTAAGCAAATGCAGTTGTGAATACCTATTCAATTTTGTCCAATATTATACTAAATTTGAGATTGTGTTTTAGGTAACAATATGCAAACGGAACACTCATTTTTATATTTAGAAGCTGAACTATTGAGCGTATTCAATTTTTTCCAATATTATACTAAATTTGAGATTGTGTTTTAGGTAACAATATGGAAAAGAAGAACACTCCTCATTTTTATATTTAGGAGCTGAACTATTGAGCTTGTATTTTGCACATTGGGACTGATTAATATTCGTTACATTTAACAGGTTAAGGAATCTTTAGACAAGCAGGTCAAGGATCCTGCTAACATCAACCAAAAAATTGTAATGCTTCAAAAGGTGACACTTTAATGCCACAATCTCTCATTGCAATTTGTCGGCTACTACCATTTCTTCCCCTATGGGCAAAACCTTTGAAATTGTTTTAGTATTTAATTTGTTATCCCTCAAATATTTTCTCGTTCTGCCACATGGGGAGCCCCAAGATTTAGTCAGTTTTGCATGAAATAACTTCTGGCTTTTCTTAACAAGGCCTAAAGATTTCATCAAAAGCATTTATTGTGTTTGAGTATAATCACCTCAATTTTCTTTCCTTTTCTTCATTTTGATTTTGATATGTTTTAACAAGTTTTTATCATTTCTAGGAAAATAAAGCCTTGCTGGAAAGGATAAAAGTCTTAAATCAGCAGCTTGAGGCTCAGAAGTTGAAGTGCGGCTCATGGTAGATTAACTATTTTCTGAAAGTTTCTGATGGGTTGAATAGATTTCACCAGAATTATGCATCATTACATAGCAACTAATTAGCGGTTGTCTGATAGAAGTTCTAGTCACAAGTTTTGCCCAATGAATTCACAACTTCCAGGAAGAAGTTATTCATTTGCGAAAGGCCATTTTTTTCGCCATTTTTGTCAATATGCTGTCATTGCACTGCTGTCCGGGCATAATTTTTTTCAGCTAAGGGGGATCCATGTAACAACACTAGGACAGCATGCTGTTTCTCTTTCTTGTGGGTTTCTGGTATATAATGGAGAGGTTGGTTGCACATTTTCAGCTGCCTGCTGCTCAATAATGTATTTTTTTTTTTCATTTGGAAAACCTCTTGCTCTTAGTGCATTTTTGTTTTTGAACAGATAGAGCTACAATTAAGTCATACTGCAATATTTTATCTTGAGATCAATTTGTTTGCAAAAAGGAAATATCAGAAATTGAGTAGTCCTATTAGACGGTAGATATTGTGACGTCCCAAGCATTTCCACCAACACTTGGTGCGTGCCACCATCCAGGAAGGTTCTACAATCATGGAGGCTCTCTACACTCACTGACTAGATGGTTCTATGTAATTAATGAGTTACGTGGTTAATGAGATAGTTCTAGGCCACCATCTTGACATTTCCTTGTACTCTATAAATAGGAGGGGCCTCATTTGGCCAATGCACACAACAAACGCACGACAATCTCTGCACAAAGCATTGTAAGCTTTCTTTTGAGTAATAAAGTTCTTTGCTTCCCATCTTGAGCGAGTTTGTGTGAGTGTCTTTTCTACTTTCGAATCCAGCAACCTTGTGAATGAGCAATGCTGACTTAGGGCCAAGAGAGTGATATTTGGCGCCTAAGGCCGCATGATTCAGCAAGGGATCAAGCGGGTCGTGATAGCTGGTATTAGAGCCAATACTCTTTGGGGAGGTTTGCGTCATTTGAAAGGAAGAATGTCGGAGCTAGGCATGGCAGCGGTCCAAGCCCGAGCTCGACCCAATAACACAAATAAAGGGCCCGAGCCTGATAAAATGTCTGATAGTTTCACCTTCAGGTTAGGCTCGGGCTCGAGCTTTGTCCAAGCCCGACTAAATATTTTTTTAAAATTTTTTAATATTTAAATAATTTAAATTTACCACCCCTAATATATTAAAATTTAAAAATTTTAATTAAAACTTGCTTAAAGTAACATAAACATAAAAATTACTCTAATCAACATCTCAACCGTAAAATATATAAATAAGTAAACATAAACAAAAATAATGTTTAATTCAAATAAAAAACACACAATTCAATTCCATAATCTAACTAAGGAGTTCATTAGTTTAACAAATAGATAAAAACACATAATTCGATACCATGATTTAAACAAGGAGTTTATCAGTTTAACAAACGACAATTTACAACCCAACATTAAAAAAAAAACTAGAATGTGAAATGTGTGTTGCCGTGTACATGTGTGAGTGTGTTATGTGTGTGCAGTGCAGCGCGTGTGTGTGAATTGTTTTATTGTTAATTGTTCGGGTCGGGTCGGCTAAGGCTAGAACCTTGACCAGAATTTAATCGGTTTTTGATTTTTAAGCATGAGCTTGAATTTTGACCCTTAAATTCAGGTCAATACTAAAAAATTTTGGAATAGGTTTATCGGGCCAAAATACGGATCGGGTTTTTTTGCCATCCCTAATTAGAGCTCACTCATGATGACCAAAGGAGAGGGACCAAAATCCTAAACCCAACTTTCGGGTTGTACCACATCCTTTCATTCATAAATATTGGATGACCAGATACAATAGTCAGATGCTGATGAAATTACATATTTCTGGTTCTGGAGCCTTTCTTTCCAATCTTAAAATCACAGTTAGCTATTTTTGATTTCTTGAGCTTGACAAACCATTAGGACCTGCTGTAGAGTCGGACTCAGCTCTCAGATCCTGGAGAAACCTCGATATCGTCTGCACAAATACCTCATTTTGGTCTGGCTGACTTGAGGAGACAGGGGTGATAGTAGTAGCAGCATTGCTGCTGCTTCCTCCACATCTCTAAAAAAAAACCAAGAAACCAAAATATTAACACACAAAAGTATGCCATATATGGTAATGTTGAAACAATAAGATGCATAAAGAAGCTGCAGTTATGGCTTAAAAGGAAACTTACAGAGGCTACTCTTCTTCTTTTTGGCGGTTTTGTTCTGGCAGTCATCATCTCAATCAGCTCATCAAACTGCAGGTCAAGTGCAAAGTTTCAGTTCCTTTCCAATTACATGGAGCCAAGCATTGCAACTAAATAAGCTACAATATTGTAGAAATGTAATGGTTGCTTGTATTGTAAGTATCCTTGTTACACAAATACCTGCTTCACAATTATTTTATACTTCCTCACACATTGATACAGCCTTCTTTCATCTTCTTGTTCGTTGGACATATTTGTGTGTTTCAATGTTGTTGATTATGTGAAAGCTTCCTGCAGCCTTAGTATATATAAGTGTTTAAGAGCATGTAATTAACATGAAAAGAGGTTCCTTAAAGAAATGTAATATGGCCGTTACCACCGACCTCTGTTACAGATATAATGAAAAGTAGAAGAGAATAAACAGTTATCTTACCGCCATTGCCTTTCTCTTTTAAGCATGTAAACGCAATTCTTGTGAAGAAAAACTTAATGAAACATATGTAACCACTTCTACTCCTAGAAAGAAGTACCAGAGCCAATAACAAGATAATAAAACACTTGCCATAACAAGAGATTTGACACTTAAATATAATCAACAGTGTAACTAACCACATTACCAATCACCCACATAATCATGAGAAAGAAAATGACAAAATAATAACAGAAAATAAGAAAAGAGTTTGTCCTTTCTGGCTACTCACGGGGTTTGTTAAGAGTAAACTGCTGCTTGAGACTGAAAAAAGAAAAATCCTCAGGTTTCTTGCCATACAAAGAAAAATTTGAAAAATATGAATAATTAATTCCGAGAAGGAGCAGCAGTTCCAGGCTCTGATGCAGCCTCCACAAGTGAGCTTGTCTTCTGTGCTGTTGTTTTGCTTCGAGCTCTAGTGCTCTTTGCCTTTGTTATTCGGCAAGCTAATCCAATTTTGCCTTGCGTTCGGCTTCTTCCTTTCTTTGTCTGTCAGCCTTTTCGTGCATCCAACGGTTCATCAGCACTCTTTCTTGGAATATGTTCTTGTTGTCCAACAACCTTGAAAGCCTGTGCTTTTCCTTAAGGTCTTCATCATGGCATTGTCTGCTCAACTCAACGTCTTGCTGTTGTTTGCTTTCATGAATCACCTTCTCCTCCTCCAGCCGTTGTTGGAAAGCAGCTTCGATCAAGGGGATGGCCTCCTCTCTTTTTGCTTTTTCCAAATAATTCACTGTTTTAGCCAGTATTTGTAGCTTTTTATCCATCTCTTGCCTCTCCCTGAGCTGCTGCTCCATTATTGGCTTTTTGGCTCCCTTCTTTTTACTACTACTGCACTTCTTAGCTTCCTCGTCAAGCAGTGCTTGCGTTCCTTCGAGTTGTATAAGGAGGATTCTTTGATTTTTACTTAGCTCAAATTCAGCTGCAAGCCTTTTCTGCTCAGCCTCCTCCGCTATCTTCTTCTGTTGCCTTAGCATCCTCCTAGACTCCTCCTCACATTCTATTTCAATAAGTTGGCGTTTGTGCTCTTCCAGCTTCAATTTCTCAATGATTGATTTCCGAGCAACAAGTCTCTCTTGTTCCTTGTCCACAACCTCACCTAAACCTGCAGACAACATTTCACCTACCTTTGATGCAGGACGAGGATACATTATTGTGGCCCTGATTTTATTTAAAGACTCAGCAATACTAGTCAGATGATCCCCAATCAGATCATCACCCAAATTATTACCAAATACTACAACATCTCTCCTATGAAATTGTATTCTACAGCTTCAACAGAAATTTCTCAACGACAGAGAAATCGAAAAACGGAATCATCTGAGATAAACTCTCGATTTTGATCACCTGATACACTAGAGACATCTGTTGAAGAAACTTCAGGGTAAAAACTTTTTCAAGGGCAGGAACATAACAGGAAAGTTTACCTAACTTTGAGATTTTAGCCAACAGAGGCTGCGCCTCCGAGGCAAGATCCAGAGGAAGAAACTCATATCATTACACCTATGGAAGCCAATTCGGAGAGAAGGGATGATCTTGAAAGCGCTCCTTTGTTATCAAATCCTGTAAGATTAGCACAAGCATTGCGACAGGGATCACAAGGGACCACCAGGAGTGCAGCCAAAACAACAGATGATGCTATTAGCTGCAAATCCTTCGGGCATAAATTCTTGCTGTATGTCTTCTGGAGTAGTGTAAAAAGCTTGAACCATGTATAAGCATGACAAAGATGGCTTGACGATAACCAGAATATCTCTGTTAGCTTGGTATATAAAACACCACAAGCAAGGATGGCGCCGGATTTTTCTTAACCATGTCCAAAAGCTTGAACCAGGTGCTTCTTTTGGGTATGCAAAAGCCCTTTTGTTTCTCAACAAGCTCTTGCACTAGTAAATTCAATTTCAAGCCTTGCTGCTTTTCATCTCCGTTAGCTGCCGTTGCGGCTTCTTCCAACTCCCTCAGGTTTCTTTTAAAAAACCCACCATCATTCAACTCCTTCATCATCATCTCGCTCTCTTTCATGTTTCTTTTGAGATTAACTAGAACATTACGTGCGTGTATATAATAATAATAATTCTCTTCCAGACTGAAGTGGGTTTCATTAGTAACTAAGAAATAAATAAGCTTCCTAAAATCAATAGGACGGGTTAATCACAATCATAAGCGGAAATTTTGGATTCTTCTACTCTAACCCGAACCCTAACAGTCAAGCTTCAACTTTCAATATTTTTTTACTCTAATTGATTAAAGCCGTGGTACCCTGTTTCGTTATCTGCAAGTAAAGATTATAATTTTTATATTGAAAATAAAAAGTAATAATTTATTTTTTAACTGATTTAATAGTTTATACTAAATATTTTTATTTATTTATTTGTTTTTGAATTTATGTTGTAAAATTGCAGGTGAATGGGATAATGTCACTAACAGAGTTATAGATGAAGTCTGATTTGACAGTAAAGTGAATCAAGCAGGAAAACTTGCAGAGAAAGTACCGGGGAAAGTGGTTCTATGAACTTGACACTATAACTATAAACTTGCTGATTCATGAATATTTTGAAGTGTATATCAAACATGAAATAAAATGGCCATAAAGTCCAAATAACTTGCTGAGAAAAATGAGAAAAGGATTAATACTGACAAGTGTGATAAACATTGAATAATTAGTTGCTTGGTAGCTAGGATTTGTTAGCAACACCTTTTTTGATTGCAACCCAACAACTATACCCTGAATTTGAAGTGATGCAACTTTGCTTCTCAGCAAAGTTCTTAACATTTAGCAGCATCTTTATTGTTATTTTATTTTTAAAAAAAAAAAATTGGTGCAAACATGGACATTCTGGCCAGTTAATAATACAAACTAAAACAGTTTACACCACAAACCAAATGAAAATATAAAATTACTTGACTACAGGAATACAAATGCAAATGATGATTGATGTACAAAACTTAAGCCATAAACTAATAGACAAAAAAAAAAATAAAAAAGAAAAAAGCCCGCATTCACTGAAGAATAGCATCAAGATAATGCATAACATAAAGTCCCAGAACCCTGGAATTGAATTGCTGCTCTTCTAACAGAACAATCAGCTTTGCTTGTTGCAGAAAAATATGCAGAGTAGATTCATGACAACACATATCTTCAGATAAAAGATCACCAAAAATCCCCAGAAAATCATAACCCCTGTGTAAGATTTCAGCATATAGCCAGATATATGATTTTATATACACACTTGAAGCAAAATCCAAAGGTCTACCGAATATACATCTCGGAAATATACTCCAACATATCTATCCATATACACATTTTTGTGAAAAGAAAGAGCCCCATGGAGTCAGGCAGTCAGGCAGTGACAGCAAATCAAGATGCGTGTAAATCACAAAATTCCATCAACCATATGTACCGGAAGTAGCTGCTTCAAGGAGTCAGGCAGAACAGTAAAATGACTTAACGGTATCTACTGAAAACAGTTTCCTAAAGAAACATGACAAATCAGTTTCTGAAACTACTGAGATCTGAGAATGAAAACATTTCAATGCGAAACTAATCAGGCAATGCAACTTCAAGTGGAGAACATTAACAAGGGATAAAAGGATAATGTAAATTCATCCGAAATTTTATATGTTTGCGCATTGAAAAATATCCAGCAAAATTTATATATGTACACAGTAGGTACAACTTAATCAATTCCATAGCTGGAGTTACATAGGAAAATCTGTGCACTGAAAGTATGGTTCTTTGCTGACTATGGACTCTATCTACCCAGTTCTTAGTGAGAAGCCAATGACCAGAAATTCAGGAGAAAGGATGGTGACATAGCAAACCAACTGATAAAAGCCATTGCTGTAGCTGTCTCGAACCTAGTACAGTGGTTCACTCCACATCGATTAAGATCATTGCTGATGAGGACTGTGATTCCTGCAGATGAACAAGCAGCTGCATACGTAAGGGTGGATGTGATCTGCACCAAGACATTACTCATTAGTAAAAACTTGGGTCTAATTACTGGTACCAAGGCAAAAATTTAACACCCACAGCCTTTTAAAAATCTTATATGTGGGGTGTTCGTGCTCACAGTTTGACAAAGAGACAGGTAGAGGATGAGATAAATGTAAATGGATTTGTTATGAATCTGAATAGTTAACTCTCAGCAAATAGGTAATCTTTTTCTAAGTAGGATGTGAACATAATTATGCAAAATCAGCATCTAGTTAGCTGAAACAATCATATCTAATTAAATTTCCTCTCTCTGAAGGAATTATGTCCATGGAAAGACTGATTCATGATTGACTACAAAATGCAAAAACTGTTTGTTGTCTCTGTATTAACTGGAACAATTTAAAGCTAAAACTTATCTTATTATTTGAAATCAATTCTAACTCCACCCACCCACTAGGAAAACTATCATGAAAGGAATGTTAAAAACTAGTTTAACAGTAAACCATTAAGATTGTAATATAAGCCCAAATACTTGCGCAACCAACGACGTCTATGTCAATCTTTGAATTCAAGCAAACAAATATTCGCTAGGAATAAAAGTAGGACTTTATAGCATATAACTAACTAATGTCCACAAGCTGCAGATATTTTGGATAAAAAAAAAAAGAGGCTCATGTTTATCACATACCATAACATATTCAGAATATAGCTATTAGATTTGAGGAAAGCTGACAATACTGATCCATGAAATGACAAAATGGTATGAGACATAAAGGCGGCCAGATTCCTAGACTATCGATGACCATATGGCAACTGATCCACAGAGATTCCACAAGATATTTATCTTTACATTTTCCAGGCATGATAATAGTAGTTATCTTACCCCGTCACCAACGGTGAATAAACGGATAACCTTATCATTCCGCAGACTTCTTCTCACCAGGATAGCATATATATCAAGCACTAACAGGGATAGACTCCACAAACTTTGGAAGCCTAGAGCAAGAACTAGGTAGCTGAAACAGTGAAATGAATAAAAACATTGTCATATTCATGCTATGCTTCAAATAAAGAGGATAAATTTTAATGCGAGAAATCACCAGCATATATTCAAACTAACTTTCCAGGCCAAGCATCTTAGGCAACAGCACATTTAGAAAGATAAGATATGTATTTGAAAGATAAGCTCAACTACAATGCTAAGATGTTTTTGCCAGAATAGTGAAACTTCTTTACTGTTCAAAAGAAGTTTAGGCAATCTCCTTATTCCATCTCAGATGCTGATCTTTTCTTGCTGTTAGTGTAATTTTGCCGGCTACTGAAAAGTCCACTAAACCTAGGAATCAAATTGCATTTCTCTGTCACTTTCCAATTGTTTTCAAAACCCTTTAATTTCACTCAAATAGAATTTTTCACTTAATCTGATTCTGGTAAATGAAACCCTTTTTTCCTAAAACTACTTATGGGGGAAAAAAAAAAAAAAAGGCTTTCCGTAAAAAAATAAAAAGAACCCAGAAGCTAAAATGGGGTTACCAAAAAGCGGTCGCTTCGTGAAAATCACTGGTGGAGGCCATGACACAGACTGATATGGCTGCGAAAACAAACTGAAGGAGACGAAGAAAGAGGCCGCCAGGTGTCCCGGGCATGCCTTGCACATCCTTCATTCTAACTCTAGGCCCCGCCGCCTCAGTCAACGGTGGCGCCTCCACTGGGTGCACCGCTGGCCGGCTCGCGTACATCGCTTCAGGTTTTAAGCCCCCCGATTAATTTGACCAATAATCAATCATCAAAAACCCTACTTATCAAATCGTTGTTGTGGGTGTACGGCTAAAGGGAATCTAGTGGAAGCGGAAAGCGACCCATTTTCGCTTTTGCTTTGCACAATATGTTAGAGCTGACTGATGGCTGATAAGAGCGCACTGAGATCAGTTTATTGCATCTGGGACGTTCAAATCCGACTGGACCCCAGTTATATCAACGGTTCATTTCAATCATCATATATATATATATATATATTTTTGGTCCTTTTCCAAGATGAGCTTCTCGATTTAATTATTTTAAATTTATTAGAGAATTAAACCCCTCTCTTATTCATAATTGAAGAGAGTTAAGAGTTTTAATTTGGTAAATTATACTTGCCAATTAACATTGAAACAAAATCAACGAATATGAGAATGTGAATATATTTAAAAACTAGTAATTATTATTATTACTAATAGAAAGCTGAAATTAGGCCCAAGCGGCCGGCCATTATTACACAATTGTAATTACTAAATAATTAAAGCAAAAGCATCCATTCCAAACTAATTAATTATTATTAGCGACAATAGTTGGAACCAGCCAACCAATCAAACACGAACACATCTTTTTTTTTTTTTTTTTAGAAATCACCACCACGGAGGCGGAGGACAAGGTGGAGAGTGGACTCCTTTTGAATGTTGTAATCGGCGAGAGTCCGGCCATCCTCAAGCTGCTTGCCGGCGAAGATGAGCCTCTGCTGGTCCGGAGGAATCCCCTCCTTGTCCTGAATCTTCGCCTTCACGTTGTCGATCGTGTCGGAGCTCTCCACCTCCAGAGTGATGGTCTTCCCGGTCAACGTCTTGACGAAGATCTGCATTCCTCCCCTCAGACGCAGCACCAGGTGGAGCGTCGACTCCTTCTGGATGTTGTAATCGGCCAAGGTGCGGCCGTCCTCCAGCTGCTTGCCGGCGAAGATGAGCCTCTGCTGGTCCGGAGGAATCCCCTCCTTGTCCTGGATCTTAGCCTTCACGTTGTCGATCGTGTCGGAGCTCTCCACCTCCAGAGTGATCGTCTTCCCGGTCAGAGTCTTCACGAAGATCTGCATGCCGCCGCGGAGTCGGAGGACGAGGTGGAGAGTCGACTCCTTCTGGATGTTGTAGTCCGCCAAGGTGCGGCCGTCCTCGAGCTGCTTTCCGGCGAAGATCAGACGCTGCTGGTCCGGTGGAATTCCTTCCTTGTCCTGGATCTTCGCCTTGACGTTGTCGATCGTGTCGGAGCTCTCCACCTCGAGAGTAATGGTCTTGCCGGTCAAAGTTTTCACAAAGATCTGCATCTGTTAATCGTAATAAAAACAATTTAATTAATAACACAAATCAAGTTAAAACAAGGAGAGCGATTAAGAATGTAATTACTTACATTGGAAGGCTGAGATTGGGAGCTTTGGATTCTTAAATAAAAATCTTTTTTTTTTCTTCTCTTTCTTTTTGTTTAAAATATTGGTTTAGTATGTTCAGTGAATGAACGGGGGCAAAACTGACCGGCTTATATAGAGATGGTTGCCGACTTGGCGAGGAAATATCGTGAGCTAATTCCTGAGCAGATAACGCTTCGCTCAAATTTAATGCGAACACGCAAACGAAGGATCACCGTTCATTTAGCTGACCCCACTCCTAACGTTAAAAGTAAGGTATAAAACGACGACAGATGCACGGGTCCCACGACGCGCTGCTCCGCTCGACTACCGCCTCAATGGCTGTTCACCAATCATTTTGGTTGTTAAAAAATAATTATATATCCTATAAGAAAAAACGGCTAGTTATAATATTAAATGGGGGAGAGAAAAATCATTAACAATAAATGTGAAATGGCATCAATATTCAAATTAATTAATTAATTTAATATAAATTGAGTTGTCTAACAAATTAAAGTATTGCTTTAAAGAAACTGAAGTACGCCAAAACTAGGCTGCCAAGTTGGATGCTACTAACCCAATTATTTGGCATAAAGAATTATTTTATGCTTGTTTATTTATTGGAGTGAGAGTGAACAGTGTGGATTTCTCTTATTCCAGAAATTTTACTTACATTATAAAAGAGGAAATGGGATTCCTACTCCATGGGTCTATCTATTTTTAAAGTGGGTAGTGGGATTTTCACTCCCACGTGGGGGAGGTGTTGATCTTTTCTCAAATAATCGATCAATATTTTAAATATTTAAAGACCTTTTATCTTGCAATTAGAAAAGCTGGCCCTAATCATTTTTAGTTCTAAAGTCTCTTTGTTTCAAACAAAGATCAGGTTTCTTGGACATTATATTTCCAAGGGATAAAAGAGAAGGGTGAAGACGAAGACTCACATTCTCTCTTATCATCTCTCTCTCTCGAATTCTCTCCATCTTCTTTCTTTTTTCTCTCTTTCTCTCTCTCTAGGAAGAAATGAACTGAAGACATAGAGGACATTACTCCTGTCTTCTGATCTTCTTTCTCATCTCCTTCTGAAAAACATTCTCTTAAAGCTTTCTGGATTCAAACAACTGATGTAAGCATTTAAAGTTTATTTTAAAGCAAATAAAATTCATTCAAAGTTTGTAATAATTTATTTTATAAAGCATAGATCTAAGGTTGTATGTTTAAATTTCTGCAATTTTAAAGTTTTATATGCATGCTATACAGGCTAATCTTCTATATCAGACCTGTTTTAAAACCTGTTACGACTCCTCTAAGGCATAGAGACCGGATCTCTGCCCTTAGTGGTATCTTCTCTTCTCCCTCCATTCAATCAGAGCACTAGTTTTGGGATCCAGTTCTAGTCTTGTGTATGAGCCTTTTGCGTTGCTTAAGTTTGATTAAAGAACTTAATTTTAAAGATTAATAATCTGTTTAAAGAACCTGGTATTGATAGTGTAATATAGATTAGAGACTTTGTGTGTAAAGACTTGTGTTCTAGTTGAACACTACTTGTGTGGTGAGTGTTACCTTGGGTGCCTTGGTAGTATTTGGTCGTAAGTCCCGATTTGGTTGAAGGACAAGAAAACCAATTCTTAGCCTTGGATTGTAGCCATACCCGTAGGATGAAACTAGTATATAAGTTTTTATCCATGGATTCTCTACTACTCTGTAGAGAGCATCATCCTTTTCTAGCTCTTCCTCTAGAAGAACTAGTGATACAAAGAATATTGTGAGTTCGAAGAATTCATAATTGAAGACTTCAATAAAGCAATCGATAATTGGGAACTTCCAAAGATTTCTAAAGACATGATTACAAAACAAAAAAGCTTGATATTCTAAAGTCTAATTTTGTAATAAAATGTGAAGAACGTGATATAACTCTTTCAAAGCCTTTTGAAACAATTCATTTGTTTTCGAACACTCTTTAAAGAAATTAAAAGAAAAGAACTTTAATTATGTTCCTATTGGCTTAATACAAGTCGGCTTAAAACCTTTGACTAAAGAAGGATTGAACACTTCAATCTTAGTCGTCCTTAGAGATGGAAGACACATCTCTTTTGATGATTCCCTACTAAGCGGTGTGGAATCAAGCCTCTCGTAAAGGTTTTATTTCATTTTGTTGTTATCCAAATATAACAGCTTTCCTTAAAGACAAAAATATCTTGAAAAGCATGATTCTTCGATTTAAACCCATAATTATCATATGATTGAATGATCAATTTCTTTGCACTAATTTTTAAAATTTCATACAAAGCCATGAACTCGAGCGTTTAACACGCGACATAAATTTCAGTTGAAAAGAGATGAAACTATTCTCATGCGAGGATCGACTTGTCTAGAGCAAACACTTGTCATTCCAAGACCTATCCAATGGAAGGATGTCAACTTTCCTGAGGAATGGATCTTAGATGGAGCCACTGAACCAGTGATTCCAAAACAACTTGAGCCCAATACAGAGTTGCAAAATGTAACTCAGTATTCTGACGGTAAAGTCAAACTATCCTTCAGGAGATCTACATCTTCTAGATTCTCCGATAAAGATTCATGTTCAAGTATCCCTCCATTAGAAAGGAAATTTTCTAGAGTGCCTTCTATAATAAATCTTCCTTTCCAATCAGTACAAAGTCAACCTAGGTTTTCCACATCGGATATTCCTAGCTCGTTTATACACTCTCGTTGACTATACCACTAGTGTACCTCATCCAGTTTACACTAATAGTCAACATGAGAAAAGTCGGAAAGAGAAAGAACCTTCTCCTCCAACTTCCTTGCATTTTCATTTGAATTTTTGTAAATACAAAAAAAAAAGTAATTTCAATCATATTTTCATTGGAGGTAAGATCCCGAAACAATCGTCTTCGTTATCATCTCCAAGAGAGATTAACGACTCCTCTTCATCCGATGAAGTTGCAACAGACGGTTCTAATCTGATGCGAAGGCGCTCATGACTTTAAAGTATTCTTCTTCGTTCTTTGCACTGGCCAAAAGGGATTGGGCTTTTGACCGTTGGGCTAAGAATGTGTTCTGGGCTTTAACGTCTTCAATACTGGGCTTGAGGAGGCCTTTGGAGGAGAGCCAAGCTTGTACTGTAGTTTCAGACAATTTTGACTGCTCGTCAAACTTTGACCACCATTTTGACTTTGAAGTGTCTTTGTAAGATAAGTTGGGCTTCTTGAGTGTGGTATTGGAAATTCCACATCCAAACCCAAGGAAGGAAAAAGTTGGTACAAAAACAGAGAAAATGAGGAAACCTCTTCTCGGACTCAGAAGGTTTATAGTGGGTTTTAAAAAGGTTTAGGCAATTTATGGTATTAGGGGTAAGGATTTCTGGGCTTGGCCCAAAATAGTTTCACCATTGTTGGAACCAATTTGGAAGGCTTTGTACTGTTATCTTTGAATTAAAGAAGAATAACCATGAATGACTTTTCTTTGGGTTTTGAATGAAAAACGTGTTAAACCAGGCCTGTTGGTAGTCCCAATAAGAAAAATGTAGGCAATGGTTTAAACTTAGTTGGGAAAGGTTTTTGTTTTGTGAAGTTGGTTACCCCACTGCTTTGTGCTTAGGACTTTAAGGATTGTGGCCGTAGAATAGGCCGGTTCAGAATGAGTTTTATCGAGAAAGAAATGTTTGAACTTTACAGACTCAGTGAACTCAAGAATACTTTGATAGTAAGGCTGGGGTTTTGACAAATCCCAAGGTTTGAAAAATTAGCCTTTGAGAAAAATCTTTGTAATAGCTTGAAATGGGTCAGAATGATAAAACCCATCTTCTATAGATAAAATGTTTTGATGATAGGTCTTATTAATCCAATCCGATTTTTGTGAAAGCTTCTGTTGAGAAACAACAATTTGTGAAGATGAGCTTTCACCAGAAATAATTGTTTTAGAAGAAGAAGGCTTTGAAAGTTCTTTAGAAATAATTTTTTCTTTCTCAGAAACTTGAGAAAGGCTTTGCTTTGAAAAATACTTTGTAAGGCGAGCATAAGCTCTGGAGATTTAGTAATGGAATTCATCCATTCTTTTACCTGTTCCTCAGAGGTAATGGCTTTAGACTGGGCTTCATGCTCCTCAACCATATTAATCCATGATTTAATGGGTATGGCTGAAGATAACAATTTGTCTTTAGAAGGAGTTGTCTGGGATTCTTTAGAGGTGGTTTGGGGCACAGGGTCCTTAAGGACTCCTTTTCCCTTGTCTGCTTTCTTTTTGGGTGGCATTATCTGTTTTGGAGAAATTCTCTTGTTAGAAAATCAGGAATAAAGTTTTTATCTTCTTTAATAAATTCTATGTGAAAATAAAAAATACTCAAAATGGCTTGCCATCATGCAAAAATTTGTTTTGATGCAATGTTTTGAACATCATTTTCTAAAACATGTTCTGCAGCTTTGCAATCTAATCTAGGTAAAAATTTTTGATTTAACAAATTACTTTGAAATTTAGATATGCATAAAACAATAGATAAAATTTCCTTTTTAATAGTAAAATAATTATTCTGACAACCATTCTAATGTGCAGAAACATATTGTACTATTTGTTCTTTACTATTGTATTGTAATGGTAAGTGTTCCTCAAAACCTTACAAGAAATATTACAAATCCAAAAGCCATAAGAAACCCTTACATGAATTTAGAGAATCTTCTTTTAGAAACCTTCGAAGCCCTTTAGGAAACCCCATTTCTCTAGAAAGAAGGACTCTAAAGCTAAACCAAAAACCCCTTTCAATTACAAACAAGCCACATGTTTTAAATGTGGAAGAAAAGGCCATCTTTGCAAAATTTTGCAGAATGAGCAAAAAGCTCCATGAGCTTAGCCTTGACAAAGAAACCCTTTCTAAAGTTGCCCCTTTACTTATAGAATCTTCTAATTACGAGTCTTCCATGACGGAGACAGGTGAACCCTTACAGATTGATGAGTTAATTGATTCGGATACATCTCATAACCGGTGAAAGTGATTCGACTCGGGAATTACTTTTAAAGAAAGTCAATGTGTTGACTAAAGATCAAGAAACTTTTCTTGAGTTAGTCAAACACATTTCTGACCCCATTCTTCAAAGAGAATACCTTGATAAGCTTCTAAAAACTTTAGAAGTAGGAGACAAAGCAGAAACGTCTAAAGCCCCAATCATTAAAAAGAACACGTATGATCTTACTGAGATTTTGGATAAAAAGAAAACAAAGAAAATAATTCCAAACATCCAAGATCTTCAAAAAGAGATTAAAGAGATTAAACTTGAAATAAAAGATTTAAAAAAAAAGCAAAAGAGTGATTCTGAAACTATCTAACTCCTGTTACAAAAATAGTTACAGGAAAATTCTGATAAGGAATCAGAATCTGATGGTGAAAATGGAGATCAAAGCCTCGAGAACATTGAATCAATACCAAATGATTTTCTGTTTGTTTTAAAACAAATCACCACCAGAAAATATTTGATTAAAATAACCTTAATTTTTTCCAAAGATTTTGAAATTGACACCATTGCCCTTTTTGACACTGGTGCTGATTTAAATTGTATTAAAGAAGATATTGCGCCCAGAAGATTTCATGAGAAAACCAATGAAAGACTTTCTGCCGCTAACAATTCAAAACTTAAAGTCAAATCTAAAGTTGATGCTTCTGTCTATAATAATGGTTTTGAATTTAAAACTTCCTTTGTCTTAACAAATGATATTCATCATGTTGTTATTTTAGGAACTCCATTCATAAACCTTATTACTCCTTATACTGTCAATTATAATAGTATATCTTTCAAAGCAAAAAAAAAAAAAACTTGTTTTCTCTTTTATTGAAAAGCCTAAAACAAGAAACTTAAATATAGTTAAAGCCTGTTTTATTTATCGAAACCAAATCAATGTTTTGCTCAAATCAAAACAAAATGACCTCATTTGTTTAAAAAGGGATTTGAGTTTACAAAGAATTAAAAATCAATTACAAAGTGATTTTACAAAGAAATATGTGCTGATTTACCAACCGCTTTTTGGAATAGAAAACAACATTTGATAGATTTGCCATATGAAAATTCTTTTAATGAAAAAGACATTCCTACAAAAGCTCGTCCAATCCAAATGAATATGGATTTGGAACAACACTGTAAAAATGAAATCAAAGATTTGGAGTCTAAGGGACTCATTGTCAAATCCAGGTCTCCTTGGTCTTGTGCTGCTTTCTATGTCAATAAGAATTCTGAGATAGAAAGGGGAACACCTAGATTGGTCATCAACTACAAACCTCTTAATAAAGCCTTGAAATGGATTAGGTATCCTATACCTAATAAGAAAAATTTGCTCCAAAAACTACATTCTGCCTTCATATTTTCAAAATTTGATATGAAATCTGGTTTTTGGCAAATTCAAATTCATCCTAAAGACCGTTATAAAACTACTTTTACTGTTCCATTTGGACAGTATGAATAGACCGTAATGCCATTCGGTTTAAAGAATGGACCTTCAGAATTTCAAAGGATTATGAATGACATCTATAATCCTTTTTCTGAATTTTGTATTGTGTACATTGATGATGTATTGATCTTTTCTCAAACAATCGATCAACATTTCAAACATTTAAAGACCTTTTATCTTGCAACTAGAAAAGCTGGCCTAGCCATTTCTAGTTCTAAAGTCTCTTTGTTTCAAACAAAGATCAGGTTTTTTGGACATTATATTTCCAAAGGAACCATCACTCCAATTAAGAGATCTCTTGCATTTGCAGATAAATTTCCAGATAGGATTTTAGATAAGACTCAATTGCAAAGATTTCTTGGTAGTTTAAATTATGTTCTAGATTTCTGTCCAAACATCAATAGGATTTCAAAACCTTTGCATGATAGATTAAAGAAAAATCCTGTTAATTGGACGAATGAGCACACTAAAGTTGTTAGACTAATAAAGAATTCTGTTAAATACATTCCATGTTTATTTCTTGCAAATCCTTCATTACCTAAAATTGTTGAAACTGATGCATCAGACTTAGGTTATGGAGGAATATTAAAACAACTAAACAATAATTTAGATAGAATTATCCAACAGAATAATTTCGTAATGCTAACCTAAACACATTAGGAAAACAGTTGACTAAGATAGAAAACTAATTCCAAAAGACAACCATAGTTATTTCTCCTAGTACCTCATCAAAGTCGACTCGACAAGAAGCTAAAAGAACCTATCTTCAAACCCTTCCAAGTTTCTAAGACTAGTCAAAAATCGGTCCAAGAGTCAAAATTAGATTTTGCTAAAGCTATTAGAGAACAACTAGATAGGATAGAAGCCTCTTCTTCCTTTTCCAAGAAAGGTCCAAATAGCTCTAATCAAAGGATGTATGTGTTTTCGGAAAATAAATAATTTTAAACTAATAGAGCGAGAAAATGGTATGTGGCGTTGTTAAATCGGATGACCGCAGATTGGATTACGCTTTGGGATCGGATCGGACTTAGAACAGATCT
The DNA here is from genome assembly GCA_030449835.1 of Clausena lansium. Taxonomy (NCBI): domain Eukaryota; kingdom Viridiplantae; phylum Streptophyta; class Magnoliopsida; order Sapindales; family Rutaceae; genus Clausena; species Clausena lansium. The sequence continues at coordinate 2,029,819 of JASUUF010000086.1, read as the reverse complement.
AGATCTTGCACATCGGTGTCCACCAATATACCAGGTTCTTTAAACAGATTATTAATCTTTAAAATTAAGTTCTTTAATCAAACCTAAGCAACGCAAAGGCTCATACACGATATTAGAACTGGATCCCAAAACTAGTGCTCGATTGAATGGAGGGAGAAGAGAAGATACAACTAAGGGCGAGAGATCCGGTCTCTATGCCTTAGAGGAGTCGTAACGAGTTTTAAAAGCAGTCGATATAGAAGATCAGCTTTGTATAGCATGCATATAAAGCTTTAAAATTGCAGAAATTTAAACATAAAACCTTAGATCTATGCTTAAATAAATTATTACAAACTTTAAATGAATTTTATTTGCTTTAAAATAAACTTTAAATGCTTACATCGCTTGTTTGAATCTAGAAAGCTTTAAGAGAATGTTTTTCCGAAGGAGATGAGAAGGAAGATCGGAAGAAGACAGAGCAATGTCCTCTCTGTGTCTTGATTCATTTCTTCCTAGGGAGAGAGAAAGAGAGAAAAAGAAGAAAGAAGATGGAGAGAATTCGAGAGAGAGAGGTGATAAGAGAGAATGTGAGTCTAAGTCTTCACCCTTCTCTTTTATCCCCCGAAACCATTACAATAATTGCTTTACAAAAAGAAAAGTGCTTTCTTCACATGCGTTGGTGGTGGAGAGAGGGGTCCTTGGGGGACAACATCATGAGGCATCTTTGAAAGTCGCAAGTGGGAGACAGCATCTTTTGCTTTCTTGACTTTAAAGCAGGCTTCACGTGAGTGGGCCACATTGAGGCTTTATCTTTATAGAACAAGACAAAGAAAATTATTCATAGACGAAGAGGCATTAAAACGAGATTGGTTTAATGCACTTGGCCTATGGTCTATGGCTAGGTCGGTGGAGTGCGACGAGTAGGAAGGGCTAATTCCCAATGGATTTTATTAGCTTTAGGAATAGGTTCTTCTTTAAAGGCTTCTATGCAGAAGAGGCTATGGACATTTGGTCTTGTTCTAGTACACTAATTTTACTTGGATTGGGCACTATCCTGAGCTATTTGGACCTTACTTGGGAAAAGGAAGAAGAGGCTTATCCTATCTAGTTGTTCTCCGAACACCCACCACTTAGGAGTTTGGCCATTGAACATGGTTCACCTCCTGTTCGATTAAAGCCTCACCTTATAAAATCCATAAAGCCAATGTTTTAGAGATCGTATTCAATGGTTCTATCACTATCTCGAAAGATTCCATTAAGTGATTTTCTTTCTAACCGTAATTGGGTTAGATTCTTTAAAAGGGTATGAAACGTCATTATCGAGGCATACATTCCAAACCAATCAAAAAACAAGATATGGATTTTATGCAAATTTACAAATTTATAGTAAACTTCTTGAATTTCTTTTCTTTGGTTTAAAAAATGTTTAAAAAACCAAAGTCTTTTTCTTTATTGCTTTCGAATAAAAATCTCTCGTACAAAAGGGTTTTATCAAGTTCAAAGTCCTTTTCTAAGATACTAACTACATTTTCTCAACGACCAAATGTCCATAGCCTCTTCTCGATATAGAAGCCTTTAAAGAAGAACCTATTCCTAAAGCCAATAAAATCTATTGGGAATTAGCCCTTCCTATTGTCGGTCTAACCGACCTAGCCATAAACAATAGAACCTGGTATACCAGGCTTTGGTAAATCATCCTTTGAAATCTGTTTTGGATCAAAGGATATACCAGTGCTCGATACTAGAAGGATAGATCAAAGGATAGATGTGTTTTCATGAAAATAAATAATTTTAAACTAATAAAGCGAGAAAATGGTATGTGGCGTTGTTAAACCGGATGACCGCAGATTGAATCTAACGCTTTAGGATCGAGAGGGTCCCTGGGGACAAAGATCACGAGGTATCTTTGAAAGTCGTAAGTGGGAGACAACATCTTTTGCTTTCTTGACTTTGAAAACAGGCTTCACATGAGTGGGCCTCATTGAGGCTTTATCTTTATAGAACAAGACAAAGAAAATTATCTCCTTTAATATATATATATATATATATATATATATATATGACATGTAAAAAAAAGGATAAAATAAAAAAAATGATGTGCAACTCAAAAAATAAATAAATAAGTGAAATGCACCTTGTAATTTCTAAAAGATCTCTATTTTTCTCAAACATATATTTTGTATTTCCTATCACCTCCTTCTTTGTCGCCCATGTCCCTAACCTACATTACGTCCTAATAAAAGTCCTTCTTGATTGTAGGTACTATAGTCCGAAGTAGAAGCTAGTGAGATGGGGTGAAAAGATGTAGTAATGCATAAAATGAATACATTGGTTTGACTAGCACTTTGTTTGACTTAAGATCATTTTATTTCTAAGTCGTGGTCATTATTTCATCTTGGTGAGAGTGTGCGAAACCTGTCTTTCTATTATTTTCCCTCAATTTACCATTTATTGGAGTGACTATTTTTATTGGGTTTAATTTTCTTTTGATAGTGTCACTCCTACTGGTGAGATTTTGGGGATTGACATGTCATTCTTGAAAATGGCTTGATTAATGTGGCATTGACAAAGTATATTGGATTGATTTATGTGGATAGTTGATGTGGGAGTAATATTTCTTTAGGTCAAGATAATGCTTATACTTTTATTTAATTGTTGTCATTAATCTGATTGAGAAGTAAACACAACTGTTTGTTAAAAAAAAATATTTTGGTTTTTAATTTTGTTTTCGCTTAATTTACTAGGGACTAGTAATAAGTCTTTGTTAGGGGTGTGTTGAGTGCTAGAAAGTGTGTATTTATAAAGGATAAAATCATTGTGTTACACTTTGAGTCTCACTAACATCCTTACTTTTATGTATTTAAGTCCTTTGTACTTTAATTGTGCGTGTTTTATTATAATTAAGTATTTTATGCATTTCAAGGGTATTCTCGGTTATTTTATAATTAACAAGACATTGGACATAGAAACGAACAGTATTTTTGAACTCGGGAGACAATCGAAAACCTTAGGAGAAGCATAAAATAATAAATGGCACTTTGTTCACATATACGATCTTGTTCATGTATACAAGCACTATTTACATATACAAGATCGATGACATGGCATTGACAGATGATGTGGCAGCATTGACTATTGATGGCTTTGACTAATTATGTGGCACTCGACCGATGACATGGTGGTATACGATTGGATCGAAAAAATGAGCTTACGATAGAAGCAATGCACTTAATCAAGGTTGGTTGACTTTGACATTGACCGTTGACGTGGCAACCTTTGTATTGGATGAAAAAATTAGCTTAAGTTACATGCGACGCACCGAATCACAGAGTTGATGATATGTTCCAAGCAATCGAGCTTGCCACGTGGCGCAATCTTGAGCGTCCGAATTGATTTCATTCGATGGCCATGATTTATTTATTATATCTATAATAGAGGGCTCCCCCTTAAATTGAAACCCCTGAATCCATTTTTGAGCTTTATTTTGTAAAATTTCCTCTCCTTCTTGTATTTCTACGTATTTTAGTAGAATGACCATTTTACCCCTAGTTCAAATAATGAGTAGCTAACTTTCTTTCAAGCTTGGGTTAATGGTGAAGTCTCAACATGTTCCATAGGCTTAATTTGGTAAATTTACTTTCTTTCATTCTTTAATTTATGTGGTTGTTTTGACTTTTCGTCGACGAGATAGTAATATAGTTTAATCACCAATTTACTCCACCATTTTAATTTAAATTTAGGATAAATTATATCAATACCTTCACCACAAATCCAACTCTCCAATTAGAAAATTAACCTTACGCATAATTAAAATCCACCTCCTCGTGGGATCGACACTCGTCACCATTAATCTATACTAGAAAAGATTTGTGCTTGCGAGTTCAATAAAATTTGCACAATAAGTTTTTTATTTTGATACGTAGTCAACTCTCCAATTATAAAAGGGGGGCTCCCCCCAATTTGACACCCCGAATCCAAGGAATAGTTGATAAGTTGTGGAATAGTTGGTAGTAGTGTTGTTATATTTTTACTAACCTTGTTGAGTCGAAGAAGATGGCGAGAATATGGAATTAGTTACTCTAGACACGCATCTTCTCGGTCGTGGAGTTCAATTAAAAAAAGTTGCTTTTTTGACATTTTCTTTTTCTTTATTATCTTATTATGTCTTTAAAAAAAATTAAGGTATTTTGTGTGATCTTATGACATTGGATAACATGATGACTTTCAAATTTTAATATTTGTATTATCTTTGACCTTGAGTTATGTTACACCATGTTTGCCACTCGAATGCCGATTGAGAGCTCGACAGTGAAATTGATTGAGTTACTTAAAGGAATGCACAAATCATAATAAATTCCAAGTGAGTTTTTGAGCCATCATTTTTCTTGGAGAGTAACTCTTTTTGCCCATTCTTCATACAAGTTTAGTAGTTTACCATTTTATACATGATCTCTATATTTTTCTTCGAGTTAATCTTTTTAAAAAAATTTTGTTACTTTGCATCCGAAGGTCCATCTGATTAGTGGATATGAAAGATAATTTAGAGTCCTTAAAGATGACGGAAAGGCCATCTTTGACCCGTTTGAGCCTTTTCTAGTCATCCTTTGAGTAAAATATCCATAGTTAACCCCTTTGAGCTAGGAGATTATTGACCTAAAGGGGTTCTATAAACCTTGATTTTGATGATAACAAACAATATGTTAAGACTTATGTGGGAAAAAAACTTTTGAATGTCATTAGTTCGTGAAGGTCAAATATCGCCCATGTGAGATCAAGCGAAAATGATTCATTGACAAGGCTCATCAAGTCAAGAACAAGTATAAAAGATGATAGCTTAGGTGATCTTTCTTGTCACATTTCTTATAAAATTAGTATGATTAAATGTGTGTTTGATTTAAAAGCTCAAGATATTATCATGATCACGACATTCAAATCTATCATTGTTTTCACATTATAAAGTTTCTATACTTCAGGAAAAATGGAAATTAAGTGTTTTTATCAAAAGGTTTGTTCTCAAGTATATGGACAAATTTGAAGAGTTTTGGAATTATGAAATCATACAAGTATTGATTGAAATTTTCCATAAAATGACTTATTTGGAAGGTTTTATAACATTTAAAGCCACTATATAATTTTAGAAAGTTTTGGGACCAAAGTATAAAATCTAAAAATAGAGATATCTGAATTAGCGACCGTCTGCTTCCCGCTTAGCGATCATTCGTTAACAATGTGATACATTTTGTCTTTGAAACAATTATCCATTTATCTTTAATGGTGATCCGTTTAAGATTATAAATTTCAAATCATTTCAACAAGTAACATGCTACATCAACAAGCGACTATATGATTCAAAGTTACCGGTGATCCGAAGCGTATAGAATATCATATTTTGAGAAAGTAACAGCTAGTTTCTTGATCCATATATAAAAAGCCAAAATCTAACTCGATTTCACAAATTTTACTAAGCTAAAACTTGATCATTCAAAGCATTGTTGAGATTTCATTTGTTTGCTTACACACATTAAATCATTATTAAGCTATAACTTACTTATACACTCTTGTAAGGAGTTTAATATTGTAAGAATCATTTCTATTTATAAGATTGAGAAGTTGTAAGTGTGGGAAATACTTAGGAAAATAGGTGTGGGATCATCTCAAGATTGTACAAGTATATTGACACTTTTGAAGTCAATTGTATCCATTTTGAAGGCTTGGGATGTAAGACTTGGTTAGTGGAATCCTCATGCTTGAATGCTTGGAGGTGTGATGTATGTGTGTTTGCCGAACTGCGTAAAACTCATTGTGTTCATGTTTCTCTACCTTTACCTCTTTAAGTTAATTGTTGTTACTATTATTGTTGGATTTTTGTGGTTGGAGTTGTTGGTTCGTGATTAGTATTGGATAAAATTTTTAAAAACTCCAGTTCACTCCCACCCCCTCTTGAGTTATTTGGTTAGAATTACACTAAATAAAATCAATGAGTGTCTAATGTAATCAAATCTCCTCTAGTGATAACAAAAGCCCCAACCACCCAAGGAGATTAAGTGCAATTGGCAATACCAGTCTCTTGTGGTCACTACACCAAAGAAGGGTTTTTGCAGCCAAAAATGTCCCCGTAATTAAACTGTTTTGGTCGCGAATAATGCTTTTGTGGCTAAAATTATCTATTTGCAACCAAATAATGGTGGTTGCAATAGTGGCCTCGCAAAAAGTCCAAGCCTTTTTGCAGTTAATTTGAGCCCCTTTTGCAAGGAACTTTGTAGTCATAAAATTTCCCCGTAAATAAATTCAAAAGCACTCTTAGATTTTGCAGCCACTTTTTTATAGCCAACATTTTCCCCGCAAATAAGCTTGCAACCATTTTTAATTCCCGGATTGATTCCCCTACAAATTTTATAAGCTTATTTTCCATTTTGCTAAATCAATTTATTTTTATTTTATTTAGTAATGATAGTAAATACAATTTTTTGAAAATTAGTCAATTAACATAATATTTTTTTTATAGAATCAGCTATAAATATCCACCAAAGACTAGTATATTACACCAAGCGCATTATCCAATCTCATTACAAGTTTCATCTCCAAAAAACATGAAATACTAGCATCATATCTAAAAAGTATAATTGATTTTTACAATTCAACTCAAATCCCACTATTATAGTAAAGCACCACTACTACACAAAGAACGCAAAGAACCCACTGGAATATCTGAAAGGCAAAAAAAATTACAAACTAAACAACTAATTGACTATAACAAATCACAAATAATAAAAAGTATACAACCATATACAAAATCCAATAATACAAGGGAAAATAATAAAAATCATCTAATTCTCTAATTTTAATTTTCCAACACTTCCAAATCAATTTTCAAAGAAAGACAAGAGACCTTGGCTTTTCGGGCCAACGAATCTGAAGTACTGTAGAACAAAAGACCATTATCAACCAATGATCTTAAAGAGAAAGTAACAGCTGAAAACTGTGGAACAAAAGACCAAAAAATAGATTTGAAGAGTAATAAGGCTAGCTATATAAGTTAATTGACTTACAAATTTAAGTAATTCATCTACAAACCTCCAATATTTGGGAATCAACCTGAACATATGTCCCAAAAGTTGCATGATGATCATGCTGTGCACTAGAAGCATCCGTAACCTATTACATAAATAAATATAACTATTATAAATAATAGATTTAAATAAACTTTAACTAAATTATCAAAATATGTAATACCTGTTCACTTCTAACTAAATTGATTTGAAACCCATATTTACAAGATTGAAAGTGTGCTCGAATCAATCAAAGCTTTGAATAGAGTTCATCATACTTTGATCGCAATTCATTTATCACAACCCTATACTCTTTTTGTATCTCTACACGTATCCCATCACGTATTCTGCTTTCATTAATACTGTTACTCATTGAAGAACTCATTTGCATGCACTCCTCTCCAAGTGCATCAAGCCCCAATACATCATTAAATATATTCTCTCTAACGTAATTAGTTTGTTGATCCTCGAGTATCTCGTAAAGATGTTAATTGAATTAACTCTAAATAATTATTAGAGTCCATAGAAAGATAATTACAAAGTATAGTAATAACAAGTTTATTTTATCATAAAAATTTAATAACAAGTACATTAATGCCTTTTAGATCTATTTAATTAATTTAAAAGAAAAATCCTGCATAAAAACCCAAAAGAGACATTAATTTTCCAGTCATATGGCCTGTATCATCAATATATGTATACATAATTTTTTTTTAGTAACTAATTTTTTTTCCAGGAACTAAACATAGATTGAAAAAAAGCACAAACTTACTATAAAAGAGATAAAATATCAAATTAAAGTGTACAAAGAAAGAAAAAACCAAAATATATGCTTACAATAATCTTTGTACTCTCTTTATCTCATATAGTTCCATCCTTTTTAGTTCATGTCTTGATATACAAGCTCAATCAATCTATCAATTTTCTCTCCATTTTTTCTCATCTGAAAAATAATAACACCGCACATTTTTTTCTCAAAAAATGCTTCATATTCATATATGGGTCAACAACAAATTTAACTTAATATATCCATATTTCCATAAGGACAAATTCATTGATCCAATTGATTAATAAAGCATTAAAAAATAGGGCCCAAGTTCACACATGAATGTTATTATAAAGAAAACCAATTGATCCATTTGATTAATATATATTTACCTTATCTCGCACTTGAGCAAATGACATGCTGCCAGTCACATGAAGTTGTCTTTGTTTCTTGCAATTATTCTTATTTATCTGAGACAATGCCTACATGATTTATTCATTTTCATTGTTCATGGAAACAAAAGTCATTACATCATTATGAACTAATGCGACATAGACATACTTTTGATTTTTCAGTGCTCCAATAAGCAACCAATATCCTCCGTTGCTCTGCAACAACTCGAGAAGGGGTAACTATTAGTAGTCGTTTAACATTGACAAATGGAGTGTACCGCTTTTGCTTCACTCAAGCTTTCCAATCTGTCCATCTCTCGCCAACTTTCCCCAAGCAATATGGCTTATACTCTTGTGGTGCATCTATATTATCCTATTAAACAATATATTGTTAAAAACATTAACAAAATGAGTCAAATTGACAAGTGGATTTTATACCTTAACTTCAATCTAAATGTATTCTAATATATCATCGGGAATATTACTACAATGCAAATAAGTAAGAGGAACTTTCTGTCTATTTTTTGCTATGACTCCTTGTTGGGACTTAAATTTACTCGCATTTTGACCAATTGGCTTCCATTCACTATCAAACTCAAGGTGAAGTATTTTCCCAGTTCCCCATTCAAGAGCACCACGAGGACATCCTCAACTCATGTAATTAAGCCTATATGAGGAAAAGATTATTAAAAAAAAACATCATAAGCTAAGTTAATAATAGTAATACTATTATTTATAAATGAAACATTTCAAGAAACATTTAGTACCTGATATTCAAATATGTTTAAACTAATTAAGTCAAATGAATAATAAAATATTTTGAATAAGAAAAATATTTAATACCTAATCCAATTGATTGAGATGTATCTCCCTAGGCTTCACTAAAAGATATTCCTTTACGATGTTGAGACTATTCTGCTTGAGATCGAGCCTCTAATTCTTGATGAAGAACCACATCCATAGAAATGCCTCTTGCCTTCTATGGTGACATAACAAAATTGCAATTGACAGATTTAGTTGACCATATACATACTAAATAAGCATGCATAAATACATTTAGTTATGCTAATATTTAAACTCAAGAAAACATTTCAAAGTCAATCATCACTGTTTTTTTTTTAAATTAAATAAATCATTCTTCTTGATGATTACATCTTATTTTAAAAAAAAGAAACATAAAATGAACAAGAAAACAATCATCTTAATCACACTCTTCCATGTCCACTGATAAGGCAGGGGGGGCCATGCATGCAACATGCATAACGTGGAGTTGGTAGTGATAAGTACTGGAGCCATCTTCACCAAGGGTCTAGCGGCTTGTTTACCACGTTAACTAGTTGTTGCAATTAAGTTGCTTTTGGTTTCTTAGTTGGCCGACTTTATAGCTAGGTTGTTGCATAAAGATTTGCTTCTTTATTTGTTTATCATTGTTTAAGTCTAGAATCTCTGTTAGTTGTTGGCTATGTTTTCAATTATAAATAAGCTTCAGTCATTAATAAAAGATTGGCAGAAATTATTCGAAGTACTACTCATGTGGTTGTTCTCACCCGAAGTAGAACATCTTATTTATCTAGCAATTGTTATATGCTTTGCCAGGGACCCTATCATCCACATCATCATCAACAACATTTGTGTTTACAGTTGTTCCATCCAACCCTTCTTGCACCCAATTGACATCTCTATCACTCATATATATAGTGTCATCCAATTGTTGATTGGTATATAATTCTACTTGAGGGACTATCTTCGGAATACGATAAGAATCTTTGAAGTACATGTTAAAGAAGTCTCTGAATGTCATCTTAAGAACAACGTGCCAATTACTTGTTCCGCTTGTAAAGCTAAAATGAAAGGCTCATCACCTATTTGATTATCGTTGTACAGCAAGTGATTAAAATTTACCATTGGGAAATTAAACTGATCTTGTTTCTTTCCAACTTAGTTATTAATCCAATCACACTTCAACAACACAAATTTCATGTCATTGGTATATCGAATTTCAATCACATCTGTCAATACTCCATGATATGTAACTTCACCTGAGCGAGGGTTTTTGTCCCTTGCACTTGCATAACTTACAGTGTCTACTTTAGTAACAACACCAGAATTTTGGGTAGTTTTACTTTTATCAGTGCCCTTTATTCAAAATTGAAAGCCATTGATGATATATCCTTTGAATCTTTGAGCAAAATGATCAGGAGCATTTGCTAAAATATTGATATTTTCAGGAAAATTCACATTAGATAATCGTCGCAAAATTTGAATCTACATAAAAAATCCCAAAAATTAAAAAATGATAAAGCGAGCATTTAATTATGAAAATTATAGTAACTTAAGGTAATTATAAACTTACATGATTCTTAAACCATGTGTGGAATGTCTCATTATGAACTTTATTAATGTAATGACGCCTCTTACGAGGCATTTCTTGTTCAAGCAAAGAAAGATGTTGCCTGAAAAATCAAACCACAATTAGTAATGTAAATAGTATCAACTATTTTCAAAAAATTAATTATATTAATAACAAACATATTTTAATTACTCTCGAAATGAAGTGATAACTTATGTGTTGACAAGCACATACCTATGTGCTTGTGTCCACGTTAACTCATCAAGAGGTATTTTAACTCCTTTTCCCAATGGAGATCATTTTTGTTTCCACCATCGTCATTGCGAACTGGTCGATTAGTTTTGGTTTCCACTTCATCTAGGTATCTTGTACAAAAAAATTCATGCATTCTTCCATCAAGTATCCTTTAGCAATTGAAGCTTCAGGATGCGCTCCATTACGCACATAACATTTTAGTGTTAACAAATACCTACATGTATGCATGCCTTAAAAGAGTAAATTTTTAAACATAAATATCTTTAAACAGAAAATTAATTAAGAAATAATTATATACCTCTCAATAGGATACATCCATCGAAATTGCACAGGTCCTACAATAAGTACCTCTTCAGCTAAATGAACAGCCAAATGCTCCGTTACATCAAAAAAAGACAATGGAAAGATATTCTCAGATGACAAAGTGTAAGCACAGTATGCTTTTGAATTTTCTCTAGATCAGATGGTGTATTCACTTTTGAGCATATTTGCCTAAACAACTAGACAGTTCAGTCAGTGTTTCAACAACAATTTTAGGCAATGCTTGACGTGCAGCAAGAGGAAGTAATTGTTGCATTAAAATGTGACTGTCATGACTCTTACGACCCCCGATGCTACACTCCTTCATGTTCACGTGATGTGAAATATTAGATGCATAACCATCTGGAACCTTTACTCCCTTTATTACTTTAAGGAAAACTTCTTTATACTTTTTGCTAATTGTAAAGCAGGCACGACGTAAGAGTAGTTTGTTAGAGCCTTTTTGTTGTTAAGGATGTAAGGCTGTCCTTATGCGTAATTCTTGTAAATCATGCCGAGCTTTCAAATTATCCTTAGACTTTGCAGGAACACCTAATAATATCCATAATTTATTATCACAAACATTCTTCTCAATATACATGACATTAATATTCTTCTCATTGCAACAAGGACATGCTGTCTTGCCTTTAGTACTCCAACCCTACAAATTAGCATAGACAGGGAAGTTGCTTATGGTCCACATTAATGTTGCATGCAATTTAAACATTGATTACTTGATGCATCATAAGTTGGAACACCTTCATGCCATAATTCTTTTAATTCATTAATCAATGGCTGTAAGAACACATCGATCTTATTACTGGGTGCTTTGGGACCATCAATAAGTATTGACAACATAAAGAAAGGTTGCTTCATGCACATCCACGGTGGTAAGTTATAAGGCATTAACACAATAGGCCATGTACTATGAGATACCGACATAGTTCTGAAAGGGTTGAAGCCATCAGATGTTAAATGATATTAATCTTTATCAACTAAAATCAACGCGGAATTATCAAACAAAAGAGTTCTTAACAGGTGCGAGTTAAGGTTAAGGAGATCTGGAGATTTTTAAGAAAATAAAATTTTATGTTGGTTAAACTAGCTATTTGCACTCTCAAAATTGCTCACATTTTTGTAAAAAAATTTTATTACAATAATATCCCTAAGTTAATTTACTATTAAAGACAATACTGTAATTCCAAAAGAAGTAGGGCTATTTGCATTTTAAAAATTATTTTTGAAGACTTTATTATTCCTCACACTCATATACTAGTTTTCAAAAAATAAGTTTTACTTTGTACACACTTTAAAATTTCAAAAAGATCTTTACTTAAACTATTGAAATTAATTAATTTTCTTTACTTAAAACACCAACAAAACTATTCAATATACCCAAATAAAAATTATAACACATACTTACAAAAATAAAATCAAGTCTTATTGTAAACAAATTATTTAACATAATTTTGGTTATTGATTTTATTTATTCATGTTCAATATTAGATTTTGCACCCAAAACAACTTGCAATGAGAAAATAATAATAATAAATTTTCTATAAATAATACCAAAAAATAATAAAGGGTGGGGCTATTTAAACCTACAAGATTCGTCTCTACACCCATTTGAAAAAATAATTCATCATTAAGAATTTAAAATTTTAAAATCTCAAAATTATCCTTAACTAGTCTCTTTCTCTCTCTAATCACTATTGCATATATAGTCTCTTTCTACTCTTACATTCTACAAACTAAAGAATAATTTCACTTTTTTTGGATTCATTTTTTTTTTACCTTTTTTAGCATATTTTATGCTTTTTATATATAAGAATTTTTATTGACTATCACTAATTTTTGTGATTGGGAAGATTAATTTCTTGATATTAATTAACTTGCTGATAAAAATTTGTTGATGGGTTTTGCTCTGTTAGTAAGTGATGACTTATAAAAAAACCAATTATTTACGGTTAAAAGAAAATATATGAAGGAATTGATGAGATTTGAGGAATTAAGAATGAAAAGAGAAGAAAAGGTAAATTAAGTAATTTTATTTGAGGAATTAAGAATGAAAAGAGAAGAAAAGGTAAATTAAGTAATTTTATCAAAAATTATTTTGATAACAAAATTTTAATTAAAAAGATGGTGCAGAGAGGAAATTGGTGGGTTCAAATAGTTCCACCTAATTAAATACTAAAAAGTGTTTTATGAGCATTCTAGATAGGTATCTTTTGCTTTTGAGAACTTTAGTTTTACTAAATACAGTTCCTATTAGGAAAAAACAAAAAAAAAAGAGTATTTTTTAAGTTGCAAATAAATAGATCCAAACTAATTTAATAAATCTCACTTATTCGAGCGTTTTAAAATTTAAAAAAAAAACCTAAACCAATTAATTTTTACCAAGATTTTTTTTATCTATTATTATTATATATTTAGGGAAACTTTAGCATGACCCTATTATTAAATGAAAATTGCGTAAACGATTTTGATATCGGAGTGAATGAGATAGTGTTACAAAACACACGGCACTTATTACTCTTCCGTAATTCTTGCCGTGCCCTACGTCACAGAGATAACGGAGAAAGTGTAGAATCTCAATTCACTGACTCAATGATATCCTTTCCTTTAGTAAATAGGACTCGTAATATATATATACCCTAATTATAGAGAGGAGCAAAAGGGAGTATGGGAAGCGACAAGGAAAGGCATATTCCGGATCGTGTCATCTTCACCATCTTGCCGAGAGTACCCGCGAAATCACTGGTGAGATTCAAATGTGTTAGTAAGGCATGGCATTCTTTTATTAATGCGCTTAATTCTGATAATCACGAGCTTATCTTTTCTACTCTTCACTCCATTCACTCTGTCGACATTGGAGCAAATATTAATAATATGAAAGCCTGTAATCTTAATTTTCCACTAGGAAAGGTACTTCACCAGTTGATTGGTTGTTGCAATGGTTTGTTATGTATTGTTGTTGAGATAGATAAACAAAGCATGGAAGCAGATTTGGTGTTATGGAATCCGTGGACGGGGAGGTACAAAACTGTACCAACGTCACATGTTGTTCTGACTGAAAATATGTACGGGTTTGGTTACAATAATACTTTTGGATTTTGTTTCGACCAATCCACCAATGATTATAAGATTGTAAGACTGGTAAATTTTGATGAGATAACGCACTGTCAGATCTATTCATTAAATACCAATTCTTGGGAAACTGGGATACTCCCCTGGCATATCTTCCCAATGTCCTATGAACGTAAACATTCAGCGACTTTCATTATCGAAGTCTCTATTGGCGGATAGATCATATCAATAACGCAAAAGACTAGGACTGGTGAAGTCCTCTTGCATGAGAGAGATACATATCCCAGGCGTGGCAAGGAGGTGTTCTATTTATACTCTCTGGAGAAGAAGACTTTCAGAAAATTTAAGATTGAGGGCATGGAACAATTCACATCACCTTCCACATAGAAATGGAATATACACCGAGTCTAACTTCTCTTACTCGTCACGGAGAACGTGATTCAAGGAAGGTTAGGTCATCCCATTTCTTCAATTCATATATTATTCTTTTTTTTTCTTTTACTGTGGACAATTTTTCAGGCTGGGTCATTGTATTTTCTCGGGCGAATTTTTTTTTTTTTCACATTTCTTATCAAAATGTATCTTTACTTAAGATTGAAGACCAAGCACGTTTGCTAAATTTATATAAGTTGTTATTTCACTTGAGTCTTGTGCTAGTTAGGACGTCGTGTTCATGTTTTATGCAAAATTCTCTTTTCCAACTTTCTACCCTTCAATAATTACAATCTAACCTATGTCTTCCTATTGGAAATTCTTACAGGGTACACATGCAAAGAAGAATATTATGAAGAGTGAAGTTGCAAAGAATCCTTATGATCGCTGGGGCTTCTTTCCTCTCGGATGGTTGTAAACAAAGTAACCACAAGATACAGTTTGTTTGAGCAATAGAAATTGGTAGTCGGACCCCATTTATTTTTTGTAGCTAGCCAGAAATTAGAAAATTGTAAGTTTGCCTAGATATCTCATCCAATGAGAGAGCAGAGAAAACAAATTTCCTGCGACCAATTATACTCTTTTTATCTAATGGAATTAGCTAAATTAAGGCTGAACCATATGGATAATTATTTATTTTTTTGTCATTTATTTTGTTTCTTTGAACTGTGAAGTGAAGAGTTTTATATTACACAAACATGGCAAGAATTGGCAATGAATAGTTTCTCTAACCTTTCGGGTTACCAATAGGTGAATTTAGACTCTAAATATGTTTTATGATTGCTGACGAAGAAATTTTCGAAGCCGTCAATCTTAAATAATTTTATTTTAGCGTAAAGTATAAGAACAATAATTTAATGGTAGTTTCTTTAAATAAAATAAAAAAACTCCTTAGTTTAGTTTCCTACAAAGAAAAAATTGCTTTTAAGAAAATTGAAGAGACAGATTTTTACACCTTTAAAATTTACATTAATAATGGACCGTAGTAGTGATATAACCTTCCACTAAATTAATAATGAGATTATAACACAAATTCTTCTCTCAATTCTCTCACGTCTTTTTGCGATTGGTGACTAGGCTGCCGCTTTTGCTTTTGTTCTTTATATAACCAAATTTCAAGGCCCTTTCAAATTTTCTTTAATTATATAAACACCCAAACTAATAAAAATTTGGGCTTGGGCCACCCAATGAGATGGACCCAACAAGTAGTTCGGGGAATTTGGTGCGATCCCTTTTCCCTACCTCATATATCCACATTAAAATTTTAATTTATTTAATTCCTATAATTTTTTAGTACAATTACTTAAAATTTTTTATGTATGTAAAAAGATTTAAATAGACATAAAATAAATACGAGAAAATGTAAGGATTTAAATAGAAATTTAGATGATTCGAGTGAAACATAAACCTGCTGTATTTTTGTTATTTTGGTGGACATGTCCAAATTTGATGTTTTTCTTTTATTGTAATATGGTTATGTTGAGCTTGGAGCATTAAATTGTAACTCTTTAAGGGATCAAGTACTCACGTGGATCCCACTCTATTATTCGAGGATCCTTGTACAATCCCCTATAATATAAGAAAGAAGAATGTCGAGGATGGGTTTTGTTGTGTAAATTTTAATGTACTTACAAGCACACGAGTTTATTAGAGTATTAGATTAGGAATAACGAGATCAAACCTACAGAGACTATCAATTTTTAGTAAAGCTAAGTCTAATATAAACTAATTAAAACTTTACCCTAGATAGAAAAGAAAATATTTTTGTTTTAAGAGATTTAAACTAAAGATGTAATTAAAATTAAAACGAGTAAATTAGCACAAGAACTCAAGAGATTGAAGTTTCTAAGGTTTCAGAATCTACTACAGTTCAACTTAACAATTATCTAATTACCAATCCATTTCTAATTTTAGAGTGATAACTCAAAATCAATCTATATCTACTCATGAATATAACAATCAAACCCAATTAAAATTAATATTGTGTAGATCATTTTTCAGCTTAATAGTATGATATCTAAGCATTTCATATAAATAATATTGAGTAACAAAGAATCAAAGTTTTCCAAGTATAAACAATTTAATAAAAAACAAAGAATCAAAGATAATCATATATAAATTTTATAGATCAAAGCATAAGTTTAGTCAAATATTAATCAAAATAATCAACAACACATGATAGAATTGATGAAAATGTTTAATAACATCCAACCAAACATGTGAAACAAGAACCATAAACATTAAAGCATACATGTAGGAAATTAATTGAATAAAAAGTAATTTATCTCATGGAACAAGGCATCATCTTTAATTCTAGAATAAAAAATTTAGTTATACATAATTGAATCGAGAATAAAAGAATAGGTAAATCCAATCATAAATCCAAGCGGCAGACTCTTCCCTGAACCTTCAATTCCTCTCTCCGTCTCTAGTCCTCGCAATAAAAGCGCGCAGTCTGCTTACATAATGCTTGGCTGACTTCAAATTATCGTCCAAATCCTCCTACAATTAGGTTGCATGGCAGCCAATCTTCAAGTCAAATCATGTGAAGGTGCATGCTTTACAATTATGCTTCTTTCACGTGCGGACCTTACAATAGATTTAATCAATCAGCCCAAATTCAAGCATCAAGCTCCTTTGATTTATTTTGCAATTGCCTTGCACGTACGCTCACTTTAACACCAAAATTTGCCAATCTTGAGTGCTTTTCACATGATGAACATAATGGGCTATCTTTGATCTTGCTTCATTTAATTTATCCAAGCCCATGCATCCATTCCGAAAAATTTCTATTCTCTTCAATTTTGATTTCTTAGAACACGTTTATTCCCAAATCTTCGATTTATTATCCCATTCAATAAAATAAATTAATTACTTAAAAAATATAAATAAAAGAGACTAATTAATATATGATTTAGAGAGAAAATATATCAAATATATTATGGCCATCAGGTTAGAGATGTTTGATCCATCGTTAGAACTTCTTGATCCACATTTTCCCATTTCTATATAATTTGGGAATGCACCTCTAAATGGGAAAAAGTAAAGAGTAATTGAGGATTTGTGAAAGATACATTTATTGGCCCAGCTTGGCCCATAAATGGCTCTGCCCGCGGCCCTTAAAGGCCCACAAACAGGCGGCGTTGAAGGGTGTACGAAACAAGGGGTAGTATCTCCTGAACATACAGCGACACGTCACCATCCATCGGCCAATGTCTTACGTGTCAGCTCCATTGCAGTCAGAAATACATTTGGATGTCCGTCTTGTCACACCTGTGGGTGCGTGTGATTTGAGTTGACAGAAAAACAAAGAGCGGGGCCACCGAAAAGGACAAGCGCGGGCTTGGCTGATCGCCACGTCATCGAGAATCTCTGTCGTTTTTGTTTGAGAGTAGACTTTTTTTTAGTAGATGAGATGAAATCACGGACGTTGATGGTGACAGGTCAAAAACTTTTAATCACGTGGGACCCATTTGCGTATTTTTACTTGTATCAGACGCATCATCATCGTCCTGATCGGTGATCGGCCCCTGACTCTTGTCATGGCTCTTTCTTGACTTTACATGCAATTTTGCTTTCAATTATTTATTTTTTTGTTTTTTTTGTTTTAAATGAGACACTCGTGGAAAAAGAAGAGGGTTGAATTAATAAGGATTTAGAATATTATATTAATCATTATTATGAGTGGATTAATAATTAAATCTAGTCAGTTGAAATTCTAAGAAAATGATTTAGGAATAAATAAAAATTATAGAAGACTAATATTTGGATTATTTTCATTTAACATATGAGCTCAATTTTTTGGCACCTTATTGGAAAAAGTCGTAACAAATTTTAATAAATCTTAAAAATAAGAGTTCTAATCAAAGCAGCAGAAATTTTTTAAATGGATTATTCATTCATGAAGAGTGTGTGCATGAATCTCATTGTTTGGTTACTAACAAAATATGAGAAAAAATGTAAAGTAACACTTTACTATCTGCCCTATTTAATTTTCAAGAAAAATATTAAATTTCAATTGGAAATCTTTTCAAAAGCAATCTTAATCAACAAAGCGACCATAAGTGCCCAAGGATGGTGTTCTTTTAGAGCTAAGTGTGCAAAGTGCCACGGGCCACCCAAATTTCAAGTCGAAGATTTTAAAAAATTCCATCTCTAGCATACTTTTTACTTATACATAGTTAGAAAATTTCTAAATATTACTTGAGTGTTGTAGCATGTAATGGTCATTGTAAAGTATTTATAATTAGAAAATCTCAAACTCTCTTGTACTCTTGTGAATAATACACATTTTCTTTGGCTCAATTGTTTATATTTCTTCTGTAAGTAACTTAGCTAGTTAAGAAATTTAAGACTTAATTAACAGCTTTCGGACAAGAGTTGTCTAAGTGCTGTACGGGTGTGCTGTGCAAAATAAAAATAACTATTTATATTTTAGCCTCTTAAGATTTTTTTTATGCTTTGGCCTCAGTATTTTCTATTTATTTCCATTTGGCCCCAAGCTTGAAGTTTTAAATGCATTGTTTATGACTGGGCCTTTATAAATTTTTTTTTTTATCATTTTGCCCCCAGCTTCTCAAGTCTTGCACCACCCCTACTCAGTGCAATCCAAAGATCTGTTCTAAAGGAGAAAGCATCTTCTATACATAATTTATGGAGAAAAGGAATTTGAACTTCTTCTGACAAAATTAGAAACCTACTTATTATTTCGTCGTATTGGCAATAATCGTGCTTATTGAGTACAATTAAACGTTGTAATTTTTATATGAATATTATCAAAATAAAAAAGGAAAAAAAAAACTTTGAAATGAATATGAACATGTTTGGTTATTTACAAATTTGGACATAAAGAGTTATTTGCTTTAGTGAATGAGGATCAAACGTATTAAGTGGAGATGGTGATGTGTGCAAACGTGGGCACATGGACATTAATGTTAGTTGAAGAAATTAATGGGGACAAGTCATGACTCTCACAATTCATGCAATCGATTTTTTTTTTCAAGAATACGTATAAAGAAACTTCATAAACATATGCCATTGAAAGTGAAGGTATTGAATTTTCTTCTCATTGCAATGTCAAAACATAAATGCATTTTAACTTACAATGAGAAAACAGAAAAGGAAATGGATCATTTACCAATAAATTTTATAGACATAATCAATATATGTAATAGCATTAAAATTAAAAGATTAAAAATCATGAATTTTAATATAATTTTTTTTAACTTAGTTTCAATGTTTCCCTTCCAAACAAAAAAATTACAGTGTTAAAATCAATTTTTTACTTTCTTTTTTTGTTTTTATTTTGAAGGGCAGAAATTCAAATTGAAGTGTTCATGAGAGTTTATATAGAGAAAAGTTAAAAAAAAAAAAAAGACAAAATAACAAAAAAAAACTCATTGAATGTTGGTGACGTACTTGTTCCATGTACCGTCCCCTATTTCCCGTGACTTGGATCTTTCAATACAACTAGTTTTTTAATTTGTTTCTTTCAAAATTTTAATTAATTATTTT
This sequence comes from Clausena lansium, assembly GCA_030449835.1. Lineage (NCBI taxonomy): Eukaryota > Viridiplantae > Streptophyta > Magnoliopsida > Sapindales > Rutaceae > Clausena > Clausena lansium. The sequence continues at coordinate 2,009,695 of JASUUF010000086.1, read as the reverse complement.
GTGATTTTCACGAGTGACATTTTCTGGACGTAATTATGAAGCAAAAGACAACAATAATGCCGCTTTATATATGTAATTAAGTTATTTAATTGTTCATGTTTCTAGGTAGAAACCATGCCATATTTGGAGGAAACTCGTTTCTGAAATCAAAGTAAAGAATAAAGAGAAATAATGCTAACTATTTAAATAAAGGTAATTATTCACCGATCACTTATTTTTTCGTGTTTTTTTAAAAATATATATATATTTTTTTGTTGATTTCTACTTGAAGTTATATTGTCTTACACCCGTCCACTTTCGTTTGTATTCCGTTAAAAGAATTAACAGAATATCTGATAAATGACTTTTTTGCCCCTAAATGTAAAATTACAATTTTACCCTAAATAAATGCTAAAAATATATAATACAAATGCAAATGCACATAATATATGAATATAATAAAATTATAATTGGTAAAGTTGATTTTTTTTGTTATAAGAAAAATATCAGTTATCTACTTTAAGATTATTACATTATTAAAAATATTATAAAAATTTAAATTTATTCAATTTTTTTACCTATAAAATATAGTGTATAATCAGACCACTTTGCCTTTAACAACCGTTAATTTCTGATGACATCACAAAGAGTACTGTAGACTACATTTAAGATGCTAAATATATATAAAATAAATGTTTAAATATAAAAATTAAAAAACCAAAATTTTATTAACCACACTTATAATTCTATCAAAATCAAATATAATTAATCAAATCCAATTTAATCCGACGAATCAATCTATGATACTCCCTCCCTCTTGTGGTTGCTCATCCAACGTATTTTTGTTTCATTTCTCGACTACAACTATAAATTTTCAATCATTTGCTCCTTTACTTTCTCTCCCACAACATCACCGCTCCACCCTTTCTCTCTCATCAAAACTAGCGCAAATGGTCGGTAGATAATTACCTTTTAAATAATAAACACAAATACAATGCTTTGGGAATGGCTTTGTCTCCCTTTCCTTTCCTTTTTTTGCTGCTTCATTAATATTTGACTATTTGTGTGCCGTTTTAATTTGGTTTACGAGTTTGAATGAAATTCACCGTTCTTTCTTACAGAGTTTTTACACGGTAAGTAAACAGACTCGCTTGGTTATTTTTGAAAAATATTCGCCTGTAAAATAATTGAACCAAACAGATTTCATCCCAATGCAAAGTATATCAGTTCTTATTAAGGGCAATTATATTAAGGTAATTATTAGATGATGATTTAGGGAACAAAAGTAGTGGTCGGTTTGCATATAGTTTACAATAAGTCATGGAATGGAATGATGTGTGGAGTGATTAATTTATCCTTTATAGACAAAGGCTTTCTTTGCTTAAAAGTTACAGTTATTGTGAAATAGAGACTCTAATTCTAAAATAAAAGTTAAAAATATTTTAAAATATAACTTTTAACATTTTAAAAATTATAGTTTTGATAAAATAATAAAAGAGAAAAAAAAGAAGTTTTTGTAAACATAAAATCAACTTAAATTTTCAAATTACACTAATATAATTTTACCAAATTATTATTATTGTTAAAAAGGAGATTGCATGTTACAAAAGTTGATGTTGGACTTGGTGCGGTACGTGCAAGTTCTAATGTAAAGAAAGAAAAAGGGAAGAAACCAAGGGGCTGAAAAGCCGTTGATCAAACGGTTTCAGAAATTTCACATGATCCCACTAAGGATCTGGTCGCCATGGATGCTTGTGCTTTGTTTTGTTTAGTTTTTTTATTTTTTTTTTTTTTTTTTTTTTTTTTTTTGGGGGGGGGGGGGGGGGGCCCCCCGGTGAGTGACTCTTCATTCCAGTACTCGGATACTAATTTTATCGAGGGTTTTGCTAAGTTACAATAATTGTAACTTACAATCCACACAAAAGCACGTAGAATTTTATAACACGATGATGGCTTGTAAGTTATAATTGTTGTAACTTAGCCGGACTCATCAATCAATATTGAATTTGCATGACTCAAGTTAATTAGTTAGTATTATCATCACCCAAAAAATAATAGCAACAATATTAATAAGAGCAACGATAGAGCTACAACCATCTTATACAAATAAGTATGTACAAATTGATGTGATATAATAAGATTAACTATATAAACCATTATAAGTTCATATAATTGAAAAAAATAACTACTATCACTTTTTAGTCAATTTTTTCATATCACATTAGTTTGTATACACTAGTTTGTACAAAATTGTTTGCGGCTATTTCATTATTGTTATGTAACTATTATATTTTTTAAAAAGTTAATTAATTCTTTTTATTATTTTATTTCTCTTAAAATTTAAACTCAATGTTTCTTATAGTTGACTCTAAATACTTGCGTATTTCATATTAACAAGAAAGAGAAGAAAATCGAGAGGATTAGTTAGCAAATTAGGAGTGAAAATAGAATTCATATGAAGGAAAAAAAAAAGGGCGGGAAAACCGTAGTCAAAGAAGAGGGTGAGACAAAACAAAAACAAAACAGCCCAGTCGTCGAAACGCCGCAACACATGCAACTCCAGCTGACGTTGGCCACACGTGAATCCCTTCATTCATTATTATTATTATTATTGCACACTTTTTTTAACTAAATCAAACATGGGTCCCACCAACCCTCCCCACGTGCGGCTTAGAACGTGTTGTGTGTTCACTCTTTGACTTTGTTTGTATTTAGGTTTGGACAATATTCACAACCTCCTTTTCAATCCCAATGCTTCCGTTAATTATTTTTGATTAATTCTAAATCCCACAGTTGCTGTATCACTTCATTTACACGTGGCCATATCTTAATGGGTGGGAATCACTGTTTGTCAATCTTATGAGAATCTGTTGTCGTGTGAAACTTTTGATACTTGACCTACCCACACGAGCCAAATTAGTCAACTAATTCCTTAATTTTGATTTATGTTGGTTGATTAGACCTCTTAACCAAATCGTTTTGTGTTTGCACGGAACACGGCGATATCTTTTTTTTTTCCCTTTTTCTTTTTCTTTTTCTTCTAAAGATCAACAAGCTTTTGTATCAGTTTTTGATTTTGTCATTGATAATATACCAACATTTGACAAAAATGTCAAATGCACTTACACTCGATTTGTACTTAAAAATTAAATTAATTTAATTTTATATTTTATATAATAAAAAATTTATTACATTTTGTTATAATTTTCTAATCGTAATAACTGATAAACAGCTGATATTTAGATAGAAAAATTGGACGCATTTCTGGTCATTTTAGTCAATAAAACAGATCATTTTAACATTACTTTTTATCAACGTTCCGTCGACATTTTATCTCTTTACTGTTTTCCAAATACGGGTGGACATTTCTTGCGTGTCACTGAATCTGCCATTTTTTATTATAACGTCATGTTAATTACTGTTACAATGACAAAGGACACTGAAAGTATCAAACTCTTTTGACTATTCATTGCCAAAAAAGATTTTAAGGGAAACAAGAATCCGGGAGGATTTTAGCTTCAAAGTACAGAAAAATGGATCGGAGGCTCTGCTCCTCATCAGACGAATTCAAGAAGCTAAAAAGGTCATCAGGATCCTTTCAGATAAAAAAAAAAAAAAGGGTCAGCAGGAAATGAAAGATTTAATCAACCGGCTGTACAATTGAAACCAACCAACGTTTATTTCTATACTCTACACTCCTACGTTGTCGCTGCTTGAATCCATTAGAATCGTCAATCTTCTAGCCGTTTTCATAAAGTCACTGCAGCATCAATAACAAAACAGATCAAATTAAACCCCTTTAATAGTATACAAAGAAAAATGTCAGCAAGCAGAATGGCTCAAACCTGAATGGTTCGTCTCCTATGTGCTTCACTGCACCTGTAACATCACGGTAGAGCATGTGGCTTAATGCCTCGGCATTTTCTATGCCAAACATGTTTGCTAGCTTTTTGTACATTTCATCGTAAGATCCGAGCAACGAGAGGTCAACAGTGCGACCTACGTCCTCTGATTCCATGAATACTTTACAATGACCAGTCTCTAAATTGGGCTTCGTTTCTTGGCGGCTATCCTTGTACCACTGGAAAACTTCACAGAATGAGCGCTCGGGTAAGCCTGGTTGTTGAAGTGCAGATCCAGAACCATCAGAAAAATTCGTCATCTTATCTAAATTCCCTTCTGATGAACTATTTCCAGTAAGAACTGGTGAAACTGTATCACTGGAACAGCTGTGAGACATCTGCTGCTCTGTAAGTATTGGTTTCCCAAAAAGAACAAGCTGGGGTGTCTTTAAATCATCAGCTTTCTTTGAAGGCTGGGTTGAATGTGACATGGTTAGCAAGCAAGAAATGTTCTCACTCATGCTTGGCTTCTGAAGGATTGGGCTATTAGAGGTCCTTGTGGGTGTAGCAGCACGATCAAATGGCGGGAAACCAGCCGGAAACAGACCTGACTGCAATTTATTGAGGTGGAGGTCCGATAGAGATAGACCATAGTGAGCATGCCTGGCTCCCTGCATGCCAGCAGGAGTGTTTTCGGGTAGACACCCAAAAGGGCTGTTGGGCCCAAGGAGGTTGCCAGAAAATGACGGCATTGGAAGTTGGCCATCAAGGGGGAAATCTGGTTGTTGTGGTAGTCTCGACTTCTTCCTTGGTGGTGAGAAGGGGGATAGATGGATGGCGGGCATATTTGACACCAATTCCACCAGCCATGGGCTGACACGTTTCACGTTTTGGAGCAGATCGGGCTCATCCCATGTAACCTGCAACCCATAGTTCCCGCAAATAAGAATAGATTGAACAGAGATCTTGATATGCTGATTAAAAAGTTCAACATGGAATAACTAGTGTGAACATAGTTTTCAGAATTATTTGACCAGGTCTGAATGAAACAAAATCAGGTAGTTGATAAGTGCACGCATAGTAACCTTATTCAAGTTAATAAATCATATATTTAAGCCAAAAGTAGAACAAGAAAATTATATTCAAATGCATCTACATGCTCTTGCATAAGCAAGATTGACAACTAAAATTCCCTTATTCTACTAAGTCTCATCACATGTTTTGCTTAAATAACAAAAGGACTGTCATTTATTAAACAACCTAAATCAGCAATTTTGTCTGTCTTCAAGCCCACACTTGTGTATTCACAAAGCTGAGTGTGAACAAATGTTAGTGCATCTTAAAAAATCAAACTAATTGGGATCCACAAACAAAAGGGAAGAGAAAAATTGATAACAAGTAGAAAATGAACCAGAAAGGTAGATTAATTGTTAGCTAAGTATTTGGAACTCAATAGCATCGCATGGACCTGGAAATTTTATAAAAAATAAATTTGAAAATAAAAAGAAGAAAGCTACCAGAGTTCTATAAGCATAAAACATTCTTCAACTTCCAAAATTGCATTTATATCTCTTTTATGCTGATTTGCAAACGGATCAAATTAGATGGGTATACCTGTAGAAGCCTCCAAGGTGAATCAGGCCAGTACAGGGGATCAGAAACCTGAACAGAAGATATCGTTCCCATGAACCAACTAATCCGTGAAGAATCCTCGGTTTCAAAGGCCATCTTAAACCTCATTCCAGAACACCACCTAATCTGCAATGCTGCTTTCACCATTGAGGCCTTCACACAAAACTCTGGTGTATTAGCTCGAGGGTAGTAAACAACCTGAAATGGCTGCCTATTGGCAGCAAGTGTTGCAGCCTCAATAACATATTCAGGCCTCACTTTCCCCTTGCCCATCAAATTATTTCCATTATTTGAGCTTGACCCATTGACATTTCCAATCCCATTTCTCATCAACTTATTATCATCCTCCCTCAAAAAGGCTGAAAACCCTCCATAAGGTGTAACACAATTCCCATTCCACCCCGAAGTCACCTCTGGTCCACCTCCGATTCCTCTCTTTGCACGGCGAATCCCAACACAAAGATCCCCATTCTCCGCCCTCAAAAACACAATTGAATCCCCAGCAACAAGCTTCTTATGGTTCACAAAAGTACTCCACCCCGTCGTCAACAAATGCCTCCTCGGAGTCCCTCTATAAATGTGCCTAAACTTCCATGTCTTACCATGGACATCCTTGGCAAGAATGGTCTGCACAGGGGGATCTGCAGAGTAATCCAATCTGGGAAAGATTGTCTCGGCGCAATACCTTGGAACAGAAAACCCCCCACCATTATTGGCATCCGATTGAGTCAATGTCTTAGCAAAAGATGCAGGTTTATCTTGAATTTCATTACTATGAATACCAGCAGTTCCATCATCATTATCAAGGTCAGGCTCATTATTACTAACTGGAATCAACTTAATTTTTGCATATACCTCATCAGTTTCAGGATCAGCCATGAATTTGATCGCCGAAACTCTACACAATATGTAAGGCGGAATCCTCTGGCAGCTCCTGAAATCAACCGGCCCACAAGCATGCTCAGCGTGGCCTTGAGGAAAGTAAAACACTCTGGAGTTCACCGGCGGCATTTGGACCATGCCGCCGGCGCAGGCATGCCATAGCTGAGAATCCAAGCATTTTTCCACCTCTTTTAGCTTCTCTTTTGAGTCCATAAACGTGATCATCTCAAATTGTTCATAAAAGAAATAAATCCCTTCTTCTTAATGCTTATCTCTGTTAAAAACCGAAAAGATTACCAAATTAGACATTATATTCACAAAATTGAAAACAGAAAAATAGAGAACAAAATTGAAGTGGAATTTCATACCTTCTATCAATAATGAATCTTTATGCCATATCTCCACTTGCACACCAAAAATTTATAAAAACAAAACATTGCAAACCACAATTTTACTTCCAATTCACCCCTCAGCAAGAAAAAGCTTCAACTTTCTTCAAAACAGCTCCATAACTCGAAACCCACCAAATAAAAAAAAATAAAAAGAAAAATTCTTGCTTTCTGCTCAATCAATCCAAAAACAAAAGGAAAAAAAAAACCCAGAAACTGATTCTATTACACCTATACAAAGATCTAATTACACTTTGCGTCCGTGACTACAAATAAATCTTTGAACTGGGTGATGAATCGTTGAGTTAAAAAGGCCGACACAAAAGCAGATTAAAGAAAAACACACACTGTCACACAGAGAAAGAAAGAAACGGAACACCTTTTCGGATCATGCAAGAGCCCAACCGGCACACACTTCACTTAAAGAAACTAAATAGGCCTTTTTTTTTTCCCTTAATTTATTTAACAGAGAAGACAGAAAGAAAATATCAAGTGGAGCAATAGTACTGAAATTACTAGTACTGTGTGTGATTTTTATTTTTTGGGGACCTTTTTCTTCGGATCTGAAGAAAGCCTGTGCATCTTCAGAAGCCAACAAACACCTTTAAGGGACCGATCCCGTTTTTAATTTAATTTAACCTTTTTTTATTTTATTTTAGAGTTGGTATTAAAATATTTATTTATTAATTCTCTTTCTGATTAATCTATCAGATAATTCTTTGTTTATTAGATTCATATGGACAGGACAGTGTTGATTGTTGGTTTCTTTTATCGCGATATTTTTTATTTTACTTTTATTTTATTTTGTCAAGTCTCTCGCGAGTTTATTGAATTTTGGTTAACCAAACAAGCTAACTGTGGTTAGTTGGGGTACTGAATTTGTAGTCACCTAGAGTTAACAGTTAACTGTACCTGGGTTTAGTTTGTAAAGTGTTTGCTATAATTTCGTTTCTTGTTGGTGGGGAGAGGAGATAATGGTTTTGCTCACGCTCTATTTAGGCAAGTGCGTACACTCGCTGATGATGACTAAACCGGGTCATGGACGAAAGCCAACATGTTTGATACACTGTATTGTATTATAATATATTATATTATTTTACTACATATATATTATATTATGTTGTATTATATTAATATTATATTATAATAATACTGTATAATATTTAGTGTTATACTATATTATATTAAATTTTAGTTATACTGTGTTTGGTTCTACACTGCATTAATTTTTTTATCAATTTAAATTACATATTTAGAAAATTATATTTAATATCATTATTTATATTGTTATTATTAATTTTAAATTAATATTATTCAAATTTATTTAAATTTAAATATTTATTATTTTAAATTATTTAAAATAATTAATTTTTATATATTAATTATTATAATATAATTAAATAATGTAATATTATATATTTTTTTATATATTATCTAAGTATTTATTATTAATTATACTAACTTATTAAATATTAATCAATTTTATATATTAATTATTATAATATATTATTTATTTATAAAAATTAAAATATAATAAAAATTAAAATATAATATAATATTATCTAAGTATAATACAATACTTAGATAAACCGGACTGCGGCCGCTAGCTGCAGCCAAACATGAGATTGCAATGCAACCCCATGTTTGGTTAATACAATGAGGCCTAATGAGGCTCATTACATTTGTTTGCATCATTAACAATTTCAAAAAAGAAACTTGCAATAAAAATATAAGGAATAGTAAGAGTTTATTATTGTTTTAGCCTATTTTTGTGTCCATCGATTATAATGGATTAAGTAACGCACAAAATGACTAATAGAAAAAATAACATAAAGTGACAATTTTGAGGCTTATTTTGAGCATGATAAATATTAGAAAAATATACTTACATAGATAATTCAAAATCTCTTCCATGAGCTCTTCACAATAAATCATAGAACGCTCAAATTGGTACTCGAGTGAATGAGAAATTGAATCTCAAAGAGCATCGATTGGTTTGAAAAAGATGAAGAAAAATCTCACATGAAAATTTGAACTAACTAATGTCCTCCCTTGAACCCTATAAATTGGCTTTTAAGTTCATTTTTTAAACAAACCGAAAATCTAAGTGATTTCTTCTATTTTATCTTAAGCAAAGACTCTCTAACTTTAGGCTTCGGTGTGATAGAGTTCAAATATTTGTTTGAAGTTCATTGAAATAGTAAGGTTGTGCTGCCAACACTATTCGAATCCATTTTGTTGTATCTGGGAGACAGACAAAGGATAGTGGATCTTTACAGACCTCGGATTAGTGGTTTTTGTCTTATTACATATTGTTGAATTATCTATTATATCTTTGTTGTTTCAATTTGTTTTTATTAATATGATTATAAAATTGTAATAAGTGTGTAAGAGGCTTATTAACAAAGCTTAAGTACATTAGAAAGTTTCTATCACAAAAGCTATATACATTTCTTAATGAGTCTGGGTTTTAAGCAGGACCATTGTGGCCTCTCTGGGAACTTAACTAGTGTATTTTTTTTTTTTTTGCATATAAAATTGCGGCCTTATATCACTTGCTAATTTGTAATAATATACAATAATGACAAAGAAATTAAATTAAAAGGAAGTTTTAAGCTAATTTGATAGAAGAAACTGAAATATGAAGTTAAAGGTTGTTCCATTTACATCTTTATTGCCTCTAATGAGCCTTCTACTTTCAATAAGCGTAATTGAAATATGAATTTAAAGGTTGTTCCATTTACATCCTTCTTGCTTCTAATTACGGGTGGGCAAATGATCCGATCCGATCCGAAAAATTTGGGTTTAAATCAGATTCTGATGAAAAGTCTAACCTGATGGGGTTAGATTTTGGCAACCCAATTCAATTTGAAAATTCAAAAAAATCAAAGTACACACAAGCACAAATTTTTTTATCCGATCCGAAATTCCGATCAAATTATATGTTTAGGTTGAGTTTTGATTACATTTTTCCCAACCCGATTAGGTTGATCCGAACTCGAATTTTCCATCCCCTACTTCTAATGAGCCTTATACTTTCAACAAGTGTCTTTAGTATTTCAAACGAGTATTCTTATTATTTCTGACGAGAGTTCTTAGTGCCTCCAATGGATGACCTTCTTACTTTTGATATGCGTCCTTCGCTGAGTTGGACCAATAAAGTCCATCCTCTGTATTTGTTAGCGAGATTTATATATCTATTAATATTATTCATCGGAAAGATTTTTCAATTTTGGGAGACAATTTTTAGGTTTGGATTATAATATAAATAGATGCGCATAATGCAGTATAATTTTTTTGAAGTGCGCGTGGGGAGTGAAATTTGAGGTAGTTCCATTACTTTTGGTCGGGTGAGGGGAAGCTGCCTTGGTTACTTTTCTTTTTTCTGTTAATTTCTGAAAATGGCAAGTCTCTGAGTCTTGGAGCTTTGACTACAAAAAGTAAAAGTGAAACAAATTTTGTTGGAAAAAAAAACAACTTCACTCTCTTTTTCAGAGCGTCTACTCTGACACATCACTATTTGTTGCTAAGATACCCACCTCCTCCTATCAGTCTTGCCTAGCTATTTAAAGAAAAATAAAAGTAATAATTATAGATTTATATTGATTTTGTTAATGACTAACTAATGTCAAGATTTGTTGCTACCACATCCCACCCCATATTCTTATGTGTGTGAGCCATGTTGCGCCAAGATGTAAGGGTGTTTGCCTTGTTACTTAATAATTTAATTGACTTAATTTTAATTAATTAAATTATTATTAAGTTTTTTTATTTTTTTAATTTAATAAAAATTTTCAATAATTAAGTCGTTAAATTATTATTTTAATTTTTTACTTAATTTCAAAAGTTTGAATTTTACTTAATCTAAAAAGTTTGAATAACATCGTTAAAAGATATTTTCTTAAAACATCCCTAACCTATTAATTTATTTCATCTTACCTAAATTAAATTTACTAATTAGCATTACTACTCATCTCTATAACTTGTGATAATTTAGTGGTAGACTATTATTATTTTTATCGTTTTATTTTCTTCAAATTAGTACTATTTATCTTTATATTTTTTCATGAATATTTTTCAAATAAAAACATCATAAAATACAATAAAATTGATTAAAATATACTAATTTAGAATATTAAAGAAATGTATTTAATTCAACATGATTTATGTTCTTTGAGATATTTATTATTTATTTAATATTTATAATTTATAACAGCATAAATATAAAAAAGTTGATTTCAAATTTTTTAAATTAAAAAATAAAAATCTTAATACTTATTTTTGACGATTCAAATAAAAAAAATAAACATATTTTTTAAATTTATACATTCAGTTTTATTAAACTAATTTAGGTATATTTAAATTTTAAATAAAAAACAAACCCCAGCTTTGTTACTCTAAGAAATATCCTTAGGGTAAAAATCCCTTCTCGTGATCTTAAAAAAAGTGCCTCTGTTTTTTATTCTTTATTGCAGACCTAAATTATTGTTTGACTAAACTCTGTCCATGGGTTCTATTATCAGCCAACATTCCATGCAATCGCTGTACGTGATACAGCGCTTGTAGAAAACCAAACCGGTTAATATAATAAAAGTTACAATTTTATTTATTTTTAATGTGAAAAAATAGGAAAAAAAAGATAAAATTATAATTAAATGAGGTAAAAGATTGTAATAATTTTAAATTTATAAATAATACAAGAAATTATAAAAATTTTACAAATATGTCAAAAAAAGCTATATTCCCACTTTTTTTATCACATTCCAATATTTACAGTGCATGTTTCAAGTTTACTTTTTAAATTCTTATTTTTGTTAAGATTTATCTAAATTTTGGTAAGTTATTTCAACTCATTTTTCCACTAGTATTTGGTTCTATATTTTAACTCTTTTCATTAAATTACAACTTTTTAAGTAGATATTTCAATTTTACTTTTTATATCTCTACATTCAATTAGACTTTATCTAGTTTTTGGTAAGTTGTTCAAACTTATGTTTCCTCCATTTTTTGATTCTATATTCCTGCTTTTTTTTATTGAATTCCAACGTTTTGGATAAATATATCAAGTTTAGTTTTTAGATCACTACTTTCCATTAAAATCTATCAAATTCTTTGTAAGTTATTCCAACTTTTGGGTTAACCTCTTCAACTCTTATTTCCACTAAATTTTGGTTCTATATTCCCGCTCTTTTTATTGAATTCTAACATTTGGGTGAACGCTTCAAGTTTATTTTCCAAATCTCTACTTTTCATTAGAATTTATTAAATTCTTGTCAAATCGTTCCAACTTCTAGGTTAAGCTCTTTCACTCATTTTCCCACCATTTATCGGTTCTATATTCCTGCTTTTTTTTTTATTGAATTGAACATTTTTGGTAAATGTTCAATTTTTAGATCCCTACTTTTCATTAAAATTTATCAAATTCTTTGTAATTTGTTCCAACTTTTAGGTTACCCTCTTCAACTCTTTTTCCCACCAAATATTGGTTCTATATTCCTGCTCTTTTTATTACATTCCAATATTTTGAGTGAATGCTTCAAGTTTATTTTTCAGATCTCTACTTTTCATTAGAATTTATCAAATTATTGTCAAGTCGTTCCAACTTCTAGGTTAAGCTTTTTTACTCTTTTTTCCACTATTTAATGGTTCTATATTCCTATTGTTTTTATTGAATTTCAATATTTTGCATGGATGTTTCAATTTCATTTTTTAGATCCCTATTTACTGTTGGACTTTATCATATTCTTGGTAAGTCTTTCCAACTTTTAGATTAAGCTTTTCTGCTCTTGTTTCCACTATTTTTTAATTCTATATTCATACTCTTTTTATTAAATTCCAACATTTTAGGTAGGTGTTTTAAGTTTATTTTTAGATCCCTATTTATTGTTAAAATTTATATTGGTAGGTACTTACAACTTTTGGGTTAAGCTCTTCAACTATTATTATTACCACTTTTTGGTTTTATATTACTACTTTTTTTTACTAAATTCTAATATTCTTGGCTAATATTTCAATTTTATTTTTAAGATCCCTACTTCTTATTGGAATTTATCAAATTCTTTGTAATTTATTCCAACTATTGGGTTAACCTCTTCAACTCTTTTTCCCATCATATTTTGGTTCTATATTCCTGCTCTTTTTATTAAATTCCAACATTTGGGTGAATGTTTCAAGTTTACTTTTTAGATCTCTACTTTTCATTGGAGTTTATCAAATTCTTGTCAAGTTGTTCCAATTTATAGGTTAAGCTCTTCTATTCCTTTTCCCACCATTTTTTGGTGCTACATTCCCACTCTTTGCATTGAATTTCAATATATTGGGTAGATGTTTCAAGTTTATTTTTGGTATCTCTACTTTCCGTGAATCAATTCCTACTTTATTTCCATGATTTTTTGGTTACATATTTCTACCCTTTTTAAGTGTATTCCAATATTTTGGATGATGTTCCAAGTTTACTTTATAAATTCTTACTTTCCGATATAATTTTTCAATTTTTTAGTAAATTGTTCCCACTTTTAAGTTAAGTTGTTCCTACTCTTTTATACTTTATAATGGTTTTATATTCCTATTATTTTCATTATATTCCGGCACTATAAGTTCATGTTCCAGATCTTTTTTTTAAACTAATAATAATATTACTTTTTAAAAATAACAATAATATCGATAAGATAAATTATGTTTAACCCCTTACTATTTTAATAAATAACAATTTACTGCATAATATTAAAATTTTTTTATTAGAACCCTTTGTCATTTTCGACATTTTGGGTCTTTAATATAAGTCCTTTTTTTTTTTTATCTTCATTACTTCATGAGATCTTTTGAACTTGATTATAAGTATACTTGAGCTTTTAATTATATACGTATTTATTCTCATTTAATCATTTTAATTAATTGTATTTATTTATATTTAAAATAAATTTATGCATTTATTTTCATCTTTCTCTTTACTTTTCAAAATAATTGCTTTAATTTTTCATAATTTCAATGGTAAATAGATAAATAACAGATAAGAATGATTGCAATTGCTATGCTTCTAAAGCTATGATGATATAGGTTAAGTTACAAAAATATTTTAACTTACAAAATGGAAGCTTACTTAATCTATTGTTGTTGAAACTTCTCCATTTTTTTTTTCTTGTTGGATAGCCCATTATATCATTTCAATTAATTCTAATTATTTATCTTTAAAATAAATTTAATCAAAAACACTTAATTTGTATAAAATTTTTACCACTCTATTTTCTTTTCAAAATAGTTTCTTTAATTTCTCGTCACTTGAATAAAAAATTTGTGTTATTATAAGTAATATTATTATTTTATTTGTATTTCTTCTATTATTATTATTTTTATTTATTTTTAATATTACTACCGTTATTATTATTAATATCATGCCTCATCAAATTTATAGTTAAATATAATAAAAATGTATATGTGTCCTACGCTATTTTTGTACTTATTTAGATTACTAAGATATTATTAACATTTTGATTATACAATTGATTTCCATAAGATACAAAACTTAGGGTGTTGAAATATCATTTTTTGGTTAGAATCATTATTCATCACTTTAAGAGATTTGATTATGAATTTGATCATTACTTATGATTTTGGCGTTTGTTCACATTTATGCTCATTTATCATATAAATAATCATAATTTGTTAAAGACATTTTTTTTTTAACTAGTATCATTCTCTTTTAAACATAAATATAATTTTCAATTTACAAAATAAGTTCTTTAATTTTTTAGGACTTAACTAAAATAATTTTTCAATGTTTATTGTGACTAATACATGGCATTATGAAAATCCAACAGCACAGTAACAACATGTATGATTCTAATTTACGCACGTTTAATTTATTATTCTTTTAAATGGTTTGTTGGCATTTGTTTGTAAATGATATTATTATAATCCACTATTAATTTATCCAGTTCACTAAAAAATTAAGAAAATCAAAATTCCATTCTTCTAAACAGGTTTATAAGAATTTTTTACAAGCTTGTGGGAAAATATTTTAAAAACTTTTAACATCAAATAAAACCAATACAAAACTAAATTAATTTACAGCTTCCAAAAGCTAGACTTCAAATACTGCTATATTTTAAGGGTCTCTGCATAAAAATAAATAAATAAATGATATTAGAAAACAAGGCTGGGAAAAAATAAATAATATTAAGAATTTCTAATGCGTGTCCTAAACTCTTGGGTAGGATCAAATAAATTTTATTTTCAATAGAAAAAAAAACAAACTTTAATACGAAATAAACAGAAAACTATATACTAAGTTTTAACATCATATTTTTTTAAAGAAATTTTATTAAAACATAAAAATTATTCTCGGACTAGCATACTTGTTCTATGCAACCTTTATGTCAACTTTAATTTAACGACAAAGTGTTCTTTGGAAGATAAAGAGGAGAATACATCTACAATAAACAAGAACAAAATTGATTGCATGAATAATACAAATCATCAAATAGCATCTAATATGAAAAACTCACAAAATACAATAGAAAATAAGCACGTAAAAATAACTGGAAAAAATTCATCAGCACATATATTTTTTCTTGTAAGTAAAATGCATTCAAAATCTAAACCTTGTCTATTTAGTCATTTGCTTGTATATTTATTGTAGTTTTCATAATTCTTATAATTTGACAGCATACCGAATCACTCAGTTCAGGTAGCCAGAGCATGTAAAATATGTAGATTACTAATTACCATAGCATTTAAAATGGTAGTAATATCAATACCACAACAGATGGGGGAAAAAACTTAAATCAAAATAATTTTTACCTTTTTCTTTATATTTCTAGCATGAAACACTGGAAAGAAATAAAATTGGTATATAAATCAAAATTACAGCTGCAATCAGTTTAGAAAACAAATGAAGAAAAGTCAGAACACGAGACTTTAATTTTAAGAATTGTTCAGAAGGTACAAACATCACCAAATTAAACTAAAAATGTCTGTTAATAAACTACCTTTATTATGTTAGTTAACAAAACGCATACACAGAAGTTACACCATGTATGATCTTCAATTCTTTCATAATTTCCTTATGCATTCATTTTCTGGATTTTTAATATAAACCAATATTACCCACTTATTACTACTATTTTCTTTATTGTAGATTACTGATAAAATTAAGCAAAATATAAAAGAATTCGGAAAATAGCTCTTCAAAATCTAGTTTCTCTTTAGCTATTTATTGTTCAAGAAGAATTTGTCAAAAGAAACTTATTTGTCGTTCAGAAATGGATTGTAAGCAAAACTGGTGCTCAACTGACGAGCAAGTCGACCAACCCAAACTCATAATTCCCCATCATCACCTTTGCATAACATATAATGGTAATATAGCGACTGAGAAACCACAACATTCATGCACCGAAATCAAAACATCACAACAATTCAAGAAACTTGAAATTCATTTATTGCTCTGAAAGAGGAGAATACATCCAGAATTAACAAGATCAAAACTTTTCAGGACTACTGATCCATGACCGCATGAACAATATATATCATGAAATAGCATCTATATGAAAAACTTACAAAATGCAATAGAAACTAAGCACCTAAAACTAACTGGTAAAAATTTGTCTGTACATAGATTTGTTCTTGTAAGTACAATGCTTTCAAAATACGAACCTCATTTATTTATTTATTTATTTGTTTGTTTGTTTATTGTAGTTTCCACAATTCTTATGATTTGTCAGAATTCCCAAACAATATGTTTAGGTAGAGAAAGTACTAAAAAATAACTAGATTACTAATTATCAAAGCATTTGAAACAATAGGAATATCGATACCACAACAGAGAAAAAACAACTCAAGCCAATGTCTTTTTAGCCTTTTTTTTTTTTTCATTTTTCTAGCATGAAACAGTGAAAAAGAAATAAAATTGTTGTAGAAATCAACATTATACTTGCATTTAGTTTAGGAAACAAAAGAAAAGAAGCAGAATACTTGTAACCTTAATTTTATGAATTGAAGAAAAGAAATTCAATGCTATCTAATTGGATTTCATTATTGAATTTCACAACTTAAAATTTTTTTTATAGATTATCACATAAGTTTATTGTCCACCTCCAGAATTCAGATGCAATTTTTTCTTTAATTTCAATTAACCAAACATTTGGACCAAATTTTTATATTTCTTCCAATAAAGGCATAGTTCATCTATTTCATCAAATAAAAACATGACCAAATTACCCTAATAATATCAGTTAATAAATTACCTTTATTATATTCTTAGCAGATTTTTCTTCGAATTGGTGACAGCAAGCTAAAGCTTAAGCTACTCATCATGCATCAGCCTCACTTGGACTTGGATCCAACCCCTTGAGAGGATGCCAAGAGCATTATTTGCATCAGATGGTCTGTCAATTTTCTCCCTTGCCAGTCCATCTAAAAGGATATATATTGTTGATTTGATTCAGGATCCTGGACTTTATTAAAGTCTAAAAAAACTATTAAACCATACGATTAAATAGCTTTCACGGTCATTACACTATTAAACCATATAATTTAATAAATTTCTCAAACTTTAACAAATCCAACATCCTGAATTGGAACACACACGCGCATATATATATATATATATATATATGTGTGAACAAAACTTTCAAGAATACTAATTGTTGCCATATATTCCAAAAAAAATTGTTCCCATCAAAACAATATTCATCGTGGTCAATTTTTAAGTTCTTCAAATAGTAATGCTTATTGATTTACACCTTCGAAACCGATTATGAACGTCAATTCTTCTTCTTCTTTCTTGGTGGTTCACATGTTATAACATAAAAGGGTCTCATATTGCAACATTTTAGTGCTATGTAAAATTGTAGTATTGAAATTTGTATGAATGACGTTACTGATAATAAAAAAATTGTTATCTATAACTGTGATAATTGTTATTCATAAATATTACTCGGAGTTGGACAAATTAACAGTTATAAGAACATTAAAAGAAATCCATGTAGTGAAATCAAATCAAATTGGTTGGTTTAAAATAACATAAACTACTTATCAAAAAAAAATAAATAAATAACATAAACTAGACGTGACATTAACCACCAAATTAGCTTCATCATAATATTACCACATTAAGAAACAACATAATTATTCTTTTGTCTTGGTGGGTCACAAGGTTATAGCATAAAAGAGTCTCATTTCCATTATTATAATAAATGGGGCCTTTCAATTCCGCAATATTCGCAAGTAAAATTTGTCTATGTTTTTAATTTATTGGTATCAATTGTTTGATTCTAACTTAACCTGGGTTTTTAATTAGAGATATTTAACTATATTAAAGTTATAAATGAATTAAAAAATAAAAAAATATAAATTTTAATATATTATAAAAAAAATATACTATGTATTAGAATTTGTATTTTTTATCTATTAATTTATTCCTAATTTTAATATACTAAAAAATCTTTGATCGAACAACTTATGCATTTTTTTCTAATGGATATCAAATCAAAGTAGTTGGCTAAAAAAATAACAAAACGTTAGAAGTGACATTTAGCCAGCCACCAACTAATAAAACTTCATCCCTAATAGAACTAAAACTTTTTTGGCCCTCGTGTACTCAAATGTAGTTGGTGTTTGCCTGTCTTCCAAAAGCACTTTTAACGTCCTTTCCAGCTAACTAAACCCACCAACATTGGCATGGAGGGGTAATGAACATGAATGACGACCAAACACTGTTTTATTTTATGTTCTATTTTCAGCCATCAGTGTACCATCATTTTGTTACCAATTCAATTATGTTATTGGAGCCATTTTTAGTGAAAATTTGTATCTCCTTTTTAATTGATGTGAAAAATTTTCAGGTTTTTTTTTATAATTTTTTATGTTTAAAATTCGTTTTTTTATATTTTTCCACATAAATAACTTAGATAAATTAAAACTTAATAAAAAAAATTGAAAGTAATCTAAAAAATTTGTTTTTCATCTAAAACATCTTGCTCTGTTATGTCTCTTAAGTTAAAATTCATAATCCTTATTAGTAAAAGAATCATGGGTTAAATTTTTTAGTTCTAAAAACCTATTATGTTCACCAAAGTAAATTGTATGAATTAAGTGATGTAAGACGTTATTTTAGGATTTTAGAATTTTATTATTTTAGTTCTTTTGATTTTTAATTAAAGTCAATAATGATATGTGTTTTAGTATTTTTTTTTTCATTAGAATGGTGATTTAATTTTCTTTTTAGATTAACTTAGGGCAGTAAGTTTACTTTATTATAAATAGGGAGATCTTGCTAGAGTTTTCATAACTTCGATTAATTAAAAAAAAAACCTTCTTAAAATTTCCTTTGGAATTATCTATTAAAATTCTCTTTTGTTGAGTCGTTTGGATTTAGAGCATCATCTAATCTCGGTTAAAGCATTATTAAAATTTTATTGAGTCATTTGAATTATAATGAGATTTAATATTAAAGTGTAATCTAATCACATTGATTTGGTCTAATATTAGAATGATATTTAGTGTTTATCTACCCTATCAATTGGCTTTCACTATCCCGCTCCATCATTAAGCTCCAGTCATACTAGTATACATAAGTAGAGCTCTAGATCAATAAAGGGTACACATTTGTTGGAAGATAATTGAAGACTTTTCTCGATCGGCAATCGAAGAGCACGGCTTCAGTATTGCCATTTGATCATATTGCTATTCCGCCACTGGAAGACAACTACACAAACATTGCTATATATACAAAGTAGCATCATGATCATGAAACAACTGTCCAAAATTCTTTTGAAAGTTTATTACCTATACTCATCGTTGTTGGGGAGCTCTTAGCCTCTTACTGTCCTCTTGCATAATTAGTTTTCTTAAGAAGCTCTAGGATATATTTTGATGGGCTTAAGTGCAAGCCTTTGTAATCCCGACTTGTCAATTACTTCTATGGAAAATGCTAAGTGGACTAAATACCAACAAAAATAGGGTTTAATCTCGGATGAGGTTACAGTATATGTAAATTAAGTGAATAAAATTCATCTGAAATTACAGCTATTTTTTCAGTGCCTTGTCTAATTCCTTTATCCAAATAGTCGTGTTTAACTTCTATCATTGCTATTGTATTATTACTTATCTAGTATGTCATCTACATAAGCTAACAGAAGAAAAAACTACTTCTCTAGTATGTCATCCACATAAGCTAACAAAAGAAAAAGCAACAATACCTTGATGAATGCTGAAGCATCAGATTTTGAGCATGAAAACCCAATCAAAGTACAGCTGACCTAAGCTTTTAGTTAACAATCACTTTTTAAAAATAATTTTAATAAACAAGAAGGACTACCGCATTAGTTAATCCGATATCTAATACTAACCAAAAAACAGAGTTTTGGGAGCTGCAAGATATGAGGCCGAAATTGGATTAGGGTTCTCTCTTAATCTTTTTTCTCTTTTAATCTCTTATAGTTTCTAAAATTTAGAGAAAAAAAATTAGTTTAATTGTAAATAAAGTGAAACAACACTTTATATATATATACATATAACGTGGGCTTCCAATAAGGAATTCTTGACCATATTAAGGTCAAGAATGAGCTAAAAGATAAAAAAATACATATTTCAATACACTACAAGACAAAATATATTGCATTGTAGTCTGTATTTTTTTATCTGTTAGCTTATCCATGACTTTAATATAGTTAGGGATCCTTGATTGGAATATATATATATATATATATATATATATATATATATATATATTCCAATCAAGGATCCCTAACTTTAATATGTGGTTAAATAAAGTTATTTTTTACTGCACTTTAAAGCCGTGTCGTTTAATAGCATTAAAAACTAACTCTATTAAATCACACGGCTTAACAGTATGTCCGTATAAAAAAAATAAGGACACCCCCACTAGGGAAGGGCTGTATATTGTTGTCTGAAAATCTAACCATGCAAGTGCACGTATCGAACAAGTAATAAAGTGATAAATGAGAGTGTCGAACCCACAGAGATTAGTATTATCCTATCACTATCTATCAATTAATATCTCTCAAGTCTAATCCAAACAAGTAAATAAAAAGCCTTAACTAAGATTATAACGATAAATTAACGATGATAAAACCTAGGTTTGTAATTTTTCTTAGCAATCCCCTTATTAATCACAGTCCATTTCTTCTAATAACCTAATTCAATCATCACTCAGAATACTAAAATCTCTACAAGCCTCTTCCAATGGTCAAGTAGATCTATCACTTAAAATCAACCCACTATATTTCTATGAGGATCAATTCTATGCAATTCATTAAGTTCAAGTTCCTTAACAAGTGTATATGCAATCTAAGTATATTTATATATCAGATTAACACATGTTATCATATTTAGGTTTATAGATGCATGACTCTTCTGATATCTATGCAACTACACATGTGCTATTCAATTGGTGATCAAGTAATCAAATAGATTAAGCACAAAATATGATAAATAATCAGTAGAAGGCAATTTTAAAGAACTAAAAAAACATCAATCAATTAAGGTTCATATTAGGTTCCATTACAAACCTATATAAAAATATTTAGTTCATAATGAAGAAGAAAATAATATCCATAATAAAATAAAACATCCTCATAATCTAAAACAAGAAAAGAGAAGATGGGTTTAATAATAAAAACTCTTAAAAGAAATCTTCAATCTTCAATCTCTTTGTCTTCAATCTCCTTGGGTGCTTGTTGCTCTCTTGTTATTTTCTTTTCTTAAGACTTCTTTTCTTTTCTCCTCTTTTTTTCCTCCAAAACTAATGAAAGACCCTTTAATAGAGTTTGGCACTTTAAAATTAAGAATCTCTAGGGGTTTAGGACTTAATTGCCGTACTGCAGGAAACTTTATCACACGGGAGCAGCTGCCCAATAGGTCGTGGCATATACTTAATGCATATGCAATCTAAGTATATATATAAAGTCTAGGATCCTGGAGAAAATTAGGACTATATATATATATATATATATATGGTGGTTTTACACCACTTTAATAACTAAGTTTAGTGTGAGATTTGCATCAATTTTAATTATTTTAGAGTTGTTTTACTTGTTGTATGTGTGTTTGTGTAGGCATTGATGATTGGAAGCATGTGGTGCGAGTTTGATCGAGAAAAGTGGAGCCGAAACAAAGAAATCTAAGAAATAAATCGTACCGCTTAATAGCTTTCACATACATTTCACTATTAAACTATGTTCCAGTCCAAGATTCTAAATTTGTTAAAGTCTGGGAAAGCTATTAAGCAATGTGGTTCAATAATATAATGTCTGTAAAAACTATTAAGTAGTGCGGTTTAATAACATATTGGCATAATGAGTTATTTTTAGAGTGTATCCTCACTTAACAAAGTGAGAATGCCTTCATTAGAGAAGGACTCTTTGTTAAAGTAAGGATACGCACTAAAATACAAAAAATACAAATTTTAATACATTGAAAATTGTAATTTTTGGTCTATTTGCGACATTCTTATTTTGTTAAAGTGAAGATATATATATATATATATATAAATATAACCTAGCTAAACACAATAAAATTTGTATGATGGTTAAAGGGGTGCCTTGCGTAATCGAGGTGTGTTGACTATTTTGATCCTCCAAAAAGCTTGAAGAAGAATTAAAAAACGAGGTGGCTGGGATGGAGTTTAGATCTGGAGACAGTTGGCTTGAAGGGCTATTTTTAACCTGCAAAATGGAGAAAAGAGGTTAGAGGTGGAGCCGGCGGTGGCCGATGACCACTCTCCAATACTTATGTAAGTTTTAGGGCTATTTTTGGTGTCAAGAGCTTGCAAGCTCTCAACAATGGTGACTAGAGGTTAAAGAAAAGCCTCAGCCCTATGGTGTTTATGTTTGCTAATGAATGAGAAAAAGAATCTGAGCACTTTTATACGAAGTGCCCTGGGGTCCCTAGCTATCATGCCACATGGCACATTTTTATTGGTGTTCTTTGCTACTGTGGCAAGGCTATTTGGATCCTTTTGCTCATATGACCGTTTGGGCCCTTTGGAGCATGTTTGGAAAATAAGTTGGATGTCATTTTTATGGCTTGTCCATACACACACGTGTTGAGCTTTGCTAGGTGGTCCAGAGTGCCTCTACAGAGGCTGTCCTATAATAACTAGTGTGTTAGATAAGGACAAATGATCAAAGCTATTTTGGTGGATTACTTTAGCCTTTCTACAGGCGTGGCAGCCTACTGTCTCCTCTTTTTCAACAAGATATTTCTTGATTGATTCCTCATTCTCAACTAAGGAATCAATCACTCTATTTGCCGATTACGACACCTCACATACTTGACATTTATTTGGATGTTTTTTTGTTATGGTGAAATCCGCATTTCCTTTTATCCCTGGTGTACCCAGCATAGGCCAACTTCCTCTTAGTGACTCTTTTCATTACTGGGATTACTTTAATTGAATTGGTAACATATTTTATTAGAGCTTTACTTTAATTTTGAATTAGTAAATACTATCCATCAAATATTGAGCTGATATTTTTCCCACCTTTCTAGCAAGAGCAAAGGTCTTGTTACATTTTATATTTAACTTTTCAAAAGTATCAGTTATTTTGCAAATAAATTCTACATATATAATTCCAAATCTAACTGTTTAATATTCATTTATTTCTCTTCCAAGATTGTTCTTGCGAATAAATTTTGAATGGGTTGCGATTCAGACGTCAAAATAAAATTGAAGTATAACACAAGGACACATAATTAATTTAGCCTAAGAAAATCTAGCTACCAATTGGAATCAGAGAAGACCTTCCTAACTAATATAGACATAAGAAGAACTCGAGGTTACGTTTTCACATTTACTCAAGCATGTGTATAAGCAAATACAGTTTCTATTTCTCCAAAGATAAAAAATCCCAATTAATAGTTTACCCTAGATGTAGCTCGATTAATTATGAATGCGTATTATTACATCTGTGGTGGTCATTTAAATTTGAATAATAATAAGAAAGACAAGAATTGGTATTTAGTTGGTAAGATTGCCCACTCTATCCAAATCTTTGTAAAGAAAAAAATTCTAATGCAGTTTGGGATTTTTGATCGTTGCTGCTTATTTGTGAGATTCAAATGCAGTGTGTAGCCTTAAAATTGAAAATTATTGATTCATAATTGAGTAATGCTACACATCCCAAATTTTTTATCCCAAATAACTATCCCAAATGATTTGGGATTCATTAATTGGTTGATAGTTATTTACAAAATCCAAGTGAATTAATTGTAACTAATTAATGAATACCAAATCATTTGGGATAGTTATTTGGAATAAAATATTTGAGATATATAGCATTATTTTTCATAATTTCATCTATGTGATGAAAAGTTGACATATCTATGATTTTGAACGAACGGATAATGGAAAATTTTAGAGCGGATGTTAATTACATAAATAAGCACAGGCACACATACATAATTAGTGGGAATTTTAAAATACATCAGAGGTAATACAACTAACTAATATATATATGATATGTGTAATTAAAAATTTTTAATATTACTACCACTTGGATAATAATTTTTTAAAATAAATACACATGTCATAATATCATTTATTTGTTATATGACTAAAATAACATCTTTGACGTATTCTAAAATTTATCCATAATTAAGCAGACATTAGTGAGTGATCCGAAGTGTGAGAGAAAATGAAGGTGATGACTCACAGTAGTTAAGTTGAACAACTCCACAGTTAATCAAGTTCGCCTTTAGAATTGGCTCTTTTCTCTCCTCCTTCACTTCTTGCTTTAGACTCGCTACGCTTCACTTCTCTCTCTTTCTCTAACCACTAACATTGACAAGTATTTCTCCTCCACTCTATTTCTACATTTTTTTAAATTTTCTTTTATTCGCTTTTTGTTTCCCATTTCACTTGTACACTAAATTCATGGCACTTATGAAGTTGGGAACTAAATCCGAAGCATTTCATCGGGAAGGCCACAGTTGGTAATGCTTAATTGTTATCATGGCAATGTATGTATGTGTATGTTCATTTTTCTTTTTGATAAAAAGTGCTGAACTGAATACTGACAGGATGCTGAAAAAAATTAAAAGAGATTTATTTTACTATTATTATTATCACAGTTATGTATTTTTCTGTCCAAATTTCATTGCACCACTGCTATTTTTTTATTGACCAAGAAATTGGTTCACAGTTCAACGGTTTCTATCTGCCATTTTTGGCTTTTGGTATATAATTTGACTGCTGTTGTTGTTATTTGGTCATAAACATGCACAAGATTAATCAAAGCTACTTTAGCAAGCAATTCCATCACTACTAGGTGTTATTGAGCTGTTTTGTATATTTGAATAGAATTGAAGCATGAAAAACTGTGCTTGTTAAGAAGGATTCTTCAGTAATGTTCATGAATCTTAGCCTGCTTTTGCTTTCAGGCTTTGTACAACTGGACTTCCAAGTGATGTAACCATTGAAGTTGGGGAGATGTCTTTCCATCTCCACAAGGTTCAATTAATATAATTGTTTTGTGTTAATTTCTTTTTTTTAAAAAAAATTAAAAACAAATTTCTGATTTACTTGTTTATTTTGGTATCTGATGTAGTTTCCATTGCTCTCGAGAAGTGGACTCCTGGAGAAGCTTATTGAAGAGTTCTGCAGCGGGGACAGATCAGTTTGTGTCTTAAAACTTGATGACATACCTGGTGGTGCCAAATCATTTGAGCTTGTGATAAAATTTTGCTATGGTGTCAAAATAGAGCTCACGGCTTTGAATGTAGTCGGTCTTAGATGTGCAGCGGAGTACCTCCAAATGACTGATGATTACGGAGAAGGAAATCTCATAACTCAAACGGAGGCCTTCCTCAATGATGTCTTCAGCGACTGGGCAGATGCAATAAAAGCTCTCGAAACTTGTCAACAAGTTCTCCCATATGCCCAAGAGCTTCACATTGTCTCAAGGTGCATTGATTCATTGGCAATGAAAGCTTGCACAGACCCAAATTTATTCAATTGGCCTGTGTCTGAATGCAGCAACACGCAGAACATCAGCATATGGAATGGAATATCAACTGCAGCTGAGCCAAAATCTACAGGAGATGATTGGTGGTTTGGGGATGTGGCACCTCTTAGCTTACCTCTGTATAAACTATTTATTTTTGCACTTGAATCAAGAAGCATGAAGCCTGAGAAAATCGCTGCATCTCTCATATGTTACGCAAAGAGATATATCCCCTTGATGAATAGACAATCGAGCTTCAGTGGCACGAATTATGTCAATCCAGGGGCAAGTATTTCCTCCCTATCTGAGGTTGAACAGAGGGCTTTACTTGAAGAGATTGTTGGCTTACTTCCTAATAAAAAGGAAGTCACATCCACCAACCTTTTGCTCAAGTTGCTTCGTGCTGCAATGGTCTTACAAGCAAGTCCATCGTGTAAAGAAAATTTGGAGAAGAGGGTGGGAGCCCAGTTGGACCAAGCTTCTCTTGTAGATCTTCTCATACCTAACATGGGTTACGCTGACACCCTTTATGATATTGACTGTGTCCAGAGGATTCTTGATCATTTCATGTCCGTAAACCAACCTTCTTCTCATTGCATAATTGAAGAGGGGCAATTGTTAAGTGGGTCTGATTCACTTACACCTATGACAATGGTGGGTGCTTTGATGGATGGGTATCTTGCGGAAGTAGCACCGGATGTTAATTTGAAACCCTCAAAATTTGAGGCTCTTGCTTCAGTAATCCCTGATTATGCTAGGCCACATGATGATGGAATATACCATGCAATTGATATTTACTTGAAGGTAATGTAACTTTGAATGCGCGTTAAGTTCAAATAAAAAATGCCTCCTTTTGAATTTATAATCTGCATTTCAACCTTTCAGGCACATCCTTGGATGACAGATTCTGAGAAGGAGCAACTCTGCAGACTGATGGACTGCCAGAAGCTTTCATTGGATGCCAGTAGTCATGCAGCTCAGAATGAGAGGCTACCTCTTCGTGTAATTGTTCAAGTGCTATTCTTCGAGCAGCTTCGCCTCCGTACTTCAATCTCTGGCTGGTTCTATGTTGACAATGTTGAGAGCTCGCGAAATCCTAGCGGAAACCTTGTACTTCCCAAAATTGATGGGTCTCGTCAAATGGTACCTGTGCAAGACCGAGTTGAGGGTGTTCGCGGCATGAAGGAGCGTGTTTCAGAGCTCGAAAAGGAGTGTTTCGGCATGAAAGAAGAGCTTCAAAAGATTGTGACAACAAAGAAAAGTTGGAAGACGTTTGCCAAAAGAATTGTTTTCAAACAAAAGTCTCAGCCTTGCAATCCAAAAGAATCAAAGCGCTGCAGTTTGAAGGGACAAGCATTTTCTGGGAATGGAAAACAAAATCACAATAATGCTGAGGTGGTTCATTAACAGTATCACTATGTATGGTTTTTCATTTTTCAGTCACTCCTGGCTTTTATATTACTGGGCGGTTCTTTTGTTGTTAATTAAGATGATTATCAATTTACTGTTTATGTAAACATAGAATTTAGACTGTAATTCAATGGGTAATTATCTGGTGGCCACCACTTATTAAGTGAAATTTTTGTAAATCACTAAATTTTAAGATTGTATCTGTAAACTATCTACTTTTCAAAAAAACATCTCTCACTCATCTTTCCGTTAACTCCGTTAATGGTAATATGATGTCAGCATGCCATCATAAAGATAATATTGTCATTTGGTTAAAAAATAAATATTTAATTAATTATATTAGATTTTTAAAAAATAAATATTTAATAATATAAACAACATCGTTTTTATTTATAAATAAAAAAATTAAATAATACAAAATCTTATATTTAATTAATTATAAATAATTTTCGTAATTATTGTATTACAGGAGTAAAATAATCTTTATGTATAAAACTATTAACGGCAGTTAACTTTTTTAACGAAAAAGTAGTTAGAGGATTTTTCTTTGAAAAATATATAGTTTATAGATACAATCTTAAAATTTGATGGTTTATATAAGTTTCACTTAATAAGTGGTGGCCACCATATAATTATCAGTAATTCAATTCATTAGTTAATTTTTCTCTATAACTTTCAAACGCAAAAGATGACTGTATTCCTCTAACATACGAGCCATTCCTATTAAATGTTCATGAAAGTAATTATGTCTCCAAATTTCAAGAGTCTTTGGACAGGCTTTTTTAGTTCATTCCAAGGCTTTTAGTTCATTTAGAATTACTGCTTCTTGAAGGTTTATGCTTAGATTTTCTGGAAGTTCTGATAAAACCACAATGTATAAAGTTTTTCTCCTAAATTTGTGGACAGAATCACAGAATAAACACCAAAGATTTCTTGATCGATCACTTTTATTGCATACTGAAGTTTCTTGGAACTCAAGAAACAATCTCATGAGGCAGAGCAATTATAACTGAAGGGAAATTCCCTTCCAAAAGAATCGTCTGCAACTTCTGCAGAATATCAATAAATATGTAAAATAAAAAGTAAAAAATGAAAACTGGGTGATAGCTTGAAGATCTATTCAGGTCCGGGAAGTATATCATATGCCACCGAATTTAGCAAGGTGGAAGGTCCTTTGGCGGCGGTACAATGGATTGATCTGGAGACTTTCCATTCTCAACAACAAAAGCCATTTTTAATCCCCACATCGTGTGCAGTTCCAGGTGACAATGCATAAACCAAACACCTACAAGTATATCAAGTACTTGATCTTAGTTTCATAAACCTACATGTATAAATCAATTTGGGAATACCATTGGTTTTTTTTTTTCAAGATTAAAGTTAACTGGATTATCAGCTCTGAATCTTATAGCAGTCCATCCTCCAGTCGGAACTCCAACTGTGTTTCTTTCAGGAGGATCAACTAAATTGAACTTGGCCGGCTCTTTCTTGGGATCGAAGTTGCCAATCCCACTTCCCACAACAAAGAAATTGTAACCATGAAGATGAAATGGGTGTGACTCAACTGTGAGCAGATTGGTATCCTGCAACACTAATTCAATGGTGGAATTGAAAGCTACTTTACTGAGCCTTGTCCCTAATGAAGTGCCAAGGTTGGCTGTGAGTGGTGCACCCGTATAGTTGAACGGAGCAGGAGGGCGGTCGGGGAAGTCAGTTCTGAAAACTCCCGAGATGTCGAAATAATGAGCCTGCAAGAGTCCAACTTTTGGCATCACAAAGGTTATGTTGTTCAACGAAGCAGTGAGTTGTGTACCATTTTGGCAAGAGGGACATGGGTTTTTTCCTAGACCAATTGTGTAGAAAAGATGTCGATCAACCTGAAGAGGGACATTTGCAGGATATTGTGGGGTGTTTAAACTCCTTAATTTACTGTTGTAGTTTAGTGCAAAGTTGGTGTCATTGGGAGCAGGCAGAGTGGGCAAGGTTGGGAGAACTGTGTTGGGGATGCCTTTGTATTGAAGAATGGCAGTGACAGTTCTGTTGTCTACAGGAATTGGTGCATCCATGAAGTATCGGCTTGGAGATTGATCAGCTTTCACAAGAACATTTGTAGTTTGACCTGGAGCAATTAGAATAACTCGAGTTGTAAAAGGTTTGGTGTAGACTGCATCAATCTCTACAACAGTCATGTTATGACCAGCAATGGAAAGGAAAAGCTCATCATTGAGTGCAGCATTGACGATCCTTAGAAGGTATGTTTTTCCGGACTCAACCTCCATGGCAAAAGTATCTAAAAAAGAAATGCAAATAGCTAGATTAGAGAACGATATGCAGAACTCTTCTCTTAGTAAAGCTTTAGTTTGAAGTTTATGGTGATTTACGTTTCTCATAGCAAGGGAAGAGTGGCCCTGGTTTGCCATTGATAGTATGAGCATCAGAGGTTTGTGGTGGCAAGCCCATCTTCTTACCTTGGTTTACAATTGTTTCAACATCAGAATTCCACCATTCCCCTGCATATATATACGACAAGAACTTTGCATGATAATCTTTATTCCCTTTAAAACTTTCAATTTTGGTTTATTCCCTTCAAAACTTTCAATTTCGGAAGTGTCCAAGGATTATTAAAGGCGTTACCGGCCTAGGATTATATTAGTTTCTTGATAAGGTTGAGGAAATGGAAATGGAGTTCCCTCTTTTGGCATTATAACAATAGCTCCATAAACTGTTGCCCTGAGCCACAAAATATGAGCATGCCACCACAGAGTTCCCCGTTGTCCTGTGACGTTGAAATCGTAAGTATAACTGTTTCCAGTCTTGATAGGGCACTGTGTTATATACGCTGGTCCATCAGCCCAACCATTGCGATATTGCTTCAAGCCATGCCTGCAGTCAATAGGAAGACCGGCAGCTTTGCTCAGTGTTTAACAATGCACGCAAGACTTTTGATTGCATAATTGATGCATGCATACCAATGGATAGACATGTTATATTGTGCATGGTTTGTGACATTGATGAGAACTCGATCTCCTTCTCTAATATAGATAGTAGGACCTGGAAACATTCCATTGACAGTAACAATTGGTTTGGAATGGCATAACATGCTCACATTCTTGACTTGAATCTGATCATCACAACAAAAATCAAGCGTTTAAACCAAGAAACTAATTTAGTAGCTATAGTTATATTGGTATGAAGAAAACCAATGAGGAAAAGTACAATTTAACACATTAATACATACATCAAACTGATACTTCTTTACCGCTGCATCAGCTGGAAATGAAAGGAACCCCAGCAAGCAAAAGACGATTGAGAGCGAAACTAAGTGGCGATGGTGCTGCATTGCCATTTTCTGCCTGTAGTAGTTAAAAATGTGGAAACTGTTTAGGCTTTGACTTTTGCTGTAAGTGTTAAGTGAATGCAGAGGAAGAAGAAACGAGTGGTACTTATAGTGATAGAAAAATTGGAAGATAGGTTAATGGGTTGTTAGTGCAGAGTTGGCAGCATAGTTTCATTAGGTAAAGCAAACTGGGAGGGCTAAACAAAGCTTGGAAGCAACTGTTAAAAGAAGTTGAGATATCCATGTACTATCTGTTAACAACATATATACATATATTAATATTCTAGAGTACCTTGAAAGGTGATAGTATTATGACCATGTGTATCTTATAGTATGTTATTAAAATGATAACTCAAAATTTGCTTTGCAGGAACATCTTGCTTAGCTGCTGGGGTTTTAAAAATGTTGGTGAGGGAAAGAGACTGATATTCTTTACTTCAGTCAAATAGAAAAAGCAATGATGAACATTAACTGATCCATGCAGCACAGTTTAAGTGTCTAACCATAGAAGTTAACTAACAACAGTCGTTTCCTTTTTTTTTTTTTTGGTTGGTTACAATCTACAAAATCTGAGGTATATTGTGATTGTTCTAGACACATAAGATTTACAGTAGAATTTAGAAGTTCGAAAATCTAGTCCCACTAATAATATTAAAGAAAAATCTTAACTTTATTCTATATTTTTGTGAAAAGAGATAAGAGCTCCTCAAAAATCCGAACCAAAGCCCTTAACTTTATTCAAAGAACCAAGCTACAATTGGCCTGTCACTCTAATTGCAATTGAGGTTGTTTGTTAAATATATGAAGTCATAAATTTTATTAATTTCAGATCTTTTTTAAAATTTATTTCTTTATTTTTTTTTATAATTAATATATGTCTGATTTTCATATATTTACATTTGAACAGAAAAAATAAATTTTTGTGACTTTTATCTGAATGAAAAAAAGTTTGAATGAAAAGTAAATATTATATTCTAAAAATATAAAAAAATATCTCTAAAAAATATATTTATTTCCTAAATTATAAAATCTAATCTTTTTTTTATTTGATTTGTAAGGACATAAATATCAAATGACCATACTTAAGATTTTTTATTTATAAAAATAAACAAGATGTCACTCTCAGATATTAAAAAAATAAATAAATAAATATGTCATTCAGACATTCATATTCAGACTCATTCCGATTTAAAAAAAATAAAATCCATTCGAATTTTAAATATAAAAAAAAAAAAAAAACCAACGTTACCTTAAAGTTAGATGATAGAGCTTGTTAAATTAAGCCCAAGATTCTCCATAAACTGGGACTGGACTTGATGACGCCACTTGGTCTGTGTTCCTCATGAGTCAAAAGCCCATATGCAAACATAATAAGGTTCCCATGGGTCAAAAAGTGCGGCACAACACACTAGTCAAGATTCAAGTAAGGACCACTTCTAGACCAATTCCAAGCCTAAGGCTAAGAGCCATAGGTTGGTGGAAGGACAATTTTAAAAGCACTTTCATTGTCAGTGTTGAGCAGTCTATGGCTGAAAATTGCAAGTGTTCATGTACAAAAACATAAAGCTTTTGCTTTTGCTTTTGCTGAAAACTGCTATTACAAGGAGGTAATGAAATCTTTAAAGTAATTAAAATGAATGCTTTTAGACATTGATAATTAGTTTGAATGAATTGATAGAAGTGGTTTTTCATTTCTTCCCTCTCCCATGTTTCAACTTTCAACATCATTCCAATTACATTCTTTTACAACTCTTTCTCTTACACTCGTTAATATGCAGCCTTCACTACACCTGTCAATACCCCATTTGTCGGACAGTAAAGGGGTTCACATATTCTCTGAAGAAGCACAATTAGAGGCCCCCTTTTTGTTCTCTTCAATTCAAAATCATCTGGTCTCCCTGCAGTTACCTGTTGCTGGGAGGTTACTTCTGTCTGCTGATCATGGCTGAAAACATCAACTGCAAACAAAGACAGGGCCATTCTTTCTTCTCTTAACCAATGAGGATTTGGTTCCTTCCATAATTGTGCAAGTTGTTTCTGCTTTCCCAAATACACTTCAATGCTCATGGTAAACTATTGACTTATCAAGAGTTACACATATATCAACCATAGAGAACATATTCGATTAAAGTTTTCAATAAGTTCAACAAAAAAGGAAAAAGTAATATAAAGAAAATGAAAAATTAGTGAAACATATAACTTAATTAACATTATAAAGGGGAATGTTCATCAGCCTCTAATACTTACAACTTAATTAAACCAAATTTCCACATATAGGGGATGTTGAAGCTTCACATACTAGGTTAATAGGCGGTAATTTACAAAAAGAGCTCCCCAACTTCAGAAATCTAGAATTCTTCAAAGTAATTAGAATCTTCCCAACTCCTAGATATTATATTTAGAATTTAGAAACCCTCTCAATGCCGCATTCATGAAATCACCTCGAGATGTTAATATCATAATCTTGAGTATAGCTAAGCTGCTCCATCTCCCAATTCAACTTTGAAGCAACACTTTCATGGCAGGGGACATACTCCTACAGAAACAACAAAGCGAACATGAGAAAGAACATTATATCCAGTCTAGTAAACACTATGTTTAAATGTTAATTATCCCATGGATGAATGTGAAAAAGTGAACACGACTCTTCAAAGCTTGTGTGCTTTCTGGGACTGGTACATATTTCTTCCTCATTTTTTAAGATTATTTTCGATACAAGTATGTGTATAGGCCCAACAGAAACTCACAATTAAGGCCCAACAAAGAAGCTCATAATAAAAATCAACTAAATAAACTCACTGTCAGATGGAGAGATTTGAAACCTGAATATTAAAGATAAGGGAAGGACATGCCGACCAATTCAACAAAAAAGTTGTTAGCACAACTTTTCTTTTCTTGTGACAAATATATCTCGATGACACTATTTTACAACTCTATGTGAAGTTGACTTCTATAGAGAATTGCTTCATCATGAAGCATAGTGGCTATTTTCAAACTTTAGGAGTCTAAAGCAGAAACAAAGCGAGGGAACAGAGCATGTTCTGGAAACGCAACAACACCTTTTTAGATAATAATGAACATAAGCAGACATGAAATAAGTTCTCTCATTATACCTCCAATTTCTTGACTAACTCCTTGACTGTTGGAGCAGAAACAATGATTTGGCGTGCACTTGGACTAATAAATCCCTCTTCCACAGCTTTGTCAATAAATGAGAGCAAGGAGTTGTAGTATCCATCAACATTGAGCAATCCCACCTGCAAAAAAGGAAGAGGATTAACATCATTAGAGCTCCATAAATCAAGTGAAAAGTAATAGCCAGAAGCAGGTATTGTAAAAAGCAAAAGCAAAAACATACTGGTTTGTCATGAATCCCAAGTTGAGCCCAGGTAATCACTTCAAGTAGCTCTTCTAGAGTCCCATAACCACCTGCATGTCATGTTACATGAGACTTTTTCATATCAGTATTTTCATTTGAATCATGTAATGTGACCATTTCTTTTTCCAACTACCAACATGTTTGTTTCCCTTGAAATGATAATGTAAAACCGAAAACCAAACACAACATTTTGTACTATGATTATCGTCACCTATGGCTGAGAGAGGAGAAAAGGAAAAGGAAAAGAAGCAGAAAAGCTAAAAACAAAGTAACAAACTCATCATTTTGACTACTTACCTATAATCTCATAGCAGAAAGAGGAGACATCCTACAGTATTAATCATTAACTCCCCAGGCTATAAGGTGTAAGGATTATTACAGTCCACTTCAATTATTATTATTATTATTTTAAAAGATTTAGATGGAGATGAGAAACCTCACTATTAAATATTGATTCTTATTCTGTACTATTACTCCAGTAACTGCAAACACAAGGCGCCTCAGCTTCAGCTGCTGTTCATTCGATCGGTTTTACCATAAACCGCAAGTGTTGCATGACTATTTAGCCTATGCCTTTTTTGCCCACACTCCAAAGCACGACATTTACTGTTGCCATCCCATTGTTAAAACAGAGGCATAATCTTCTGTTCTGCCATCCCCTTCAGGTCATAAATCATAGTGTCCCTTATAACTAACATATTATACATATTTACTATTTAAAATCTCTTTCTTAATGTATGACACGAAAAAAGGTCCCCGTGAATAATAAAATGACCGCTATAACCTGGCATCTTCGCCCATCTTTCAAAGTTGTCAAAACTCAGGATTCAAGACAATAATTAGTCCTTAATGTCGGCCCTAAGTGAAGAAGGGGGGAAAAAAAATGAAAAGAGAGAAGCGAATGGTCCTTGAAAAGGAGTGCACATAATATCCCGTTAGGTGAAGAAGCCAGTTGGCAAAAACTATTTGATGAAAGTTCTATGTATGTCCTTTACTCCTAATGCGGTAAGGCAAAATAAAGTTGATACAGTAGCATGACAAGCAATAGGAATATATTAGACAATAAAGTATATTAACCTCAGAAGCTCTAATTTTCAGTGTTAGATGTTGATGGGTCAAGAAGGGTTGCTCTCTAATCATGATTCTTGGGGTCAGTGACACAAGGTTTTAAAAAGAGCATATAACATTTTTAAGATTCTTACAGATGCTCTCACGACGTTAACAATACAATACCACAAGGCTGTGATATTGACTTGCATGTAGCAATAGAGAGATAAAACAAACAGTGAAACTCAGTAATCCATTTTAATCAATGCATAGAGAAAAAGAAAGGCACCTGATGGCATATAAGTTTTCTCAATTTGCCTAAGCATTTTGGTGTAAGTGGGAAATCTGGCAGGGGATTTATCACTAACCTGGTAAGGCAATAAAGGCATCTGAATGCTTAGCCATCTCGGCCTTTCTTTGGTGCATATCTGCAACTGCTTTCACTTCCCCTACTGTTTCACCAGTTAACTGCAGAGGACACAGTAAAATAGTCAATAAAGAGATTGAAAATTGGAATACTCAGAAGTTTGGAGTGTTGTGTTGTGCAGTAAAGAAATGATGAGTTTTGCAGGCATTGACTGATCCACAGACTTCAAAAGTATATTTTTTAAGCAAAATGAGAGATAAAAAAAGAAAAGATAATAACATAAATCAGTTGGATAAGAATTCAGTACTAGTCAAGTTTGAGCTGAACATTGAATTAATAGTTAGGATTGACTGTTCAGGATGCGTCGTACTGAACACTCAAATCCTGACCGTTGATTCATTAAAAAAAATGGTTGGTGTCCAACTAGCATAGTGGCTCATGCTACCAAAATGTAAAAGCCATCAATGGTGGAAGGAGAGGAGGAGGAAATAGAAAGAAAATCTCTGTAGGGATTGTATTTTTTCTTTTGCTTTTGTTTTTAATATAACAGGAAAAAGGTTGAAGCCTTTTTGAAGATATAGAACAGACATACCTCTCGAGGCATGAGCGTCTTGGGAATAACTCTGCAAACAACAAAGAGACAATAACATGACATTAAAAAAATAATAGTAATAATAATCAATTACAGCAACAAAAACAACAAACCCAACTCACAGATGATTTTGTTTCATAATAATCTGTAGTTTCAATGGCTTGCTTACCCAATAACATGGCGACCCCCATCATGAACTGCTTGTGATACCAAACCCATCAAACCAATGCTACCACCTCCATACACAAGATCAATGTTCCTAGACACCTACAACAAAACACATAACAAGTCACCCCATTGCATGCCGTAGAAAACTTTCAGTAGATTTCAGACTAAACCCATCTCAGGTTTCCAGCACATTTATGAATAAAATTGAAACAAAGCATAAAAAACGAAGCATGTAAACTAAAATGAAGTGATGATACGAAAAGATACCAATTCTTTGCCAAGCTCAATAGCAGCATCCTGGTAGCTACTCTTCTTGCCTTGGCTACTCCCACAAAAAACACAAATCCTCTTAAACTTAGAAAGCTGCACTTCACTTTGTATCTCCATTTGTTGTTACTCTTTTAACTACTAATGTTCTGTTTTGGGTCGTTATAAATCAAAAAAGGGCTCTAAAATACAAGAATATGCTCTGTCTCTGCTTGCTAATAACCTATGCATTTGTCACAGGCATAAGCATAAGTGTATATCACAACCCTCACACTAACTAGCCCTAGTGCCCCCACTTTTAATTGCTTTTCTTGATTGACACTCCCTTTCTGACTTTGTGTGCATTTGCTTCTCGTCTCTTCATTCGTTATTTATAAAACTTTGTCGCACGTGAGTGCCTTGAGCACGCTTCCAATTGCAACACAAACCCACACATACAGCTAACGTTGGCGCGCGTGGACCTGGACCACTTTTTTTTTTACTTTTTTTTTTACAATTTGCTGCGCTGTCCTAAATGAAAATAATTTCTCCTCTCTGTTAAATTTAAGTTTTCCTTCTTATCATGGTATCATATTACGTATTTATGATGATTAGGTAAAAGAGAGCATAAATCTAATGGGAGATATTATTTTAAATGCAATAAAGAAATCATGGGATTGAGATATTCTATAATGCGTCAGAGATACCAAGTAAGCTAATAGTCATATAATAAATAAATGATGTTATAACATGTGTGTAATTATTTTAAAAAATAATCATGCAAGTGGTGGTTATATTAAATTCAATTACATATATCATACATGTATTAGTTAGTTATATTATTTTTTATATATTTTAAAATTCCTCAGGATGACAACGTAATTTAGTTATATAGGTTCAAAACAAGTCATAATTATGTTTTTGTAAAAATGTTGAAAAATGGCCATAATTTTCCAGGAACTACAGTAATGTATCTGATTGATAAAATAAATAATTTGATTAATTTAATTATCAAGCAACTAAAATTTGTTTCTCATAGAGGTACATAGTGCCTGTTTGGGTTAGCTTAATTAAGCTCTTTTTTGGCTTTAGAATTAAAAAATGTCTTTTGGGCCTATTTGAGTATCAAACTAAAAGTTTTTTTTTTAATCCAAAAAATCTTTTGAGAGAAGCCAAGATTTCTAGTTTTTCTTAAAAGACCTTTTGAGAAACTATTTTCTCATTTATTACACTTTTTATAATTCCTAAACTAACCTTAAATTAACAAAGGAACAAAAAAATATTACATCCATATCCAAACCTTTAAACTCTATTTCTTACGTATTTTTCTTGTTTTGCCTCTTCATTGTTCAACCCAAAAAAAAAAAAAAACAACAGAAGGAGCACAATCACCACACCAATCTTCTTTCAAGTAAAAATATTTTTTTGTAATCTCATGCTTTGATTTGCATCTTATTTTTAATTTTTTTAATGTGTGTGTGTGTGTATATATATATATATACAAAAATTTCATGCTTTGATTATATGAAATTATAAGAAAATCTCATGCTTTGATTATACAGAATTATACGAAAGTCTCATGCTTTGAATCTTTGTCCATTCAGTTATGCTTTCTTTCATTATTTTTTAAAGTAAATTTATAAAGTTGACTTGGAACGAAGAATAATGTTTTGCAAATTGGTGGAATATGGAGTAGAAGTTAAGTTGCTGAATTAAATTTAATTAATATTTGTATTGTTAATTTATAAAGTTTTTGTTTATTTCACATGGGTTTTTATTCATGTGGGCATATAGAAGTGTTATTGTTCAGAATGTAAAGTGAGGAATTGCATTTAGCTCGAATTGTTCAGAATGAAGAATATTGTTTTATCTGCATATTATATGATATGCATGTACAGTAACAAGTAACTGAAATTAAAGTTACAACAATTGATATTTAATATTTTGAAGATATTGGTAAAGGTGGCATTAGTTACTGTCGAATTGTTTTGCCGAATTGTTTTATATTCTTTTGTGTTTATTGATTTTCTATTATTCTTAATCTGATTTGGTGTTGTTGATATGTCTATTGATAAATATCTATTACCCTTAGCTAGAATTAGATGGCAACTAATGGTGTCTCCCAAGGTAAATCTAAAGCTATTTGGGATCCAAAATCACATAAAATTTGGGTTAATTTGGTTGTGGAGTAAGTGAGAGCTGGTAATAGAAATGGAACACATTTAAGTAAGCAAGGTTAGAAAAATCTTATAGAAAATTTCACAGCGGCAGCCAATAAAAATTATGATCGAAAGTAACATAAGAACCATTGGGATATTGTAAAGAAAGAGTGGCAGATATATATAAACGGTACTTTAATTTGAAAAAGTTTAACTAGATTGATCAAATAATTATTTTGTTTATCATTGATTTTTAAATTTGATAAGTAATTGTTAGACTCAAATATTTAAGGATATTAATGACTTTATAACGATTAAAATGTCTTTTTTAGATGGTCATCCAAACACTTCAAAAAGAGTTTCTCATTAAAAAAAAATTCTTTTACTATGGTCATCCAAACAGCAAAAATAAGCTAGAGCTTTTACTTATCTTTTACTTTTAAGTAGAAGCAAAAGCAAAAGCAAAAGCAAACCCAAACATACCGATACACTATTGAAATGGTTCATGTATGGAAAGGACAATTAGGATATTCTTCAACACTTGGGGAGTGGCAGAAACCTTAGGGCCCATTTGAGATTTGCTTTTGCGAGGCTTAAAAATAATTTTAAGAATCTAAAATTAATAAAAAAAAATCAAAATCAGCCCCTCTTACAACATATTTTGAAAAGCAGAGAAGGAGTAGCTTTTAGATTCTGATTTTGAGAATCAATTTTATCCTTTAAT
Source organism: Clausena lansium (assembly GCA_030449835.1). Taxonomy (NCBI): domain Eukaryota; kingdom Viridiplantae; phylum Streptophyta; class Magnoliopsida; order Sapindales; family Rutaceae; genus Clausena; species Clausena lansium. The sequence goes on along the minus strand of JASUUF010000086.1, from coordinate 1,970,580 downwards.
ATAATTTCATATATATCCTTACAATTATTACCTAAATCCAAAACTATCCTTATTCAAATTGGAAACAAAATCAATATTTCAATAAATTTTTATTATAAAAAAATAAAAGAAATAAAATCAATATAGTATAAATTTTATTTTTAATTAAATTATTATAACACACAATTAAAAATATTTTATGTATATATCTTTATATGTGTAAGTAAATTTCATCTTAAATTATGTCTATTTTAGTCATTAACTTTTTTACAGCAGTTTAACAGTAAGATTTACCAAACACCCATGATTACTTTCAAAACTCACAGTACTTCTGAAAAAAAAATTTACCAAATACGTAACTGATTCTCTTCACAGCTGATTATTTCTACAGCACAGCTAACAGTAATTATTTAAAAGTTACAGCATTACCAAACTAGCTCTTAGTATCTATAATTTTATATCTTAATTAATAAACCCAATGGTGTAAACTGTAAAGAAAATTGTTGACTGTGGTCTTTCTCCATTGGGTTTATTTATTTTTTATTTTATAGTGTTTATTGCCTAACTTTTAGATCTAAGACAAACAATTCTCTTTTCAGCAGAGAAAAGATCAAAAATGGACACACGGAGATGGGTAGAATTTTTTTAATCCTTTGTGACATGGGGCATGGCATAATTATTGGAATATTCATTTTACAATTTACAATACAAATTATATAAAAGATATAAAATATTTTCTGATTCTGAGTGATCAAGTATGGAGCACAACATTATTAATTAAAATAAAATTAATTTAAAACTAACTAAAATATATAAATATATAGAGCATTGTGTATTGATGATGATTGAATAAAAACATAAGTGGGTTCTGGTTCTATCACCTTGTGCCCTCACGGCTCATCCACTTTCTCTCTTACTTGACAAACTTGTTGTTTGCATAGGAAACATTTTATTTTCATTGCACGCATCCCATTTTCTTCTCTCCAAGCATGCTGTCCCCAGCCCCATTTCCTCTTTCATTTTATTTTATTTTATTTCATAATGCAGTTGCCCTCTTCTCCACCAATCACTGATAACCCACAATTTTTAAGCCATTTTTTAACTAACTGCTTTGCTAATTTCTTAGGGGTTTCTCTTATTGAATCTATTAACTCATTGTTGTGATTTCATATTTACTTCAATCGCCAGGATTGCAGGAACTGAACCCGTGCTCTTAAGCTAATAATATTTTTAAGATAAACACACACATATATAATGAGTTTTCAATCAGAATCTTAAATATAATAAAATTAGGGATAAATTAAAAAAAAACATAGATTTTAATATAGTACATGATAAAATATACTGTATTAGAGTCTGCTTTTTATCTTTTACTTTATCTCTGACTTTAATATGATCAGAAATTCTTGATTAGAATATATATATATACACACACACACATATATCCTCAATCCCCAAATTGGCGCTTTTCTAGCTGTTTTTACTTTGGTTAGTAGAAATACTTTGTTTTGCCTGTCTACTAATTCTTGCCCACTACCTACGTTTGGAGATTATAAACTCATGATTACTATTGCCTAATAGGGGATTGAGCTTATGCTAATAAAATAATTTTTCAGGTTCTGCATGCTTGCATGCGCATCTTAACCCATATGTTTGTATGTGTTTGTTTTTTAGTGTCAATTTGCGTGTACATTTGAGTGCTTTCAAGTGTATGCCATTGTGTTCGCATTCACATTTTTGTCTAACCTTATTTTCAAATATTAATTACCCTTTAACAAAGTTAAAACAAATCAGAGATTGAGGAAAGGCTTTTTTATTCATAATTCGGTTGTATAATTATTTTTAATTCTGAAAAAAATTATATTTATTAAGTGATTATAATTATTTTTACGGAAGTTAAAACTCACTTGCATGCAACGATGCAAATTGATTAATCCCAGTGCAAAACAGAAGGAGAATGATACTTATATCTCTCTTGGAATCCCTTTTATATATTTTTACTATCCTATTTATCTCTCGTGTCAAACTCACTGTTATCTTCACATGCGAATTGATTATTTGAGAACTCTATAAAATAAATTTGGGTGGGGCTATTTGAATTCATTAAAATCTTCCTTACATCCTTTTTTGAATTAAGATGTTTATTATGAAAAAATAATTTAATCAATTATTTATTTGTCCTTGTTCTCTCTCCTTTTATCTCCCTTCCTCATAAAAAAATTTATTGAGATATATGAAGTAAATATTGTATTTAACATACGAAATTACTCAAAATTAACAAATTAACCCTATTGTAATCTAAAACAAAACGAAAGGAACAATGCCCATTATGTAAAAATAAAAAATAAAAGTTCTTGTATTACCTTGAATCTATTAGAAATTTTTTTGTCAAATCTCAAAAGCACAAATAGGTAAGAACCGATAATGTTAGAGTGAAAAGTAAAAGAAAGGTATAGTTAATTTAGTAAAAATAAATTAAAAAAATTAAAAGAAAGAGAAACTAGTTTAGGCTTTGATTATTGATTCAATAGAAAGAGAAAGTAGTTAATAAGGGTAAATTTTGTGATTTTTGAGAATTAATGAATTAAAATAATAAGTTATAATTTGATAATTATTATTATTTTAATTAAAAAAGTGAATGTAGAAAAAAAAATTAGGGGATTCTAATAGTCCCACCAATTAAATTTACTTAACTTATTTCTTAAAAAATCACATTTACCCTTCAAGAGTATGTTTTTATGTGACTATTTTAACGCCAAAAATAACTAGAATATTAAAATTTTATCAGGAACTAATTAAGTGATAAAAATAGTACCTAAGAATCACTAAAAGTGTCATTCACCCTAAGCAAAAACAATGAAGACAGATCACCACCTGTTGCAATAATGATATATTTACGTGAGTTAAATCATTGATATTGTAGAATTCTAAGCCAATATATAAATTATCCATTAATTAATATATAGTGCATGCCCAGTTTGATGACAGCTAATTAAGCAGATCAACTCATTCATATTTCATCAGAATTACCATATCAGATGAGCTAAATGTCAAAGAAAAGCACGAATACTTTTTAACTCTAAGAAACTTGACTTGACAAATTTTATTTATTTTTGCATTGATTTACATTTGTATATGTGATCAGATCACCACTTTGTATATGAATATATATGTAAAATTGTAAATCATATGAATATAAAGGAAAGAAGACGGAATTAATTATTTAGCAAAGTTAATTAAAGAAATGTGAGATTGTCAGTTTCTTCCTACAGAAATAAATATACATAACTTATTCTCCTATTATTTTTATAATATCTAATAAGCCCCTTCACACCCAAAAAAAAAAAAAAGAATAAACAGGTCATTTGCTTTTTATTTGATCTTGGGATATAAAATATATACTTATTATATGAAAAAATAATTAAAATTAAAAATTATATATTATAATAATAATATTATTATTAATTAGAAATATATATTATTAATAATTTTTTATTTACATCAAAACTTATATTTCTTATTCTTAGTATTTTAATTTCAATTTATGTGATTTATTTAATTTCTAATAATATAAATAAAAATATATTTAAAAATAAAGATAATACTGTAAAATAATGATGCTAAGAGAATTATTGAACATTATGAAAATAATAAAAAATAAGTAGTATATATTAATTTTAATAAGAGAAAATTAATAATCTCTCCGAATAAAAATATATAATTATAAAAATTGTAAGTATTTTGGTGAGCAAGAGGCAACTGAAGGTGAATCTGTCAAAACTGTTCACTCCTCGCCAGCAACCTATTCTTTTATTACTTTCATTTCCCAATGCATCTGTTGCTGTGAACTCCCATAACTTTCAGTAATATAAATGTGTGCACGTGTGTGTGTGCGGGCGCGCGCGCGTGTGTATGTTGGAGGAGCATTACTGTGGGGCCTAGTGTTCTCCAACAAAAACACACGCGCCATCGTGTACCATAATGTGAGTAACAATCCATCGTGTGAGTAACAATCCATCATCTATCATTCAATGGATTAATGATAGACGATTGTGTGTGTGTGTGTGTGTGAGCTTCATCTAGGGTGTGTTGTTGTGCATGTTATGGTATGTTGGAGGAGCATTACTGTGAGGCCTAGTGTTCTCCAACAAAAACACACGCGCCATCGTGTACCATAATGTGAGTAACAATCCATCGTCTATCATTCAATGGATTAATGCCATATCAATTGGGACTGTAATTAGAACTTATATGTTAAGATATATAGCATTACTCATATATATATATATTTTCCAATATATAAGTTCCAATTATAGTCTCAATTGATGTGGCATTAATCCATATATATATATTTGGACTCTAATTGGAACTTATATGTTGGGTTATATATATATATATATGAGTAATGCTAGATATCCCAACATATAAGTTCCAATTAGAGTCTTAATTGATGTAGCATTAATCCATTGAATGGTGATTAAGTAATTTTACTAGTAATGAAATTCATCATCTAATAGATGAGTGACACATATTATTAAGACTCAAATATTGAGATCCCCAACATTATGATATATATACACACACTGCATGTGTTAGAAAATATATGTAATGTAGTTTGAAAAATTATTTTAGATGACAATTACTTGCTTAAAAAAATTATATAGTATTCTCCTTTAATTTATTGAGCACGGAAGAAATGAGTTAAGAGTCTTAGACTCATCATTCTTTTTAGGGTAATTATCTGGTGGCCACCACTTATTAAGTGAAAGTTCTATAAACTATCAAATTTTATGATTGTATCTGTAAACTACATACTTTTCAAAGAAATATCCCCCAACCACTTTTTTGATAAAAATTTTAACTGCCGTTTCTAGTTTTCTGCGTAAAGACTATTTTAACCCTGTAATACAATAATTACGAAAATATTTATAATGGCACTTTTGTATTGTTTGATTTTTTTATTTATAAATAAAAACGATGTTGTTTATATAATTAAATATTTATTTTTAAAAACAGAATATAATTAATTAAATTTTTATTTGTTAACTAAATGGAAATATTATCCTTATGATGGCAACCCCATGTTTGGGGTGCCAAATTACTGTATGCACCCTAGTGCAGCAAATTATGTAATGCGGCAAGTTGCTGCATTAGCTTCTTCTTCTTCTCTTTTTTTTTTTTAATAATAAATAAATATAATTGAATATAATATAATATTTTTATTTTTACATTATAATTATTAATATAAATTAATAAATTAATAATTGATTATTCAATAATATTATATTTTAATTTTTATTATATTAAAAATATAACTAAATAATGTATTATTTAATTATATTATAATAATTAATATCTAAAATTGATTAATATTTAATAAGTTAATATAACTAATAATAAATAATTAAATAATATACAAAATAAAAATATAACATAATATTAAATTATTTAATTATATATAGTAATTAATATATAAAAATTGATTATTTTTTACTTTATAATAATAATAATAATAAATAAATAAATAAATATAACTTTTTAATTTAATATAATATTAATTTTTATTTTTATTTTTACATTATAATTATTAATATAAATTAATAAATTTATAATTTATTATTCAATAATATTATATTATATTTTTTATTTTTACATTATAATTTATTAATAAATTTATAATTTAATATAACTAATAATAAATACTTAAATAGTATATAAAAATATAATATAATATTACACTATTTAATTATATTATAGTAATCAATATATAAAAATTAATTATTATTATTTTTACTTTATAATAATAATAATAATAAATAAATAAATAATAAAACTTTTTAATTTAATATAATATTAGATAATATTAATTTGGCATTTTTTGTTTTTACATTATAATTATTAATATAAATTAAAAATTTATATTAATAACTATTCAGTAATATTATATTATATTTTTTATTTTTATATTATAATTTATTAATAAATTTATAATTTAATATAACTAATAATAAATACTTAAATAGTATATAAAAATATAATATAATATTACAATATTTAATTATATTATAATAATCAATATATAAAAATTAATTATTTTTAAATAATTTAATATAACTAATAAATATTATTTTCTAAATATATAATATAAACTAATCACAAAAAAATTAATATAGTATTATTAAAAATTAATACAGTACAGTGTAGCACCAAACATAGTATTACTTAAAATTAATACAATACAGTGTAGCACCAAACACTGTACAGTATTATTATAATACAGTGCTAATACAATACAGCATAATACAATACACAAGCATTAAAATAATATAATACATCATAATAAAATACAGTGTGCCAAACGCACCCTTAGTGTGCTAAAAACCCTTGATGTATTACATTCATATCATCATACGGGCAAAGAAAATGACTAGCATGGGATATGAAAAGGTATATGAAAGTTGAAGTTATTTATAACACGTACATGAAGTTAAAAGTTTTATCCATTTTTTTTCAAGTGAAGGACTAGTATGGGATTGCTGCTGGGGGGTCAAATGTAATTTTAAAAAATTAAATATTAATTTTTGGTGTTTGGTATTTTTTTTAAATTATTATTATTTTTAAATCACTTCATTTTACAACAGATTTTAAGAAGTAGACATAGAGCACCTATTCGAAATTTAAGAAATAAAATAAATAAATTTAAAAAGATAATAATTATTATTATTATAATTTTTTTATATACTTTAATTAAGCAATGTTTGCAGAGCTAACAACAATTATTTTATCAATAAAAAAATAACAATTATTTTAAAATTTGCATTACGATATTGGTCATAAAAACCTTGTAAATAAACTTTTGCTAGTTTTAACTGTTATAAATTAAAAATAATATAAAAATAAAATTTTATTCTTTTCAAATTTAGTAATTTTTTTAAATAATGTTTTTATGAGAAACTATTTTTAGTTGAGGCAAATAATATTTGAAACTTGAATCAGATGCACTCATGTTCATGGCAAAGCCTGGGGCCTAGCTCGTCATCACGCATCACTGATCCTGCCCACACGTGCTTTCTTATCGTGCACTAACATCATATCTCCACCCCCTAAGGTGACACGTTTCCCCATTCGAGTGGATGTTTCAGCACTTCCACTAATCAAATTGAAGTTGAAAATCACATTACACATGGCAATGCTCACAGCCCACACAACTTTTCCTTGGGGGCCAACAATGAAATTAATGACAAATGTCAGCACTGTATCTACAGAATAATTCTCCATCAAATTTTCAGAAACCTTTCTCTTCAATTTGGTCTCGTAAAATTGCAACACAATAAAGCCATTAAGGCTGGTCTTGGTTTTGGTCTTGGTCTTGTTCTTGTTCTTGTTTTGCTTTTGTCCGTCCGAAACTAAAGCAGAAAATTTCTCTTGAATTTAAAATAATTTCGGACGTTTAGTCGGTTAACTGCCCCTTTTTTGACTTTTTTGCTCGATTCAATTCCCATCAAGTTTAGCCATCAAAACTACTAGATTTGATTTAAAGTTGTCGATTTAAAATTCGTTTACGAAAAATCATTTCCCAACATAGTAATTACATTAAGTAGAGATGGTAAAATTTTCTTATTGTGTTGAATCTCATCCTAAATAGAACGAGACATAACAAGATATTTAATAGGATAGAAGGAGAACGATTTTTTAGCCGTAAAAAAAATATTAGAAAGAGACTGAGATGTTTTCATGTCTCGTTTGAGTATTCTGGACGAGATTGGGAATAACAAATTAATCCTGAACCGTCTCAACCCATTGCCAACTCTAAATTACGAGGATTTATGTGTGATTTTTCTTTATCATTTATTCTTTGTCAAGGAATCAGCAATTTTGCAGAAACAAACAGCACTAAAATGAGCAACAAAACAAATGTCAGGGAATTGTACTCGTATGCGCATATAATATTAATTGGTTTTTGTAATGAAAATTATTTTCTACTATCAACTTGTTGTATTCTAGAGTTATTTAAATTTTCAGTTATATACCATAAACTGTTTGATCTACCGGTGGTGGAAGTAACGATTTGGAAATTATGAGTAATTATTATTGCGGGAATTTACACATTTCAATAATTTTATTCGTGTTATTTCAGTTTGAAATTTTACCTATATAGCTAAGCTATCACATTGACACAATTAAATTTAGCTAGGCAAGTAAACATCATTGACACAATTATATAGATTTAGCTAGGCAAGTAAACATTGTGGTTTATTGCCTCGTCTGCATTGTCCCCCATTTAAAATTGGATGGGATACCTTTTCATTTCAAATACGTAACATATGATGTTATTTTCACATATGTAGTATATTATTATAAGGTAAGTGCTCGTTTAATTCTTATATCTTGATTTAAGTACCCATTTTGTTTCTATATTTTAAAAAATACTTCAATACATTAATGTTGTTAATTATATTATACTCTTGTCCTTATTTTTTCTTTGTTTTTACAATAATACAATTGTAACAATATGCTTACCTTCGTGGGGATATTAATGAAAAAAATATTAATTTATCAAATTAGCCTTAAATATAATATAAGAATTATGGAAATTTTTATGTTATTATTTTACTTTTAAGATTAGTTTGGTAAATTAATTTTTTATAAAATAACTTTTAGTAAAATTGTTGCAATGATATAAAACATTACTTTAAGTTGGTTGATATTAATTTATTTTATAAATAAATTATTAGCAAGATTGTTGCATGGGTACAAAAAATACTAGTTCTTCATATTAATATTAATCAGTTAATTTGTTAATATATAATTATTCGTTAATTTTCTAATTAAATTTTTATAGATAAATTAATTAATGTCAAGAATATTTTTGCAAGGGTATTATAATAAAAGCAAAGAAAAAACAAGGATAAGAATATAATACATTTAACTATAAGGGTATTTTGAGGCATTTTTTAAAATTTATGGACAATGCAAACACTTTAGTCAAAATATATGGATTAAATGAGCATTTAGTCATTAACTTTTATTATAAAAGAAATACGGACATCTTCTCTCACGATCTGATTTCTTCCCTAATAAATTTTATTAACTTAATTGGTGATTAATAAATTAAAAAATACAAGTAATGAAATCTTAATTATACACTAACATTAAAAGATAGGTGGTACAAAATTTTTAAAAGATCAAGATCCTTTTTTTTTTTTAAATAAACCTAGTAATAAACCGTTTCTTACACGCTAATTAACAAAACCTCTCTTTCCACGAACCTCGATCCAAGTATTTTCAATCATACAAATTTAATTACTTTTTTTTCTTTTTGTTTAATATGCACCGTCTGGAGAAAAGATAAGGATCTTTGAAAGTTATTTGGCAAAGAGTGGTTGGCATTTTGCACAAGCAAATAATGCCTTTAGCTTTAACTTTGCTGTGTCACCGAATATGATTGAAACCATTATCGTCGTTTGAAATAATTCCATGTCCATTTTGATACGTCAACTCTTACGGTATGCTTACTTGCTGGCTGGAGTAGGAGTGAGTAGTGTGGATTCCTCTTACTTTAATATTTACTTATATTATTAAGGGGGAGTGGGATCCACTCCCACCTATTTTTGGAGTGGGGAGTGGGATGTGAGTCCCACCTATTTTTGGAGTAGGGAGTAGGATTCCTACTCTCATGGGGGGAGGTGGGAGTGGGCCCCTCTTCTTTTTTGACCTTTTTTTAAATTTAAATTTAATATAATTAAATTTAATAAAATAAATAATATTTATATAAATAATTATATTATTTTATTTTATAAAATTACATTTATTAACAATAATAATATTAAATTTATTTAAATATAATATTATTATACTTAGTTAAAAATAATAATTTAAATTGATTCTAAGTTAAATAATAATAATAATAGGATATTCATAGAAATATATTATTTTAAGATAATAAATAGTTTATTTTAAGAAAATATTAATTTTGTACTATATTATTAATAATAATATTTCATTTGTGTTGCTCTTATCAATAATTTTTAATTTACATAAATAAAATTAAAATTAATAAAAAATTATGATTTACATAATTAAGAATATTAATAATTATTAATTTACAAATATATTAAAATAATATTTTATTTTTCAAATATATTTTTTATTAATTTTATAATTAAAACTACAATTCTTTAAATAAGGGTAAAACTGTAATTTGAAACCATTTACTCCCAATCCAAGACCAAGTAAATATATTATTGGATTCTAATTCTAATTACATACTCTTATTCTAGTGTAAGTAAACAACCTACTCCCACTCCCACTCCCACTCCACACTCCTAATCCCAGGATTCCTACTCCAATCCAAAAAGTAAACACTACCTGATTTTCCATGCCGAGTCATCAAAAGTCTCCTACTATCATAAATTTATGGAGGCTCGTCTTAATTTAATCAATTTGAAGCACGATAATTTATATGAAGGCTAATCTAGAAATTTATTCCAATATTTAGTAATCAGAAGTCTCATACAATCAGAATTTAGAAGGATATTCCCGCAATCACATGGAAAGACTCAGGCCCTGTTGGTATTGAGGTAAAAGCTATAGCTGTTGTGAAAAAAAACTGTAATTATAAAATAAAAGTTAATAATATGTAGTAAATATAATTTTTAAATAATAATTTTTGATAAAAGTAGTAAAAACATAATAGATTTTTTATCATACAAGTACAAAATAAAATTAATTTAGTTTGCATGCAAGCTACAACAACTAAAGTTTACCAAATAATTTAGTGAAGTAACTTTTAAGCTGCAGCTGCTAAACCTCAATCCCAAACAGGGTCTTAACCATTGACTTAATTTACTAATACATGAGGTAAAGAGGCGTCAACTGTCAATCATTAGGCCTAGATATCACTGTTATTCTAATGTATGTGTTATTTGTTTTCTTTTTCATATACTCTTTTCTTGAATCATATTTTCATTTCCAATGTACATGATGATATACCCAAAAAAATATGCCGCCATGTGGATATCAAAGAAATAGGAAATGTGGCAGCATGCCCAATATTTAAATATAAAAATATCTCAAAGACCAAGTTGATCATTTCTAAAGTACTTGAGATGATTTTTATTTGGGAAAATACCTGAGATGATCTTTATTGATCTTTACCCATTGTTTTTTTAATTTTTTTCCTAAACCAATAAGGTTATAGCAAATCTTATTAAGAAATCTTAGCACTAATGAAAATTGGACATATGTACAAGAGATGAGTTATGGAAAAAGGATGAGGAATATGCCATGGAAATATTCCTAGCTCGTTCTACAAACAAGAAAACAAATTAGTCTGCTAGTCTTTCTATCTCTCTCTTAGTTCCCTCACACTCACATTCATTGATCGTCTCTTATTCTCATCCCATCTCCATATTACACTTAAGCTCAAACACATTATTGTTTTGTCTTAAATCTAGTATAAACCTTAAGGAGCCCTATTGTTTGACTTGAGTGTTCGAGTGGGCTCAGCGTCTAGAGCTAGTGTACCTCTTTGACCATTTCCTTCTTCTCATTCTTAGGCACTAGGGTCAACAGTATATTGAGAGATAACACAAAGGTAATTGAAGAGATGATCGAAGAGAGAGGGAAGAACAACTAAGGCAGAAGGATTTCACTGAGCTCACCATTATCACATAACACCATTACTTTGTGACTTCAAAAGAGCTTCATAAGGAGATTCTCACCTCTTCCTTTCTATTTCTACCATCAAGGACTTATCATCAAGATGGCAGATACTAAGGTCAACTAAAGAGAAGGGAACTAGCCAAGCTTATTACTACTATATGTTATTTCAATGTTATATTTGTATCATTGGATGTATTTTGTAACTATAAAGCAAGCCAAGAGTTCGCACCCACCTTTTCCATCTTCGGTATTTTACTCGAGGTCATCACCACTAAGGTGCCAATTGGTAACCAAGGCACTCAAGTTTTCTTGAGCGCCTTGGTTCGAGTCCCAGCTATGGCTGGGGTTCAAAATTTCCTCAATTAAACATGATTGAGTAAAATTAACTTGTATATAGTCTTTTTCCCTTGCAAAATGCGAGTGGAGCCAACACATCCCTCCAATATTTATAAGGGTTATTTGCCTGGACAAGTGTTTCATAGAATTTAATGTAATATTATAATCTCGGTTGTAAATTTCTAATGTATGATCAGTAACCTGATGTATAATTAATTCTAAAAAAAAAAGTCCACACCACTAAGGTGATCTGGCCCTCCTACTGGTGCACGAAATTTCTTGCATCGAAACTTGGAATGAATCATAAATTATATATATTATTGAGTTTTTAATTAGTGATCCTTGACTATATTGAAATTAGGGATAAGCTAAAAGACAAACAAATACTTGCATTGGAGTCTGTGTTTTTTTCATCTATTAGCTTATCACTGATTTTAATATGATCATGGATCCCTAATTAAAGCATTTCTAATGTGTGTGTGTCTGTATAATCTTTCTCTAGTGAGAGAATCTTTATTTTGTTAAAGTGAGGATACACACTAAAATATAAAAAAACACATATTTTAATATATTGGAGACTGTATTTTTTTATTGTCTATTAGTGTATTAAAATCTTTATTTTTTGTCTGTTAGTGAAATTAAAATGAGGATATTCTCACTAGAGAATTATATATATATAGATTTTTCAGTTTGGATTTAAAGTCCAAGATTAAAGTCTAGGATGAATTTACAGAATCATAAATCAATTTTTATAATGTTGTAAACTGATTTATGATTTCGTAAATTCATTCCATATTTTAATTCCGGACCTAATAATGACTCTCTCTCTCTCTCTCTACACACACAAATATACATACATACATATATATATATATATTCGTAATTAAATCAGAGCTTCCGTAAACCTCGTGAAAGAACTAGTTTAAAAGTTTAGTTCTTTTTTTTTTTCCCCGAAATTCTGTCGCGTTAAGTGTGGCATTCTAAAAAAATAAATGAATAAATTCAGCATGCAGTGACTTTGATAACGGGTGAGAGGTTTCTTCATGCATGCATGTATTGTATGGTGCAAAAGCCTAATTTTAAGCCGTTTGACCATTGACTAATTAATTAAAGTGATCTTGTTTCTGTGTGTGTCTCTCATTTTCGTCATTCAAGGAGAGTCTTTGTGAATTTGTAAAAGAAGCTTAAATCACACATGGACTTTAATACGTTTGATAAATGAGAAGATCTTTTCATGCTGATTTTGATGCTTAATTAGGAAACCCGTGGATTATTGGAGAGGTTTCACACTAGAGTACTGACAAACCGACAATAATCTCTCAATTTTTCTTAAAAACAAAATACACATAGTTGATTGATGGTTATTAAAGGAAGAGGGAGTTTTTAAATCTCAACCATACCTATTATTTATGGGTACATGCAAAAAGATTATTCGAAAGCTCAAAGAAATTCAAACAATGAAAGGATCATAATTATAACAAATATGTGTATATTATGTTGAATTTTTCATTTATATTTTTTCAAAACATTAGATATTATACCAGAGTAGTTAGAGAGTGTTTGGAAATTTGAAACAAATTAAAAGAAATAATAAATAAATAAACTTCCACACTCACAGGAATACTCAAACTTTGGACTTCAAGGTTGAGTTAAGAAGGAAGTGTGCTCCTAAGTTATGTAAAGAGTTTTTTGTTAAAAAAATAAAATATCTAAACACTTCCTAATATTAGAACAGTATTTTTAATTTATTCAAGCAACACTTACAAAATAAGTACGAACACAGTTTAATATTTAAACAAAATTACTTTAAAACCTACTCTTAAGACTTAAATTTTAATATATTATATCCATGTTGTGGCTCATATCTCAAGAATAAATAAGGGAATTAGTTCGAGTCCTTATAACTTCAGTCTTCGGGACTCAGTTTCTCCCTAGACAATTTTCTATATAAAATTTGGAAAAAAAATTTCCCTTTTAGCGTAGGACTGATAATATGGATAACGTTATAACAAAAAATAATATTGATCAGTCTCGATAGAATTCTGCTGATAAGTTTATATTATAATTTTATTTCAAAACAATATATTTTTTATACACATGACTAGAATAATCAGACTCCAAGAACATGAAAGATAGAAAAAGTTGATTGGATTCCATGACCCACATTTGGGATGGCCGGTGGCAGAACGGTTAGTCAACAGTGCCGGACAGTTGATAGAGTTCGTTAAGTCAAATCTTTCCTTTTCATTTATTTATTACATATTTTTTACACCAAACGCATTTTAATTATTAATTAGTCTGAATAATTAGATGACTATAAATAATTATGCCGAATAAGTATTAAAAGATACCTAAACAGACAATCATTCAAATAATTACGGATGACAGAAATCTCTACGGAAATGAAGATTTTTAGGGATTTTTTTCATTCAGAGTACGAATTTATCCAATTTTTTATTAAAAAAAAAGACAGGGACAATTTTTTATTCAGTTTCTTATTCGAAGAAGGGACAGGGCAGAGGTAGAATCCCCATCCCCTCCCCATTTCTCCATTTTAATTTAATTTTTATTTTATTTTTAAAAATTATTAGTAAATAGATAATGAAATGTAAAATATTAAATATTAAATATTAGTATAAATAACAAATATCAAATTTATCATATTATTAAGCTTTTAGGCCTAATTACTTATTTATACTTAATATTTATGAAATTTTTTTAAATTTTTAAGGTTAAATTAGTAATTACAAAATAATAATAAGACAATAAATAAATAAGATGAAAAATTAGGGCAGCCATACCCATTTCATTTATTTCATTATTGATATAAAATTAATTTCTTTTTTTATTATAGGATTATCAAGATTAACGAAAATAATTATTATGGTAATTTGTATTTTGCAATATGACTTTTTGTAGTGGATTAATATTAATATAAGATATATTGTCATTTGTCAAACTTTATTTTTATTTAAATTTTTATTTTAATATGACTAAATTAAAATAAAAATTTAAATAAAAAATTAAAAACTTATTAGTTATTCGGGGATCGAAAACTCTTGGGAATCCCCTATTATTCTTTGGAGAGAGTACGGAAATTCTCTCAAATAATTTTGACAGAAATATGGAGGAAACGGAGACATATACAAAATATCAAAGATGGGTACGGAGAGTTCAGCCCCCTCCCCTCCCCATTACCATCACTACTAATAATCAATGGGCATGCAGAAGCGAAATAATAGTGTAAAATATGAATTCGCAAGTGCCACTAAATGATAGTACTTGCATTCTTGTTAAGAGCTCTTTCAAAGTTTTTTACTTTTTTTTAATTAAAAAATATTACATCATGATCTATTGATATTATTTCAAAAATTGTCAGCATCTATCTTAATTAGTTTAAGAGGTGATAAACAATTCGTCTACGTTTATTTTAGAGAAATTTATTTAAGTTTTTTTTTTTGTCTGTCTCTCAATTCGAATAATCAATTAAAAAAAGTTGCATCTGTATAAAAAGTGAAAACCATTCGGCTAAGAGCTTTAAACTCATCAAAGTTAATCACTTTTTCACTTCGAAGCTAGAGATATAAAGAGTTAAGAGATGCCGATCATTTCAAAGGTGGAGCAGTAGATTAGATGTGGTTCCCTTAAAGTTAAAGAGAGGTGCTCCCTATTTTTGGGACAAATTTTTAGCCCACCTGCCCTTTGCAACCATTGCATCTTCAATATATCACCCTCAGCTTCTGTTCTCATTTATTAATTATTAGAATGGAATCTTAGTGGTGTGTGGTCTCTCTCTCTCTCTCTCTCTCTCTCTCTCTCTCTCTCTCTCTCTCTCTCTCTCTCTCTCTCTCTATATATATATATATAGTCCTTTTATACGAGGCCGTCCATATTTTTTTTTTTCATATAAACGCGTATATGGTTTAACTGAATTAGTACAGACATAGTTTAATAACGTATTCGTATTAAAAAAAAAAAGAGGACGCCCACATTTAATAATTTATGTGTGTGTGCGCGGTCTTTCTACCATGCAGGCGTCCTTACTTTTTTTATGCTTTTACAATAAAATCCTTACAACATTATTCTTAAGAATATTAATATTCTTAGGGATATTAATTAATTTATCTACAAAAATAAGTGAATTAACAAACTAAACCCTAAAAGTAAAGTAAAAATAAATGTAAATTTTTTTGTTATTATTAGATTGTTAGGATTAATTTGATAAATTATTATTTTTTATAAATAATTAATAGCAGGATTATAATTGCGAGGTATTAAACATTGTTTTAAGTTCGCTAGTATTCATTTATTTTAATAATTAGAAAATTGTTGTAAGTGTATGAAAAGTACTAGTTCATTCATACTGATAATTATTAGTTAATTTACTAATAAATAATTATGGGTTAATTTGTTAATTAATTTTTCTATACATTAATTAATTAATGTCTCCAAATTTTTAGTCAGGTATTATTGTGAAAGACAAGAAAAAAAAATAAGGGCAAGAGCGTCACATATTCAATAACAAGGGTATTTTAAGATACTTTTCAAAATATAAATACTATTTGAGCATTTACCATATATAGGATAGAGTCTTAGCATCATTATTCATGCATATCCACATGTATAAAATTGAACTTCGTCTTTATATTTAAAAAAAAAATCATTTAATTTTAATACTCCCATCTAATTTATTTTAATTTTATATTTTCCTAGGTGTTTGTCATGTTCTCCTAGGAACTATGTCGGCATATTCGTGATTGTCATAATTTATGGAATTGATGTGCATGAAATTGTCATAGTTTATGGAATTGATGTGCATGAAATGAAATAACATTATTGAAAAAGACATTATAGCTGTTAATCATAAGGACAACGTACGTAAAGTTTGTTTGTAATTGTTGTAGTTATTTGTATTTAATATTAAATACATTGAAGGTATGTTTGTAATTGTTGTATTTATTTCTACTTAGTATTAAATACATTGATCTTATTTTAGCACATCGTAAATTCACTTTATCTTACCGTCCATAATTTCATTCTACAATAAGTATATATGACAATCTTCAAAATTGAGAGAATATTATCGGTTTGTGGGATACTAAAAGATAAGGGAAAAATCAATAGGCCTTGGACTTAATGGGAGAGTACTTGCTCTCATAATGTGGGAGAGTACTTAAGTGTTTGAATCATCATAAAAGTAATTATGGGAGTTTAATTTCCTTAATTATGAAATAATTGAGTAAAAGTAGCCTTCTCCCTTATGAAATGTGAGTAGAGTAGGCGTCCCTCGAATATTATAGAGGGCTAAAATCTGGGCATTGCTATATAAGAATTAATGTTAACTTGTCCCACTAATTGTCTGATTGTAAATATCAGTAGTAGTCTCATGCAATATGAATTATAACACGAGAGCAATAATCTCATGTAATTCAAAAAAAAAAAAAGATAAGGGAAAAAGGAGTGAATTTATGAGATACTTACTGTAGAATGAAATTAATGAATTTTTGAGATATTAAAATAAGATCAATATATTTAACACTTAAGTAGAAAGAAATATACTAATTACAAAATACTTTTAAGTATGTTGTTCTTGTGATTAACATCTACCAGTCTTATTCATTAATGTTATTTCACTTCATGCACATCAATTCCATAAATTATGACAGTCACAAATACGCCGACATAGTTCCTAAGAGGACATGGCAAACACCCAGTAAAACAGAAAATAATTAGATGGGAGTATTAAGATTAATTGGGTTTTTTTTTTTTTTTTTAAATATAAAGCTGAAGTTCAATTTTATCCCTGTGGGTATATGCATGAATAATGATTCTAAGACTCTGTAATCATTGTTCTCTTTGTATCATGTATTCGTTTGTTGACTGCATTCAAAAGCTTCTTGTTGTGAGTTAATTTTTGGTTTCTGTGGCTCACAAAACACGGTTTCAAAATAAAATGAAGGACGCCTACTGTTAAATGCATATTCTAATATATAATCATTACCATCTTCCCATTTTTCCGAAACGGCTGCATGAGAGTGGTCCATCCAAGGCCATTAGAAATTTGTGAGGTATTAATTTTCTTATCCTCTTGTTACGCTTTCTTAACTGTTTGCAAAAACAACGTAAGATAATCAATCTGAGATTTCCCAAATTTGTGGCCCAAAAAACCCATTTGAACAATATTGTTTTTTCTTCAATTCATCATACATAATTGCTTTCTTACTTTAATTTGCTTCCAACTTTTGCAGTTGAAGGGTTTAGTTTAGAGTGTTTTTATAATGCTATGTAAAATTTGGTGGGTTGTCATAGACCCCTCTCAAGTCTCAACCACAAAAGTTAGTTTAAGGGTGGGGTGAAATTTTTCCTCACATTAAAAAAGAACCTGTTGGAGTTTTATTAGTATTTTAAAATATTAATGTCCCATTTGAGGGAAATGAGGGCAATAACTTTTATATTTAATTTGAAATTAGTTATGTGTTTAATTTAATTATAAATTAGAGTGAAATAAGTTAAATTTAGAGACGCATGGATGACTAATTCAAATCAAATAAGGAAAGTAGGTGATTAATTCAAATTTAATTAGGAAAAGGATTATAGAGGATTTCTCTATATAAATGAGACATACAAAGTCTTTGAAAAAAAAAAAAGCTACAATCTTTATTACCTCTCCTTCTCTCATATTTTCTTAATCATTGAACGTTTTGCTATTCTAAACTATTGTTTGGAGTGCAACCTCACAACAGTAGCGTCATTGAATCCTGAAAATAGGCTTGGCAAAATATGGGCTTGGGCCGAGCTTTTTCAAGCTCAGGTCCAAGCCTATTAGAGAGAATGTGTAAGGGCCTGAGCCGAGCCGAGTCCATTGCAGGCCTAGGCATAGCTTGGGCTTTATTTTTTTTTTTTTAATTTTTTAATTGTTGTAAACTTGAAATAAATTAATAATCAACAATTAATAAAAAAAAATGAATATTCCAAACTAAAATAAAAATAAAGAAAATGAAGCAAATAAAAGCTTAGGGATTTAATCTTTTAATACTGAATTCTTTAATTCAAGTACTCTCTTAATTAATTAATACTTAAGAAAGAGTTTAGTATTATAATTTTAGGCTTTTTGAATCATTATTGATTTATGAATTAAGGATTTAAGTTTTATTTTTTATTTTTTCATTATTCTTTTAAATTTTAATTTATTATTCTAATTTATAAATTGATTTTTGAAAAATTAGCGGGCTTAGGCCTGGTCCAGGCTTTTTTCCCTTAAGCCCTTGTCCAGACCCTCACGTGGAGGGCCAGGCCGAAGCCCACGGGCTTGGGCCACCCAAGCTTTTTAGCCTACCCTACCTGGAGATCAATCCTCATTATTTGTATCCTTATTGCATTAGGAAATCTTCCTAAAGAAGCAGAAATTGGTCTTAAAGACAATGCATCGCACACGCCTTGATGAATCTATTGTTGTTATCGAAGTAAACAGTGCCATGAATAGTATCAATAGAACAGTATCATAAATAGTATTGAATGAACAGTATTTGTGAATAGTATCATGAACAATCTTGATGAATCTATTGTTGTTACCGAAGTAAACAGTGCCATGAATAGTATCAATAGAGCAGTATCAAATGAACAGTATTTGTGAATAGTATCATGAACAATACCAAATAGCAACTACTTGTGTTTTAGACTTTCAAAGTAGTAATATTGACTCATAGTTTGAACAGTATTCACTGACACTTTCCACATGTCGATGTGCGATAATCTTAACAATCTCTCTTTCACATTGTACTTTGATAGAAGAGTAGAAACAACTTATTTCTCCCTATTAGACTATTGATGAAGTTGGACGTTCTTATCCAAAATATTGGGTGATCTTAAAGTCTTTTAATACTTAAGGGAAGAGACTTTGCTTTTATAACTTATCCAACTACTAGTACTCATTCCACAATCGATGCGGGATAATCCAATAGAATTCTGCTGGTAAAAATTTGCGAAACTATGAGATCCCTTCATAATTTAATGGTTTTGGGACTCAACCCTTTTAAAATTTGAATAAGAAATTGATGAATATTATTCAATTGGCAGAGCAATTGGTTATGGTCCCCCACACTCTCTTGTAAAAATCTTGAAGCGGTACTGACTTGTGTGGGACATCATTTGGCTCCTCCAGCACTCATTTTCCCAAAATTGAAGGACTAGAAAAATGCATTATTATGCATACTCATAGAGAGTCCTTTTTAATATATTTATTTTCTTCTTTAAATTTTAATTTCTCAACTCTCAAGTATAAATATTCGGATCTCCGTAAAATACATTTAGTGTAACTTAAAGTTTACTAAAGATAAGCCAAACAAAATCCTGACCTCACATAAGCCCACATGTTAATTATTCATTTATGTATGCCTTTAGTAGGATGTAAATTACACTAAATGTAACTTAAAGCAACCTATATATTAACCATTTCTGCGTATAGTAATTTTTCTTTCCTATAGCATTATTACTCAGGCTATTAGTCAAAGTGGGGCTAACTCTGGCGCCTAATTTGACCACTACTGAGCGTAGTGACAAGAACAATGGGTCCATGCCTGGGGCTAAAATGATATAATGTGATTAAGTTGCAGAAAGCCTGTGAATTCAGAGAAATTAATAAGTTGCTGCCTGACTAGGTTTTGGGGTCCATTATGGTTTGCCATTTCATTGATCTTGTCCTCATTTTGTTTGTTATTTTATGCTCACTATCACTTTGTCCACCACTTTTTTACCCACTAATTTTTTATACATAAAATTATATACAACTACTTAACTTGGTAATTTAATTTCTTGGCTTGTGTGTAACATTTCTTCTCATGCAAGAATTCTCCATAATTTAGGTTTTAATTATCTTTTTGCTTAACAGTATGGGCAGTGCAGATGGAACCCATGTGGAAGAAATTCAAGCATGCATAAAAATGAATCATAATCATCATGAAACTTCAAGAACTGTAAATTGCTAATAAAAATAAGAGGTAAAAGACAAATGTATTATCTGCTAAGTAATATAGTATAAAACGTACCCTTAAGCACAAGAGGAAAGGCACTGCAATATCATTTTTAATCTAATAAAATAGGAATCAATAATCATCATCATCTCTTAAGTTAATGATGATCTCACTTCTCTTAGGCTTCAAGTCAAAGAATAAGACTTCTAAAAGTATCAAGAATAATCATTTCATTAACGTTCATCTTGAAGTATGATACGTACTTTTTGTGAGATTCTTAGTAGCATTACTAATTACTTATAATATCTTTTGTTAGTAACCGAGGTTAATTATATCTTTTGTTTCAAGATAAAACTTGTAATCGAGCTCCCTCAGATTCTCTTAGAATGGCTGGAACTTGATTAAAGATATATTAATTAACTAATTATATACCAGCTGGGGAATGTAACATGCACACATACTCATGTGATAACGCGAAGTAATTTACTTCTATTTCATGGTATTTTGGAATTTCTCCTCCTATTCCATGACAGAAGAATACAGTAATTGAAGTCTCAGGGACAGAACCAGAAATTTTATTTTTTAGGGATAACTTTGAACAACAATAGATTAAAAATTTTTAGTAAAATTATTACCCCCTAGGATTGTGAGTTTTGGCTATGCTTCAATATACAGGTTGATGACGGTGTGGCTTTATGCTTTAGTATAGGGTTTTCTTACATTTGTCACTTATATTTTGTTTTTAATTTTGATACAACTTTTATAATGCTTTTAGCTTTAATTATTTTTAATATTTATTAAAATGATTGTTGGTCCGCGGATTAAATTGGGTTGGGTTAGAAAATTCCAACCCATTAATATTGCAGGTTAAACTTCATATAACTCGTTAGGTTAAGGTTTTCTTTTTCAACCTAACCCAACCCGCCCAAATTGTAAAGGATTGTATGGTTTACTACTTATGCAGATTGCACTAGGCACATTATAATTTTAACTAGTAATAATATGAGAGGATTTCAACAGTTAAATTTCAATTTGAATCCCAAATATTATGAGTCATTCATATATTAGATGATGAACTTTATAATTGGTAAAATTAATATTCTATCATCTAATAGCAGAATGATATATCAATTGTGATTTAATTTAGACTCAAATATTGAGATCTTTAGCATTATTTTTTAACTAGAGAGAGGATAGAATATCCCACTAAGCCGATGCCCATGCAGTGCTGTCTTGTTCGGGCTGCGCTTATTCTATATGTTTTGACATCGACAGAATCCCATGGAAGGTAAAGTTGGAGGGTGTTTGAAACAAACGCACCCGCACATGCTCAGAATATGGACATTGTCTGTTAAGAGTAGAGCTTTTAACACCCATAGAAAATCCTTATAACAGCCCTTTTAAACTTTTATTTCCTAAAATACCCCTATTTTAGTTTATAAAATGTAAACCCTAGAAAAAGTATTTCTTTTAAGTTTTTATTTTTTAACAAAATACAAATCTTAAAATCTTAAATTATTTTACTCTTATCATATAACTTATATTTCCATAACTCCAAACTATTTTATTTTTTCTTAAAAAATATTTTTCGATTAAAATATAAAATATAAATATAAATTATGAAATATGGTGCGTGTAAAAATTTGTTAAAAGAATAATTTATTTAATTTTTTAATTGATTTTCATTCAAAATAAAAAATAAATTAATTTATCTTTAGTTATTTAGGAAATTTCAATTAAAAAAAGAGTTTTATACGAAATTTTGAGGATTGTCAAAAGGCCATCCGTTTAGGTTGGTGGTAACTTGGAAATTGGGTGACGTGTATCTAGAGATAGGTGAACACAACTAGCCCAAAATGATGCAGTCCATTTCATTTGAGTGTTAGGTGGAACTTACAGTTTATACTTGTCATCTTCTTGCAGTAGCTGTGGAATTTGGGAATTGAGGAAATTATTCTTACAATTACTAATATACACATGACATTTCTCAAAGTTATCACCAAACTAGCTACTTTAAGTAAAATGAAAAAATAGGTATATACTAACCACACTAAAGCCCCAAAAATATGTAATAATCTAATTTGCCTAACTGGGCATGTAAAACAATGCCTACACTTGGTCCCTAAACTTAAAGAATTGAATCATATACAATAAGCATAAGCATACTGTATTGTAGTGATGATGTTAAGCACCCTGCAAACAGTGTCTTCATCTGTCTACAACTGTAAAATCTGGTTCATTTGGCTTTTGCAACGATGAAAGTACGTCGAATTCAGTGCCACACTGCTTGCCTCCTCCTCTTCTAGTGCTTGCAGCAAGTTTTGCTGCATATGATGCAAACTGGCCTGAGCCCATCGATGGAAAGGATGCATCTTTTTGTTCGGTTGCTTGTTCAGACATGGAGATCATACCCTCTCTTTTCTTCAGCTCAGATGCTTCCTTCCTTCTTTTATAACGAAACCAAGCTGCTTGTATAAAGCATGCAGCCCATGTTCTCCACTGAGGTGAGTGACTTCTGAAAGCATGCCTGAGTTGTTTGCAATGCAGCTTTCGGTATTGTGATGCAACAAACTTCAAGTCCTCAGCTGTGAAAGCAAATGCTTCAACTTCAGTGATGGCCTTAACTGCGCGTGTGGACGAGGGGAGGATGACACTTGGGCGAGGATCAAGAGCCCAGGTCAGCAGCTCTTCACCGCAGAAGTCACCTGGACCAATGCGGCATGAATTGAAGAATCCTGTGCGGCCACCACCAGTTGTGTAAGAATCTAAGTGGCCTCGGACAATAAAAAGCATCTCATTGACAGGATCTTCCTCCCGAACTAGGCAGGTGCCTGGTGTACACAGACGAGGCTTCAGTCTTTCACATATTGCAACTAGCATCCTATCATCCATCAAATCAAAAAGTGGTACCTGTTTCCACATTTATGACAATAAGGTGCTGATTAGATGATGATGAATTAATTAGTTTCTGGAGTTTGTATTTCTTAATTGGTAATATAGCAATAATCATTCTTACTTGTCGAACTAGATCAAGGCAGAGATGGCGTTTGATGTCTCTTCGAAGATCCGTTGGGAGGCCATCTAATATTGATTCCTCATCAACTCCTCGAGTTGCAACCCATCTATACTGATCATACTTTCTCACACTCTGCTTTAATTCATGCGGGAGCTGCCTGTGATGCATCCATTTTTCTGTATCTGTCCTCCTAATCCTCCACTCTTCAAGTCTTATAGTCGTAGATTGCAGATATGTCTGTTGATTGCAGAAAAGGTGCAAAAGATAGAGATTTTATAAATCAGAAACTGCCTAGATATTATTATATATAGACTTCGTTCTTTCAAGGAGTGTTATTTAATGGGTAAACTTACTTGCATATTCCCAATGAGCAGTCCAAAAAGCGTTAGTCCAAGAATGGCAATGGTAATGGCAAAATTGATCTCCCATACATAAGTGCTTGTGAAGAGATTCTGTCCGAGAGAGCTGCAAAATGTTGCAGAAATTGGGTAATATACAATCGTATAGATGACTACATGATAACTTCAACTTAATGAGAGCAATGAAAGAATCAAGAGAATTAACGGGCCTTCAAGTAACAAGACTAAAAACAGAGTTCACCTTAGATTTCTCAAGCCCCACCAAAGACAGTAGAAGTACTTGTCCAAGAACCTAGAAGAGGTCACTCCGAAAATCACTGCATCAGCAAAAATGCCAAACTGATAATAGTTGCTTTTTGGATAACATAGGCTTGAAATATTGCTCATTTGAAACCAAATGGGTCTTGATGAGTCTTTCACAAGATGGCAATCAAAAAATCCAATGTTGCACTCAAGATTATGTGATCTACAAACTTTTCTCCAACACTCTTCTTGCCGCTCTACTGATAAGAGGTACCAACAGGCTCCTAAAACCTATTAAAAGAGTGGCAATTAAATGACTAGAACAAACAAAGAAAGTAACTTAAATAGTTGCTAATCATTGTATTTATGTTGAAGGAACCCCAAGTGACAGATATTTAGAAGTACAGTTTCTTTCTCGTAAATGATTTATGATCATAAGACTCATAACTTACATGGCTGGCCAACATGTAGAGCATCAGATTGTAAGCCGCCCCAGCCCATGATGTTTCCAACAGAACCCCAGAAGCCTTTATAATTTGAGAAGAAAGAGGAAATATGAGGTATAGCCTCAGGAGAAACTGAAATATGACGATCAAGCGGATAACATTTTTTGTGCTGACCATCGATGAACCCTTTAAATAAGGGATTACCGCCCAAAGCAACAACTGAAATATGTCGAAACAAATTCAGTTTGTTCAAAGAAAATCTTAAGATGCCTCTAAATGCTGTATTATAACTGAATGAAAAATCGACTGCAAATACAGTATCGTGTAAGTAAACCAAAACAAGAGTAAACCAAAAATGGCATTGTCTATGGACAACATCAAGTCCTCATGAAGCATTTCATTTCCCCTTCATCTATGAGGCCTAATGCTCCATTTGGTTGCCAAGAAATATAAAAATTAATGACTTAGACACAGAATAAGTATTTGGAACTAATGTACTAGTTACAGAACTTCTAGTCTACACTTAAACCTAAAGACAGATATTATATGGAAAGGGAAGCACAAAAGCAGTCATAACAGTGAGTTGCATACCTGTGGAATGGGTTGGGCAGCCGTTACATCGAGCCAAAAATCTTTCCGAAGGTACCTTGAGGAAATTTTCGAAGGGTCTATAACCAGATCGCCTCTCCCCAATACCCGAGAGGATGGAGCAACATAAGCTGTCCGAAATCTAACAAAAATTCTAACAAAGTAAAATGCATCGGCTAATGATCGAATGACTGTGAGAATGATTTCAAGGGGCACAGAAACATCAATGCACACATTGTTCTTAGCCGCCGGCAAATAAAAGAATAGAGGGTCAACAAAAAGAGAAACCAAGCACGCTACTAAGAAAATTTTGTTCCATCTGTTAATGATAGGTCCTCTAGGATCCAATATCACCTTCTCCACAAACTCATAATCCTCGGAGAAGACTCTTGAAAGTCCCCTTTTGTGGAGCGTCTTGCCCTTTGCATCATTCTCAAACTTATTTGAGCAGAGCTCACGCCCTGATACTGCCACAAATTTATCGGTAAATTTTGACATAAAACCCCTTTTGGGTGGTGTGAATTTGGTCATTTCAGTATCCTCTTGAAATCTGAAATTCATATAACATCAATTCAGTGAAGCATTCAGCCAAGAATTAAGAATCATACAAAATTTGGCAGCGTGCCTTTTTCTCATTAGACCACTTTTTTAGCAAGAGCATTACGCAGAAGTGCAGCAATTAACGAAATCGCATAGACATTAGACAGTTTTCTAATTGCGGATTCATGAAACAAGTTAAAGCATAAAGGGATACTTAGACAGACCTTATGCATTTGTGTCTAGCAACGGCCATGGCGGGAGACGATAAAAAATTAATTCAACTTCAATCAATGGATATGATCTTGGCATAAAAAATTTACAGGGCATTTATTCAAAGAAACAATGGATTCAAACCACATAATTAAATTACTTTTTCATACATAATTTGTTGAGAATCACGGGTAAATGCAGAAATAACAACTTTTTTAAGAAACTTAAAGCACTGCCACATTTTGTAGGTAATATGTTCAAGTAAAAACTGTGATCTTTGCAAGTTGCAACAGCTAATGAGTTCAACAAATAGTCTGTTTCTTAAACTGATTTGTCAGAAAATTTCAAAGAAACTCGTGACAGAAAATTTATGATATGAAGAGAACTTACAATCATAGCTTGCCTAAAATCTTTCCCTTTATTTTTGCTGCTCTGCTTGTGCTTTATGACAGAAACTGAGTTCATGAAACTTATAAAATTGCGTTGAGGAAATGCTTTCAAAACTAAACAGAACAAGGAATATGGCATCAAACATCCAAAACAAAAACAAAATTTGGTGAAAGAACCATCTTAATTTTGTTTCATTTTAATCTAAATTATTCCATTTTTGAGTCATCAATGATCAACCTATCATCCACATAACGTCAGAATTGAAGTAAATACGTTACTGTCCAAGTGAAAGATTAAGCGAAAATTGCAAGGCAAAATTCAGAATGTCTAGATAATTGGTAATATCTATAAATTCTCTGAAATCTATAGGAAATTTAAGTTGGATGATAATGATAATCCAGCTAAGATGAGGACAAAGATGGGAGTCAACCCAGTTTGAGATTTGACTTTTGAGACATCAAGGGGGAAAATGCTACTTGCTACTTAAAGGCGATACAATTTGAGCCAATTTAATCAATCAATTTATTATATGTTTGTTTTCAATAAAATATATTTAATTATTATTCATTTTTAATCAGTTGCATGTTAGATTTATTTAAATTTTAAGTTATGTCAAACAAAATTACTATTTTATTCTTAAAAAATTAAATAACGCTAGGAGTTCGGATTATTTTTTAAAAATACATAAATTAACTGGATTGAAAGTCCCTCTTTTTTAACATAAATTTTTATACAAAATTTCAGCCTTTAAATCATAATCATTCCAGTTAAAATTAATGTTGCTATGAATTTCTTTTTTAAAGGAAAAAAATTAAAAAATTGAACCCCACCAAATGCATATTAATGATTCTTTCGATTCTATTTTCGAATTTTTACTACCCCTCCTTGTCTCTCTCCAAATTATCTAATCTTCTTTAAAAAAACTTTCACGAAAACAAGAAAAGGACAATGTTGTATCATAAACAAATAAATCTTACGTTAATAATTTTATTTTTTTATTTCTTATACTAAATCTTAGCCATAAAAAATATTATCATGTATAAATAGATCTGTAATTGTAGAGTGATTGGTATTATATTTGATTATAAGGAGATTAAAAAAAAAATCTTATAAGTATGTGAATTAAATTTTGTGCTCTTTTTTTTTTAATACCTTTTAGATGTAACAAATAATAATTTTAAAGTATACTGTAAATTTACATGCATACATTTATAGTACATCTTGTAATCTACTATAACTCATAAATTTAGTCTCAGTAACAACTATAGAAAAATTTATCAATATTTTGTATGTTTTAAAAGGGGAAAAGAGTTCATGAGAACTCGAGCCCTCAATATATGGCATATGAGTGATTTTAATACATATATATATATATATATATTTTGGTTATACTAAAGTTACGAGTCCTCAATTAGAAAACCACTCGTGTATATATATATGGCTTATAAACTTTGAGTTGTGTGACAGACCTTTGTATTTTGGGGTATATTTCACTTTCACTTTTTGGTTTGCGACTATGCCATGATACCAAGGCAAAGATGTGGACAAGAATTTTAGTTTGTGAAACAATGGCTCACTTCTTTAGTGGAAGCCGATTACTTATAATACTTTAGTGTTAACTTCATTTGGTAATAGAATGGTTTAGTGCTAGCTCCATTGTGATTAATAAGTTCACCTGTCATTTTTAAGTGAATGTACAATATTATCCTTTTAGTTAATTAAACAAACGGAATCTGTTAAAAATTAGGGATTTAAATGTTTTTTTCAAAGTGTTTGGGAGTGTTTTGTCCCTTTTCTTGAATGTTGGGTGTTATCAGTCCTTTTTCTAATTATAAAAGTTGAAATCATAAATACGGAAAATACATGGATCAAGGTGATATTATCCCTTCTCCTTCATCATCCATCCCGATTTTGGCACTACAAGGGCTCTCAGTATTTTTGGCTCTCAGGCGTTTTAGCCTAAAAACCCATGTCATTTGTGTTGTAAACTTTAGGCAACAATAATAATATTTATAGAAAAATATATGTAAAAATAAATCTTAATTTACCAAAATTGAAATTACTTGATTGGCAGTCAAACTAGCCGTATGAACAAATTAATTAAACCAACCATATTAGAATAATAACACTTTAACAAAATAAGAACAATATAGATGATATTATAGAACCGGCCACATAAAGTAAAAATTATTATAAACACAAGCAATAAAAATTAAATTGCTCACTTCAAATCAACTATTGTGCTGATAATGTGTTATAAATATAATGAATATACAAGAATTTTAGATAAAAACAAAGTATTTTAAGTACCTTGTTAATAAACTTATAAAAGAGCCAATTCTTATTTCTCTTTGTTTTCACAATGCACAAATCCTTAATAACAATCCCCCAATTGCTCCCAAATCTTGTTCTAATTTTTCATGTGTTTTTACACTACAACATGAGCTCCTTTTACGATTTTTCAGGTTATGACTCAAGTTTGATTTGCACTTGACGTGTGGACCCCTTTTTCACTACTGAAAAGTAACTAGCAAGAGAAAATTTTTCTCTTAAAGTTAGAGAGAAAAAATTTTTTCTCTGTTCTATATATTGTGGCTCCTCTGTTCTTTTGTGAAAGAACAAGTCTTTTTATATTCTATTGGTGGAAACCCTAAGCTCCCTTTTTTTTTAATTCTATTAAATCAAAAATATTTGATTTAACTTAAAAGCAAAGTGGTGTTATTTGTTCTTTGTTGATATGGGCCCACCTTATAAAATAACATAAGGTTCCTTACACGCAAGTATATTAAATAGAGTCTCACACCAAATAATATATTTAGGTTTTTAACATAAATATCTAGTTATCTTGCATATTAATCCAGTAGTGGTGCAGTCAATTAAATGAGCTAACCCGGGGATCATATGGGTACATACAATAGTGGCTACAATAATTAAGCTTGCAATTAAACTAGCCCAATTATTTAATTCTAAATCTACTCCACAAAAAGATTGGAACTTACCTCTACAATTGTATGCTATCTAGAATAGTGTTCTCGAATAATAATTCGACCCATGCCACATTGATTTCTTTACTGAACAATCCTTTGTATCACATCGCTAATTAAATTGATATTTCAACTGTCCAATCAATTTAATTACGTCTTGTTCCTTGATACTTACTGGCTTTCTCTAATGATCATTTTCAACATACTAATACACTATGGCCAGAGAATTCTATGATCAAGTACTGAAAACTCGTCAAGAGATGTGTTGTACAAATTCTATATTGTTAATCTATAATCACACCGCTCATAATTGCTTCCACCAAGATACCGGGTTATCTTAACTACGAATGTATGTCATGCCCATTGGTAACTCAAATGAAATGAAAATCATAAACATGAAACTATATGCGATCCAGTTTAATGTAGTCAAACTACATCAGTAAATTCATATATGATTAAGACAAACCATTAAATGAATTTACTACAGTCTAAACATAAATAGAGCGACCAACTCTATTTATCAACTGCGAACTCAATTTATTTAATCATAAGATAACTTGTATTTATGTCTTTTGTGAATTCATATGATGATCACATAAATACTTATAATATGATTAAATTGACCTTATTCAAAATCTTTATGCAATTAAGATGTCTCAAAATATATCTCAAATATTTTATTAATCAGAAAATGTATTTATTATAAATAAATAAATCAATATACTTTAAAGAGCACATAATCCCAACAAAAGAAACCCTATTCAAGTCACCATTAAAGATGGATGTGATTCCAATTTGATATCAAAACAAGGTAAAAACTAAATCTTCCTTATTTACATTTAATACACATATGTGAATAAGACATATGTGTCAAGAGGGATGGTTTATTTTGTTTATTATCTATATATCTTTTTGAGATATTAATAATTTTTTTAATGCAGTTGTTGGTGGTGTATCTCTCTATCTTTTTTACTAAATCGTAGATCACCTGAAAACTTGCAAAGTTTGTGACATTTGGATGAAGAATTTTCCTTCAAAAAATTATGCTTGATAAATTGTGGTTTTTTTTTTCTTTTTAGAGGACTCATTTTTTTATTTATTTTCCAAAGCACTACTTTTTTCCGTGTATATAACTTGTTAGGATTTTATTTATTATTATGATTAGTTATCTTGTGAATAGATTATGTTTATATATATATATATATATATATATATATATATATATATATATATATATATATATATATTATATATATATATATATATATTTTATGTAGTTTATGACACCAATTTAATATAGTCCTATGACATAATATTTTTTTATTATGTTTATTGGAATGGAATGGAATGGATGGTGGTACCAATTAATAGATTATGGTTTTCTATGAAAACTAATCAGATAATTGTGATTTCTTTTGTCAATTAGATATGCTACAGATTTAATGATTATTATTATAATTAGTATTTTTTGATTTTCTTCTAAACGGTCTTCTAAATAAGAGTATTCTTGTACTTTAATTAATAATCTACGGCAAATTTGGCAACAAACAATTATTTTTTTGATGACATGTCAAAGGTCAATATATTGACTTATGTGCTAGAGGGAGATAATGGTAATTTTATGTTCAGAATGTTGAAAATTGTTAAAATAAACAGAATCTGTTAAAAATTAGGGATTTAAATGTCTTTTTCAAAACGTTATGGATTTTTTGTCCCTTTCCCTAAACGTTGTGGGTGTATCAGTCCTTTTCTCTTTATAACTTTTGCATATAAATATTGGATGAAAATGTAAAATAAGACAATATCTTTTAGATCCCTGAAGGTTAATTAAATTATAGTACAGCTCATATGTATTTAATTTTATTTATAATAACTACGTTATCACTAGGGATGACAATTTTTCCTGTTGAGATGGGATCCCGTCCAGTTTGAGATGAGATTGAGACATATTTTTACATCCCAAATTAAAGTGGGATGAGATTGGGACAAAAAATAAGTCATGCTTTATTTATGGGATGGGAGAAGGACCAATTATAAAATCCCATCCTGTCCTTTATATCCCATTAATATTATAATTTTAAAAGTACCCTAAATTTTTAATTATTTTATTTAGTGTTGAAACTTTGAACTTTTGATTTTTCATTTGTTGGTGGTTTGGTTTATTATTATTGTTGAATTATTTGATATTTTCACATAACTGAAATTAGTTAGTGTATAGATTTTGAAGCCTAAGTCTTAATATTAATGTGCAATCGAAGCAAACAGGTAATTAAACAAGTTAGAATAGAATTGTATTCGAACATATATATAATCAAAATAAAACTATTGTTTGATTATTCTACTTTTTATTTATTCAAGATTTTTTTTATATTGAATTATGATGATCCTTAAAGAAAAAAATGTCAAAATTTATTTATTTACATTCGGAACAATTCGAGATAATGGGATAGGACGGGATATTTAACAGGAAGGGACTGGAATAAATTTTTGTCTCAAAAAAATAAAGAGATGGGAATGAGACCTTTTTTTTATCCCACTTGCATATACGGGACAAGACTGGGATTGGCCCATCCCGTCCCATTGCCATCCCTAGTTATGACATTTTGGAAGAAATAACTTAAGTAATAACTTAAGGGTGTGTTTGGTGTATGGCAATATGGTGTATTAGAGTACTATTTGTATTATTTTAATATCAAGCCCATGTTTGGAAGAAAATGGGCATGGATTAATGGGCTTTGCTAATGTGGGAACACCCACATTAGCCCCCCCTCTCCTTTTTTTTTTAAATAATAATAAATAAATTAATATAATATAATATTAATTTTTATTTTTATTTTCTTTTATTTTACTTGATAGTTGTAATTATAAATTAATTTTTATATTTTATTTTTATTATATTAAAAATATAACTAAATAATGTATTATTTAATTATATTATAATAATTAATATATAACATTGATTAATATTTAATAAGTTAATATAAATAATAATAAATACTTAAATAATATATAAAAATAAAAATATAACATAATATTATATTATTTAATTATATTATAGTAATTAATATATAAAAACTTATTATTATTTAACAATTTAATATAACTAATAATAAATACTTAAATAATAATTTAATATAACTAGTAATAAATATTATTTTCTAAATATAATAATTTAAATTAATCACAAAAAATTAATACAATACAGTGTGGCACCAAACATTGTACAATATTATTATAATACAATGCTAATGCAATACAGTATAATACAATACACCAGTATTAAAATAATATAATACAGCATAATACAGTACAGTATACCAAACCCTAAAGTTATTAAAATAGCTTTAATGTAAGATTGTAAAGGTATGTGCCTGAAAGATATCATTAAGAAAAATTAAATATTCTTGAAGGATTAATTGAAATTTATAATTTTCCTATAATTAAAGCAAAAGTTATATGACTACTAAAGTAATACATTATTGATTTTACTCTTGCAGAGTATAATATGACAATATCTGATCACAACTGAAATGGTGATGAGAAATAATTAAAATTATGTCAAATGCTTATCATTCCCTAAAGTTAATATAAGCATTGGAACTTATGTGATAAGACATGTAAAGGACATATGGTTATTACCTTTATAGTAATCATAATTTCTTATGATGATAAAAATGTTAAGAAAAACCACCAAAAGTATAATTTCATTAGAAAAGCCAGCAACACAAAATAAAGAAAAAAAATAAGAGAGCAATATATCATAGAATGATTTTATTCATGTCAAGTGCGTACAAAACAAAGAGATGAGCTCTCCTTTTATAGTTACATAATCACTACATGAAATTAATGAAAACATTAAAGATCATAATTCCTTGTGAGATAATGGGAGTTATAGAGAAGCCAAGGGTTGCTAGTGGGATATAGTGGGGAGACTAAGAGATATATGTTATGAACATCCAAAGATATATGTTATGAACATCCACATTTATTTTAATAAATTAATAACACTCCCTTTGGATGTTCATGACAAAAGAAAAATGCCTCATTAAAACCTTAACTTAAAAAAAAAACCTTAAGGGGAAAAAATATTAGTAAAGGAAAAAGAATACATTATTTATTGATCTCTTTAAATAAATAATTTTGGAGATATAAAGTTGCCTCGTTAAAATCTTATTAGGAAATATCCAATGGGATAAAAACCTAGTGAGGAAAAAAAATACAACATATAAAATTTTCTCCAAAATAAATTATTTTCCCCAACAAGTATACTGCCCCTCATCTTGAGGTAGATGTTTCAAGATCTAGACAAAAATCTTTGAGTTGATGCATGCTAATTTTGTGACCAATTCTTTGAATGTTGTAGTTGGTAGGGATTTTGTAAATAAATATGCAATATTGTCACTTGAGCGTATTTGTTGAATATCTATATCACCATTCTTTTGAAGCTCGTGTGTATAAAAGAATTTTGGTGAAATATGCTTGGTCCTATCACTTGTTATATAATCACCTTTAATTTGAGCAATGCATGCTGCATTATCCTCATATAATATTGTGGGTTTATTTTTAATTGATGACAATCTACATGTTTCTCGAATATGTTGTATCATTGATTTTAACCAAATGCACTCACGACTTGCTTTATGAATAGCAAGCAATTCTGAATGATTTGAAGATGTTGCAACCATTAGTTGTTTCATTGATCACCATGATACAACACTATTACCAGAGGAAATAAATAACCTATTTGAGATCATGCTTTATGTGGATCAGGGAGATATCTAGCATCTACATATCTAATTAGTGGTGATTTTGATCCATTTGAATAAAATAAACATATGTCTATTGTTCCACAAAGATAGCAAAATACATGCTTTACACCATTCCAATGCCTACGAGTTGGTGCATAATTATATCTTGCTAATAAATTAACTAAAAATGCAATATCAGGTCGAGTACAATTTGCAAAATACATTAATGTACCAATTGCACTTAAATATGGTACTTAAGGACCAAGAATTGCTTTACCATCTTCTTTAGGACAAAATGGATCTTTTTCAACATCAAGCGATCGTACCACCATTGAAGTATTTAATGGATGGGTTTCATCCATATAAAAATGCTTCAAAACTTTTTTAGTATATGTTAACTGATATAAGAGTATTCCACTTGGCAAATACTCAATCTGTAAGCCAAGACAAAATTTTGTTTTTCCAAGATCTTTCATTTCAAACTTATTTTTCAAACAAGAAATTATTTTTGAAAGCTTTTCAAGAGTTCCAATGAGATTCAAATCATCAACATATACTGCAACTATTGCAAATCTAATTTCAGATTTTTTTTAATAAAAACACAATGACAAATTGGATTATTTACATATCCTTCTTTCAATAAATAATTGCTTAGGCTTTTGTACCACATACGCCAAGACTGTTTTAATCCATAAAAGGATCGTTGTAGTTTCAAAGAATATAAACTACAGGGTTTAAATTTATTTGCTTCTGGCATTTTAAATCCTTCAGGGATTTTCATATAAATATCTGTATCAATATTACCATACAGATAGGCAGTTACAACGTCCATAAGGCATACGTCAAGCCCTACAAAGGCTGCGAGACTAACTAGAAATCGAAATGCAATCGCATCCATAACAAAAGAATATGTCTCTTCATAATCAATGACAAGTCTTTAAGAAAAACCTTGTGCTACTAATCTTGCTTTATATCACACAATTTCATTTTTCTCATTTTGTTTTCTAACAAATACCCACTTATATCAATAGGTTTCACATCCTTAAGTGTCAAAACTATTGGTCCAAATACTTTACGTTTTGCAAATGAATTTAGTTATGCTTGAATTACATCTTTCCATTTTGGCCAATCATTTCTATATCAACATTCTTCCACAGCTTTTGGATCAAGATCCTCATCATCATGTGTGATATTAAGAGCAATAGTAAATAAAAAATATCATCAATAATTATTTTATTTCGATCCCAATTTTTTTTGTTCCAACAAAACCAATCGTAATTTCATTATCTTGTATTTCTTCAGAAGAAATTGATACTTCTCTAATTGTTGACAAATATTTTTCTTCTGGGTCAATAGGATCAATAACATTTGATTGACTAATTTCTGTCATTTGATTATTAGGCAATGACTCTTTTAGAGTCTTGACTTCATTTTGTAACTTTTCTTGTGTTTTCCTCTTTCGGAAAATTTTTCCTTTTGAGCCAATAGGTCTTCCATGTTTCAGACGTGCTTTATGTTCATTAACTTTGTCATGTTGTCCTTCGGGGATCTCAATACATGCTGGGGTAATTTCAGCTGGAATATGTGATTGGCTTACTTTTTTTAAATCAATAAATGTAGCAGGAATTTTATTTGCAATATTTTGCAAATGAATGATCCTTTGAACTTCAAATTCACATTGATTTGTACGAGGATCAAGATGAGAAAATGATGATGCATGCCATGTAATTTCAAGTCGTTCATTTATTTTTGTCTCTTCTCCCCCTAACGATGGGAAAACTTATTCATCAAAATGGCAATCCGTGAATCGTGCGGTAAAAAGGTCTCCATTTAAAGGTTCAAGATACCTAATTATTGATGGAGAATCGAAACCAACATAAATTCCAAGTCTTCGTTGCAAACACACTTTATTTCTTTGTGTGGGAGCAACTAAGACACAAAAAGCACAATTTTCAAATAACAAATATTTGGTTATTGTCCAAAAAACAGGTTATGAAGGTGAATATGTATGATAAGAACTTGGTCGAATGCGAATTAATGATGTAGCATGTAGTATTGCATGCCCCCAATATGAAAAAGGCAAATTTGAGCTAAGAATTAATGGTCTTGCAATTAATTGTAAACACTTAATCAAAGATTTAGCTAAACCATTTTGTGTATGTGTATGCAACAGAATGCTCAACATTAACTCCAATAGACATGCAATCATCACTAAAAGATTTAGATGTAAAGTCACCAGCATTATCAAGTCTAATTTTTTAATAGGAAAATCAAGAAATTGTGCTCATAATCTAATAATTTGAGCAAGAAATCTAGCAAATGCAAAATTGCGATTAGAAAATAAAGAGACATGTGACCATCTAGTTGATGCATCTATTAAGACCATGAAATAATGAAACAATCTACAACTTAGGTGTATAGGGCCACATATATCCCCTTGGATTCGTTCTAAAAATTTAGGAGATTCAAGACTTACTTTCATTGGAGATGGTCGAATTATTAATTTCCTTTGAAAACAAACATCACATGGACTTTTAGTTGGCAAAAAAATCTTTTGGTTCTTTAATTGATGTCCATTTGAATTGTTTAATAATACAACGCATCATGATTGGTCCAGGATGGCCAAGTCGATCATGCCAAAGTTTAAAAATCTTTAGATCAGAGAACTTCTAGTTCATTGTAAAATTTTTTTCTGTTATTCTTATAGTTGTATGATACAACCCATAAGAAATAGAAAGTAGTTTTTCCAACACATGCTTCTGGCATGAAATAGTTGAAGTAATGCAAAAAAAACATGAATTCTCTTCATTAGATGTTTCAATGTGTTATCCATTTTGACGAATATCCTTAAAACTAAGCAGATTTCTGCTGGATCTGTTGGAGTATAAAGCATCATTTATTTGTAAGTTCATATCATTTGTTAACATAATATTGACTCTGCTGGAGCCTTCAATTAGATTAGCATGACCAGATATCATATTAACATTAGCCTTAGCTAATATTAAATTATGAAAATATTTTTTATTTCATAGAATTGTATGTGTTGTCGTACTATCCACCAAGCATCCATCTTCATTATTCACCAAGTAATTGTTTAAAATCATTGTATATCTTCACATATGGATATAAATAAGTTAATTGAATATAAAGAATATTCAAGTAGTATAAAGAAAATATCAAAAAAAAATGTTTTATTGAGGAAATTGAAAAATTACACCCCAAACTCTTATAAAACACTCAAATAATAAACCCTCTTGCAACATAAATTTAACACACCAAACTTTAAAAACAACACACTTCAAAATGTAGCACTCTTGATGGAGCGGCGTAGCGGAAGCGAAATTGATAGGTTAAGATAAACTAGATATCGTTCTAGTACGGACCAAGCCAATGCGATTAGCTTACGCTCTAATCGAAGCGTGATTAGATCCGTTCTAATCCAAACGACTCAATGAGATTTTTAATAACGCATAAAGCGAGATTAGATGACGCTCTAATTCAAACGACTCTACAAGAGAGATTTTGATAGATAATCCCAGAGGGAATTATAAAAGGGAAATTTTATTGAATAATTGAAGTTCTGAAAATAATAACAAAGCCTCTCTATTTATAATAGAGTAAACCTACTTCAAAAAGGAAAACTAAATCATAGAAATAAAAGACTAAAACACATTCCATATTTGACTCTAATTAAAATTCTAGAATCCTAAAATAACTAAAATAATGTCCTACATCATACTCCCCCTCTTAAAAAAAACTCGTCCTCGAGTTTGAATAGAGTCTGGAGGATGAAACTTGTAGTGTAGGAGCAAATCATCTTGTAACGCGAACTTGTTGTCTTTCTCATCAATCTTCCTTGAAACTTTGAAGTATCCATACTTCATCAACTTCCTTCGCTTGTACATTCTTTGAGGCGATGATGACTTCCAAGAACGAACAACAATCAAATAACTCTTGCCTTTTCCTAATTGTTGCTCAATGCGCTCTCCAAGAATTTTGATCTTCGAAATCAAATCTTCTTCAAGCATAACTTTCTTGTCTTCAATGTGAATAGGTAGAACCATTTTGATTGTTTCAACTTCTTCAACTCCATTTTGCTCTTCATTTTCAACGCTTGTCTTGACCTCCAAGGAAACATCATGCACATTCTCGCTCTTGTCTTCCAAGGAAACAACATGCACATTCTCGCAACATTAGGCACTTCTTCGATATGCGGAGAGGCACAAACTTCTTTCATCTGGACGTCTTCCACTTTAGGCTGCTGACTTGTGATAGAATTAGAGATCTCAAATTGGTGTCTAGGATGAGGTTGTCTTAATTGCTTCAAAGCTTGACTTCTTTCTCTTCTGATTTGTGATACAATTTGCGATTCAATTTGCTTGGCTAAATGAATTGCATGATGTAAAGTATAGATAGTGTATGCAGGCATCCTTTCTCGAATATGCAAACCAAGTCCCCTCACAAATCTTATAACTGTATCCTCTTCAAGTTCATAATAATATTTGTATCCATAAAATTGCTCAAACTCATAAGCATAATTAGAAACTGATCTCATACCTTGATATACCAAACAATAATCAAGAGGAATAAATTCAGATCGCAAAATACGCTTCATACGATTCCATGATCGAACTTTGAATTTGCCTCGGCGAAGTCGAGAATCTTGCAACTCTTCCCACCATTCTTAAGTACTTATGCTCAATCTACTAGCACTAAACGATACTTGCTCTTCTTTAGGAGTGTGCCAAAATATAAAACCAAAGCTCAATCTCGTCCAACCAATCAAGAAATTTATTTGGACGGGTGTATGCAAAAAGTTCTGGTACATGATAAATAGGAGGGAAAGGATGATAATTTACCATTTATTCTCAAATTTCCACGTAATGGCAAAATCGTAAATAAAATTAAACTTTTGGGTTTGGTGTGGCCGGCGGTTTGTGGCCGTAATTTGGTGTGGGGTTCGTCAGATCTAAAAGATTTGATGGTGAGGAACACAATGGTGGCCTCGGATTGGCCGGATTCGCGACATTTTGGCCAGAAAATCAACTTAAAGTCGCGGCTGTGGTGCTTGTTCGTGGCAGCGGTTTTGGCGACTAACCGGAGCCTGTGGTGGCTGGGATTTGATGTACGGCAAAAGGAGTGTTCTAAGATGGGTGGTCGACGGCATGGCAGCGGGGATGGTGGTGGCGCTTGGTGGAGCCGAGGGTTTGCTTTGCTTTGCTTTCGCGGTAGATTTTAGGGAGGCGGTTGAAGGCGGCGATGGCTGGGATTTCGTCGACCATGGGTGGCGAGTCAGATGGTGGTAATGGCTGGTGATGATGGTGGCCGTAGGTGGAGGCGACAGAGGTGGTAGTTGTGGCGGCTAGGGTTTTAAATTTTGGGATTTTTGATTTTTTTTTTGGAATTTGTGGAGATGGATGTGGGTAATCAGGAAAGTTGTACGATTCGCACGGAACCGCTCTGATACCAATTGATGGAGCGGCGTAGCGGAAGCGAAATTGATAGGTTAAGATAAACTAGATATCGTTCTAGTACAGATCAAGCCAATGCGATTAGCTTATGCTCTAATCGAAGCGTAATTAGATCTGTTCTAATCCAAACGACTCAATGAGATTTTTAATAACGCATAAAGCGAGATTAGATGACGCTCTAATTCAAATGACTCTACAAGAGAGATTTTGATAGATAATCCCAGAGGAAATTATAAAAGGAAAATTTTATTGAATAATTGAAGTTCTGAAAATAATAACAAAGCCTCTCTATTTATAATAGAGTAAACCTACTTCAAAAAGGAAAACTAAATCATAGAATAAAAGACTAAAACACATTCCATATTTGACTCTAATTAAAATAGAAAATTGACTCTAATTAAAATTCTAGAATCTTAAAATAACTAAAATAATGTCCTACATCAACTCTTATTCGGTCTTCACATGTTCGTCACTAATCAAACGGTCAATTTTACCATTTGGATCTTCAAAAAAATCTAAAACATCTAAATGACTTATATCAATTGGATTTTCATAATCAGTGAAATTTGTCTCAATTTCTTTTCCTTTCGCCTTTTTGGATGCTTGATAAAGATCAACTAAATATTTTAGTGTACAACAAACACGAGACCAATGTCCTTTCATACCACATCTGAAGCAGACATTTTTGTGATCCTTTGAAGATTTTTTTTGTGGATCTTTTCCTTGCTTCTCATTACTATTATTCCATTTCAAGTTGTTTGATCAATATTTATAACCACCACGGCCTTGATTATTTCTGTAACCATGGCCTCAGCCACAGCTTTTATTAGCACTACGATTATTGGCTAAAATACATATCCAATCGGATGAGACTAATGGTTTTCAATAAAAGTTCAATATTTTTTTAGCCACTAAAAGACATAAGATTAATTTAGAATATTTTCTAAATCTCCGCTCTCGATATTACTGCTGCAGGAGTAAATTTGAAGCATGAAAAGTAGATAATGTCTTTACCAACAAATCTGCAACAGTAATTTCTACTCCACACAATTTTAATTGTGAAACAATTTTGAATAATGCAGAATTATACTGACAGACAAATTTAAAATCTTGTAATCATAAGTGCATTCAATCATAACGAGTTTTTGGAAGTATGACGATTTTTTGGTGATTAAATCTTTCATTAAGACAATTTCAAAGGACATATGATTCTTTGATCGTAAGATACTTACTTTTCAATTGTTCATGAAGATGGTGGCGAAGAAAAATCATCGCCTTGGCACGGTCTTGGGTTGATACATAATTATTTTCCTTAATAGTATCTCTAAGATTCATTGCATCAAGATGAATTTCAGCATCCAAGACCCATGATAAATAATTATTGTTAGAGATATCAAGTGCCACAAATTCAAGTTTTGCGAGATTCGACATTTTCAGACATCTATAAGACAATATAAACAAATATAAATTATTAATTTATTATTAACAAGTAAATACTATATATGTCATATAATCACTCATGGTAATTTAATAATTATAAAGTTCTATAATAATCACATATCATACTATTCACATCACAAAAATCATTTCAAATGTTATATCAACAATTATGCATATTTTAAGAGACAATAATATATATGCAATCATAGGAAGGCAATCTTATTACTAACAACAACATGATGATAATAGCTAATATTCCATGTTATTGAAGACGAACAATTATAGTTATATAATAATTAAATTGGTAGATTTAAAAACAAAAGAATTAATACTTGATCAAAGCCCTCGTGCTGATAACATATTGGAAAAGCTATTAGTCAACAACACAAAGTAAAGAGAAAAATAAGACAGCAATATATCATAGAATGATTTAATTCATTTTAAGTGTACAAAACAAAGAGATGAGCTCTCCTTTTATAGTTACATAATCACTACATGAAATTAATGGGAACATTAAAGATCATAATTCCTTATGAGATAGTGGGAGTTACAGAGAAGCCAAAGGTTACTAGTGAGAGATAGTGGGGAGACTAAGAGATATATGTTATGAACATCCACATTTGTTTTAATAAATTCATAATAAATATTCTAATGGAGATTTGGAGAATTTTGAAAATTCTAAATTTTATCATGAATATGATATAAAAGACCATTAGTCACATACCTACCATACTAAAAAATAGAGCCTTGAGAATGTGGAGATCAATTATATAAGTGATTAAGATTTGGAAGGTGTCACTTATCTTAATGTTTCCAAATCGAGAAAAATTAGTGATACCAATTTAGATTCAATATTTATCACTCGTGTATTATATAGTAAATATTTTTTGTTTATATTTTCTCATTGAAAGCAAAAGGTATACATTATCTTTGATCCTACAGACTTATTGAATACTCCATAAGAGTTATAATTAATCAAATGCTCTAAAAAGAAATATTAAGACTAATTTAGTCGATAACTTAGATTCTCTTGATCTGACACATCTTGATGTCTCCCATTTCTTCGAAGACATAAAAGGGAAAAGCAATCACTTAATTAGTGATGAAAATGTCCACACTAATTAAGCTCTCGTTATTATGCTATAAAATGTTAACTTTTGTATTTTTTGTATCTAATCCTAATGTCTAACATAAAC
Organism: Clausena lansium; assembly: GCA_030449835.1. Lineage (NCBI taxonomy): Eukaryota > Viridiplantae > Streptophyta > Magnoliopsida > Sapindales > Rutaceae > Clausena > Clausena lansium. The sequence goes on along the minus strand of JASUUF010000086.1, from coordinate 1,928,001 downwards.
TTTTGTGTAATGTAAGGTTATGGATTTAAGAAATAAATTATATATTTTGGAAACAAAAGTTGGGGATGTATGCTTTGCTGATAGTGCAACAACACACACTATTTTTTAAGGTAAAAAAATTTCCTGTAAATAAATTACTTAAATAAAAAGTAAATACTATATCAGGTATTTCCTGTAAATAAATTACTTAAATAAAAAGTAAATACTATATCAGGTCATGCAGACCTATTAGAAGGTTCCAAAAGAGCTATAACCTTGTTAGCAAGTGGAACAAAGCTAATAATTCAAAATGCTTTATATTCAGCAAAAATCTAAAACAAAATTTTTGAACTTTAATTATGCCTGCAGAAATGGATATTATATTGATACTTTAAATGAAAATAATGTGAAATATCTCTGCATTACTAAAAATGCCTCAAGAAAGAATATATATAATAAAAGCGTCCGGCATTCTCATCAGGATTTTATAACCTAATCATAAACGCAATTGAGAACTATGCAATAATGAACCAAAAGTTCACATATTCAAAAATATTTATGTTGTGGCATGATTGCCTTGGACATCCTGGATATATAATGATGCGTAAAATTATTGAAAATTCTCATAGACATCCCATTAAAGAACTAGAAGGTTCTATTATCTAATGAGATTATTTGTACTACTTGCTCACAAGAAAAATTTGTTGTTAGGCCATCCCCTTTTAAGGTAGGTCACAAATCTCCATCGTTTTTACAAAAAAAATTCAAGGAGATATATGTGAACCAATCCATCCACCTAGTAGATCATTTCGTAACTTTATGATTTTGATTGATATATCTACATAGTGGTCACATGTTTGTTTGTTGTCCACACGTAATATTGCATTTGCAAGATTGATTGCCAAATTATAATATTAAGGGCACGATTTCTGGATTATCTAATCAAGATAATACTGATGAGTTTTCATCTAAGATATTAGATGACTACTATACATCAGTTGGTATCAATGTTGAACATCTGGCTCCTCAAGTATAAATAGATTAGTGGGATCATTGAATAAGCGATTGCAGATAATTGCAAGAATGTTATTTATGCGTACAAAATTGCCAATATCTGCATACATGCTATTTTGCATGCTGTGGCACTAATTCGTTTTAGACCCACTGCTTACCATTAATATTCTCCATCACAACTCATACTTAGTCAACAACCTAACACTTTCTATCTACGCACTTTTGATTATACTGTGCTTGTTCCTATATCACCCCCTCAGTGAATAAAGATGGGATCTCAACGTGGTTTGGGGATTTATGTCATTTTTAACTCCCTTTCAATTATCAAATATCTCCAACCCCCAACGGGTGATCTTTTCACCACACGTTTTGCTGATTGTCACTTTAATGAGATAATTTTTCCGTCATTAGGAATAAAAAGCCACCTGAAGTAAGGCATGAACTTTCTTAGAAAGTTTCCACTTTGTCTCATTTAGATACTTATACTAGTTAATGTGAAAATGAAGTAAAAAGAATAGTACTTTTGCAGTAAACTGCAAATCAATTGTCAGATGCATTTATAGATATAGCAAAAATAACTAAGTCAAATATTATAGCTAGCATACACCAGCCCAGGTGATTGTTCCTGCTAAACAATCAAGTAGAAAAAGCAGCTAATGAGTTATCTGTTATATGTCAGAAACATTCAGACCAAGTGGTTTTAAAGACAATGCTCCCCGAAAGAGGAGAAAGAGAATTCAAGATCCTGTTGAAAATAATAGTCGAGCTATAAATGTATACACATTTTTTGAATCATCAGTTCTAGATGAAACTGATGGTCCCTAAAAAGACACAAGTCCTTGAAGAGATACTGACTCCTGAAGAGGCACAAAAATATAAAAATGAGGAAAAGTCTACAAATTATACTTATACAATGAAAATGTGGGATCATAATAAAATAAACATCGACAATGTATTTTCATTCACAGTAGCTACTGAAATTACAAATGATTTTGAGACTCAAACTGTTGATGAATGTAGACAAAGGCATGATCCTCAATGGAAAAAAACAATTCAAGTATAATTGACTTCTCTAACTAAATGTGAAGTTTTTAGACCTATAGTCCAAACACCTAAAGATGTCAAACTGGTTGGATATAAATCAATATTTGTGAGGAAACATAATGAAGATGCGTATTACCTATGATGGATCTATTACATTTTCGATTTTTAATCAATTTAGTAGTCTCAGAAAGACTTGACATGCGTCTTATGGACGTAGTGACTACATATAAATCAAAAATGCCTGAAGCATATAAATCAAAGGATCGTAATCTGTATTCAATCAATTATTTTGTATGGATTGAAATTATCTGACGCATATGGTACAATCGTTTGAGTGAATATTTAATTATATAATGATATAAAAATAATCATATTTGCCTATGTGTATTTATTAGAAATCTAAATTTGGATTTACAATTGTAGCAACTTATGTTGATGACTTGAACTTAATTAAAACCTCCAAAAAACTGCTGAATATTTAAAGAGAGAATTTAAAATGAAATATTTGAGAAAAACAAAATATTGTCTCGGCCTACAAATCGAGCATGAAACAAACGGAGTGCTTACCCATCTATATGCTTATCTTAAAAAAATTTTAAAGCATTTCAATATGGATAATGCTCATCCGCTAAGCACTCGTACGGCTGTTCGGTCTCTCAATCCTAAAAATGATCCATTCCAAACATATCTTCCAATATTTTCGTGGAACAATAGTCTTAACGATTATTTTTTTCAAGTAAGCCAACGGAAAATGCTAGTCTTATTGGTTATGCAAACGCAGGCTACCACTCTAATTCCTACAAAGCGCGTTCACAAGCAGGATATGTTTTCACTTATAATGGCACGACAACTTCATAACGATCTACTAAGCATAATTTCGTTGCCACCTCATCTAATCACTCAGAGCATTACATGAAACAAGCAGAGTGTATTTGGTTACAGTTTATTATCCATCATATTCAAAGCACGTGCAATCTACCGTCCGCAACAAATGTTCCAATAATTATATACGAAGAAAATGCTATTAGTATTGTTCAAATTAGAGGAGATTACATCAAGGAAAGTAGAACTAAGCATATCTCACTTTTCTACACTCATGAACTCCGATAGTACATGTAAATTCATGTTAAATACACACCATTAATAATTTTGCTAATCTTTTTATTAAAACTTTACCCACATCAATATTTGATAAGTTAGTCCATGGTATTAGCATGCGTCAACTCAACATATGATCAAATTAATACATAACCTTTGAGAAGATATTTCATCAGAGGGAGTATATTACAAAGATGAGAATTTCTACAACTATATTGCATAAATGCGCATTGTAATCTTTTTCTTTTAATCAAGTTTTGTCCAATTAAATTTTACTGATAAGGTTTTAACAATGTAGTATTAAGCACATAACAACATTACTTTAGCAAATAAAATTTAACTAAAATAGTGATCCAAAGATGATTGTAGTATAATTCTTTAGAGGAAGCCAATTACTTGCAATTATAATGCTTTAATATTTGCTCCATTTGGTAATATAATGCTTTATTGCTAGCTCTATTATGATTAATGGGGCAAATTTTAGAACTATTAAAAAAAAAGAGGCTTATGTTATAGTGTAAAAACACATGAAAGGTAAAACAAGATTTGGGAGCATTTGTCATTAAGAATTTGTATTTTGTAAAAACATAAAGAAATAAGAATTAATTCTTTATAGACTTATTAACAAGATACTTAAAATACTTTGTTTTTCGAGAACCTTGTTAATAAGCTTATTAAAAGCCAATTCTTATTGCTCTCTTTTTCACAATGCACAACTCCTTAATAACAGTCCCAATTCTCCCTAATCTTTCTAATTCTCATATCAATTTATACTACAACATGAGCTCTTTTTATGGCTCTAAAATTAGTCCCATTATTTATAATGGAGCAGTCCTAATGGAGCTAGCGCTAGCGCTAAAACATTACGTTATCAGATGGAGCTAGCACTAAAACATTATAACCGCATGTAATTAGCTTGCACTAAAGAAGTGAGCCATTATTTCATAACATGGGCAAGCCAAACAATCCATATTTCAAATGTAAAATGAATTCAAATTTCAGGCTACATATTAGTTTCTTGTCTCAATTATGGTTTTCAGAACATGGCTGAAAAACTTAGTGACAGACATCTCAACTACTGTTCGTCTGGCAGGCGTCACAGAGATCAAATTATCAAAATGCCAGATGCAATGATCCTGTTCTAAAAACCTTCGAATGAAATCAAACCAATGCACCTCCAAAATTTCCGAGGCCCCATGACAATAGTTAGAAATTATAACAAGGCAATAGGATTTCCCCACATCCGCGAAAAAAAATAATCATGACCTGTCTTTGGAGACAATGATTTGATAGCATTGATAAGCAGCCTTCTAACAACACACATAACTAACGATAAAATCAAAATAACTGAAAATCAGTTTCTGCCACAGCTCAAAATTGACGCCTTGGTGGCCTTGCTTCAGCCACCGAGACTCGAATTGATCTACCTGCCAAATCCTGCACAAAACAAATTTTAGCATAAACATCTCCAGTAGACTTTCAGGTTCTCAAAAGAAAAGAAAATTTAGCAGAATATTTGTAAAACTACATAAGCAAAGGCATAAAAACAATATCCTCTAGCATTGGACCTTGATTCAGCATGCATAAAATAGAATAGATTGAAGATATGACATGAGCAATGAACATATAACATGCCTAACAGAAGCAGATATGAGATTAACATTTTTCTGAATTTTAACAATATGCAATCATATAACTAATTGAAAATATGATTCAATGAGTCACCCAACTATGACATAGAAGATCTTCAAAAGATGATATAGCCACATGAATCTTTTTGTCTGAAGTGAATGACACCCCTTTATGTGCTGAAGATTATCTAAAATCATCACACACCAAATTACAAAGCATCAACTGAATATCTCCAAAATATATGTAGAAACTTCTCTCACAAAGATAAAGCTGAAGGTCCAGTTAATAGTGACGCAAACAAAAGTGACATTTGAAAATAAAAATCCGTATATCATTGAGGACAGAGAAGAAAGTAATGAACTTACTACACCATTCAGGGAATCAATTGCATTGTCAACCTCCTCAGCAGAACTGTAAGTCACAAACCCGAAACCCCGAGATCTACCACTCTCCCTGTCATATACCACCTTGGCTTCCACAACCTTCCCTTGCTCACTAAACAAAGTCTCAAGAGCTAAATCATCAACACCCCATGAAAGGTTACCAACATAAACCCGGTTGCTACCATTAGAAGGCGCACCAGCACGACCACCTCCTCTGGACCCTCTGGGAGAGAATTCTTCCCTCCTAGGAGGAGGAGGTCCAGAGTTCACCCTCAGGGGTCGGCCCTCGAGCTCCTGAAATTTGAACAAGACTCTTGCTTAGTTACAACAATCACATTGCTAATAGATATGAAATCACCTTGTCATAAGCAAACTTGTTATGAAATAAAGCATATATAAGAGTAAAAGTTTTAATAGGAAAAGGCACAAGGTAAGTTCCAAAGTGGATTTTGATAAATTCTAAACCAATCCACTTTCAAATGTCAATAATCCATTCATTCATTTCTAAAAAGAAGTAAGCCATCAACACATTTAAAAACTGAATTTTATTTTATTTTTTTAAAGCGGGAGTTTATCGCTTACGTAGCCATTAAACTGTTGAGCAGCTGCTTCAACTTCCTCAATACTTGACATGGTCACAAAACCAAATCCTCTGCTTCTCCCAGTGACCTTGTCATAAATTACCTGCCACAAATAATAAACCTCATCGCATCAAATTCTTTCAAAATTCCAATCACTAACAAATACTTGATTTGAAAACATTTTCTCACAACAAATAAAATTAAATAAATAAACAAAAAGTACCTCAACCATCTCAACATTTCCAGCGGTTTCAAACAAGCCAGCGAGCTGAGCGCTGTCAACGCTAAAAGGAAGGTTACCCACAAAAAGTTTCAAGTCGGGGGAGAAATTGGAACCCTCTTCATCGCTCAAAAGGTCCTCTTCCTGGTCAAACTCGGACGAAACGGCGACGTTTCTGACGAAACGAGAGGAGGAGGTCAAGGGCTGAAAGGAATGGATGAGAGACGAGGATACCGAGATGGGCTTTGCGAGAAGCTTGTGAGAAGAGGAGGAAGATAAGAGAGAAAATGAGGTGGGTTTTGAGTTGTAGAGGGCTAGGGTTTTGGGACTGAGAGATGGGAGCACCAGAGAAGAAGCTGAAGTCGTAGACATGGCCACTGGCTGAAGGGCTTTTGAGTTTCTTCAAAAGCTTTGAAAATGAAGAAGATAACGTTCTGTGTGCGCTCCCAAGAGGCCGAAAAGAGTTTTTAAGTAGTGATTGATAGGGATATTGAACTTGCAAAGTGATGAGATATTTTTTAGGTTTAACAAAAAGTCTAAAATACCCTCCATTAATAAAATAAAGTATGATCAATCAATCTCTCATTTACTTCAATTTTTTTTTTAATTTAACCCAGCTCTCAACGGACTTTTTTTTTTTTTTTCGTTCTAAATATATATTAATAGAAAAAAATTATCTTGTGGACACCTCTTATTAAGTAAAATTTTTATAAACTATTAAATTTTAAAATTGTATCTATAAACTATTTATTTTGTAAAGAAATATCTCCCAACCACTTTTCCGTTAAAAAAATTAACTGCTGTTAATGGTTTTCTGCGTAAAGACTATTTTACCCTTATAATGCAATAATTACAATTTTTTTATTGTTTGATTTTTGTACTATTTGATTTCTTTTATTTATAAACAAAAATAATGTTGTTTATATAATTAAAAATTTATTTTTTAAAAATAAAATATAATTAATTAAATATTTATTTTTTAATTAAATGATAATATTACCCTTATGATGGCATGCTGACTTCATGTTTCCGTTAATGGAGTTAACGGAAAGGTGAGTGAGAGATATTTCTTTAAAAAGTAAGTGGTTTGCATATACAATCTTAAAATTTGATAGTTTATAAAAATTTTACTTAATAAGTGGTGACCACTAAATAATTTTTCATTAATATATATTGATATATCCATTCAAGAAAAAATATATATTGATATATAATTAGATGGGAGCTACTTTTTCTTATTAATTTTTGGGTAGAGTTAACTTCTTTCTCACAGATATATAGGTAAAACAATAAACAAATTTCTAATAAAGTATAAGGATTAATTCTAAATTATATTATCGGCTGTTTAATAATTTGTAACAATTAAATTTTGGATGGTATATATCAATAGTATTGTACCCATTAAAAAAGGAAAACGTTTTACAAAAACAAAGCTACGTGCTGAAATGAGCGATGATAAGATGCCGACTTTGATGTACTATCATTAAAAAAATCATTGTTTTTTTATTTTTTATTTTTTATTTTAAATAAATGCTGTTAAAAATCGATTCTGTCAATTAGTGTGGATACTGTGAAAATTTAAATAATTATATTAAAATATTTGGAGGATAAAAAGGGAATTTAAGGGTACAAATAATTGGTAACAAATATCTGCTGTGGTGCTCCTCACGGAAGTCGATCTGCAGTAGAAGCAAGTTCATACAAACCAACTTGAGCGGTGGGCCAAAAGCTTGCGGGAGATCCGGACCGTCCAATTTGAGAGGACATTCAAGGAGGCACGTTGGGGTAAAGCAAGGCCACTTGAAAATCTAAACAAAATGAGCGATCAGATGCGGACGGTCAGGCCAAGGAGATATAATGACATAAAAAATGGTGGATCTGAAAGATATTTTCGCAGGACAAATGGATAACGGTCAAAATATTAAGGGTCATATTATGTTACATTATTATGTAACAAACATAACAAAATTATAATTATTAGATCTTCATCTAATAAATTAGACAAACATTTATTTTTATTACCTTTCATTAGATCTCTATCTACTGATTGTGATTCTGTTATGTTTGTTATATAATAATGTAATATAATACTTACTAATATTAAACATCTTTGTGCTAGAGAATGTGAGCAACAAATATGATGCGTGCTAACCCGGGCCGGCCCAAACCCTCCATTATGAGGGTTTAGCCCGACCCTCCATTACAAGGACTTGACATGAATAAAAAATTTTAAAACTTGTTGTGAATGGGCGTGACTGAGAATTTATAGAAAAAGCCCAACTTTGTATTTTATAAATTTAAAAATTAAATAAAAAAAAAACCAAATTCATGTGATTGAATTTATGATTCATTATGTTGTGTTACTAGTATTTTATGTATTAGACTATTAATATATTATATATTGAATAATCATCTTTAATTTAAATATTTTTTTAACTTTTAAATTTATTAAAAATTTATTTAAAAACTTGATGGAAGCTAGAGTCCTGCTCAGGACCGTCCCGTCCAAGTTTGGACGGACATTTAGAGGACCTGGGTCTATTACCAATAACATGGACTTGGGCCTGAGCTTGAAAACAAAACTTAGCCCAAACCTACAATTTGCCATCCCCAATTCCCAGGCTGCCAAAGCTTTCTCACAATCATCATCATACTCTTCTTAACTTCTGCCCTGCAATTTCACTCACTAAACCCAAATTCAAAATCCTGTTGTGATAGTGCTAGAAATTTTGTAATGCCTTGCGCAAATTTAAAAGGAGCAAGAGAGATTTTACCAGCTGCAGTAATATGTGACCACACCCGGCCATTACATTATTAACACCTCCAGAATTATCCACTAAATACCAAATACGTAATTTGAAAGGGGTGAAGCCACCAAAGGGATTCTCGGGGGTGAAAGGCAGCTACTCAGGAAAAGACAATGTTTATCTACAATTCTCAAGGCCTATAAATAATGCATTGAAATGAACTTGTCAACAGCAAGCAACAACCATAATAAAAAAAATTAGATTAAAAAAAAAAAAGAGAGATTATATTGAAAATTAAGATTTTGCTGGTACATTTTGATTTTGAATCCATCACCATCAACTGATTATGCATATGAACTTTAGAACTTGTGACATTCCACTAAAATGAATTCCTAAATTATTCTGCAAAAGGTAGTAGTATTCTTCAAAATGGGTCTGAAACTAAAAAATAAATAAAGCATCAGGTCTCAATTTGAAACTACATTAAAAAAAAATGAAAAAAGAAACATTAGCTGGCAACAGCAGTTTGTTTCTTCACTTTTTTGCTCCCACGGGACGTCTCCCCTCTAATCATTCTAGAGAGTATATCTGCTTGCTTCGTGTTCCCTTCTTGATTAAGGCCAGCAATCAACTTGTCACTGCTCTTCCAATCAGTGACCCCTCCTTTCTCCATTATTTTACATAATATTGAATAGGCATTGAGGGTCTTCCCAGCTGCTAAGAGAGCATCCAACACCTTCTCATAGCTTGCAAAGTCTATGATGCAGTCTCTTTCCAAACAGAAATCCAACAACTTAACAGCAGCAATAGTCTTCCCTTTCTCAGAGAGAACAGATATAAGACCATTGAAATTGGGTGCACACCCACCTTGCATCATTAGATCAATACGTCCAAGGGCTTCCTCAACATGACCTCTCATGAGAAGAGCTTCCAAAATCTTGGCAACCAAATCCATATTCTCCTTCACGCCCTTCTCCACCATGCTCTTCATAACTCTGCTTGCAGTCTGAACCCTCCCATCTTCAAACAGGCTCTCCATCACTGACCTAAATATTGAGGAAGCTGGAAAATGTCCGTCTTCAATCATACTATCCAATGCAGTTTTAGCATCAGCTGGCTCACCTTTCCTCAAGTAGCTCTCAATGAGACACGTGTAAGCATCAGCATCTCTAGGCACTCCTCTCCGACCCATAATCTTAACAATTTCAAAAGCAGAGTCTGGATTCCCTTCTTTTGAATGACCACGGATCAAATTATTGAAGGCACCAGGATCTAAAACACCCTTTTTCATTAATTGCCTGAAAAAGATTTCAGCTTTTCCTGTCTGACCATTGTGGCACAGATGCTGTATCATTGGGTTATAAGAACTAGCCTCTATATCCAAAGTACTCTGTGGCCTCAAAATAATTTCCTTCTCAACAAGCTTATCCAACAACTTAATTGCCCGATCAAACATCTCAGCCTTGCAAAAGTTCTCAATTAAGACACCATAATGTCCAGCCTCTGTTGGAATGCTCAATCGAATCATTGCCTTAAGCACATCTGCAGCAGCATTTAAGTCCCCGGACTTACACTGAGCATTCAAGAGCTTCATAAATGCTGAATTATCCTTGGGAGGAATATACCTCTCTACCATCTCCCTCAAAACCTTCTGCGCTTCAGCCATCTTTCCCGCATCACACAATCCAGGCAACAGAGCAGTATAGGTAACTGCATTTGGCTTAACATTAAATGACTTCATTTCATCAAATATCCTAAGTGCATCATCAGCTCGCTCAACAGCAACATACCCTTTTATCATAGTAGTATAACTAATAACGGTAGGCTCAATGTTCTTCTCCTTCATCTCCACAAACAACTTCTCTGCCTCATCCATTTTCTTAAACCGATTATATCCATTAATCATGGTATTATATGTGACAACATCCGGGGAGATCCCCCTACTCTTCATATCCTCAAAAAACCTCATGGCAGTCTCAAGCTTCAAACTCAAAAAGAACCCCCAAAGCATAACATTATAAGTATGCCGAGTAGGCTCAATCCCTTCACTCAACATCTTATTAAAGTACCTCTTGGCCATCATATAGCGACCACGCCTAAGGATCACCTTAAACAAAGCATCATAAGATTTAACACTCCTCTCAACACCCAATTGCTTCATTATATCAAAAATTTTAACAGACTCTTGAACAATTCCCTTTTTACCGTAACTTTCAATCAAAACTTCAAACATATCTTCATCCCATTGAACAATCTTTTTTGGCATATCCAACAAAATACACCTAGCATGATTTAACTTGCCAGCACGGCCTAAGATTTCAATCATTTTCAAATGGGTTTCTCGGTCATGGCTAAACAACCCGGCACGCTCAACCCATCGGAAGAATTGGAGCGCATGCTCCGAATTCTTTGCTCCATGAAGTACATTGTAAACAAGGTTGTGATCAAATTGGGGCACTAAAGACCGGATCTTATTCTGTAACCGGGTCGTCCATGCCCGCTCAGCCATCAGTTTACATATTGTATCCTCTAATTTTACTGGGGTTCGGTGGTTACCTCTAGGGATCCTCTGCCTCTGGTTCGGTTCTTCGTCTGCTTGAAACGGATCCGGGTTCGGAGCGGGGCTGTCTCGGGTTTGTTGTTGGTCATTGATTGAACAGAAGAAATGGGGGAAAATGAGAGAATACGGAGCTTCGATTCTGCGTATGGTGGGATAAACCCTAGGCTTTAATTGGTAGGGTTTAGAGAGGGAGATCAAGGCCATTCTTTAAATTTGCAAAGTGGGTATTTGGGATTCTGAAATTTGAGGGTATTTTTCGTTTGTAAGAAGTTACATGTCAACAAAGGCTGACAGAGTAAACAGTTGCAGAGCTAGGGTTTAGTCATGGGAAAAGGCAAAACCCCATTGGTGCCCATTGTGTTGTACCCTAGGGTACAAGTAAGAATGCACTAGGCTCTTTAATTCCAATAATCCAATTCATTCATGTGTGTTATACGGCCCGTTTAGCACGGTTGAGACTTGAAATAACTTTGAATAAAGAGTGAAAATTATGGTAAAAAATCACAAAATGTGAATGAATCATGAATTTTATACAGAAATAATAAAAATATACCTAAAATTATTTAAAACAAATTAGATTGGCTTTTTTGGATTTGAGAAATTAGAATTTCACGTCTCAATAACATACATATTTATAAAAATATAACTTTTACTCAATTTATATACCACTCTGTTTTATGATTTGCTTTTTCGGCAAATATAAACTTGATGCATGCTGTTCCTTCGAATAAATTGAAGAGTTGTAAACATGAATATATAATCCAAGTATGGACAATTAACTATTTGATCTTACATGTATAAAATATATATATGAGGATGCTAATTAATCCTTAAGAACCATTTATCTCAATATTTGAGACTTGGATTGGGATTTCTGTACTCAGACTCTTTTAGATTCAGTGACTGCGTTGTGTGTTGGTTTACCAAACGATATGTTATTTTACGTTTTCCAACTGAAATGTGCTTTTCACCTAGGAAAGTTGAGATGAGTTGGGTAGGCTAGACTTGTAAAATTCCTCGGTATCTCATTAGACCTCAATGTAAGGAGCCGTTTTTCTTTAGATTATTAGAAATTTGTAGTGACCAAATATTTTTTTATTTTTTTATTATTAATTGTTGTTCTAACTAGGTTCGAGTTTTAAGTTATCTTTAAGTGGTGCATTTTGAGTCCTATGTGGCCTTGTATTTTACACCCATTGCGGCGATGTATTGTTAATCATTATTGACCCTTTTAATACATTTACTAATTTAAAAAAAAAAAAATCTGAGGATACGATAAAGTGGAGCTGAAGGCACCAAAAAGAATATTAGTTGTGAGTCTCACTTGATACTTTCCATTCTATGCTTCTATGTAGATTCAAGTTTTATGATTACACTAGTTATATATACTATTGATAACATTAGCCATATTATACATTATTGATTCTGAAACTAGAATTCATATTATTTGCTTAGAAAAGTACATATCCTTGATGATCAAGAACTGAGTAATTTCACAGCACACAACAATGATGCTTGGCACTTGATACTTGTCAAATGGCCTTCCATCTAATCTCAACATGAACAGCTCCATTTTTCGAATTAATCAAATGGTACTTCTCTTTTAATCGTCCATTTTGGACTACATCATGCAGGTTTATATCCACGTATCCTAGTGACTCCTAAATAAACCAGAAAATTCACAGAATGCAGATTCATTATGAACTAATACAAGTAGGCATTGTGAACCTGAAGAGAAACGAAATCATGAGTTTATACCAACCTTTGATCGGAGTCTTAAGCCTCTCCGTTTGCTCTTGACTTCAATGTGGATCTTCTCCTTCAAAGGAGCCTCTTCAAGAACAAACTGGAATTCTTCATTCCAAATTGGATCCCGGCATTTCTTGATCATCTGGACAAAGGCACATTAAAAGTTGAGAATTTAATGTATCAAACAATGCGATCTACCCTAAGTTTGACATTCAAAGTCTTAAAGGGAACCTTGGTTCTCTTCTGTTCTCCTCTACATATGACCACAGCATAAGGATTGTTGTGACGCTTTCCCTCAAGATCCTTAGCTCCCTCAACTGTCACCAATAACAATCCGGCACCTAAGTTAACATACTCAGTTGCCTTTCCAACTTCACTTTCTTTCCTCTCAAATCTGTCTAAAGGACCACTAAATCTTTTACTTTTTTCTCTGAAAAGACTAAATGTCAACTCTACCACAAGTTGCCCTCTCAATTTCTTGTTTTGAGGATCATTAGGATTTGTGTTCTTGACCAAATCAAGAGTTAATTCTTTAGTCTCATTTGGAGTAAGTGATCTCAGTGGAACAACCTGCATTCCCAATTTGTCATGTGTTCCAACCTGTGAAGCCATAAACTCAAAAATCATAACTTGCATTACAAGTTATTAACAAAAATCATGCTGGAGAAGACGGCAAAATCCAGAGTCAATGGCAATGCTGCCAAATTTCTTGTTCAAATATTCTTCTTTTTAGACCGTCTTGAATGGAAATAATAATTTCTTTTTAAGTAGTTGCTACCAGGATAATATGATTCAGAAGTTCAGGAAACGACTTGAGTACCAAAAGAAATATAAAACCTTTTCCCAGTCATAGGCATGTAACTGAAGAACTTGAGACTCGGGGTCCTTTACTGTAAGCTTGAAGTCCTCATTCCATTCAGGGTTCAAAGTCTTCATCTTAATAGATGTCTTCTTTGCTGGTATCCTTTCCCCACTTAAGCTGAGTTGAACATAGGGATCCGAAGCTCCAAATATATCCATCTTTAATAGTCTTATTGCTCGAACAACCATTACATGAAGTATGCCTACAGGCTTCTTAATGTCCCCTCTGTGGACATGAGAAAGAATTAATGAAAAATGTAATGGTAACTGCTACTGCAGGTAAAAATTATATTAAGATTGAGATTAAGACATTGAGAACACATTAATATTGATAATTGTGTCGTTCATCCTTAGTTGCATTCATATGAATATAAACTTACAATGAACCATCAAGAATTGGAATTTCAAGAGTCTGAGGCCAGAGATAGAGGGCAGAAATTTGATTTCTTATAGTTTCCTGCAGTGCAACCGAGTAATAATTACATTAAGGTAACCCAGGAAAGATTCTAAATGTCTCAGGTAAGAGTAACTGATTTTTCCAGGTTCAATTAAATATGACTAGAGATTCTTCAGAATAAATGCAAAAATAGTGCAAGCATTCATATCGATGCAAACTTGCAGGATGCAAGAATTTAATAAACAAAGCAAAAGCAGTTTGCTTTAGCCGAAAATTTTTCAAGATACAATTTCTTGTTTTTCATCTGGCATTGTGATAATTAATATTTCGAAATAAAACTTGCAGGAATCTCAATAACAGTTGCATCAAATGCCATCTTGGACATTCGAAAGCTTTTCCTGGAAATGACAGAGCTCTGACTGCAACTACTAAATGTTTAGGTACAATCGTATTTAGTTCCAAATTTATTTTGTAAGTAGTGATTGAAATTCAACATGTTAGCCTCATTTAAGCATTATCGTCTCATAATTAAGTGAAGAACTGTATATTGAACATGGCTCATCTTGTGAAGCAATAGTAAGTATAAAATAATTTGACTAGAAATTTGGAGATCATTCAAAAAAGTCAACTGAAAAAAATAAAAAAAGTAGACAAGTAGGTGGGATTCCCCATTATTTTCTAGTTAAGATTGAATTAGTAGTTAAAAACGTGTTCTCTATCATATAATTCTGTTGTATTCACATTAGCTGGTTTGCCAAAGGTCAACCAAAAGTTCAAGATACATTAAACAATTCCCAATAGAATACTTAGAAATTAAAGTCTGAACTTATACAGTTTGTTGTGTTGTCATTACTGAATTCACTAATGTGCCAAAAGTCTGTGATCTCATCAAACAAATTGATAAAACGAATGCAAATCATTCCAAATATTGTAACAACAGATGTTCTAACCAAAGCCATAAACAGACAGAGGAGAAATATCACCTGAATAAATTGGTATAAGCCTGGGATTGCCATTATGTCACCTCCAACTAACTTCAGCCCAAAGTCAACTTCTGGCTGCATATATATAAATTAACAAATATTCATCCAATGGGTGCATAAGATAAAGAGCATCTGTTAAGTTTACTAATGTTTTGCACCACCACCCACTTACCTTCTCCATTAGAGATACGGCTATGCTAGCAAAACAAGGGAATGCAGGTACAAGAGGCTTCAAAACTATCCGAGGTTCTGCACGTATTTGTACATCCAACAGCTGGAACCAACATGAACAAATTTTTTAAAGAGAGAAGCCTTGACCCGATCCTTAATATTTATAACCATAAGAAAGTGATACTAGTGAATCCCAGTTGATTACTTGACCTAAAAAATGAAACTAAGAGTTGACTCAGCTACTAATTCATTTATTTATAATGTCAACAAAGACAAGTTGACTTACACATAATGCCAATAAAGAAAAGAAGTTGTGTCAAAGCCATTAAAACCATGATGACAGAAGTTCCATTTTTTAATATGAGTTCTCTGAAAACCCTATTAAAAATGTTGTGATGACTTAAGGATTTTGGTTTAGAAGCTAACCTGTACTGTGATTTGCAGAGAGAAGAATTTCAACGCCAAGGTTATGTTAGGATTTCCTGCCCATCTAACGGCAGGCTCAAGTATCAGTTCATTTTCATTAGTTTCGCATACCTTGATACCTGTCATTTTGATGAATCCAATCTCAAAACCGAATATATTTTGCGACTCCTAGTGACAATAAATCTGCTTAAATGTTGATTCTGAGAAAACAAAGCTTATACAACACTCCACAAATGTAGCAAGGCTAACTATTTCAATGCCAATGCAATTAGGAAATATACTTTAATTACCATGAATTATCGGAGGCAGAGTTCCAAGAGTCAGAGTCTTAAAATCTATTGATCTTATGCAATACTTGCCAATGTACTGTGCAAATATAGGCTCCAGATTGCTTCTTGCAGTGCCAGATATTGCCTGAAACAATAATAAAGCCCAAGCATTAATCAATCTAGCTCTAGTCGTATGTATAGCTAATAGTATATAAACTTCTGATTACCTTATCAAGGTAAGGCCACAAATCGGATACAAACTTGTTGAACCAATCGATCTGCACAAGCACATAAGTAAATATCATTTGTATTGAGAAACTTCCAGACTAGCTATTTCAATGAAGTGCAACCAAGAACAATCTGATCAATTACTCACACGATCATAATCTGGGTGCTTCACCCACAATGGTATTTCTGGATAAACATCAAGCACAGAGCTTGTATCAAACTCATGATCAATTGGTCGAATTATCGTATCCTGCAAAATGTAGGCTTTAAATTTTACTTCTAAATATCAAAGAACTAATAATGTTCATGTATATTAAATTGTCCTTATTATTAACTAACAAACACACTTAGCATCCGTCTAACAATTATGTGATAAAACAATGTATCATAATGATCTATATAGAAATATTCTCGATCCTGAATTTTATTAAAATCTGAAAAAATTATTAAACTATATAATTTAATATATAATACCCGAAAAAATTATTAAGCCACGTAGTTTAATAATTTTTTTCAGACTTTAATAAAATATCCAATCTTGAACCAGATCAGTACTCATGATCTACAATCACTAAACAAAAATACAAATGTCAAACAAATGATTATTCAACAACATTGACATGCATGGCGAATGCAGAATGTTAAAACAAAGAAGCATAGAAGATGGAAAGAAAAAATAAATAAAAGATAAGGTTAAAAAATATTTACCTTAATCTCTGTGGCTTTAGGGCATATGAATATGAAAAAACCAATTAAAAGACCGATTGGAATTCCAATTCCGAAACCAAAAATTCCCAGTAAAAAACTCAACAACCCCATCTATCTGTTAAATTTTAATATATATTTTTCAAGTTAAAAAATGAAAATCTATAGGCTTTAAAAATAGAAAAATTATCATATTGATTAACAAAAAATTAAACTGAGAAATGAAAATCAGAAACGCGAGGGAAACTGCCGCAACAGAGTATCATTAACCAATCCACGATGGACAACGTGGAGTCCATTATGATATGAAATTACTCTATTGCCCTCGCTCGTAACAGACACATCGGATGTAACAAAAGGAGTGAATCGAATCTAAGCTTGGAAATTTGTTCCGTACTTTGGCCTTGGTGTGACGTGGAAACTGGGGTTTTGTACACGTGTTCATGCTAAGTAAGTAGTAACCAATATGGTGCATTCAACTTATGAGATTATTGAATTTAAATGGGAAACATCAACTTCTCTTCGTGAAAAAGTTTACACTTAAATATTCACAATAATTATGAAAAAGTTTAATGTTAATTTTTTCATTTGATTCTTAAATACTTATATTAATTTAACTAGTGGCACTTGAATTATTTCGTGTGAAGGTATCATGCGCCATCATTATCACTAACAATTTTTCTTTAAGCACTAAAACGTGATATTAGCCATAATCAAATTGATGTAGACATTTTGTTTTTTTTTAAGTCTTTCTCTTATGTACGGTTTTCAAGTCATGTCATGTTACAAGAACTAAGCTAGAAAATTAACTCAAAAATTTTACCACTAATTTTAAAGGAATAAAATAACTTGCAAATTTTATACATCACAAACATTGATCACAAGGACATCCCTGTCAATGAAAGCAGGGACATCTGATGTATCATTCAATGATATTTGTTATTAAGATTATCTTAAGTTTCATTAAAAGAAAGTTATTCCTTTCACACGAACAATGTATAAATAATATTTCATGCACTGTTTATATGAGAGGAGTAACTTACATTTTGATGTAAGTTAGCAGCTCTCAATTATTGTAAAATTTGAATAATTTGTAAAATTTATATTATTATTATTATTGTTAATTATATCAAAATTGCCCTTAATGTGTAGATATATTTTGCTTGTTGTACCATGATGACTTTACTATTTTTCGTAAATAAAATGGCCTTAGTCTTATTTGAAATAAAAATAATAATAATAATAATAAGTAGGTGTGTAAAGGCTAAATTTATTTTTTTTAGTTATTTGAAAACTACTCTATCAAGTCTTTAGGGGACAAGTTATTCTTTGGCAATTTCGTCAAAATTACTTGCATAACATTTTTCAGTCAATAATGTTTTCAAGTTGGAATACGACATTCATATCTAACGTATTATTTATTAACCATCTATATTAAGTAAAAAAATAATTTTATTCCATGTTTAGTATGATAATTATTATTACATATCAATAAATGACACATCATACGTCGTATAATTAAGATATAATTTCTATACTACTCCTTAGAAATCTTAACGAGGATAATTAGACATGTGAAATCAAACTCTGTAATTAAAATAATCAAAGGTACAATGAACCAAAATTTTTAAGAAATTTTGAAGGTGCACAGCTACAAAACCCCAAAAATATCAATCTAGTAAACAAAATTAGACAAACAAGATTCTTGGCAGCTTAGTGATCTGGAAACACATGAGGGTTTTGTCTCCTTTAACTGTAACTTTAACTGCCAAACAGATGAATGAGTGATAGTTTAATAGTTTTAATTTTTATGTTATTTTTTTAATGAAAGTTTTATGGTAATTAATTGCATTATTAACAGATTAATAATTAAATTCAATTAAAGAATAACAATAAAGAATTCGATGGGGCCTGTTCTTATACGATCCAAGTTCATTGCACATCTACGTTCTTCAACTTAGCTACTTAATTTAAAATAAGAAAGAAACCTTTTTTGCTTCGATTTTTGTATTTAATTAATTAATGATTGAATTGCATGGAAAATTTGATTATTAAAACATTATTTAAGTATGCAAAGATAGTTGTAGCTAATTCGATGCATTGAATTGCCGACCACTAAGATCAACCATGTGTAGATAAGGCGACAGAGAAGTGAGTATGCCTAGGGATGGCAATGGGGTGGAGTTGGGGTAGAGAGGCCTATCCTATTCCTTATTTTATTAAAAATTTTGGCCTTATTCCCCACCTCATTTCTTAATAAATTTTGTGGAGCAAGAATGGGGAATCACCATGTGGGGAATGATTTCTCCATCCCCACCACATTCTCTATTTATTATTTTATTTTAGACATACATACATAATTTCAGTAAATTAAAAGCTAAAAACTAAAATAAAAATCATTATTATAATTTAAAGTATTTAAATTATTAAATAATCTATAAAAATTTGAAACAATATCTTGAAATGATATCAAAACTATAAAATATTTGGATAAATAATAACTTAAATCATAAAAATTTATAATAATATTTTAAATTCTTCTTTGTTAATGGCTTTATCTTCTCTTTATCATATTTATATAACCTATGATTATAAGGTTTATCATTATTTTATAAATAATCTAAAATTTTAAGATTGAATAAAAATTATATTGTAGGGTTTTTTTTTAGTTATAGTCTATTTGTATTAGGTAAAAGTAAAAAAAAATTATTAACCAATATTGAAATTAATAAATAAAATTAATAAATAAAAATTTTATATATATATATATATAATGGGGATTAGGGTGGGGGTGGGGAGTACAATACCAAGCCTATTAAGAATTTGAGGATTATTTTTCCCCCATTCCCTATCCCATTTCTCAAAAATTGTTTAAAATTCACCCCATTTAGGGTGGGGCTCCATAGGACCCCAAACCCGTGGAGGATTTTGCCATCCCTAAGTATGCCCCTTCACAAAAATAATATTAATAATAAAAATATTAAAGGATGAATATGTGGAATACTAATAATAATAACAACAACAACAATAAATAATAATAATAATCTCCAAATAGAATAATAATAACAACAACAAAAACAATTATCGTTATAGTGTTTGAAGGTCGTCATATTTTTTTTTTTTTCAATTACAAAAGTTGGGAAACATATCGTACAATAGTCATTGCAAAAATTTATACATGAGTATTTAATTATACAAATTCTTTGGACAAAATTAAGTGACATAAGATGCGTTTGGCAAAATATTATAATGTATTAATTTTTAATTATACTAAATTTTGTATTATACTGCACTGTATTCATGTTTATGGTGATTGATTTAAATTATACATTTAGAACACAATATTTTTAGTTCTTAGAAAAATACTAAATATAGAAGTCTTGAACTTTAAAAATTTAACATCAATTTTGTTAGTATAAATGTTAAAAAAAAACTATAATTCTTCAAGATACATGTGTAAAACTAACAAATTCTTCAATTTTTAGAAATATAATAGTTATTTTAATATATACCCCGTGAATCAAAGATCGAAGCAAAAAATCAATCAAACAACTTCTAAAAAATATTACAACATAAATAAATAGTTGAAACATATATACAAAATTTGTTCGAAAGTCGTCTTAGGATGATTGTACAAAAGTTTATATATACTGCAGTATAGTCACAAAATAAATTTTGGCCACAGCTGGCAAGATCGGGGAAACAACAAAAACTAGAGCTCTAATAGTTACATAAGATTGAGAAACTTCTTTGATAGAAAATTATGATCCATGTAACGATGTTGCTTTAAATTCTTTCCAAATCTTTTATGGAGATGTCCACATGAATAAGCTAACAAGGAGTTCTTGAGAAATATATCTTGTAGGCTCCAGAATGAGAGGACGCCGAAAAAGACATTGGGAAATGCCCAAAGGTGATCTTGGTCACTGGTTTTGTTGATTGAAAATTCTGCTGTGAGAGTTCTGAGTCTATTTCAGTCAACAATTGGTCAATTAGATGTCCAAAAAGATTAGTTGGGTCTCGTAAACCAACAGACTTTGTGCTATCGAATCCAACAAATAGATGCCTCTTGTCACCAATCTGGAAAATAGAGCAATCGTTTGTCAGTTACGAAGAAATAGAAAATTATTATGATTATTATTGTGAGCGTTGGCATTCATTTGATGCAAGTACGTCAAAGAAAAAGCTATTATAAAGTCCCCTCAATCCACAAGACGAGCTAGTTTGTCTAAACTCACGATCTTTCTCAAGTCTATAAGGAAAATAGAACCAGGTAATCATTTGCAGAGATGTCAAGCTTTAATGAAAACGAAAAGTAACATAGAAGGGGAAAAGAAAAATTGGCAAGATCATAAACAACTAGAGATATAAAATTAAGATCCCAAAGTATGGAAATTACGAGGAAATTGAACATGAGACAAATTAACCTGACAGTTGCACTTGATAGAACATTAATCTTTTGATGAAAACTATCACCCATAATTCAGGAACATTCATGTTGTATCACTAAGAATCAATAACAGAATATGCGAAAGTGTACGTAAATTCATAATGCACAATTATTCTCTATAGCCGTATGGTTAGTCTTCAAAATCAACACGTTTTCTTAGAGAATCCTTTAAGTTTTTCACTGCACACTCTCTGATGATGGGATGTCAGAAGAGAATAGAATGATGATACATGTGATCTGGGGATTGTAACCACTTATATAAACAACTTTTCCTGTTGCCTTTAGTTATTTCTATTTCAGTCCATCATAGAAATAGTAATTACCCTTTTAGTCTCTACACATTAAAGACTCACATCCTATTAGATGCATTAAAGCCTGTATTACTGAAAGCCTTAATAGATCACTTTTAATTGAATTTAACCTTCTATATCAGTTCGCAAACCGCAATACATAATTATTCACATATAAGTCTAACGTTAGATTAAGGTTCCAACAATATTAGATTAAGAATCCAACAACATTTCCAATTAAAACTATGATTATTGGGTACTATAACTAAAGAAAAGAATCAAAAGTTCTGCCAATGGTTGGTATGCTAAAATTATCTTGATTGCTTGAAGTCCACTCTTTTAATATCATCTAGCATTACATTCTGGTACTGCATCCACTCCAAACAACATGGTCAAGACTGCAGAGTTTCTGTTTGATGATCAAATTGCAGCAAATCTAACATTGATTCTCCAAAATTCTTGAACAAAGATCACTTAGCAACCAATTCAATTATTGCTAACATTGATGTTGTTAAAAAAAAGTTCAAAAATCAAACATGTAGCTTGATGATTCAGGTGGTGAAGAACAGGCACGGCAATGGTGCTACAAGGTGGGGTGGTGGTAGAGCTGGGTGTCATGCGGCAAAGGTAGATGGTGTGGTGGTTGAGTGTCATGGAGTTGAGCGTCATGCATTTGTTGAGCCATTGTACAGAGAAACAGAAAGTTGAGAGGAATTTCTAATTTTGTCCCAAAATTAATACAAACTCGTATAAACCTGACACCCCTCACGGGTTTAAACGTGTAAAACTCTAAAGATTAATAATCATAGTAATAAAATAGTATCGATAAATCATTTAGAAACATTGAATTTTGCATAAGAAAAAGAGCAAGTTAACTTAAAATTATTCTCTGGGTATTTAGTACTTTTACCTTATAATTGTACACAATCAAATTAAATTTATGTGAAAACCATTTCAAGAACAAAAATTATGTAAAAATAACTTTAGTGGTGAAAGATAATAAAAAGCCTAATAAAATACACACACGTATATTTATATTAAAAATGATTTAATTGATTAATTTCAAACTATTTAAGACTAATATGAATTTTTTATATCTATTTTTTGAGGTGTCCTTGCAAAAGTTATATGGAGAATAACATCCCAACAATAATATATGTTCTAAAGAAGAGATAACATTTAAAAGATAAGAAGCCACTCGGCCGCAGACCGGGTGGTGAGAACCACTGCTCTCCAAGTTGGAGAGCAGTGGTTCGACCCCCCCATAAATGTGTTGTGGAGGTTTCAGTCCTCCCTTAATATATAATGTATTGAGTGGGGACAATCTTTTTCCTTTCGTAAAGTGAGCGGAGTAGACGTCTCTCGAATATTAGAGAGGATAAAAAGTCTGGGCAGTGCTTAATAATTTAAATGTAAACTAATCCCAGTCATAGTCTGATTTATAAATATCAGTAATAGTCTTATGTAATATGAGTATAGTCCGAGCAATATGTAAATCTCATATAATTAAAAAAAAGTTTAAAAAATGAGAACATTGTTCATTTCCCACAGTATATTTATTTATTTATTTGAATATTTCGTTAGATGGCACAATATAAATAATGATAAATGCATCATAAGTTATGTAAGGACTCAAAGCAATTACCAATGCTTGTCAAGACTTACTTCGATATATTAATGTTGATGAAGTTCTATCCAATAAATCAATGTGTCAAAAAAGAAGAAGAAAATATGAAGCGATACATATAGAGAAATTTGAACCCTCTAGCTTAAGGATGAGGTTGCTCAATCAATAAGTGGATTGTTTTTCTTAGTACGGTTAGTTAAAAATCATAAATATTTTATGAAAAAAAAAAACCTTGTATAAGACAGTCTACTGGTGTTCTACTATAACACAACAAGGGATCTCAAAATGAGATCATCGGAAAAAACCCACTGATCTGTCATATAGTGAGATAATGGGATCATCTAGACAAATTTTTCTCATGTTTGATCTAATAAATGAAAAACAACGAAGGATAGGAAATGGATCCGGTGCTGAGCTTTTCTTGTGCTGAGCATCGGCAGTCAATAACTACTCTAATTAATTGTTGACCGTTGATCCGATGCTCAATACAAAAAAGCTCAGCACCGAATCCTGGTCCCGAAGGATATGGTCCGTCAGGAGTCAAGCCATGTACCATGTTTGGGATTATGGGACCTACATGCATTAACTACTCCCATTTTCATAATTAAGAAATTTCTAAATTTAATCTTAGAATTATTTTATTTATTTATATGATACTATTGTTTAGATTACAATTGATATTACATCATATTATAACTGATATTTACAATCGAATAATTATTGAAATTAATTTATATTAAATTTTATATAGCACGTCTAGATTTTTACCTACTATAATATTCGAGAGATATCTATTATAATTATTTTTTATAATTAAAAAAAAATACTCTAATATAATATTTTTGTGGGAGCTTGAATCACTGAATGGCCAAAGGCTAAGTGTTTAGAATTTTTTTAATAAGTCAAACAATTACACTTCACCTATTTTGTCTATTGCATATACAGTTACTATTGCGGCTTGACCAGCTTCTAATAGGATTGCGATGGCCAAATATGCTGTCGTTGCCAGACTTTTATCACTAGCCGTACTGAAATACCCTTTCTTGAATGGAACGTATGGTAACAATTGTCACAAAATATATCCATTCGAGCTTGACAGTTTTCATGATTACTATAATTATAAGTGTTGATATTAATGTACATTCAACATATAAATAATTAGAGATTTAAAAGCGCACGTATCTTTTGATATGGAATGCGAAAGCGAATGAATCATAACAAAGTTATATAATTATTAATAAAAAATTTGTCTAAAGTTATATTTGTAACCAATTAAAAGAATATAAATATGAATAATAGAAGATTAGTTATATTTGTAATTAATAAAAAATAATATAAAAATGAATAATAGAAGATTAGAGCGTTAGCAGCGAGTGAATTTTACTTGGATGTAAATTTCGTTGAATATAACTTAAGAAGACCCTAATTATAATTAAAATCATTGTTTCATTTCAACCACCTTAATTGGTTTATTTATACTAAGTATTATAAATTGCTTGCATGCAAAGCCAATCCTTCGTATTTTTTTCATAAGCTCGACCGATGTTAAAAAGAGTTTATGAGAGGATACTAGAGTTTGCATAAATATAAGATTTTGCTATGAATTTTTTTCATCAATAAAATTCTCAATAATTTGTTATTAAAAAAAAAGTCAATGATAATTAATGGTTATTTAAATTTAATGCTTGCTATGCATCCTTTAAAAAATAATGACTTGGCTAATGGTTCAATGTACGTAATTTGAGTCCCACTTAAATTATTTATATTCATTCCTTTTAAATTATAACTCACAATAAATTGTCTCGAACAGTAGCATGGGTATAATACAATTTTTAAGTTGTAACACTTATTATTTAGGATTAAAAATTTTCTAATGATACAAGCTTTTATCTTAGCAAATGTAAATAAAATAGGACATAAATAAATTAATCTTGGCCATAGATATTTTGTTTTTGAAAAATGTCAAAGTATGATTTTGATTATAAAT
Organism: Clausena lansium; assembly: GCA_030449835.1. Taxonomy (NCBI): domain Eukaryota; kingdom Viridiplantae; phylum Streptophyta; class Magnoliopsida; order Sapindales; family Rutaceae; genus Clausena; species Clausena lansium. Next base: position 1,902,600 of record JASUUF010000086.1, on the reverse strand, counting down.
AAAAAAAAAAGATGTTATTTTCTTTGAATTTTGTAAATACCCCATTTGACGATGAAAATGCTCCATCTGATTTTAATTTAGTTGGTTATTTTAACTTTACAAAATGTATTACCCATGCCTAATAAGTAATAACTAACGGGGATAAAATAAACTAAAAAAATAATGTTTTATAAAACATGAAAACTCGTTGAGGAGTATAAATATTATTAATTATAGTGGTGGTGCTATTTAGTGTTATGTTTTTGAAATTATAATAATTAATAATTATGCGATTGGTCCTTTGCTCTCCCATTTTGTGGAACAAAGTTTTTTGCTCATTACACCAATAAATAAAATTCTAACAAGCTTCTTGCCTTCGCTAGTTGACAAACTGACCTAAGTTTTGTGAAAAACGAATGGCCAATATCCAACTTCAATATTTCAGTACAAGGGGGGTTGAATGTTTATCCTTCTCAATTTTCCTCTCTTATATATACGATATGTCGGCTTAGTATGGTACAGTGACAACGTGCATTGCACAGTAACAAGATTTCTTACACCCATTTGTCACTGTAAAATTCAAAAACTGTCTCTAAATTAATTTTGTGAAACTGGCTGAGTGTCAGTCATTTATCAAGTTACCTCTTCTTGTCAGTGTGAGATGGGAATAAGTGGTGAAAGTAAGAACAGTAAAGTGAAAGTGAACCCTGCAATCATTCTAAGAAAAAGTGTACATTAGTTGTTGTGGTGACTGATGAGTGAGTGGTTAATCTAAGGCAGGACAAGGCAAAAGATAAAAGGCAATAGAGAGAGTCTATGAGCAAAGACTCAAAACAAGTAAGTAAAGAAAGAAAGAAAGAGAAAATAAAAAAACAAAAGAGAGAGAAAATTTTCTCTCTATCTCTCTCTCTCTCACAGCTGCTATAAATGAAAGAAAAAGTAGGGAAAACGCTAAACTGTCTTTTAGATCTTTCTAGCTTTTGCTTTTTTAACTCTTCGGTTTGATGTGAAACTTTCCAAAGCCCATTTTCCTTTTTCATCTAAACAATTTATACAGATATTTTAATTATTATAATTTGTATTTTTATTATTATTATTATTATTATTTCTTTCCACTTTTACTTTCTTTCTTTCTCAACAAACTCGGACAGCTTTTCTTCTCTCTTTCATATATCTGTAATCAATTCTAGGTTTAACTCCTGCCGTTACTCATTAAAGCAGATCCTGTTAAAGATCTTCTTGTACACTTCAAACTACCAGATAGGGATATAGTTTTTGAGAGGATAAGAGAAAGTGATAAGAGCTCAGAAAGGTAAAGATTCAACATTTATCAAAACCCTAATATTTTTTTTTATTTGGGTTTTTGTTTTTATTCTTAGTTTTTGTAATTTACCTCGAGATTTGTGCAAAATGGTATCTGGGTTTGTGGTGTTTTAGTTGACTCAGATCCATGGCGTTGATTTTTGATATGGGGTTTGTTTTGGGATTCGTGTTTTTTTTTTTTGCCCTGGGGTCTTTTCTATTTTACTAATATCTGTTTGGTTGTATTATAGTGTTATGGGAAGATCTGAGGCGAGCTTTGAGTTGGGTTTTCATTTTTGCTGGTTTCAGGCTTTGGAATTTTGATGGGTTGTTATTAGATTTTGTAGATGTTGTTGTTGTTGTCATTGTTACTACTTTAAGTTCTCAAAGTATATATAATTGCTTCTTGTATATGTTGAATGACTTTGAGCAAGTCCTTTGTTGTTTGCAAGCATGTTGACATACTTCTGAATGGCTTTATACACTGGAGCTCGACCTTGGTTCAGTGGAATGTCTTTTGGTTGTTGTTTTCACTCTTGTGGACCTTTTGTTGTTTGATTCAGTGGAAACGTTTTAGTGCCTAATAAAACCTGATTGCATATGTTTCTTTCAATCTGCTTGTGTCAACTGATGTTTTACTTGTAGCTTTGTTTAAATGTTATCTTGTAATACCAATTACTTCGTCTGGTGAACCATGTGCAATATTTTTGGCTATTTGTTAAATTCTTAAATTTCTGATCCTTTTGTGTTAATGGTGAATACATATTACTCGTTGAATCAGATTACCTGTCAAATTTGCTGTTCAAGGAGAAATTGGATCAAATTACTTGGAGATATACTGGTCCCGGATTGCTGTTGCAGCTATTTGTTATTGTACTGTAATTTATTAATTTATTGGTTAAAGTTTCGTATGATTTGGATGAATATGCATGTCATGTCCAGGAGATGAAAAGAAAATTTATTCAGGTGTGAAAATTTCTTTATAGTTGTGGCCACTTTAGATTGGCATTGGACGACCGCAGTTAGTGCTGATTTTTTTATGCTTGCAGCCACCGCAGCAGTAGTCGTGTCATGAGAGGAAGGCTGACCTGTACAAGTGCTTATAAGTCCTGAATTTTCGGGATCTCATTGGTAGATGTATTCCTCACAATTAATGTGTGTAAAAGATGGTGGATTTCACATTAACTTTACATTAAGTATCTAGTTTTAATAGAAGAAATTGATGATCTGGTGAAAAACTGATGTTGGCAGCTACCCTTCGTCGGTTGATGCAGTGGCAATGCACAGCCATGTAATTTATTTAACTTGGCACACATTTGGTGGTTCTGCGGTTGGAAGTGCAATATAAGTAACATACTACGCTCATATTCGTTTCTTTAAATACAGAGTACTAACATGGATGCTGAGTTGGCAAATTCCAACTATCAGTCAGGTGTTCTCTATCGGCTAGTTCCTGCTGTCTTACCTGTGCTTCTGATATCAATTGGATATGTTGACCCTGGAAAGTGGGCAGTAATCATTGAAGGAGGTGCTCACTTTGGGTTTGATTTGGTAGCACTTATGCTAGTTTTCAATTTTGCTGCCATTTTTTGCCAATACTTGTCAGCTCATATTGCTGTTGTCACTGGAAGGGATCTAGCTCAGGTATCATGTTTTTCCCCTCTGCAATTCTTCCAATAATACTACTAGTAACAGTTATTATTTTATTATTTTGATACATCAGGTTGCACATGGTAGACTGGAGTAAACTAAGTATTATCATCTCTTCCCATGTATCTGGTTATTTGATGGGATAGTCGATTATTGATACTTTCATTCTCCCCTCTTCTCTTCTCTTCTGTCTTGCATATTTTATTCCCCATGAAGTTTAACAAACTTGTTTATTTTTCTTAATAATAACTATAGATTTGTGGACAAGAGTATGACAAGTGGACATGCGTATTCATAGGAGTTCAAACAGAGCTTTCTGTCATTTTGCTGGATCTTACCATGGTAGGTGTCTTCTCATGTTTAATGTGCTGATATTATGTTTTGTTCTTTTCCAGATGCCAAAGGAACTTGGGCGTTTACCATGATTTTGCGACTTATCTCTTTCATGGTTCCTCATTGTATTGTTACTGAAATCCGATCTTGCTAATTGCCTCCAGGTTCTGGGGATTGCCCATGGGCTTAATCTTTTGATGGGGGTGGAATTGTCCACATGTGTTTTTTTAGCAGCTGCTGATGCTATTCTATTTCCATTTTTTGCTGGTCAACTGGTAGGCTGATCACTTGTGTTCCTTTACAATCTTTTCGTGGCTGTTTATTGATGAGCTAATCATGTTGAATTTTCAGGAGAACTACAAGGCAAAATTCATGTGGATATGCATAGCAGGAATCATATTGCTTTCTTATGTTCTTGGGGTACTCATAAGTCAACCAGAAATTCCACTCTCCATTAATGGGATGCTAACTAAGTTTAGTGGAGAGAGTGCATTCTCTATAATGAGTCTTCTTGGAGCAAGTATGATGCCTCACAATTTTTACCTCCATTCTTCTATTGTTCGGGTATTTCTCTTTCCCTTCTGCACATGCCCCCTTTCATTCTTTTCATATTTCACAACATCATTTTTATGTGCCCATCTGTGCATTTTTGTCATGTTTTGATCAGACTTGGTGATAGAATTGATTGAGGATCCCATGTATGAGAGGACTATTTTGTTGTCATTTTCTTTCTCTGGACTTTTGTTGACTAAAGCATTCAAATCCCAAAATCACTATTGTTTATTTGCCTATGTCATGTCTATTAGAGCTTTAAATGTTCAAAACTTATGATATTGGGCATTCAGATATATTTTACTGCTACTGTCTTCGCAATTTATCCTCTTTGTTCTGTTAAGAATGACCTTGATTGGTGCCCCTTGTAAATTCCTTTGCTGGTATCTTACTGGGTCTTGGGTTTTCTGAACTTCTCTTCTTTTTTGACACTAAACTTGAATTGTAGCTCATGCTCGGATCAATCTGCTTTGTATACTCTTCGCGTGGGAGCTATTCTACTTCAAGTTTCAATATAGTTAATAATATTTTTGTTTGTTAAGTTTCTAAAAGTTTCTGCTCTCTTTATTCTTGCAGCAGCAGCAGGGACAGGTGAACATCTCCAAGGGTGCCTTGTGTCATGACCATTTTTTTGCCATCTTATGCATCTTCAGTGGCATCTATATGGTGAACTATGTGCTGATGAACTCAGCGGCAAATTTGTTCTACAGTACCGGTCTTGTTCTGCTTACTTTTCAGGATGCCATGTCTCTAATGGAACAGGTGTTTTTCTTCATTTTTTTTAATTCTTAATTTTTTATTTTTCATTTTCATAAGAAAGTGCTGCTTAATACTTTTCAACAATCATGCAATTAGCTACTAGCATATAGTTTCTCCATCAATAACAATTATCATTTTGCTCATACTTATCCAATGATCTCTCTCCAAACTGTTGAAATGCAGGTGTTCAGGAGCCCGGTAGTGCCATTTGCCTTTGTACTGGTTCTGTTTTTTTCTAACCAAATCATAGCGGTAAATTGGAATCTCAGTGGACAAGTAGTCTTACAAGATTTTCTCAGACTGGACATACCTGGTTGGCTCCATCATGCTACAATTAGAATTATTAGTATAGTCCCTGCTCTTTATTGTGTGTGGACATCAGGAGCTGAGGGGGTATATCAGTTGCTTATATTCACACAGGTAATGGTAGCCATAATGCTCCCATCTTCTGTGATACCACTTTTTCGGGTTGCCTCATCAAGACAAATAATGGGTGTCCATAAAATTTCTCAGTATCACGAGTTCTTGGTACTGATTACATTCATGGGGATGCTAGGTTTAAAGCTTATATTTATGGTAGAAATGATATTTGGAAATAGTGATTGGGTGGGTAATTTGAGATGGAACACGGGAAGTAGTGTGGCATTACCTTTTGCCGTCTTTCTCATCACTACTTGTACATCACTTTGTTTGATGCTTTGGCTAGCTACTACCCCTTTAAAATCTGCAAGTTCTACAAACAATGCTCAGGACTGGAGCTGGGATATTCAACTAGGAGCTGAAACCTTTACAGAGAGGGAGGAAGATAATTCAAAAGAAGCTAGATATCTTGTTGAGGAACATGTAGAGAAGCAGGAATCAGTAGCAGCAGCGGGAAAATCTGTGGAAAGCCAACTGGAAACTTTTGACCTTGATTTGCCCGAGACAATCATGGAGTCTGATCAGGAAATTCGTTTGGCTTCTATTGAGGAAAACCATCCTAATATTGCATTTCCTAGCCCCACAATATGTTTTCAAGAGGAATCAGTGTCCGCTGTAGGTTCAGTGTCTGACTCAACCACTGGAGCAAAGGAGGTCAGTGGAGAAGATTTGTTGGACGGCAAATCCTTGAAGATCAAATCGGCAGATCCAATAGTGAAAACAGTTCCTGTGGACGGAGATTTACACACTGAAAAGGATGACGATGAAGCAGATTCCTGGGAGCCTGAACCTGAGCTTGAGCTTGAAGAATCATCCAAAGATACTCCCGAGAGTACATCGGCGTTGACATCTGATGGTCCGGCTTCATTGAGGAGTCTTAGTGGGAAAAGTGATGATGGTGGGAGTAATGTTGGAAGCCTTTCAAGATTAGTTGGGTTGGGGCGTGCCGCACGACGTCAATTAGCTGTGGTTCTGGACGAGTTTTGGGGACAGTTGTATGACTACCACGGCCATATGACTCAAGAAGCCAGGACTAAGAAATTGGATTTAGTGCTAGGAGTTGATTCAACGCTTGCCTCTTCTCTGAAAAACGATACTTCTGCAAAGGAATTTAGTGGATACATCCCAACTGTAGGAAGAGGGCCTGATTCTCTGTTGAATTCCAGTTTATATGAATCTCCCAAGCAGAGGGTGCAACATAGTATGGACTCATCATATGGAGTTCAAAGGGGATCTTCGTCGTTGTGGTCCAATCAAATGCAGCCGTTGGATGCATATGCTCAGAATCCCAACCATAGTCATGACTCTGGTGAGAGACGGTACTCTAGTTTACGCATTCCATCTGAAGCCTCTGGTGAGAGGAGGTACTCTAGTCTGCGTTTTCCATTAGAAGACTCCGGTGAGAGACATTACTCTAGTCTGCGCATTCCATCTGAAGACTCCAGTGAGAGGCGGTACTCTAGTCTGCGCATTCCATCCGATGATTCCAGCGAGAGGCGGTACTCTAGTCTGTGCATTCCGTCAGAAGACTCCGGTGAGAGGCAGTACTCTAGTCTGCGCATTCCGTCAGAAGACTCCGGTGAGAGGCGGTACTCTAGTCTGCGCATTCCGTCAGAAGACTCTGGTGAGAGGCGGTACTCTAGTCTGCGCACTACACTATCTTCTGATTCCTGGAATTATCAGCCAGCAACAGTGCATGGTTTTGACTGGGCACATCTGAGTCGAATTGCTAGGGACAGAAGTTCTGATTTCTTGAATGGTCAGCGGGAGTCACCGGCTCCAAAGTCCCCCTCCTTGGGCCCTACAAATTACATGGACTCGGTTGCTTTTGCTTTGGGGCAGAAACTGCAGAATGGAATAAGCACTGCACAAGCCTCTGGGTTTCAGCAGAACCTTGCAGTATCTAGGAATACTCAATTGCAATCTGAGAGATCGTATTTTGATGTTTCCCCTTCTGGACCTGCTGATTGTGTTGCTAGACCATCATCCAATGCAAAGAAATACCATAGCTTGCCTGACATATCGGGACTTTCTATTCCCCTGAGGGAACAATATATGTCCAATAAGGGCGCTCGTGTGGATGGTTCCATTGCATATAAGCCATCTATTGGGAGGCCAAGTTACGAACCATCCCTGTACTTGAATCCTGGATCTAGGGCAGGAACAACTTTGGCGTTTGATGAGCTCTCTCCATCAAAAATCTATGGAGATTCTTTCCCCATGCAGTTAAGTTCAGGCTCAGATACTGGATCCCTTTGGTCTAGACAGCCTTTCGAGCAGTTTGGTGTAGCTCACAAAAGTAGGACCGTTGGTGAAGGATTTGGCAATAGGTCAAATGCAATTTCTCAAGAAGCTAGTTCAATTGCTGATGCAGAAGCAAAACTTCTTCAATCTTTTAGACATTGTATTGTAAAGATTTTGAAATTAGAAGGATCTGAATGGTTGTTTAGACATAATGATGGAGCTGATGAGGATTTAATTGAACGAGTGGCTGCTAGGGAGAAGTTTCTTTATGAAGCTGAAACTAGAGAGATAAACCAGGTGGTTCATATGGGTGAATCTCACTATTTGACTTCTGAAAGGAAGTTTGGATCCACGCTGAAGAATGATGAGGCAAGTTTTACCAACTTTTTGGTCTCCTCGGTTCCTCACTGTGGAGATGGCTGTATATGGAAAGTGGATTTGATATTAAGCTTTGGAGTATGGTGCATTCATCGGATTCTTAGTCTTTCCCTCATGGAAAGCCGGCCCGAACTGTGGGGAAAATACACTTATGTACTAAATCGTCTCCAGGTAAATTTGTAAAGCTGCTTGTCTATTTAACTGACTAGTATATGCTTAAAGTGAACCATTGCTTCTGTGGTAAGATGATTGTTTTGGTTACTGGTTGACTAAATATAACAGTTTATATTTTGTTATTTTGTTGAATAGGATTATCTATCATTCATGGCTCCACATAAAGAAGATTTTACATGATGAAGTTTGCACTCGGGGAAATTTCATTGAGTTATTATCATTTTAGGAATGTTAGCCATTAAAGTAGGCTTACTTTTATTCTCTTCCTTTCATGATTAACACTATTCTTGAGATTTGTGTTTCGTGTTTATTAGGAAAACTAATTCGTACCCCTTTTTGATTTGTGCAAAGCATGAACACTGGAATTATTTATCATTTCTTATGTCTTCTGGTTCGAGGAGTTTGACGGTATTGTTTCTTCGTTAACATTTTACAGGGTGTCATAGATTTGGCATTTTCAAGACCTCGTTCTCCAATGTCAGCATGCTTTTGCCTTCAAATCCCTGCAGTGCATCAGAAGTCAAGCCCACCTCTTTTAAATGGCATGTTGCCCCCTGCTTTAAAACTGGGAAAGGGGAAATGCACAACTTCAGCGATGCTTCTAGACCTTATCAAGGACGTGGAAAATGCAATATCTTGTCGAAAGGGTCGAACAGGCACTGCTGCAGGGGATGTGGCTTTTCCGAAAGGGAAAGAGAATTTGGCATCTGTTCTCAAACGGTACAAACGTCGATTATCCAACAAGCCAGCTGGCATTCACGAGGTTTCTGGGCCACGGAAGGTACTGACATCGACTGCTTATGGCTCATAACCTTTGTTGACAGATTGCCTCCGGCTGGGTCAAATGTTTTTTGGGCTTCTTGATTTTGAAAAGCAGCTCGAACTGTATATGAGGGTTGGTCGGTTACAGGACTCGCTTGCATTCTCGTGTATTAAAAGTTGATGCTGCAAATATTAGTGCCATATATGTTATATATACATAGGATACAATTTACTGGATATGTAATTGCAGCAGAGTTTAACGAAAATGGTTAGAAGAAAGGTGGAAATTGAGTACTTCCAGTTTTAGTTCTTGGTTACTTTTTTGCCTGGATAGGTTTTAAATGTCTTTTGTCTTTATTTTTCTAGCTTTCTGGCTGTTGATCACTCAGAAAAGTCTAGTTTGTCCAAGCTCTTGATTGGAATTCTGAGAAAATTATTTGGGCTGATGCTTTACCTGTAAAAGCATTTGTGGTTCCTAATTATAAATGTGTTGTAAGCACTTGCCTTCTATAGTTGAGGTCAACTTTGGCAAGGGATTATTCATGATGGTTTCTTCCGTGTTTAAGGTCCAAATCCAAGTTAATTAAGAGGGATTTTAGTTACTTACTGTTGATACTTACATTTTACTTGATCATAACAAAGGTGTAATAATTGCCGTGTTCTTAATTATTTCATCACTAATGTGATCACAACCTTTACCCATGATAATATATAAGCTGTCACATTATTAAGAAGTAAATTTTTTGTCTTCTGTGTAAGTGTATCAGTATCACCACGCTTAGGAAAAGATTATCTTATAAATAGGTATACTTAGAGATGATAAAATGGGTATCGCCCATCAAATTTAGACAAAAAATAAACAGATGACCCGACGCGATTTATTTTAATAATTAAATAATTATGTCCTCTAACACAGCATAGCTCAATAACTCGCTTAATATCTATTTAACACCATTTACATCAAGTCATCAAATAATGCACTCATTTGACACAAATTGTATTTACTTATATACTTGAATAATATTATGTAACAATATTATAAAATATACATATTTATAAAAAAATTACACATTTATGTTATTTAAGTTTTAAATCTATTTAAAATTTTACAAAATAGAATACCATATAAAATGTTCATCCTTCACAAAAAATGGGAATCATGTCTAATATTTGAGTTTTAATGATATGAACTTACAAATTAATTTTTGTTGAACGTTTAATAATCGTATTGTTAATAAGTAAATAGGTCAAGAAATTAAACCTAACCCTAAAAAAAATTGTGTTGATTCAAATACGATCCATTTAATAATCATGTTGTCGAATAAACGGGTCGTGGCTAGGGGAGGGTTCCATTAACTTCATATTTTATCTTTAAAAAGTGACTTAATTTTTTATTTATTAGATCCAATGAATCCAATAGTGAGAATTTAAAATTCGAAAGTAAAATTATGTCTTCATCCACCTACCATTAATTGAGTAGATCCATTTGATGAAAAAATAAGTCATCTTTTTAATCAAATTTGAAGTTAAAAGAAGCCTCACCTTGTATGAATAATGCTTTGAAATTTGTCGTTATATATATTGATTGTTTTTAATAGTTATTATCTACAGATTTATTAGAATGTGATCATTGACAAAGTTTACATACAATGAATCAACTATATCTCTTATTTTGAAAATAAGAAAAGTGACAGACACATCTAAGTAGTATGTTGAAATGGTCACAGAAATTCTATTATTTTTATTTTTTTTATTATTTAGCCAATGTAATCCTTTCTCCACCCATGTGAGTGAGATTCAGACCCTAGACCTCTTATTTTCATGCAAGAAATTTTGTCATCTTAAGTAGATACCTTTTATTTCATAAATAATCATATAAACTCTTGTTTTAGATAATTATGTTTAAATATTATTCACTATTATCGTAAGATATAATTGTCATAAAAAATATCTATGCTTCCATTTTTAAAAACAAGGGTACACCAATCAAAAGCTGTAACTATCTTAAAATGAGTACATGTCCATTTTGAAAAATAAAAAGGGAAAAGGATTGTTAGCCCCCCTAATGTTTGAGAAAAATGGACATAAAACCCTCTTGTGTTTTAAATTCTGTTAATTTTTAGAGCAACAGCATCCGTGATTTTAAGAAAGAAGATAAATTTAAAAATTTTACACGTAATTTCTTATAAATACAAGTATATTTTTTTAATAAATAAATAATATTATACTTTTCTCAATTAAAATAAATGAAATTAGTTAACAAAAAAAATTTTATGTCTTTTTTAAAATAAGAAAAAAATTTTATGTTTCTTTTACTAAACACAAGAGGGTTAACAGTCCTTTTCCTGCTAAAAAATTATGAAGTAGAATGTACAAAGCTAAGCTATTACGTGGAGTATGACCATGGTTAAGTTTTGACTCTTTTTTAAGGTTAAAGTCATCATCATCCCATGGGGAGTAGTTGATAAACACGAACAAATGATACAATAAATGTGTCAAAAGTTGAGACACGTGCAGCTCTTGCAATGAATGCCATTGCCCACCACAGCCAGCAGCACAACACATTAATTATTATCATCACTTCAAAGGGCAAAACAAATGAGCAGGACGATGTTAATTTTGATCACACCGCACACTAAGGTATGTAGTTTCTCTGATTATATTTCTTAGCTATTTCTAGATTATTTAAGAATAATATTTACCTTGTTAATTGTTTATTGATAGTAGTGATGGTATTGTTCTTTTATTTATTGATATGGGTTCGGATTTCTATGGAAACAAACAATTTGGTGAAACCTAATTGCTTAAATGTGAACTTGAGCTAGTTTTTTTTTTTTTTCAATGTAAGATTAGGATATATAAGGGAAAAAAATGTTAAAAATGGTGAAGGACGTGTTTAGGAATTCATTTTGTATCTTCATATTTGAGTTTTTTAGTCTAATTATGGTAGAATTTATTTGCCTTATCCTCATAATTCTAGTTAGGATCACAACCTTAATAATTTTTCTTAGCTTTTGAATAATAAAATCTCACTTTATTTTTTACGGGATTATTTATCTCAATCTCGTATTTAGTAGTCATTTTCTATCGGTACTAAAATGATATCTAATATAACACTGTTAAATTATATGTGTTTTAATTTTCAACAAAATATTTTATTATCTCTTCATTATTTTTCCACTTCCGCTACCCCACTTTGTCGTAAAAATAAAAAATTAAAAGTGGTTTCCCTTTCCTGCAAAATAGCATGTATAAGGTAAACATATTATAAACATGAACATGTACTTCTCCAAGAACTCCTTAGAATAGTAATGATACATATAAAGAAATGTATGGTACACAAGGCAAAATTTGTTTCATTAATTTGTTGTATGCGATGCACACGAGGCAAAAGATATATTCTATGGATTTTATGAAATCATAATAATCATATGCTGTGTTGTGACGATGCAGAAGCAGCTGGAGGAAGAGCATTGATTGATTGATTGATTAGTAGTAGTTGATAGAGTTGAAAATGGTTTATATTGTGGGGGTATCGCTGTCGTTGATATTGTTCATCTTGATCGTAGCTTTGGCATTTTATCTACTTGGTAGGTCAAGAGGGCGAAATGAAGCAGCGACAGTTCCACAGTATTATGGGCCACCTGCACCTCCATATCATGTCCAGCCCCAGCCTCAGCCTCAGGATCAGAAGCCCTCAGAATCAGAATCAAAAGCTTAAATTAGAATTTGCACATAATTAATCAAAGCTTTATGGAGGATGGTGGCACATTTGATCTTTCCTTAGAAACAACAACTTGGATAAAATGTTTTATGTAAATTAAGTTGGGATTACTGTAAATTTTAAGTTGTTTTGCCCTCCTTGGCAACTGCAAGTTCAATTATTGAATTTGAATCTCATTAGTGTGGTATTGAATTTGATATTACTCTCATATGTTTCGTGTAGGAAATTTATTGGCGGACTTGTTAGCAAATCTGGGTGTTTCTAGTTCTACGTGCATTGTGTGGAGAGAATTCTTGGAGTGTTCCTAAATATCGATTTTGATGACTAATATTGAACCAAAAAAAAAAAAAAAATTAATGTTGATTAGGGTTTGATATTAAATGATTTAGAAAGGGCATTAGTTATTGCAAGAAAAACACTACAACAAATGCGAAATTATGATTTCTTTGATTCTTGAAGATATTTGATTTATTTGTTGTGCGCAAGATTTACATCAATTGAGTACTTATTATTGGTCATTATTGATATAAAGAAGTCAAAATATAACATAAAGAGGAAAACTGAAAATGAAAAGCCCAGTTAGCCTAATGACTGCCATTAGAAGATGTTAATGAGGTTAAAGCCCAAGTCTCCGATTCAACAACTCTTTAACAAGATCACAATGTACATATTCATTATAGAGTTGGACTATTGGCACACCTTAATTAATCTCACAATACCCCTTATTCTATTGAAATTACTTTCAAAGACAATTATGAATATAATTAGTGAAATTAACACCCCTCAGGAAGTCTTGAAAAAACCCTTTCCTAAAATGTGCCATTAAAAAAATCTAAAAATTCAATTAATTTTAATAACAGCACTATTATTCTAGAACAGCCCCTCTCTCTCTCCCTCTTTATTCAATTTCTATAGTTAAAATTTGCAGAAAATGTTTAATCAAATGATATTTCTCTCTCAATGTTTAATATATTGAGTGTTTTGTTTTTAATTAATTAGAATAGCATCTTTTTTTCTTTTCTTTTTTTTTTCTTCAAATTTCTTCTTCGTTAATTGGTTTATTCTATTTCTTTTTTCTTTGAAGTTCTAGGATGATGTTTTCTTAATAATTTATTAGTAGCTTTTTTTTTTTGGTGTGTGTCATTTTATATTGATGCCCAAGATACGGAGGAAATTTAAAAAAAAAAGGAAACAAACCCTTTTCACCCCTAAGATTTCATACAATAGCCCATATCATCCATACATTTTAAACAATATCTCAAAGCATCCTTCCGTTAATTCACTGTTAGTTTTATGTCATTTGTTAGTAATTCATTGAGGGTAAAATAGGATTTTCAATTAAAGAGAGAATTAAAAAAATAAATAAAAGTTGACACATAATTAAATACGATCGTTTTCCACTTAACTCTATTTTGGCGCCCTTGACTCTTCATGTTAGCGCCATAAAAGCCCTAGAAACCCTAGGATTTAAGTACCAAATATAATCACAATTTTCATATTCGTATAAGTATACTCTCTAATTGTGAGCCGACTTGGGGAGACAATAATGATCAAGGAAGAGTGGTGGTAAAGCTCAAAATAAATTTCGAAAGCAAGTTGAGTTAATATTGTTGTGGTATGTTTCTCAAATAATCATTCTTTTATTTCAAATAATGAAATTTCAAAGAAATTTTGATGGCATTTACACGAGCTATTGTAACCTGGGTTGATTTAATTCTTTTTGCTTTTATATTGAGTAGCAGATTCTTTTGGCTTTCATATTGAGCAATGATAATATATTGAGCAATGATAATATGGATGTGGGTAAAAAGACATCTTTACATTATTGTTATAGGATGGTAGTTGTTTTTGTTGATATTGATATTTGCCTATAAAATTAAATTATAGTTATATGATTATTTTTTGCTTTTATTTTCTTAGCTACAATACCGATGCCTGTTTTATTAACTGATAACATGGACGACTTCAGAATTTTGGTAATGTGTTTGATTGGTGTGTGTAGATTCAATATGCATCAAATACATGTTTTAGTTAACTTTTGCGGGAGAGAACTGCAAATGGGTGCTTGTGATCCAGAATGCCTCAGTTTGGTGAGTCTTATAAATGATGTGTTGGAAGAGGTTTACAAAAGGCATAAAAATGACAATAAAATTTTTTAGCTTATTGCCATCATCCCATGGTCCAGTGAAAGGAAGCATCTGAAAACAGATTTAGAGTACATCAATCTTGCAAACCTAATACTAGAGAAGGGGTTTGACTTTTTGAAGCTTGAGATGGATGTTGTAGCCATGGACACATTGTCGCCAATTAAAAGAGGTTTGTTCAATAAGCAAACCAGGTCTTTGCCATTCCAACCACCTAATCAAACTACCCTTGAACATCAACTGTCACCTTATATCCCTAAATTAAGCATCCCTGCTTATGATGAGCCTTTTTCCCAAGTCACCCAATAACATATACATTGGAAAATATAGTAAACATTCCCGAAACTCACCACATACTTTACCATCAGCTGAACCATGGGCATGGACTTATAAATATGATGATGATGTTCTTGTTGATGTTAATAGGATCTTTAAGGCATATGAGAGTGGGTACAAGTACACTGAAGTTCAAACTGAGCAAGCATATACTGGTGATGCAAATTTAAAGAAGGGTGATCAGGTGCCTGAAGATGCTAATGAGGATGCTTACAGTATAGATTCTATTAGTTGAACTGATGAAGATGTGTGTGATGTTGTAGAATCAGATAGTGAGCTTGAAGTGGTTTGTTTTGCAGATCTTGGTGAATCTAATGGTGATGATGGATTATTATATTGTGAAAGCAACGAAGAGGATGATGTAATCAATTGTAAGAATGATGAGGAAAATTCTGTTACGAGGATGGCAAAAGATTTGAGAGAAAGGATGTATTAGATGCCTGCAGATGACGAAATCAAGCTACAAGTTGGACAAGTGTTTAATTGCATGACTGATTTCAAAAGTGCTTTGAAAGATTATGCCATTCAAAATTCACGTGCATTGGAAAGGAAGAAAAATGATAGATCTAGATTGACAGCTGTATGTGCCGATAAGGGCTGTGAATGGAGGATCCATCTGTTTTGGTGGATAAAGTATCAGTTGAGATTAGAACTCTTAAAGAGGGTGATCACAAATGCAAGCCAGTTTTTAAAAATCCAGAAGTAACTAGCAATTGGGTTGCTCAGAAGCTTTATAGTTCAATTATTAACAATCCTAGAATTGGGTTAGGAGCCATGGCAGAAGAATTAAGGAAAAGATTTAATATTAGCACCACAAAGAAAAGGCTTTATAGGGCTAAAAAACAGGTTCTGCAAATAGCTGACAGTGATTTTGCCAAGTCATATGCAAGATTACATGATTATGGTAATATTATCCTTATGACAAATAAGGGTGCAACAGTGAAAATTCAACAAGAATTGTAAGGTACACAAGCAATTTTTAAAAGGATTTTTGTCAGTTATGATGCTCTGCGAAATGGATTTATAAAAGGGTGTAGAAGGTTTATTGGAGTTGATGGTTGTCACCTCAAGACATCATTTGGTGGAATATTATTATCTGCTGTTTCTTTAGATGCCAACAATGGCATATTCCCTTTAGCATTTTGCACATGTGAAGTTGAGTGCAAGGCTAGCTGGCTATGGTTTTTGGGATTGTTGAAAGAGTATATGAACATTCAAAATGAGAAAGCTTTAACTATAATGCAGATAGACAAAAAGGTCTAATTCAAGCAATTCAAGTTGTTTTTCCAAGATCTACCATGAGACATTGTGCAAGGCATATATATGCCAATTTTAGAAAAGTGTATTCTGCTGAGGAGTTTAGAAGTTTATTTTGGAAGACTGTTAGAGCAACTAATCGAGTTGACTTTGAAAAAGCAATGGCTGCTATCCATGATTTGAAGCTTGCTGCATATAAATGGCTTATAGATAATGATCCAAGTACTTGGGCGTGCCATACATTTGAACCTTTTTTCAAAACTGATCATGTTACAAATAATACGACAGAATCAAGGAATGGAGTGCTTAATGAATATAGAAGGAAGCCAATTATTGATTTGCTTGAGTACATTAGGATGAAGTTAATGAAAAGACTTATTAGAAGAAGAGAAAAGGCCGCTAATTGGGACTCTAACTTACCTCCAAGGGCGCATAAGAAATTAGTAAAAATTGCTAAATCTTCAAGGAATTTGTGGGTGGTAAAAGCAAGTAAAGAGCATTATCAAGTACTGGAGGATGATGCACTTAATAAAGAAAGGAGTTATGTTGTAGACTTGAAGCAGTTTGAGTGTGAATATGGAGGATGGCAAATAAGTGGTCTACCATGCAAACATGCAATGGCTTGCATCATTCAGAACACTCTTGAACCAGTTGACTATGCGGACAAGAGTCTTACAAGAGATTCTTATATGTTGACATACTCGGATACCATATATCCAATTCCAGATCAATGTAATTGGCCAAGAGTTGACATGCCCAAGTTATTGCCTCCAGTAAAGCATGTTAAAATTGGCAGGCCTAAGGTTAACAAGAGGAAGGAGGCCAACGAAGGATTAAAGAATAAAAAAAGATACACATTGCAATGTAAACAATGTAATCTACTAAGCCATAACAAGAGAGGATGTCCAACAAATAAAAAGGTACATTATGGCTTTCTGGACAAGTCACTATCATTTTTAATTCATACAATATTCTTATGCTCATAATTTAATATTTTTTTCCTGTTGATTTAGGCTTCAAATGTTGCATCATCATCAACGTCAACCCTACCTACCTATAGGTTATTAAGCTTTTTTTTTCTCTTTAATAACGTTGTTAACCATTATATTGCTTATAAATATATATATATATATATATTTTGCTCTTTGAACTTGCAGTGAACAAACAAGGGATTTATGCAAGTCATCCTATCCCCAAAAGGCAAAAAAGGCACAAGATTTCATCAACCCAAGCCTTTCATCCCCAACTTTGATCCCTACAAAAAACTATTATGATAGAAAAGGTATGATTTAAACAACAAACATTCACTTATAAATATATATACATAATATATTTTGAATTATGCTTGTGTTTACCATGGCAGCAAGAATGCATGATGCAGCTGTAATTGGAGATGAGCTTTTGTGAGATGGAAATAAATTGCTAGTGCAGATTCTACACAAAAATAACTTGTAGATTAATTTTTTGTGTTTTTATATTATATTGAAACTTTTGGTGTTGACTAGTGTACTAATCATGTGGCATGGGAGGTGTGTTCAGTATTGAAAGTGTCAAATTTGGTGAAATAGTTTGAATTGAGTTGAAGATTAAGAAGACATTCACCACAAAGCACATAAAAATTGGTGATATTTTTGAGTTTTTCTTCCGATGATTTAAAGACATTGTGTTAATTATAGTTTTATGCTTATGGCAATTATGCAATGGCTATAACAAATTATATCCTCGTTGACTTCATTCCAAATAAAAATTAATGAATTTTGCATATTTTGTAATGTTATTTAATTGTGTAAGAATTTTAGGTTTTATAACTTTAATTGAAAATCCTATTTTACCCTTAATGAATTACTAACTAACGGCATAAAACTAACGGTGAATTAACGGAAGGATGCTTTGGGATATTATTTAAAAAGTAAGGATGATATGGGCTATTATATGAAACCCTAGAGGTGAAGAGGGCTTTTTCCCTTAAAAAGAAAAAGAAAAACCCTTTGTCAAGAGTTATATTTGAAGCGCAAAACTGAGAATTGATTTTATATATAATTGAATTTTATTGCCCAAATAATATTTTGTAGATGGTTATAAATTAGTAATCATTAGTGTAAATCTTGTTTAAGTTTTAGAAGATGACTCAAACCAAAGGCTTGGTCTTGAACAAGGAAGTGACAGAAGAGTGGGGCTGCATCATTTACTTACAAATGAAATATTAATAATTGATGCTCCACTACAAGTTTTATTTTGTAGATAAACTCGAGGACGAGTTTTCTTTTAAGAGAGGGAGAATGATGTAGGACGGTATTTTAGAGTTTTAGAATTTCATTTTCTATTTTAGTTAGAGTCCATTATGGTATGTATCTTACTCTTTTATTCTATTCTAATTGTGATTTAGTTTCCCTTTTAAAGTTAACTTAGGAAAGTAGGTTTACTCTGGAGATGTCTTATTATTGTAACTTCAGCTTCAATTATTCAATATAAACCCCTCTTTTATAATTCCCTTTGGGATTATCTATCAAAATCTCTCTTGTAGAATCGTTTAGATTAGAGTGTCATCTGATCTCGCTTAAATCATTATTAAAAATCTCATTGAATTGTTTGGATTAGAACGAGATCTAATCACGCTTCGATTAGAGCGTAAGCTAATTGCGTTGGCTTGGTCCGGTACTATAACAATATCTAGTGTTTCCTACCTTATCAATTCCGCTTCCGCTACCCCGCTTCGTTATCATCACCCGAGATCATATCCTTTATTCTTGCTGAGTCACTATTTCAATCAGTGTTGATAAGGTTTCATTGAGAAATTTGATCGCACCTGATTCATTTCATTAAACACTTGATTTTCGGCCAAGGCAATGCACTTGGGTTGTCATCACATTGAATCCTTGGTTTAGATATGAGTTGCAGTATATTCAGCTTCTCTATGTGGAGTAAATGCACTTGATAATTAAAGACTGAATTCATATTGAAAAATTTAACTTTTTCTTATAAATAAAGTTATTGTGAGCTTTCCAAGTCCATAAACTTTCCATCACACTATATTATTCATACAATATCATAATAATGATCTAGTAGGAGACGATGCTCACCTTATAATGTGCGACAGTGTCACGTGACGCCGTTTAATTAATCCACAACTTAAATACTATTCACAATGAGTCATGGAATTTTATCACATATCCAAGTACTTACCATCACATTCATTCACTAGTGAATTTTTTTAGTGTTACAATATTGATGTTCAATCTTGAACTTGAACTTTGAAATAAAGAATTGGGAAATTATCTCAGCACCACCTTTGTTTTGTCATATGTACATTCAACGACCAACAATTTTAACATGTTCTCTACACCATCTTTGTTTCTAAACTTGTATCAATTAACCACTTTGAGACTAGGAATTTAAATAAAATGACCAATTTACCCCTAAATGAATTAAAAGACCATTTTATCTTACAAAATTTAAAAAAAAAATTACAATTACTGGAATACCTCTGAATTTAATAAAATAAATAAACCTCAAAATCCAAGTTGTTAATTTTTATAATTATAATTTTTAAATGATCATTTGTTTTTATTATTCAAAGTTTGGTTTAGACTATTATTATTTTGGTGATCAATTTAAACAATGGAAATCGTTTGATAATTGTGATTGTATGATTGATAATTTTTTATTATTTTGAGAAACCTCCAAAACAAAGGAAAATATTTGAGATGAGTATTATGCATTTTTTAGGTCAAAAGGATTAAAAAAATAATATTTTAACAATTAATTAAATGGTACTCACACATCCAATTTTCCAATAATATTTTATCATTTAATTAAATGGTGATTATAATTTTTTTATTTTTCAAAATTTTGTAAGATAAAATGCTCTTTTAATCCATTTTAGGGTAAAATGATCATTTTATTTAAATTCTCAATGTCAAAGTAGTTGATTGGTACAAGTTTAAAAATAAAAGTGGTGTAAAGAATATGTCAAAATTTTGTGGTGATTAAATATACATATGACAAAATAGAAGTGGTGTAGGGATAATTTTCCTAAAAATTTTATAATGACAAAAAAAATCTCGTGCGTTCTTCTAATTAAAATAGCTTGGCCATTCTATTGCTCCTCCATATAACTCATTGCTTTCATACTTCAAAGCAAACTTATTAAATATTAATAACTGCAATTAACTACAAACAGCTTTATTTAATATTTATTAATAACTGCAAGTACAAACAGCTTTATTTAATATTTAGATCGAGTAAGACATGGACCATACAACACTTGAAATTAAACACAACTTAATTATTAACTAACTGCAATTTCCAGGACCAAAACCAAGCCTCCTTCCAGCAACATCGTAGTGCACTTCGTACCCTCGCTGCTGAACATTCCCAAGAGTAATAGAATTGGGTTCCGAAGGAAATATAGCGAAGCCTAGACACACTTGGCTCACAGAATTGACGACCAATGTTCCCTTCTCGTCCAGTTCAAGGTCGACGCCACGTAAGAAGTGGATTGCAATCTTTGGCACAACAACTGTTTGATAAGCACTCAAATCATAACATGTATCAAGAAGATCTTCAAGTCCTTTTGCCTTCTTATATTTCTTCATCCTTTTACGAAATGCTGATCTCAGAGCTGCGTATACTGGTGACGGAAACCGTGTGATGATGTTGCCCGAGTCGATTACTGTACTCAACTTAGTAAAATATGAAGTTTTAAAAGGAAGTTTTTTCCCACCAACACTTATTCCGGTGAGGGTAATATCATAAAATTCAGACTGTTCGGGGGTAGTGACTATTGGAGTGTATCTTATGAACTTGCTGTTCACAGTATCAGGTTTGCCAAAGGTTATGTATCCTGTGGAGCCATATGGTGAGGGAGACAATAATAGAAGTAGCTTGTATTAGTTTTTGAAATTATGGATAGCGGACTTCGGTCGAGACCCATAATTCCGGACGCCCCGCTTTTGTCGCCACTGCTGTTGTTGGTGCATCCCAACAGAAAAGGGTACCACGTAAAGTACCCATCGCTGTTGGCTTCTTGTATAGTTATCCTATCAGTCGCCCAAAAGCCGTTGCTGCCTGAGCTGTCAACGTATGCAATGTTGAAAGGGCATTCCTTGGAACTGCAATTGCCTGCATTTATTGAAGCCAAAAAAAACCTCCAATTATTTGTACTATAGATATGGAATTTGGATCTACAACTGATCTTATCTGTGCTTATTTTTTAGTAATCTTCTATCAAGCATAAGTTTATAACACTGTAGTTTGGATTTAATTGCCTATGTATTCTTATCCAATATCTTAATTTTGGTGATGAAAAAGTAAAGAATTAGTAAATCTTGACCTTCACGGAGTATCTTGCACGTTGTGGAGTTGCAAGGGATTTTGAAAAAGGTTTCGGACTTGGATGGATCAAAAAATGGGTCCCTTTGTTGAAAGCAATGAGTGCAGGGCTTGCACTGAGTCCAAGTGACGTCGCTACCAGTATCCAAAAGGAGAGAAACATACTGTTTCGGCTCCCCAATGGCGACTACAATATAGTACTCATCCGCCGCAGTATCATTAATCTTCGCAGGGAATGTAAAGGCCTTTGTTTTCTTTATATTGTCAGGAAAGGCTTTTTGCAAACGCCTAGAATTCTTTAAATAAAGTCGTTGTTGGTCTTTACGCAGAGTTTCTTCGAGGGAGGGAGTACGAGTGTTTGTACTTTTCCCTTGATTCAGCGTAGAACATGGGCCGAACTTGCTTACTACTTCTAGAGATGCCTTGCCGGGACCTTAAACATACATATGTGCGCGCAGACATATCACTTTATGACTTATGAGTGCTAATTATTATGATTATAAAAACAATAACAATGAGAGAAAATCAAACCCACGTTTTATGACATATCAAAGCTGTGCTTTGCAAACAGTTGGTGGAAATAGAGAAGTGACCGAAACAGTGTAACTGTGGGAGAGGTCGTTGTCGTTGGCATAGCCATTGTTGGATGAACAGAGAAGCCATATCAAAAGAACAAAAGCCTTGAGGAGAATCCGCATTATGCGCTCAGACGACTGTTAATTTGTGTGGCTAAATGTATGTTCACGAAGCTTCCAAGTCTCCAAGAACATGGACTATATATTTGCTATCTTGGCTTCACTTATATAACACTATAATAAGAAAATAATTTAAGATTTTATAATTTGTATATATTTTACAAATAAAAACTTAAGAAAAATATTTTTTAGAACAAAATTTTATGGATAGATGATGATACACCTAGAAATTCTTATATATAAATTATTTTAATACAAACTAATATGACGTACTATTATTAGTTAAATGAAAATATTACATGACCCACATAATTAATTTTTATATTTTATATTTTCACTCAATTAATGATTTATAGAAGTATGACACATAGCTTGTACAAGAGTTTATAAATCTAGTATTATGTTTGTTTTTTATAAATTAAATTAGAAGTATTTTAAAATAAAATAAAAAACATGTGTTACGAAAATTTTAGAGGGGTGTTAAAAGCTCCACTCTATATGAAAAATGAATAGTAATTAGGCATTTTCATTCTATAAACCATGTGTTGAACACTCTTGCTAGACCTCGAGACAGTGGAAATTAATGTCATGCTCTTTAAGTTTCAATCACAAGTGTGTTTCACTTTGTAGCTGGAGAAATTTGGACTGACTAAGAGTCTCCCACTTTCAAAAATAAAGAATACAACAAAAATGACAAAAAAAAATATCTTGCTCCGAATACACCAAAAATGACCCAAAAAACATATCTTGCTCCCTAGTACACCAAAAATGACAAAAAAAATATCTTGCTCCATGATTGATTAGTTAGTGGGCACATTCTTGCTAGAGATGGCGATCGGAAGGAGAAGGAAGGAGACCGACATTTTCGTACCCATCTATGATATTTGTATATATATTCGTTTCTGTCAAAATTACTTGAGGGAGGGAATGGGGATCCCCGAATAATCGATACATTTTTTGTTTTTGAACTTAATTTAATCATATTAAAATAAAAAATTTAAATAAAAATAAAGTTTGACAATATATATTACATTAACATTAGTCCATTACAAAGTCACACTACAAAATACAAATCATCAAAATGACCATCTTCGTCAATCTTCATAATACTATAACAAAAAGAAAAGAAATTACTTTTAACCCATGTTTGGTTGGAAGAAATGGTAACTTTTAACTCATGTTTGGTTTGAAGAAATGGTAGGAGAGGAGAGGAATGGAAATGAAAGAGGGAGTGAGAAAATGAGTGAAAAATAAGGTCAATATTTTTTGTGTTAGATTAATATATTTTGTCATGAAACCTAATGCTTAAAGGATAAACTGGTGTGAACTTGAGCTAGTTTTTGTTTCAATTAGGTTATATAAGAAAAAAAATGTTAAAATGGTGCAGGACATGTTTAGGAATTCATTTTGTACCTTCATATTTGAGTTTTTTAGTTTAATTATGGTAGAATTTATTTGCCTTATCCTCATAATTCTAGTTAGGATCGTAACCTTAATAGTTTTTCTTAGCTTTTGAATAATAAAATATCTCTATATTTCTTACGGGATTATTTATCTCAATCTCATATTTAATAGTCATTTTCTGTCAATGTATACTAAAATGATATCTAGTATAACACTATCAAATTAAATGTGTTTTAGTTTTCGATAAAGTATTTCATTATCTCTTCATTATTTTTCTACTTCCGCTATCCCATTGCATCATAAAAATAAAAAATTAAACGTGCTTTCCCTTTCCAGCAAAATAGCATGTATAGGCATATTATAAAGTATGAACCTAAGCATGTACTTCTCCAAGAACTCCTTAGAATAGTAATGATATTATACTAGTCGTCCCCTTTATATGTATTTCTTTTCATTATCATTATAGCTTATTTTGAAATGCATAGTACACAAGGCAGATTTTTTTTTCATTAATTTTGTTGTATACGATACACATAAGGCAAAGGATATATTCTATGGATTTTATGAAATCATAATAATCATATGCTGCGTTGTGACGATGCAGAAGTAGCTGGAGGAGGAGCATTGATTGATTGATTAATAGTAGTTGATAGAGTTGAAAATGGTTTATATTGTGGGGGTATCGCTGCCGTTGATATTGTTCATCTTGATCGTAGCTTTGGCATTTTATCTACTTGGTAGGTCAAGAGGGCGAAATGAAGCAGCAACAGTTCCACAGTACTATGAGCCACCTGCGCCTCCATATCATGTCCAGCCTCAGCCTCAGAATCAGAATCAAAAGCTTAAATTAGAATTTGCACATAATTAATCAAAGCTTTATGGAGGATGGTTTGGTGTTGGGCACATTTGATCTTTCCTTAGAAACAACAACTTGGATAAAATGTTTTATGTAAATTAAGTTGGGATTACTCTAAATTTTAAGTTGTTTTGCCCTCCTTGGCAACTACGAGTTCAATTATTGAATTTGAATCTCATTAGTGTGGTATTGAGTTTGATATTACTCTCATATGTTTCGTGTAGGAAATTTAGTGGCGGACTTGTTAGCAAATCTACGTGTTTCTAGTTCTACGTACACTCTGTAGAGACAATTCTTGGAGTGTTCCTAAATATCAATTCTGGTGACTAATATTGAACAAAAAAAAATTAATGTTGATTAGGGTTTGATATTAAATGAATATTAGATATGGCAAGAAAAACACTACAACTAATGTGAAATTATGATTTCTTGATTCTTGAAGATATTTGATTTATTTGTTGTGCGCAAGATGTACGTCAATTAAGTACTTATTATGGGTCATTATTGACAAAAAGAAATCAAAATATAAGATAAAGAGGAAAACTGAAAATGAAAAGCCTAGTTAGCCTTAATGAGGTAAAAAGCCCAAGTCTGATTCAACAACTCTTTTAACAAGATCACAATCTACATATTAATTAATAGAGTTGGACTATTGGCACATCCCAATTAATCTCATAAAACCCCCTATTCAATTGTTACATTTAAAGACAATTATGAATATAATTAGTGAAATTTACACCCCTCAGAAATTCTTGAAAAAAGACCGTGTCCTAAAAATGTGCCATTGAAAAATATAAAAATTCAATTGATTCTAAAGCAGCACTATTATTCTAGAACAGCCCCCCACTCTCTCCCTTTTTATTCAATTTCTAAAATTTGCTGAAAATGTTTAATCAAATGATATTTCTCTCTCAATGTTTAATGTATTGACTGTTTTGTTCTTTTTCTTTTTCTTTTTTTTGAGAAGGATTGTTTTGTTTTTAATTAATTAGAGTAGCGTCTTCTTTTCTTCTTCTATTTTTTTCCTTCAAATTCCTTCTTCGTTAATTTGTTTATTCTATTTCTTTTTTCTTTGAAGTTCCAGGATGATGTTTTCTTAATAATTTAGTAGCCTTTTTTTTTTTTTCGGTGTGTGTCATTTTATTTTGATGCCCGAGATAAGGAGGAAATAAAAAAAAAAAAAGACCTTTGTCAAGAGTTTTATTTGAAGCGCAGAACTGAGAATTGATTTTATATATAATTGAATTTTATTGCCCAAATAATATTTTGCAGATGGTTATAAATTAGTAATCATTAGTGTGAATCTGGTTTAAGTTTTAGAAGATGACTCAAACCCAAGGCTTGATCTTGATGAATAAGAAAGTGACAGAAAAGAGGGGCCGCATCATTTACTTACAAACGAAAATATTATGTTTTTTAGGAAAGGATATTTTTGGTATTAAGTGAGGTATAATTGAAAAAGTGGATTTAAGAGAATTTAGGACGGTCCCAATAGTTCAACTCTAATTAATAATAAAAGCATTGCTAATGGGCTCTTAGCTCATTATTGAACCCTGGTTCGAGTCCCAACAGTAGTGGGACTCAATTCTTTTTCAAAATTATAATCTAACTATAGTATTTTATGAGATCTTAGTGTGTATAGCCATTCATTCTCTTTTTGATTTTGGAACTTATAGTTCTTAGTTATTTTATGGTTAAGTGTCCTAACTTAATAAAGATTGAGTTTTAGACATTATCCTATATATTATACTTAAGTCTGTGATGGAGTGGCGTAGCAGAAGCGAAATTAATAGGATAGAAAACACTAGATAACATTTTAGTACCAGACCAAGCCAACGCGATTAGCTTACACTCTAATCGAAGTATGATTAGATCTCGTTCTAATTCAAACCACTCAATGAGATTTTTTAAGAACGTGTAAAGTGAGATTAGATGACGCTCTAATCCAAAAGACTCTACAAGAGAGATTTTGATAGATAATTTCAGAAGGAATTATAAAAGAGAATTTTTATTAAATAATTGAATATGAAATTATGAAAATAATGACAAGACCTTTCTATTTATAATAGAGGAAACCTACTTCCCTAAGTGAACTTAAAAAGAAAAACTAAATCACAATTATAATAGAAATAAAAGATTGATACATATACCATATTGACTCTAATTAAAATAAAAAGTTCTAAAATAATAAAAATTCTAGAATCCTAAAATAACGTTCTACATCATTCTCCCCCTCTTAAAAGAAACCCATCCTTAAGTTTATCTGGAGGATAGAATTTGTAGTGGAGCATCAATGCATCCTGGAGCATGAACTTGTAACCTTGCTCATCAATCCTGCTTGAAACTCGAAATTCTCGATACTTCGTCTTTTTCTTGATCTTGCTAGTCATTCTGCAAAAAGGTGAAGTCTTGCAAGAGCAATATTATTTTTTCAGAAAAGGATATTTTTGGTATTAAGTGGGATATAAATGAAATAGGGTGGACAAAAAAGTCTAGGTCGGCCCAAGCCCACCGGCTTCGGTCCAGCCCTCCACGTGAGGGCCTGGACAAGGGCTTAAGGGAAAAAAAGCCTAGGCCAAGCCCTAGTCAGCTAATTTTTGAAAAAAAAATAATTTATAAATTAGAAAAATAAATTAAAATTGAGAAGAATAATAGAAAAATAAAAAAAAACTTAAATCCCTAATTCATACATCAATAATGATTCAAAAAACCTAAAATTATAATATTAAACTTTTTTTTAAGCGTTAATTAATAAAGAGGGCGCTTGAAAATTTAGTATTAAAAAATTAAATCTCTAAGCTTTTATTTGCTTTATTTTCTTTATGAAATTCTAAGGTGCAACCTAAGAGGGAGGTGAATTGGGTATTAAAAAAAAAATATTATGCAATTATTAATACAAATCAATTCGAACTAATTATATTAGATAATTTAATAAATGTAAATTCAATCAAGCAATTAATAAAAAGATAGGGAGAAGAGAAAGCAAACTCGAGAGCTTTTCCGTGGTTCGGCAAACTCCGCCTACGTCCACGCCTCCAAGCTAACCACGCTTGAGGATTTCATTATCAAGCCTCCCAAGACTTCAACTTCTTGCAATTGACTTTCAAAGTGTCAATCAACCTTCACAACAAGAGATTTTACCCAATCTCTTAACCTTAAGTATTTCCCACACTTATACAAATTTGATAAGGAATTTGAAGTTTATAACAAATACTCTCTTTTAGAGTTGATATACAAATTATAGCACAAAGTGTTTTGATTTTACGAAATTAAAGTTTTGAATGAGTAGTATACACTTGCTTAAGCTCAATGGAGATTCAAAAGATCCTTAGAAAGGAGTTAGGATTGAGTTTATATAGTGCAACCTTCAAAACTAGCCGGTAGAGATATTTTTGGAAAAGTGCTGGTTAGTCGCTTGCTGTAGCCGGTTAGCTGCTTAAGTTACTGTTACTTAGAAATTTGAGTTTTGAACATAGCCGATTAGCCGCTTCAAATCAGCCGGCTAGCCGCTATCTTTCTGGAGTGCATATTCAAAATTTCTGGCCTAGTCGGTTAGCCGCCTAATTCACCTGGATAGCTGCTATCTCTCTGTTTCTGTATTTCAACTTCAAGCCACAAGCGGTTAGCCGCTATCTTTATGTTTTGTGTATACTTAATTTTTGAAATTGAAAATCTGACCCAAAATACTTTCTGAAATTGTAATAAAGCCCAATTTATTTAAGAACTTTTCAAATAAACCATTTTTCAGAATTTTTAAAAATAAACTTACGGATTTCAAAACTTAATTCTTTTCAATGTGATCCATAAGACATAAGAACATCTATTTTGATAAAATCATTTGCTTTATAAAATCAAAACCTTAGTTTATAAAAATTAATGAATTGTTTAGAGATCATCTTGAGCTTTTAAGAGCTAAGCCATTGATCTTGATTTCATTTGAATAAAATTTGCCATTAAAAAACTTGTGAGATAAAATAATATAGATTGACTATATTGCCCTTATTACATGTGATTTATTATCATCAAAATCAAATATCATAAAGCCTTTTAGGCTAATACTTTATTTATTAGTTTATTTTGAAATATTCATGTTCTTTTATTCATTGTTGATTATAATAACTTGTTGATTATTAATTTATTTCAAGTTTACAATAATTAAAAAATTAAAAAAATAAGTAAAAGCTTAAGTCCGGCCCAAGTTCGGCTAGGACTGGCCCTTACACCTTCTCTCCAATGGGCTTGGGCCTGGGTTTAAAAAAGCTCAGCCCAAGCCCGTACTTTGCCAAGCCTGAATTGAAAAAGAGCTTTTAAGAGGATTTAGGACGGGTCCAATAGTTCAACTCTAATTAATAATAAAAGCATCGCCAGTAGGCCCATAGCTCATTGAAGAACCCCAGTTCGAGGCCCAATAGTGGTAGCACCCCATTCCTTCTCGAAATTATAATATAACTATAATATTTCATGAGATTTTAGTGTGTGAAGTCATTTAGTCTCTTTTCGGTTTTAGAACTTATAGTTCTTAGTTATTTTATGGTTAAGTGTTTCCTAACTTAATAAAGATTGAGTCTTAGGCATTATTATATATATTGTACTTAAGCCTCGGCTTGTACCTGCACCTATATGGTGATATATTGTTGGTCATTCTTGACCCTATTAATACATGTTATTAATTTAAAAACAAAACTATAAATGATAACAATTAAGAAAAAGAAATTTTGGGGCCCATTGGGGAACTCGTGTTCTCAAAATCACCAATGAGAGGATGGGGTCAGGTTTGAGTCCTATTAGTGGTGGTACACCATTCCTACTCTAGTTTTAAAAATTTGGTTGAGGTAGATTTCTCTCCCACTAATGTGGGTAGAGTAGATTTCCCTTTAAAATTTGTAAGGGTAAAAATATGGGATGCACTTTTTTAGAATTGATCTAGGGTTGTTCTAGTAGATTTATGATCTAAATATTAGTAATATGCAAATAAAAAAAATTAATAATAAGGGATTCTACATTAGTTTTTTTTTAAAAAAAACATATCTAGAGTCCCCGGTTCTATTAATTCGAGACTCAGTATTATAATGTAACTGTAAATTATAACATACTTTCAAAGACAATTATGAAATACTTTCAATAAGCAATTCGACACATTTTGTCAATCCTTATCGACCAAACACTTGAACCTCAACTAAAATAAAATAATTCATTTCTTTTCATATATAAGAATTCTTATATATATAATAATAATAATAGTAATAATAATAATAATAATAATAATAATAATAATAATAATTCATTTCTTTTCATGTATAAGAATTCTTATATTTGAGTCCGAACTTGAACCTCAATTAAAATAATATCTTATCAATAATTACCACATAAAGTAAAACTCAAATTCTAAGATTTTTAGTATTACTCTTCTAAATTTTTTTTTATATTTTAGTATATTCTTTTTTATATTATTATCTATCCCTATCCATTAATAGAAGGAGAGGAATTTAAGTCTTAACACCAACTTTTGTTATGTTTAGTATCTAGTTGTATGACTCGAACCTACACCTTTTAATTTTAATGCACATGTTCTCTAAAAAAAGCTACAAAATTCAATGATAGTAATTTTTTAATATTAACTATTCATTTTCAATTTTTCATATTAAATTAGTCCAAATGTTACAACCAATTTAAATGATTTTAACATAGATCGACACACACACACACATATACATTTGATCGGTCATTGTCAAGGCTCCATAAGAGATCAAATTAATGAATGATTGTTCATTAATTTCTTGATTAAGTGAGACCATTTAAGCATCATGCATGCTATCCTTATAAAAGTGAGATTATAAATTAATTGGAGTTTTGAAAGAGATTGCATGATAACTAAGGTTTTGTCACATCTAACATGACCCACACTGACAGAGCGGGGTAGCAAAAGCGAAATTGATAGGATAAGAAAAATTAGATATCGTTTTAGTACTTGATGAAGCTAATATGATTAGCTTACGCTCTAATCGAAATGTGATTAGATCTCATTCTAATCCAAACGATTCAATGATATTTTTAATGATGCATTAAGCAAGATTAGATGACAGTATAATCCAAACGACTCTACAAGAGAAATTTTAATATATAATCCCAAAAGAAATTATAAAAGAAAGTGTTTATTAATTGATCAATGTTGAAGTTATAATAATATGACCTTTCTATTTATAATAGAATAAACTTATTTCTTTAAGTTAACTTAAAATGAAAAATTAAATCATAATTATAATAGAAATAAAAGACTAAGACATATGCTATAATAGACTCTAATTAAAATAAAAAATTGATTATAATTAAAACAAAAAATCCTAAAATAACGTGCTACATTACACACAACAACTTCCAAACCTACAACTCCCACATTAAAATAAAAAAAAATAACCATGACATCAATACTTCAATTCTTGTCACCTTTAGTTTATCTCCTATTTAATTTTAAGCCTCAACAAACATGGGTAGGTGGCTATTTTAATTACTATACAAAGATTGACAAAATTATACAAACCAGAAATTTGAAAATTTCAACTCCTACAAGTGAAGTTTGATTGTTTTTGTTTTTTTTTTTATTGAATACATATGAACAAAGAATCAATCTCAAATTGTTTATATCACCTAAAAATATTTTATCAGTTGAACTAATTACAACCGACAAAACATAATTATAATACTTGCTGGTCAAAGAAGAAAGCGATTAATTTAAGCAAACAAAACTCCTGGCACAATTTAAGTATGGACCCATTTTCTTTCTTTCTTTTCTTTTTTTTTTTTGATATTCCCACTTTTTTTAATTATGTTTTCGCAATACTAAAAGAAGAAGGTTGGGTTTTTTTTTTTTTTATATAAAGAAAACTAAAATCCGAAAAGAAGCTGGAATCATATAAAAAAAAAGAGAATTCATAGTTCCATCATACTCATGAAATGAAGGGTCCAGCAGCATATGTAACTTACAGTCAATACAAAATATACCTGAGATTCGCTCCTATATTACATGTTTTTATATAAATTATAAGTTATAACTCAGAGAAACCCATAAAATAAAATAAATAATATGTGCATATGCATTAAAGAATTCCCACAAGCACAAGCACAAGCACAAGCGCAAAGACAAATAATTTATTCAAGGAAGACAACACTAACTAGCAATCTATTTCTGAAATTGTCGTAAATGACTAGCCAAGTTTAATTATTTACTGGATTCCAAGCAGCAACTTGACGACTCGACTGACTGCAGGAGTCTATTATTTCAAATCAAACGACAGTTCGTGTTTACTGTCATCAATATCGATAATTTTATTAATATGCATTGACCAGTTGCAATTATAATACACTTCTTTTTTTCTTTTTTCTTTTTTTTTTTTTTTTGGAATCAAATTCTGTTGAGAACACCAACTTTGAATTGAAAATTTCCTTTGGCTTATAGCTAAATGACCAACCTCTACGCAAAAGTTGGGGCAAACTTCACTTTACTTTTTAGAGTTTTGCTCCACTGTCTAATTAATTAATTAATTTTAAAAAGATTACTCAAAACTCAAAAGCGTCGGCGTCATTATTTTCATAATTATTAGATAAAACTTTTTGAGGATAAAATAATACTTTTATTTAATATAATTTAAAAGGGTTTATGTCACGGGTAACATATAATAATTCAAAAATAATTTTTTGTACTTTTAATTAAGTTGCTGTTACTCAAACAATTTAGAGATTATGAAAAAATAAATTTTAGGTCAGCTGTAAATTAAAATTAATGTAACTTAGCAGCTGCCAATTTATAATTTAAACAAATTTAACATACGCACTCACTAGTAAAAAAAAAAAAAATTGAAATTAAATATCTGACAAATGTCAAAATGATAGTCTCACAACATAATCTAATTTATTTATTTATTTATTTATAGTTAAAGTCAAAATCGTGTAAAATTGAAAGTCAGAATAAATTTAGAAAAATTGCTTACACGACAATGAAACACGTTGTCCTTTGATAGTCAAGAATGATGTACAAGTTGTCACAAATAATGAGCGTGATTCTGATTTATTTATTTATTTTGTTTTGAAAAAAATGTGATCCACGCACACGCTTTCAGGAAAATTGGTTGGTGAAATGAGTGGTCCGTATCCAAAGAAATTCTTTAGTTTCTCTGACACCACATGGGCATGGAGGTATTCTCTTCTCAAAAGAAACCACATGTGGACAACCAATATGTTGACATCTTCATGGTTCAATTAATTTGTATGACACGACTAATTTTATATATTATTTTTTCATTTTCATCAGACCGGACCGATAACTTGATTCGGCTCACTGAGACGACAAAATTATGGAATTGGTTAAGGATAATATAATTAATTAATGCATGCATTATGTGTACAACACATAAACAGAATGAACTATATTTCTATTAATTTGTTTATTTTATTTTGTAGTTAGAATACATTAACATAAGTTATTAAAATATCTCTAATTATTTGTTCACTAACAAAATAAAGAGTAAATATTTTTACTGTCAATATTATTACCATTATTATTATAATAATAGTATAATAAAATAAAATAATGACAATTATTATTGTTATTATTATTCATAGTAATACTAACAGTAATAGTAATATTATAATTATTTTAATTATTGTAAGAATTATAATTAATAATAATAATCATCATCATAATAATAATACTTATTCTTATTATTATTAATATTACTATTATTATAATAAATTTTTTTCTATTATCGTTATTATTACTATTATTTAAATTATAAATATTATTTATAATTATAATTATAATGGTTATTTAATACTTAAATAAGGTTGAAAGGAATTTTTTTTTATTTTTTATAGATAAAAATGTTAATTCATGCCCCATTTTCCATTTTCACTTCCGCCTCTCACCTTGGGAATTAGATTTACATTCTCCATTCCTAAATTTTATACACCTCACCCAAAATCTATTCTCATTCCTTTATACTTTTAGCAAGTAAACACTATAAATGGAGAAAGCATTATAAGGATTACCATAAGCAATTCATATCTAATCCACCCGATTACGGATTTTAAAATTTTTAATCTAATATATGAGTTGGATTTAATTTTGTTGACCATATTTCTGCAGATTTTAATTGAATTTTGAACATCCCATTGAATTTTGAACATCCCTAACTTTTTTTTTTATACATTACTGATACATTATAATCATAGGAATACTGGTATGACAACCAGAAGTAGACTAATATTACAACTAAACATAGACCGAAATTTTCGGCTCTTCATAATATTCTCTAATATGGCACAATCCGGAAACATACCCTCACGTGATATTTGGAGGAAAATTACCCCTACTATAACTAGGACTGTTGAGAGCAAGGATCTGCCAATGAGCCCCATTGGCTGAACATCCCTAACTTTAATACTATGACAGTTCTTAAATTAAAATAAAAAATTTATGGAACCCAAAATCTACAAGATGACATCAGTTTGGTGGTGCGCCAAACCCACAGAAGTCTTTCTCACATTGATATAACTTTCAATAACGAAAAAACTAAAATTTTAGGTAATATTGTTTATGTTATAGCACATGCAATCATGTGATATTATATTATTAATTCATAACTTCAACATTAGTAATAAAAATTACAAAATTATACCATGTGTCAAATAGGTGGGTTACGCGCATCACTTTAGCATATTTAGGCGTTTTGCTTAATCACAAATTGTCATTTTGGTCAATCTTGTAGGCGTTACAAAGGGACCTACAATGGAGCTACTCACTTTAACGCTATGAGACCTTCGTAACCACACGATTAAAGTTATAAAGTATTTTTTACTATTTATTACTTTGCGTGTGTGGCTGTGATTCGCGCTCTACCTTAAAGCTGATCCAACATAACTAAGACCTTAAATAAAATGAAAATTTTATGGAACTCTAGGAACCCACTAGATCTACAAGAAGATTACACCATTTAGCTGGTGTGCCTAGCATAGAAAACTTTTGCTGTATTTATATAACTTTCAATGAAGAAAAATATAAAATATTACATAGGTAATGCTAGGGAGATGATCTAGTAGGCATAAGTGCGTTGTATATGGTGAGCGTTTGGAGGCATGATAGACTTTTATAACTCCATGTAAATAGTATGGTTGTATATGGTGAGCGTTTGGATACATAATAGACTTTTATAACTCTATGTAAATAGTATGGGTGAGACTATTTATACTTTAAAAATTACTTTGAACACTCTTATTTTAACATATTATTTTATTACAAAAATACCTTAAAAATTACTAATAAGGACTCTTTCATATAAACTAACAGAATATAATTATTTTGAACACTCATAAATACACTCTCTATTCATATAATTCTCTTGCCATAAACCCTAAAAATTTTATTTCCAATCTCTTAAAAAATATTTAGTTAAAAAAGAAGTAAATTAATATTTTTAATATATTTTGAATATATTTTTGCTTTTTGATTAAAAAAATATATATATTTTTAAGTCTTCTCGTTCTTCTTTGTCTTCTTCTTCTTCTTCCTTCTTTTAATCTTCATCTCTTTCTTCGTCTGCTTCATCTTCTTCTTCTTCTTCTTCCCTTTTTCTTTTTTGTGCCAAATAGATTTTTTTTTTCAATTGTTAGGTTAAAACAATTGGGTGTAAAACCAATATTGAACATATTCTTTAATAGATAAAAAATAATAACTAAAATTTATGTTAAAGAATTTGTTTAGAACTTAATTTGATTCTATTATTGTTTATACTAAATTGTTATTAATTCATTTTGGATGTGCTTAATAATTTGATTGGTGTTTTGAGTAAATTAATTTAACTAGTTTAAATAAGGTCTTTTTTGGCATTTTAAAGAGTGCAGAAAGTAAAACTTAATTTTTTTAATTTAATACATGAGTGTATAGAGTAATAGAGTGTTCAAAATAATTTTTAGAGTACATATAGCCCCACCGAAATAGTATTTAAGCTATGAATTAATCAGATAATGCTACATATTGATCACCATAAGGTGAGTACCATTACCCACTAAATCATTACTCGGTAAGATTACTTACATTATAGTTATAATTGACACTACCACATGATATTATATTATTAATTCTCAACTTCAGTATTATTAATAAAAAAATACAAAATTCGACCACGTGTCTAATTATTATATACGAAAAATATATTTGTGTATTAAAAAGTATTGTGATAGAAGATGAGATAAATAATCAATTAAGAATGACCCGCACAATTATAATCATTTGATTATAGAGACTCACCTGCGTACATGAGAAATTTTAGAATATATCGGAGGTATCATGTCAGCCATACAATAAGTAAATGATACTATAACATGTGTGTATTTATTTTAAAAAATTATTTTACAGTGATAGTTATATTAAATTTAATTACACATATTATATATTTGGTTGTTCTATGTATTCTAGAATTCCTCCAACATACCTACTTGTGTGAAAGAAAAATGGAGTAGGTGTTGCTTAGACTAGTCTTATTTCTATTAATGTGCATTTGTTATTATTTATTTATTATGTTTAGCTGAAATGAAAGCGATAAAAGTTTGTGTAGAAAATAATTTTTTATTTTGACATGTTGCATAAAAAATAATTCAAATGAAAGGTATGCAACTGTATTAATAAGATCTTAAATGCATGTTACCTGTTTTTAATGATTTTTCTCTCCTTATTATAATTATTCAACTCTAAAAAATTATTTAACGAGCTCATGGACAACGTAGTGCGGCTGTCCCGAGTAAAATTTTTCAAGAAATTAAGTTCGAACATTTGAGCCTATGTGAGAAATATAATCTTCTTAATCCATTCTTGTCGATGTACCTTGAGCTCATTTGTTGTAATCTTTTTATAACATGAAATATGTAATTTTCTCCCTAAGTTTTTGTGTGCCTATGGTTTTATGATGAGAAAATGAAAAAAATAATAATAAAATAGATAATTTTGAGAGGATGTTGTTTGGTTTTGAATAGATTTAATTATTAGGCACTTGAATGATTAGTTTCTCTCTGACCATGAAAACTGATTAGGAGAACAGTACATAATTATTTCACTTTATAGAATTTTCCTTAATTCATTTATTTTTTATTGCATTGGATAATTTATTTTTTCTAGGTAGGAGAGTTTTCAACTCAACCGAGCTCTTGGTTGTTAAAAGTTGTTCACGGAGGGTATAATTGTAATTTTAGGGAATCCACAAAGGCGATTGAAATCAAATAATAAGGCGTCTTGCTACGGTACAAACACCGTAACGTACGGACCAAATAAAAATAAAGGATGGGCCCACCTAGGTCCACTCCCCTCACTTTATTGTGTGGGTCTGTTCTCCAATTATTAATTTTTTTTTTGAATTACACGAAAATAATGTTCAGATTATAATTTATATTACATAAGAATATTAAAATTGATATTTATAATCAAATAATTATTAAGATTAATTTATATTAAATTTTATATAATATTATCTAAATTTTATCTGCTCTAATATTCAAACGATGTCTAACCATTTATTGATGTGTTTTAAAATTTATTGACTTCTAATTAAATTAAAAAACCCTTCTTCTTCCCTCTTTGTGTGTAGAATCTCCCCATTTATTAACCCACCTCATTAAAGAAATTTAAAATCAACATATCATGAAAAGAAAAAAAGATTGATACATCCCAAATATTTAGAGAAAATGCCATAAAACTCCCTGATATTTTAAAAAAGGTATTTGAATTCAATTTTTTAAAGGATTCAGTTTGTTTAAGTAATTAAAAGGTTAATATGGTACATTTACTTACTAATAATTGGTAATTTACCAAAAAATCCTCCACCAAAAATCACAAACCCATCAATCGATTACTTACCAATCACAAACCCTCCTCCCCGATCAAAAAATACAAACCCTTAAAACAGTGGAATTCCCTACTCCTAATCCGTTAGCACGCAGCCCTGAACCCCCGCTGCTTGTGGCTTGAAGTCGCTGCTAATTAGTAGTAATATTAGGCCGCCGGTTCCTCCAGCAATGTAAACGATATGGAGAGTGTTGTCGCTTTTGTCGATTCTCAAGTCATTGGATTGACGAATGGAGAGACAGCAAGCTGAGGGGTGGGAATAGTGTCGGTTCTTAAGTCATTGGACTCATGATGGTGTTGAGATTTGAGGGGTAGAAAGATAATGCATTATTACTATTAAGGCCATTGAAGATGATGTTACGGTGAATGCATTGATGATTTCACGTCAATTGGATGTGCTAATTATTACTATTAAGATTTAGTGTATGTTGTTGTTAACACCTTTTGATTTTCTTCTAACTGGTCTTTTTTTTTCTTTTTTTTTTTTAAAATTATGGAAGTTTAAATGGTTGGCGTGTTTGAAGAATTGTGCTATTGATATGGCATCTATAAACTTTGTAGCATAAAATGAAGTTTGGTTAAATTTTTTGGTGCTCGTAATTTTATCAATAATTTATGGGCAAATTGGGCAACCAGCAATTATTTTTTATGATATGTCCAAAGTCAGTATATTGACTTATATGTTAGAAAGAGATAATAATAATTGTAAGTTGAAAATAAATTTTCTCTTAAAATTAACGAAATCCGTTAAGAAATTGGGGTTCAATTGTCTTTTTTAAAATTTTAGAGAGTTTTATGTTCCTTTTCCTAAACGTTTGCTGTGTATCAGCTCTTTTGCCTTTTGAAAATCTACCAAAAATAACATTATCCATACAATATTTATGATGTTGTAATTTCCTTTCTTTTTAATTCTTTTCAGATTAGTAAGAAAAAAATTACAATTAAACTGAACTCAAACATCTCAAAGAATATAAATAATTAAATTTTGATGCCTCTGTTTATTCA
This sequence comes from Clausena lansium, assembly GCA_030449835.1. Lineage (NCBI taxonomy): Eukaryota > Viridiplantae > Streptophyta > Magnoliopsida > Sapindales > Rutaceae > Clausena > Clausena lansium. Next base: position 1,864,409 of record JASUUF010000086.1, on the reverse strand, counting down.
TTCATATATCAAATAAAGGTAAAATTTACATTGTCTATTGAGCACTCCATTACTCATATTTTAATAACTAGTTCATTCTAAATTTATAAGAATTGTAAGTATTTTGTAGTATATGTATTAATAGTTATTTAATACACATGTTTGAATAAATTTTTGAATTTCAATATATGTGAAAAAGCATTGTATGTGTTTACTCTGTTGCTTGAACAAAATTTAAAAATAAAAAAAGCTTTAAAGTTAGGCATTTAACAAAGGGCTAATATTGTAATTATAAAAAAATAATAAGTGGGGTGGTTTTACACAAAATGTTTGATAGAAATATTGCCACTAAGGTTAATATTCAATATTCATGACAATTGTTAATTATCTTTTATTTTGGAGTATTGATACTTGAACCACAGAATCTGACACTAAGATGACAAAATAATTGTAAAAATATTTATTGTTGTAGTATTAACTTAAAATTAGCATTATTTTTTCAATATAACACTATAATTCTCATGATTTTACAGTTATTTTCATTGCTATTATTTTATCGTTAGGGCTCTTTATTATTTTTCTTTGTTTTGTTTTAAAAAAAAGTGAAAAAAAATGAAAGAGTGGAATAAAATAAAAAAAAAAGAATCAAAAGGTAAAACTAAAAAAAACTAAAACTAAAACATAAAAATAAGAGTAAATTTTGAATTACCCTTTATGAATGAACTATTTTTAAATCACTCTCTCACTTTTAAAACCTTAAGTTATCTTCATTTTTATACAAAAAAATAAGCGAAAAATGAAGGTTGGTCGTTGAAAATTTTTTTATCTTCCCATTTTTAACAAAAAAATGGAAAGTAAATTAAGATTTTCAAATGAGAAATATTGAAAAAGAAAGGGAACGAAATGCCAAAATCACTGAAGCAAATTTATAAATTATCTCCGAACTTTTGAGTGGGTCCTACTTAAGACAAAACAGTATTCGAAATATCTCCGTTCATCTAAGGCACCTTTTTGAGTCCTCCAAGCGGCACGTGCCAATTGTTTTATAACAATTGACATAATTAAATAAATACGTTTTTTTAAAATAATTAAATTAAATAAATACGTTGATTTAAAGAATTTTAGTAAATTTTTTATTATAAATATCAGTAAAATTTCTATTATAATATATATACTAGTGTTTAAAATAAAAAATAGTCAAACATCATTCTACTTTATTAAAAAAAATCGAAAGGAAAAATTAAAAAAATAGAGTTAATACGTTAATTTATACCTCGCATATTGATTATATTCAAATCACTTTTTTTATTTTTGAAAATCTCAAGTTACTTCTCCTTTTATTCAAAAGATAAAAGAAAAATAAGAGTTGGTTAATGAATTTTTTAAAAATCTTTTTAACTAAAAAAAGGAGGATAAATCTAGATTTTAAAAAGTAAGGAAGGTAATTTAAAAATAATTAATTTACAAATGGGTAATTTAAAATTAATCCTAAAAATAAGCCTTGAAATGTTGCAACACTGGATTATAATAACTTAACACTAATAATTATCGCATAAAAAAAAACACTGATAATCATGTAAAACATTTAATGTTTAGTTGATTTTGGGATGAATTATAAATAAATAATTGTTAGGTAAGTGAAATAAAAAAGTATATAAATAAAATATAGATGAGCAACTCAAGGCTGAATCTTCACCAACCGCGTTCATCACTAAGCACCCCCCCAACCAAAATACTAAGTAGTTCAGTCAATGATTCTCACATAGTCCACGCCACCACGGTGTTGACCCTTAGATGAAATCACAATGAACGGCCCTGATCAATCTCCAACCAACCCCTTAATTTCCCACTGCCGTGCTTAAGCTTACCTACCAACCCATTCTTAATCCTACTACTACTATATAAAAACCCACTTCGTGTCTCTCATTTCCTCAGGAAATTCATTACAGTTAAAGACTTTAGAATTTCCTTTAGCTCATCTAGTTTCAATCACTCCCATTCATTCCTCTTCTTTCTCTAGTTGGGGATTCATTCTTCTACTTTCTCTAGTTGGGGTAATTGTTGTAACATTTACGTAAAAAGATATGGAAAGAGGTGCTATTACTGAGAATGGTCACCAGAACGGTTGCTTGGAGGGTTTGTGCAAAAACAACAATTACAGCTCAGGGGATGCGTTGAACTGGGGAGTGATGGCGGAGATGTTGAAAGGGAGCCATTTGGAGGAGGTGAAGCGTATGGTGGCGGAGTTCAGGAAGCCGGTGGTCAACCTTGGTGGAGAGACGTTGACTGTAGCACAAGTGGCTGCCATTGCCACAGCTGGCGACGTCAATGCCCAAGTCAAAGTGGAGCTCTCAGAATCTGCCAGGGAAGGTGTCAAGGCCAGCAGTGATTGGGTGATGGAGAGCATGAATAAGGGTACTGACAGTTACGGCGTTACCACTGGCTTTGGCGCAACGTCTCATCGGAGAACCAAGAACGGCGGCGCTCTTCAGAAGGAGCTCATCAGGTACGAAACATGGGTTTTTTAATCGAGTTGACTCAGCCGATCGAGTCTGAAGTGTTGTAAAGTATAAAACATTACTACTGTATGCGGTAGTTGCCATGGCCAGGGAAACATGCCGCTTTTCGTTTATTAATTACTGATTTGTTCTTTACTTGGTTTAAAATTATAGGTAGGCCCACGTGTCATTGTCGTTAAGCACTTTCTACTTAATTATCCACCATACAGTTATCTAATTACTTGTAATTAATTATTCCTATTATCTTTGCAATTTTTATGAAACTCAGGGTGTTTTAATTTGTTGTGCAGATTTCTGAATGCTGGAATCTTTGGAAACGGAACAGAGTCATCTCACACGCTGCCTCACTCAGCAACAAGGGCAGCCATGCTTGTGAGGGTCAACACTCTGCTCCAGGGCTACTCTGGCATCCGATTTGAAATCCTGGAAGCAATTACAAAGCTGCTCAATCACAACATCACTCCATGCCTGCCTCTTCGCGGCACAATCACTGCTTCAGGGGATCTGGTTCCTCTGTCCTACATTGCAGGACTGCTCACCGGCCGGCCCAACTCTAAGGCCGCCGGGCCTAATGGAGAAATCATTGATGCTCGGGAAGCCTCTAAACAAGCGGGTTTCGGGTTCTTTGAGCTGCAGCCTAAGGAGGGTCTTGCTCTTGTCAATGGCACTGCTGTTGGCTCTGGCCTGGCTTCTATGGTTCTGTTTGAGGCTAACAACCTTGCTCTGTTATCAGAAATTTTGTCCGCTGTTTTTGCTGAAGTCATGCAAGGCAAACCTGAATTCACCGACCACTTGACACACAAATTGAAGCATCATCCTGGCCAAATTGAGGCTGCTGCTATAATGGAACATATTCTAGATGGCAGCTCTTATGTTAAGGCAGCTAAGAAGTTGCATGAGATTGATCCTCTGCAGAAGCCGAAACAGGATCGTTATGCTCTGAGAACTTCTCCACAATGGCTCGGACCTCAGATCGAAGTGATTCGGTTTGCAACCAAGTCTATTGAACGTGAGATCAACTCGGTGAATGACAATCCCCTGATTGACGTCTCCAGGAACAAGGCCTTACATGGCGGCAATTTCCAGGGGACCCCAATCGGTGTCTCAATGGACGGCACACGTTTGGCTATTGCGGCGATAGGGAAGCTCATGTTTGCCCAATTTTCTGAGCTTGTCAATGATTTTTACAACAATGGATTGCCGTCAAATCTTTCTGGTGGCAGGAATCCTAGCCTGGATTATGGTTTCAAGGGCGCTGAAATTGCCATGGCTTCATATTGTTCCGAGCTCCAATTTCTGGCCAATCCTGTTACTAACCACGTCCAAAGTGCTGAACAGCACAACCAAGATGTAAACTCCTTGGGATTGATCTCTTCCAGGAAGACTGCTGAAGCTGTCGATATCCTGAAGCTCATGTCTTCCTCATTCTTGGTAGCACTTTGCCAAGCTATTGATTTGAGGCATTTGGAGGAGAATTTGAAGAATGCTGTCAAGAACACCGTGAGCCAAGTAGCTAAGAAAGTCTTAACTGTAGGTGCTAATGGAGAGCTTCATCCGTCAAGATTCTGTGAGAAGGATCTGCTCAAAGCGGCTGATCGCGAACACGTCTTTGCATACATTGATGACCCCTGCAGCGCTACCTATCCATTGATGCAAAAGCTAAGGCAAGTACTTGTTGAGCATGCATTGAACAATGGAGTGAACGAGAAGAATGCCAGCTCCTCAATCTTCCAGAAGATTGCAGCCTTTGAGGAGGAACTGAAAACCCTTTTGCCCAAAGAAGTTGAGAATGCCAGGCAGATTGTTGAGAATGGAAATCCAACAATACCCAACAGGATCAAAGAATGCAGGTCTTACCCGTTGTACAGGTTTGTGAGGGAGGAGCTCGGTACTAATTTTCTAACAGGGGAAAAAGTTACATCGCCAGGCGAGGAATTTGACAAAGTGTTTACAGCAATGTGCCAGGGCAAGATCATTGATCCAATGCTGGATTGTCTCAGGGAATGGAATGGCGTCCCTCTTCCTATTTACTAGTTGTTTTAATTTTGTTTAATAACATGGTTTTCAATCCCTCGTGTTCTTGTGTTGATACAATTTGCCATTTTGCATTTGTGCGTAAGTGATACAAATCCATCTGTAATATTTCAATCACTTCTATTGGTTTTTTTTCATACAAGGATATGAGACTTGGTGTCTCATTTTTTTGTCCTCACTTTTTTTTTTTTTGGCTTCCCATCTGTGATATTTCAATCACTTCCTATTGTGTTGATACAATAGGTGTTATTTATTTCATAACATAATTTAAAAAATTTTCTCTATTAATTAATTTTACAATTTTTCATAAAAACTCCTATCATCGACCAAACAATAATTTTTTCTTAAAAACCCTACTTGAAGAAATTTCATTAAAGAACTTTTCTTTGAAGCTAATTTCATCCAACTAGTTGTGAATCTATCTGAAGCAAGCTCATCATAGTCCATGATGTTAAAGATGCACATGCATAACTCTTGTAATTGACCCACTAATTAATTGTTCAAGTGCATTATTTTGTTCATGATAATTTTTTCTTTGTCAAATTGATATACGTTTAATTAGTTATGTTATGTGGACACACATATTCGTTAGATTTGTGTCTCTTTAATGTAAGTCACATTTAACTACTTCAATTAAAAGACATGACTATGTGAAGTGGTACGATGAAAAGTTACAAAGGACTCAATAAATATGCCTAATCAATAGGCATTTCATTCGTTTAAGGGTAAATTTCGAATTAGCCCACCAAGATTGACTACTCTCGATATACCTCATTAGAGCTAGGCAACTTCGGATTCGGATGGTTCGAATTGGGAAAAAATCCATCCGATTCTAATCCAAACCTCAAATTTGATTCGATCCAATCTGATTCGAAATAAATATCGGCTCAGATGAATATTTCGAATAAGTTTGGGTTTGGATCGGTTCGGGTGAGCTCGAATTTCGGTTCATATTCAAATAATATTTGTTAGGAAAACTGCGGAAAATGCTTTGCCAAAAACTGGCATTTCAAAGTTTATTAAACTGGTTCTGAAAACATGGATTAATAAAACACTTTTAACTCTTGACTAACGCCCAAAAACGCCTTTTCAACACATTAACGGCTAAACGGGCCAACGGAGCCCATGTTTTTCAAAAATATTTTCAGAAAATCCACCAGAAACTTTTACTGAGTTCTTATTATTTTTGTCAAAAACAAAAATTTTAGTTTTTTCTAAAATCACTTCTTCCAAACTCTTTTCCCTTGAATAATAACAAGGACCAATCTTTTGTTAATGCGTTAAATATAATTTATATTTTCATTAACTAGGCTAGACTTCTTTTCCTCGACTGATAAATAAAATAAAACGAAAGTAAATAAATTACTTATTTGCTAATCACTATCCAAACTTGCTAAATAAAAGATTTGAGTAAAGATAATTTTATTGCTATTGTATATGATGAGTACAAGGTTTGCAAGAGGTTTGGGAAAAGGTCTCGCCTTCCTTGAGAAGGTGATGACTATATATACAAGTGACTCACATAATTACAGACTCGATGTACTGGCAAGGAGTTAAGGCTTATTAATTTTGCCTTTACACCTATCAATTTACAAATGACTTTCAAAAAGTAAATAGGAAAAAGTAAGACTTATTGACTGTCGACTTGTGATGACTCATTGACAACTTACTATTGACTCATGATGACTCAACTACTGTCTACTGTAGTTGTATACTGACTCACTGTCGGTAATAAAATGACAAAATGAAAAAGATGCCTTCACAGTTTTTCTCTTATCGGGTAGTGAGTAAAGGAAGGGCATCTGTAAAATTACTATAGTAAAGACAATAAAAAGACTGACTACCTTTTGACTTTTCATTGTCTAGCTATTTGATGCCTACAGCTTTTGACTTGTTTGGCTGGCTAGTTGATGTCTACAGCTGGCTAGTGGTGTCTTCATCGACCCTCATTTCCTCAACAGCATCTACTATGTCTTCATCTAATGACTGGGGGCTCGGAATCTCAGATCATGTTCCTGATGATGGCATGTCATTGATTTCTATTATCGCTTCTAGATATTCTTCACACTTTTCTGGATTAACTCTAGGGAAGAAATAAGTAGCTCCTCACGAGCAAGATGCTTTTGGGCTATAATAGTACAATGTTGGCTTTGGGCTATAATCTTGTCATGAGTATCAAGCCATTGGTAGAAGGCAGCAATTTCATGAGTTCTTTTGTATAGGTCTTTGGCGGAGAAGCTGGGCTTATCACAGTAATATCTTCGTTTGAATCGTTTAGCTCATTCGCTTATCATAATGACATGATAGGGGGGTAGTATGACGCCTATTTTTTTTTAATTGATTGTTTGAGGTCTAAGAGGTAAAGAAGTAAAATTTATGATTAAGAGTGCTGGTTTAAGAATAGATAGGGCTATGTTTAAGGTTGGTGGAAAGAATTTAAATCTATCGTGGCTAAAAAAATAAATAGTCCTTATCATTCCAAAGCTTAAGGCTCGAAATAATAAGTCTTCATTTTCTATAGTTTTGGCTAAAGAGTAATCAAAAGAAATTGTAGGGAACTCATGTCTAAGTGAGGCAGTGTCGCTTAGTTCTGACCAGGAGGGTCCGAACTCAATTAGCATAGTTAACTGGCTAGAAAAAATTTCATTGGCTATGGAAATAAAGTCTTGGTATAGGTTGTCTATTATTTTTTCTATTACAACGTCTATACTATCACCAATAAAAGAAGAGAGTTGTGGATTTTTACTAATTGACCGGCTGGAATATGGTCAAATAGGTCTTTTAAAGGTTGTTTTTGTGGAAATGTTTCTTGGCAAGTAAGGAATAAACTACAGTATTTACTTTTGAGGGTAAAATTCTGTCTGACTAAATCAATATTAGTATTTTCGAATTCAATTATTCTATGTTTACATGCAGTTATTGTTTTGTCTAATGAATGAAATTTCTGTCTATATGCATTTAATTCATCTTCTAGATGATATCTAATATCATTAAGCTTTCTAATTGTGCGTATCATGAATTCACAATGATTACAAAATTGTATGGATGATGATGATGATGATGCACTAGTTAATTGTCTAGATGATGTAGATGAACTGTCTAAAGTACTAATAAGATGACTAACATAATAGTTAGGTCCTATTTGTTGTCTAGCAAATTCTATTGCTTCATAAAATGCATAAAAACCTTTAAAATATGGATAAGGGTAAATGATTACTAAATCAATTACTTCTGTCTACTGACTATATATGCCTGGCTGTCTACCTTTAACTATTACGAAAAATGCATAATGTTTACTGTCTATTTGCTCATTAATTTGTCTAAAATAATGCATGAGTGCATTGGCTACTTTTAATTTATCCTGTGGGTTTTGACAACACCATAAATTGTCTAAGATGCATTGCTGATTGTCTAATAATTTGAATTTACTTCTAAAACTGAGATTTATTCCTGAAGGGAACTGTCTAAGCTTTATTGAGCCAAAATTCATATATTGCTCCATTCCTGCAAAACAATCAACGAGTGATTAGTCTTGAAAGAATGTCTGCTAAAATATTATCTTTTCCTACCATATGTTCAAATTTGGCTTTGTAGCCTCTACTTGTTATTACTTCTAAAAAATATATCCATCTTTTACCAATAAAAGAATTCTTTTTCTCAAAATTTTTCTTTTGTACTTTTTTATAGAATTCTATAATATTATTACTATCCGTTCTTATAGTAAATGTATCATTTTGTATATACAAGTGAAATGAATTTAAAGAATTTATTATTCCTAAAATTTCTAATTGTGTACTAGATTTTCTACTTACTACTTCTGTAAATTTACCACTTGTGTACATGGCTATTTCTTCTTTATCTTTAGAACTATCTTTATTGGGTTTTGATTAATATTCCTGCCCATCCTAAATTATTTGCATCGGTTTGTATAATTTTATAATAACTGTCTATAGGTAATGCTAACGGCTTAAGATTTCTAACTATTTATTTTAGTTTTTGTATTAGCTTTATATCTTCACTATTAAAATATTTCTGTCCATTTTTACTTAATTTATTATATAACGGTCTTATTAATGTACTTAAGTTTGGTATAAATTTTTTACTATAATTTAATAAACCTAAAAATTTTTGTAATTCCTTTGTATGTTCTATTTTATCTAGAAATTCTAATATTTTACTAACTATGTGCGGTTATAATTCTATTGTTCCTTTTATCTATTGTTAGTCCTAAAAAATCTATTTTTTGTTTTATAAGTTCAATTTTCTTTTTAGAAATGACTATATTATTATTTTTAAAACAATCTAAAATTTTATGTAAATGAATTATATGCATGAATTTATTTTGACTAAATACAAGAATATCATCTATCTAAACTATATAAAATTTTGAAAATGGTTTTAATATTTTATCCATTCTAGTTAGGGGTGGGCATTTAATCCGACCCGACTCGACCCGAAAAAAATCGGGTTAGGATCGGATCGGATGAAAGGGAATATCCGACCGGGTTTCATTTTGCCAACCCGATCGGATCGTGATCGAATCGGGTGAAATCCGATCCGATCAGAAAACCTGATCGGGTTGGCTGAAAAAAAAAAAAAAGAAATAAGAAAATATAAATGCATGCTCCCTTACATCACACGCACACACACCAAACAAACACACATCACACGCGCACACTCCAACACCACACACACGCTGCAGCTCATTCTTCATCAACACCCATCTTCATCCACTCAACTCAAGCACACACACCAGACACCACACACACGCTGCAGCCTCCCTTCTCATTCTTCATCCACTCAACTCAATAGCAACACACAAGAGGGCCATTGTCGACAGTCTCAAGTCTCTCAACCTCAACTTCTCAACTCATCTCGCTCTTAAGAGTCAAGAAGACATGAAAAGGAAAAGCAACAAAGCAAGTGGTTTGACACCCACACATCGGAAACAGAAAAGAAAGTCTCAACCTCAACTTAGTTTAGAGATTTCGGTTCCTGTATGGCGTCATCTTTCGGTAATGATTTCGGTTCCTTCGCGACTCCGCGTCGTCATTTTGGGGTTGGGATTTTGCTTTGGATTATGAAATTATTGGATTTTGTTTTGGTTCCTTAATGCTTCTGCTACTGCTAATAATTATGGAATTGTTGGGATTTTAATTTTTTTCAATTACAGAACCAGAAGTTCAAGACGCACAAAGATATTGCTTCCGATTCAATCGATCAGAATTCAATCCGAATTTTAAAACGGATTCGATCCGATCCGAACACTATTCAATCCAATCCGATCCAATCCGATTTAAAATTCGGGTTTAATTCGGATGAATTTTTCTCCCACCCTATTAACTCGAAATTCGATTGAGTTAATCCGAACCCGATACGAACCCAATTTTGCCCACCTCTAATTCTAGCTTGAAATACTTAAGGGGTATTTTTTAATCCAAATGGCATGACTAACCATTCAAAATATCTTTCTGAACAACTAAAAGCTGTCTATTGAACAGATTCTTCATGGAGTCGTATTTGCCAAAAACCACTCTTACAATCAAATTTAGAAAAATATCTAGCATTTTGTATACAATTTACTAATTCTTCTTTATTAGGTATTTTATAACTATTATCTAAAGTATTGTCATTTAGCATTTTATAATTAATTACCATTATACTTTTTCCTCATTTTTGTTCACTGTGATTATTTACTATAAATGTTAGACTTCTATGTCTACTAGTACTATTCCTTATTACTTTTAATTCTAATAATTCACTTATAAGCATTTTAAATTCTTTTCTATCTTCTAAACTATATGCTAAGTCTTGTGTTTTTATTATTATGTCTGGATTAATTATTTCTAATTTATATTATGCATTGTTATTTTTTCTAATTGGATTATTTCCTATAATTTCCAATCTTTCTAATTCGTCTACTTTATTTTTAATTTCTACAGGTCATTTGTCACATTCTAAACAATCTACTTGTTTTTCTATATTTACTACATCTTCTAAATAGTTATCTATTTCTTCATCATCTAATTCTTCACAATGTTCTAAATCGATAGGTCTGTCTTATTCTAATAAAGAATCAAAGAATTATAGGTCTGTATCTCTTTCTACCATTATTGACTTTTTGTCATAAGGTAAAATGTGTGTTTCATATTTGGGTTGGACAAAGGTTGATTTTTTAAAGAAATTAACTCAATTTGGAGTTATTAGTATACTACCTTTATTTCTTAATATAAAATTTAATCCTAAAATAAATTTATATTTTACTTTTTGATTAGAGATAAATGTTTGAGGCAATATGTGTGTCTCACCATTTATTCTAATGGGTATATTATTTATACATTTTGTTATTTGCATTATTTCTCCATTAAATTGTCTAATATTTACTGAATTTCTTAATTTATTCCTATTTTCTTTAGGGACTAAGCTATCATGTATTATACATTTATTTGCACCTGTGTCTATCATTGCTTTAGTGTATATAGCTTCTTTTTTAAACAATAATTCTACATCTATATTTATTAATTCACTACCTGTTTTATTTACTTCTTCTATTTTAGTTGCTTGGTTATTTTCCAGTTCTTTATCTTTATCTTCTTTACACTGATTACAAAAGAATTGTTGAGTATTAGTATCTCTATATCTTAATTCAAATTTCCTATTTCAAACTATACAATTTTTTTTTCCAAAAAATGATGTATAAGTTTCTAAAACATTAATTTCTAAGTTTGATTCTGATTCTATTTCTGAATTATTACTATATTCTGACTTACTACTATAATTGCTAGAATTACTAGATTGTATATATACTGAATCATTATCTGACAATTGATCTATATTAATTACTTCTTCTATCTCCATGTCTTGTTCTTCTATATTATAATTATCTAATTCTAATTGATTAATTTTCTTATTTTCCGGGTAATTGGGTTTAATATGTCCTTCTTTCCACATAAAAAACATTTACAATTACTATTTCTGTTTCGTTTATAAATTTTCCACAGTTTTCCTCTTATTTCAACTCCCCTTCCAAAGCACTCTCTCTCTTAAATGGTATCAGAGCACCCTCTTTTGTTTTTGTTTTTGTTTTAAGGGAAATTATCCACCGACCACCGATTTTTTCGGGTTCTTTAAAAATTACACAATTTTTTTTTGGCTGAATTCCACCGTAAGTTTTATTTTGTTGCATCCGTCCACCTTCGTTTGTAAACTGTTATAACGTTACTAATGTCATAGGGGCAAAACAGTCATTTTACATGCACACTCAAGGAACGACGCCGTTTACACCCTTTCAATGAAAACAGCCTCTCCATCTTCCCCAAGCCTCTCAACTCTCAAACATCTCTCAGATCTCAAGCAATTCTCAAGCAGTAGTCTCTTCTCTCTCAACTCTCAAGCCAATCTACTCATCGCCAACGTTTATTAGCCACCGTGCCAAGCCTTCATCCTCTGCAGCAGCCACAGTAGTGCCCAAGTCTCCACCGCACCAACAGCTAAGCAATTTCTCATTGCTCAGTGCTCGCTCCACCGTGCCACCGCTCCACCAGCATCATGTCACCATCCCCAGCCTCCCTAGCAGCCACCGTACTGCCAAGTCTCCACCGCACTAGTAACCATGCAATTTCTCATTGCTGCTCGTTCCACCGCGCCACAGAACCGGCATCATGTCACGATCGCTAGCCACCGGGGTTCTTCAGTTATGGCAATCTTTCATGACTTTGATTTTGGCTCTTATTAGTTATAGCGGCAGTTGAAAGTTAGGGTTTGGGATATTTTCCTTCTATTTAAGTTAGGGATTTTGAAATTTCAACTGATTGCCTTGTTTGTAATTTCAGATATATATGATTGTAAGTTTGGTTGAGTTAGATGCTGCATCATATGTATTGTGTAGCTGGTAAAGGAAATTGCTTGCTGGAGATTTTTTTTTAATTTTTATGATTTTAATTTGGTTCATCTATTTTTTTTAATTTTTATGATTTTAATTTGCTGCATTATAATCTTTTAATTTAAGTTATATATATTTTTATTTTATTTATGAAAATAATTTAGTATGTTTTGCAATCTTTCCTCAATTTTTTTGTCATTTAGTTGGGGCAAAATGTCATTTTATGTTTAGGGGTAAAATTATCATTTCATTAATATTCTGTTAATTTCCCCAACAGTTTACAAACAGAGGTGGACGGATGCAACAAAATAAAACTTGTGGTGGAATTCAGCAAAAAAAAAAAAAAAAAGAATTGTGTATTTTTTAAAAAACTCAAAAAAACCGGTAATCGATGGATAATTTCTCTTGTTTTAAATAATGATTTATATGAGTAGTTACAAGGAAGACCTCAATTAGTTTATGATATCTCTTCACGATTGATATATCTTGAAAAACTCTCGTTGACTCTACAACTTTTTATTCTAATTTCTATAAAAATCCGTATGCTGTTCTAGATAAAGATCAAGATCTTTGGATAGATACTAACCCTTATACAGAAACTTTAGAAAGTGCTTTACATATATTAGAAAAACAAATCGATAACATTAATCAAGAACAAATACAATTAACCACTTTATTAGAAGAAAGATTCAGAAATTTAAAACTTCCAGTAGACTACACATCTCTTTTACCTCCTGAAATAAAAAGAAAGTAAATATTAGACATTACGCTTTTACAAATTTACCTGTATTTGGATATAGACGCTTAAATTTACAGTATTATAACATTAATAAGCAAAATAAATTATTAAATAAATATGAAACTTTAGCATTAAAAATTAAAAATCGATTAGAAGATTTAAATTTACAACATACACTAATTACTTAAATCTTTGTATGAATTTTCAAAGATTAGATTATTTAGACTTAGATATTAGTAATCCTAGAATAGTAAAACTTAGTTTATCAGATAGGATAAAAACTAGTTGTAACATAGACCATCTAGAAAATCAATTTAACCATATTCCACACACTAGCAATAGTCAACAAAACTTCATAGTTGATTTATTAATTAATTTAGGACAACATCTAGAAGTCAATATAGAAAAATTGAAAGAACTAGTACTAGGATTAGGAAAATTCTTTGAACCTAGTAATATAAATACGTTAAGAAGAAACTTAGATTATATTAAAGAACTACTAGCCAATTTCAATAGTCAAATTAAAAGATTCCCTAGCAAGAAAGAGATAGTAGAATTAATTCAATTATTAGACATAAAAACACCTAAATTAGTAGAATTAGAAATTAAAAATATTGTAGAATCATTAAAAGTTGAAATAGAAAATATTAAATTTACACAAAAAGATTTACAAATACAATTAGGTTCAATAAAAGTAATAGTCAGTGAATGAGTTCAGATAAATATTTGATCGAATCCTTAGCAGAATTAAAAAGAGAAACAACCCATCATAATCCAATAGGATATAGTTATAAAGAATTTAGTCAAGAAAGTAATAATATCCAGCAAGCTCAAGCAAACACACTTATCAAATTATTAGTTAAGATTAGTAATAAATTAGACGACTTGTATAGTAGACTTATTAAATTAGAAAGTAGCTTTCAAACTTTTAAGAAAGATAAAGAATCTGTATCATATTTAGAACTTAACAACTCTCTAGACAATTTAGATAAAGAATTAGATATATTAACTAATCGAGTAGAAAGATTAAATTTAAATGGACCAATTTTAGCACCTAGGAAAGTAGATATAAAAGATATTTTAGGACCTAAAGTAATATTAAAAAGTAATGGAACTAGCAAGAATTAGTAGTGTAAATATCAATATGGCAGAAAGAATTAGAAGATCGCTTTCATTTTCTAGTAAAGGTAAAGAAATAATAGAAAGAACAGAAGATATAATAGATGAGCAAGACCCGGATAAATTATTAGAAAAGGGTTTTGAACAAATTAGAAAGAAAAGATTATATATTGAAGGATTAATGTAAAAAATGAATAATAGTTTATATATTTATATAGATGAAGTTAAATTAGCTGTAGTCAACAGACGAGAAGAATTAACTTTAATTAGTCCAGTAGGAAGAGATTATCTTAAAAAAAATTATGAGAATAATAATAATAGGAATACTTAATCAAGCTAGAGAAGGATTAGACACAAAAGCACATTTATATTTATATGATAGTAGATTTTACGACCATGAGCAAGCTCAAATAGCAAGTGTAGAAATAGACTTAAAAAATAAAGTAGTAGTAGTAGGATGTATACCTAATATAGATATAGACATAGATGAATTTTGTAAACATATTAAATTAATTTTGTAAACAAATTAAATTAAGTGTACAAACTAAAGGATATAAAATGAATGCTGAATATAAAAATCTTAGAATAAAAACATTTTTTCTAGGAAAATTATATAATAAATATCATAAAAAGTCTAGATTTGAAAGTAAAAATATAGTAGACTGTTTAAAAAGTCAATATGTAGAAATGATAGTACCTAAAAAATTAAATAATACTGAATTAAATGGGTTAGAATGGACATTACCTAACTTAGAATCGGACAATAGGATAGAAGTACCAAAAACAAGTTATACCTACATAAATAGAAATAATCAGGTTATATAACGATTTTGTAATTATATAGAAATAAATAAATATAGAAATAATCGTTTTATGTTATACAACGATTTTGTAATTATACAACGATTTTGTAATTATAGACAACAAAGTAATCCGGAATTCGATGAAGAAGAAAATATAGAAACAAAATATGGCTATCATAGAAAATTTAAGTATAGATAAACATAAAACTTTACTTAATAATAGAGATCAAATTATAGATTTAATATTTAATAATCCTACAAAATATTTAAATGACGATTTATTTGAAGAATTGTGTAATAATGATGAATCAACAGATGAAGATATAGACAAAGAACTTATTAACAACTCCGATTTTAAAAATTTAGAAATTAATGAAATTTATTATTTAGAAGAAAATGAAATTTTAGTAGGTGAAGAAGACAAAAAACCTGAAATAGGTGAAAGTAGTAATGGACCTATATTAGAACCTGTAGTAGAACCATAAAATGTAGAAAGTTATTTAAATAAACAAGAAATCCCTGAATCAAATGAAAAATATACAGAGGCAAAAAGAGTATATAAAGCTAAAATTAAATTAGAAAATTGGAAAACTATGCCACATGCTAGAGACATATTAGTATTAGAATTAGAAGACCATAAGCCAAGTCAATGGAGAAAAATATTTAACTAGTAGGAAGGAAACTTAGACACTTTATGGAAGCATTAGCAGTAATAGTAGACCCAAATTATAAATTAATATATTTAGAAAGTACATTAGGAACTAAAGAAAAACAAATTTATTTAGGATGGAGAGATTGGATGAAGAAAAACAAACCGGAAGAATTAGACAATTTTGATACAAATATTATAGTAATTAGTTTTATAGATTTAATGAGTAAATTAATATTAGGATTAGATGAGAAAGACGATGTAATTAAACAAATTAAAGCAATTAGAAATTTAGAACAAATAAAAATTTGTGATTAAAGATTTTTTGATGAATATGCTAATTATTTTTATAAATATTGGAGTGATATAGGAAAACCATTTGATGAAGATTTATTATTAAAATTTGTAGATAAATTACCTGGAAAAATAGGAGAAAAATTACATACTAAAATAATTAATTGGTTTAAAACCAAAAGAACACAAGGAATTAATTATTATCCTAGATTATTACCAGTAATAGAATATGTAAGAGGTAGAATTAGAGAATATTGTGAAGAAGAAAAACATAGACATCAAATTAAATTACACTTTTAGAAAAATGTGTATAGATATGAGTGAAGTACCAATATTCGGATGTAACTATTCTAGTTATTTTAGTCATAAGAAAAATAAGAAACAGAGAAAAAAATATAGACAAACTAAACAACTTTATAGGTATAATAGTAGAAAATTTTATAAGAAAAAATTCTTTAAGTATAATAATAATAAACATAAAGTCAAAAAAGCATTTAAAAAAGGAAAAGATTACCATGAACATGTCGCGAGGTTACTGTCGATGTCGGCCGCTCATCTGGAACGTCGATGGTGTGCGGCATGGAACTAGCCAAATGGATGTCAATGTCGATCAAGATGTGACTGGGATCGTTTGGGTTATGTCGTCTGGATGTTGTGGGCTTGTGGAGGCTGGGATTGTTTGGATTATGTCGTCTTGATGTCGATGTCGTGGTGGCTGGAAGTTGATGTAGTGGGCTCGTGGCGGGTTGGATCGTTTGGTCGATGTCGTGGGTCTGGAGAATAGCAGAAGCGTGGCTGATATTTTTTAAATTTGAATTAGGTTTTCATTTTCAATTTAGGAATTTGCTTTTGTGCTTTTATATTTAGTTATTTTAATTTTTTTAATAAGCAGTGCAATCTAATCGGATTATTCAAATCAACCCAAATCCAATCCGATCCTAATCAAATTTGATTGGATGACACAAATTATATTCGATCGTATATAATGCCAAATCTGAATCCGATCCGAATTTGTTCAGATCATATTGGATCGGATCAGATCTATTTGATCCGATGCCCAGCCCTATACCTCATAAGAATATGAAAGCATCAATTTACTCCCACAAGTCGTTAATTTCAATAGCTGACTACCGTTGACTTGTTAAATTGATATAGGAAAACAGTCATGCTAGATGGCACGAAATTGCTGAGAGAAACGGCATTCTCTCCTGCCGTTCACTAACGTATTCTCTCGGCACTTTCTAAGCAATAATAAAAAAAAAGAGCAATGATATATATAAAAAAATAAAAGAACACAATTGCTCTCAGCACAACAATAGCCTCCTTTTCTCCGTCTCTCCCTCTCTTCACTGTCTGCCGCTTCTACTTCTGCACTCTGAAAAGCCTCTCCACTCTCTAGTGCTCTTCGTCTCTTAACTTTACCACAGCAAAGTTATCTTTCACTTTCCCACCCGATAACGGCAGAATGTCAGAACCGCCTTTGCTTGCAGCTAGAGGTAGCAAAAAAATCCGTCTGGGCAAAACTCGGGCAACATGCATACAAAAATCGGGCCCGGGTATTGAAATTCAATACCCGAGCATTTCCGGACACGGGTTTGGGCACCGCACAAAAAACCCGGAACCCGGACCATGCCCGAATTCTTAATATGTAAAAAAAACAGAAAATATAAATTTAAACTTTTCCCATTCCCAAATCGTAAATCACACAAACACAAACCCTAATCTAAACTAAACATAACATAACACACACACACTAATTCACTGAAACATCAAATAAGCGGCACCAAGCATAGCCGCTGCCGGTTTGGCGGTTTCCAACTCTTCATTCTCCACCAACACTCCAACTCTAAGCACAGGCATACGCGGGACTCTGGTGAGCAGCAGCCATCATGCACGAACCTCTCAGTTCTTCACAATACTTCACAAAGCAGCATCCATCACTATTCACTAGACAGCCGCACCTCACCTCACCTCACCTCCACAGCCACACTCTAATCTCTCTATCTTCCTCTTCCTTACAAACATAGAGAGATATTTTTTGAATTTACTCAAGAACAGAAATACACGCTCACGCTCACACACACACACACATATATATAAGAGAGAAGAAAAGACACACACACACACACACATATATATATAAGAGAGAAGAAAAGTTGGTGGTGTCTTATAAGGGTTGTTTAGTTTTAGTATTTTCTCTTATTGTTGTAGCTGCTTCTAGGTTTTACAGAAACTTGCCTATTGTGCCTTTTGATGAAGGGTAGAGCCATTTGTTTGGGCATGATAATCTTGTTGTTCATGGAGATGGAAAATCTGTTCATTTATCTCTAAATGAAAGAACAGGTCTGTGTTTCTTTTTCTTTTCTTTTCTCTCTCTTTTTTTTTTTTTTTGGTTTTTGCGAGCTTTCTTTTTCTTGTTCCTGTTAAGGTTTCTGAGTATGACTTCCATTGTGTGTGTATAGGGGCTGGATTTGTGTCACACGACCTTTACCTTCATGGTTTCTTCAGTGCTTCAGTAAAGATGCATGCTGATTATACTCCCGGGCAAAGAAAGCCCAGATTAAAACCAGGTGGCCAGGAGGTGCCGAGCAGCTGCCCGGACCGCATGCAAAAAATTCGGGCATGGTCCGGGTCTAGGTCAGGGCAGTTGCTCTATTGATCCGGGCCGGTCCCGGGTAGCTCTAAACCAGGCTCGGACCCCGATTTTTGCCAACCTTACTTGAGGCAGCTCTTCGGCTGTGAGTTTAGTCCTTTCTCCGGCGAGAACGGTGCCGCCGGCGGAGAGAGGAGTCCGATGAGTTGGACGAGAAAGTTTTGGAAGAGAAAAGAGTCTCGGTCTCATCTTCTTTCTCATTGTCGTCGTCGTCACTACTAAACCACGACCAGCCTCTAAAACTTTCTTGAGAAGAAGAGCCAAAGATGCAGGCATTGTCTGATCTTTTGTTGGTTTTTCTCAAATGAGTCCTTTTCTTTTTCTTGTTTTTCACTCTCGAGAGAGGAGAGAGGAGAGAAAGGGAAAAGCCAGCGAAACGATAGGAGAGAATGCCGTTTCTCTCAGCACTTTTGTGCCATCTAGTATTTCTATTTCTTAAATTGATACTAATTTATGATGGAAAACGCCATGGTTGATTAAATTGGAGGAGATTTGAGATGACAGTGGCCAGGGTTGTTAAAGAGAAAGAGAGAAGAGAATAAATATAAGATAAGAAATATTAAATAAATAGATGAAGAGAGAAACAATAATAAATATAAAAAAGAGAAGAGAGTTAGGGGTTAGCTTGATTTTTTTAAAGTTTGTTGACTGTTACGAAAATATGTAAATACCCTTTTGGCCATAAAATGTAAGGGGCGAAATAATAATATTTGGGAGGTAAATTGATGTTTTCATATTTTCAAGGGGTATATTGAAGATAGTTAGTTCCACCTTCATTTATTTTAAAATAAATTTAAGATATTGAAAGTTCTTAGAAGCTCATCTTGGAGATTCTTAGTTATTGATGATTTTTAGTTTAAAAATAAATTATCCACTTTTATTTACTTCTTTGAGACTAACAATGGTAGTATTGTAAGATTAATATTCTATTTTTAGTTTAAAAGCCAAAATAGGAGTTGTTTCCTTCTAATGTCCTATATTTTAATCCAAGATAAAATATAAAATTTCTGAGTGATGGTAAATCAAATGTGGATTTCACTTATTGTGAAAATACTGGATTTCAAATTGATTTACCAGAACTCTTGGAATTTAATTTTTATTTTATTTTTTAATTTTTTTCATTATTTAATTTAGAGGTGGTAAAAGAAAGAATAAACGAATCGAATTCAAATCATAAATGAATTGGGTCAAAATTCAATTTGTTTATTAAATGAATCGTAATCTCAGGATTTGAATTCGATTCTTTGATTAAACAAATGTGTATTTCATTGGTTTAATTTGTTTAGTGTATAAAATTAAACAAATCAAATCAAACTTGGATTCGTTTACAATTCATTTATAAAAAATTAATAACAAATCAATTGAATCTGGATTCAATTTCAAAAATAATAATTAATAAACAAAAAAGTGGCAAGATGAAATAGAAAAAAATCATAAAATTAATATCCTACAAATTGCAAATGAATCCTAAATGATAAAATAATTAGTAACCTTAAACTCATATTAGATTCATTTATTTAACAAATTTAATCAAATTCATTTATTTATTAAATAAATTAATTTTTTAAAACCTAAACCTATTTAATTCGAATCGAATTGAATTGACGAATCCAGCCAAATTGCCACCTCGATTGATCACTAAGTAACGATAAGGCCACGTGAACAAGTTGAAGTTATGAAGGTGGGACACCATATGTCAACACCTGTTCTCGAAGCAAGTTGCCAGAGAAATCCGAGACAGGTGTACAAGCAAGCACCCTGTAAAAGCATGTGTGTGTATATATGCATTTATAAAAATTGTAATTTAAGAAGTAGCAAACCTTCATTGTGAAGATATTATTAAGATAAGTTCCGATAGGCACACTAGAATTTTAACTTAAGTAGGAAGACAATAATTACAATGTTGAATTCCTTTCATGTCAAAATTCAAGGGAAATTTAGTTATATAGCAATTTTTTAAAATACATTATTAAAACTACTCATAGAATAAATTTTTTTATAACAATAACCATATACACTTATTTTGGACCAAATTTATTACCTATTTTGGACCAAATTGCCCCTGCCCAAGACTACTCTCTCTAGCTCACGCCAACAACAAACACAATTCGTGTTATCTCAACAACTAAATACAAAATCCACAAAACTCCTCCCATTTCACTTCTCAAGCTCTCTCCAACAACTAAACACAAAGTACTAACATTTCATATGCATCAAACAATAATTGTTACATAGTATTGAAGACAAAATCAATCAACACAAAAAAGGAAAAAAAATATCAATAAGGAATTAAGGTTAGTAATTTTAAAATTTAGATTATAAGATTAAGTGAGTTTTATATATGAATTTTATAGATATTTATAACTTTGTTAATTTTTATTACAATGTGGGTGGATATTTACTTGTGTGAATCCAAAATTTTGGAAAAATCTAATAAATTTTGTGTTTTTGAGGAAACCATCTATCGCCCACGATTTGAAAAACCAAGTACGAGCGATGGCAACCATCTCCTGGGCGATAACGACTATCTCCCACACTTCTCGCAGGCGATGGCCGCACTTCTCGCGGGCTATGGCGACCATCGCCTTCACTTCTCGCGGGCTATGGCGACCATCGCCTTCACTTCTCACGGGCGGTGGCAAACATCGCCCTCCATTGCTCGAGCTATGGCGACCATCTCCCACACTTCTCGTGGGCAATGGAGGGCGTGGTCAATATAGCCAGCGAGAAGTGCGGGCGATGGTCGCCATCACTCGCACTTGGTTTTTTAAATCGCGAGCAATGCCATCCTTCGCCAGCGACTTGGGTTTCCTCAAAAACACAAAATTTACTAGATTTTTTCAAATTTTTGGATTCACACAAGCAAATATCCACTCACATTGTGATAAAAATTAACAATGCTATAAATATCTTCAAAACCCATATATAAAACTCACTTAATCTTACAATCTAAATTTTAAAATTACTAACCTTAATTCCTTATTAATCTTTTTTTTTTCTTTTTTGTGTTGATTGATTTTGTCTTCAATACTAGGTAACAATTATTGTTTGATGCATATGAAATGTGAGTACTTTGTGTTTAGTTGTTGGAGAGAGTTTGAGAAGTGAAATGAGAAGAGTTTTGTGGATTTTGTGTTTAGTTTTTAAGGTAACATGGATTGTGTTTTGTTGTTGGCGTGAGCTGAGAGAAGAGATTTGGGCAGGGACAATTTAGTTCAGAACAAGTGTATATGATTATTGTTATAAAAAAATTTATTCTATGACTAGTTTTGATAATGTATTTTAAAAAAATAACTATATAAGTAAAATTTTCAAAATTCAATTGGCCAAATGACTCAAAAAAATATAAAGCAAATAAATATTCACATGGCCAAGATCTCACAATATCTTCACACAAATCTGTCAAGAGTCAAGGCAACTCCAGTCCCAAAACAGTATGGCTCCTGAATAAATGGAAAGATCGAACAGATTTGCCTGCCAAAATTTGTCTGGTTCTAAATGGAATAATTGTGATAAATGACAAGTATCAATTATCATTAGCAGTTATGGAAATGGATCCGGTGTTTTGTGCTGAGTACTAAGTCAACGGTCAATAATTAATTAGAATAATTGTTGACCGTTGATTCAGTACTCAACACAAAAAAAATTCAACACCGAATCTTAATCTAATAATTATAAGTTTACCAAATAAAAATATACAATTAATAGTAATTGTTATCTTTGATGAGGTAACAAACATTACAGAATTAAAAATATATGAGTTTAATCGAACGGTTAAAGGTATACTAAATAATAGTAAAAGAGTTGTAAAAAATTAAAAAATATATAATTAATTTTATAATATTTATTATATAAGATAATGTATCATGTAAGGTAATCAGAGCCTCAATTAATAAATTACCGTCCTCGCCTATGCCATAAGTTTTGATGAGTTCATAGAAGTGAGAGATGGGCCTGTGTCTTTTTACTCAAAATTGTCAGCAAGTGCAGGTTTATCACAAATCCTGACATGTGAGTTGTGATGAGCAGAACTTCAGTGCATCATCTCTATTGTCCCACGAATTACGTACAATAAAATTTTGATAAATTAAAACATTAATTACATAATAAGTTTTGTCAAAGCAGAGTTAAGGTGTTAAATTATAATTCGATTAATAAATTTTTTTAGTCCTCATACTATTAATTTATGTAAAACCCACTAAATATAATATTTATAAAATTTAATAGTCTATTCCATTGCTCTGCCAAATATGTCTTTAGGTAAATATTTGTTTAATCTTTATATTTTAACTTAAATATTTGTTTAGTTTTATAATTTAAAAAATATCTTAAGAGATTCTTATTGTTAGATATATTATATTCTTACTCTATTTTTTCTTTTCTTTTACAATGATACCCTTACAACAATATTCTTACTTTTTTAGGATATTAATGAAATGAAAAATATATTAATTTATCAAATTAGCCTTAACAGTAACTAAAAATACATTTAGGATTGATTTGATAAATTAATTTTTTATAAAGTAACTATTAGTAAAATTATTGTTATAAGTTGGCTGATATTAATTTATTTATGAATAAATTATTAGTAAAATTGTTGCACGGACACAAAAAATACTATTTATTTTATACTTATATTTATTAGTTAATTTGCTAATTAAATTCTCATAAATAAAATAATTAATGTCAAAAATATTATTACAAAAGCAAAGAAAAAGCAAGAATAAAAATATAATATATTCTACTACAAGGATATTTTAAAGTATTTTTTAAAATATAAGAACTAAACAAACACTTATATCAAAATATAACAATTAAATGTAATTTGTCGCCCGTTACTGTGGAAAAAAACTGTAATTATGAAATAAAAGTTAATAATATGTAGTAAATATAATTTTTAAATAATAATTTTTAAAAAATTAATAAAGATATAATTTATTTTTCATCATATAAGTATAAAATCAAATAAACTTATCTTTCAAACTATAATCATTAATATCTACTAAATATTTTAGTACTATAACATCTGAGGTATAGCTGTGTAATCTCAATCCAAACGGGGGCTTAGTCTTTTTCCTTCCACACAATTAAAGCTGGCATTTAGTGGCCACAAAAACTAAAAAGAGGACAGGACATATGGATGAAAGGGTGACTGGACTCTACTTTAACTTATGGTCTCCTTAAATTTATTAAGATGCGGCAAGCTGTTTTGGTGGTATTGTTGCTGGTGAAAAACGTCATTTTGTACAAGACATTTGGTATAAATACGTCGAAACAATTCATTTTCTGTTTTTATTTGCCTTGTAAAATGCCCAAGGGTACACATATTTTTCAGTTTCACATGCATGATCCATTTTGATTATGTGCCCGCATGTTTGTTCTTTGCATTTAAAATTTCAGGTCCAATATCTTTTAATTTAAAGATTTTTATAATTTATCTGCTAAGCAAAAAAGCAGTTACTATTTCTTCTGTTGCATGCAACTGTTTCTGAACTTTGCCATTTTATACCGGTAACGAGTGAGATAAAAAATGAGACACCCAGTCGGATTTCTGGATATTCAACAAACCAATACAAGGAATTGAAACATTACAATTGGACTAATTTGTACCATTTAGTCACATAGGCAATTTGATAAATTCCTAGATTAAAACAACTAGCAAATTGGAAGAGGGGCGCCATTCCATTCCCTGAGACAATCCAGCATTGGATCAATGATCTTGCCCTGGCAGATTGCTGTAAACACTTTGTCAAATTCCTCGCCGGGCGATGTAACTTTTTCCCCTGTTAGAAAATTAGTACCGAGCTCCTCCCTCACAAACCTGTACAACGGGTAAGACCTGCATTCTTTGATCCTGTTGGGAATTGTTGGATTTCCATTCTCAACAATCTGCCTGGCATTCTCAACTTCTTTGGGCAAAAGCGTTTTCAGTTCCTCCTCAAAGGCTGCAATCTTCTGGAAGATTGAGGAGCTGGCATTCTTCTCGTTCACTCCATTGTTCAATGCATGCTCAACAAGTACTTGCCTTAGCTTTTGCATCAATGGATAGGTAGCGCTGCAGGGGTCATCAATGTATGCAAAGACGTGTTCGCGATCAGCCGCTTTGAGCAGATCCTTCTCACAGAATCTTGACGGATGAAGCTCTCCATTAGCACCTACAGTTAAGACTTTCTTAGCTACTTGGCTCACGGTGTTCTTGACAGCATTCTTCAAATTCTCCTCCAAATGCCTCAAATCAATAGCTTGGCAAAGTGCTACCAAGAATGTGGAAGACATGAGCTTCAGGATATCGACAGCTTCAGCAGTCTTCCTGGAAGAGATCAATCCCAAGGAGTTTACATCTTGGTTGTGCTGTTCAGCACTTTGGACGTGGTTAGTAACAGGATTGGCCAGAAATTGGAGCTCGGAACAATATGAAGCCATGGCAATTTCAGCGCCCTTGAAACCATAATCCAGGCTAGGATTCCTGCCACCAGAAAGATTTGACGGCAATCCATTGTTGTAAAAATCATTGACAAGCTCAGAAAATTGGGCAAACATGAGCTTCCCTATCGCCGCAATAGCCAAACGTGTGCCGTCCATTGAGACACCGATTGGGGTCCCCTGGAAATTGCCGCCATGTAAGGCCTTGTTCCTGGAGACGTCAATCAGGGGATTGTCATTCACCGAGTTGATCTCACGTTCAATAGACTTGGTTGCAAACCGAATCACTTCGATCTGAGGTCCGAGCCATTGTGGAGAAGTTCTCAGAGCATAACGATCCTGTTTCGGCTTCTGCAGAGGATCAATCTCATGCAACTTCTTAGCTGCCTTAACATAAGAGCTGCCATCGAGAATATGTTCCATTATAGCAGCAGCCTCAATTTGGCCAGGATGATGCTTCAATTTGTGTGTCAAGTGGTCGGTGAATTCAGGTTTGCCTTGCATGACTTCAGCAAAAACAGCGGACAAAATTTCTGATAACAGAGCAAGGTTGTTAGCCTCAAACAGAACCATAGAAGCCAGGCCAGAGCCAACAGCAGTGCCATTGACAAGAGCAAGACCCTCCTTAGGCTGCAGCTCAAAGAACCCGAAACCCGCTTGTTTAGAGGCTTCCCGAGCATCAATGATTTCTCCATTAGGCCCGGCGGCCTTAGAGTTGGGCCGGCCGGTGAGCAGTCCTGCAATGTAGGACAGAGGAACCAGATCCCCTGAAGCAGTGATTGTGCCGCGAAGAGGCAGGCATGGAGTGATGTTGTGATTGAGCAGCTTTGTAATTGCTTCCAGGATTTCAAATCGGATGCCAGAGTAGCCCTGGAGCAGAGTGTTGACCCTCACAAGCATGGCTGCCCTTGTTGCTGAGTGAGGCAGCGTGTGAGATGACTCTGTTCCGTTTCCAAAGATTCCAGCATTCAGAAATCTGCACAACAAATTAAAACACCCTGAGTTTCATAAAAATTGCAAAGATAATAGGAATAATTAATTACAAGTAATTAGATAACTGTATGGTGGATAATTAAGTAGAAAGTGCTTAACGACGATGACACGTGGGCCTACCTATAATTTTAAAGCAAGTAAAGAACAAATCAGTAATTAATAAACGAAAAGCGGCATGTTTCCCTGGCCATGGCAACTACCGCATACAGTAGTAATGTTTTATACTTTACAACTCTTCAGACTCGATCGGCTGAGTCAACTCGATTAAAAAACCCATGTTTCGTACCTGATGAGCTCCTTCTGAAGAGCGCCGCCGTTCTTGGTTCTCCGATGAGACGTTGCGCCAAAGCCAGTGGTAACGCCGTAACTGTCAGTACCCTTATTCATGCTCTCCATCACCCAATCACTGCTGGCCTTGACACCTTCCCTGGCAGATTCTGAGAGCTCCACTTTGACTTGGGCATTGACGTCGCCAGCTGTGGCAATGGCAGCCACTTGTGCTACAGTCAACGTCTCTCCACCAAGGTTGACCACCGGCTTCCTGAACTCCGCCACCATACGCTTCACCTCCTCCAAATGGCTCCCTTTCAACATCTCCGCCATCACTCCCCAGTTCAACGCATCCCCTGAGCTGTAATTGTTGTTTTTGCACAAACCCTCCAAGCAACCGTTCTGGTGACCATTCTCAGTAATAGCACCTCTTTCCATATCTTTTTACGTAAATGTTACAACAATTACAAAAAACACCCCAACTAGAGAAAGTAGAAGAATAAGGAATGGGATTGAATTGATTGAAAGAAGATGAGATAAAGGAAATTCTAAAGTCTTTAATGGATTTCCTGAGGAAATGAGAGATGGGTTTTATATAGTAGTAGACTAGTAGTAGGATTCAGAATGGGTTGGTAGGTAAGTCTAAGCATGGCACTGGGAAATTGCGGAGTTGGCTGGAGATTGATCAGGGCCGTTTATTCTGATTCCATCTAAGGGTCAAGATTAATTGGTGTGCCGTGCCAAAGATTTGTTGGAGGGAGAAAAATAATAACGTTGACTCGAGTCTATAATTGGGGGTGGCTAGTGATGAAGAAGAAAGAATGCGGTTGGTGGAAATTCAACGATGATGGGCTTAAAGTGCTTAACTTAATATGAACTCGAGATCCTCGTTACATGTTAAAATTTTCCCAAACCTGAACAGCTATTTTAAAAAAATAATTAAATTAATGTACGTTGAAATTGAAGTGATATTCTTGTTTGCTGTATCTTCGAATGCAGTACAATCTAAGCTGTATCTTCGAATGCATACAATTTAACTCATAATTTAAGAGTTGAGTAAAATAAATTATTCTCAAGTGAACAGCATGAACTGAAACAATTTAAGTAAAAAATCTTGCCAAAAGAATAAATTAATAAATTCATGTGATTTCTTTTTCAGAATATTTTCAGAGAACATGCACGTAGTCAAAATGAGAGTGCTGCCACAGTGTACTTGATCTAAATTTTTTTAAAATTTAATTATAATGACCATTAAAACAAGAAATTAAAAATTGTATAAGCTCATTTGCACGTGGATTATTTGGGGAAATAGACGGGACAAAATATTTAGTGGCACCATTTTTGGATCTTTTGAGGAAGGACAAAGCTATGGTGTATCAAGTGCACCGTACCCCATTTTTAGCTACTTACAATACGATCCCTCTTATTTGCTAAAAATTAAAAAACTATAGACTTTAAAATTTTAACACATCAGTCCTATATGCTTATGTTATTTACACTTGGAACCTAGATCATAGTTTATTATTATTGTTATAAAATAAATGAATAGATGGAATAGATTAACGTATCTTATTACGTTACCTAGTAGATAAAATTTTATACTAATGGAGACACTTGAAATAAGTACTTCACAATGAGCTTACAACAATTATATTATAAACTCTTTAATTTTCATTAATTTTTCAACTTACATACATTAACACATAATATACATATTTATCGGCTAATCAAAGGGAAAGGGGTTGTTAATTTTTCAATGTGGGATTTCACACCAAAATGTGAATTCAAACATTTACAACACTCCCCCTTTGGATTCACTATTTTGTTACATACATGTATTGGATATGCTTAATACTGCCACGTTAAAACCTTGTCAGTAAAACTCAGTGGGACAAAACCTGGTCAAAGGAAAAAGAGTACAGTGCACATTTTTCTAATATAACTGGAAAAACTTTTATCTTCAAAATATGCTCCCCTTGATGAAGTATCTCGTCAAATGTCTTGTGTCAATTTGCTGAGTCGACGCATGCCAATATTATGGACTAATTTCTTAAACGTTGATGTGAGCAAAGCTTTAGTGAAAAGATCAGCAAAATTATCAGTGGAGCGAATCTGCTTGACATCAATTTTCTTGTCTTGCTGCAACTCATGAGTGTAGAAAAATTTTGGTGAGATGTGCTTAGTTCTATC
The DNA here is from genome assembly GCA_030449835.1 of Clausena lansium. NCBI lineage: Eukaryota > Viridiplantae > Streptophyta > Magnoliopsida > Sapindales > Rutaceae > Clausena > Clausena lansium. The sequence goes on along the minus strand of JASUUF010000086.1, from coordinate 1,835,862 downwards.
TCCCTTAATGTATCCTCCTCTAATTTAAGCAATACAAGCAGCATTATCTTCATAGATAATCGTTGGAATATCTATTGCGGAGGTTAAATTGCATGTGCTCTGAATATAATGAATAATAGACCTCAACCAAACACACTCTCTGCTTGCCTCATGCAGTGCAAGGATCTCCGAATGATTAGAAGAGGTGGCAACAAAAGTTTACTTTGTAGATCGCCATGAAATTGCGGTACCATTATAAGTAAAAACATAACCTGTTTGTGAACGAGCCTTGTGGGGATCATATAGATAGCCAGCGTCAGTGTATCCAACAAGACCGGGATTATGTGTTAGTTCATTTGAATAGAATAATCCCAAATCAGTTGTTCCACGGAGATATCGAAAGATATGCTTGATGCCATTCCAATGTCGTCTTGTTGATGCTGAGCTATACCTCGCTAACAGGTTCACCGCGAATGCGATGTCTGGTCTAGTGCATTGAGCTAAATACAATAATGCACCTATTGCATTCAGATATGGTACTTTTGGACCAAGTGTTTCTTCATCATCATCTTTGGGCCTGAATGGATCCTTTTTAGGATCAAGAGATCGTACAATCATGGGGGTACTTAAAGGATATGCCTTATCCATATTAAATCTTTTCAAGATTTTCTCAATATATGCAGATTGGTGGATAAGTATCCCATTTACCTTATGCTCGATCTGCATGCCGAGGCAATATTTAATTTTTCCCAAGTCTTTCATCTCAAATTCTTTTTTCAAATATTCAGCAGTATTGAGGAGCTCTTCAGGAGTTCCTATCAAATTCATATCATCAACATAAACTGCTATAATTGCAAATCCGGATTTGGATTTTCTAATGAACACGCATGGACAAACAGGATCATTTTTGTATCCTTCTTTAATCAAATATCCACTCAAACGATTGTACCACATGCGTCCTGATTGTTTCAACCCATATAATGATCGTTGTAACTTGATCAAACATAAGTTATGATCTTTTACCTTTAATGCTTCAGGCATTTTGAATCCTTCAGGGACTCTCATAAAAATATTAGTGTCAAGTGACCCATATAAGTACGCAGTCACTACATCCAATAGGTGCATGTCTAGTCTTTCAGAGACTGCTAAACTGATCAAGAATCGAAGCTTAATGGTATCCATCACTGGAGAATCATAATCAATACCAAGTCTTTACGAGAAACCTTGTGCGACTAGTCGTGCTTTGTATCTAGTGATTTCATTATGCTCATTACGTTTTCGTACAAATACCCATTTATATCCAACGGGTTTGACATCTTCTGGTGTCTGGACTACATGTCCAAATACTTGGTGTTTGGCCAAAGAGTTCAATTCTGCTTGAATTGCTTTTTTCCATTAGGGCCAATCATGTCTTTGTCTACACTCATCGACAGTTTAAGGCTCAAACTCATTTGCAATTTCAGTAGCTACTGTAAAAGAAAATACATTGTCGATGATGATTTTATTATGGTCCCACATTTCATTCATATAAGTAAAATTTGTAGACTTTTCTTTATTTCTAAAATCTTGTGCCTCTTCAGGGGCTATTGTCTCTACAGGGACTTCTGTCGCTTCAGGGACATGTATCACTTCAGGGACTATCTGTTCTTCTGGAATTGGTGATTCAATTAATGTGGGAACATCCAATGCTCGAGCTTCATTTTCAACAGGATCCTGATTTTTCGTTTTCCTCTTCCGAGGAATAATATCTTTAGAACCAAGTGGTCTACCACGCTTCTGGCGTGTAATATATGACTCATTAGTTGCCTTTACACTTGACTGTTCAGCAGGAACAATCATCCGGGCTGGTGTATTAGCAGTAGGTATATATGACTTGGTTACTTTTGACGCATCTATAAATGCATCTGGTAATTGATTTGTAATCTGTTGCAAATGTACTATCCTTCACACTTCATTCTCACTTTGATTAGTACGAGGATCTAAGTGAGACATAGTGGGGACTTTCCAAATTAACTCATGCCTTACTTCAGGAGGCTTCTTTCCCCCTAATAATGAGAAATCTGTCTCATCAAAATGACAATCTGTAAAACATGCAGTGAAAAGATCACCCGTCAGGGGTTCTAAATACCTGATAATAGAAGGTGAGTTAAAACCAACATATATTCACAAACGTCATTGAGATCCCATCTTTGTGCGTTGAGGAGGTGGTATGGGCACAAATACAGCACAACCAAAGGTGCGTAGATAGGAAATATCAGGCTGATGACCAAGTACAAGTTAGGATGGAGAATATTGATGATAAGCAGTAGGCCTGAGACGAATCAATGCTGTAGCATGCAGAATAGCATGGCCCCACATAAATATTGGTAACTTTGTATGCATGAGCAAAGTCCTTGTAATTATTTGCAATCGCTTAATCAATTATTTCGCCAACCCATTTTGTCTATGTACATAAGGAACAGGATATTCAACATCGATTCCCACTGATGTACAGTAGTCATCAAAAGTCTTAGATGTAAATTCACCAGCATTATCTACACGTATGGTTTTGATTGGATGGTTTGAAAATTGTGCTCTTAATCTTATAATTTGGGCCAATAATCTCGCAAAAGCAACATTGCGTGTAGATAGTAAACATACATGCGACCATCGTGCAGATGCATCAATCAAAACTATAAAGTAGCGAAATGGTCCACTAGGTGGATGAATTGGTCCACAAATATCTCCGTGAATCCTTTGTAAAAAGGATGGAGATTCAATATCAACCTTTGATGGGGATGACCTAATCACAAATTTTCCCTGTGAGCAAGCAGTGCAAACAATTTTGTTTGATGAAAGAATCTTCTGGTCTTTAGTGGATGTCCATGAGAATTCTCAATTATTCTACGCATCATCGTAGATCCTAGATGTCCAAGACGATCATGCCATAGCATAAATAATTTTGGATCTATGAACTTCCGGTTCATTACTGCATGGCTTTTTATGGCATATATGATTGTGTAATACAATCTAGATTAGAAAGTTGGGAATTTCTCTAAAATGTATTTCTTTCGTGAGACATTTTTAGTGATGCACAGATATTCTATATTATTCTCATTTAATGTCTCAATATGATATCCATTTCGGCGGATATCACTAAAACTCAGCAGATTTCTTCTGGATCTGGCTGAAAATAAAGCTTTCTCAATTATCAATTTTGTTCCACTTGTTAATAGGATTATAGCTCTTCCAGAGCCTTCTATCAGGTCTGCAGGACCAGATATAGTGTTTACCTTTCCTTCAAATTCTTTTATCTTCAAGAAATACTTCTGGTCTTGAAGAATAGTGTATGTGGTACCACTATCAGCTAAACATACATCCCCAATTTTCGCTCCCAAAGCAGATAATTTATTTCTAAAATCCATAACCTTATAAAAAGTTTAAATACATACATATTATAAGATGTAGAAAAAACACGAAAGGTAACACTAGTTTAGGATAATATAAGTCTAGTCATAAGATTATAAAATCTATTACAACATAATACAAGCATGATTATGATAACTTAATCCATATTTTCCCTCCTATTTCCAGTCAAGAAGTCACTAGCATCGAGGTGAGTACTCAGATCAACAGGATTAGAATCGTTAACCAAATTGGTCTCAATCTTCCTTTTGCCCTTCCTGAATGCTTGGTAGAGATCTATCAGATGTTTGTCCGCACGACAGGTACGCGACCAATGTCCTTTTCCTCCACATCGATAACATATATTGTCATTATCTCTTTTAGAAGATTCGCGTCTAACGTCTTTCTTTTATGGACTTTTATCATCTTGTCTTTTATAGACATTCCACTTCTGGTGGCGTCTATTATTGTTGTTTCATTGTCCAGAGTGTTTATGACCATCATGAGGATAATAACCACGGCCATGTCTTCCTCTTCTATTGCATCTATGACTATTATGAGCACTTGCATTCACTTTAGGAAATGCTTGGGAACCAGTTGGTCGCATCTCATGATTTTTCAAAAGTAGCATATTATTTTGTCCAGCCACTAAGAGACTGGATATTAATTCTGAATATTTCGTGTATCGACGCTCTCGATACAGTTGCTGCAGAACTAGATTTGATGCGTGGAAGGTCGAGAACGTCTTTTCTAACATAGTATTCTCGCTAATTTCCATACCACACAATTTTAGCTGTGAGGTGATACGATATAATTCAGAATTATAGTCATGCACTTTGGTGAAATCTTATAGCCTCAATTGTGACCATTCATACTCAGCTCGTGGGAAGAATATATCCTTCTGGTGGTCATATCTCTCTTTCAGATTCTTCCACAGAACTAATGGATCTTCCTCAGTTAGATATTGAGCCTTCAAGCTCTCCTGTAAATGATGTCTGAGGAAAATCATTGCTTTTGCCTTATCTTGCCTTGATGCATTATTGCTTGCCTTTATGGTATCTTCCAGATTCATGGCTTGCAGATGCATCTTAACATCCAGGGCCCAGGTTAGATAGTTTCTTCTGGAAACTTCTAGGGTGTGAATTTACAGATTTGTAAGGTTCGACATTTTCAGAGTACCTTATTATAAAGTAGAGGAAATCTATCAATTGCTTTATAGTAGTTTAGAACTTCAGGTTCATACTACCATTTATGCAAGCAATAATCTATATGTCATGCTTATATCATGCTTATCATGTGAAAAGATTAAGCATACTTCATAAATATCTATTGTCTAACAATAATTAGATCTAATATGTAAATCTAACATGTGACAAAGCAACCATAATAAGCATGCTTACAAACAAGAACTAAACTATTCATACGAAGGAAGTTATCGTGCTGATAACGTGTTATAAAATAATTGAATAGATGAAATAGATTAACGTACCTTATTACGTTATCCAGTAGATAAAATTTTATACTAATGGAGACACTTGAAATAAGTACCCCACAATGAGCTTAGAACAATTATATTATAAACTCTTTAATTTTCATTAATTTTTCAACTTACATACATTAACACATAACACACATATTTATAGGCTAATCAAAAGGAGAGGGGTTGTTAATTTTTCAATGTGGGATTCCAAACCAAAATGTGAATTTAAACATTTACAACAATTATGAAATTTTTGACATTATTATCTGTTCATATATTAATACTGTTGGTAAAATAATCTTTTTGTTACATATTTAAATTAATTATTGTAGATTAAATAAATTTTATGTTATTTTTTAAAAAATAGATTAATATTTTTGGTAAATTAATATTTTTTATTACATATTTAAATTATTTATTATAGACTAAATAGATATTATGTTGTTTCCAAAGAAAAAAAGATAAAATAGATTTTGTATTAAATTCCTTTTTACAGGTTATTGTCTTTATAATATCACTAGTTTTTACAGTCAAATTGGGTCAATTGATCAAAGTATAAAATTTTAAACAATTCAAAATTATGTCCGAAATTTTAAAATGTTTGACTTTAAAAAAAAACAATAGGGACATCAAAAATGAAAATGCAAACAAAATACATCCATGTCATTCATTTAAATAACTTTCATGTTCCTCTCAAAAACAAAAATAACTTTCATGTTAGATCTAAATATCTAATGGCCAACTTAGGGCATCTCCAATGCTTAACACCATTTTGGTATAACACCAACACAAAAAATGTACATTTTTCACACTAAATTGCTATTTCATCTCCAACCCATTTACACAAAAAAGAATATTCTTCTTTTTATTCTTTTTATTCTCAAGAAGTAATTCAATTAACACAATAAATATTACTATTAACATAGATAATTAAGTAATAAGTAATTTTATATCGATTAACAAAAAAAATATAGAATGTTATTAAATTTTCATTTAATTAACTAAATTAGTATATTATGAAAATTAAACATTACATTAATATAGAAAAATACAATAACAATAATAATACTCTAGTTATTCGAATTACTAAATTCATCCCATAAATGATCAATTAGTGCATTTCGGATTACAATGTGAGCCTCTTTATCCTTGATTTGTTTGTGTCGAGCAAGAAATTCTTGAAATCTAGTATTCTCATCTACCCTCATATCAACGGTTGGTATTGACGACTTTATGAAATTCTCAAAAAAGGCAGTGAAGATAGGCAACAAAATTATCAAATTCAAATTATACGAACCCAAAATGAGAAAAAAAAAATTGAGATAGTCACATATCGTGAAGAAAACAAAATTTTACTTAAAGATTTAAATTCGATAAGTGATCCGAGCTTACGTCAATATTTTCAAAATGAACAAATGAAGATTTTGCAGAGAAGATCTCAGCAAGGCCAAGCATCTCAAAATACTTCCAATAATATTGGCCAATATTTTGATGATATTGGAGGATCTAATAATGATCTCCCAGATTATTAAATAATTATTCTAATTTATGCTAGTAGTAGTAGCTTTTTTAATTTGTGTTAATTTAATTTTGTATTTTTAATTTTGTAATATGTAATCTAGTAATTAATGTTATTGGCATTTTATTTTTATTATTAATTTTTGTGTTGAATATTTTTTATTTAAAATATTAGTATAATATTAAAAAATTAAAAAATAAAATAATAATAATAACTTAAAATATTATATAAAATAGGACATATATGTAAATAAGAAAAAGTAATAAAGATATTTGAAACTTTTTTTCCTCAGCACCAAATGAATAGTATTGCACTATATTTGGTGCAATACTATTCATAACACCATTTTAGTGTTACATTGGAGAAGCATTTTACACTAAAAATAGTGTAAATTGTGGTTTGGTGTTAATTTTGGTGTCACATTGGAGATGGCCTTATGCATGGACAAAATGGGGTGCCTTGTACCAAACTAGACCTCTAAAGTCTAAAGGAAATGGTAGGACAGATTGGACATTATAATTATTAAATTTCAAATAAACCCAATACTATTGACAAACATCAATGTGCCCCAGATCTTTCAAAAGCCATAAGAACGCCTCCCCCGCGCCCTCCCGGGGGCCCAAATCATAGTCGTTTTTTTTTTTTTTTGTAATTATCTAATGGTCACTACTTATTAAGTGAAACTTATGTAAACTACCAAATTTTAAGATTGTATCTGTAAACCACCTACTTTTCAAAGAAATATCCCCCAACCACTTTTCAGTTAAAAAAGTTAACCGTCGTTAGTGGTTTCTACGTAAAGACTATTTTACCCCTGTAATATAATAATTTCAAAAATTATTTATAATTAATTAAATATAAGATTTTGTATTGTTTGATTTTTTTTATTTATAAACAAAAAAGATGTTGTTTATATAATTAAATATTTTTTAAAAATAAAATATAATTAATTAAATATTTATTTTTTAACTAAATGACAATATTACCCTTATGATGGCATGCTGATGTTATGTTTCCGTTAACTTAGTTAACGGAAAGATGGGTGGGAGATGCTTCTTTGAAAAGTAGGTGGTTTACAGATAAAATCTTAAAAATTAGTGGTTTACAGAAGTTTCACTTAATAAATGATGGGCGCCAGATAATTACATTTTTTTTAATACACCCCAATCATAATCGTTAATATCTCTCTCTTGTTTTTTTTTATCCATCAATATAATGCACCAGCATAAAGACATTTTTACTCCTAATTTTAATTTATTACAATTAATAATTTAAACCAATAAAATTCCCTTATTAAAACCATAAGTTGATTTTTTTAATTTTATTTAATCTTCTTCTCTATATACAAAAATTGACAAAAGAATAATTTAGTTTATAATTCTAATAAAGAATGTAAAGAAAAAGAGTGAAACAAAATTTGATTGGTAGACTAGGGTTTGATTCAGGATTTTAGTTTGTAAAATTAAGGTTTAATTTGTATATTAGAATTTTATAGAAATATATTTTAATTAAATATTTTATTTGATTATTAAGTTTTAAAATTTTATTTTATAAATTTTGGAGTATTTTGTCTTTATAAATGACTATCGGATGCTGAAAAAAAAAAAGAAAAAAAATTGATGTTAATCGTGGTCAATAGTTTGTTGTAATGGTCAAAGTCAATAGGGGCGGGGCCATGATGATCGATTGCGGACCCGAAAAAATAATTTACGGGGATGCTAAATTACAAAACTACGATACGTGAAAAATAAAATTTTATGAGTTATCAATTTGTAGAGGTTATTTTAATAGATTTAATGTGAGTTAAGTTAAATAATAGTGAAACCATCCATATGAGTTACTGTAGTCTTTTTTTTTTTAATTAAACTGGGTATGTTTTTGTAATCCTCAAAATTAAAATTAAAATTAAAATTTTATGGTTTTATGAGTTTACATGACTATTTTTATAAATGTAACGGGGATACTTTAATAGATTTAATGGAGGCTAATTAGTAACTCAAGTAATTTTTTCTTTAATTTTTTTAAAATTATTTTCTCCAACGGGGGGCTTGAGCCCCTATTGGTCATGAGGTTGATCCGCCTTTGGTAATAATACCTTTTGAAAGAGTTGGAGGAGGGTGGTTTGTTGATGTTTTTTGATATTGTTGAGAATGTCTATGAGAATAATTATAGAGTCACAAATAATTGTACAAGCAAATCTTATATAAATTGATGGGGCAAGATATAATTAGTTTATTAAAATAAGAAAAAAACTAAATAAATCATGTGGATCATACCATGTTTTTAATTCAACCAATAATAATATACTATATCAATTTATATAACATCATTTATATAAAAATGTTTGCAGTTGTATCGATAGTTTTTGAGAAAATTCAAGTAGTTTTTGAGAAAATTCAAGTTTAATTAAACTGTGACCATACACAACGACGTGCATGTTTTAGTCATTGGAATTGCTTTTCTTCTTTAATCACACCGACTCCAACTCTCACCTAGCATTTCAGTGAAACAATCTAAAGACTCAGAGTTGCATGCCCAGTTTGAAATTATGCTTGCTCGTGTAGTATATGATGTCATAATGCTTGTTGGGACTTAAGCAATGATACAAAAGAGGAGACTCACGACTCTTGAGTTATTATATAGATAACAGCACAGGCATCCTCATTCTTAGTTGAAATTGACTTTTATTTACACATTTGATAAATTAAAAAATTACTATCATTCATTCGTTCATTCATTCATATATATCATAATATTGGGGCTTGCAGGATTTTTAATTTTTTTTTAAATTTATGTAGACTATTTAACTTGATGTAAACATGAATAATGATATAACTAGAGTTGGCAAAATTTGACACGGCCTGATTACCGGACACAAACATAACACGAATAAATGGGTATAGATCGTTAGATTTGACACGATTATTAAATGGGTCAGGTTCGGGTCAACATGATTTTTTTGGGTGTCAGGTTAGGGTTAAAGTTCTTAACCCATTTACCTAACCAATGACGAGATTGTATTTTCTATTTTAAATTAATTTCTAAGTTCTTGTTATTAAAACTCAAATATTGGACATGATTCTCTTTTTTTTTTTTTTGGAAGGATGGATATATACATAATATTTCATTTATAACATTTGATATAAATTTAGAACTTCAATAGTGTAAATATGTAATATTTTGGTGTGTATGTGTGTGTGTATATATATGTCTAATGTAAATTTTGTTAAATATATAGATATTAAGCAGACCATTGGGTAATCTAAATCTATGTCGGGTTTGGGTCTCAATATTTTGACACAATTATTAAATGGGTCATGTTTGGGTCGACCTAAATTTGACACGACACGAACACGATCTGATGACCCGTTTTGCCAGCTCTTGATATAACCATAAATATTTTTGTATAAACTAATATGACATATTATGATTGGGTGACTTAAAAAAAATTATATAGCCCACATAACTTATTTTTATCATTTATATTTTCAATCAACTAATCATAACTTGCCATATCAATTTATACAAGATTATTGATACAAGTGTTTGTGGCTCTATAATTATTCTCTAAATATATTGTAGCACATTAATGTTTACCTTCAAATGATTAGCTGGCTATGGTTAGTGGAGTTAGTTATATCTCCGTTGATGTCTGTTTAGGGTATGTTTTATAGAGTCCTCCTCTCGTGAGAATGTGTCTGATGTATAAAGTGAGGATGACAATAAAATACAAAAAACACATATTTCAATAAATTAAAAAATTTATTTATTTTTGTTTATTAGTGATATCCTTATTTTAATAAATGTGGATATTCTCACTAAAGAATGATTAATATATATATATATATGTGTGTGTGTGTGTGTGTGTGTGTGTGTAATGGGTTTCTAATAAGAGATTCCTAACTATATTACAGTCAGGAATGAGGTAAAAGATAAAAAAAAATATAGATTTCAATACACAACAAGACAAAATACACAGTATTGGAGTCTGTATTTTTTTATCTTTTATCTTATCTCTGATTTTAATATGATTAGGGATCTTTGCTTGGAACATCCTTATTTTATTAAAATGAGGATGTCCTTCAACAAAATAATATCTGAACTCAAAAAAAATGTAACAAAATTAATTAAAAAATACTATTAAATTCTCTCACTATTTTTCATATCAATTTCCGCATGGAATGGATCACAAATTCACTTGCATGTTGCATGTCATGAATTCCGACGCATTTTGATATTTACCTTATTACATTCCTTTTTTCTGAAAAAAAAGAAAAATTACGTACCAATTTTGAAGTGCAAACTGCATAAACGTGATTATGTTTAAGGGTGGACAAATTTCGGTTCGGTACAACCTAATTGAGTTTCAGATTTTTTGGGTTGGGAAAAAAAATAATCTGAACTTGCAATCCAATTCAAACTATATTCGGATTGGATAAAAAATTCGAGTTGAGTTCATATGGAATCGGGTTATGATTATATACAAATCGGGCCAAGTTCGTAATTAAATCGAATTCAGGTCAATTAGGATGGATTTAAGATAATATTCGAATTAGGAGTGATTTTGAGCTTTTTGTGCTTATTTTGAGTTTTTTTGTAAATTATTTTAGTGATTAGAAGATTATTTTAATGTATTTATCTCATTTTAGTCTTTTTTTTTTAACTTTCAACAAAAAATAAAATATACTACTATAAAATCAAATAAATAAAAATAAAAATTAACAATTACTTTCAAATCGGGTTGAGTTATTTGCTCACTCATAAGATTATATCTAAAATATATATATTTTTAAATTAGTGTCAACCGAATCGGATTAGGTTTCATCGGTATCTAATCGGAACCCAAATTTTTTGGACAGGGTTAGGTTATTTGCCTACTCCTGTGTTGACCCCAAACGCTAAACGGGGTGCATTTAGGATGAGTAGTCTTAAATGCTAGGCTTATTTATGGGCCCTACAAGGTTGGCATGCAACCTCAGAACGAGTATTAATTAAATGGGACGACCTCATTCAACGCTTTGATAACATGTCGTAACGGTGGGATTTCGAAGTAGACCGTATGTGGGACACTGGGTGTGGAATGTTCCTTTAGCTTCTCTGTTCACTCCGTTGCGTCCTCATCACAGTGTTAGCAAGCCATTGACGATTATTGAAGAATAAGCTAGTCGACAATTTAACATAATGTTATTTTATATATTTTTTCTAAATTCATCCATTTAACATATTTTTAATATAATATATTTCTAAAATATTTTTATGGGCCCTTGATATTTATATAGTTTTGTTCAATAGCCCGTTACCAGGGATGGACTAAGGATTTTTTTTTTAATATGGGCTAATTTATACATTTATTATTAATATTTTTGTGAATGTCGTTGCACATAAAGGAGAAAAAAAAGACATATATAAAGCAACATGATATCAAAGATCTTAGTAAATTATACTTATTTAATAATTTAAAGAGTGATAATAGTGCAACAAATGAGCTTATAAATTATTAAAATTGTACTAAAAAATTTTTATGAAATTTTTATTTTATTGATAGAAAAGGTGAAATATTTGAAAATTTTAATTCATTAAAAAAAAGTAAGTATGATTCTAAAGAAAATAAACAATGAAATCATGAAAATGTTATAAATTGTTAATATATGTAAATTTGTAACTTTTTAATTTTAGCGACGGTGTTATAATATCTTAACATACTTTTCTTTCACTTAGACTAAATCATAATATTTTTTAAAAAATAATTTAAAGTAGTATTATCATTTTAGCTCAAACTGATGTTAATTTATTCAATAAATATATAATTTGATAATTTTTTTAAAATAAGTCTGTAACTTTAGTTTAAAAAAAAAATTTGAATTCGGGATATATTTGAAAATAAAATAAATATATATAATTAAATAAAAAATAAGAAAATTTCATTTAATACAAAGATTGAGATGAAAAAACGGATGGCAAAATTCCTGACCGGTCCAGGCTTTCCTTCCTGCCATCCCAATTTATAAAATGCATCTAGTATAATTTTAATTTTTTAAATGTAAAATATTTTCTTTAATTTTTTTAAAAGTAAATGAATAAAACTCTGAAAATGGACGTGGAGTTCAATTATTGGACGAGATTGGCGTAAGTCAAGAACATTGTGACTTTTATTTTTTTAAACGAGAACGAGCACTCCTTCACAGTGTAGAAAAGTCAAACTAGAAAATGAAGAACATAAAAAAAATTTTTAAAAAATAAAAATAAAAATAATAAATTATATTCCTCACTCTCAAAAGTTGCAATTTTTATTTTGCTTTTTCCTTTTTCTTTTTCGTAAAAATCAAATCAAACGGAACAGAAAAAAGAAGAAGGATCAATCAATGGCAACGCAGCTGCTGAGACGAATCCTGGGAAGCCGATCGAGCCAGATCCTCTCAGCCACAAACCCTAACCCTAATTTAGCTTTGCCTATAGCCAGGGCCTTCTCCTCCGATACTACTCCGATCACTGCCACTCTCTTTCCCGGCGACGGAATCGGCCCCGAGATCGCCGAGTCCGTTAAACAGGTATTCTCCGTTTGTCTGTTTATGATAATTTGTTTGTTTGACTAAAAATTCCTTTTTTTTTTTTAATGAATATGAGCTAATTCAAATTACGTGAGTTATTTTCTTCTATGCCATTTCATGCAGATGAAATCTTATGATATAATTGTGACTTTGAAGTAGATTTAGCAACTTTTTGGAGCATGCAGTGAGCTTAATTATATTTGACTCTAATTTTCTTCTGCCATTTTAGCAATTTGAAGTGTGTATTGATGTATAGGAAAAGAAAATAAAGAGATTTTCGGTAGTTTGGTGTCCAAAAGTTTTAGCCCAATCGAAGGAAATTGAAGTAAAGTTTGGGATTAGGTTTTCGAACATACGCTTTGACCTTATTTTGTCGATGGGAAAATGTTGTATATTGTTGCGTTTAAGATTTTCTTTTTTTGTTTTTTTTGTTCATTATTTCATTCTTTTAAATGTAAATATGTATGTTGTTCTTTTGCGATATGATTGTTGGCTGTTTTTTCTTGTCTCCAGCCTAGTTCTCTTATTGGTATCTTTGCATTCTGTTCTGAATACAGCTTTTTTTTTTAATCTCTGTATTCTTTTATTCTAAATTTGTATATTTGATGACTCTAGTCGGCAAAATTAATCGTATGTAAAGAGAATTACAAAATTAAGCGTATGTAAAGAGTATTACAAAATTAAGCGTATGTAAAGAGTATTACAAAATTAAGCATATGCAAAGAGTATTACAAAATTAAATGTACGTAAAAAGTATTAATTGACCATAATGTACTTAGAGTTGTTATGGAATTTTATATTTGATCTGTTGCAGGTATTTAGGACAGCTGAAGTGCCAATTGGATGGGAGGAGCATTATGTGGCGACTGAAATAGATCCTAGAACACAAAGTTTTCTGACATGGGAAAGTTTAGAATCTGTGAGAAAGAACAAGGTAGGCTTGAAAGGGCCTATGGCAACACCAATTGGAAAGGGTCATCGTTCATTGAATCTTACTTTGAGGAAAGAACTTAATTTGTATGCCAACGTTAGGCCTTGCTACAGCCTCCCTGGATATAAAACTCGATATGATGATGTGAATCTTATCACTATCCGTGAGAACACAGAAGGAGAGTACAGTGGACTTGAACATCAAGTGAGTTCGTTTCAGCAGCAACAGAATTTCACTTACTGATATACGAAAAATGTAAATGTAAACCAGAAGTAGTTTTTGTTTTTGATGATAGGTGGTGAGAGGTGTGGTTGAAAGTCTCAAAATCATTACTCGTCAGGCTAGTTTGAGAGTTGCTGAATATGCTTTTCACTATGCGAAGACACATGGAAGAGAAAGAGTATCTGCTATACACAAAGCAAATATTATGCAGAAAACTGATGGGCTTTTTCTAAAGGTCCTTCTTTCCTTTTTCTTTTTTTTAATATTTAAAAAAGAAAGGTCTTCCATTTGAAATCAATTATTGACTATGTGGTTGTATATCTATCAGTTTACATCTGATATTCCAAATAATTTTTATTTGCAGTGTTGTCGTGAGGTTGCAGAGAAGTACCCTGAGATAACTTATGAGGAGGTTGTTATCGACAATTGCTGCATGATGGTATTTCAACACTTCCTTAATTAGTCTCTAGTTGTTTGCAAAATTTTGCTCTTGATGCATAATGTAGAACCGCCAGTGGAACTTTTTAATTTCTGTTTCTTCTTTTAGTCATTGAAGACAAAATTAATTGCTAAAACCTACTGCTTTACTGGTATGCACAGCTTGTTAAGAATCCAGCGCTTTTTGATGTATTGGTGATGCCTAACCTCTATGGTGACATCATTAGTGATCTATGTGCTGGATTGATTGGTGGATTGGGCTTAACACCAAGGTAACTATGATCCTTAGACTTCCCCCAATGACATGCATCTATGTCATCTAACTGAATATAACTGCCTGTGCAGTTGCAATATTGGTGAAGGAGGAATAGCCCTTGCTGAAGCTGTTCATGGTTCAGCGCCTGATATTGCTGGAAAGGTTAGCCTAGAAACTTGCTTAATCATATAAGCTTGCACTATTTTAAGTTAATATCCATTTCAGTTTTCCACAAGCATATAGGTTTCTGCTAGTTTCTGCTGTTGCATTAGAATAAGCTATCTTCCCTTTCCATCAGACAAGAGGTGAAATCATCTATATGAAGCTATTCTGTCTATGGCGTCAGCCTCAGTTAGGGCATTAGCATAAAACTAGAATGATTTTGTGGGTAATTCTTATACCAATATTGATCAATAAGAAGTTGGACATGCCAAAGCAACCTAAAACCTATTATATTGAGTATTCTATAAAGAATATAATTATTATCATGAACAAGCATGTACTACGAAATTGATGCAAATAGTTGCAAGGATGAATTTGATTTTTCTTTTGAAAGACATAAAAGAGAGCCTGAATGGAATCTACTTAATTCATTTTGCTGATTGACTTAACCCAGAATTTGGCAAATCCAACTGCTTTGCTGTTGAGTGCTGTAACAATGTTGCGCCATTTGGAGCTCCATGACAAGGCCGATAGGATCCAAAATGCTATCCTGAGCACAATTGCAGAGGGGAAGTATCGAACTGCTGATCTTGGTGGTTCTTCAACTACATCAGATTTCACAAAGGCTATCTGCGATCATCTTTAAAGATTTCTTTCTGCATAGAATATGAATTCATGTTCAAGATTTACATTTTACCTTTCTTTTGAGCAATGTCTCAAATGTTATTTTTTTCTCTTCGAAAGTGTTTTTGTTTGAGGGGAATGAGACCCATCACCTTGATTGGCTATTTAGAATTTTTTTTTCCTCCCCGATAACACTGTTCAGCCAGAGTGTATATGGCCGTCCTCGGAAAAGGTATTTATACGGCAATACTTATTTGCTCGCTGTCTGTGAAATTCCAAAAATTGAACTAACCGATTTTGAAAAAGTTGTTCAGCAGCATGTGCTGTCTGTGTTTCGATATTCTGATAATTGGTACTGTAACATGAAATAAATCATCTTGATGTGGTGTTTTTCTCTTTACCTTTTACGTGATCTGGATTTCCAATAGGTTATCGCATTTCCAGTGTAATTTGATCATTTGTTGCTTTATTTTGCTTAATTATTGGGCTTTTCTAGTTTCTCTTTCTACAACGTTTTATTTACCATCCTAAAATCACTTGTAATATGCTAATATGAATGACAAATTTAATCATAATTGATCATTGGTAAACAAATTATTTAGCAATCTAGCCATTAACTATTTTTCTCCTATTCTTCAGATGAACGAAAAATTTCTCATTAACACACATGAATGTAGATTTTTGACATTTAATTCAAACAAATTAGAGAAAGCTAAAGAAGACTAACTTGTTTAAACATTTTTTAAATAAAGCGCTGCAAAAATTATGTCCAATCCTATTACTGCAACAAAGGTAAGTGCATCCAGAAATTATTGGGGTTTATGTAGAAGCATTGAAACTTGAGTGGCAATATTTGATTCCTCGGTATATTTCACTAGCCCTCACTTCTCAATTAACTCCGTTAAATTAAAAATAATTTTCCTCTAGAGTGGGGCGATTTGAATCCACTAAATTACTTATCAAACCCACTTTTAAAAATATTTTTTTATGATTAAAATACTCCGAAATTAAATTATAGTTATGGACATTAAAAAATAATAAAAAAAGAAAAAATAATATGTTTACTCTTTAAACCTATCTTTACATTCAACATAATTTTTATTAAACTCTAATAATATTTTCATTAAACCCTAATCAATCTAGAGGTGAGATTATTTTGTCAAGCCATGTATTTTTTATTAAATGGGCACATATGATTCAATTCAGAATAACAAAGTTGGCTGTATTGTATCTTCATTTTCATTTGATCTTTGTTTGCATTTGACAATTGATAGTGGGCCACAACCTAGGACAAGTCTTGACGGCCATAAAGCAACTCTCGATTTTTAACGTCTTGAAGACATTTCTTTCATCTTTGCTCCAGTGATTGTTTTGGTGCCACAGAGCCGTACTGGGTTATGCAAAAGTTGATCACATTTGTATCACAGTTGAGTTTTTTTTTAAATGTTTTTCAATGCTTTAATGTACAAGTTATTGTGATCATCTTCTAATGAATGCAAAAGGCAAAAACTTTCTTTGAAAAAAAAATTTCAATGAAATATTTATCAAGGGTTTATAAATGAATTTAATGAGTAAAATCACTATTTTTATAAAAATTAGGTTTAGTAAGGTTATATTAGACATTTAAGTAGGTTTAGTAACTAGTTTGGTAGATTCAAATAGCCCCACCATTTCCTCTATCAACATACCCCATTTAATCTCCACTTTACCCTTATTATAGTTTTTTTTACACCTTAGTTTTATGGGTCATTCTATAATGTCGTGATTCAACATCGTAATTAAACATAAATTAAGTAAATGAAATATAAGACACGTAGATTTAACATAAAACTTGTAAATCAACATTACATGTAAAACAAAGCATAAATTATGTAAATGGAACATAAGACTTGAAAATGAAAGATAAAATAAATAGATTAACACATGAGAGATAAATTGGTGTATTATTAGTAAACAAAACAAAAACTTATAGATATAACATAAAACTTGTAAATCAATATTAAGTGTAAAATAAGACATAAATTGTGCAAATGAAACATAAGACTTGTAAATGGAAGGTAAAATAAGTAAATTAACATAAGAATTGTAAATTGATGTATTCTTGATAAACAAAACAAACTTATAGATATAACATAAATCTTGTAAAAAAATATTAAGTGTAAAATAAAACATAAATTGCGCAAATGAAACATAAGACTTGAACATAAATGACATAAATGAACATAAGATTTGTAAATGAAAAATAAAATAAGTAAATTAACATAGGAGTGGTAAATTAATATATAATTGGTAAATAAAATAAAAACTTATCAATATAACATAAAACTTGAATCAAAATTAAGTATAAAATAAAATATAAATTAAGTAAATAAAACATAAACTTGTAAATAGAATGTAAAACAAGTAAATTAACATAGGAGTAGTAAAATAATGTATTATGATAAATAAAGCATAAACTTACAGATGTAACATAAAACTTGTAAATTAATATTAAATGTAAAATAAAACATAAATTAGGTAAATAAAACATAAGACCTGTAAATAGGAGGTAAAGCAAGTAAATTAATATAGGAGTGGTAAAATGATGTATTATTGGTAAACAAAATATAAACTTGCAGATATAATATAAAATTTATAAATAAACATTAAGTATAAAATAACATATAAATTATGTAAATGAAATAGAAGACTTGTAAATGAAATGTAAAACAAGTAAATATTATAAGAGTTATTGAAAAAATAAAAACTTACAAATGTAAAAAAAAACTCATATAATGATGATTATCTTATACATTTATAATTTTTATATATAAATTAAATAATGTTAATTTTGGGTTTATTTGATACATGTGGTGATATATGTGAAATTTTATTAACGATAAAACTTATTCTCAAAATTAAATTGTCAAAAGCTTTTTTTTTTCATATTTTTCAAAATTGTTTGTAAGATAAGTGATTTTGTATCATTTCAAACCTCATTGACAGTAACCCCAAATGATCTTTTAGTATAAGTAAGAAGCAAAGTTTGAAACTGTATGAAATATATATAAAACTAAAAATTAGATCTCATTTTATTGATATTTTATATATGTCTAGTACTATAAGAATGTCTTTTTATTTTGTTTTGGCTTGATTCACATCAAGAAAAATAATTTTGCTTAATTAACTTGTATAATAAACAAATATTATGATAGAAAACAAAAAAAATTTATAAATGTCCTAGCATGAATATAGAATTTATGGTTAAACCAATTTAATAAAACTTATTCCAATTATTTTTAATACAAATATTTTTGTTTTCAATTGATGAGTAATTTTTTTCTTTGCTTAAATAAATTAAATAAATAAATTATTTTTAATTAAAGTTTAATGCTGATTTACAAGTTTTATGTTATTTTTACAAGTGTTTATTTTGTTTGTAATTTTAAAACACCAATTTACCACTCTTATATTAATTTACTTGTTTTACCTTTCATTTATTGGTTTATATAATTTACAAAATTTATTTTTATCACGGTATTGATGCTGTAATTTTAATCATGGTATCATAGAATTTTCCAACTTGTAAAAATATGCTCATATTGAAGTTGTTTCTTTTTAAGAGTATTTTTACTCTTGATTGTGCAAGAGTTGAATTAATTGAATATGATTATTAATGGAAACAAAATGGGAAGAATTGAAATACGTTGTGAGCAGGAAGTAGTGGATTGAAATTCTAGTAAAGTTTTACCCATAAATAAATTCTTTGACATTTTTTTTTGGGCTGAGAAATTATTAAAAAATAAACCCATTTAATATGTGGACTTCCTATTATCAAGTAAACCACATTTCTTTGATTGGTAAAATAATTTTAATACTTAATAAATCAAATTGAGTTTATGAAGAAAATTTTTTAAAATTAATTGAAGGGGCCATAATGGTGACATTTGATCAAAATTCATAAGTGTTTCCCCCGCCCCCCCCTAAGACAACTATGATGTCAGGAGGCTGGGCGGGACTACTACTTATAATTACTTATAATATAGATTATTAGATGGCAAAGAAATATGGAGGGGGATATAAATTAAAACCTCCAAGTCCAAGAGAAATATATAAAGTATAGCAATACATCAAAGAACAAGAGTCAACACCAAGCTAGCAAAAATTAAAAGAAAAAAAAGGAAAAACTATCTCCTAACATGAGTGCCTCGAGAGCATCCATCTACCGAACTACCCCAGACGGCGGCCGCAACTAGGAGACCAATGTAAACGGCCTCCGAATAGGCTCAATAACTCTCAACCTCCGTAAACTAATAGCCCAATATCCCTCGCAATTAGAATAGTTTAAAACCAAATGCAGAACTAGCAAGTCTAAGGACTGAAGCCATCCTGTTAACAACAACATCCACAAAAAGTGACAACCAAATTGAACCTGAAAGCATTACAAGCCTTCCAAACATGCCATAAAATGAAGCATAGAAGAAGAACCCAAAAATGTCTCCGAGTAGGGACATACCATCGCCAATGAACAAGTAACTGACCTCAAGTATACGACGGAAATGGAGCCAAACTTATATAACCACAAACAGTTGAGAAATAGTTGCTTAGAAGTCTTAACAGTTGATCACAAAAACATCGAGAAACCATGTAAAAACCCCTCAAGTATAAAGCATCATCAGTGGCTAAAAAAGAAATAATAAACTTGATAAGGATAGGAATATGCTGCTGCTAGATAAGTAGAAAAAATTCACATCCTTAGGCCTAGAGCCACCCATAATTTCCCATACAATCTGTAACTAAAAATCACCATCAAGAGCCAAATCCCGCCAAATCAAATCCAGACCCACTTTAGAGATACGAACCAACATAATCTGCTCAACAATCGAGAATGGCAAAACATCATGAAACTTTTCGTTATTCGAGACAGTACTCCTCCAAAAAAAGGAAAGTGACATTGTGGACACCGCACTATAATTATACAAGAACAAAGAGCAAGAACCCAATCAGCAATCACACCAAAAACTACAGGCACCAAAATTAATCATCCAACACACATGGGCTTCAAGGACACAACAAATAAACTAAAGATGTCTCCAAAGAGAAGAACCATGGTAATGAAATTAAACCACACCTGTATACTCGACTTTACAATACTTAGACTTCATAAAAGAAGCCCATAGAGAGCTTTAGTGCCGAAAATGCTACCAAAGCTTTAGCTCAAGAGCCTTATCCAAATTAGCAAACGATTGAAAACCTAAACCACCCTTCTTTACTAGATAACAAACCAAAGGCCATTTACATCAATGATTCCTCCTCCTAGTATCGGTATCACTCTATAAAAAATGAGTGAAAAGGCTCTCTAGATGCTGAATAATAGCCGCAGGTGGCCAAAGAACATGAAACAAGTGCAAGGGCATAAAGGACAGCACATGCTAAAGAAGCACTAGCTTCCCGTCGAAGGAAAGCTACTGATTAGCTCAACCCAAAATCCTATCTCTGACCTTCCAAATTATATCATTAAAATAAGTAATCTTAAGGTGCTAACACTGCTAAAAACCAGTAACTGAGTGGACAATGGTCTGGTTAAAAGCAAAAGCAAAACCACTAATGTAAAAACTACTTTTAGCCTGATTGATTGGTTGGATCAAAATCATCTCATAATGATGAAAGAAATTCATAAGTCGCTGAAGGCTCGACCTGTTCCTATTAGTAAAAATAACGATATCATTGGTAAAACTGAAATGGGAGATAAAAGTAGGCACAACCATGTATCACACAGAAGGGAACTGAGTATACGGAAAAGAACTCAACAAAAATAATTAATAAGCTCAGGAAAAGAGGGTTGCCTTACCTAAGACCAACCTAAGACTGGAAAACCCATGTTTGACCCTATTTACCATCACCAAGAACCAAGGACCAAAAATAGATTTTCGAAGAAAAGACACCCATTGCTCAGAGAACCCAAAACACCTTGGTATTTGCATAATAAAAGACCAAGACATCCAATCACATGCCTTGGCCATGTCTCGCTTCAATACCACATTACTCCCCCAAGATTGGTAGTTCAAGTCATGAAGCATTTCCTGAACCAAAAGGACATTATCATAGATCACCTTGCTAGGAATAAACACACTTTGAGATGGAGAAATGAGACAGGGTAACAGAGGAGACAATCTCAAAACAAGCAACTTGTTCAGAACCTTATTACTTTCATTGCAAAGACTAATAGATTGAAAATCAACTGAAGTAGCAGGGGAGGTCTTTTTAGGAAGAAGAACTAATAATGTACTCAAAAAGTCCCTAGACATAGTAGAACCTTTGAAATAGTCAGTAACAGCAGCTAATAAATCATTACAGATAATATCATAGCATGATTGATAAAATCTACTACAGAAACCATTAGGGTCTGGAGCATTGTTAAGATCAATAGAGAAAACCACATGTCTAACCTCATCATGTCAGGCTCCCTACATAAATCAACATCATCATCTGTAGTCACTAGAGTCGGAATAAAGTTAAAATCAAAATGTTGAAACTGATAACACCACTTGCCAATAACCCTAAAAGAAATCAATAACAGAAGCAGCAACAACAGAAGGCTTAGAGATCTATTCGAAAGAAGCATCCTGAATCCTATGGATGTAACAAAGCTGACTTTTTTCCAAATCATTGCATGGAAGAACCGTATATTAGCGTTCCCTTTTTTAACCCAACAAACACTAGACTCTTGCTTCAGTAAAATCTCCTAACAAATCAAAGCGGGTTGCAACTAAGCCTCAGCTTTCGAAAAACCATACTGCCTCTCCTTCTGAGCGACATTCTCTTCAGTCTCTTTAACCTGCTAAAAGACATTGCCAAACATATTTTTATTCTAGGCTTTTAACCAAAGCTTTAACCGAACAAGCTTTAGATAGAAAGTCTTTATTGTAGCACCAAACATCGGGCTAAACCAGGATTGCCATACAACATCAGTAAAAGCAGGATGCTTAAACTAGGTATGCAAAAAATTAAACTTAGAAGGTCTTCTGGCTGGGTCCTTATCACAAGATAAAAGCATAAGAGAATGATTCGAAGCGGTGTGATTGTGATGGGTAACTAAAGAAACAGACAAAAGATTAGACCACTTTAAATTACACACCATACTATCAAAGTGCCTCAAAGTATGTCTGTCAGTCCAAGTGAAAGGAATACCAACAAAACCAACATCCTCTAATCCATGGTTTAATAAAGCTAAATTAAAAATCATCAATAGCTCCTTGAGATTGAGCATGCCCACCAAAAATTTTAGAAAGAGATTGTACAATATTAAAATCCCCTCTTACAGTCTAAGGACTATCATGATTATTAGCAAAGGCCACAAATGCTTCTCACAAGTCCTTGTGCACAGAAATTGAATAACTTGTATAAATATAAGATACAAGAACAAGATTAGGAAAAAAGGAATAACTAACTTGATAATGTAATACCTGTTCCGTATTCTAGAGTAACTCCACAAAAAATAGAGAAGACCAAGACACCTATATCTTCCTAAAGTGAGAAGAAATAGCACGATCTGTCCTAAGATGAATACAAGTAAACTCTAGGCTATCATCATTAAGAAAAGACCTTACAATACAAATTGAAGATAGATGAAGCATCCAAATTAATTTTTGCAATTTGTGAATAGTAAGGGCCTTATTAATTCCCCTAATATTCCATATAAGCTTGTTAATTGGCAGGTGGGAGAATAGGACACAACCCCTCGACGAGTATTACGGTACTTTCAACCTGTAACTAAAGTAAATCTTGGGAGGAACTATCAACCATTAGGCCATCTATTCTATCAATTGCTGCACCCAAAGAGTTTGAATCATGTCAAATCCATACAAAAACCATGCATCCTCCCTTAACGTATCCCCAAACGCTGCATCTGTGTCAAATCTAAATAAACCCGACCGATTGTCACCTTTCTTAAAACCCAACCAGTGATCACCTCCCTAAAAAATATTATCAAAAATATCAGTAAAGTGCAAATCAAGCGTCATCTGTAAATGGACAGTATCCTCTATTGGCATCGTATGAGCATCCAAGTCAACTAAAACAACATTACTATTAGCAGCAATGGTAGCCTGAGTTTGGGCAGTCAAGTCAATCCCTGTATTTTGATTAACATGAACAAGAGCACAAGTAACTAAAGAAACCTTACCAGTAACCGTAAGTCCTAACGGCCGAATCTCCTCAGTAGGATTAGGTGGCAAAACAGACCCAGAACTCTCCCTGAACGAAATGGGGTTGCACTCTAGGCCCTTGAGGTCGAATACCTGCAATAACAGTGTATGGAAAATAGGAGCCATCCTATTGTCCCTATACACTTTACCTTAGTGTTTATCAATAGGCTGCTTAGCGATATGTAACACAAGATTAGTCACATAACAAGCATTAGGAGAATGGCCAAGGTGCTTTATAGTAAGATGATACCCGCTCGAAAATAAAATTATGCCAAAAACTAGAGTCACTTTTACCAACTCAAACATGCGGTAGTAAAAGACTCAAAACATCATATTCAACCAAAATCCTACTAACAGATGGCTTATTAATAGAGGCCACAGTGTGATCTACAAGCAATGGCTTATCAATGGCTGAAGCAATTGAGAATAGAGCTAATTTGTAATTAATAAATGAATAGGCAAATACGACAAAGATACCAAAACTGACATAATCAGGGATTCCTCGAAACATAAAAAAATCAGTTGTCCATTTAAAAATACGCATACACCAACCATTAACATACAAGGTTTGCTGAATCCAAACTATGGAGTAATCTTCTTCCATCTTAAACTTAATAATAATATGTCTATTTCCAATATGAAAACCTAGGAATTCTTTTTTAAATCAAGAGACAAAAAATTACGAATGACATCCATAGGCAGGCAGCCAAATGAGAACTTACCAACAAGAGATAATTTATAAAGTTCAACCATGGACATAATTTTCTCAGTTGAAAAGTGAACGGCAGGTTCTCCCCGGTGGAGCAAAACTGGCTTAACAAGGATATAAGGAACTGAATAGCCAGTAGTAACATCAACAAATGATTTTGAAGGACAGTTGAAGGTTGTTGGATGACTTTGAGTGGTTGCTGCTGTTGATTGATTCTGGAGGTGACGGGAAATGGTTGGGTGGACAAGGTTGTGTAAGTGAGTTTGGTTATAGCCAGATAGTGGAAGAACAGTAGCATCATGCATGGGCCATGAGGGTTGGTTTTGTAAACTAGGGTTTTGAGAAATAGGGTTTGCAATAGGTGGTTGTGCGACAGCTCTCACCAAATTAGTTTGGTGGCTAAGAGACAATATGGAGATGGTGGGGAGGTTGTCGGCTGTGTCAAGGAGCCATTAGTGGTGGCCAAGAAGTAGTGGCTTAGGTTTTAATAGGGGTGTGCGTACTAGGATTTAGACAGTGCAGGTGATAACTCTATGAAATGAGAGCTATCATAGCACTTTTAGGCTTAAATTAATATTACTTGAAGAGTTAATGATGTATTTTTATCATATTTTTAGTTATATTTTGCATAAGTATTTATTTAAGTTTAGTTATAATAATTTTATATATTTTATATCATTATGTGCTCTTATTAAGTGCATTATTGTAGGTGATCCAAATAGGTCAGATTTTATTAATGGATGCTGCAACAATAGAGCCTAAGAGAATGACAAAGAGCTGATGTGCAGGAAAGATAAATCAAGTCTGAAGCACTTGTTACTACAGCAAGGCAGAAGTTGCTACAGCAGTCGTTGCAGCAGCAGATCCTGTAACACGCAAAAATTGGACAGGTACGATTTTATGCGGGTTGAGCAACTAATTTCTTTTCGGCTGATTGTTATTTGATGGACAACATAGGGCAGACGTGGCATTCATTAATCTAAAGGAAAAGATCTTCCTTGATTAGGAAAATATAATGATATATTCTCATAGAATCTTAATAATATTAAAAGATCTTTTCCTAGAGTCCTAAGGATATATGAAGATTTTCTTGCCTTTTTGGAAAACCCTTATTTAAAGATATAAGAGGGAGCACGTTTTTACAAGGAAGGGGAGAGCCGTCACACACAAAACAGGTCGTAATAAAGAAAAGCAAGGAAGAAGAATAATTAAAGGGGCTGCAGTAGTGGAGTTTAAAGGAAAAAAGGGCTGATCGCAACCTAATCAAGAGCAACTCCCTGGGATTTAAATTTTGCCCTTAGATTCTTCTATTTCTTGTTTCATTTTTCTAGATGTTTAATTCAATGGCTGAACCGTTTGTGATTTTTATTTCTTTGTTGAGTATGAACTAATTTTAATGTAATTGGGTTCTAAACGATCTTAATGATGATTTGACTTACAATATTGTTGCTTTTAGCGCCTGTTGCAGCATTTTGTTTTGGTTGTGTTTGTTTAATTCTCTCTTTCGACTGACTACCCATTTAGGGATACAAGCTAGGACGGCTTAGTGGAAAGAATCAAAGCAATACAAGATTGTAGATTGAATTTTTTCCTTAATTGATTTATTATCAATTTGGTGGAGCCATGTTTAATCTATAATTTGTGAAGAACTAGACATAGGGATTCACCTTGTAGGATAACTAGATCCAAGAGCGTATAATGCTATATTTAGATGTTGGCTTAACAACTAGTCACTGTTAGGTTGCATATAGATATAAGAATCCAACAGGCGAAAGATGAGGATACATTAGGAATCTGCCCAGTGCTGTAGACGATGCTGTAGCAGCTGGACGTAAATTGTTTAAACAAGTCAATAGTCATTAAGTGAGTTTATATCCCCAACTACCCATTAGCCATTGATTACTTCTTTGTGTTGACGTCCATTTTATTTTATTATCTCCAGGATCATTGTTTAATTAGTTTTATTTAATTTTCAAATCATTTATTTTAAATTTTATTAAAGTCTTAATTATTGCACTGAATAGATTGCTGTAACAAGGTTGATAATTTCAATCCCTGTGGAGACTATCTCTATACTTACTACTATATTGCTTGTTGTGTGTACACTTGCGCATTGACATCCTATTGCATAAAATTGACAACAGCAAGTTTAAGGAGATTGGTGCCAGCAGGTGGGTGTGAGGCGGCTGTTGGGAGTGCATTAAGTTCAATGGTGGTTCTGTTGATAAGAAATCACCACCAACGGAGGCCAGTAAGGTGGCGATGGTGTGGAGTAGGCTTTGAAAGATTTGCTGCATTCTAGTTAAGTTTTGAAGTGGTGATGGCTAGTGTAGGGGCTGCCAATCGGTGGTAATATTGTCGGTGTTGAGGGAGGTTCCGGTGGTGGTAAGCACTACCACTGGCAGACGGTGTGACCATGGAAGTCTAGTCAAGGTTTGGTCATTGTTCTCGTTTTGTTTTACCACGTTCTCCCATATTGTTTATGCTTATGGTTAAAGGAATTAAGTGTCATTGGTTACTTTTGATCAAAATTCAGAGTTTGCTTTTGTTTGTTGAAATTACAAATCTATATTTTTTTTTTCTTTTACACACCTTGAAATGAATGTAAAACGATGCCAAATTACTTTTTTGTAACTATTTTATATTAAAAGGTATCATTGTTGAATGTTGATTAGTAAAAGTTATGCAAGTGGGCGTATTTAAATTTTTTTTTAATAATTTTATATTAGGACAAATGAGCATAAAAATGATTATTAGGAGTTGATGAGGTATACTAAAGGGTCAAATATCATCATTCTTGAGGCTTTTTCCCAATTTAGTGTAAATGCTCATTTTGAAAGATTAGCTATTTTTAGGCCCAATTGTAGCTTTTGGTCCAATTTGGCCCAGATATTCCACCCAAACAGAACTTATTTATTTCTCTCTTTTCTCTCCTTCTATTATCAAAGACTACTTTGAAGTATTAATGATTCAAATTTAAACAAAAATCATATTTACATCATGTACCATTTGTAAGATTAGTCTTATAATATCGGCACGATCGGTAACATCGTTATTTTGTCATGCATTAGTTTAAAAATATCATAAATACATTATTATTACAAATAACAAACCGGTGTCGATTTAACATATTTTAGTGATTGATGATTGAATAATTATTTTCATTATAAAGCATGAACCTATATACATAATAAATATAAAAAATTAAAAAAAAAATCTCCAACACAAAATAAAAGGAATAAAATTAGGGCCCCCAACTTTATAAGGATTCCCCAATTCCTATAGGAAATAGACTATGCAAATTAGATTTTGATTAGATTCCTCCTCCAATATTATTTATTATAAAACCAACCAATAATTATAAACCAACAAAACCACAAAATCAACTTCCTTCGCTTCTTTCTTCTGTCAATCAATTCCCATACAATCTCAGTCTTTCTAACTCTCTTCAAAGCTTTTTCGTTTTTTCTTTTTTAAAATCAAAGAGAAGGTAAAAAAAAGAAGAAACAATCCTAGTATGCAGATCTTTGTGAAGACTTTGACTGGGAAGACGATTACTCTCGAGGTTGAGAGCAGTGACACCATCGATAATGTTAAGGCTAAGATTCAGGTACTTTTATTTTTTTAATTTTAAAAATTCGTTTTTGTTGTGAATTTTTATCTGGGTATGTTTGTTTTGATGGAAAGGTGAGGTTATTTTATTTTATTTTAATTTTTTTTTATGCGAAAGTTCTTGGTTTTTTTGATACTAGGTTACGTGAGTGCTGCCGGTAGGGTTAGGGTTACTGGTGAATTTAGAGCTTGTGAATTATAGTAAATTGAAAATTTTGTGGTGATGATTGGGCATATGTTACTGATAACATGAAAATATTTGTCCCATTTACGAGGCTAAACTAATACTTGTTTATTGTTTTAGGTTAAATTTTGATAGTCTTGATCCTATTGAGATTTCTTTATGCACAGGTTTTGATTTTTTCAGTTGGTATATTAGAATTTAATCAATATTGAATTCCTATTACAGGACAAGGAAGGCATTCCTCCGGATCAGCAGAGACTGATTTTTGCTGGTAAACAATTGGAAGATGGCAGAACGCTTGCAGATTATAACATTCAAAAGGAGTCGACGCTCCACTTGGTCCTGAGGCTCAGGGGAGGAACTATGATCAAGGTGAAGACTCTCACAGGAAAGGAAATTGAAATTGATATTGAGCCAACTGATACCATTGAACGGATCAAGGAAAGAGTAGAGGAAAAAGAAGGAATTCCTCCAGTGCAGCAAAGGTATCCAATTCAATCCTTTATTCTTGTTTATTTCAGTAATAAGTGTGTTTAACTTCATTAGTTCCTGATTAACTACTACCGCGTAGGTTTTTGGTATTTTTCTTGACATTTTACTCTGTATCAATTCTATATTTTGCGCGCATTTGTGTTTGCCCTCGCCATGCATTACTAAATTCAGCTAAAAACAGTAAACTTAAGGATTTATAGTTAAAAAAGGGCCTCGATTGGTTATCCTGGCCTTGTTTGTTTGTAAATTTATCAGTCCCTGACATTTTTTGATAGCCCTATGTTTTTAGAATTCAATTTCCCATTTGTTGATTGCTTTTTGAAATATTTTATTTATGGAGACATGATTTGACTTAGCCCACACTTAGTTCACATAGAGTACATAGTTCCTTTAGAATTTGTATGGGCTACTCAGTTTTGGATGGGAGCTGAGCCGGTGTCATGGTCTATATTTGAGTCTTTTTTTCACAAAATATTTTCACTGGGAACAGTTAAATGGTGAATTATACAAAGTTAATGGTGTTAGAGCGTAGATCAATCCTGTAATAGTTTAAAATCCCTAGGCATATGACATTATTTGATGGACTTCATTGCTTAACTGTTGATATCTTTATGACTTTATGTTACCACCTAAAAGACACTTTTACTATGTATGCTTTTTGTTATTTTTGGTGGTTCGTTTTTTGATTTGTGTAAGTCACTAGCAGTTGCAATCATGTTATTCTCCCTTAGCATTGGATTTAAAATTGCGTTGTCTCTTTTTAGTTGAACTGACAGCAATACCATTAAGGCATTACTTCCATTGAAACAATTTAAAATCATTCTCTCTTTTTCTACTGGTGGCAGGCTTATTTATGCCGGTAAGCAGCTTGCAGATGACAAGACAGCTCGCGACTACAACATTGAGGGTGGCTCTGTGCTTCACCTTGTTCTTGCACTGAGGGGCGGCAGTCTTTAAATGCATCTTTTCACATGAAGAGAATTCTACCTTATTCAGGCCTTGGTTATAGAACTTGATTAACTTGTATGAGTTTGAAAAAAAGAACATATTCTAATGAATTTCTCTGGGCTTAACATTGATGTTTCTTCTTTTTTCGCTTAATATATTTTCCTGTTACGCTTATTAGTCTTGGTTTTTCGTTTTCTTGTTCTATTTGAATGACTATTCCCCTGGAGAAAATCCTAGTTGACAACCGGCAATTTTTTTTTTTCAGTTTACTGATAATTCATGTAATGGGTCTTGTGGCCATCTTTTCTCTTCCCTTAAATCTTTTATTTTATTTGTTATTTGGCATATCTACATATACATGGTAGTGTCAATGAGACTCATTATCCATCAGCATGTGTTAAGATTTTTAGTGAATTGAGGGAGTTTGTAAATTTTATTATTATCAATTGGGAGAAGGGGTAGCTCCATGTTGTCATAAGAGTCAAGTGAAAGACGGCCATGGGGCATGGACTCCTGCTGAAGATTTAAGACTCATCACTTTTATTCAAAAACACGGTCATGAAAATTGGAGAGCACTTTCTAGACAAGCTGGTAATTTTTCTCTCCTAAATTTTCTCAGGATTCTTGGGTTTAATTTCCCAGAAATCCTGTTCAGCTTGAAAGAAAATATTTCCAGGATCTTTTGATTCATCCATTCTTGATGTGCATTCTCATTTCTTGTTCATTTGGAGAACTGGATTTGTTTGTTTTTGGAAAACCTTGGAATTTTTTCCAAACAAGCTGTTTGATTAATCTTATATCATTGCTTGTTTGGTACTGCTGTTTCAAGACCACAAATGAGTTTTTTTAACCTTTTGGGTTGAGTCAATTATGCAAATGGTTATTAGAGAAGGAGGAATTCGGGGCATCAGTGCGTGTTTTGGATCCAAAATCATCAACCTTCTCTTCGAAAACAAGAAAAACAGCAGCATTAAGAGCTATTGAGAAATTATCTTTCACTTAATCAAATGCTATAAATATTTTGATGAATTACTTACTTTCTTCACAAGGCAGGGTTTTCGTTTCAAGAATTGGCATTGAAGGCAGCATCAAAGCTATGTGGAATATCAGAAGAGACTAAAAAGATATAATGTTGTTACAATTAAAAGACATGATGAAAGATTGTGATACATTTAAAAGTTTTGATGAAAGATTGCATCCTTTAGAATGGATCGCTACCATGAAAAGTTACAACCATTTTGAAACGTTGTTTGCTACTCAATTTTATAACACTGATTACTAATTCTTTCATGAATTTAGATTCTCTCTTGATCTAAGCTTCTATTGAGTAGAAATTCACGTATTAATTGGTGATTAATAAATAAAAAAATAGAGAAGTGAAATTCTATCCATACACTATTATTAAATGACACATGTCATAAAATTATTAAAAGCTCATGAGAGCTCATATTAGGAGAGGATCATAATGTTTCTATCATACGAAGTCTTAGTTGGTTCAAAATCTTGGATAAATACTTGTTTAGTTCCTATATTTTGAGTTAACCGTTTGTTTAGTACTTGTATTGCAGAAAATGTCACACCCTTGTTGGTGTATATATTACCTTCTGCCCTTACTTTTTTTTTCTTTACAATAATACTTTTAAAACAATATTATTAGAGATATTAATGAAAAGAAAAAAAATTGGAATTTATCAGATTAGCATTAGAAGTAAAATAAAAATTACTCTAAATATTTTGTTATTATTTTAATTTTAGGATTAATTTCATTTATTATTTTTTTTTAACAAAAAACTTTTAGTAAAATTGTTGCAAAAATATTAAGCATTGCTTTAAATTAGTTGGTATTAATTTATTTATAAATGGTTATTAGCAAGATAACTATAATGTTACAAAAAAATACTAGTTGTTTCAGATTGATATTTCTTTAGTAGTTTGCTAATAAGTAATTATTGGTTAATTTACTAATTAATTTTTTATAGATAAAAAAAATTAATGCCAAGAATATTATTGTAAAGTTATTATTGTAAAAGCTAATAAAAATAAAGGCAAGATTGTAACATATTTAATAATAGAGGTGTGTTGGGGTATTTTTCAAAATATAAATATTAAATGGACGCTTAAGTTAAAATATAGAAACTAAAAAAAATATTTATTTATAGGATTATTCTCTAAAATGACATAATTAAATTTATTTATTTTGCAGTTCTTTTAATTTTCTTACAATCATACAGTTTTCATAAAGAGTATTTTAGAAATATTTCATTATTGCTAATGCATTACGTTGATTTTCTCATATTGTTGAGATAATTTGTGATAGAACCCGTTAATTAGGGAAATATTTTAGTATTGTTAATTGGAGTGTTCTGATTTGGTTGTATCATAGAGATAGTTTGCAATACAACCGTTAACAAATTCTAGAGAGTTATATACAAGATATGATTATTTAGTTTTAGACTAGTTTTGTTGGTCATAAATATGTTTTGCGTTCGTGGTCACCTCAGTTCAGTAAGATTTTTTAAATTCATCCGAATTTAATAAAAAAATTTAAGGGAAAAAAAACATTCTAAGAGTGAGCGAAAATAAAACCCTTAAGAAAAGTATTATAACATACCTTTAAAATTATTGATCTGTTGCTAACTTGCTATCATATCCATTCAGTTTCCTAAAATACATTAATGTGTTTTGCCAGAGTGGAAATTTACAAAAATAACTGACAAAGCGTTAACAAATTCTAGAGAGTTATATACAAGATATGATTATTTAGTTTTAGACTAGTTTTGTTGGTCATAAATATATTTTGCGTTCGTGGTCATCTCAGTTCAGTAAGATTTTTTAAATTCATCCGAACTTAATAAAAAAATTTAAGGGAAAAAAAACATTCTAAGAGTGAGCGAAAATAAAACCCTTAAGAAAAGTATTATAACATACCTTTAAAATTATTGATATGTTGCTAACTTGCTATCAAATCTATTCAGTTTCCTAAAATACACTAACGTGTTTTGCCAGAGTGGAAATTTACAAAAATAACCGACAAAGCGTTAATAAATTCTAGAGAGTTATATACAAGACATGATTATTTAGTTTTAGACTAGTTTTGCTGGTCATAAATATATTTTGCGTTCGTGGTCACCTCAGTTCAGTAAGATTTTTTAAATTCATCTGAACTTAATAAAAAAATTTAAGGGAAAAAAACATTCTAAGAGTGAGCGAAAATAAAACCCTTAAGAAAAGTATTATAACATACCTTTAAAATTATTGATCTGTTGCTAACTTGCTATCATATCCATTCAGTTTCCTAAAATACATTAACGTGTTTTGCCAGAGTGGAAATTTACAAAAATAATAGACAAAGTTTTGGGTTTTTCAAAATTAACGGCGATGTAGAATGACAGTGGCAAACGGCGGCGCAGAACGGCAATGGAGAATGGCAAAAGTGAATTCTGACCAAATGCACCCTGATCCATCTGAATCCAGCACCAATCTAACACAAATCTAACAAATTGAACTTGGAAAAAAAATACAAACTATGTAATGGTGCGACAAATTGCCTGTCTCACCAAATTGGTGCGACAGGCAGTGAGACAGGCAGCCTGTCGCACACAGATCAAGTCCTTGTCTCACCAAATTTCGTGCGACAGTCAGACCAAGTTAGTGAGACAAGTTGCATGTCTTACCAATTTGGTGCTACAGGCTATCTGTCGCACTTGGTCTGCGTGCGACAGGTGCCTGTCGCGCCTAATCTACGAGCGACAGGCTGCTTGTCGCACTTGATGTACATGCGATAGGCGCGCGATAGCCTGTCTCACCAAATTTTGTGCGACAGGTTACCTGTCTCACCAAGTTAGTGAGACAGGCAGACCAAGTCAGTGAGACAGGCTGCCTGTCGTACTTGATTTACGCGCGACATGCTGCCTATCGCACTTGATTTACGTGCGACAGGCTGCTTGTGCACCTGATGTGCGCGCGACAGCCTGTCTTACCAAATTTCATGTGACAGGCTGCCTGTCTCACCAAGGCTACCTGTCGCACTTGATGTGCGTGTTATAGGAGATCAAGTGCGACATGCACCTCGTCACCAAACTGGTGCGACATCGATGGAACACGCATCGCACCACCTAATCGCACTAAATCCGACATCGCACCAAATCTACAAGACATGGGCATCCTCTCCCTCACCCACACCAACAACGGCAATAACACTTCAATCCTCCTCCACCGCCATCACCAACACAATAACAACAACATAAAACAATAGCATACAAGAACACATAACAAGAATATGCAATAACTAACCTAGGGTTTTAGAGATCTTTGCCGTGAAATTTAGAGATCTTGGCCGCAATTTTGGTGATGTTGGATCGAGGATGGACTCCGATGAACTATGGGAAGCCATCAACAATGAGTGGGCGATTTGGGGGAGAGAGAGTTTCGGTGAGAGAGAAGAAGCTT
The DNA here is from genome assembly GCA_030449835.1 of Clausena lansium. Lineage (NCBI taxonomy): Eukaryota > Viridiplantae > Streptophyta > Magnoliopsida > Sapindales > Rutaceae > Clausena > Clausena lansium. Next base: position 1,801,739 of record JASUUF010000086.1, on the reverse strand, counting down.
GGGTGAGAATGAGAGGGGTAATTTCGTCCAAAAGTGTGGCTAATGTTGATATAAAAAAACTTGAGGGATTAGTTTTAAAAAACCTAAAACTTTTTAGGTTATTTTTATAAATTTCCCAGAGCAGTTGGTGGGTTAATTAAATTTAATTTATGCTAGGTGGAAAAGTATACACTTTTTTTTTGTTTTGTTTTGTACAATCTTGACCATATCTTTCAAATATTGGCACTCCTGAGCTATTAAATTAATTGCCAGCGTGCATGGCCAACGAGGGGGAAAAATACTTATTATAATTAAATTATTTCACTTCATCTCTAAATTTCTTTTTTATTTTTCTTTTATGATGCATGGATGAAATTGAAAAATCTTATTCAACTAAAGTAACTACAAGCACAACTACATTTGGTACATGTTTGGTATGACTTATCTAGTGGTCATAAATGCTTTATTCAACTAAAGTAACTACAAGCACAAACTACATTTAATACATGTTTGGTATGACTACAAGCACAAACTACATTTAATACATGTTTGGTATGACTTATCTAGTGGTCATAAATGCTTTATTCAACTAAAGTAACTACAAGCACAAACTACATTTAATACATATTTGGTATGACTTATCCAGTGGTCGTAAATACTTAATTAGTCCCATAAGTACTTTTAAATTTATTTTCTTTGGTATTTGATTGTTTTTTAAGTAGAGTTTTTTTTTTTGACTTAAGCCAACAAAGCTAGCTAGGGCTAAATTAGTTAGGAAAAAAAAAATCAAATAATGCGCTGATCTATTATAGGCCCAGGGTTTTATGATTTCATATATCATCAAGCTCTTAACTTTTCAAAATTTCAAGGATAGAACTTCATAAGATTTATTTTTTTAGGGTGCGGTGATTTTAACATAAATTTTAATTCATTGATCTTACACAATTTAATGAGGGTCGTTTATTCTCAAATAAATGTTTATTTAGTCTTTATATTATGTGTTAAATATATGTTTAGTCCCTATATATTGAAAATTTGTCTTAAAATACCTTTATTGTTGAATTTGTGACACTCATATCTTATATTTTTTTTTCTTTTATAAAAATGCCCTTACTATAATTTTAAAGCAATGTTTGATAACTTTGCAATAATCTTGCTAATAATTATTTATAAAAAATAATTTACCAAATTAAACATAAAAATAAAATAAAAACAAAAAAATTATTTTTAATTTTATTTTTGGGGTTAATTTTGTGATTAGCTTTTTATAAATTAATAAATTAATGCACCCAAGAATATTATTGTAAGTGTATACTTGTAAAAGCAAATAAAAAAATATTATGAGTGTCGCATATTTAACAATAAGAGTATCTTGAGATATTTTTAAAATATAAAGATGAAAAAAGCACTAAATTCAAAATATAAGAACTAAAAAAGTATTTATCGGTTTAATCCCAACCAAATAGTTATCTAATCATTCTCAATATAATATTACAGGCTGCACCATAATAAAAATAATTAAATTGATCTAGTAAATAATCTCTAATAAATAAATATATATTAAAAAAAAAAGGATTGATTTTACTTTCAAGCGAAGCTTCACCTACCACATATATTCACAAGAAAATGGAAAGCAGAAAATGGGGAGCAGCCGGGGGCACAACTTCTCAGCTTACTAGAGAAAAAGGCTAATCTTGGTTGGTGAGAAAAGGACACGCACAAATTTTTTAAGTTTTTTTTTTTATTATATAGACAGACATTTTGAAACAAGCACACGAGTCTTTGCTAATTGCTCTTTGCTATTTGGTCAGCACTTGGCAGATCTAATCTAAAAGATCAACTTGAAAAGCATCAGCAGACACACACAGACTCTCTCTTTCAGTCTCAGCAATGGCGCAAGAGGGTATTCTTCTGGGCATGGGCAATCCCCTCTTGGATATCTCTTCCGTTGTAGATGATGACTTCTTGAACAAGTACGTACGTCTTTTCGTTTCAGTTTCAGATCTTCATTTATTATTATTATTATTTTTATTTTGTTTGTGAAATGATTGCATATTCGCCTGTTGATTGTAGCATCTAAACTGAAGTGTTTCATTTGGCACTTCAATCCTAAACATATCCTTGCTTTGTGCTACTTAAAACATTTGGAATTTCATTATCTGGGCTGCCGCAGTGAAAGTACAGTGATGCTTTAATCCTGGGAGCTTAGGATATTCATACATGAGTAATGCTATGGTACCGGCATTTGAGTCTTTATTTGAGTTCAGCTGACATGACAGCTTAACGACTAACTGTATCAGGTTTGTTGTTACTGTTGCGCGGCAGTTACAAATTAAGCTGTCATATCAGTTGGGACTCTGTTGGGATCCCTAGTATTATTGTTCATAAATTGTTGTTTTAGATTATTATTTTTGTTCTAAATTTGTTTAACGGTGCTTATTTGGATTTGGATGGTGCATATATATATATATATATATATATTTTCTGCTTTGAATTATAAACTGGGTTGCTTTTGTGTCACAGGTATGACATCAAGTTGAACAATGCAATTCTTGCTGAGGAGAAGCATCTACCGATGTAAGAATTTCTTTTTCTTTTGGTTCTAAATCAGTTAATATCCTATTATAATTAGATTATGAATGCCTTCTTTGAAAAGGCTGAAACGGGCCATAATATCTCTAGATGGAGCTATTTTATAGAGTTTTGGTTTGAAAGTAATGATGTTTTAGATCTACTATTTTGGGTTTCATCTGGTCAAAAATGCACTTGTTGGTTGGATCCTTGTCTGCAAAAAATTACGCTTCACTTTGCATTCTGGAGGATAGTTTCTAATTGGAGGCATCAGTATTGAGTTATTTGAAGTTTATTAATGTTATGATATTGCATATCCTTGTTTTCAAATACATGATATATGAAATGGAAAATTGGATCACACAATACAGCCTCACTTTGACAAGCCAAGGAACGCATCGGCCTCAAACTGACATTTGTGGTTAGACAGTTTCTTGTTGTCTGAATATGTAATTTTTCTTCTACATGTAAAGGTTTCAATATTTTGTTTAATGACAAATTATTCACAAAGGAAAATAGCTTATCAAAAGTCTCCAACTATGCTTAAACCTGAGTCACTACCAGGGAAATTCTTTGACGATTTGATCTGTGAGATACACCTTGTGCAAGAGCATTTGACAATGTTCTACAGGGATTTTTTCATCCTGCATTATGATCCCTATAAGGAATGTACTTCATTGCCACATGTATGATTAATTGAAAAATCCAAACAAGGGTCTTGTGCTACCAAATAATTTCAAGTAACTCTAGGTTATGAGCTTGAGAATGGTTTTGTGGAGGGTGAAACTGCTGGAATGGATAAGAAAAAATATGCCAAGGCTTAACAAATCCCAGAAACTTGTTAATGCTTACTCTAGTCTCTACTATAGATTGTGAATGTTAGATTGTGACCACTTGCCATTGAAAAAATGGAGAAGTGGGCTTGTGGGAGCAAAATATCCTAAGCTTGAATTCATAATGCTAAATTTGAATGTCGTTTGCCAGTTCATATCCTTTTGTCTGAGATTGAGGGCAATTTTGATATCCATAAATTGTAAAATGTGATTCTACTCTCTATGAAATCAATATGTTGACCCCTTAGGGTTAATTCCTCTCTCATTTTTGCTTTGGAAATATGTGCCTTCTAGCTCATCATGGCCTGGGTTGAGGAAGCTAGAGTGTTTTGTCTCTCAGCTCATTCAAAAGGGTCTTAAACTGCGAATTTGCACCTTGTTAAATTTGAGGATTTGAATGTGTTCTCTTGTTGGAAACATGTTTCCTCTCTTCACTGTGGAATCAGTAATTTTCTGTTATGTATCCTTTTTCACTAGCTGAAATATGGGCCAATCTTATATGGATATTGTCTCAGGTATGATGAAATGGCATCGAAGTACAATGTGGAGTACATTGCTGGAGGTTAGGCATTTTGAGTTTTCGGAGATGGCTTTTCATGAGTACCAACTATTAATGATTGCGTCTATGCTGTTTGATTATGTGCAGGGGCAACTCAAAATTCAATCAGAGTCGCACAGGTATTATTGTGAATTCAGTTTAATGGAAAAGGAGGAACAAGTTAGATTTTATCTCATTATCAATAGAATGACTTCTGTTTTGTAGTGGATGCTTCAAATTCCTGGTGCAACAAGCTACATTGGTTGCATTGGAAAAGACAAGTTTGGTGAGGAGATGAAAAAAAACTCAAATCTCGCTGGGGTTAATGTAAATTTCTGCATTCGTATGTCAAATCATAATTTCTACATTTATGAACTGTTGTCTCTAATGACATGTATTGATAATGTTTACTGATGCTTGTTAAAATTCAGGTTCACTATTATGAGGATGAATCTGCAGCAACAGGAACTTGTGCTGTCTGCGTTGTGCGTGGTGAAAGGTTAGTTTGTTATCAAGCTTCATTCCGTAATTTCTTTATGAGGTCCATGATATTCTGTTGTATCATGTTTTTTTTTTTTTCCATTTTTTCTACCAGTTTTTTAAAATACAGGATCTCAAAAATATTCGACTATTGAACTAACTATACATTGTCTTGGGTGGAAACATAGGTCACTAGTTGCAAATTTGTCAGCGGCAAATTGCTACAAATCTGAGCATCTGAAGAAACCAGCGAACTGGGCATTAGGTATTCTGTCTGCTTTCCATTGTTGCTGTAGGGCGTCATTGGGCTTGATACAAGATCGATGTAGGATAGGAAGGATATTTTCAATACTATGGTGATTCTGAGAATACCTGGATTATAAAATTAAATCAAATTTCTGCTATTTCTTTGAATACCCATGATTTTAGCTCGCTAGATCTCGTTATTCAAGAATTACAAGAAACAACCAGCCAATAAAAAACTGTAACCTAGAGTTTATTCTATAGCACCAATAACAATAACAACTGTGTCCCAAAAGGCAACAGAATGGCACGTGTATATATTAACCTCAAACTTATTGTTGGTAGATTGAATACAAATTTAACAAGGAATGCTGCTAACTGAAGAACCAGTCCTAAGCCCGAAATTTGACCTAAACAAGAATAAAACTATAAAACAGAAAAAAAATTAAAATTAAATTCAAATAAAATAAAGCATTCCTAAAATCAATGAGCTCTGTTTTTGGTAGGAATCATTATGCATCTTGGTTTCCATTGATTTATCATTTTTATCTTTCTTATATTCTGAAACCTTTTTTGGGCAGTTGAGAAGGCAAAGTACTTCTATATTGCTGGATTTTTTCTCACTGTATCTCCAGACTCCATACAACTAGTTGCTGAACATGCAGCTGCAAATAACAAGGTACATGATGTGATGAAAGATCCCCCTCCTTTATGATGCCTAGGTTGCTTTTGCATAAAATATTACTGTTATATTTATTCATCTGTAGGTCTTCATGATGAACCTTTCTGCTCCATTTATCTGTGAGTTCTTCAAGGATGCACTGGAGAAAGTTTTGCCGTAAGTGCTCACTATCACGTTTTTCTGTTTTTATCCCAAAAGTAAAAATAAAAAATAAAAATTTAAACAAATTCACCTTTTTCTATTTAAGGTAATATAGATATATTGACTAGATCACGGGTTTATGGATTCAGATATATGGATTACATCTTTGGAAATGAGACAGAAGCAAGAATCTTTGCAAAAGTTCAGGGCTGGGAGGTAACAGTTGCTCGCTACCACAATTTCAGAAATTTGTGTGAGTTTCCAATGGTAACCTTTTTGTGCTGTTTGCATTAGCCAGACTGATAATGTCGAGGAAATAGCTCTGAAGCTTTCCCAATGGCCCAAAGCATCAGAATCACGCAAGAGGACTGCTGTCATTACCCAAGGTGCAGATCCTGTAGTTGTTGCTCGGGATGGGAAGGTGAAGACGTTCCCTGTAATAGTGTTACCTAAAGAAAAACTTGTTGATACCAATGGAGCAGGTATGGGATTTTCTGCATTTCTTAAAGGGTTGTGAATGTTAAAGTGGACTATTGTTATAGCCAAATAAAAGTATGAAAAGCAAATTCTGATGGTGATGGTTAGCTTCAAGATGCATTTCATATGCAAACACACTCTCAGAACTAGAGTAAATACATGAAAAGTTCTTTTCCAATCTTTTATAGGAGATGCATTTGTTGGAGGATTTCTGTCGCAGGTGGTTCAGGAGAAGCCCATTGAAGAATGTGTTAGAGCTGGCTGTTATGCATCACATGTTATTATCCAAAGATCTGGTTGCACATACCCAGAGAAGCCCGAATTCAACTAAGAGATATCTCCTTCTGTCGGTCCCAGTTGGTATTTTAAATTTTGATTTTTCTGAACCCTGTCACCAGTATTTGATATTCGTATCTTCATATTGCTATCATACCATTATTGAGACGCTGCGCTAAAAAATCCTTCAAAACTGAGTTTTAGCTGTTGAGTAGTTTCATCTCAAAGCAGAAAACCGAAAAGAGGAAGGCTGAAATATCCACGTTATTAGCATCTATGTACTTTTTGTTTAATAAAAGAATCATAATAATAAATTAGCGATTTACAACAGATTGGATCATGTACCAATATTCCGTGCATTTTGCACTGCTAAAAACAGAGTTTGACCATTGCTGGTGCTAGTGCTAGAAGCTGGGGAGGTTGAATATAAAATAAAACTGTCCTTGTGATGTCTCAAATTTAATCTAATGCCATTTGAGGAAAGTTTAACTTCAAATCCATTTCTGTCTTTGGGGAAAAATGTAAAATGACACGTAGCATAAGAATGGAAGAAATATAAGGGTGTGTTTACTTTTAGGATTAGGGAATGAGAATTTTGAATAGGAATAATTGATTGGGTTTACTTGTTAAAGTAAAAGGGAGAATAAGAATGAAATATGTAGGGCTCATATGTTTTTGGGATTAAGGAATGAGAACTTGATTTTCACGGGAGCTTGGGAATCAAGTTCTTATTCCATGAACTTCTTATTTTACCGCTATTAAATTTATATAATCTCGAAATTGCCCTCAATTAAGTTTTGTTACTTTTATATTTTGTCTGTGCAGAAGTTTTGTAATATTTATAAATAGGCCCTTCATTAATAATAATAATAATAATAATAATAATCATCATCATCATCATTATTATCATCATCATCATCATCATCACAATTATTGTAATAAATAATGACAATAATCAACTAAGGTCATTTTAGTAACTTATAATAATCTATTTCGATTTTAAGATAAAGTAAACACATTAATGGTAATATAGCTTATTTCGATTTCGATTTTAACAGACAAAGTAAATAATTTATTATGATTCTAATTTTTTATTTTGATTCCAACCTATTTTAATTTTTAATTAATAAATAAAGTAAACAATTTATTCTGATTCTAATTTTTTATTTTGATTCCAACCCATTTTAATTTCTAATTAGTAAATGCATCATAAATGTTAATTTCTAATTAGTAAATGCATCATAAATGTTAATTCCAACCCAAAACATTGGTGCGACATGTGCAGACAATTTTTTTTTAGTTGTTAATTTTTTTTAATTTTAGTTGTTACAATTATAATTATATTAAATTTATAACAAATGAACATAAAAACATGAAAAAATAAAAAAAAAATTGTTTTAAATTTATAACAAATTAACATCAAAATATGAAAAAATAAAAATAAAAATTTGTAAAAAACAAAATTATGATTTGGTATTAAAATTTGTGCTACAGTCTGCCTGTCGCACCATAATTAGGGCGACAGTGCCCCATCAGGTGTGACAGCGTGCCTGTCGCACCAAGCCTTGGTGTGACAGAGCGCCTGTCTGCTCTGTCGCACCAAACCTTGCTGCGACAGAGTTCTCGCAGGTTTGGTGCGACCATCAGCCTCAACCCCCAACGCCAGCACCAACCCAACCTAATCCACGCCAATAAATGATGATGACTCTAAGAAAAGCCCGAGATAAGCTACCACCGATTGTGCCGGAAATTGGTGAAAAAGAGCTTCGTTAGAGAGAGAGAGCTTCGGTTTGGTGAGAGTGAAAATGAAGGGGGTATTTTCGGGAGTGTAGGGTTTGTTTGACTAATGTTGATAGAAAAATGTTAGAGGGCTAATTTTAAAATTTGGAAAAAATTTTGGACCATTCTTGTAAAATTCCCCAAGATATCTCTACGTAATAAAGGAAAAGCTAATAGAAATTTGTCAAGGCGGCTGGAATGATGAAAAGGACCCTCAAGTACACTCCTATTTTAGCTCAGCAAGTTTAATTTTAAGAGGGATCCGAGATCTCTCTCTCGACTCCACTCTCTTAGTCTCTCTAACTTCATCTTCAATGATTCTAGGTTCTTAAACTCTAAATCTCCATTTAATCACTAGGGAACATGACTTGAGAATCGGAGTTTTGTCATCGACCATTATCGAACCCACCTCTGACCTCTGTCCTTTGTTGTCTCTGTTTTGTAGGTCACCATCCGATTTCAAAATATCAACATTGTTCCATTAATTCTGTAATGCGAAATAGCTCACTTACTTCACTTTAATTGACCACAAGATCTTGTATTAGTTCCACGTCTTCCAGAAAATTATTCCTAAATCCTTGTTAGCCCAATCTCCCCAAATAAAAATTTATTTGTTTAATCGAGTTTGAGCCAGATCCCATAATAATTGTCGAAGCACCCAAACTAAGTGTGAATTGGATCTAAGGAAAAATTCGGTAAAAAAAGCATGAAATGTTTTAAAGGCATATCTATATGCCTTTTCTTTTGAAACATTTGTCTCAATGGCTCTTTTTCAAGTTGTAATCTTACATGTAATCTTTTAGGTTTTTGATAAAAATAGATATGTTTAATTAGTTAATCTTTAATTTTAAAAAAGTATGAGGTGAGTAAAGACATGTTTAATTAATTTTTTAGTTCTATATCTTTTTTTTAGAATTCATATTCGAGTGCTATATCAATTGAAATTGTTTAAAAACTACACGATCGAAACCCTTTGTTAAGCATAATAATGATATTATAGAGATGTGAGCAAAATATCATGGATGAGTATTTTGTGCACCCCACCCGTGCATCACTTAGACAATTCTTACCTAAGAGTTGTTAAATAAGCCTTGTGCTTCTTGAGTAGTTAAACTAGAATGCTTGCAGAAAAGCTAGAGAAAAAATAGAGTAATTGAGCCAAAAAGAGTTTGTATTTATAAGAGTGTGCATACAAGATAGCTTTTAGAGCTTGCTTGTTTCTTGCTTGACTGAAATGCTAAGTGCTATACTCTATTTATAGTAAGACTTGTCTAGCTTCACCATGTTCTAGAGTATTCTATTCTAGAGAGTTCTCATGGATTAGAGATTTCTCACTTCTAGCATGACCTGGAGTACTCTTAACTCTACTACTATCTACAATATGCTAGACGGCTCACTTTCTACCAGTCTTTGGAGAATAATCTGTTAGAAATAGAAGCTTCCAAGCTGACACATCTTAGGCCTGCCAAATTAGCCTATTAGATTTGGAATTTAGGTGGCCCATAACAAAAATCTCTCTATATGCTAAAATGAAGGAGTATAGGGCAATTTAAAGGGAAATTAATTTTCATTTTGGAACTAGAAGATCTTTGTTTAGAAAGGCAGGAGTATGACCAGAATCCTATTATGTTGGATTTTCCCTTAAAACTTGTTGTTAGGAAAAAAAAGCAATGTATTGTGTAAATTTTAATGTACTCGCAAGTACATGAATATATTGTAATATAGATTAGGAATAACGAGGTCAAATCCACAGGGACTGTCAATTTTTAGGAAAATTAAACTTAATCTAAGCTAATTATAACTATACCCTAATTGAAAATAAAATATTTTGTTTGAAGAAATTAAAACTTAAAATGTAATTAAAATAAAAACGAGTAATTTGACGCAAGAAATCAAGAGATTGAAGTTACCAATGTTTCAGAATCCACCACAGTTCAACTTAACAATTATCTAATTACCAATCAATTCCCAATTTTAGAGTGACAACTTGAAATCAATCTATGTCTACTCATGGATATAACAATTAAACCCAATTACAATTAATTTTACTTAGGTTGTTTTTCTGCTTAATAGCATGATATCTAAGCATCCCATGTAAACATATTGAATAACAAAGAGTCAAAATTTTCCTAAGCACTCAGTGTAAACAATTTATTGAAAGACACGGAATCAAAGATAATCACATATAAATTTTATAAATCCAAGCATAGGTTTAGTTAAATATTTATCCTAACAATCAATATTGTATGACAGAATTGGTGAAAAGATTTAATAATATTTAAACAAACATGTGAAATAAAAACCATAAACATTAAAGCACATGTATAGGGAATGAATTGAATAAAAACTAATTTATTTCATTGAACAAGGCTTCGACCTTAACCCTAATATAAAAGATTTAGTTAGACATAGAGAGATTGAGAATAATAAAACTAGTAGAATCCATGGCTGTTGTTGTCTACGATTCTTCTTACTCTCTCCACAGCTTTTCCCCTTAATGGGCGTGGTTTGCTTCTCTTTAAATATTGCCTAGCTGGCCGAATCCTTGTGTAATTTGAATTACCTTCCTTGGAAGCCAAGTTACCGATTTAAATCCTAAAGCTATCACATAAGCTAACCGACTTTAAGAGGCCAAATTTATTTCCATATCCTTTAACCATTCATGTGCATGCATGACTTTGAATTTCACGTGTAAATTGGCCCAATTGTTTTTAAAACCAATTAATCTTCAATGCTTCCCAAATTGTTCTTCTTCACGTCATGGCCTTAATAAATCTAGCTCTGTCTTTAATTTCTTGACTGCTGAATGTACGTTATAAATCCTCTACTTATAATCCTTGATTCATTCTCTCCAATTTTGATCCCTTAAAGCACGTTTATTGCCTAATCTTCAATTGATTACCCTGTTCAATAAATAATTCAATTAAATAAAAATAACAAATAAAATAACTAGCAATTATATAATAAAGGATAATATATATATATTTTATGCTCATCACCATCCATAATAAAGTGGAGCATGGAGCAGAAAGCATGCAAAGTGGAGCATGGAGAAGGAAGCATGCATAGTAAAATGGAGCATGGAGTAGGAACCATGCATAATAAAGCAAAGCATAGAGCAGGAAGCATGCAAAGTGGAGCATGAGCAGGGAGCATGTATAGTAAAATGGAGCATGGAGCAGGAACCATGCATAATAAAGTGTAGCATAGAGCAAGAAGCATGCAGAGTGGAGCATGGAGCAGAGAGCATGCATAGTAAAATGAGGCATGGAGTAGGAAGCATGCAAGGTGGAGCATAGAGCAAGGAGTATGCATAGTAAAATAGAGCATGGAGCAAGAAGCATGCAAGGTAAAGCGATTGCGAATCTAGAAAGAAAAATCTAGAAGCTTCGTGACGCAAAATGAAAGCAAACAACGAATCTTGTCTAGGAAAATTTTTATTATCAATCAACCACTAAGAAAATAAATAAGGTTTAGTTATCTTTTATACTAAAACACTATGAATTTGAATAGGAAAGAATATGATATTCTTCCTTGCTTATCTCCTAAGAAATATCTAGAGTATTTAATAAACTTTCTGTTTAAATCAACTTTTTACTCTAAATAAATCGTATGCACCAATTATAGAATCTCATCATTAATTGACTTCTAAATTAGATATCTAATTAAACTAGAAAACAAATATTCCTAATTAATTAGACGTCTAATTAAATTAGGAAACAAATATTCCTAATAAATTATATTTATAATAAATTAGAACAAAAAAGGAAAACAAACAAAAAAAAAAAAAACTGCCCAAGTAATAACCCTGTCCTATATCATTCTCTCCCACTTGAAAAAGAATTCGCCCTTCAGTTATTGTCTGGATAAAACAGATCATCCTCACGAAACTCGGATAGGTCAGTAACATTGAAAGTGTTGGAGATGTTCTAATCTTTAGGTAATTGCAGAACATAGGCATTGTCATTGATCTTATGAGACAAACGGAATGGACCATACTTCCTGTTGTGAAGCTTGGTGCGAATTCCCAAAAATTGATTCTTGTGGAGATAAGCCATAACTAGATCACCTTTTGGAAACTCATTAAAGCGTTGATGTTTGTCAGCATTTTCTTTGTATTTGGCATTGGTAACATCTAAGTTTGTACGAACTTCAGCATGAACCTGTTGCATTTGGTCCACCAGCTTCTTAACATCATTAGTGACTCCAGGCAATATCAGTAGAATCACTAAATCTAGTGCTTGACGTGGAGTTGCACATACACGATCTCAAATGGTGACCTATGATCGATTCTTCATGTTGTTGTACGCAAACTGTACTTGTGCTAGCACAACATCCCATTACTTCAGCCTCTCTCTACATAGGCAACGCAACATGTTTCCGAAGGTGTGCTTCATCACTTCAGTTTAGCCATCAGTCAGAGGATGAAAAGTGCTCCCGTACTGCAATTTAGTCTTGAACCTACTCCATAGGGTGCGCCCAAAAGTGCTAAGAAACTTCACATCTCAGTTAGAGATAATGGATTTAGGAATGCAATGTAGCTGAACCACCTTATGAAAGAACAGATCAGCAATATGTTTTGCATCCATTGTCTTGTTACACAGAATGAAATGAGCCATGTTTGAAAATCTGTCTACTATCACAAGTATGGAATCCTTGCCTTGCTGCATGCGCAGCAGTCCCAACACAAAACTATTGACAAGTCCTCCCAAATACTATCAGGAACAGGTAAAGGCATATACAACCTAGTGTTCTGTGTATGCCCTTTAGCTACTTGACAGATTTGGCACCATTCTACTATCTTTCCAACGTCTCTATGTAATTGTGGCAAAAAATACTTGGCTGCCACGAGCTCAATGGTCTTGTCCCGTTCTACAAGTCCTTATAATCCGCCACCGTGCAACTCCCTGATGATGTGTTCACGAAGAGAGCTATGGGGAATACAAAGTCGGTTAGCTGTCAGAAGAAAACCATCATGCACAAGAAAATCACCTATAGCCATATGGGGGCAACACTTTTCCCAAATCTGCTGAAAATCTTCATCAGTAGCATATAACGACTGTAGCTCTTCGACACCCGTGACTTCCGTTCTAAAAACAGTCAGTAGCTGAGCTCTCATACTTAACGCATCTACCACCTTATTCTGATGTCTAGCCTTGTGCTGTATTACATAAGTAAACTTTTGCATAAAAGACAGCCACCTCGTGTGCAGCTTACTCAAATGGTTTTGGCTATTTATATGTTTCAGCGCTTGATGATCATTGACTAAAACAAACTCGCTGTGCAGCAAATAATGCTCCCACTACATCATAGCCCGAAAAACAGCATAAAACTCTTGATCATTTTTTTCTAGCCTCGCTTTGCTTCTCACTGAAATACTCTACTGGGTGACCCTCTTGAGTTAACATTGCACCAATGGCTACCCCAGATGCATCACACTCCACTTCAAATGCCTTCTCAAAGCTAGGCAAACCTAAAACGGGTGTTGAGCGTAATATTTCTGTCAACAATGTAAAGTTGTGCTCTTGTTCTTGTCCTCAAGTGAACTTCCCTTTCTTTGTACACTCAGTTATAGGCGCAGCTACAGTGCTGAAATTTCTAATAAACCGTCTATAAAAAGTGGCTGACCCAGGAAAAATCCTCACTTCACCGACTGTTTTTTATGTTGGCCACTCCTTCACTACCTTAACCTTAGAATTATCCACCCTTACGCCTTTTGTTTCTACAATAAATCCTAGAAACACAAGACTAGTTTCCATAAAACTACACTTTTTTAAATTTGTAAACAGCTTGTTTTCCTCAGCACAACCAGTACTTCTTTTAAATTCTCCAAGTGAGTCAATTCATCAGGACTATAAATTAAAATATCATCGAAATAGACCACAACAAATTTATAAGAAAATGGTTTGAGCACCTAATTCATCAACTGCATAAAGGTGCTGGGAGCATTTGATAATTCGAACAGCATGATCAGCTACTCATACAACCCCTTTCTCCTCTTGAATGCCGTTTTCCACTCATCTCCTGGCCTGATCCGGATAGGATGGTAACCACTCCTTATATCAATTTTGGAAAACACTCTTGCTCCCTCCAAGTGATCCAATATGTCTTACGGTCTTGGAATTGGGAACAGATATCTGATGGTGATTTTTTTATAGCTCGGCTTTCTATACACATCCTCCAACTTCCATATTTTTTTGGGACTAACAACGTTGGAACAGCACAAGGACTCATACTTTCTCTGATATAACCCTTATTCAACAAATTCTCAACCTAATCCTACAGAATTTGATGTTCTTTGGGGCTAATCCAATAATATGGAAGATTCCGCCAATTCATACTAGGCATCAAGTCAATACAATGCTCGATATCCCGCATGGGTGGCAGTCCATTAGGCATTTCCTTTGGCACTACATCTAAAAATTCTACAAGCAGTGGTTGTACAACGTCCGGGACATTAGCTACTTTACCTTCTTCTTCTCGTGCTATCATCATACACCCTTCATAATTTGCACATACATGATTCTCTATAATTGCCAACAAACTTTGCCCTTCTACAGTTAGTTTCGACTTATTCTCTGAAGATGAAACTAACACCACTTTCGTACCCTTCCACCAAAACTCATTTGCATTCTGTCTACCCTTATGTACCATGTCTACGTCATACTACCATGGCCTTCCTAACAAGATATGGTAGGTATCTATATCTACAACATCACAAACTACATCAGAGGTGTAAATTTTACCCAAAGAAAAAGGAATTATGCATACCTCTTTAACTCGTGTTTCTGCTCATTTTTTAATCCACCCAATTTTGTATGGCGCGGGATGCCTATTAGTTCTCAACCCCAGGTGTTGGATTAGTGCCCTTGAAACTATGTTTTCACTACTGCCACTATCAATTATCACCTTGCAAACTTTATTGTTGACAATTCCCTTAGTTCAAAAGATTTTATTACGCTATGATTCCTCTTCTTTCTTAGGTGCATATAAAATTTTCTAAACAATAAAGTTAACTTTGCTGCCTTTATCTCCATCGACAACATCAACTTCTTCATCTGGCTTATCTTTTTCACCACGTCCTTGTTCATGCTCTGCTAAATTCACTCCTTTCAATCCCTTGCACTCATTGGAACGATGTCCTGACATCCCACACTTAAAGCATTTTCCCCACATAGGTTTGCATTGGGATTATTCCGTTGATGTTGCTGTCTAACCGTAGTAATAGGCCCTTTTTGTTTTTCATCCTATGGTGCACTTTTACTACGTGAAGGTTGACTTGATGGTGCTGAAACTCGGCTCTTAGTTGACTGTACCTGTAGGGAAGACGAATACTGCCTCGACCTTTATTGGGACCTTGTTGACTATTGTTTTATTTGCCCCTCTAATTTTCATGCAGTGCTGACTGCAGCAGAAATGTTCCAAAGGTCTGAACCTTTATGAGATTATGTAGTTCTGGTTGCAATCCATTAACGAATCTCGCTACTTCCTGAACCTTCATGTCTCTTAAGTTTTTAATGGCACCTAGCCTCTGGAATTCTTCTGCATACTCGTCCATTGTTTTGTTGCCTTATTTGCAATTCTAATACAACTTAAAGAGGTCTTGTTTATAGTCTACCGGCAAGAAGTGGGTCTTCAATTTCTCCTTTATTGCCTTTCACTACCTAATCGGCTCTTTGCCCTTAGCCCTATGTTTTCATTGCACTAATTGCCACCAAGCCAATGCTCTGCCTTTAAGTTTAGTGGTAACTAATTTGACCTTCTTAGGTTATGCCACTCAACTAGGTCAAAACAGCTCTCAACTTCAGCATTCTAATCCAAGAATTCCTCTGTATGTACACTACCATAAAATAAGGGCAAGTCTATATTGACCCTAGGTTCATTGTAACCCATAATATTAGTCATAAAATTGCACCCCCTTCTTGGCTCAGTCATCAATGTATAATCGTCTAAAAATCTATCCTCTTCATTAATCTCAGCATCATTAAAACCTCCTGCAAATTCAGGGGGCCGCTTTAGAATGATGGGTCCATAGGGTTTCTGTCCAGAGGCTCCTACATCGCCTTCAACAACCTTCCTGTCATCGCCAACCTTTATCTTCTCCAGCCGGTGCAATATTTCTTCCGTCCACTGTTGCATAGGTTGAGTCGGGCGTTGAACGATTGCTTCAATAAAAGCCTACAACTTTTGATCATCATCAGAAGTTGGGTGCTTGTCGAATCATTCTTGTGGGCCATTGCAAACCTTGCTCTTATACCACTTGACGCAAAACAAAAGCAAAGAACGAATCTTGTCTAGGAGAATTTTTATTATCTATTAACCACTAAGAAAACAAATAAGGTTTAGTTCTCTTGTGTATATACTAAAATCCTATGAATCTAAATAGGAAAGAATACATATTCTTCCTTGCTTGTCTCCTAAGAAATATTTAGAGTATTTAATAAACTTGTTGCTTGAATCAACTTCTTACTCTAAATAAATCCTACGCGCCAATTATAGAATCTCGTTATTAATTGACTTCTAAATTAGACATCTAATTAAACTAGGAAACAAATATTCCTAATGAATTAGACATCAAATTAAACTATGAAACAAATATTCCTAATAAATTAGAACAAAAAAAGAAAACAATAAAACTGCCTAAATAATTACCCTGTCCTACATCACTTTGAAAACCCACTTTGAGAAGGAGATAAATATAAACTTCGAATAAAACTCTAATTAAGTTGTAAAAATCTATCAAAACAAAGAGTTATCGATAACTTAGGATACCAAAAAATTGTATTATAAATCGAGAGCCTTTGATGCATAAAGGACACAAACAAATGCACAGACAAATGGCTAAAAAAAAACTTTGTTGTACTTCTCATTGAATAGTGAAAGTTGCTCATTTTATTCCTGTGGATATAGGCCAAGCGTTAAACCACGTAAAATTCTCTGTGCTTTATTTATTATATTGCCCCCACTATTTAATTTTCTAGTTGACCAAAAATCAGCGTCCACAGATTGCTCCATTTGTAGGGAAGATATAATTAGTTGCAATTGAAGTCAAGCATCACCAAATCATGAGCCAACGAAGCCAACACAGCCATGGGCTTTGTGGGTCTCAAGCCTGCCAAAGAGATGGTGTAGCAACGTTGGCCTGCAGTCGTCGCTTGCTCAACAAGTGGCTGACTTGGCACAAAACATAAATTTAGTGCTCAAATACATAGAGAACTAGAGAAATCGTGGGCCCACGCCACCTGTTTTGGAGCAACAGCAACAGCACCATGATTAGCAGCATGGTCATCAAAGAGAGAGATCTCGAACTGACTCACGAGTTAGGAGTTGTTCGAGCCATGCCAGTTATAAGAATGACGATCTTCAACAAGTATTGAACACTAAAGACCTGCGTGAGAAGCTAAACGAAAGATGCCTATCCAGAAGGAATGAGGAAGTTGAATCTAGTGCTGACTCAACAGGCTCAGAAGCATAGTTAAAAGAGCTTAATAAGAGGATCGATGATATTGAGAAAGTTCCTGCTGTTGGACTATATATGGAAGAAGTGGAGCCCTTTTTCACTAGGGACATATTAGACGTGCTACTTCCTCTAAAGTTCAAAATGCCTCCAAGAAAGTTGTATAGAGGAAATGGAGATCCAGTTAAAAATCTAAAGACTTATAGGTCTTGGATGGAGTTACAAGGAGCATTAGGAGCAGCCATGTATAGAGCATTCTCGTTGACATTCACTGGAATAGCACGTAGGTGGTACAGAAAGCTGAAGCTATGATTAATAGCTTCATTCGCTCAATTAAGTCAGATGTTCGTTAGATAATTTATTAGAGCCAAAGACCATCAGCTTCCCTTGACTTATCTTTTATTGGTTAATTAAGGGAAGGATGAGTCATTAAAAGACTATATTACCTGCTTTAATAAAGAGACAATAAGGGTGGAAAACTACAGTGTTGCAGTGGCCTTGACTGCTATTATGGTCGGTTTGCACCCAAAAAGGTTCCATTATTCACTTGAGAAAAATGCACCAAGAATCTTCATGGAATATTATCGAGAGCACAAAAATACTCCAATGCAGATGAGTTAACTAATGCAAAAAGAAAAGTTGACTTAGATTCACAAAGGTCAAGAGAAAAGAGAAAAAAGAAGGAGGAGCATGTTGCAAATAGAGAGAGAACAAATAAACTAGAAAATAAACAAGGGTCTAAGGATTCCAAAGAGCAGGTACCCTATATACACACCGCTCAATGTGCCAAGAGAGTAGCTGTTGATGCAAATAAGAAATTTAGATAGATTAAGACAGAACCAAATAGAACCAAATACTGTAGATACCAACGAGATTATGGTCACAACATAGAAGCCTGTTTCGATCTCAAAAAAGATATGGAATCTTTGATCTAGAGAGGATAATTGAAAGAATTTGTGAGAAAAGGTAGCAAAGGGATACTTGATGAGGTCCCACCTAGTGCCATATAAAAAAAAGCAACATCTGAAGTTGTAGAAGTCAAGAACCAAGAGATTATGCCATACTTAGTGGGCCCACAGGTGGAAGAGATTCTAACATGGCTTGAAAATCTCATGCGAGGGAAGCCAGAAACACACAAGGCATTTTTCTTGTGGATTTGATGAGCATACCTAAAAAGAAGCTAAAATAAAGCACAACACCATCACATTTATAAAGGAGGAAGCAAGAGGAATACACCAGCCATAAGATGATGCTTTAGTCATCTTAACAATCTAAGTAAACATGAAGGTCTACAGAGTTTTAGTAGACAACAAAAGTTCAATGAATATTCTGTATGTAGTGACATTTGATAGAATAGAGGTAGGAAAAGAGAGATTAAAGCCAATACGTGCACTCTTAATTGATTTTGGAGGAGAGCATTTACTTCCTTTGGGCAGCATGGAGTTACAGGTAACTACTAGGGAACTATCCCTTTAGTTACCAAGATGGTAATTTCTTAATAGTGAGCATCCGTCGGTATAAAATATCATCTTAGGTAGACCAACCCTGAACATTTTTCGAGCAATCACCTCAACATATCATCTAATGATAAAGTTTTCTACTGAAGCAGGAGTTGGAATCTAAAGGGCTGATAAAAAGGAATCCAAATGATGCTATGCCACAGCTTTGAAATGAAAGATAGATAAGTATGAAAACCTACAGATCATGCTCGAACCAAAGGAAGAAAAAAGTGGGCAAAGAGGTTCACCAGTAGAAGAATTAGACATTATCCATTTGTAACAAGGAGACCAGAGTAAGGCTACCAGGGTTGGCCAGTCACTAAATCTAGAAATACGTGTATAAATAAATGATTTTCTCAAAGCCAACTCAAATGTATTTGTATTGTTCCATGAAGACATGCTTGGTATAAACCCTGGAGTAATAGTCCATCGACTGAATGTTAATCCTAGTTATAAACCAGTACGGCAAAAAAGAAGGTCTTTAATTCCAAAGATATCTAAAGCAATTACAGAAGAAGTTTATAAATTGCTGAAGGTAGGATTTATCAGAGAAGTACAGTATCTCAGCTGGCTAAATGTAATGAGGTCAAGAAACCCAACAAAAAGTTGAGAATTTGTATAGACTTTATTGACTTGAATAAAGAATGTCCCAAAAATAGCTTTCCTTTGCCCAGGATCGATCAGCTAGTTAATGTTACTGTAGGGCATGAGTTTCTTACTTTATTGGATGCATATTTTGGTTATAACCAAATTCAAATGCACCTACTAGACAGGGAGAAGACAGCGTTTGTTACAAATAAAGGCTTATATTGTTACAATGTAATGCCTTTAGAGCTAAAATATGCTCAAATAACCTATCAGAGAGATTAGTCAACAAAAAATTTGATGGACAGATTGGAAGAAATATAGAAGTCTATGTAGGTGACATGCTTGATAAGAGCAAAAAGATGGAAGATCACGTCACAGACTTAGAAGAAGCATTCAAGGTTTTAAAGCATTCTAATATGAAGTTGAACCCAAGTAAATGTACTTTTGGAGTATCATCAGGGAATTTTTTAGGGTTTATGGTTAGCTAGCGAGGAATAAAAGCTAATCCAGAGAAAATTCAGGGTTTACTAAATATAGAATCACCAGAGATAGAAAAGAAGGTCTAAAGACTGATAGA
Source organism: Clausena lansium (assembly GCA_030449835.1). Lineage (NCBI taxonomy): Eukaryota > Viridiplantae > Streptophyta > Magnoliopsida > Sapindales > Rutaceae > Clausena > Clausena lansium. Next base: position 1,781,619 of record JASUUF010000086.1, on the reverse strand, counting down.
GAGAGTTGCTGCTTTGAGTCACTTCATTTCACAAGCAGCAGATAAGTGCTTACCATTCTTTAAAACTCTTATAGTAGGAAAAAAACCTAGTATGGACTAATGAATGTGAAAAAACATTTTAAGAATTAAAAAAGTACATGGTGAGTCCTCCAATTCTCTCTAAACCAGTGCCAAGAGAAACCTATATATTTATCTGGCAGTGCCAGACTCAGTAGTAAGCTTGGCATTAATAAGAGTGGAGGATATGGTGCAAAAACCTATTTATTATGTAGCCACACATTACTAGATGTTGAGACAAGATATCTAATGATACAGAAGATGGCCTTAGCCTTAGTGATCTCTACTAGGGAATTGAGGCCTTATTTTTAGGCCCACACTATAGTGGTGTTAATATAGTGGTGTTAACAAACCAACCACTCAGACAAGTCATGTAAAAACCAAAAGCATTAGGAAGGTTAGTTGAATGGGCTATAGAACTGAGAGAGCATGATATTCAGTATCAACCCAGAAGAATAATTAAATGACAAGCTACTATTGACTTTGTAATAGAATTTACTAACAGTCCATTAATAAAGGAAATAACTAGTATAAGCACTATACCAGTATGGAAGATGTATGTGGATAGATCCTCAAATCGGCAATGAAGTGGGGTAGGATTAATTTTAGTAACCCCAAAAAATACAAAATTGAGTTATGTCCTTAGATTTAGATTCTAGGCCTCTAATAATGAAGCAGAATATGAAGCACTACTTACTGGACTCAGATGGGCAAAAGAGATGGGGGAAGAAAAATTGGAAATATTCAACAATTCGCAGTTGATCGTGAACTAGGTTATATTTGAGTATTAGACAAAAGAAGATAGAATGATGGAGTACTTTAAAAAAGTTAAAGAATTATTGAAAACTTTCGGATGCTAGGTTAGCATCAACTACTAACATGAGCCTAATCAAACTCATTCCTATAAAGTTCTTACCAAGACCCATCATTGGTCAAGAGGAGAATGGCAAAGTTAATCTCGTTGATGCAGCTGGAAGTTAGATGGATCTTATCATTGACTATTTATAAGATAAAAAGTTGCCGAATGATAAGTAGAAAGCAAGAAAGGTGAGGCTAAGGTCAACACGATATGTGATTCTAGGGGATGTGCTGTATAAGAGGTCATACTCACTACCATACTTACGGTGTCTAGCACCTGATGAAGCAAATTATGTGATGAGAGAAATTCATGAGGGCATTTGTGGTAATCACTCAAGAGCCAGGTCATTAACCCTATAGGCCATCTGCCAAGGATACTTTTGGCCCACAATGAAAGAGGATGCATATAAGTTTGTCCAGCAGTGCAATAAATGTCAAAGGTATTCTAATGTACCTCGTTAGCCCCAAGAATAGCTCACCTTAGCTGCCAGTCCATGGCCATTTGTTCAATGGGGTATAGACATCATCGGTCCAATGCCAATAGGCAAGGGACAAACAAAGTTTGCTATGGTGGCTATGGATTATTTTATTAAATGGGCAAAAACAAAACCCTTAGCATAGATTACATAACAGAAAATGACAGGGTTTGTGTGGAAATCCATCAAATGCAGGGTCGGGATCCTTTAAGTCATTGTTACAGATAATGGGAAACAATTTGACAATCCATGCTTCAGAGGATTCTGTGAAAGTCTTATGCTTAAAAACTTTTTCTTCTTTTCAGCCCATCCTTAAACTAATGGTGAAGTTAAAGCTATTAATAAAATAATCAAACACCATTTGAAGACGAAGTTAGAGAAGCATAAAGGGGCCTGGGCAGATCAATTACAATTTTTATTATCGACTTACAGAACGACACATGCCACAACAATCGGAGAAACATCATATTCCCTTGCATTTGGGATAGAGGCAGTGGTTTTAGTTGAAATTGTGATGCCATCATATTGAGTGCAACACTTCTAACCAAAACAAAATGATGAGCAGCTAAGTCTCAACCTAGACTTATTAGAAGAAAGGAGAGAGCAAGCTCAGCTCAGGGCAGCGGCATACAAGTAAAGAATAGCTCGATATTTTAATTCAAAAGTAAATCCAAGAAGTTTCTGGGTTGGAGACTTGGTTCTTAGAAAAGTATTCCAAAACACCAAGGGTAGAATGTTGGAGTACTGGGCCCAAATTAGTAAGGTCTATACAAAATAACAGAAACTGTTCGCCCATGAACCTACATGATTAAAGATATGAATGAAGTCGTGCTACTGTGTTCTTAGAATGCAGAGCATCTGAGAATCTACTACCAAAGGGAAAGTTGTCCATTTCTTTTTCAGCAGTCTTAGTAAGGCTTTCTTTAAACTAGTACAAATTTAATTACTAGCAAAAAGTTGTTCATAGTAATACTTTCTAGCAATTTATTGATTAATAAAAGTATTTTCTTTAGTTGTTTAACCATATTATTCTTAGTAAATTTAGTTTCCTGGTCTTATAAAAAGGAGGGTAGGAAAATCTAAAGTTAAAGAAAATTCCTGGTGGTAGAAAAAATTAAAGAAAATTCTTGATGGCAGAAAAAATTAAAGAAATTTCCTGGTAGTAGGAAAAGTTAAAGCAAATTCCTGGTGGCAGGAAAAGTTAAAGAAAATTCCTAGTGGTAGGAAAAGTTAAAGAAAATGCTGGTAACAGGAAAAGTTAAAGAAAATTCCTAGTGGCAGGAAAAGTTAAATAAATTCCTAGTGATAGGAAAAGTTAAAGAAAATTCCTAGTAGCAGGAAAAGTTAAAGAAATTCTTGAGGGCAGCAGAAGTCGAGGTTAAAGTTCTTGAAAGCAGATAAAGTTGTAAATGAATTCTTGCTTCTATGAAAAGAAGAGTGGGAAAGTAAAACAACACGAGAAGCTAAGAGCAAAATCCTCAAATTTTAGCAAGGAGTGCAGGAAGCAAGTACTAGTTCTACATAAAAGTAGAGACATTCCAATTCATAGACTAGTACATGTATTGAGCAGCAAACAGTTCATTACATAAAAAGTCTGGTGCATAAAAAAAAGTACAGAAGCAACATAGAAAAGGTCAACATTTCATGATTAATCTTCATCTTCATCATCCTCTTAAAAAGTGTAATCAAGCTAAGGATAATGACTTTCCATCATTGCCTTGACCTTTGCAGCACCCTTCAGAAACTCTTCATTAATGAGGTTAGCAAACTCAGCAGAAGTCTTGTACTCCTCCACAGCTGAAGCTCTTACAATTGACATTTGAAGATTTAATTGATTGAGAGAGTTGGATAAATCTTGAATCTGAGATTAGGATTGAGCTTTCAGATTATCGTAATATACTTTTAACTGGGCCACACGAGTTTTCTCTTTAGTCAGATTCTCTTCCAATTTCAGCAATCCGCCTTTTAAAGGCTCGTCCAGATTCAAACAGAAAACTTTTCTCCAACTTTAAAATTTTTATCTTCCTTCTGGATCCTTGAATAGCACAACTAAGCTACCGTCGAATAAACAAAAATTTGAATAAATAAACATTAGAAACCAATTTTATTAGAACATCAAGCATAAGGGAGAAGAATGTACATGACAAATATCAGCTAGCATGATATCAGTTGGATCACAATTCTTAATATGCTTCACATCGTTTAAAAAAGTGTACTGAGGCCAGAGTTGGTTGAAAGAATTGAGATATGACTAGGAAGGATCCTCCCAAGTAAAGGTTGGTAAGTTTTCAAACAAAAGTAAGGTCCCTTGGCTGGAATCTAATGGAAAAGGAACAGAAGTCGGAACATTAGTAGTGGTAGAAGTAGAACGAGGACTCATTGACGCAGGCATGCAGCCACATCGGCAGTAGTTGGAAACGAGGATTCTTACTGAAATTGATTGATATCAACAGTCGCCTGAGAAGATAACCCCCTGTCATGAAAAGTGGGCTTATCCGTCAGCTTCCTACTGATCTTGGCAAAAGGATGCTTATCGATCTTATTCTTTTTACAAGCACCATCATTCATAGAAGCCATGACTAAAAAAAAAGGAGGAGGGAGATATATGTGTTATTTCATGACATTATAATTTTATTAAAAGTATTGATAAAAAGCAAAAGCTCACCTCTAGAATGATCTGAAAGATGAGCAAGGGAGATGATACCAAATGTTGATAAGAAACCCGGTTGAGAGAGATATTCCCAAGATTTATATTCTACTGAAATATTGAGGACATTCAGTAACAAATCTCTTTTATCATTAGGTATAACAGAAGGAGGAGGAGAGTGTTCCACATTGCTATAAAAAAATTAATAAAATAAAAAAGAGAAATAAAGTTAGTGAAGCCGTAAAATGATATATTAAAACATTACCCAGATAGTTACCTGGGGTAAAAAAATGAGTTTGAACCCGGCACTCGGGATTTATGTATGAAAATCCCCAAATTCCCAATCTCTACCAGTGAAAAACCATGAGTCTTTTCCAAGACACACCGGAAGATTTCTTTTGAACAATCAAAGGAGGAGGTTTCAGGCCAAGAACGCACGTAATACCAACCCTTAATAAGGGGCCTTTATTGGGGTTAGGAATGCTAATCAGTTGGTAAAAAAATAAATAAAATTGTTAAAAAAATAAATAAAATTGTTGAAATGTGAGGCTAGGAAGGTTTCTTTGTTTCCAATGAACATATATGCCTATCATGGCACACTAAACAAGTGGGCTCAATTGAGCAGGAGCACACTTAAAACTACTAAGCATGTACATGAGATAATGGTGGAGATGAAGTCTGACACTATGCGTAAAAAATTCTAGATGCATGATGACTATACCTGGAAAAGGATGACTAGCTTTTTTATTTTCTCTAGCCCTTTCGAGAAAAATGGAATAGGGTATACCATAAGAGATCTGACTATATTCGAGCCATACAATTAATCTCTTCATCAATGCTCCACTCAGTAGAAGTGGAAGGAGGGAAAAAGGAAGCAGAGGTAAAATTTACAACGGCTGGTTGGTTATTTATGGGCTGATAATCATCACGTCTATAAGGTATTCACAAAGGACAGGGTTAGAAAAGCCCTTAGAGTTTGAAGACATTATTGATATGTTAACAAAGATATCAATAGAAGAGTTAAAAAGTAGCAAATACTCACCATGATTCAAATGACCTAAACTTAAAATAAAGAGAGGCAAAAAAGAAGAGAGATGGTTTTGGCATCGAAAACCTTTGAGAGCAACCAATATATATAGGTTAAGAGTTAGCTCTTTTTTAGCTTTGGAAGTCAAGCTTTAAAGAGCTAGGGGCATTTGTTTTCAGGAGAAAAAAGCCATGCATAGTAAAATGAAGCATAGAGCAGGAAGCATGCATAATAATGTGGAGCATAGAGCAAGAAGCATGCAAAGTGGAGCATGGAGCAGAAAGCATGCGAAGTGGAGCATGAAGCAATAAGCGTGCATAGTAAAATGGACTATGGAGTAGGAAGCATGGAGCAGAGAGCATGCATAGTAAAATGGAACATGGAGCAGGAAGCATGCAAAGTAAAGCGATCGCGAATCTAGGAAGAAAAATCTAGAAGCTTCGAAAACCCACTTTGAGAAGGAGATAAATATAGACTTTGAATAAAACTCTAAGTAAGCAGTAAAAACAGATCAAAACAAGGAGTTATCCACAACTTAGGATACCAAAAAATTGTATTATAAATAGAGAGCATTTGATGTATAGACACAAGCAAATACACAGATAAATAGCTAAAAATAAAAATTCCGTTGTACTTCTCATTGAATAGTGAAAGTTGTTCATTTTATTTTCATAGAAGTAGGCCAAGCGCTGAACCATGTAAAATTTTCTGTGTTTTATTTATTATATCACCCCCATTATTTAATTTTCTAGTTAACAAAAAATCAACGTCAACAAAACTAAAATTAAAATAAAATATCTACATATACTTCATAGATTTCTAAGCGGTGATCATCGTGTTGGGACCAAAATCCAAACGCTCCCTTCTTAAATAATCTAACAACCCAAGAGATAATATTTCTAGTATTGATTGAAAATGGTTGCAACTTGTGCAGAGGAGTTGTCGACATCTTTCTCTTTCACCACTTTTCTTTTGCAAATTATGAGCAAACTTTGTTCGGATTGTTACCTACTTGCATAGGCGGAACTATAAAAAAAATTCAGGAAAATAAAAAGAATATTGTATTTAAAATTTACCAATTTCATGTGAGTTTTTTTATTTTGTCCCTTTATTTTTAAAAAATTATGTTGTCGCCTATGAAATTTTATGTTTTATCTATTGTGGCCTTCACTATCGGCTGCTTTAATTTTATAAATTTTATGTTATAGCCTAATCAAATTTATAATTTCTCTATTAAAGCATGCATCAAATCAAAATCTTAACTCTGCTTTGTTTATATAATATTGGTTACTAAGGATGTTAAAAGTATTCACTTGGCCCGGACCTAGACGATGAGGGTTGGGTAGGCCGAGCTGATATCGGGCATCATTTGATAAGCTCGGAGTTTAGCCCAAAACTCAAATTTAAAAAAAAATAATATTATAAAATATAAAATCCTAACTTATAATATTTTAAATAATTATGTTTATTTGGTCTAACTATTACATATATTTTAAATTTTAAACATTTAAAGTTCATATTTTCATGCCCAATTTTATTAAAATAAAATAAAAAATTATAAAACAAATTTTAAAAAATATACACATATAAATTATAAAATATAAAATCCAAACTTTTTAAGTCTGGATAAAAAAGTCAAGCCTAAGTGTTTAAAAAATATATCCGAGCGAAATTCGGGCATTGCCACATCCAAACTCGGCCATGAATTTTGCCATCCCTATGGTTACACCAACTAATTGAATTTTCTAAATCTTCTTTTTGCACCTGTTAACAATCCATATATTTGTTTTTGTTAATAAGAAAGGTATATTTGACACCCCGCAAAACCGCTTTACACCCTCTCCGGCTGCTGCTACCATAGCTGCCCTTGTTTAGTTTTAGGATTTGTTATTCTTGATTTTTAGTATTTAATTCTAGGGCCAAAGAGATGGGCCCTCGTTATTTGGTAAAGCCGCCCGCTTTTTGGATTTAGAATTCTGGCCGAAGTCCACTTGGATTGGCCAAACCCAACGGGCCTAGGGCCCAATCATTGGACCTTTTTGGCATAGTAAAAGAATTCAAATAATGCAGTAATAATGGGCTAGTCACTATAGTTAAAAAAATCTTTTGGAATTTTCCCCTTTTACAAATATGTATTTCCAACCTTTATATTTATATTTAATAGTTATAAATATTTATTTTTATAAGTATTTATCAAAATTTTTATTATCATTTTTTATAGTAAAATTTTTAAAAATTAAATAAATTATTTTATTTCTATTAACAAAAACTTAAATTTTAAATTTTTAAATATTAAAATACTTAAAATATTATTTACTTATTTAATAATATTATTTTATTCTTTTTATAACATAATTTAAAAAAAATTTTATCTATTAAAATAATATTATAATTTTTAATAAAATTTTTTATTAATAATTAAATAACTAAAATTTTTGAAATAAAAATTTTATTTATAAAAATTTTACTAATAAAAATTTTATTTAAATAAATTTTTTTTAAAAAAATTATACCGAATGAATGGAGCCTAAGAAAGCCGCGAGGGTTTTATTTCTCCGTTGGCCTGGCCACATCCGAAGCGTACGGGCCCGCGCGTCCCAAGAACGCGGATACCCAGGGCGTGATCACCCATCTCCACCCCACATTCCATTGAAGCTCACACCACCTTCCCCACCACGCTCCCCCCATACAAAAAAAAAAAAAAAAAAAACAAAAAATCAACTCTCGACTCCGAGAACCACCGAGATGACCGATCCGCCGCGGGTGAACCTGAGCCGGCTTCGCAGCACGAGTAAGCAGTTGAAACAAACGAGCATAACCTTCACCAACAACATCTTCACATTACTCTTCCTCTCTCTGATCTTGTACTCATTTCGTTCTCTCGTCGAGAACGGGTCCCACGTCCTCACTTCCTTCATCGATCGCGACGCCTCTCTCAAGTCCCTCCTCTCTCGCATCGACTTCTCGGATCACCATCCCTCCACCACGCGCCTCCACCGCCACCCCCACCGGCGCCGTCAGCTCCTCCATCTGACCCGCGTCGGCACTCTCGGCGACGATTTCTTCTCCGGCGACGACTTTGACCGCTCTCTCTACGATCCTCAATTCAGAAGGCCTCTCAATGGCACTCCGGTAGTTCTCTCTCATTCCGACACTAATGATGGGTTTTCAAGTCAAATCGTCGATAACGGAATCGAAGTTTTGAAAATTGTCCACTCGGGTGTTGCTTTCAAAACCACTGGTAGTTTTGATAAAGGAGAAATTGATACTGATCGTGATGGTGGTGTCGATAATGAACAAAACAGTGATAAAAAAAATGGTCAAGAGCTGGAGAGCATTGTTGATTTGCAACTGTTTATTAAGGGACTAGAGCTTGGTGGCCGTGATGCGGCGGCATTGTTTTTTCTTGTGAGCTTTTTATCTGCTGCTTATGGTTGGGTAATTCTTGGGTTTACAGCAGTTTATTCATGGGTTCTAGGGATTGTGTTTGTCACTGTTTGTAATGATTTGATTGGGAGGTTTAGTTCGTTTGGTGGCGTCTTGTGGGATGGGTCAAGATTGGGGTTAAGAAGACTTACTGGGTTTATTCTGATGAGATGGGCTGTTAGAGATGCATTGACTCAGCTTCTGGGATTGTGGTTTTTTGGTGAAATTGAGGATCAGTACTCGTTTTTTAAGCTCTTTGTGAGGTTAAAGTTGATGCCATTTTCAATTATGTCGCCGTGGATTCGAGGGTTTGAGAAAGAGGTTTCGTGGTTTTTGTTTACCTGGGTTTTGTTGGATACATTGGTAGCATTTATATTTGCTGTCGATGCGTGGATCGCAATTGTGGATTCAAGGAAGACAGGGAGGGAGATAGTTAAAGAAGGTTGTTGTTTGATATCAACAATGATGAATCAGGCTATACAAATTAAATGCCTGGAGGCTATACTTTGTGGTTCATTTACAAGATGGGCTTTGGCTCACGTGGTTGGGAAATCTTTTGCTGCTATGTTACAGTCGGTTGCAGAGGTTTACTTTATGGTGGCTTGGCTAATATTTTTCTTTGTTACAAGGTGTAGGGAGGCTAATTTGGAGGGAAGGAGGTTTGGACGGAGAGATTTGGAGGGCTTGGTTGAGAGAAATAGATGATATACTGTGGTCTTGTTGAGGCAGTTTCACTTGCACTCCTGGGCTTCAATTGTAATGCAAAAAGTAGCAGTTCTCTTTCCAGTCGTTTTGTGTTGCTGTTTTGCAGTTCCTGTGATTCAGCACTGTGACTTTGGTATAGTCTCCAGCGATGTGTTGTATGTACTCTATGACGAGACGATATACTACTTGTGTATATGTTCCGTGAGAAAGCTTCATGTGTATATTTGTTGCAATTATTTCCTGGATGCATTGCAATACCTGTTCCTGGATGATGATAGGGTTGAGAATGGTATTGATTTAGATGATAGGGTTGAGAATGGCATTGATTTACCTTACTTCTGGTATTAGTTATTCTGTTATGTTTTTCCAAATTTTGTTGATTAATAATTTATTGATGTATTAAAATCATAGTAATAGAGTTATCAGAAAAATGGAGCAGGGATACAACATTGCAGAATATTGTGCTGTTTCTTTATTCATCAAAGATATTTTTTCTTGATTGCATACTTTTGTCTATATGCTTCTCTGGTATATGAGCTTTTCACCAGCTTGTTTCTTGAACTTATTTATGGGGCATTATGTTGGATATGTCGCTCAGGAATAGGGGTTAAATTTAATAGATTAGGATTCGGGCAGGCTAACTCAGGAAGTTAGGCAATGTACCATGAAAGTTCGGTGAATGTCGAGAAGATGTAATTAGGAAAGTGCTACTTGGGGCATTTATGAGATTGCTGTGACAAACGGGAGATTGGGTGGTTATGTATGAGTTTGGAGTTGTGAGGCATAATTGAGGCGTCTTCATTAATATCCTCACTTTTTGCACTTGTCTAGGAGTTCTGGTATCTACTTAAAGCTAGTAGTAGATTGTTTGATGTTATTTCACATCTGTCCATCTTTGTAGGAAGAAAAGGATGGATATTGGTGGTGTGAGAGATGAAATTACATGGGAAGTTGAAGAAGATATGCGTTAATTTTTTATTATTATGGATCATTTTTGCACTTTGTGATTTTGCACCTTGATTAGGGTGACAAATACAGTATCCAGTTTTATGATCTAGCAATAGCCATAGTTAATAAAATGTGGAAAAAAATTGTGTTCTTATTTAACAAAATTTGAGAACTCAGAAGATAAAAATTTCTTTGTGAGAATATATTTTATGTTTTTGGAGTAAGTATTCAAAATACTGATTACAATGCAGGGAGTTGCCACACCTGTATAGGTGAAAAACAGTTTGACTTGATGGTTTCTGGTGCTTGGGTAATGATGAAAGTAATTATAGCAATGTTCAGTTTTTGGTAAGATGAAAAATATGTAATTAGTTGAGAAGCAATGGGATATGTGAAATTGGCATTGAGACCTTGATGTGTCTAATAACCGGAAGACAGATTCCATTTGCAGCAAACACACTGCTAGCAAGTATGACAGTGAAACATCATGGAGTGCTGAGGTATCCCCAGTTCCTAGTCAGAGGGCTTCTGGGCACTTAAAATTTGATGCTGGCTACCTGAGTGGAGTTACAAAAGAATGTGAGTCTATTCTCTGTACTAAAAGAAATTTTCTCTGATGAGGCTAACCCAGTACTTTGCATTTTAGTATCCGGGGTTGCAGATGTCACGGAGTGTCGTTTCAGTTAGCAGCTTGATTTAGAGTTCATTAGTGCTTCAACAGTCCACACCTAATCTTTCCCTTTTTAAGTCTTTTGCCTTCTGGGTTATTACTTCTGTAATAAGTCTGATTATATCTTCCAGGCAGTTCTATAATAAACAATTGTAATGGGGTAAAGTATGTATTCATTGAACCATTGGCTTCTGAATTGGTTCTGTTTTTGATGTATTGAGTTGGATTCTATCGACTGAGGGATGAACTTGAGCTAAAGTTTGTTTAAATTTCTCGGTCTCCTAGTTCTTAGGAGCAAGCTTCTTGAGCATTTGATCTGAAATAAATTGTCAAAGTTCAGTCCCTCCCACGTTGTGGAGACCACCATAGTAACCTGAGAATTGGAATAACTGTAGGTGATGAAAACAAGACTCCTGCTTAAATCTTGATTGTTAGGATTTTGCCTTCCCCAGTGAGTGTCACCATATGGGGCATTCTCTACTGGGTGGTTGCATTAGGGCACCAACTGCTGGTGTCTGTTGTCTACTTGTAGCCTATGCTACCCGATGAATTTTAAGGCAACTATATTAGTTTATAAGAAGTCTCTTAGTTAAAAGTGACCATCTTCTGACATCTTCTGTATCATTCAATCAGGTTTTCAATTGTTAATGAAATACTCTGATTTTTTCCTATTCTGGTGCATTTGGCCATTGGGCCACCTGCTACTTGCCAACAATTTTTGCCCTTGTAGCTGAGCAGCTTGGTAGGATCAGCTTCCTATGAGAGACATGAATGTTCTAGTCCCAATCTGTATCAGATAATTCTAATTAATGAGCTTACAGTAACTGTTAGTCTTAAACACAACTCATATTCATGGCCATTTGATGGTGTCAAAAGCGTTACGAATATCCCCCAACGTAATATCAATATTTTCTCCCCAAGACATTTTTGTCAACCAAATTAACAGATTCAAACGTGAAGCAAAATAATACGATCAGCAAGAGTGCCTATCTTGAAAGCCAAAGCTATAGGACGAAAGTTAGTAACAACATTTTTACCTGCTACTTTTAAGAATAAATTAAGATCATAAATATCTCAGTAGTCAGTACAAAACAAATAACATCAGCAACCACGTCCCAGAAAGAATGGCAAAAAGCGCCCGAAAGCCTTCAGGACCAGGAGCACTACGAGAATCCATAAAGAAATTAAACAGAAGCGTTGACTTCATAATCAAATCATTATCTGCAGCATTGACCAAGCAAGGGAAGCGACTTCATCCCAAGCCATCCATAACAAGTAAGCAAGGTATATAGATTGAACATTACGGATTCATGCTAGTCCACATAGTTAGCTCCAGTCAAGGTTTTGAGGGAGGCGATTTGGAGAAATGAAAGAACATCAAAAGCCGAGAAATCAATAACAATTAACATTAAACATGTGAAACTAAAATCATGCAACAAAGAATGACTCTTCATTCACATTAATTTCTCTAAAAAACACCATAATTTGTTAGAAATCCTTTGACAACATAAGAATGCTCTAACCTAGAGATAAAGTAGACTGGTTGAATATAATACCAATATTGGCTTATCACCAACAAGGCAATTAAGTCACTTAGTAGAAAATACCCAACAAATTTCTTTATCTACCCAAACATCGTCCAAAGTTGAAAATAGTGATTTATCGACAGGGCAGTACCATCACTCGTATGAATTTTAATACCGACAACAATAATTTATCACATAATCAACAGTTAACAATTATAAGTGGACAATTAAATTGTAAAACACCAAATAATTTATCATGATTGTTCTTACAATAGGTAGATACACAACCTCTAAATTGTAATATTGTCATACATTTCAAACTTTAACATAAAATTGAGAATAAAAAAACTTTCACGTGACATAAATAAAGTTTTACCAAGATATTAAATCCTATAAAAAATCTAAATGGCTCAACAAAATGTATGAATATTGTGCTCATAACATTGAAGGATAATGAATTATTCTATTTTTAAAATTCTGAAAAATCTGCCCAAAAAAAAGTATAAACTTTGGCTAAAATGAAGAACTTTCAGAATAATTACTGTTTTATATATAAAAAGTTTTAGGCCAAACTGTAACTAATATAAAATAAGTTTTTAGGCCATAGTATAATTTCAGTAAACTAGGGGACTAAACAATATACCATGCTGACATTTCGATCAAGACCTTTATACAAAAGTTGCAAAACTTCTGGGCACAATATAATTTCCATAAAGTTTATGGACTGAAAGATATTATCCCATAAACTTCATTCTCTCCCGCGAACTTGTTACTGTAAAGCTTAGGGTTTTCATTTCTTCCACAAATCACCAAAGATTTGGCTCACCCATGCATTATCCAACAATTATTAACCGAAACATGCTCAAAATCATAAAAATACGAAAATAAAGAAAATGCCGTGGATGACTTAAAGCTTCACTCAACAATAAAACTTGTCATGGTTTAAAGAGAAACGCATAATCATAAGCACTGATATTAATTATTGAAATAATTTTAAGCTTTAAGCCCTTGATTTTGTATTTTCTTATAAACATATGCTCCAGGGAGAGGCAAATTCTGGTATGCTTCAAGGGTTTTGATTAGAGAATTTAAGAGAGAATAGATGAAGAATCTAAGAATTTAGAGGGAAGAGAGAAGCATTAACATGAATTGGAATTAATTTTTTTTTATTGCTTGCTTGAAAAACATAACGAGAACCCTTATTTATAGTAGTTCAACACAATCTTAATTGTAATATAATTAGAACCCTATTATCATAATTGCAAAACCTAATCTTAATAGGAAAGAAATTAAAATAAATTAACTACTAGGGTCCTAACAAATTCTCTCCTTGATTGGCCATGGATGAGCTTCCCATCAACAAGCTCTTGATATGCCTTCTAGCTTCTTCTTCTCAGCTCTAACTTGTTGCCTTCGAGCACTCAAAAGCAACCTGCACACGCACACAATAGATCAGGAGAAAAAGAGATGAGAGTGACTACATTCTTGTCCGATTATCAATTGTGTAAGCAGTGACTCCCAGTGGCTACAATCACTTAAATATTGTGGCTGGGTGTATGGATTCTTTATGTATACAACATTACCCATCCCATTATGAGTTACAATAATACAATTAATTTAAGGTTATACTTGTCCATAGCATACTATTATATAGGGTGTAATAAAATTGGACTCATTAACATAATATTTAATCACTTAGTAAATAAGTCTATCAAAATTATCCTTTAATATTTGACGTTAGTTACGTATTAATTTGATAAAACATAAATAATTAGAATGATTTATGCTAGTTTATAATATGTAAGAAACAAATACAACAATCTCCCACTTCGACGACATAAGTCATTCTAATGATAATTTTAGAAGATACTAATATTTTGAAAATAACTAAAATAATCTATATGTGACTATTCCAAAAGGTCAAATATGAGCAATCACCCAAAATATGAATAAATCCAAAATGTGTCATAAGTACCAAGTTATATGTGCATTGACAAGATGCTCCACACAAAAAGATACCTATAAACATGTGATATATAGTAGTACATAAGTATAATCATAGAAATAGCATGAAATGTGATCAAAATGCCCATTTCAATAAAGTCCACATGTCTAGTAGAATGAGATGAAAACAAAATGTTTCTGGACTATTGCTTCTTATAACCATAATGAGACTAAGCAAAAAATCTCAAAGAAGTAAGCTTCATTCTAACCATAATGAGACTTGTGTCAAAATGTCTCAAGAAAGCACACTAAAGCCAAGCCAAAACACTTTGGTCCATAATGTCCTTATTGAGACTAAACAAAATGTTTTGAACCACAATATCCTCACAATATACATAATGCCATATCCAATCAAATGTGTACACAATATATGAAAAATCAATATCATATAACAATATACATGCATAATAACAAAATATGAATATTACATAATCTTATTTAAGTTACAACTTATAATAAAATCTAGAAATCTTAAGGATAAAATCTTTTATCAAGGCTACAAACATCTTTAATTTCAAATGACTTAAATGCATCAATAGGATTTAAATCTGAACTAAGAGTGAGAAGTTCCATTTTTTGTTCTCTAAATCTATTATTTAACTCCATTGGATTTCGGGAAGCAGTTGTGTTTGAGTTTTGTGATTTAGGGAGATTGGGTAGACAAAGATTGGATGAGTTGCATTTTTTTATTTTTAATATAATTTCAATAAAGCTAATTTTGTAATTAACTAATTTTTCTTTTTAAAAAACTTAGCTTGTGTTAGTCCCCACACTTTGCTATTAGTCATTGAGACTTAGAAATTTATTAAATTTTGAAATTAGTGCTTTTCTAGGAGCAAAAGACTGAAAATGAAACCTTCTCAAAACTAGATCAATATAGGCCTTTTGAGACAATCCTAGATACCTCTAAGTCTATCATGAGAAATCTCAATCCTTAATACATAATGGACTTCACCAAGATCCTTCATATCAAAGTTATTTGAAAACAAATGTTATGTCTCAAGTAAGAAATCAATATCATCGGCGGCAAGCAACATATCATCCATATAAAACAATAAAATAATACACTTGATCCCACTTACCCTCAAGTATATACATACGTGACAATATCATGAAATTTTGAAAGGTATATATATTCAATCTTTTTAGCAAGAAGTTCAACATGACGACAACGAGCAAAGTCACCAATAAATGTGATGAAGTACTTGTAACCTTCTATGGCAGCAGGAGTAAATGGCCTACAGAAGTCTATATGTATAACTTTAGAACTTGTTGACTTCTCCCAATACTTTTTTTTGAGGTTTTAACAGTAAGTTTACCTTTGACATAATCAACACAAGTGTCAAATTTAGAGAAATCTAGATTATAGAGAATACTATCTTTAATGAGTCTTTTCATCCTCTATTTAGAAATATGACCTAATCGTTTATGCCACATCATAGAGAAATTTTCATCAATCCTCTATGCTTAGAGCTAACAACATTCAGAACATGAGCATTGGATGATGATTCATCAACATGAGAAAATAAATCAATCATATACAAGACATCATATAGACTATCAAAACCAACTATCTTTAAATTGAGGAATAAATAAACTTTTCTATCACCAAAATGAAAAGTATAGCCATATCTACCCAAATTAGGTACATATTTCAAATTACTCATAATAGAATAAATATAAGATGTACATAATAGATTCAAAAGATGACCTGTTGCTAGATGTAATCTCATAACTCTTGTGCTTTTAACTTTGGCTTTTACTCTACTGCATATATATACCACCAGCTCTCCTTCGTTAGGCTCCTTTTAACTTTTGAATTCCTAAAATGAATTTTTTATATTAACGGTCGTACTAGTATGCAACCACCAAGTATTAGAAGGAACATTAACAAGATTGAATTCAAAGCTTATAAAGGTTATAGGAATAGCTTTCTTTTCAAGCCATGTTTTGAAACCCCTGCATTCAACCTTCTTGTGCCCTAGGAATTCCTATAGAAATGGCACTTTTCCTTAAAGTCTTCAGAAGTAGAACAAAAAATGGTGGTAGAGTTACCATGTGAAGCTTTCTTTCCAAACTTCTTCTTCAAAGGCTTGTTGCTACCCTTTGAAAAGTTATTCTTTACACTCCCACTCTCTTGAGTAGAAGTCATCATGGCAGTGTGAGATTTACCTTTCTTCAAGGATCCGTCTTTTAAAACTATATAAGCAGTTAACTCATTCGCATTCTAAGTATCTTTCTGAGTGTTATAATGGCTCATTAGATTACTAAATTGTGGTTGGAGAGATTCAAGGATTCGGTAAACTAGGTAGGCTTTAGGCAAATTGACATCCATGTCTTTTAGCTTCTTATGGTAATTAGAAATTTTAAGAGTATGCTCTTTTATTCCAGAAACACCATCATAATAGGTATTAGCAAGAAGCCTTAATAGTTATCCCTTCCAGCCTTCTTAACTTTCTTGAAAGTTCTTGGAACGGCTACCAAGTAATCCTTACCCTTATCACATGCAAGGATGCTATCCTTAATGGTTTTATCAATGGTGTATTTCATTTTATCTAGACACTGTTGGTTAGAATCATCCTAAGCCAACCATTCTATCTTTTATTTAAAGTAGATAAAACATGATGGACTCACGCCTATCCTCATAATTAGTCCTAGTCAAGGTTTTGATGGAGGCGATTTAAAGCAATGAAAGAACATCAAGAGATGAGGAATCAATAAAAATTAACATTAAGCATGTGGAAATAAAATCATGTAATAAACAATTACTCTCATTCACATTAATTTCCTCTAATAACAATATAATTTGTTAGAGATCCTTTAACAACATAGGAGTTCTCTAACCAGAGATAAAGCAAACTAGATGAATATAATACAATTTTGACTTATCACTAATAGGGTAACTAAGCCACTCAGTAGAAAATACTAAAAAATTACCTATCCAAGCGCCCTACTAAGTAATGATTTATAATAGGGTAGTACCATCACTCGTATGAATCTTGGTAATAACAATAACAATAACGATAACAATATATCCATCATATAATCCATAATTACCAATCATAAATGGGCAATTAAATTGCAAAACACCGAATAATTTATCATGATTGGTCCCACAACATATAGATAGTAGATTCATAGCCATTCTAAATTGCAGTCTTGTCATGCATGCACTTTTCTTACATTAACATAAAATTGAGACTAAACAAAACTTGCATGTGGCATAATTAAAGTTTTATACCATGATATTAAATCAAATAAAAATATATGCATGGCTCAACACAATGTATGAATAATGTGCCTATAGGTTTCAAGAATTATGAATTATTCTATATTTAAAATTTTGTAAAATTCCCAAAAAAAGGGCATAAATTTTAGGCTAAAAAGAAGAATTTTCATAATTATAGTTATTGTTTTATATATCAAAAGTTTTAGGCTAGACTGTAATTAATATAAAATAAGCTTTTGGGTCATAGTATAATTTTAGTAAATTAGGGGACCGAAACAATATTATACTATGTTGACTTTTCGATCAAGAACTTTATGCAAAATTTAAAGAAATTCTTCTTCCTCGCGAACTTGTTACAGTAAAGCTTAGGGGTTTTAGTTCTTCTACAAATTATCACAAATTTGGCCACAAAAAATTAAGGAAAAATTAAGGCTACAAGCATCACCCACGCATTATCCAACAATTATTAGTCCAAATATGCTAAAAATCATAAAAGCCCGAAAATAAAGAAAATCCATAGATGACTTAAAGCTTGATTCAACAACAAAATTTATCATGGTTTAAGGGGAAATGCATTGCCATGAACTCTGATACCAATTACTGAAATAATTTTATGCTTTAAGCCCTTGATTTTGTATTTTTTTTTAAAACATATGATTGAGGGAGAGGCAAGTTTTCACCTTGAGTGGCCATGTATGATCTTGCTGTCAAGATCCTGATACACTAGCTTCTTCTTTTTAACTTTAACTTGTTGCCTTCAACTCTAGATAACAACCTATACACACAGGTTGTCGCTACAATGCCAGCCCTCAATTCCCAGCACCATACTGAATCCAACGGTTAAGATTGAATATAAATTAAAAAATAGAAAAAAATGGGTAACTTGTAAAATTGGTTGCCTTACCTCCTTAAATCCCTAATTTTCTCTCACCTACTAAATCGTATCTCTCCTTCAAATCACTAATTTCTTTCTTGGATTTGGTCACTAATCATGTAAAATTGAAGCCACCATTCGTTCACAACAAACAACTAGTCGAATCCATCAACTGGCTGTCATCTTTAGTCGTTCAATTTGAGCACATTATTTAGGTTATTTCCACATTCTCACTTGATCAAAAAGATGCAATTAAAGTAATTGGCTTCGTAAGTATCGTAGATTTAAAATGTGGTCGGTTGAGATAAAAAGAGTTTTGTGAAACACTTGTCCAATATGGTGACACAAAAAGGCTTTTTATACTTTTGCATGGCAAAGAGTATTGTTTAAACCCCATTACCTTCAGTATCATAATAGGGATCAAAGATGGAGGTGAGCCCATAGACATACGGGAAGAAGTAAATGATATTACTGAACTACGTACTAAGTATAAAACTGGACAAGAAGGAATTGAAATATATCCAGTTAGTGATAGATTGATAGCCACTAGAGCTACGATGATGATTTTAAGATCCTCTTTTGTCTGTTTCTTCTAGGAACTGTATTATTTACAACAATCTGATGTATCTCTATGCCCTGAAAGATGTATAGCCAATTGGGAAAAAATAGCTACATGGTGTTTTAACTTTTTATGGGATGATATAGGGAAGTACAAAGAACACCAAGTGAAGTCAGTTAGTGGCTGTCTTGTGTTCATAAAGGTATGTTTAATAAATCTTTAATGTAATAACTAATTTTTCAAATTTTGACATTTTGCTATGAAAAATAATATGACATTAATATTAATTTTCTTATAAACAGTTGTTCTACTTTGCTGCTGTTCTATATGATCATTGTTCTATCAACAGAACAATATGCCCTGTCACCATATGAACTAAGGATGAGATTCACCGATTCTTAAAATGGTGTAAAAAGTTTGGGGACATAATAAGTAGTTAGGTTTGTACTATTCTTTGTCATGTTTATGCTTTCATACAATTATAGGAACTAAATTGCATGTGTTTCCATTGTCAATGTGTATGATTGTTGTTCTTATTTATTTTGGGCTCCTATGCGTGAAGCTAACTTTCCCTCATTCTCAACATACCCAACATACTAGCTGAGCATGTTAATATGGAGGCGGCTTTTAATGTGCTTACAGAGTCAGTCCAATGAATTTAACACAAAACAGATTCATTTAATGTAAGAATGTAAAAGGTTGAGGAGTATTTGGAGGAATTGAGATCAAAATATTCTTTTGGTGCACTAACAAAACAATCATCTGATCCATCGCTATCTTTGACCTTCAAAAGTCGAAAAATACATGTCCACTCAGAAAAACCCAGCAACTACAATTGGGAAAAATAAAACGATTCTGGTAAGGGGCAAGGACTCTGTGGAACGCAAATTGAATCTCGATAAATCGATGGCTTGGACTGGAACTAGTGAACCAGTAGGTGAAATTCTTAAAGGCCTCTGCTGCTTTGTAGGAGGTTAAATTCCCACTTCACAACCTATTCTCCAAGATTAGGTAGAATTTTTAAATCTCATTTTGCAAATTTCATTTCCATGATAATTCAATGATGAATAATTTTAAATTGAAATTTCTTTTATATAACATATAGACGAAACAGTTGACTTTAGGCAACAACCTCAGACATCTACTAATGTTAGTGTACTGCCAACGCAATCAATTAGGAATCGTAGGTTAGGATGGTACCAACTTTCACCATACGATCAAGTGTCATTGGGAACAAATCCCAAGTACAAAGCTAGTCCCCGATCCTTTTACTCTTGATCAATTGAAGCTTATTCAATATGCTTTTGACAGAGATACTCAGGGAAGATATTTGTGGAATTATCGAATAAATTTTGTACTTTCATAGTAAATTAGGTTTAAATAATTTTTATGAATTATTTCTCAAAATTATTGCTTATTATCTTTTGTGAAATCATTGTCTCTATTTACGGTGAACTTGTAAATCAGCATTCCCTATCAAGCCTTTTGCATAGGACATATCTAGGTGGATAGGTATGAGGTTTCAAAATTCATTCATGTTGCATTATATGGTTTGTCCTATATTTTATCTCTTAATCAATATGATCATGTTTAGGTTATTTCTATAAAAGCGTACCACCTCACCCTCATTGAGCAGGTGTTCGGGAAAAATGTGCCAATCAACTGGTATTTACCAACCATGTATTCTTTGAGTATCTCTGGTAATTTTTGCTTTTTGTAGTGATAATTTGCTCATGCTTATGCTTTTATTCTGTGTAGCAATAATTTCTCATGATTAGAGCCGAAGTTGATTGTTTCGCAAGGGCAGCTAAAATAAAAAATATATATATATATATATACAAGACTTGCATGTCAAAGGGTTACTTTCTCAACACTTTAATTAATACAATTTATAATGGTGTAATTGTTCTAAAATATTCAGAACTATTATGATAGATTTACATTACAAAAAACGATGAATCGTCTCATTGGTTCTTATTCAGAGATAAATGTACTGAGATATAGGATCCTTTTCCGAAACCTCGCTATAATAGAAGGCGCTGTGATCAAGCTTTGCGCATTGTATATCACTCATGTTATTTTAAATAATCTATTTCCTTTGTTACTCGTGTATATTGTGTTAAATTTCATATCAATCGGCACTGTTTTTGATATTTCCGATAGTTGCATTCCTTGATTCTATTCTTCAGCCTCTAATCAATCATGATGTCAGAGTTCCTAAGTAAAGAAATGGACATGATTGTGGGTTTATGTCATAAACTTTATGGAGAGTCCAGAATTTTATCAAAGAAATCGTCGGCTTTGGTACAAACTTGTTAATTCCTCAACTTTTTAATGGCAATACTTGTTATTTTGTAAAATTATAAATTGTATGAAGGTAATTTATTTTATTTTAAATTGACTAGTACGATTCTGAATATGCACATGGTAGGCTAGCCATTCAATTAATTGATTCCACATTGAATCAACATTGAGGAAAATTGCTCGAACTAGCCAACATTTAGTTCAAGAACCATGTTGCAATAGTAAACCTTATATAAACTTAGAAGAGAAGATCAGAAATAAAGTCTTTTGTATTTTTACTCTATTCTTGATTGAATAACTTACACAGCTTCCTACTTAAAGAAGAGTACACATTATAAACAAAGGAATTAATAATTACACCAACTAGCGTAATATCTTACTTTCCTGATTTATATTTACATACAAATAAACAACTAGCAAATCCCAAAATATATGAGCCCAATCTTTTAGAAATAAGGCAATAACATAGCGGCTCACATCTTTCTCTAGTTTTACATCCAGAAACGGCTTGAACGCCCTCTATGGGTCGAGGATAGGCTTCCCATCCAGTTTTCTTATAAACTGACAAACATGGTTGTTTATAGTCAGATTCCCGAGACTATATCGTGTACACTCTTTCTGGAATAATGGCCATAACTGGAGAATTGCTCGCTATGCATATCCAGTGGGATACGTTTCAAGAGACAAAAGGATATCGTCCAATGACTCTTTATTGAAGCCATCCTTTATGAATTGAATCTTATCTTCCCTGTTATCAGACACCATTCCCAAAGAAGTACATGGATCTTTATCACAGTACATTCTAGCACATTTATGACACGAAACTGGAAGTCGTTGAGCTCTTCGTTTTCTTGAATAATTTCCTTTACCACAACCAGGCATGTATGCAATAAATTTGGGAGGTAACTCACCTGCCAATCTTACCTTGGCTTCGATTAGCCAACGGATGTCAGTAGGGACATTGTTTCTCATAAGCAATCGCATGCGTTCGGACCGAGCTTTGTAGATTGTAAGGAGAGCATTCTGAGGGAGTGAAGGAAATCGTTTGTGAAGTTTTGTAAGAATTATGTTTCTTTCCATACCTTCACCTCAGAGTATCAGTTGTTCTGGGTAACTGAAATAATCGACTTGAATTGTCATGGAGTACCGTTATCCGCCACTTAACCGGGTAACAAATTAAAGCACACAAAGAAAATCAAATTCACAATCGTCCTCTTATTGAATTTACCTCAAGTTCCAATTGGATTTCATATATGCCTCTTTCAATTTCTCTGAGTTGTATTTCTAAATCCTCAACATGGGATACCAACTCTGGTGGTCGTCGTTCCCAAATAGGATGTGATGTACAAAATCGTATCTGGCTTTTGAGATGAGATTTTACACGTAGAAGTCTTCCAAAGTAGTTCAAGAGGATCTGTCGCATGATTAAAAATGATAAAAGAAAATACAATTGTTAAACAAACACACTTAAGCAAACCTAAATAATTTCGATTAGCAAAACAATAATAAAATGAAATGACAAAAAGTTAAATCACCGAAAAGAAAAGGAAAAAGAATTCTCAATTCAAATTTGGTGGGTCACTCAAATCGATTTCAATGTCCTCTACATATGGTTGGTACTCTAGATATGGCTTTATTCTTTGACCGTTTACTTTGAAAATGACACCGTTCTTTGGATCTTTAATTTCAACTACTCCATGTGGAAAAACAGTGTGAACAATAAAGGGGCCAGACCATCGAGAGCGTAACTTACCTGGGAATAAGTGTAAGCGAGAATTGAATAAAAGCACTTTCTGACCTGGGGTAAAAGATCTTCTTATAATTTGCCTGTCATGAAAGACTTTCATTCGCTGCTTGTAAATCTTGGCATTTTCGTACGCGTCATTGCGAATTTCCTCAAATTCTGCCAGTTGTAATCTTCTTTCTGACCCAACCTGTTGCATGTCACAGTTGAATTTCATGATGGCCCAATATGCACGATGTTCGAGTTCCACTGGTATGTGACAAGCTTTTCCATACACTAGCCTATAGGGTGACATCCCAATAGGTGTCTTGAAAGCTGTTCTATATGCCCAGAGTGCATCATCGAGTCTCAATGACCAATCTTTTCTATCTGGTTTCACTGTCTTTTCTAATATGTGCTTTATTTCTCGATTGGAGATCTTAACTTGGCCACTGGTTTGCGGATGATATGGGGTCGCCACTTAATGAGTGATGGAATATTTTTCCAAAAGAGCTTTGAATGGTCTGTTACAAAAGTGGGTGCCACCATCACTAATTATTGCTCGAGGGAATCCAAAGCGCGAAACGATGTTGCTTTTCAGAAATCCTATCACCACTTTTTGATCATTGGTTCTACATGGAATTGCTTCTACCCATTTTGATACGTAGTCAACAGCAACCAATATGTATTGATGGCCAAAAGAAGGGGGAAAGGGCCCCATGAAGTCGATGCCCTAGACATAAAAAATCTCAACCACTAAAATTGAGTTTAGTGGCATCATATTTCTTCGTGTTATGTTTCCCATACGTTGAAACCTGTCACATGAAGACCAAAAAGTGTAAGCATTTCGAAATAAAGTTGGCCAATAAAACCACATTGTAAAACTTTTGCAGCCGTCTTTTTGGCACTAAAATGGCCACCACAAGCTTGCTCATGACAGAATGAGAGAATTTTTTGGAATTCGTTTTCTGGGACACATCGTCTAACAATTTGATCTACACAATACTTGAACAGATAAGGGTCATCCCAAAAGAAATTCTTTATTTCCGCAAAAAATTTGGCTTTGTCTTGCTTAGTCCAATGCTCAGGAAGTTGCCTTGTAACAAGATAGTTAACTATATCAGCATACCATGGTAATACTTCCACACTCATTAATTGTTCATCTGGAAATGATTCATTCAATGGTAATGATTTTGGAATTGTATCAAAATTGAGATGAGAGAGATGATCTGCCACAACATTTTCGATGCCTTTCTTATCTTTAAACTCAAGGTCAAATTCCTGCAAAAGTAACACCCATCGAATTAGTCTAGCTTTTGCATCTTTCTTTGTTAGAAGATATTTAAGAGCAGCATGATCTGTGAACACAATTATTTTACACCCAATAAGATAAGATCGAAATTTCTCTAATGCAAACACTACTGCTAGCATTTCTTTTTCAGTGGTCGAGTAGTTCAACTATGCATCATTTAATGTCATACTAGCGTAGTAAATAACATGGAGGATTCAATCAACTCTTTGCCCTAATACTACTCCTACTACATAATCAAATGCATCACACATAAGTTCAAAAGGTAAGTTCTAGTTTGGGGGCTGAATGATGGGTGATGAGGTCAATAACTGCTTTAGTTTTTCAAATGCCTTAAAACATGAATCATCAAAGACAAAAGGTACATTATTAGCAAGTAGATTGCATAAGGGTCTAGAGACTTTGCTAAAATCTTTAATGAAACGTCTATAAAAGCCAGCATGCCTAAGGAAAGATCTTACTTCTCTGACTGTTTTAGGTGGAGGAAGATTGGAAATGAGATCCACCTTGGCTTTGTCAACCTCAATACCTTTGCTCGAAATGATGTGACCAAGAACAATACCTTGTTTTACCATAAAATGGCACTTTTCCCAATTTAGGATCAAATTCTTCTCTATACATCTCTGCAGAACGAGTGTTAGATGATGCAAACACTGATCAAATGAATCACCAAAAACAGAAAAGTCATCCATAAAAACCTCAAGGAAGTGTTCAACCATGTCAAAAAATATGCTCAACATGCATCATTGAAATGTAGCAGGTGCATTGTATAATCCAAATAGCATTCTTCTATATGCAAAAGTACCAAAAGGACAAGTGAAGGTGGTTTTCTCTTGGTCCTTTGGTGCTATGGGGATCTGGTTATATCCTGAGTAGCCATCTAAAAAGCAATAAAATTCATGACCTGCTAATCTGTCAAGCATTTGATCAATGAATGGTAAAGAAAAATGGTCCTTACGTGTGACAGAATTCCACTTCCTATAATCAATACAGACACGCCATCCTGTAGTCACTCTAGTAGGTATTAATTCATTATCAACATTAGTAACTACTGTGACTCCTAACTTTTTGGGGACAACTTGCACAGGACTGACCCATGAACTATCAGAAATAGAATAAATGATACCTGCGTCTAATAGTTTAAGGACTTCACTTCTAACAACTTCTTTCATGTTAGGGTTCAACCGACGTTGCATTTCTCTAGTAGATTTAGCATTTTCATCAAGATGGATATAATGCATGCAATCTACTGATTTATACCTTTTATGTCAGCTATGGTCCATCCTAACGCTTCTTTGTACTCTTTTAAAACTTCCAACAACTTACCTTTTTGTTTTTCATTTAGAGAAGATGAAATGATTACTGGCAGTGTGCTTTCTTCTCCCAAGAATGCGTATTCCAAGGTGTTGGGTAACGGTTTTAGCTCGAGTTTTGGTGGTGATTCTGATGATCGGTTGAGTTTCTTCCCTAATGGTGCTAGTTATTCGACTCTTGACTTCCATTTATTAGTGTCCATAGATAGTGCTGAATCAAGTAAGGCATTGACCTCATCAATAGACCTGTTAATATCAAAATCCAAACCAAAGTGAGTTAAACATTTTTGTAAAGGATCATCACTAAGGTTACAAGGAAAAGTATAATCAACTAATTCTTCTATTAGATCCACTTCAACAATTCCATCATCTGTATTGTGAGGTTGTTTGGCAATGTTGAAGATATTCAGCTCCATAGTCATATTGCCAAAGGACAATTGCATATTTCCAGTCCTGCATTGAATGTGAGCATCGGCAGTTGCCAAGAAAGGTCAGCCTAGGATAATGGGGATGTGCTTCTTCGAATCCTGCACTGGTTGAGTGTCAATCACAATGAAATCAATAGGAAAATAAAACTTATCTACTGGATGAGCACATCCTCAACGATACCGCGAGGTATTTTCATAGATCGATCTGTAAGCTGTAACACCACTGGGGTTGAGTGTAATTCTCCCAATCTAAGTTTCACAAATACTGAGTAAGGCAACAGATTAATACTAGCTCCTAAATCCAACAAAGCATTCTCAATCATGTGGTTCCCTATACTACATGAGATAGTGGGGGAGCCTTGGTCTTTGTATTTTGGAGGAATTTTGTGTTGGAGTATAGAGCTAACGTTTTCTGTTAAAAAGGTCTTCTTTTGAACATGAATGTTTCTCTTTTTAGTGCAAAGGTCTTTAAGAAACTTGGCATAAGAGGGCACTTGTTTTATAGCATCAAGCAAAGGAATGTTAATGCTTACCTGTTTTAAGATTTCAAAAATCTCACCTGTGAAATTTCCTTTCTTTGCTTTAGCTAACCTCTGAGGGAATGGAGCTTTGGGGACATATTCCCGTATGCTGCTTTCTTGTTTCTCTTTCGATGATGAGTCTTCAACATCTACAGGTGCATCTTGAGTTGTTTTTGTCACTGGCATTTCTACTTTGTTGTCGACTTCTTTTCCTTTTCGCAATGTCATGACAGCTTTGATTTCTTCATGGTGCTGAGGTGAACTGGTACTTACTTCAGGCACTCCTTTAGGATTAGGCACTGGCTGGCTTGGAAATTTGCCTTTCTCGACGGTCATTGCCAAGTTTTGGACTAATAAGGCAAGTTGACCTGCCATTTTTTCAAGATTCGAGATTGATTGGGCTTGTGAGTTAAATCCAGCTCTTATCTCATTCCGCAACTCATCAATGGTGTGGTTTTGTTGCTCGATCGTGGAGTGAGTAAGATTCTTGAGATTTTGCAATGCTTCCTCCCATGGTCTAGGTTGAGAGTAGTTCTGATTTTGATTGTATGGTCTAAATGGTGGCTGAGAGGCTTGAGGAGCCTGAGGAATTAGTTGCATTGGTGGAGTTGGAGCTGCTGGTCCATTCTGTTGAAACCCTTGAGACCATGAAAAATTGGGATGATCTCTCCATCCAGGATTATAAGTGTTTGAGTAAGGGTTGTAGTTTGATGGCTTTCTCATTACAACTATGGTGTTGGCTTGATCTGGGTTTAAGTCATTGTCAAGTTGATTGTAGGTATGTGGCTCTGTTGTTTTGGTAGCCGTTAATGATGAAATTAGTCGAGAAAGACCTTCAACCATTTCTTTGACTTCCTTGATTTCTGATCTTGACTCGCCCACGTGAACCTCATTTACTCCTTTGACTTTTCTTACATTCCTGAATGATCGGCTTCGCTGTTGGGAATTATCCGCTTGGCGCTGGAAGAAATCCCAAATCTCCGATGCACTTTTTGACATTAGCTCTCCTCCACTTGTTTCCATTAGCCATTCTTGCACATGTGGCAATAGTCCCTCCAGAAAGTATTGTCATTGGTGCCACTTTTCGTACCCATGATGTGGACACTTCAAGAGTAGCCCATTGAATCGCTCCCATGCTTCAAAGAATTGTTCGTCTTCTCTCTGGGTAAACTATGAGATTTCCCTGCGAATAGCCTTGGTTTTATGCACTGGAAAGTATTTATTTAAAAATTTGGCAACCATTTGTTCCCATGATGTAACGCTATTAGCAGGCATTGTATTAAACCATGAACGAGCTCTATCTTTTAAAGAAAATGGAAATAGTCTAAGTTTAACATCATCATCTAAAAAATTTTTATATTTAAATGTTTGACAAAAAGCATGAAAATCATTCAAATGGTTATATGGGTCTTCATTTTCTAGGCCATAGAATGTTAGGAGACAATTTAGCACACTAGGTTTTAATTTAAAACTCCTAGCAGCTACATTTGGGTATCTTATGCATGATGTGCTTACGTTGGCTAAGGGACTAAAGTAGTCCTTAAATGGCCTCTCCTGTGGTGCTAGTGATTGTTGTTGCAAATCCATTTTAATTTATCTTTAATTGCAACGTGTTTGTGTGTGCGAAGTGTTTTTTCTAATTCAAGGTCTATTGGCTCAAGATTGGGTAATTGTAACCTTCGACCATGCATGCAAAGAACACAAAAAAAAAATGAAAACAAAATAAAATAAATAAATAAAATAAGAATAAAACTAATAAAAAATAAAGAGAAAGGAGAAATTAAGTTACTAACCTTATCACGCTGTTATAACCTTACTATGAAAACACACCCAATTGCTATTATTGAACAAAAAGAAAGAAAAGGAATACGTGAAGTAAAATAAATTAACTTAAAATAAATTAAATGAAATTAAAATAAGTTAATAGGCGGTGGAATCGGCCAAGTAAAATATGAAAATAAGTAAGAGAAACAAAAAAAATGAAATTAAAATAAATTAATAGGCGGTGGAACCGGCCAAATTAACAAGATAAAAAAATTACAAAGAAAAATAAAATGAAAATTAAATTACATAAATTTAAGTAAGAGAAAAAGAAAAGAAATGTTTACCTTAATATGCGAATTCACTTTCTTCTTTTTTTTTTTATATTAATTAATTAATTAAATAAGGAAAAGAAAATTACAAGAAAATTATTTACATAATAAAGAAAATAAACTCTACAAATTAAAATGACTTACCTCCCCGGCAACGGCGCCAAAAACTTGTTGTGCAAATTTTAATGAACTCGCAAGCGCACGAATCTATTGTAGTATAGATCAATGGTGACGAGTGTCGATCCCACGAGGAGGTGGATTTTAATTGTGTGTAGGGTTAATTTTCTAAGTAGGTAATTGGATTTATGGTGAAGGTGTTGATATAATTTTGTTCTAAATCTAAATTAACATGGTGGGATTAAATTGGAGATTAAACTATGTAAATAAAGTGTTTGGGTATCCGGATCTGCATCAACATGCACCATGGGCTTAATATTCCTTATTAGTGCCAATTAAATCATGAGGGGGATTTCCACTCCTCATGAGCCTCACTCTAATAAATATGGTATTAAGCACTTATCGTGCCAAACAGTAATAACCTTGCACTAGGGAGACGGTAGTACCGGTACAAAATCTAGGCAAGATTATTACTATCTGTAGACGAAAAGTCAAAACAGCCATATAAATCAGAGGGGAGAAGAAAGTAAATTTACCAAATTAGCCCATGGAACATGTTGAGGCCTCACCTTCAACCCAAGCTTGAAAGAAAATTAGCTACTCATTATTTGAACTAAGGGTAAAATGGGTATTATACTAAAATACATAGAAATACAAGAAGGAGAGAGAATTTTACAAAACAAATCTCAAAAATGGATTCAGGGGTGTCAAATTAGGGGGGAAGAGCCCCCTTTTTGTAGATACAATGAGAAAATTATGGCCATTGGATGAAATCAATTCGGACGCTCAGGATTGCGCCACGTGGCAAGCTTGGATTGCTTGGAACACATTATCAACGACTGTGATTCAGTGTGCCGCATGTAACTTAAGCCAATTTTCTCGTCCAATATTGTGTTGCCATGTCATCAATCAGCGTCAATGTCAACCAACCTTGATCAAGTGCATTGCTTCTATCGTAAGCTCATTTTTTTGGTCCAATCATTGCCACGTCATCGGTCAACGCCACATCATCAATCAACGCCACATAAGCAGTCAATGCCACATCATTCTTCCAATCAAATGCTGCCACGTCACCGATCAATGCCACATCATCGGTCAATGCCACGCCATCGTACGTATATATGAATTGTTCCGTACATGATTAGTGATGTATACGTGAACAGTGCCATTTTTACCTTTATGCTCCTCCTAAGGTTTTCGACTGTGCTGAGTTCAAAAATGCTGTCTGATGTCTCGTTAATTGTGAAATAACTTGAATCCCCCTAAAATACATAAAATACATAAGTTATAATAAAACACAGACAATTAAAGTGCAAGGGACTTAAGTACATAAAAGTAGGGATGTTAGTGAGACTTGAAGTGTAACATGACCATTTTATCCTTTGTAAATACACACTTTCTAACACTCAACATGCATCTATGGGAATAAAGTGTTTAATGAGGCCGCCAATAGAAATCATTAGAAAAGTGGTTACTTAAAGAAGCGAACAATGCAGGATTGATATCACATAAGCACTAGAATATTGGGTTCTTGACAAAGCCAATGCAGCAAAACTGTCACCATCAACACTAAAAATTGATAAACTTAAAGTTATTTCTAATTATGTCAACATGCAACAAAGGTTACTTATAAATTTGAATAGTATAAACATGAAATAGAGAACAATAGACCTATAACAAGTAAATAGATATCTCATATATTTAACTACTACAACATACTGCAGAGGTTGTCAAGCATGAAGTTGAATAATGTAAACATGAAACAGAGGACAACGAAACTGGAACAAGTAAATTGTGTGCTGTCATTCTCTTTGATAGGACAAGTTCTTGCTGTATGGCCAACCTGACAAAATTTCCCACACTTTCTAGAGCTTTCTATTATAGTTTGGTTATGAAGATAACACTTTTGGTCTTGACAACAGTTGGATTGTATACCTTTGATCCTGGCTGTACCTTTTTCTTTAGGAACCAAATCTCTCTGAGGTAGTTGTTTAAAATTTAACATTAATCGATTAATCTCAACCAATGTCTTTTCATAGGCTTAAATATTTTTTGCTGCATTGTAGCATATTTTATTGCAAGCTATAGACAATGCACTAAATTTGGCAAACTCTGAAACTTTAGTGTCAACTTGTGGCAGAACAGCGTTACAAGTATTATGATTCTTGGCCTTTTTTGTCCATTGATGAAGAACCATGTTGTTAATTTTATTCAATAGGGTGTTAATGTGCAAGTGAACACAACAAGTAATAAGGTGATAAGTATTGAGATCGTCTCCATAGGGATTGATGCTATTGATCTTACTACAGTAATCCATTCGGTACAATTCTTGATGCTTCAAAAAAATCAAATTAAAATTCAATAAATTAATTTAATAATCTAATAGAACTAATTGAATAAAAAACTAGGAAACACTAAAATAAAATAGATGTCAAATGCAAGGAAATAATCAATGACTATTGAGTAGTTGGGATCTAAACTCACTTAATGACTATTGACATGTTTAACAAATTCTGGTTCAGTTGCTACAGCATCGACAACAGCACTGGGCAGAATCCTAATGTATCCTCAGTTGTAGTCTGTTAGATATCTTATATCTACATGCTTCCTAATAGTGACAATTATTAAGCCACATCTAGATATAGCATTACACGTTTAGGAATCTATTAGCCATACAAGTTGAATTCCTATGTCTAGTTCTTCACTAATTCTAGATTAAGTATGACCCTATTCAAAATTGCATTAAATCAATTAAGGAAACCCAATCTAAAATCAAGTATTACTTTGATTTGTTTCACTAAGCAGTCATTTTTTAGGATCTAACCTAGCTTGTATCCGCTAAATGAGTGGTCAGTCGAAATAGGGAATTAAACTAAGCACAATCAAAACAAAATGCTGCAGCAAACACAAAACAACAATCATATAAGTCAATTCATCATTAAGTTTGTTTATAACCCAACTACATTAGAAATTTAGTTCATACTTAATAAAGAAATAAAAAATAAGATCGGTTCAGCCATTGAAAACATCCTCAAAAGGAATAAAACAAGAAACAGAGAAATTAAAGAACAAGAATTGAATCCCAAGATGTCACTCTTGATAGATTGCGATCTGTGCTTCTTGATCTTTGAACACTTGTACTGCAACATCTAAGTTTTCTCTCTTTCTTTGTTTCCTTAATGCGCAAGGAATTTTTTATGTGTATGCGAGGGCTCTCTCCCTTTGATGTGTGATTCTTTTTATAGCATGTAACTTAGGGTTACTCCTCACAAGGCTAGGAATTATGATGAATTTGTTTTATGCTTGCCTTGCACGCTAAGGAATTGACTTGCCGCATTAGCCCTACATTTCCCGCACTTATCCTGAATCAGCCTTGTATTCGAGTGCTACAAGCTTGCTGTAGCAATTCTGCAACATCATTTCTGCAGTAACTTGATTTATTAATCTGCTCCTCAGTTCTTTACTATTCCTTTTTGCACTTATTATTACAGCATCCATCTCTGAAATTTGAACAATTTACTTCCCTACACAAAATGCCATAAATGAGAACAAATAATGAGCTAAAATGCTTTAAATTAACGTAACTAAATTTAAATAAATGCTTATGCAAAATATAGTTAAAAATTGATGTAAAAGATAAATATTACTCACTAAGTAGTCATGATTTAAGCCTAACAGTGCTATGATAACTCTAATTTCATAGAGTTCTCAAACCATATTCGCAGGAATCTTTTCAAACTGTTCCATTTTCAAGAATTGAAACATGTGTCCATACGGAAGCCAAATAAGAGCATTTTATACTATTTTCCTGTACTTCGTGAGCCACATTCCACCTCAATCCTGGTGTCCCAAATTCAATGAGTGAGTACAAGTGAGTATTATGGTTTTTTGCATTTTTATCTCAATTATTGTGCCTCCTTGAAGCATCTCGTCTCTAACCTTCTTAAAAACCCTTAATGGGAAGACTACTACAGCATGCTTTTCAAGGCTATGTAAGTGTGTACTCAAGACAAGAGCATTGTATTTGGTTTTAAACTCATCAGTTGTTTCAAAGGCATGAATATTACGAACAGTATGATCGATTTGTCGAACAACTCATGCAATTTTAACTTATGTTGGACAAAATGACTAAGAAATGCATTTATACTCTCACACCTTGAGTGCTTCGCATCTTAGTAAAAAATGCTCCTTTTAGATAAGCTTTAGTTCTGGAGCACCACTTGGAATATATTTTCTAAACTAAAACATTTTTTTAAGCTTAAATTCACCAACTACAGCTAACGACTATTGTTCAAATTCATCTTCCCTCATGGATATCAACATCAAATCACGAAATTTTCTTGTAAAGTCTTTATTTTTTACTTTGGCTTGTGCATTCCTCATGAGATGCTAACATCAAAGACAATGGAGCATTTGACATTACCTTGTCACCATCAGTAATTACAGATATGAGCTTCTGGTTGCCCATAGCGGCAAAAAATGTTTGGAGTAGCCATATGTAAGAGTCAACTATCTCTTCTATGAGCAATGCAAATCTGAAGTCTCTAGTTCTATGATGGTGGTTTGTGCCAGCAAGTGTTACGAGGGGTTTCTGATAAGCATTAGTCTTGTATGTTACATCAAATACCAAAACATCACCAAAACACTAATAGTCATAACGTGCAATATAATCAGTCCAAAACAAATTTTGTAGCCTATTTTTATTATCAAATGTGTACTCAAAGTATAGCCCAGGATAATGTTCAACTTTTGTGAAAAAATATGTTATAATTGTGTCTGAATCATATTTCCAACTTTAACACGAGTGCAAGCATCTAGTATATTTTGCATATCTTTGTAAGTAAACCCTAGGTTTTGTAACCTCTCAACTTGATCAGCTATGCAATCTATGAATTGTCATGTCTTGACACTAACATGCCTTGATGCCTTAGCTTACACAAGGTCCATATATTTAACTTTTCGATGTGAACGAATGAGATGACTTCCTTAGCATAAGTCAAAGGATGGTTGTGTTCAGGCTTAAATTCTTTAACCATGTATTTACCATCAGATTCATCATAATTCAATCGAAATTATGCTCGATAACCAGTACATGCGATTGGTCATGTTCTTGCACCCTACTGTAGTTCTGAGCATATTTTTCAACTCTTTGCCCTTCCAGATGACAAACCTACCAATGAATTGTGAGTCGTCCATATGTTTTTTCACACCTCATGTCATCTTTCTAACACCGAAAACAACCATTCAGGCATAATTGTTATACCATAATTCTGCATCATCTACTGAGTCGAAATGGGTGTCAAGTACTTCTGATGTCAATAAAACCTCATTCTTTGTTGATTGAGTTGATTGATTATATGATGATGTCAATTCACGGCTATTTGGGGCAATAGATGTTTGTAACTCACTATTATTATATTGAACACTCATATTTAACCCTTGTACAACAATAACATAATATTTTATTAAAACAAAACAATAACAAATATTATGGGCAACATAATTCACATCCATGTTTGAAGTAAATTAATCACATCAAATATCAGTTAACATACTTGACATCATTAGTAATAAATTAATATCATATATGGATTATCAAAAATTCACATCCATATTAGTAATAATAATCTACTACTTTATTTAGAACACATACCCTAGTTGGAGAGAAATCGGACTTTCATGAAATTTAGAGGTCCTAAATGAAAAACATCTCTCATATATTTTTTCTTCAAAGAGATCTAAAACAATTTCTCTACAGCAACGAGGGAAGGTGGCTTTATTTATTATAACATTAAATTCAAATCTAACATACTTGTACTTCAAACATGAAACAAAATATATCAAACATGAAAATAGTTATGTCAAACATGCAACATTAGACATCAAACCTAAGTGAGTACTGTAAACATAGAACACTAAACTCTATAAAATGTGATACCAATGTGATATATGCAACATCAACATCAAACATGAAAATTTCTAAAAAATAAATGGAAATATATCATTTGTTTTTTTGATGATTGTATGATCTTTAATTGTTTATCATAATGTTTCAAGCATAAAATTGATGAAATGACATTCCAAGATCACAAAATGGCATTTGAGTCGATCAATTTTTGCTCGAAAAGCAAAAACAATGTGCAAACTTCCGGTGAAACGGCTAACCATCCTATTTGGAGCGGTTGACCATTTAGAAGGCAAAAACTCCCCAAAGACAACATTAGTGGATTAAAAGCAGCTCACCACTTATTTATAACGACTAACGGATTGTTTTAATGAACTCTTTGGAATTGAAGTAGTTAACCAATTAATCAAATAGGCTAGCCGTTTACGTGCCATATGTCACTAGACTTCAAACGGTTAGCCATTTAATCAAGTCGGCTAATCATTTACATTCCACAAGTCACTAGAATTCAAGCAATTAACTGCTTAAATAAACCGGCTAATCGATTGCGTGCCACAAGTCACTGTTTTCAACATTTCTCTTCATCTTCTTCACCAATTCTTCACTTTCTATCTCTAATTGAAACCCTTCTCTCTCTCACTCTCTCACTAAAATCCATCACTTTCTAACGTTTTTCTTGTCAAATCTAACTTTCTAAATCATTATCTATCACTTAAACATCATTTTACTATCATCTAAATAGAATTTTGGAAAATCCCTAATCAAACCCTAGGTTTTGCCTCAAACCAGTTCCTCAAAATTGATCGATACCTGGCTTGTTTTTTTTATCAAATCGCACCCATACATTGCTTAAGAACATATCTATCTTTAATTTAATCGATTCAAATTCACCTATTTCACCAATTTCTTAAAAATATGAATTTTGGGTATAATGGCTGGTAGTGGAAGTTCAAGGGGTGGAACCAAGAAATGGAAGCATGTGGCTTCGAAGTGATGTGAACCTTAAAAAGAACTCCCTAACTTCAGTACGATTCATTTTCTGACTTCCCCTATGGAACAATGCTTTTTTAATCGATTTATGACACAAACAGTACTCCCTCTTACTTTGCCAATATGGATAGTATGGAGAACCTTGTTATATGTGGTTTAACTCTTAGGTATACGCTAGAATAAATGGTTTGGAGAAATGCATTGATTGTTGAGGAATATGTGTATCCAAACTTAGTGAAAGTGTTGTACTTGAACATAGATTTGTCTGTTAGTAGTGAAAATTAAGTAATTACCAATGTATAAGGGGTACCCATTGAGTTTGATGTGTCTGACCTTAATAAAATCCTAAAAACTGGATATGATCGGCTGGATCATTATACTTCTAGGAATGGACTCGAATTTGCTAGGTATACACATGTTAATGCTGTTTGGAATATATGTAGGCACTCTAATCTTACTGATGATTTTTGTAATAACACTGTATTTGTACAAGCTTTGAGCCTATAATTCTGAATCCGCCATAACATACTTCAGCATGTGATTAGCCCTTTGAAAGGGACATGCTGATCAAGTAACTCTCTTAGATATAGCTTTGTTGGATTGCATTTTACAGGGGCGACAAGTAAAAATTGGCTATATCATCCTCTACCACATGCTCACCATACCTGCGGTTAATAATAGATCCTTTCTATTTGGTGGTATAATTACCCAAATCCTCAAGCACTTTCAGACTCTCATTGATGAGCCTACTTATGAATCCTCACGACAATTGGGAAATGAAGCCATTCTCAGTTTGGGGTTTGGTTGAAAGGATGGCTGATTGATTAAGGATCCCTCTGCCAAAAATAAGTTTATGGTGATTGTTCTTTCTGACAGTTAGATGATTAATGAGGTGCTTCTTGTCGATCACTTCTTGTCGTCCCACTTCAGAAGCTAATGATGATATGGTCTAATAGGTGTTGGAGAAGTTCGTATGATCTTCAAGCAACAAAATAGCCTTCAGTCACTATTTGAAGCATTTAAAACCTAGCAACAGCGACTCTTAGACAAGCAGTGGTGGATTCAGTCATAATTTAAAGCTTTTTAGATCCAGCAATAGCAGCAACTCTTAGACGGGCAGCGGCGGATTCTTAAAGTTCTTGGCATTTCTTCACCATAACCACCTATGTAACAGCCACCACATTAGATTGATTCATGGTTTCCTTATATGTCTTTCTTGTTTGCACCAATATTTTCGTATACATTATCATTATATTATCTTACCTAGTTTGTGGATTAATGCTTTGTTATGCCTTTTGATGTTTTAAAGTAGTGTTGGATGATTTAAATGTTCTTTATACTTTTTGCTTGCTATTGCATAGTAAATGTCTTTATTTATTAGTTGTTGATAGAAGGAGCTGCCTTGATAACTATACTTTGTTACTGCTTCCATTTTGGTAATATATCCATGTTGCACATTTTTTTTTGTTAAAAGGGAGAGTCATTTTGATAATGAAGGGGAAGAAGTAAAATACATGATTTTGAGCATTCTTTGATGGTTATATATATAATAATTTTGAGTTTGAAATTATTGAAATAGGTGTTGTATTTGATATCTTATAAAGGGGGAGTTTGTAATTCTTGAATATTTTGTTATCCTCGTTTCAATGTAAAAATACATAAAGTGTTTGTTATCATAAAAAAAAGGGGGAGATTGCTAACCTAAATGGTTATATGATCTTTGATTTTGATGATAATAAACCATGTATCAAGGATAAATCAGTAAATAAATATTTAGACTCTCACTAGCTCTTGAAAGAAAAAAATCATCCATGCGAGATCAAGTTCAAGGTACTCAATAGACAAAGGCACAAAGTAAACAATAATTAAACACTAAACAACCATTAAACATGAGTTATGGAAAAGCCTTATTATATCAATTCGTTTTCAAGAATTTTGAATTGCTTGGCTTATTTTTCATGACATGGAAAACCAAGCAACAATTAAATATGAGTACGATGTAAACTTTTAACATGGTATTTCATATATGTGACAAATGATATTGTACATGAACCTTGAACATCAAACATGAAATTGACAGGATTATAAAAATTTTTGGTGTCATTTTTGTGATATGAAACACCAAACTTTATAGATGCAACATGTGATGTAAACATGAAACATGAAATTTACATGTAAAAAAATAATATGAAATATGAAAAAATGAAAGTTAAGTATGCAACATTAGATATTAAACATGAGTATAGCGTGAACATGAAATAAAGTACTTCATATATGTGATAGACATTGTTGTACATGAAACATGAATGTCAAACATGAAATAGGTGGGAAAATGAAAATTTTTGACACTATTTTTTATGACGTAAAACATCAAACTTTAAAGATGCAACATGTGATGTAAACATGAAATATGAAATTTACGTGCAAAAAAATAACATGAGATATGCAAAATTAAATTTAAACATACAACACAAGACATTAAACATGAGTCCAATGTAAACATGCAACAAGGTACGTGATACATGTGACAGATGGTGTTGTGCATGAGACATAAATGTCATAGATGAAACGGGTGAGAAAATAATTATTTTTCGCACTTTTCCTAACATGAAGCGGCAGACTTCAAAGATGCAACATGTGATGTAAACATGAAACATGAATTTATATGTAAAAAATAACAAAAGATATGCAACAATTAAAGTTAAACATACAATGTTAGACATTAAAGATGAGTCCGATGTAAACATGCAACAAGGTACATGATACATGTGAAAATGATGTTGTACATGAGACAAGTGGGACAGTAATTACTTTTGGCACTTTTTCTCACATGAAACAACTGACTCCAAAGATACAACATATGATGTAAACATGAAACATGAAATTAAATAACATGAGATAGGTAACAATTAAAGTTAAACATGCAACGCTAGACATTAATCATGAGTCCAATGTAAACATGCAACAGGGTACATGATACATGTGATAGACAATGTTGTGCATAAGATATACATGTGATAGACGATGTTGTGCATGAGACGTGAATGTCATACATGAAATAGTGGGAAAATAATTATTTTCGACACTTTTTTTAGCATGAAACGATGGAGTTTAAAGATGCAACATATGATGTAAACATGAAACATGAAATTTACATTTTAAAAAATAATATGAAATATGTAACAATTAAAGTTAAACATGCAATGTTAGACATTAAACATGAGTGCAATATAAACATGCAATAGGGTACATGATACATGTGGTAGACGATGTTGTACATGAGATATAAACGTCATACATGAAACTAGCGGGAAAATACTCATTTTTGGCACCATTTCTAACATGAAACACCAAACTTCAAAGATGCAACATGTGATGTAAACACAAAACATGAAGTTTACATGTAAAAAAATAACATGAGGTATGCAACAATTAAAGTTAAACATACAACATTAGACATTAAACATGAGTACGATGTAAACATGCAACAAAGTACTTGATACATATGATAGATGCTATTGTACATGTAACATAAACGTCAAATATGAAACAGGCGGGAAAAAAAATTTTGGGGGTACTTAGAATAATAAAGTTGAGACAAGTAATAATATACATGAAAATTTTCATGTTAAATATGAGACATCACAAATAAAATAAGAAACAAATTTATGTCCTTTATTTCATAAACTTTTTATTTTTTCTCTTGATTTTGATAAGATTATAATTTTCTTTTATTTTCTATTTATTTATCGTTTTTACTATTAAAATTATTTTTCTGAATTTTTTTAATTCATATATTATTTTGTTTTAACATTTAATATTTAAAAATAAATTAAATAAAGCAACCGATTTCTTAACCAGTCGCTCTAAATCTTTGGCTACCGGCCGCCAAAGACTGCTGGGCTCTCTTTTGAGAACCAAACATGATACTACTATAATGCCACCCATATATACAAGATCGGGAGAGAAAGAGATGAGAGTTAATACACTCTTGGCCAGGTATCAATTTTGTGAATAGTGAATCAAATGGGCTAGAGTCACTTTAAATACTATGGCTAAATGTAAGGACTCTTCATGTGTAAGTATAAAATTGTCATCCTATTATGAGTTATTATAACCTAATTTAAGGTTATAGTTATTTATAATATATTGCGATATAAAGTGTAACAAAATCGGACTCATTAACATAATATTTGATCATTTAATAAATGATTCTATCAAAATTATTCTAAATATTCGACATTAATCATAAAATATAAAATAATTAAAATGATTTATACTAATCCACAATACGTAAGAAATAAATACAACAAAACCTTAACTATATGAGCACATAACCATTATCTGCAGCATTAACCAAGCAAGGAAAGGGATTACTGAACAAAACAAATATCAGATAGATTAGATCAAAAGTTGAATCACTGGAACTCAGAGTAAAGGTCCTTGAATGTCTCGAAATTTGTTGTTAATCTGTACAAATAACATCATTAATAATTCAGTATGTCAAACTAACAGGTAATGGAGGAATAGGCTACTTTATATGCATGGAAAAATTTAATACAACGATCCCCCCATTGGTTAGCCACTACACACTGATTGGGGAAGAAATATAAAAGGCAATGATAGAGTGCCAGTGTCCACTTAGAAGATTTAACTTAAAATAGAAACCTAGGGGGTTTGGGATGCCTGGGGTACCCTACTTGTCCCAAGTGATTATGATTGTCAAGGGTACCTAGGATACCCCCAAGGACCTCTTAAGATACCCCAATTTATCTCGTGTTACTTTCGCCATTAAGGCTATCTGGTGGGGTACCATACTTGGGATACCCAGATACATCAAAGGAGTTAAGGGTATGCCGTACGTAAATAGAACGGTCAATGATGTCTAAAATATCCTCCACGTGAGCTGTCCTTATCGCCAAAAGATAATATTTGATTTGGCAAAACCAAATTAAGGATATCTTGTCAATAAATAGGGGACAAACAACTATCCTTGGCTACCACCCTTATAGCTGTCTAAACAACCTCTGCAAGAATATTCAGCACTGCCCAATCAATGTACCTCACATGTACCAAATGACAAAATCTGTCAATAACGACTGCATTGTTCCCTATGCTTGATTCTAACGGCTCAAAAACTTAAAAGGTGACAAAATGACAAAGAATATTCTGTAATTAACAACAAAATCACTATTGGAAAACGTGCCACGTGGCGAGGTACACCATCAGCACTATAAGATGACAACCAGGTTTATTCTTTGACATGATTTCACCATTACACACGCATATCACAAAAGGCTGAGGTCCTTCTTCTACTACCTCTTTCTCCATCTTCAGAGAGCTTGTAAGCTCTCCACTTCACAAAAGCTTGAGTTGCTGACTTGAGCGTCGGAGTGTAGTCGCTGGCCACCGCTGGCTCCACCACTAACCTCATTCTCTTGGTTTTCCAAGTCTAAGGCACCTTTCTAAGCTTTCCCCTTAAAATCTCAACCTTCCTCCATTAACAGTCACCTTTCATCCACTTACCTCCATTAAAAAGCCCAAAACAACCTACACTCTACAACTCAGCGAGGTACCCCTTAACCCGAAAAAAAAATTAATTATTTTTAGTGAGTTTTACACCTTTATTTGGCTTACCCAAAATCCATTAAAAACACACACACTAGCCTTTTCTTGGAAAAATAACTGAAAGTGCCTCTTTTTTCAACGTAAAGCGAAAGAAATTCACAGCCCCCTGTGCTGTGATAGTGATTTTATATTTGATACTTGCAGTACTATTTAGCACATTGACATGACAAAACCCTCATACATTGATCATTATCATAAAATCAAAATATAAGAAGGTAGGTTACCCTCACTTTGCTTTTGTGCTCTTAATTCTTGTCTCACTACTATAGAAAGAAAACCCAAAATCCAACCCCTAAAAAGAAACTTAATCCTTTTGATTTGGAGGCTATCATCTAGATTTTTTAGATATATCTTATTAGATACAGTTGATCATCGATAAATTAATAGTATTAGAATCAAGAAAAAAATACATATTAATAAATTATTAATTTTATGAAGATAATTCTTATTGTTTCTAACATCCTTCTTATTGTAATTAAACAATTTAATTCATTCTATGAACTAACCTTTAAATGCTCTTCTAGCTCATGCAACTGTTTCAATTTAAGTTGATTTTCGTATATATTTAATTTTTTTAAATATAGATAAGAAATTAAATATTTATATCTCAAATGATAGTTCTACTATATAGCTCATCTCACATAAATAATATTTAATGTAAGGGTTAATTTCATCATACTCCCTTATAAGATTGACATACTTCAACTTACCCCATAATTATCATTAATTCTCTGTTAATTTTAACGATTAAAAGGGTAAAATTGTATTTGTACCACTTAACAATCAACTCACTATAACTAGTCAAAGGGTGGGGATATTTCCACCCAATTAATTGTGTAAACCCACCCCACTTATAAAAAATATTTACAGTTGATCCTTAATATTTTTAATAAATAAAAAAATAAAAATATTTGTATAATTAATCAATTAAATCATTCTTGTATTTTTTTTTTGCATAGATTTTTTTTTACTGTTAAGTTGCTTTAATATAAGTTCTATTTAATTATTTTATCTTTATGACATAAAATAACCCAATTGCCAAAGAAATATGCGTTATTGTATTTAATACTCTAGATACTTAATTTTATGACTTATAATATAAATTTTTAAATTAAGTCTAATATTTTTCAATATTTTAGATGTAAATGATATAAATTTGATAGCCAATAATTTACACAAGTATTGTTTCATGAAAACATTATATTATTTTAATTAAAAGTTGATAAAACAAAAAAAAATGTTGAAGTTAAAGCAAATTTTTGGCATTTTTAAGTTTTAAGAGTAATATAGTCAATTTAAATTTAGGCTAAAGCAACCTTAATAGTCAAATATAATAAAAGAAATCTAAGTCACAAAAAAAGGAATTAAAATACTATAAAAAATAAATTAAGATATCACAAAAAATAAATTAAAATAGATTTAATTGATTAATTCTTCATAATTCTTTTTTATTTAAAATTTTTAAAAATAATGTGAACTTTTTGTAATTATTTTTTAAAAGTGGGGTGGATTTACAGAATTTATGGAATGGAAATATCACTAGCCGAATTCAAAACATATAAATTAATTTCTACAAAACCCAAATGTTTAAACAAATTTCAATATACACTCAAACATTTCAATAAAATTCACTTTGCACCCAAATTAATAATTTTTGTTTTGTTTTAATTAGTTAATTTCTTAATTTTTTTCCCCTCTTTTTTCATTTCCTGTTTTTTTCATCTTCTTCCCAAATTTACCAGTAAACCCTAGACTAATCATTAAAATCATCAACACCCATTTGTTGCTTGGCATGGTTATGGGCTTGCTTGGAATGGCCATGTGCTGCCATAGGTTTGCTTCGTATGATCGCTGCGGCCGTGGGCGGTTTTGCTCGGCAATGGGCATGGGCTTTCTTGGGCAGATTTGGATTTGAAAGTGGTTGTGGAGTTGTTATGTGTGTGAAAGAGGAAAGAAGATGAAGAAGAAAGAAGAAAAGGAATGAAGAAGATGAAGAAGAAAGAAGAAGGGAAAGAGAAAAAATTTTCCCTTTTTTATAAATTTTTCTATTTTGATTCAAAATTCATAATTTTTGTTTAAATTTTGAGAATCTTCATGGAGTAGGGGTGCGATTTTTTTTTTTTTTTGTAACTGTGTGTAGAAGGAAGTTTTCGGTGGTTTTTGGTTAGGTTAACATGAAATAAAAATATTTCATGAATTTTTTTCCCTATCAGCAACAGTTCCTTTCATTTCATATTTGTTGGATACAATTGTTTGTTAAGAAAATGAAAAAAAATGAAGGAATAATTGCATAAAGAATAAATTAGTTGTTATAATACAAATATTTGGAAACGAGAGCTGCTTAGGCAGCTACAGATCTCCCCAAGTCTGATCTTAAGCACATGCGCGTTTGTCGTAGCATGGATTGGTATCGATGAGCAGTTCTAGTTTGCTTGAAATCGCAGACGAGATTATTGTGGCCATTGGCATCATAGTAAGCATTCATGGCATATCTTGCGTGGGCAACAACAGTGTTGGGTTCAAAGCAATCACCACCAACTTGAATTGCCTTGCAATAATCATTTTATTTCATGAAATATTATTATTGAGATTTT
Source organism: Clausena lansium (assembly GCA_030449835.1). Lineage (NCBI taxonomy): Eukaryota > Viridiplantae > Streptophyta > Magnoliopsida > Sapindales > Rutaceae > Clausena > Clausena lansium. Next base: position 1,737,688 of record JASUUF010000086.1, on the reverse strand, counting down.
GTTTTATTTTCTAAAAAAGAGATTAGAGGGTATTTTTTGTTAGTAATGCACATAAAGTTTGAATTAATTTTATTTTAGAAACATCAAGGGTATAAATGATATATCTTGCTAAAAAAAGGTGCAACAATAAGTAGCATATTCTATAATTAATAAGGGTATTATTGTACTTTAGTGAGTCAACGTCGGTCAATAGTTAAATTTAATAGATTTTAGGGGATAAGTTGAAGTTTTTATACTTTTATAAGGTAAATTAAAGTATGTCAATCTAATAAAGGGGTAGGATGAAATTTACCCTTAAAGTAAATAATGACATTGGGTAAATTCTTGTTGTGATATGATATACCATATTAGAACTTATTTTTGCAATACAAAAGTTTGAAATGATATCCAAGTCATCGACAAATTCAAGAATAGACTGGAACATATTTTACAAAGCCCCCTAGACATGTCATATGGATTTAGTTATTAATTAGTTAATAACTAATTTAAATAGTAAGCGGGTCCTATACAAAAGAAATTTTTTTAAAAATTATTATTCTATAAATTATCAAATTATCTTTTCCACGTTGAATCCAAATCAAAACAGTGAAAAATTATATTTAATTAATATTCTCATTTATTTTTTAGGGTAAATGCTCGTTTAGTTCTTATATTTTGACTTAAGTGCTTGTTTAGTACTCATATTTTAAAAAATACTTCAAAGTGCCCTTACATTTAAATATGTTTTGTACCCTTACTTTTTTTTACAATAATACCATTCCAACAATATTCTTGACATTAATTAATTTATCTATAAAAATTTTAATTAGAAAATTAACAAGTAATTATTTACTAGCTAATTAACTGATATGAATATCAATGTGAAAGAGTATATTTTGTACCTGTGCAACAATCTTACTAATAATTGTTTATAAATAAATTTATATGAACCAACTTAAAATAATGTTTAATATCCTTACAATCTTACTAATAATTATTTTATAAAATATTAATTTACCAAATTAATCCTTAAAGTAAAGTAATAATATAAAAGTTTGTGTAAATTTTTATGTTACTTTTAAGATTAATTTAATAAATTATCATTTTTTTCTTTTATTAATATCCCCAGAAATAGTATTGCAAGTGTATTGTTATAAAAGGACATAAAAACTAAGGGTAGGAGTATAATATATTTAACATCAAGAGTGTCTTGACGTATTTTTTTAAAATATAAGGAATAAATGGATAGTTAACTCAAAATATAAGAACTAAATGAACATTTACCCCTTATTTTTGTTAAATTTCAATTTGCCAAGGTTTTGCCGTAGTTTCTCTACTTTTATTATGTTGATGTACCAATGAAGGACGGCCAACAGGCCGTGCCAGCATAAAATGAAGCCCACAAGGGCCCATGGGCCGCTTGCCGTGCCCAAAAAAGCCCATAACCTTTTTTTTCAAAGTATGCTTGAAAAATCCCACATACCTGACGTGCTTTCTTCAAGCCCATGAGTCTGGCGTGCTTTTCAAGCCCACGTGTCATTTCTTTAAGCCCATCAGTCCATACAATTACAAATAATAATAATAATAAAATTTTTATTAAGGGAACAATTAATATTCCATTAAGACATTAACACAATTGCACAATTATATTATTTAATTTCGCAATAACCAATTATAATACAACCATATATAAAATCATGATATTTATAATTTTATTTTTTAAAATCATTAAATCATTTATTCATTTAATAAATTACAAATATAAAACAATTAGAATTTTTTTTAAACTAAGACAAAATTTTACGCTAACAAAAAATATTAAAAATTTAATTTCAAGTTATTTGTAAAATCATAACATTTTATGTTTACTTTTTATTAAAAAATATTTACAAATATACTTTGCCCCACGGGCTACGTGCTAGCACACCAATAAAGCGTGCTTATAACCTGCTTTTTCACGTGCAGTGGTTAGGCCTATCTCTAATCGTGCCGTACTTTTAAGGCCTACGTGCCTGAAACTCTAAACCCGGCCCGACCTACGTGCATATCGTGCCGTACCACGTACCTTACTAAAACGTGCTCGTGCCGTGCCGTGCCACGTACCGCCCAGCTCATTGCCGCCCCGCTCATTGGCCATCTTTAGTACCAATTGAATAATTTGCAGCTAGATTCTTGCATTGGGATGGCTTATCTAGAGGTGAATATAATATTTTATTATTTATCCAAATAATTGAATGTCGGCACTTGAATTGAGAACTGTCAAACTTGAGTCAGATGACGGAAAGTCCAGCGTAATCATTTAGCAGTTGTTCTAATGTATAAACCAAGTACACTTAAAGAGTAAACTGATCAAATTTTTACGAATTAAAAATACACTTGAGACCCATGAGCGAGAGAGCAATTTATGTTACAAAATTCTACATAGTATACAACCAATCTTATGGCTACAAATATATTAGCAACTCATTGGAACTTAAATTAAACCATAAAGGCAGCATGAATCAATTAAATACTCAGGAGGGTTGTCTTTAATTAGGTAAAGAGCTAATGAAGACAGAGGAAGATCCTTCGATGCTGTACAGGAGAGCTGGCACAACGAATAACGTCAAGAAAAGTGCTTTCTTCACAAGGAATGCAGAGCTTCGAGTCATTGGAAAAATCATATACATCTCGAGCTTGATCAAGAAGTGCTTTGAAAAGTGGGTGTTTGAGCAAATCGATTTTGATTACAAAGCGCTTGTAATGCTCGCCAACATACACTACCAAATGACCCTTTGGCACATCTCTAGGAATTGATGGGCTCTCAACTTGATCTCTCTGCATGGAAGGCCACAAAGCTGCCCATTGATAACAATTCTCACAAGCTATTTTACTCCCCATCTTTCTCCACTTGTTAAGCCATGACTTCAAAAACTTCCTCTTCGCCATCTTCATATAATTCTTGTATAATTTCAAAGATATATAGAGAAAGAGAACGAGAACAATTCTTTTAAGTGAAGAAGAATGAAGAGATAGTGGTGCCAGTGAAAGTGGAAAAGGAGAGCTTTATATAGGCATAAGCCACAATTTTGGAGCATTAAGGGTTTGACATGACAGGTAGCCAGCAAGCTAGCTAAGTGATGAGCATTTTTATGTAAAAGTTGTGTGTCTATATACATGTATATAACAGGAAAAATAAATAATACAGTGAACACTAGTACTTAATCATACGGTGAGTTTTTAGACAATTTACGCAATTTTGTGATTCACGGTGAATAATATTGAAGTTCTGAATTAACAAGACAAAACCATGCAGCAATATCGCTCATCATAAAATGAGTAACACCGTTTACTAATTTGTTACTCGTATATATATATATATATATAATATGTATGTATGTATGTATGTAGATGAAACTATGGGTGGGCTAAGCTAGGTTATATCCGGTCTTTTTGAAAAAATAATTATTTATTATTATAAATTTTATGAATAAAAGTCACATTTAATTACTCAAAACTCTATGAAGTTTTAAATATAGAGAAATTATCATTAATTTATACTACTAATTATACAATTTATTATTTTTATTTATTTATTTATTTATATTTTTTGTCTCTGCTGTATATAATACAAGCTATAATTACTTCCAACTACGGATTATATGTATATTTTCATTTAATAAAATATTATGCTAGGGATCTCTATATTTGAGTCCCAACTTATGTGGAAGATTGTTAATTTCCCCCTATTGAAATCATTATAGATTGTTAATTTCCCCCTATTGAAATCATTATAACACTTACCTTCCTACTTATCTTCCTGCTATATTCATAATACCCAATAATCCCTCTGGCATCATCATTTTACAATATCGTTCTTATTTTTAGATAAGCTATATTCATATTTATTATAAATTAAATAAATCATATAAATTAAATTAAAATAGGAAAACTAAATACTAACATTTAGAAATTAGGTTTTAGTATGAATAAAAAATTAATAATAAGATACCATTCTTGTACTTCTTGTTATTTTTTAAAATTTTTAAAATTAATAATAAATATATGTTTTATATTTCGAAGATCAAATATCAAGTAAACGACTCATTTACCTTTCTTTTTCTTTAAATTTTTTTTGTACCAAGGAGATTATTGAATATTATGAAAACAATATGGGGTAATTAGTATACATTGATTTCAGTAGGGAGAAACTGACAATCTCCACAACTTATATGACTACTTATTTGTAACTGTAACATCATGTTAAATATTAATAACTAACTTAATATGGTGTTGCCACATCAATTTAGATTGAACTTGGGATTCGAATACTGGGATCACTAGCATTACTCTTGCTATTAATTATTTTAACCCTTAAACTTTTGCTTTAAAAAAAAAAAGAAGAAAAAAGACCAACTAACTCAGAATATCATTTGGAGATAATGTAAGTTTTGTTTAATAACAGTTTTTTTCTAAAATTTTCAATTTAATACGTAAATTGAAGGAAAAAAAAGTTTTCTCTAGGCTAGCCCTGAAAATGTTTTTAGTTTCATTCGTAACTATAGAAAAAAAATGTACAAATTAACGCGAAATAATATGATTTGTACAATGAAAATATAAAATAATAAAAATAAATTATGCAAGACATATCATATATTTTTTCATCTAATTATATTATATCTATTAATTTGTATAATAGTTTGTGCTTATGACCCTCCTATTATATATATTTAGAGAAAGAGAGAGTTGGTTTCCAATTAGAGATCTCTAACTCTATTAAAGTCACTGTAATCTGAAAAACAAAAAAACACATAATATACAGTATATTAGAGACTGTATTTTTTTTTAATTTTTTAATTTATCCCTAATCTTAATATAGTTAGAAATCCTAATTGAAATATATATATATAATAAACTATTGAATATAATGAAAGTTGCTGCTGCGGCTTTTTGGCCGTGCTGTACGTACCGTTTTTTGCTTTATGATTGTATTGCATATTGATACGAAATTGTACGAACATTCATCTCATGATGTTATTTAAAATTATAAATATAATTCTATGATATCATAGAACAAAAAGTCACAAAAGAAAGCAAGCTATGTGTATTTCTCTCGAGCAAAGTATGGTGCTCAAAGTTAAGACCCCACAAGTTGAGTATGGAAAAAAGATAAGATTTGAGAGAAAGAAGCATGGGGATAAGCTTCTTGGGCAAAGTGCGATCGCACTTACTCGTAAAATCTACTTATGGATATTGTTAAATATTTCTCTGTTTGCTGCTGCGACTTTCAATTTACTTTTCTCCAACCCACAACTCTTGTAAAGCTTGTACTATTCGCACTAATAACAAAACATTTCAAGCATCTACTTTTTTTTTTTTTTTTTTGTTTTTTTGGTGGTAGATACTTCATACTAAAATATTAAGCTCGAAAATTTTAGTGGTTTGATTTGTATTGTAAAGGTTGATATTTTTTCTTAAAATATATAAAAGAAAATTTTATTTATTTTAAGTTTAGATATTCACATTGTCCGTGTATATTATGAACTTTGATTTTCATACAATTATTTGGTATTAGGTTGGTATTATTTGAACCCAAATATTCTAATCGTGTCGTCATAATACATTTTATAAACAAAAAATCAATAAATTGAAGGTTGACATATCAGTGCGACCGGAAATAACCGTACACTTGATCGGAGTGATCATGTTAATTGATATTTTATAATTAATAAAATAAAGCTCTGCCAGATTAATTTATTATTATTCTGTTTGTGTTCTATTAAATTTTTCTATCTAAATATTATTGCTCTTTTATAAAATATAAACATCCACACGTTATCATTCCACAAATGAAAGTAATGATATACAAATACTCGAAAATGGGGTTTAAGTTGCCACTAATTAAGGGAGATAGGAATAGAGTTGAGGTGCATAATCTGCCGACTATGCAATTAATATTATGGTTTGATGCTGACTTGCTCGGCTGGATATCACATTTAGTGCATGATATATGCGATGAGTTAAGCAATCACTTTCATATAATCCTCAGTATCTTTGTTGTTAGAATATTGCTTTTGAATTTTGATACGTTTCCTTTATCTCACTACTGGGTCACCTTTCTTGCAAAATTATTTGCCTTAGAATCATGATTTTTAGGATTCAAAGTTTATTATCAACCGATAAACTTTTCTGTACTCTTCCTGCAGATATTGATTCCGGATAAGTTTAGCGTATCTCTAGATTTTCTGTCTCACCATGCATGCAGGCAGTGGGCTATATACGCCTATATATATGCACTGCAAAAGGGATACAGAGAAATATCTTCAGCTGCTAAAAGGAGGAAGATTAAGAATGGAAGTCATGACACATTTTTGAATGTTGCAGAGACCGTTCAAAGTTTCAAACCTTAGATCTTTGAAACATTCCATATATATTTTATTTAATACTTGCAAGTCCAGTGTCTTCCTTGACAACCAAATAATTAGAAAGGGTTTTGTTTTAGGTTCCATGAAATTCCTTATACTAACAATACTTTAGGCAAATAATAAGTGTTCGCATACTTTCTTATGGTGCTACCTTGCTAACCCTCGGGTGCATTGTGATCATTTCACTTGGTAACATAAGCCGTCTCTAGATATTCGAAAGTTTATTTCTCTTGATGCAAATGGTTTCCAAAGTATAGTTTTAGTTAGCTTCTCTGCTAGTTCTTTTGGCTGTCCAACTGTTTGTTTAATGGGATTTTTTGTTCTAGTGCTATGCATATCCCTTAAGATGCTCACTATATCCAGGCTGTAATTCATTGAACTTTAATAAATGGCTGGCCTACGTCAGTTTCGATTCAAAAAATCTAGGTAGTTTTAAGTTTTTCCTCGAACTGGAAGACTGTCCCAGCTTCTGCTACAGTGCCATGAAGTTTTGGTTGAGTTAATGCAAGAAAGAAATTTTAATAAAGTTGACAGTCAATTAGCGGGGATGTTTTTATTTCCTTTTACTTTTTGATCGATATATGTGTGTTCAATATATTATATATGTTGATGTTATTGCTCAGAAGAGATTAGAGTTTTAAAAAAAGCCAGCGCAGCAGAGATTCATCCCCTGAAGACAATGTGTGCTGTACTGGGTTTGAATGAAGAAAAAGAGGGAACTCAGAGGTACACGTCATACGAGTAAAATTGCCAACAGTTTTGCAGACAGGAAGAGTTAATATTCTGGACTACGTCAGTTTGGAAAATTGTGATAGGTTCATTTGCATCCTCCTTTCTTACTGTGAACATTGCATTAAAGCCACATATTACAGCTTAGTCTATGGAGTACTGACAAATGAATTTAGATTTAGTGCCGAACTGCATTTTTATTAATTTTTTAAAAATATAAATAAAAATATAAAATTAATTAAATTTTACTCATATATTGGTATATGTCCGCACACAATAAAATATTATAAAAAATTAAGAGTAATTATTTAGTGACCACCACTTATTAAGTGAAATTTTTGTAAATCACCTACTTTTCAAAAATATATCCCCTAACCACTTTTCTGTTAAAAAAATTAACTGCCGTTAGTGATTTTCTGCGTAAATACTATTTTACCCCTGTAATACAATAATTACGAAAATTATTTATAATTAATTAAATATAAGATTTTGTATTGTTTAATTTTTTTTATTTATAAACAAAAATGATGTTGTTTATATAATTAAATATTTATTTTTTAAAATAGAGTATAATTAATTAATTATTTATTTTTTTAACTAAATGATAATATTATCCTCATTATGGTATGTTGATGTCATGTTCCCGTTAACGGAGTTAACAGAAAGGTGGGTGGGAGATGTTTCTTTGAAAAATAGGTGGTTTACAGATACAATCTTAAAAATTGGTGGTTTATAGAAGTTTCAATTAATAAGTGGTAGCCACCAGATAATTACCCAAAAATTAAATATATATATCAGTTCAACACTAAATCTAAATCCTTCAAAAATATATACATCCAAGGACTTAAAATAAAAAACTTAGAGAACGTAGGGTGCGCTTGGGATTGTGGTTGAACATTTGTAGCTTAAAAACTACAGCACTAAAGTGTTTTGTAAACATTAACTGCTGTATCTTATAAGGTATGTTAATATAATTTTTTATTTGTATGATAAAAAATTTATTATGTCTTTAATAATTTTGTCAAAATTATTATTTAAAAATTATATTTAATACATATAATTAATTTTTATTTCATAATTATAATTTTTTTACAATAATTATAACTTAAAAATTAGGTTACCACACTCTCAGACGCACCTGTAATATCATGGAACTAGCTCCAAAAAGGGTACATATCCTCATTATGAGAGTGTAGCCGGCTAAGCATAATTTGCTGACCCAAATTAGTGACTTCGTTGTTTGTTTCAATCACGATAATTGAATGGACATCGTGATGATATGATTGAGTTGCGCTGGACCAAAATCAATACAATTGTCAAGTACAACAAATGCGCAAAAAACTGCCACGTAAAAAGGGCGTTTGAGTAATAATACCAGCTCAAAAATTTACTTCCACAAATAATATTAAAATATTTAGCCTTATTAAAATTTGGGGAAACAAACCTCTTATTGGGGTCTTGAACCCAAACCCTTACCATATGACTTTCAAAAAAATAATCTTAATAAAAACAGTGAAAAGAATTTAAATTTTTTTGTCAAAATAAGTGTAAGATAAAATTATCTTAATTTTCGCTCAATAGCAAACGTTAATTGTAGTACCTACCCAATGGCAATATCAGGAATTATTTTTAGCAGAGGTTAAGTTCAAATAGTAATTTAATTTGAGAAAATAATAAGCAAATAACATATACTAAAATAAAAATTCATTAAAATATTTAATTCAATACACTTATATCTGTCCGCAACGTAGTTTCATATGTCGAAAACGTTGAAGAATAACTTTATTATCAAAACTACAAAATAAATCTTTTTCTATTATACAATAGGACTATCACTCAACATTGATCTTCCATTGGATTTCGCAGACAATTTGTCACAAAATTCATAGTTGAAAATGCTCTTTTTACTGTAGCTGTGGCAACTGGTAAAATCAATATTAATGTCACTAATAAATAAACCAATAAATATAATTAATCCTTCTTTTTCTCAACCAATTTTCTTGCAAGCTCACTAATCTCTTTCATTCCTGTGTCAAAACCCACATCCATAATGTAAATATCAAGTTCAATTTCAAGTACCATAAGATTCACTAGAGAAAAATCATTTTGTAAAACTCAGCAAGGCGAAGAAGTTTCTATTTATCAAAAGCTACAAATGAGTCATTGGGGCATAAACATACCAAAAAAAGAAGCAACCCAGTATTTACCTCATTGAAACGATTGCTTAATTCTTGAAACTGCATGTCCAAAATTACATAAAATAATTCAACACGAGCACGAATATTGGCATTTTAGTTATTTTAAAAATGTATCAGGGCTTTATTGTAAATGTATTAAAAAATTGAATTTTTTTTTTTAAATCAAGCAAGGGCTGGCTTTCTCTCAAATGGCACCGCCACTGTACCTACCGGTGCTTAATGATTGCTTTCAAGATTTAAAGCTATAAGTTGATGTTATATCAAGGGAGTATATTGGTGATTAAAAAAAAAAAGGGTGATAGGGTGGGAGTGGTGAAGAATTTAGAGAGGAGAAATGGGGGGCACATGAGGTCGGGCCACAAACATACCCTACTACGAGAGTGAGAGGGCCTGCAGTGAAGTTCACGGATTTGAGCGTGTTGACAATTTTGAGACAAAGCCAACAGCTAAGTTTGGTGGCACCTCAAATTAAGCACAGCACAGTATAATGCATATGCATTCATCATGTTCATGTGTGGCTGAGCTCAACGGCCACCGTTTGCTTCCCAATGAAATGATTTGATTGGACTCTGCATGCACGTGTATTCTTCAGTTCTCATTAGCTGGCTGCTACTATATTTTCCATTTTTTCAGTATTTTTTTTATTTGTATTCTTATTTTATTATTGAACATCAACCAACTCCCATGCATGATTATTACCTCTTATTAATTTCTTCCCATGCTTCCCCTTCGGAAGCACTAGTTTCGATTTGGCCGTTTTCTTTCTTTTGTTCTTTTCTTTTTTTTTTAAATTTTATTTTCCCCTCTTTTTGAAGTCTATAGTCTTGAATACAACAAATACAAATATCTGCATCAGAGGACGAGAAAGGTTACCGTCCTCCTATCAGGTTTACCTTATTTCCAATTTGAGAGAAAGCAAGCGCGTATTGTTAGAAACCTTCCCTGCCGTCTGCATTCAGATAAATAGACCGTCTGTTGACTCTGTAATTGACTAAAATACCCTTGAACCAATTAAACAATAGTTGACAGAGATATGCTGGATATTAGCTCATTGCAAAAATGGGCACCAAAGTGCATTAACACAAGGAGATATCAAAATTACCCTTACAAATCATCAATTTACCGTTTCTAATTCACAACATTACATTGAACTTTAAAAAATAAATTATATTGCCAATATTATAGTTGAATCTAATGGCTATATAGGTAGCTGTGTTACCTATATAATCCAATGGTTATATACACACTAAAGAAAATTTGAAAACCTATAAATTCGGACCATGAAGCTAGACAGTGTTTTGTGTTTCTTCGACAGTCCGAACATATGCATTATCTTGAGTATTAATGCATGAACTCTGTGTTAGAATAGTAAACCTTTGATGAAAACCATCAGCTAAAATTCTAGGAACATTCATGTTGTATTACTAAGAATCAATAAACGAATATAAGGAAGCGTACCTGAATCTATAACGTTGAATTACTCTCTAGAGTTGTGTAGTTTATCTTCTAGATCAACACATTATCCTAGAGAATCCATTAAGTTTATCTTCTAGTCGTGTAGTTTATCTTCTAGATCAACACATTATCCTAGAGAATCCATTAAGTTTCTCACTGCACTCTGTCTTATAATAGGATGTCAGAAGAGAATAGAATATTACATGTGAACTGGGGATCATAACCACTTATATAGATAGCTTTCCTGTTATCATTAAGTATTCCTATTTCAACCCATAAGAGAAATAGTAATTACCATTTTAGTCAATATACATTAAAGGCCCATACTCTATCAGATACATTCAAGTCCAAAATACCGAAAACCTTAATCGATCACTTTTAATTAGGCTTAACTTTATATGACAGTTCACAACGCATAATTATTCATATATAAGCCAACGTTGGACTAAGGATCCAACAATATTGGATTAAGAATCCAACAATCTTTCACTTGGGCTATATGTGTAACATAATAATTATGCTTTGTAAAATAATCGTATGAGTTCAACCTTGCTGTTATTACTGAAATGTTTCTATAACCAATCTAGTCCATCAATCATACCAATATAGAATCAAAGCGGCCTTTGTTACAACTGTTGTAACTCGACCCCTCAACAGTCACAATGTCAATACAACTGAATGACATGGATCATGATGTGAATTTGTAGCATTGAAGTTTCATGCAATGTGATCTTAACATGCCCATTTCCAATTAGTTCCACCTTAAACCTTAGTGAGATCAAACCATACCAAAATCAGAGTGTGAATAAACCAAAACTTCATTTCTGCAGAAAATAATCTTAAATACCCATAAACTGAAATTACTGAAAAATGTTTATATCATAAAAGCATATAAAATCACAAACTCCCACTAAAACTGAATATCATGTAATTATATAACACCCATACGAGCAGTGTGCTCATGAAATTTTTGGGTGGCAATCCCTTAGTAAGCGATTTCGTAATCATGGAGTTTGTACCAATGTGCTCTATAGATAATTGTCCACTCTGAACTCTTTCTTTAACAACTAGGAACTTGATGTCTATATGTTTCGACTTTGTCGAGCTCCTATTGTTATTAGAATACAGTACTGCTGACTTATTGTCACATAATCACTTGAGTGGTCTATCAATGCCATCTACTACGCGCAACCTTGTGATAAAATTCTGTAGCCATATTCTGTGATTGGATGCATCATAACATACTATAAACTCTATTGCCATCATAGAAGAGACTATAAGACACTGCTTAGTACTCTTAAAGGAGACAGCACCTCTAGCTAGCAGATAGATGTAGCCCCTCATAGACTTCATACTAGCTTGGCATCCAAAAAAATCATAGTCAGTATACCTATGGAATTCAAGCTGATCTGACATCTGATACATGAGCATGTAGTCTTTTGCTCTCTGTAAATACAGCAAGACCCGTTTGACTGCTTTCCAATGGTTTACTCCTAGATTGCTTATATATCTGCCCAACATCCTAGTAACGTACGTAATATCCGATCGCGTACAAATTTGAGCATACATCAAACTTTCTACTGCTGACGCAGAAGGAATCTTCTGTATCTCTTTTTCCTCAAAATCATTCTTAGGGCACTGATTGAGACTAACCTTATCTCTTTTAGCCATATGGATATTATCTGGTTGGCAATCCTGTATGCCATATCTCTAGAGAACCGTTTCAATATAGCTCTTTTGTGATAATCCAAGAACACCCCGGGAGCGATCATGATGTATCTATATGCGTAATACAAAAGAGGCATCACCAATATCTTTCATCTCAAAATTCTTAGCTAAAAATCTCTTGGTTCTATGCAATAAGCCTATATCATTGTTAGCAAGCAAAATGTCATCGAAATATAAAACCAAAAAAATATAGTGACTACCACAGAACTTATGGTATATGCAATCATCAACCAAATTCATCATAAAACCGAATGAGATAATCACTTGATAAAACTTGAAATACCATTGTCGAGATACTTGCTTGACCGCATTAACTGAAAAATGTCATGATGAGAACCCTTCTAGATCAAGCTAAAAAAACCCACAACTAGATTGACAAGAACCCAAGAAAGCCAATATGATCAGAATTCGGATAAAAGATCCAAACTCTTGAGAAGCTAAGTCTCAAGAACTCGGATTGCTAGATAAGACGCCACAAAGGTTAGTAAATCCTTTAATAAGTCGAAAGGTTTTTCAAGAACAAGTTGAGAAAATCCTCTCAATGATATTAAACTCAATAATGTCAAAATCTCTCCAAAATAACATAAAATAGTGTTTATATAAGGTAGTTAACCCTAATTTAACTTAAAAATAAGAGAAACCCCTAAAATTAAAAACCTGGACCCGCAGGGCCTTGGCCTACAAAGCCATTGATTTTAAACGGGCCATAACTTGGTCATATAATGTCGGATTTTGACCCATAATATGCCGTTTCGAAGCTTTCGACGTAAGGAATGCATCTATAAATTTAGAATTGCTATTCTGGCCCTTATTTTACTTCAAAAATCATCCTCTCCGATGCTCGCCACCTCGTTAGCTCGAATTAAGTGTACCAAGGCTGGTTCCTCCTCATTCAAGCCATCTTGGATATTGGACTCTTGTAAATTGAATTTGAAAGGCTAGTTTCTCCTCATTCAAACCCATCTTGAATATTGGACTCTTGTAAATTGAATTTGAATTGAAGTCATCCAAAGTAGCTTGAATAAATCCTTGCATTGCTTCCTTGATCTTCTTAGCTCGTGCTCTCGTAATTGGCCCTTCTGGAATGAGCAACGGATCTTCAATACTCTGAGCACTCAGAATCACATCATTCCCCCTCACCTCAAAAGGATTCCTTGAATCTGAACCTACATCAAAGGGAGAAAGATAAAAAATATTAAATGTAGCGGACACGTTATACTCGCCTGAAAGATCTGTTTTATAAGCGTTGTTAATACGCTTAAGAATCCGCAATGGACCATCTCCTTGAGGGTGCAACTTAGATTTCCTCTGGGCTGGAAACCTCTCATTCCGCATGTGAAACCAAACCCAATCACCGGGTTCAAAAATCACACGTTTCCTACCCTTATTAGCTTGAGTAGCGTACTGCTCATTCTTCTTCTCAATGTGAAGCCGCGCTTTCTCATGAATGGACTTTACCAACTCCGCTTTCTTTTGACCATCCAAGCTAGCTCTCACATCAACGGGCAAAGGAATCAAATCCATTGGAGTCAACGGATTAAAACTATAAACAATCTCAAATGGAGAATAGGAACTAGAAGAATGAATGCTCCTATTATATGCAAACTCTATAAATGGCAAACATTCCTCCCAAGATTTTAAATTCTTATTAATGATAGTGCACAAAAGCTGAGATAAAATTCTATTGACCACTTCAGTTTGACCATCAGTCTGAGGGTGAAAAGTAGTAGAAAATAAAAGTTTAGTACCTAACTTACCCCATAATACCTTCCAAAAGTGACTAAGGAACTTAGCATCTCTATCTGAAACAATACTCCTAAGAACACCATGGAGTCGCACTACCTCCCTAAAGAACAAATTAGCTATATTGTTGGCATCATCTGACTTATGACATGGAATGAAATGTGCCATCTTGCTAAATCTATCGACGATCATGAAAATGGAATCTCTTTCCTTTCGAGTCCTAGGTAGCCGTAAAACAAAATCCATAGAATTATCTACCCAAGGTTCTCTAGGAATTAGTAAAGGCATATACAAACCATGTGGTAAAACCTTTGACTTGGCCTTTCTACATGTAATGCGTCTATGACATATGCGAATGACATCATTTTTCATCTTAGGCCAATAAAAATGCTCATGTAATATCTCCAAAGTTTTTTTAACCCTAAAATGACCCATCAAGCTACCACTATGAGCCTCTCGCACTAGCAACTCACGCATAGAACTATTAGGCACACAAAGCTTGTTTTCCTTAAACAAATAACCATCATGCTTATAAAATTTACCGAATAATCCTTTGTCATATATAGCAAACACATCAATAAAATCAGAATCATTGGCATATAACTCCTTAACATACTCAAATCCAAGCATTTTGGCACTCAAAGAATTAAGAAGCACATACCTCCGAGATAATGCATCGGCAACTATGTTCTCTTTACCTTGTTTTTACCGAATGACATAGGGAAATGTCTCAATGTACTCCTTGCAAGTAGCATGCCTTCAACTTACTTCGACTCTTTAATTGTATCACAAACTTCTGCAACAAAGAAGTAACAACACTAGGAAGGGAAGGATTAATGTCATCAAAGGTTAGATATGATTCTTTGAACATAAGCAAAACCATTAAATGGCTTGCTTTATATGCTTTTCTAATCTCAGCCACTCCTGCAAAGAAATTCTTTTTCACTCTTTCCTCTTTCCCACTCTTTTCTTTTCTCTCACTTTTAGCCTCACTCTCTTTCTTTTTCTTCTCATAACTCTCGACCTCACTCTTTTTATATTGTCTTTCTTTTTCCCTCATCTTTATTTGGTCCTCGTAGATATCTTTTGGTGTTAAAGGAACAAGCGTCATGGTTCTCCTATTTTTGACAAAGCTATATCTATTCCTAAACCCATGTCATCTTCCTATCATACTGCCATGGCCTCCCCAGTAATAAATGCCCAGCATGCATAGGAACTACGTCATAAAGCACCTCATCACTATACTTTTCAATAGTAAATATTACCAATACTTGCTTATTAACTTTGACCTCTCCACAATCATTTAACCATTGCAATCTGTAAGGCTTGGGATGCGTTAGCAAGGGTAACCCTAACTTCTCTACAAGGGTAGTACTAGCTACATTAGTGCAACTCCCACTATCTATTATCATACTACACACCTTATTATTCACAATGCATCTAGTATGGAAGATGTTCTCTCTATACTGCTCCATGTCATCAACACTCATTTGTGTACTCAAAGCATACCTAGCAACTAGGAATTCATCTTTTGCTGGGTATTCTACTTCATCATCATCATTAGCATCAATCAACTCTGGCATCTCCCCGCCATCACTCTCACTCACTAATTGTCCACTATCTTGCATCACCATAACTCTCTTATTCGGGCACTGAGAAGCAATGTGTCCGAAACCCAAACACTTGAAGCACTTGATGTCCATATTCTTCTGTGGTTGAGATTCATCCTTAGATTTATTTTTGCTACTGAAATCTTCTCTTGCCTTAGATGGTTCAGACTTGATACCTTCATTTCTTCTCTCATTGCTACTCCACTTCAGTTTCCATGGGGTTGAAGAAGATAAAGAATATCTAGTTGTACCGTTCCTCTTCAATTGCCTCTCCACCTTCACAGCCATGTGGATCATATCCTCCAACTCCACATAATGCAGTATATTGGCAATATCGTTATTCAACCCGGTCAAAAATAGTGCCATTATAGCTTCCCTATCTTCTTCTACATTAGCCCTAATCATAGCAATCTCCATCTCCTTATGGTAATCCTCTACACTCTTCGACCCTTGGGTAATCTCCATCGCTTCCTCATAAGTGCTCTCAACTCTTCCCACGACGTAGCTATGGGCCTCTCACGATTCCTCCTCTTATTGTTCACCAACTGATCCTACCAAATAATAGCATAGTCAGTAAATTCAATAACTGCTAGTTTTACCTTTTTCTCCTCTGAATAATTGTGACAATCAAATATCAACTCAACCTTCTTTTCCCACTCCAAGTAAGCCTCCGAGTCACTCTTTCCTTGGAACGAAGGAATGGTCACTTTGATTTTGCCTAAATCTCTATCCTTATCATCTCTCCTATACTCTCTCTCTTGCTTACCTTTTCTATATCTCACTATATCCCTATCTACTTCGGATGCTCGATCATCACCATCATCTTCCCAAAATTCATTCTCTGCCTCAAACTCATCTATAGGCTCATATATACGCCTATTATTTCTCCTATTATGTCTTGCTTCATCAATTCTAGCCCTGTTACGCTCTCTACCAGTTTGCTCCTTCTGAATACTCTTAATGGCAGCTCAATGTTGCCTCAACTGGCTTCTTATCTCATCAAACCTCATATTCATCTTTTCAAATGCCTGCTGCATTGCCTTCAAAGTTAAAGTAAGGTCTACTGTGCAACTAATAACTCAATCAAGAGAAAGTACCAAAGTATAATTCCTCTAACAATCACAGTCCAAAAAACAAGAAAAAAGAAAAAATAAACAAGAAAATAGGAAACAAGAATAACAAAATCAAGAAACAAAGGAGATCACCAAATATGATTATTATGATTTTTTTCTTTTTTTCAATTTTTTATGTTTTTGTAATCCCCTTAAATAATTGAATTTTGAATAAACTTAGGGAAAGGAATTGGTAAAATTGGCGGATTTAAGGAAAGAAATCACAAGGATGCAAAAATTGATAAAAAAAACCCTAAAATACTGTTCATGGGATACTGTTCATGCAACACTGTTTAAGGTCTTTTTTTATTTTAATACTAGAACGAGAATGAAAATTCTCAAACAAGAATGAAAAATAAAAAAGATAGATGAATCTGACCTTTGTTCCTAAGCTCTGATACCAACTGATGAGAACCCTTCTAGATGAAGTTAGAAAAATCCACAACTAGATTGAAAAGTACCCAAGAAAGCCCATATGATTAGAATTCTGATAAAATATCCAAACTCTTGAGAAGCTAAGTCTTAAGAACTCGGATTGCTAGATAAGACGCCACAAAGGTTAGCAAATCCTTTGATAAGTAGAAAGTTCTTTCAGGAACAAGTTAAGAAAATTCTCTCAATGATATTAAACTTAATAATGTCAAAGTCTCTTCAAAATAACATAAAGGAGTGCTTATATAAGGTGGCTAATCCTAATTTAACTTAAAAATAAGAGAAACTCCTAAAATTAAAAACCTGGACCCGCAGGGCCTTGGCCTGCAAAGTCACTGATTTTAAACGGGCCATAACTTGGTCATATGATGTCGGATTTTGACTCACAATATACCGTTTCGAAGCTTTCGACGTAAGGAATGCATCTATAAATTTAGAATTGCTCTTCTGGCCCATATTATACATCAAAAATCATCCTCTTCGATGCTCGCTACCTCATTAGATCGAATCAAGTGTACCAAGGCTGGTTCTTTCTCATTTAAGCTCATCTTGAATAATGGACTCTTGCAAATTAAATTTGAAAGGCTGGTTCCACCTCATTCAAACCCATCTTGAATATTAGACTCTTGCAAATTGAATTTAAATTGAAGTCATCCAAAGTAGCTTGAATAAATCCTTGCATTGCTTCTTTGATCTTCTTAGCTCATGCTCTCATAATTAGCCCTTCTAGAAAAAGCAATGGATCTTTAATGCTCTGAGCACTCTGGCATCATATCACAAAGCCGAAGATACCGAAGAGAAAATATCTTTATAGTCGATGCCTTCCTTGTATGTAAAGTCCATTGCGACAAGACGCGCTTTGTAGCTCTCCACATCACCTTTTAAAACCCTTTTGGTCTTAAATATCTATTTACAACCAACAGGTTTCGCAGCTTCTAGCAATTGGATAAGATCCCATACGTCATTGTCCTTTATGGACTATATTTCTTCATTCATGGCATCAATCCACTTCTAAGAGTTAGAACTTTCCATGACTTGACCGAAATTGATTGGATCATCTTCCATCACTCCAATGTTTATCTCATGTTCTTAGAGAAATACAATGTAGTCATCTGGCATTGTACTTCTCCTTTATCTAGTGGATCTACTTAATGACATAGGTTCTTGAGGTGGCAAGTTTGTCCTTTTAGAATAACTTTTTTTATGAGAGGTTCTCTAACATTGTCTTGATCTGTTATGTCTTAAACAAAGCCAAGAATGAGACCCTGATCAATGCTAATAACACATGTGGGAATATCAAAATATTCCTCTTCAAAGACAAAGTCCCTAGCTATATCTCCCTCTGCAAACTTTACATCCTCAAATAATCGCACATTTCCTGACTAAAAAATTTACTTAATCATGAGATCATAAAACTTGAAACCTCAAATCTTTATGAGTATCCAATAAAATAGCAACTCACCGTCTTTGAGTCTAGTTTCTTTTCATTAGGCCTATAAGGCCTTGCCTCAGATGAACATCCCCAAACATGAAAGTGATTTAGACTAGGTTTTTTGCCTGTAGTTTTGGCAGTCGCTTTAGTTGGAAACCTACTAAGGATATATTTTATAGTTTTAAGTGCTTCTTCCTAGAGTGATTTTGGTAAAGTAGAATAACAAATCATACTCCTTACCACATCCTTAAGCATCTAATTTTATCTTTCAATAACAACATTCATAGTGAGCGAACCCGGCATAGTGTGCTGTGGGACGATACCGCATGCCTCTAGGAACTTAGCAAACAGTCCTGGACGTTGTTCACCTAAACCGTCATATCTACTATAATGCTCACCACCACGGTCAGATCTGATACTTTTGATGCTTTTACTAAGTTGATTCTCAACTTCAGCCTTAAAATTCTTAAACATATTGAAGGACTGTGACTTTTCATGAAGGAGATATATGTAGTCATATTTAGAAAAATTATCTATGAGAACATAAAATACTATTGACCATTTCAAGCAGCCATAAAAAATGGCCTACAAATATCCATATGTACGAGGGCTAAGACGTCCAAAGTCCTATTGACTTCAAATCTCTATTTATTGGTTTGTTTCCCCTTGATACAGTTATCACAAATATCAAAATTTATAAAATCTAACGAGTCAAGAATTTTGTCTGCCACAAGTCTCTCTATTCTCTATATGGAGATATGATCCAGTCTCTTGTGCCATAACACAACCGAATTCCCATTGGTTAATTTTTTTCTTTATACCTCATGTATTTAATTGCAGGGATTTATTAAATGAAGCAATTGTATCAATCAAATAAACATTATCATAATCTGACAAGGAGCTAGAACCAACTAATTTTAAATCATGAAACAAACTAAATTTTCTATTCCCAAATGAATAAGAAAAACTAGATTTGTCCAAGACGAAAATAGAAATCAAGTACCGTTTAAAAGATGCGACAATAAATGTTTCATCAAGAACCAAATAAAATCTAGTCTTTAATAATAATATAAATATACCAATTGCTTTAACTTCAACCATCTTACCATCGCCTACATAGATGTATCTTTCACTATCATTTGGCTTTCGGCAATTCAGGCAACCCTTTCATAACACGCCATGCGTGATTATTAGTGGAATGATTCTTCTTATGCCCTTCAGCTCCATAGAAGAAATAACCAATACCTTCTTGATCACTGGATTTCTTTTGTTGTTTCTTTTGAGGTATTATATCTATAGCTTCCTTATCCTTCTTTCTTTCAGTCCCTTGCCCTTATCTTTAGAGGTTGAGGCCAGGTGAGCACTTTATGCCTTATCTTTCATCAGCCTATCTTCTTCCTTAACACAATGTGATATAAGCACATTCAGAGACAAAGTCTTTTTCTGATAGTTGTAGCTCACCTTAAATTAGTTAAACTGTGTTGGTAAGGATATCAAAACCAGATGCACTAGCAAGTCCTCAGAGAGTTCAAGCTTAAGTTCTCTTAGCTTAGAAGCAAGATGAGACATCTTTATGTGTACTCACTGATATTGCCTTAGCCTATACCTCATTGAAATTAGACTTGTCAAGAGCGTACCTATTTCAGCCTTTTCGTTCTTGACAAACCTCTTTTCAATGTCCTCAAGGAACACTTTAGCTATAGTTATCTTTTCAGATATTGAGCACCTGAATGCTTCCAGAATGGCTTTCTTCATGATCATCATACACATGTGATTTCTTCCACTTTTCTAAATCCTTCTTATCATTAGAAGTACTCTCATCCATAAGAGGTGGGGGAAAATTAATCCATAAAGAAAGGTCGAGATTTATGACTGCGAGAACTATTAAGAGGTTCTCTTGCCATGACTTCAAATTAGAGCTATTTAGCATAGGAATAGAATTGATGTTGGTAGTATTATTAGCAGGAGTCATAACTGAATAGAGAACAACAAAAAAACAAAACAAGCTCATATTAGCCTCAAAACAAAAATAAATTCAAATAAAGGTAAACCCTATCTCAAGATACCGGACACTCCATTAATATTTTATTTTTGTACAAAATATTAACTTATAAGTGATATCTTGGTATAGTAATCAGACACTGATAATAAGAACATGTCAAACAATAAATCTTCCTTTAGGCTGATGTATTGTTCACCTGTGAAAACCGAATAATTATCACGCATTTATTACCACAGGTGCATATGCAATTTTGTCAAATATGGACCTTCCTTAGGGCCGATTGATATTGACAGAAATTACATACACATAGCCGCTTATATTTTAAAATAAATTAATTTTCACAAGAAAGGTCACTTTGGTGACATGTTACTTCAATTAATTCATCTCAAAATATATATAAACATACCAATGTTTGAATTTAAAATTGTACCAAAATTGCCTTTCCCAAAAAAAAAAAAATTGGGTCAAAGACAATGATAAATGGTTGACCGTTGGCGGTTTAACCGTAGACTAGGTCAGGCTAGGACTGTTCGGGTCTGAACTAGCCCCCAAATCTTTGAAACCCTAATTCCATTTTTTTAATTTTACTTCTGATGGCCGTTGCTTCTGTTGAATCTGTCAAGACTGCTTGGTGGCACGGCCGTTTCTTCGGCCTAAACTCGTTCTCTCTTATTTTATTTTATTTTATCCATGGCCGCTGCTTTTTCTTCAAGCAACTGCAGCCTACGGCCGTGAAGATACATCACCAATGATGCTGCTGCAGTTGGTGGCCTGCTGGCCTAAAATCAATCATATGTGTATATGTTTATTGTTGCTGCCGACCACAAAATATAAGAATCGAATACACATGTTTCCAAATTTCCCGAATTTTAATATTTCTTTATTCCAAATTTTTCGAAATTTAATCTTGAATTTGTTCTCAAACTCAATATTACCAGCATTATTAAATTCGAGAACACCCAAGATTTAATCATTAATCGAAAATAAATTCGATTCTCAATTATTCAACATGAAGAGGTTCTGATACCACTTGTTAGAACAATAACTTTTGGTGAAAACTATTACCTAAAATTCCAAGAATATTCATGTTGTATCACTAAGAATATCCAGAATCTGTAATGCTGAATTACCCTCTGGAGTCGTGTAGTTTGTCTTCCAGATCACCAGAATCTGTAACGCTGAATTACACTCTGGAGTCGTGTAGTTTGTCTTCCAGATCAACACGCTATCTTAGAGAATCCTTTAAATTTCTCACTACACTCTCTCTTACGATAGGATGTCAGAAAAGAATAGAATGTTACATATGATTTGAGGACCATAACGACTTATATAGATAACTTTCCTATTATCATTAGGTATTCTTATTTCAGCCCATCATAAAAGTAGTAATTACCCTTTTAATCTTTATATGTTAAAGGCCCACACCCTATTAGGTACATTAAAGCCCAAATTACCAAAAACCTTAATAGATCACTTTTAATTGGGCTTAACCTTATATGACAGTTCACAACACATAATTATTCATATATAAGCCCAACGTTGGATTAAGGATCCAACAATATTGGACTAAAAATCCAACACTCTGAGCTCTGACTTTCTTAGTGACTAAACTTTGACCCACTTGGAATTTAGTGCCTAATCCATAAGCTTGAACATTCTTGGTGCCTGATCTCTAAACTTGAAGATTATTAGTGCCTAATCCCTAAGATTGAACAATTTTTGTGCCTGAACTCTAACCTCTTTCATTCTTAGTGCCTGAACATTTACTTATATAGAATTTAGTGCTTGAGCTCTGACTCTTATACCACAGTTAAAGAATTTATTGAGTTTGATCAATAATGTTAACAAATCTATGAAAAGACATTAAAACTTTCAATAAAAAGCAAGTATGTAATATGTGTTGATGTGAGGACAATTTACTTCACTTATTTAGATCTCTTATGAGTATTACAAGTCCTAACCTTATTCCCCCTCATCACAATTAGAGCATCTAAGACTTTAAGCTCATTTATAAATACTTTCCCATACCAAGATCTCTCATTCTTTAAGTATATGGTTTACCCGCATTTCTTACAATAACAGGTGATTGCATACATGGGCAAGTGAAAGGCACTTGCTTTCATTAAACACTTGATTATATTGATGCTTTTAAGTATTCTTGAATGCTTCATTCTTCGGTAGAAGATTGCACATTGGCATTGTATTTCATGGCATTATATGTAGTATAATGCATGTGGACATGGCAACCTAGAAACATCCCATTCCCCACATTCATAATGCTTATTCCTCAAATCAACAATAGTCCTCTTGGTGGCACTACAAAAACAATGACTTTCAGGGACAAATGGTTTGTGACAAATTAAAATAATTGTCCCTATATATCATGTATTGGGACAAATGTTAACATTTGTTACTAATAGTTAAGGAAATTTTTCGTGCATTAGTTTAGCGCTAAAATATTTAACTCTTTAGAGACAATATCTATCATTTGCGTCACAATAAATTGGAAAGACTTAATTTTATTTTATTTAAGACAATAAAATCGTCCCTATTAATAATCTAATTTATTTATGTCACAAATCATGTGTATTTTTTCCCCCAAAACACTCTTCCTCCCTAATTAGGGTACCAATCCTTCCATCTCCGTATTATAATCCAATTTCAAAACTATCAATTTTGTTAAAACCTAATCAAGTATGGATTCCTCTTATTTTCTTTCCTTATCCCAATCGAATTTCACCTCTTTATTTTAATTAGTCTATTACAAACCCTATTGCAACTCTACTTCCTTGCCTCTATCGTTTCACAAAAACCCATCAATTTTTTTGTCCTTCCATCGAAAACTAAAGCTACAATCTGCTCTCCTCTTAATTTTAAGAGCAACAAGGTAATATAGTCGCGGTTTATTGCTTTTTATTGTTTTTTTCTTTTTAATCGTCCACTAAGTTTGTTATTTTTACTTGCTAAAAATTTGTTGTTGGGTGTTGATTTTGATAGATATTTTGCAATTGACAGCAAGGTATTGCTTTTATATTCTACAATCGGTAAGCTGCAGCAGTCTCAAACACTAAATTTCTTTAAATTTGTATTTTCTTTTTCTTTTTTATGTTGAATTAATATTTTTTGAAAATTCTTACAAGCTATCCAAAATCCTTTCTATCTCAGGAGTATTTATTTTTGCTGTGGGTTCTCAGATAATAGTAAAATAAAACAAATTTTAGTGAATTAACTAAGCCTAATGCAAATTTTGTTTGTCCCCAATTAACCGCTAACACAAATTTTGCTTGGTTTTATATAGCATGATTGTTTGGTATAATTTAGAATTGGATTATTTTGATGTTCTAGTTTAAAAGCTGAAATTAGATGAAATTATCCCAAATAGTTTGTCTTTGGTTGAACATGTTACATCCTGCAAAAGATAAATTATATATTATTTAGTTCCATTTTGGAATTATTGTGATTTTAACCAATACATTCTAAATTCAATTTGAATTTTATGTGATTTTTATTTTTCTTCTCTGGAACTATATGCTTGTAATGACCAAGTATTAACTTCTCTACCATGTGTCTTTCTACATTGAGAACATGCTATGTGATTCAAAAGATGATTTGACAATTAGATTACACATGTCCTGTACACAATCAAAATTAAATTCCAATAAACTTTTCAAATGTAAAAACTAAAAACATATAATAAAGTTTTATGGTCAAGAAGTAACTGTTCATACAAAAAGAGAATAGAAAGCTTTGATTAGAAGAACTACGCTCGAGTACCATTATAAGTAATATACAGGATATTGCAGTATATGATGTTCTTATCTGAATTGCATCATTATTTCTAAAAGTGTGGTTGGAGACCTTTTGAAGAGATGTAGTGTGCCATTATCTAATTGTCACAAACTCTCCTCTGTTTTCTCATGTGATTTAATGATATAAATAAATCAGGTGAGAGGGAGTGTATAGATTGATTTGGTCTGTTAGAAGGATGATTGGTGATTGAGTATATTCTTGTCTAGTAATACAAATTTAGTTTTTTGCTTACTTGGTGGACAGCTATTGCATAATTTTTTAGAAGCCTAATAGGACAATAACTTGGAGGTGTAAAAGAGAATCAAAAAGTGTCTTTTGCTGATTTCTTATGTTTTTTTCTAGACTTCAGGGGTTCCTTTTGCTATATTATTGAAGTCCATTAATTACTTACTAGAAGTTTTTTTTCTATAAAATCCCAAATAGACATCTAATCTAGAGATTATGTTTGCATATTTGAAGAAATATTACTAAATTTTCCTTTAATATACATTTACTTGAACAAAAGAATTTCACTATTATATATATTTTTAAATCAATGCATTTGAAGGTTTTGAGATTGCTTGAATTCTTTACTGTAATTAATTTATTATAACTCTTCATGATGATCCTATTTTTCTTAATTTAAATTGATGCTCATTTCTTTATTATTAATTCATTGGTGAGGAATTAAATTGTTTATCCAGTTAAAGTAGTGTTAATAAAGAAGAAGTTGGTCTTAGATCGAGCATTCTTCGAAGCGCCTCTTATTTGTAAGTATTATATTTTTGTAAATAAATTTTGTTCAAATGCAATTATCTTTTACATGTTATTCATAGGGCATGTATCATTTTCATACTAGTTTAAGTTTTTGTTGTGAATCTTTCTTTGCCAACCACTATCTAAAAAAACGAAAGGCTTGAAATTGAAGTTTTTATGCTGCCTTATTTGATACTGCATATAGTACTAATAAGTTATGCCTGACTTTTGAAATGGTGGCATTAAAATATTACATTTCTATACTAGAATTGATATTATATTTCCAATGTAAATTTAATCCAATATATTACCTATTACTTTTTTCCTTATACAAGTATTAAAATTAAAAGCCAAATAATTTATCTAATCAATTAAGAAAACTTGCCAATAACTTATATATATTCAAAAATTGCAGTCTTGTGCTGAACTCTACACAGTTGTGACCTTTGCCGACTAAATCTTAAATATCTTTAAGAAAAGAAGTCCGAATTTAATTCCGTAAAATTCCCTAGAAACTAGACAAAGTTATCTTTGCAACCATATATAATACATAATTTTTTTTAAAACTTTTTTAACTCAATAAGTTTTATTAATTGTTTTATTAAAATATGTTGTAGGCAAAATTCATTATCAGTTGGGTTGCAAGGGGCAGATAGGTTAATGAAAAATTAGCTCATCATTGGCAAAATCGAAAATCTGCATTAAAGACCAAGTATTATGAGTCAAGAAACGATGAAGAGACGATGAATGGTTTAAAAAATGAGGTGGGTGAAAATCAATGGGATTGGCTGGTTAAATTTTGGGAATCTGAGAAAGGACAAGTAAGAAAATATTATTTAGTTATTTATTTAGCTTCATACTTTTTCACAAAAATGTCGTGTACATGGAAATTAACTTTTTCATTTTTATTACAGCAACGTTCTACAACAAGTAAAGTTAACCGTTAAAAATTGAAGACTAATCACACTGCTGGAACAAAAAGCTTCGCTAGAATTCGAGATGAATTAGTTAATTGATCATTTTACCTTACCTATTATTACCTATTTTGTTTGTAATTACATTAATATTGATGCGTTTGTATATTTGCAGCAATCAAATGACCTAGATGGAAAAGCACTAGACATGATAACAATGTTTATAGTTACTCACACAAAAAAAAATGGCTAGCCTGTTGATTTGAACTCGAGAGACGCAATTGTAAGTAAGACATTTATATAATAGTTATGCAATTTTAAGTGCTTTTTGTTTTATTTTTGT
Organism: Clausena lansium; assembly: GCA_030449835.1. Taxonomy (NCBI): domain Eukaryota; kingdom Viridiplantae; phylum Streptophyta; class Magnoliopsida; order Sapindales; family Rutaceae; genus Clausena; species Clausena lansium. The sequence goes on along the minus strand of JASUUF010000086.1, from coordinate 1,711,062 downwards.
TGTGGACATAAAGCACTACAATTTCAAGTACTATTATAGTTTCTATGATTGATGAATAATTTTTTTTTTGGGAATCATTGACATATATATGTGTATATTTATATTACACAATTAAAAGGCTACTCATATTTACATGAGACATCTACTAAAACCACATAGATTAAGTTCTATTATGGCATGCCCAAGTTTCTACTCTTACAAATATTGGAGGGATATTTGCTCCATCCACAAACCAATGGGGGAAATACCCAACGGGGGAAATGCCTATCTCTACCCAATTTTTAATAACAAGAGGAATGCAAACAGTCCTAAAATGAACTTAAAATTTATGCTATTTGCTTATTAAGACATGTATGAAAAGATATCTTATATTTAATTTTAATTTGTTTGATTCGTTGTGTATTTCATTATAATTTATTTTGGTCTTTTTTTTTTTTGGCTTCGGAATCAAATGAATGAGCTTGTGATCTAGCAACCCAATGCATCAAAAGATCAAATCTTTAATCAGGTTGTAGGTGAGCATACAAAATCTACTCTCACTTATGGTCATGGGATTCGTAGAGTAGATGTCTTTGGAACACAATTTCTTCGAAATGAGAGTTTGAAAATGTTAGAGGAAGAGCAAAGTCGTAGGCAAGCTGCAGAAAATGAACTTAAGCATATGCAGGAAGAGATGAATGGAGTGAAATCAACTCTTGCAGAAGTTTTGAAATACGTTCGAGAATAAAATGAGGCAAATGCTGTTGAAAAATTTTGATAATTGATGTCTTATGATTTTTGAAATTTTGACAATCATTAGAGTTGTTTACAATTTTCAGCAATTCTTTATTGGATGGTAATGATATTAATATTTGATAACAATTTTTTATGAAGTATAAAATACAATTTTAAAATGGTTATTGTCGTTACTAAACTATGCATTTGTCAATACATTTTATGATTAAATTTTCTCAAATCATATTATTTATGGTAAATTAGTTTATGAATTGTAAATGTAGTTACAAAATTAATTATCTCTAAGATTAATTAGTGACAAATTTGATAGATAAATCATTATTTTTTGTAACAATTAAAATGTTACTTTTTTTAATTGGAGACTGAAATAATGTCACTATTTACATTGTTAGTCGCTAAATAAATTGTTACAGAATTTACTAATTTAGACGTATAATGACTGATTTAATGTCATTAATATGTTCATTGAGACAAACTTATACATCACTATTGCGATCATATTGACCAAATTAACCGTCACTAATTATACCAATAACAACACATTCAAGTGTCATTTTTAATTTGTTAATGACTGAATAAATTGTTCTAACTAAATCTATAGTGGCACATTTAATTGTCAATAAAGATCATCAATGACTAATTTAATTGTCCCTAATTATATAAACAATGACATATTAATAGCCACTAGTATCAACATAGTGACACATTAACAACCACTAGTATCAAAATAGTGACAGGCTTATATGTCCAAAATTATGCTTATAGTGACAAATTTTTTTTCTATCCCTACTTGTCATCAACTTATATTTGTCCCTATAAGGTACATATTAGTGAAAAATAATACTTGTGACAATTTATTTATTGTCACTATATGTTTTAGTGACGGTGGCAAATGCGACATATAAATAATAACATAGAGTCTGTCACTAAATTTATTTAGTGACAAATTTTATATATATAGAGACAGTTTTTTTCCATCACAAAGAGCACTTTTTTTGTAGTGTGGCATTCTCCATGTTGACCTGAAGGGTTTTACAAACCTTAATTTTGATGATAAAAAATAATATGGTAAGAATAATATAGGAAAGATCCTCATGAATCTCATTAGTTCTTAAAAGTCAAAATTCAATCATATGAGATCAAGCTCAAAGGACTCAAGAACATGTTCATCAAGTCAAGAATCAAAAGTGAAGAACACTATCATTTTCATAATTATTGTAAAGCTAGTTTGTCAAATTGATGTATAGTTAACAATTTAAAAGCTCAAATTTATAATGATCATGACATTCAAATCTATCTTTGTTTCATAAGTTATGTTTTCTATACTTAAAGAAAAATGAAAGTTAAATGTTTTATCAAAATAAAATTTTTCTAATTATGTGGATTGATTTGAAAAAGTATTGAAATGTTTTGATATGTCAAAAAATATGGAGAATTCATATGATCTTAATTCTATTTATAAAAATCTGGAAAAGGACTTATTTGATAATATTACAAAATTTTTAGGCACTTTTGTAACTATAGAAAAGTTTGCAAACATGGGCCAGAGTGTAAAACTTTCAAAGTTCGGATAAGCTAAAGCAGTAGACTAGTTTAGATAAAATCGATGAATCGATTGCTATTATTAAGTTGTCTAGTGAATAACTGGCTAACCGGTTTACCCAAAGCAACAGACTAGTTTGTTTGAAATCCTTCAACAGTAACTGGGAACATTAGAAAAGCAGTGACCCTGTTTGATTAAAGTGGTAAATAGGTTTTGCAAAATATTTGTTTTATGTTTGTAACAGCTAGTTTTAGATCTATCTATATAAACCCAATTCCAAATAATTTTCTAAGATTGGTCTGAGTTGAAACTTGATATTTCTAAGGGCAACTATCCACCGTCCATTTGATATTTTCCACTTTTTCAAAAATACACAATTCTTAAATTTTTTTGCTGAACTCCGTCTAAAGTTATATTTTTTTCATCTATCCATTTCCGTCCTCAAACCGTTAAGAGAACTAACGGAATATGCTATAAATGATGTTAGCGAAATGAGCATTTTACCTTTATGATGTCAGTGAAGTTATAATGGTTTGAAGACGGCAGTGGAAAGGTGAAAAAAAATATAACTTTAGGTGGAGTTCAGCAAAAAAAAATTAAGAATTGTGTATTTTTGAAAAAATGGTAAAAATCAAGTGGACGGTGGATAATTTCCCTATTTCTAAATACTCTTGAGCTTTCATTTGCTTATCATATAAATTCATGCATACTTAAGCTATCACTTACTTATATACTCTTGTGAGGAGTGTATTTTTTGTAAACTTTATTTTAATCAATCAAATGAGTGATTGTAACTATGAGAAACACTAGGGTAAAGGTACGAGTTGTACATCTCAAATTTGTAAAGGTTTATCGATACTTTTAAAGTTAGTTGTACTCATTTTGGAACATTGGGATAAAAGAATTAGTGTTATGGAATCACCAAGCTTAGATTGCTTTATGGCATGGACATAGACAGGTTTGCCAAACCACAGAAAATTTATTGTGTTTATTTTCTCTACCCTTACCTCTTTAATTCACTTGTTGTGTTTGTTGTTCTTGGATTCTAGTCGTTGGTGTTGTGGATTGTGGTTCTTATTATTAGACAAATTTTAAAACCTAATTCGCCCCTTTCTTAAGTGGTTTAGCTAGCATTTCACTCTATAACCTCAAATGTGTCACTGTGTTCAAAGGTGACGGACAAAGACCGATTGTTCCCTCCTTTTAACTAATGGTGACAACTCATCTTGCCATACAATAGGCTGCTTACACCTTCTGTTGATGAAAACAATGACCTTTTAACTAGTTAGAACTTGTTCTATTTTATTATCAATTTTTCCCAAGAAGGATGAATGAAAATTCACTACTGAAGTAGCAAACTGCCCTTCATAATTCACTCCGTACTTCAACCATCCTCACTATTGGCATTACTCTGAAGTTATTGAACTTGTTATTAAAGGATTTTGTTATGTTGTTAATAATATAAGAGTACTTAGTGTGAGCATGGAACAAGTGTTTGGCACAACATATAATGGAATTTGTATCAGCTGGTATGTTGCAGGACTAATACTATACGACTGTAATATGTGATTATTGAACTCAACTGAATTAGAGCTTTTACATGCTTTTCAAAATGTGAACTTTAAATAATAAAAAAAAAAGATACTTCTCCCTAAAGTTGGCAGAAATGTGCCTACAGGTATATCTCTTAAATGAAGTAGGAAAGACAGTTCCTAAAGCATTCAACCCTTTCGTCTGTCACTCATAAAATATAAACCATCACCCCATTTCATCCTATTTACTCATATAATTTCTCAAAGAAGTAAACCTATGACTCTGTGTTTTCACTTTCTATAACATACATAGCAAGTGGGTATATTCCATAATTGGCATCAATACTAACAACAGTCAATAATCCATCCTTGTAAAGACCCTTAAAATGATAATTACATACTCCTATAAATTATCTACATCTCCAAAAAATTCTCTTCTATTAACATTAAAAATTATAAAAAAAAAAAACTGTCTAAAATTTAGGTGTTGAGCACCACCTAGTCAATTCCTCTCCTTAGAAATAGTTAAACCGAGATTAAAGTCTAAAATTGTATGTATATACCTATATAGTTTGGAGTAGCTTGCCTTATTATATCTTAACAACTCTAATGCTTTATTCTTAGCTATATTACATGCTGTAATCCAATATTGCTAGAATAGTTCAGCAGCTATGATGTCAATACTGACTTCAGTGTTGACTTTGAATAATGAAGGAAAGTCACAGCAATCCTAGTTGAATTAGCCATATGGTTGTCATTATTTCTTTCACATATGTACTCAGGAAGGTGATTCTTGATTTAGAAGTACTTTGTGTTTTAGTTAGGACTGGAATGTATTGTCTATGTACATCCAGGAGCTGTACACCTCATGATGATCTTTGCCTTCTGATTCTTGATCCTCTCAAGCCTGAATCCATTTTGAATTGCATATGCCTTTACCATTTTAAAGAACTTGTTAGTGTTTTTATATAGATTACTAGGGCTTAATATGATTTTTTTCCTATTTGGACTAAATTTTGCTCATATCTTATGCAAGATTCTTTGATATTTGAATCTAATTGGTCATCTAATTTAGCTCGGCTATCATCTCCAAACCAATTGTCATCAAGGCCAACATCCCACCCATCATGGCCATAATTTATAGGATCAAATTCACCATCATTGCCCTGATTATAAGCTTCCTCTTCATAATGTCTAGCTTTTGGTGCAATATGTCCATCATTATAATCTTCAGCAACTAGTTACTCTTTATGAAAATGTTGAACAATTTCAGGTTCATCATCAACAAGTTCATTCAAATATGAAACAATAATCTTATTTACTTCAGCAAAATCAAACCACTCTAGACTTTAGTTCAATCTCATCATCTAGATGTACAGAAAACTGCTAATCAGGTGATATCAAAACAACTTTGTTTCTTTGTGTAGTTATATTAGATGCATAATCTAATTAAGTTGAAACTATAAAGAAAGCCCAGTTGTAAGACTTTTCCCTTAATTTTTTGAAAGCATCGTAGAGATCTGAGTCCCCTTAATGTACAATATCACTTAGTTCCCCTGGCAACATAACTTTAAACTTGGCTTCTAAAGCCTATTTAATGGGCTTGGGATAACATATATCCTTGATATCTTCCCAAAGTTTCTTTAGACTATACTATTAAGGAATTATTGAACCTATTTCATTACTTTTCTATCAACCACTGCCTCTATATCCATGTATATGAGACTACAAAATGCCATACATACCCACTCAGTGAAAGTAACAAATTAAGATTATACATAGTTAGTGGTGTCTGAGGATTTTAAAAGATTTTAAGATATTAAGGGTAAAATTCGCCCTACCCCTTATTAGACTGACATACTTCAATTCACCCCCCAAAAGTACGAAAACATCAATCCACCCCTCAAAAATCGTTAACTCCATGTTAGTTTTAACGTTCAAAAGGGTAAAATTGTATTTATATACATACCGTAACGGAAGTTAGATATAGAGCCTTGTTCATGTCAAATCAATGTCAGCAACCTGTACACATCATAAGTAAGCCTTTAATTTTTTAGTGCAATATTTATTAGAAAAAATATTTTATTTATTTTTGAACTATATGGCCCTTTGTATTTGGCGCGTAACTGCTTCTTCTTCATACGGTTAACATAGAACCTTAGAAACAAAGCATGACAAAATGACAAAAAACAAGAGATTTTGCTGTTGAAAATCGTGTGAAGACCAAAGATTGCGGGCTGCTACAGAGACAGAACACCTTTACGATGGCTAAGGTTAGAAATTGATATTAATCTGCATTTTTTTCAAGTTGAAGTGTGTAGTAAATATTCAAAAAATGGACAATAATGTTGAGTGCCAATAATTAATGTGTTAATAAGATCGATTATTGTTGGATTGACAGTTGTAGAAAAAATTGATGAACAAACCCTAGGTTTACAAAATTTTGGTTTTTTTTATTTTATCAGTCATTTTGTTGAAATTAGTTGAAATTAATACTTTCAATTGTAAAGATTTGTTAGTAAATAGTGGATAATCATAATGGTGTTGTTGTTACTTTTAATGATGCTGGTGTTTATGAGGCAGCTTCTTTAGATTTTGTTAACAGGGTTTTTGGTGTTTTATCATGCCAGTTTTATGCTGTTAGTTATTTATGATAGTATGATTTATTTTGGTGATGTTATTGATTGTATCTATGATTTTTATTTGTAGCAAAACTTGAGAGTTAAGGCCATTGTTAATTTTGTTAGTGAAACACTTGAGGTTGGCTTGATTGACCCAGACACTCTAAGTAGAGTGGTCCTAATTAATGATGCAATGAAAATGGTGTTTGGTAGAAATAGCTACAGAGCCGAGCGGTTTATAATTGAAGTGACACTACCTTGGAATGGATTGAAGGGGAAAATTGATAATGATAATGAGCTTTATCAAATTTGGCATTTGTACAATGATAAGAAGTATACTGAGATTGTATTTGACATGGAAATAATACCACTAACTATGCATAATGTCATCAGAAGAAGGTTGTTGAAGATGTTGCTGCTGAACCTAATGCTGGGGAACCTAATGTTTTAGTTGTGTTTCAAAAATAACCCGAGAGACAACAAATTGAAGCAATGACAACTAAAGACACAGCTGCTCCAGAGCAACATAAACAAGCAGGAAGTTCACAGAGAAGTCATAGAAAGAAGTCTATAGGAAGAAAACCAATAGTAAGGATGCATCATTCCACCACTACAAAGCCTTTCATTCCTCAACCTGCTGCTGAGCAGGAACCTAAACTTCAGCCTCAACCTTCACCACAACATGAACTTGAACTTCAGGCTAAACCTCCACCTGAACATGAACCTAAACTTCACCCTTAGCCTCAACCTCAACCTCAATATAAACATGTGCCTTAATTCCAGCCTTCACCTTAACCTCAATCTGAACATGTGCCTTAACCTAAGCCTCAACCTCAACCTCAACCTCAACCTAAGCCTCAACCTCATCCTGAACCTCATGTGCAACCTGAACCTATACCTCACCCACATTACCAGGACACACCTATATTTGATAATGCATCTACTCCTAAACCACAAAGCACCCAAGATATATTAAAAAAACCCAGGCCAGCAGTAACTGCTATTAAGAACCCACCTATGCAGTTCAGTGTTCCTACAAAAGAAAATGTTCCTGAAACACCAACAACTGAACCATAATTTTACCATACGCCATTCCCAATTCCCACAATTAACCCTCCGTTGCAGTAAGAAACAGCATGTCGTAAAGCTACTGTACCCTTTCAGTATGAAGCTCAAGATAAAACTGATGTTTTTTAAACTGATTCCTTCCACCTCTTACAATATAGTGACCATGTATGTGAATTTGAGGTTGAGAATATTGATGACTTGTCTGAGTTTCCTACAGTGAATCGTGAGGATACCTGTGGGCTAGATAAAGATGCAGTTGATCCACCATTATCTCAGTTATTCAAGCATTCCCCACAATAATTTTCAGAAAATGCTACCCCTACAGAACCTCGGGAAGCAACTGTCACACAGCCTACAGAAGACTTGGCATCACAAGATGACCAAGTACAATATTCTAAAAGAAAAGCAAAGCAACCTTTAGCTCCAAAGAAAGCATCCATCAAAGTTATAGCTTTAGAAAAAGAAGCCCACAAAAGGAAGTTTGCATCTGTTAAAGTCAGGGCTTCTCAAAGGCTTGCCAGTAAAAGACCATATGCAGCTAATCCAAGGATAGTTCAGAACAAGAGCGTAAAGAAAACAAAAAAGAGACATGTTTTAGATTCAGAGAGCAGGCCCAAGAAAACTAAGAATAAGAAGTCAAGCATGAATATGGATGATGGTGCTGGTCCTTCATCTCGAACTGTTGGTCATGATTATGAGTTATCAGAAGCAGAGGATGAATTCTGTGATTTTCCTAAATTAGAAGATGATATTGATGATGGAGAATCTAGAGAAGAGGAAAATCAATAGTATGAGATGACATGATGTACATGATGACTTGTTGGATGGTTTTGAAAGTGACAATAAGACTACGGGCCAATGTCAAAATTTGAAAATGAGCATCCTTTCAGTAGAATGTCTCATGTGTTGGGTGGTGAAATGTTTGAAGATGGAATAGAACCTGTTGAATTCAGAGTTGGACAAGTGTTCAAAAATTTGCAATCTTTTGCATGGGCTCTGAAGGATTACTATATAGAACATGGTTTTAGAGGTAAAAGAACTAAGTTTGAGAGAAGAAGAGTTGTATGCAAATGTTCTGCAAACAAGTGCCCCTTCAAAGAATATGCAGCACTTTGGAGATTTGACAATGTTTTCAGATCAAGAGCTTGCACAGCATACACACATTTGAGGGCCTTGTGAAAAATCCAGAGGTTACTGTTGGTTGGATTACAATGAAGTACAAGAACAAAGTGACTGGTGATCCAAAGATTACTGTAAGTAGTCTTTTTAATGATCTTAGGACAATATATGGAGTAGAGGTTGATGTTGTTAATTTTATGCAATAATTGTCATTGTGCAAGTATACACAACAAGTAATAAAGTAGTGAGTATTGAGATCATCTCCACACGGATTGGTGTTATCAACCTTGCTATAGCAATCACTACTAAAAAAACGCGTTTTCTTGACACATATCGATATGTCACGAAAATGTCATTGAATAATGATAGATACATGACACATACATGTATGTCACCATTTTATGTCAGTTTCGTGACACATAGATTTATGTCATAAAATTATGATAGTTGAATGTCATTTTTATTTTCTAATTTATTTAATAATTATTAAAAATAAAATTAATTACAATAATACCATTAGAATACGCTATCGTTTTACCTCATTTATTTTTTTAAATTGAAAAAAGTAAATTTAATCAATTATCAAAAAAAATAATATAAATGGTATCATTTCTACAAACAACACTTAGCATATATATATTTTGGCTAAGTGTTGTGTTTATTTTTCTTCCCTCTTAAACAAACTAATAAATATCCAAATCCCTAAAATTCGAAATGCCTAAATCCCTAACTCTCTCTAAGCACTAACCAACGGCAGCTCCTCTCTCAAGCATGAACAGCACGCATGGTGACAATGACACATGCAGCCCGTGCAGTAGCAGCTCAGCACGGCAGCACCAAATGGAGCAGCAAATCGCTCGCTCTCGATCTCTCTTAGCATGCACATGAAGCAGCAGCAGCGCCTCTCTCTCATGCTCACTCATTCGCTCTTACTCTCTCTATTTCTTGTCACCATCTCACCATCCAATCTTAGTTGTTGCCGTCGCAGCCGCGTTCAGCCTTTGCCATGCCACCGGCCACCTGAGACAGTGAGTTGAGACTTCATACTTTTAATTTTTTTGCCTAAATTTAATTAGTCAAATATATACAAAAAGATAATAAATTTATGTGTGATTTGAGAAAAGAAAAAAAATTATAAAAAAATGTTTTTATTTTTTTCTTAATGAATTTATGTGTGATTTGAGCGAGTCTCATTTTATATTTTAGTTTTTCATTTAATAATTATTGTTATCTAAATTTAATGATTATCAACATAAGAATCACTCTCCAGTGAATATTTTATTCTTAATTTTTGTTTTTTCATTTTCAATTTCTATCTTTTTTATGTGAAGTTTTTTCCTTTTTTTTAAATTTTTGTGTGTTAAATATACTTTTTTTTCCCAAGTTTCAGATCTGAAAAACTACATGCTGTAGATCAATCCATATAAAAGATTGTACTATCAATTGGCAGAGCCAACGTTGAAGGTAGAGGTTGCTTTCATAAGTGAGTATTCGTGATGGAGTTGTTATGCGTGTTTTGTGCACATTGGGTGGAGGTATATATCTTTACACATATAGCTCATAAGTACAAGTTTAATGGTCTTCCCAACTGGTTATTGTGATAGATTTTCTATAAATTGATCAAAATATTTTTTATTGAGATGTTTGATTTATCTTTCTAGATGGAATGAATTTTCCATTTCTTTATTTTAGAAAAAAGGAATATATTAACTTTTTAAGATAATATGTTGATAAATTTATAAATTAGATATATTATTAAAAAAAACTTTTCCTTTGTAATGGTTGTTCATGATCTAGGAATTTTCATAATCTTCTCATTATTGTCGCTATGTTGGAAGTAATACCTTAAGGATTTAATGTTACTAGGATTGGAAAATTAATTTTGGAAACAACTTTGACATAGAGTGATTTGTCTTCCTATTCTAGCAAAGCATGAACATAAGCATGAAATTTTAACAAGTACATCTGTCAGTGGTTTATAATTGAGCAGATGGATTTTTATTTTTTAGCTTTTCTAGACAAGCTCTTTCCAAGAAAATTATAAAATGAATTCTACAGTAATTGTTCGTGATTGACACGTTAATGACTGCTATTACATTTACAGCATTATATCTGAAAGTCTTACTTTTGGGTCAACAAAATCTTTTTGACATGTGAGAGATAATTCCCTCAAGTGTCTTCTTCTGGATCTCCCTTTCTACCAGTTGCTTCTTTTTAGTTAATTTTTTTAATTTTTTTTGGCATCATCATCTAATGTAAACACTCCTCATCCATGTTGATTTTTTTAGTTTAATTTTATTTGCAATTATGAAATATGGGCCCATATACTTGTTAAAATATATGTTTCCTTTTGTCAAATTTTTTGGTTAAATTTGAAGATGCGTGCAAAGGTTTCCTAGAGGTTGCAAAGGTATTTAAAACTTAAAGCTTTTAATACTTCTTTTCCTTGCTTGATGTATGTTTCTCATATATAGTGTTTCAGCATGACCTATTGTCATGCCTCATCATTTATTCTAGCATCCATAAACACTAAAATTGACAGTTTATTGAAGCTAAACCAAAGTGTACATCTGTGTTTGCATCAATTTTAAACTTTTTGGGCCCTTTTTTGTTGAAGTACTTCATCAATTTCAAGCTTTGTCCAATTTTGATATGTCAATATAATGTATAATTATTTTTGGTTGACCTAGTAATTATGCTGGATTATATTGGTTTGGTTTTGGTGCTTGGCTGATGGAACACTACCTTTTGGAATTTCAAATATATTGTTAGTTTTGGTCTGTTTTGATGTTAATTTACTTAGTTGTGTTAGCTTGGTCCAGTCCTGATATGCCAATATAATGTATAATTTTTTTTGGTTGACCTTGTAATTATGCTAGATTATATTGGTTTGGTTTTGGTGCTTGGCTGATGGAACACTGCCTTTTGGAATCTTGAATATACTATCAGTTTGGATCTGTTTTGAGGCTCACATGTGTATTTACTTGGTTAGGTTAGCTTGGTTCAATAGCCAATTTTGATATGTCAATATAATGCATAATTGTTTTTGGTTGAGTTTGTAATTGTGCTGGATTTGATGGCAGTATGAGACTGTTTGGTTTTGTGGCATTTGATGGTAGTTTGGTCTGTTCTTGGTGTTGATTCAAATTGTTCTTGTTGTGTTGATGTTAATTCCAGGTGCATTTGATTCAGCTGATGTTGCTGGTTTATTGAGATGTTTGATTCAGGCGGTGTTGTAACTTTTAGGTGGTGTTGCTAGTTGATTTAGATGACAGATTCAAGATTGTTCGTTTTAAGAATTATAATTTTTATGTTGCGAAACAAATTAAGAATTGATGATGCATTTATTTAACTATAATTGTTGTAATTGTTGTAGTTATTTTATTTCATAACTGAATTATAATTTATGAAACTTGTGGATGGATTTGAGAATTATTATATATAATTATTATTGTTATTATTATTATTATTTTATATTTAAATTAATTCCTGCCAAAAAATAATATAAACAAAATTGGCCCATTTTCATTAATTCCCGCCAAAAAATTAATGAAGAAAAATTGCCACCATTTTCATTATTTCTCGCCAAATAATTAAAATATTTTCCTTAATTCCCGCCAAATCTTAAACAAACTTCAGCTATTCCCTCCAGAATTAATAAAACCAATTTTAAGGAATTAATATTTAATTAAAATAATTAAATAATTTTATTATTTCAATTTAATTATGTCATGTTTATATGACATAAAACAGTCATGAATGGGAAATGTTTATGACAGATATTAGTCATGCGTGAAAATTTTCCTTCAAAGTAACAATGACATAATTGTGATGGATAATGCGTCAAGCTTAACATGAAATATAGAAAACCGTCATGCTATTTTCTTGACACCGGAATCAATGACGGTTGCTCAGCAGGCATGCTATAGGCCAAATGACAGGTAATAACCATCATAAAGAACCTTTTTTCTAGTAGTGAAGCTTACTCAGTGCAAATATGAATTATTCAAATAAAAGTTATTCAAATAAAAGTAATGAAAATTAATTAACTAAGGTGCAATCAAAATTTAAGATCGAGTAAACTAAGATTTAATAAAATGAACGAACGTCAAACACTGAGAAATAATTAATGATTGAAGTGTAGTTGGGGAATCTAAACTCACTTAATGACTATTAACTCATTAAACAAAGTTAGATCTTATTGCTACAGCATCATCTACAGCACTAGGTAGATTCCTTATGTATCCTCATCATTCGCCTGTTGGATATCTTATACCTATATGCAACTCAACAATGACCAGTTGCTAAACCACATCTAGATATAGCATTAAACGTCCTTGGATCTACAAACCCTACAAGGTGAATCCCTATGTCTGGTTCCTCACTAATTCTAGATCAAACATGGCCCTATTCAAATTGATATCAAACCAATTAAGGAAAATTAAATCTAAAATCATGTATTGCTTTGACTTAATTCCACTAAGCCATCCCTGTTGAGGATCAAGCCTAGCTTGTATTTCTAAATGGGTGGTCAGCCGAAACAGAAAATTAAATAAGCACAATCAAAACAAAATGCTTAGCAGACACTGAAGCAATAATTATAGAAGTCAAATCATCATTAAAATTGTCTAAACCCCAACTACATATAAATTCAGTTCATATTTGACAGAAAAATAAAAACATAAATAGATTTTGCCATCGAACTCATCCTTAAGAGAAATAAAACAAAGATTAAAAGAATCTAGGAACAAGAATTAAATCAAGTGGTGGCTCTCTAGATTGGATTGCGATCTGCCCTTGGTCTCCACTTGATCTTCTCGGTTGCAACCCCTTCAATTCTCTTTTATCTTTGTTTCCTTGATGCGCAAGGAATTTTTGTATGTGTGACGGCTCCCCCGCTTCCTTCTAAAAAACGTGCTCCTTTATATCTTTAGGGTTTTCCAAAAAGGCAAGTAGATTTCTATGTATCCTTAGGATTCTAGGAAAGGATCTTTGACTATTATTAGGATTCTAGGAATATATATCCTTATCTTTTTCTAATTACGAAAGATCTTTTCCTTTAGATTAATGCATGCCACGTCAGCCTTATTTTGTCCCTCAAATAATAATAAGCTACAGAGAATTTAGTTGCTTAACCAGCACACATTCGCATCTTTCCTATTTTTGCGTGCCACAGGGTTACTGCAGCAATTGTTGCTGTAGCAATTGCTGCCTTGCTGTAGCAACAAGTGCTACAGCATCTTATCTGCAAATCAGCTCTTTGCCATTCTCTGTAGTTCTATTGTCGCAGCAATCATCTCCATAACATAACTTTTTGGTCGCCTACAATAATGCACAAAATTAGAGCACATAATGATCTAAAACATATAAAATTATTAAAACTAAACTTAAATAAATACTTATGCAAAATGCAACTAAAAATTAAATAAAAACTCATCATTAACTCTCTAAGTAATATTAATTTAAGCCTAAAAATACCATGATAACTCTCATTTCATAGAGTTATCAGTTGATCCTCAGAAAGTTTACAAAGCAAAGAGAAAGATTTTAGAGTCAGCTGATGGTGAAGATCATGTTGAGAGCTTCAGACAACTTTGGAATTATGCTCAAATCATCAAACAACAGATGCAGGGGCTTTAGCATTGCTTAATGTAACAAAAGAAACCTGGAGATAAGTCAAGGTTTCAAAGGTTCATAGTGAGCTTTCCAGGTCTTACAGATGGCTTCAAGGAGGGGTGTAAGCCATTTATTGGGCTGGATGATTGTCATTTAAAAGGTCCCTTTCAAGGTGTTTACGAATCTAAAAACATTCAGAGTTTAATCTGATCTTTGTGGCATTTACAAGAGTATTTGGCTAATTCAAGGCAACTTACCTTTATAGCTGATAGGCAGAAAGGTGTTCTTGCAGCATTAAATTTAAAATTTGGTGGATCCCGTAATAGATTTTGTGCAAGACATGTCTTCGCGAATCTCAAGCAAGGTTCCCCAAAGTTTAGCCAAGGAATCAATATTGCAGTGCTATTAGAGCATCAAATAAGGAAGCATTCACTGCAGTAATGAATGATATACAAAAAGTTGATGCTGATAAATTTGAGTGGCTAAAAAACTGAACCCCAAGTACTGGTGAATCCATGCTTTTGACAAATTTGTGAAATGTGATCATACAACAAATAATATAACTAAGAGCTGGAATGCATGGATTGGTGAAATGAGCATAATCACTTTAGTAGAGCACATTCGAAAAAAGATGATGAGAGTAATGAATGACAGAAAGATGATCTGCTCCCAATGGAAATTAATGTTCCTACTTTTATCAACAACAAAATGAACCAGACACTGAAGAAGGGGAGGAAGCTTAAGGTTACACCAGCATGTGAGGTGATCTTTGAAGTTGACTTTACTACACAGTCATAGGTTGTCAACCTACAGAAGCATACATGTGACTGTGGTCTATGGCAAATCAGTGGCCTACCTTGCATCCACGCAATGCCTTGCATAGCTCACATAAGGGTACTTATGAGAAGTTTGTTGCTCCTTGTTACTCAAAGAAGGCTTATTTAAGATGTTACTCAAGCATGATTCATCCTTTGCCTGACAAATTTAAATGGCCACAAGTTAAAGTAAATGAAATCTTGCCTTTAAATGTTCAAAAACCACCTGGCAGGCCTAGAACATGTAAAAGAAGGGAGGTTGATGAAGTACCAGCTCATAGAAGACGATTCACTATATGCTGCAAAAAGTGTGGAGTTATTGGCCATAATAGAAGATGCTGCCCTGCTGATCCTGCTAATGCACATAAGAAAACAAGGCATATGTTGGTAAGGCAATGGTTAAACCATTCACTAATTTCATAATTATCTCATATATCTTTTGATTTGTGCACACATAATAATGCAAATGTTGTTTGATTTATGCTTTATGCTTGAAGAAACATAGGAAGATATTGGCAGCAGGTTCAACCTCAGGTGCATCAGTTGCAGAAGACCTAGCTGGTAGGAACTTACATAATGGTGGGGCTGCTGCCAGTGGCTCTATGCCTGGCGGATCTACATCAAGTTTATTATTATTTTTTATTTGTAATGGATATTTATAATTAGGGTTCCTACTGTCAACAGTCACTGGCTTAAAGTTTGAAGTATTTCAATATAGTTTGGGGGTATTTTGAAATATTTCAATCTTAGTAAGGGAGTGAATTAAATATTGTCCTTAGCAGCTCAGACCTCACCATTGACATCAACACAAATATCAAGTCAAGCAACAATGGGTTCAGCAACTAAGAGAAGCACGAGGAATGCAACAACAATGCAATCAACACCAACAAATGATGTTGATCCACTACCTAGGCCTGTAGGAGGGATTCTCATTAGAGAAGGTTCAACATTTGCAAGGGTTACACCTCAATTTGCACCTGCAAGATTGAGAGAGTTGAAAGGCAAGGGAAAGTAGTGCTTTGGAGTGTCTGGTAAGCATCCCAGCTCACTGAATTCGCATTAGTTCTTTCTCTCAAGGGTTGTTAATTGTACTCAAAACTATTTGCTTGCTCATTTTTTGCTGTGTTGTTGGGCTATGAACTTATGTTGCAGAGGCAATGAGATTCAGCCATGATGAAGTTGAGGCAGCATCAAACTTATGCTTAATTACGAGTCATTGGATTTACAATGATGTTGCTAATTTTGTTCTTTTGTTTAGTGTATTTATTTAAATGTGAAGACAGTACTTATGTTAAAGCTTATTGGAGCTCATGTAATTATTTTGATTAATTTTTTGGGGCTCTTGCAAAGAATATTTAGTATGGATATTGGAGTTCTTGTAATTGCAGCAAAATAGATATGTAAGATGTTGCTACTGAATATTTATTGCAACACTCTATATCTCTAATATATGTATTACAAACACTAATAAAGCTTACAAAATGCAATACATGTGCTCTTTTTTTTGAATGCCGCCCCTTCTTCAAAGCTACTTTTTTACTTTTACATGAGCTGGAATGCACAGTTAACCTTTAATAAATTTTAAATTATAAGAAAATTGCCACAAATACAAAATACACAGTGTCAAAATTATGACGATAATTTGCAGCAGCCTTATCATTAAATCTAAATTTGCAACAAGTGTGTTAACAGCCTCCAAAACCTTGTTCTCTTCAGCTGCCACCTCATAATTATCTTCAAAATCATCATCTAATAATTTCACTCCTCTAGCAATTATTCTGTACTCTTGCTTAGTTGGTTCTCACCACCTGAAGAAATAACAAGTTTTCTTCTCGCATTTGTAGTACAGCTTATGAGAATTTGGAATAAACTCTGAGATTTTCAATGATACTCGGTCACCACAGTCAGTGCAAAATTTGTTTCTGAACTTGATAACTTTGCCATTGATCTGCAGCTCCCCATCTTCATTTACATAACCACCACAGCTACCTTTTGATGATGACATGGTTCTTATTGTTTTGCTTTGCTTTATTGATATTCTAATGTCGTTTATGATTTCGTTGCCACTAAAGTGTGTTAGGAACTGAATTTAAAGGCAACTGAACCTGTCAAAAATGCACACAAATTTTGAATTTTGGCTGTTTCTACAACAGTCAACTGCCTATTTTAACATATCAAGCTGATGGCATGCAATGTAATATTTCTAACTTCAAAGCCCAAATACTATTGACAGTAATGGCAATCCTTATAATTTTTTCAACTTCAAAGCCCAATTGACAAAAAATATTAATGGCACTCTTCGAAACTTATTTAACCTCAAAGCCCAAATTAGGAATAATGATTACATTTTTTGGGCCATAAATACATTTCACTTTTTTAATTTTTAAATCTAATAAACAACTTACTATTTCGTATTTTATGATTTATTTTGTAAGTTGCCCCATGTCTTCTTGCACACATGTCACATCAACTATTACTTGTCAGTTTATACACTATCGTTAGGAGCTTACTTCGTTACAAGTTGGGGTGTATTTTAATCAATCAACGTTAGTCAAGTGTTAAAAATAACAGTTTTTGAGGGGGTGGATTGATGTTTTCGTACTTTTGGGGGGTGAATTAAAGTATGTCAGTCTAATAAAGGGGTAGGGCGAATTTTACCCTAATATTAATTATTTTGGATTGTTTGTTATTTTCTATTTTTAATTGAAGTCAATTATTATATGTGTTTAGTCTTTTACTTCAATTTGAATTAGTTTCCATATTTGATTAACTTGGGGAACTAGGTTTGCCCTATCATAAATAGGGAGGTTTTGTCATTTTTTTCATAAGCTATTTTTGATTAATTAAAAAACTCATCTTCTACAATTCCCTTTGGGATTATCTATCAAAATCTGTCTTGTAGAGTTATTTGAATTAAAGCGTCATCTAATCTTACCGTATGGTATTTAATCTACCTTGGGCTATTCCTAGAATGATATCTAGTTCACCACGACATTTGATAGAGTGATTCACAACCATCATATCAAACTTAGACCCATGTATTTATGTCTTTGTGTCGGGTGAGTGAGTTTTTATTTATAGTTATTCGCTTCTGCTACCTTGCTATTTCAATTGGTATTATACAAGATCTGAGCCATTTAGGCTTGGTAAAAAAGCCCGAGCCAGCCCGACCCTTTGTATGAAGGCCTGGACATGTGCAAAAAAATCTCAAGCCTGCTCTGAGAGAGCCTAGACAAGGGCTTAAGAAAAAAAATCGGACTCAGACCCGGCACTCTATATATTTTTAAAATATTGAATTTAAATTTTTTAATTAAATTAAATCAATAATTAAATATGTGAGCTTTTATTTTCTTTATTTATTATTTTATTTTGAGAGAATAATTTTCATTAATTAATTATTGATTATAACATTTGTTACTATTACCTAATTATAAGTTTACAACAATTTAAAAAATTTGTTAAAGCCCAGGCCCGCGATGGGCTTTGTTAAAGCCCAGGCCCGCGATGGGCTCTATCCAAGCTCAGCCCTCGAAACTTAGATGGGCCTTTAGAGAGCCTAGGCCTGTTTCTCCTAAAATGGGCTTAGGCCTATGCTTGGGAAAATCTGGCTCGACCCATTAATTTACCATCCCTAGTGCGAGTTGCACAGCTTTCCAGGCCACCATATCCATCCACCACAAATTACCCAAATCCTCCATCACCGTTTATAATAATAATAATAATAATAATTAGTAAAAATAATAAGCCAAAAATAAAAGAATAAAAAATCACAAATTACCAAACCTTAGTAGCTGCCACCCACGACCACTGCCACCATAAACCACCAGCCGTCACTGTCGATCAATACCATCATCAAGCTCACCAATCCCCATCGACCAAAACCCATTCATCATCACCTTCAAACTGCTGCCTAAAAGCAACTAAAACCTGCTCTTCCACCACGATAACCGTCGCCTTACTGTCAATCAAACCCATTATTAGATTCCAGCCACCAAACCCGAACCCTCACCATCACCCATCACCCATCACCAGGCATAACCTCCACACAATGTAGCCAAAAGACCACAAGCCACCGCCACCACCACTACAACCCTCACCATCATATCTACCAAATCTAACTGTCACAACTCTAAATCACAGCCACTAGTCGCCCACCATGCCAGAACCTAAATTCAGATTTATTTACAGTCCTATTGGAAATTTAAGACAATGTTAAACTATCATTATTATTGTCCCATTTATGATGTGTAGTTCCTTCATGCATACTGGCATCCCGACAAATTTCTTAATTGGTTGGACATAATTGAGCAATAGTTTATAGATTTGTGGATTCATGAAGAAAAGCAAGTATCCTATGTTTCTCTTAGATTGGGAATTAGTGTTGCAATTTGGTGGGAGCAGAAATAAGAGTCTCAACTTTAGTAAAAGAGAGAGAGTGGGTGGATAGAGAGAGAGAATTAAAATTCTCTCACCCTTCTCTCACTTTCTCTCCCCCAACTATTGTTCTTATATTAATTATAATCCCATTTATTTAAGCCCTTGTTGCAGCACTCTTGGCATCTGTGCTTTAGAAGTAATGTGCAAATGGATTCTTAAAAGTCCTAGAATTAGGATCGGCCCTAAGATCCTTGATTATTCCAGAAAAAATTATAAATTTATTATATATGATTGTGTGAATGCTAGTGCATATAAAAAAGTTAAAAATACATGCATAAGTAAATGGGACATCAAGAAACTCGTTCTAAAGAAAATAAATATTTTTAATAATAAAGTCTCTAACTTAAATTAAAATAATAAGTTACTCTTTTATTACTGACTTTTAAAGGTCTCAATGCAAGAGCAACTTAATGTAAATGGTATTTTAGTTATTTTAACAAAAAATGATTTGAGGGCATACTTGAGAGAAAAGTAAAAAATTTATTTTATATATAAAAAAATATTAAAAATATTTAAGGTTTAATGAATCTTTTTTGGGGCTTTTGTATTAATATTCCTGCCCATCCTAAACTACTTGCATCTGTTTGTATAATTTTATAATAACTATCAATAGGTAATGCTAACGACTTAAGATAGAGGCAGTTGTAATGAGTGTTACTTTTCTCATATACACTATAGTCATATATTAATGAACAATATAGGTTATATGCAATTCTCATAGTTTATTGTACTATAGGACTATACGTATAGTGGTATAAGCAATTCAAACTATAGTGGTATACACTAGGACTATACGTATTTTATAATACTATTCAAACTATTTTATCCTAATTCAAAGTATTTTTATACACTTATTTTTAGATATAAATCTAAAAATACTATACACTATTTAGATACGGATACTTTGAATTCCTAATTTTAGATATAATACTTTAAATCAAAGTTTATTAACATAAATATAAGTAGCCGTCTTTATGAATACGTACTACAAAATAAGGAATTCCTTATTCTTTTAGTTGGTAATAATTAATAGTTATAATACTTTTATAACTATTGTCTAAAGTATTATCATTCAATCTTTTATAATTGATTACCATTCTACTTTTTTCTCTTTTTTGTTCACTATGATTATTAACTATAAATGCAGAGCTTCTGTGTCTACTAGTGCTATTTCTTATTACTTTTAATTCTATCAATTCACTAATATGCATTTTAAATTCATTTCTATCTTCTAAACTATATGCTAAGTCTTGTGTTTTTATAGTTATATCTGGATTAATTATTTCTAATTTATATTCTTCATTGTTATTTTTTCTAATCGGATTATTTCCTATAATTTCCAATCTTTCTAATTCGTCTACTTTATTTTTAATTTCTACAGGCCATTTTTCAAGTTCTAAACAATCTACTTGTTTTTCTACATTTACTACATCTTCTAAATAGTTATCTATTTCTTTGTCATCTAATATTTCTAAGTTTTCTGAATCTATAATATCTTCTTCTAATAAAGAATCAAAAAATTGTTAATCTATATCTCTTTCTACCACTGTTGACTTTTTGTCATAAGGTAAAATGTGTGTTTCATATTTTGGCTGGACAAATGTCGATTTTTTAAAGAAATTAACTCCATTTGGAGTTATTATTATACTACCATTATTTTCTAATATAAAATTTAATCCTAAAATAAATTTATATCCTACTTTTTTATTAGAGATAAATGTTTGAGGCAATATATGTGTCTCACCATTTATTCTAATGGGTATATTATTTATACATTATGTTATTTGCATTACTTCTCCATTAAATTAGCTAATATTTACTGGGTTAATTAATTTATTCCTAAGCTATCATATATTTACTCCATTAATTTATGTTATTTGCAATGATAGGTACTAAGCTATCATGTATTATACATATATTTGCACCTGTGTCTATCATTGCTTTATTCTTTACACTTTTTCTTCTTAAACAATAATTCTACATCTATGTTTATTAATTCACTACCTGCTTTATTTACTTCTTCTATTTTAGTTACTTGTTTATTTTCCTATTCTTTATCTTTTTCTTCTTTACACTGATTACAAAAGAATTGTTGAGTATTAGTATCTCTATATCCTAATTCAAATTTCCTATTACAAACTATACAAATTTTTCCAAAAAATGAAGTATAAGTTTCTGACACATTAATTTCTAAATCTAAATCAGATTCTACATCTGAACTATTACTATATTCTTATTTACTACTATAATTACTAGAATTACTAGATTGTATATATATAGAATCATTGTCTGATAATTGATCTACATTGATTACTTCTTCTATATCTATGTCTTGTTCTTCTATATTATAACTATCTAGTTCTAATTGATTAATTTTCTTATTTTCTGGGCAATTTGGATTAACGTGTCCTTATTTCTATTTCTTTTATATATTTTCTTACCTTTTTTAAATGCTTTTTTAACTTTATGTTTATTATTATTATACTTAAAGAATTTTTTCTTATAAAATTTTCTACTATTATACCGATAGGGTTGTTTATTTTGTCTACATTTTTTCCTATGGTTCTTATTTTTGTTATGACTAAAATAACTTGGATAATTACATTGAAATGTTGGTACTTCACTCATATCTATACACATTTTTCTAAATTGTAATTTTAATTGATGTCTATATTTTTCTTCTTCATAATATTCTCTAATTCTACCTCTTACATATTCTATTACTGGTAATAATGTAGCATAATAATTAATTCCTTGTGTTCTTTTAGTTTTAAACCAATTAATTATTGTCTAAATGAATAAATCGAAAAGAAAATTTTTAGATACGGCTATTAATACATTATTTAGATACTTATGCCTCTATCTTAGATACGTATTAAAATTAGGAATTAATACTTTTGAATACAAAATACTAACTATTGAATGCTAACTATTGAATAATACAAAATTCACTATTAAGTAGATACAAAGGAATTACAAAAATATTTAGGTTTATTAAATTATAGTAGAAAATTTATACCAAACCTCAGTACATTAATAAGACCATTATATAATAAATTAAGTAAGAATGGACAGAAATAGTTTATTAGTGAAGATATAAAGCTAATATAGAAACTTAAACAAATAGTTAGAAATCATAAGCCGTTAGCATTACCTATTGATAGTTATTATAAAATTATACAAACAGATGCAAGTAGTTTAGGATGGGCAAGAATATTAATACAAAAGCCCAATAAAGATAGTTCTAAAGAAAAAGAAGAAATAGCTATATACACAAGTGGTAAATTTACAAAATATGTATGCAAGTGGTAAATTTACAGAAGTAGAAAGTAGAAAATCTAGTACAGAATTAGAAATTCTAGAAATTATAAATTATTTAAATTCATTTCACTTGTATATACAAAATGATACATACAATAAGAACAGATTGTAATAATATTATAGAATTTTATAAAAATGTGCAAAAGAAAAATTTTGAGAAAAAGAATTCTTTTTATTAGTAAACGATGGATATATTTCTTAGAAGTAATAACAGGTAGAGGTTACAAAGCCAAATTTGAACATATAGTAGGAAAAGATAATATGTTAGCAGACATTCTTTCAAGACTAATCACTCATTGATTGTTTTGCAGGAATGGAGCAATATATGAATTTTGGCTCAATAAAGCTTAGACAGTTCCCTTCAAGAGCAAATATCAGTTTTAGAAGTAAATTCAAATTATTAGACAGTCAATAATGCATCTTAGACAATTTGTGGTGTTGTCAAAACCCACAGGATAAATTAAAAGTGGCCAATGCACTTATGCATTATTTTTAGACAAATTAATGAGCAAATAGACAGTAAACATTTTGCATTTTTTGTCATCATTAAAGATAGACAACCAAGCATATATAGTTAATGGACATAAGTAATTGATTTAGTAATTGATTACCCTTATCCATATTTTAAAGGTTTTTATGCATTTCATGAAGCAATAGAATTTGCTAGACAGCAAATAGGACCTAACTATTATGTTAGTCTTCTTATTAATACTTTAGACAGTTCATCTACATCATCTAGACAATTAACCAGTGCATCATCATCATCATCATCATCATCCACACAATTTTGTAATCATTGTGAAGTCATGACATGCACTTTTAGAAAGCTTAAGGATATTAGATATCATTTAGAAGATGAATTAAATGCATATAGACAGAAAGTTCATTCATTAGACAAAATAATAACTGCATGTAGACAGAAAATAATTGAATTCGAAAATACTAATAATAATTTAGTTAGACAGAATTTTACACTCAAAAGTAAATACTACAGTCTATCCCTTACTTGTCACGAAAAAATTCCTCAAAAACAACCTCTAAAAGACCTATTTGACCATACTCCAGCCGGTCAACAAGTCAAAATTCAACTACTCTCTTCTTTTATTGGTGATAGTATAGACATTGTAATTGAAAAAATAGTGGAAAACCTATACCAAGATTTTATTTCCCTAGCCAATGAGATTTTTTATAAATAATTAAACATGTTAATTGAGTTCGGACACACTTGGTCAGAACTAAATGACACGGCCTCAATTAGACATGAGTTCCCCACAATTTCTTTTGATTATTCTTTAGCCAAAACTATAGATAATGAAGACTTATTATTTTAAGCCTTAAGCTTTGGAATGATAAGGACCATTTATATTTTTAGCCAAAACAGATTTAAATTCTTTCCACCAACCTTAAACAGAGCCTTATCTATTCTTAAATCAGCACCCTTAATAAAAAAATTTACTTCTTTACCTCCTAGACCTCAAACAATCAATAAAAAGAAAACATGTGTCATATTACCAGCCTATCATGTCATTATGATAAGCGAATGAGCTAAACGATTCAGACGAAGATATTATTGTGATAAGCCCAGCTTCTCCGCCAAAGACCTATACAGAAGAACCCATGAAATTGCAGCCTTCTACCAATGGCTTGATACTCATGACAAGATTATAGCCCAAAGTCAGCATTTTACTATTATAGCCCAAAAGCATCTTGTTCGTGAGGAGCTACTTATTTCTTCCCTAAAGTTAAAAGTTGACAATCCAGAAAAGTGTACTGATAGAAATCAACGACATGCCATCATCAGGAACAGGATATGAGATTCATAGCCCCTAGTCATTACATGAAGATCTAGCAGATGCTGTTGATGAAATGATGGATCGATGAAGACAAATAAAAGAAGACACCACTAGCCAGTTGTAAACATCAACTAGCCAGCCCGACAAGTCAAAAGCTGTAAGAATCAAATAGCTAGACAATCAAAAGTCAAAAAGTAGTCAGTCTTTTTATTTGTCTTTACTGTAGTAATTTTACAGATGCCCTTCCTTTACTCACTACCCGACAAGGGAAAAATTGTGAAGGCATTTTTTTCCTTTTGTCATTTTATTACCGACAGTGAGTCATCACAAATCAACAGTAAAAAGTTAATAAACAGTCGATGAGTCATCACTAGTCAATAGTAAGTTGTCGATTACTCATCACTTGTCAATAGTAAAAAGTCATGTTTTATTTATTTTACTTTTTGTAAGTCAATTGTAAATCGACAGTTGTAAAGGCAAAATTAATAAGCCTTATCTCTTTGTCTGTACATCGAGTCTATAATTATGTGAGTCAATTGTATATATAGTCATCACCTTCTCAAGGAAGGGGAGACTTTCCGAGAAACCCTTTCCATTTGTAAACTTTGAACTCATATACAAAAGTAATAAAATTATCTTTATTCAAATCTTTTATTTAGCAAGTTTGCATAGCGATTAGCAAGTAAGTAATTTATTTACTTTCATTTTAATTTTTTATTAGTCGGGGAAAAGAAGTCTCACCTAGTTAATAAAAATATAAAATATATTTAAAGCATTAACAAAAGATCGGTCCTTCTTATTATTCAAGGGAAAAGAGTTTGGAAGAAGTGATTTTCGACTAAAACTAAAGTTTTTGCTTTTGACAAAAATACTAAGTACTCAGTAGAAGTTTCTGCTGGATTTTCTGAAAATTTTTTTGAAAACATGGTCTTCGTTGGCCCGTTTAGCCGTTAATGTGTTGAAAATACGTTTTTGGGCGTTAGTCAGGAGTTAAAAGTGTTTTATTAACCCATGTCTTCGGAACCAGTTTTATAAACTTTGAAAGGCCAGTTTTTGGCAAAAAAATTTCCGTAAGTTTTCCTCTGATTTCTACTCCCCTTCCTGTAACTCCTCTCTCTTAAGTGGTATCAGAGCACCCTCTTTTGTTTTTGTTTTAAATAATGAATTATATGAGTAGTTACAAGGCAGACTTCAATTAGTTTATGATATCTTTTACGATTGATATATCTTGGAAAACTCTTGCTGACTCTACAACTTTTTATACTAATTTCTATAAAAATTCTTATGCTATTCTAGATAAAGATCAGGATCTCTGGATAGACACTAATCCTTATAAAGAATCTTTAGAAAGTGCTTTAAATATATTAGAAAACGAAATTGATAAAATTAATCAAGTACAAGTACAATTAAACACTTTATTAGAAGAAAGATTAGGAAATTTAAAACTCCTAGTAGACTACACATCTCCTTTGCCTCCTGAAATAGAAAGACAAATAAATATTAGACATTACGCTTTTACAAATTTCCATGTATTTGGATATAGAAGATTAAATTTACAGTATTATAATATTAATAAGCAAAATAAATTATTAAAAAAATATGAGAAATTAGCATTAAAAATTATTAAAAATTAAAAATTGATTAGAAGATTTAAATTTACAACATACACCAATTAGTTAAATCTTTGTATGAATTTTCAGCGACTAGATTATTTAGACTTAGATATTAGTAATCATAGGAAAGTAAAACTTAGTTTATCCGAAAGAATAAAAATTAGTTGTAACATAGACCATCTAGAAAATCTATTTAAACATATTCCACACACTAGTAATAGTCAACAAAACTTCATAGTAGATTTATTAATTAATTTAGGGCAACATCTAGAAGTCAATTTAGAAAAATTAAAAGAATTCGGACTAGGACTAGGTCTAGGAAAGTTTTTTGAAACCAATAAAACTTAATACGTTAAGAATAAACTTAGATTATATTAAAGAGCTACTAGCAGATTTCAATAGTCAAATTAAAAGATTCCCTTGCAAGAAAGCGATAGTTGATTTAATTCAATTATTAGACATTAAAACACCTAAACCAGTAGAATTAGAAATTAAAAATATTGTAGAATCATTAAAAGTTGAAATAGAAAATATTAAATTTACACAGAAAGATTTACAAATACAATTAGATTCAATAAAATTAATAGTTAGTGAATGAGTTCCGATAAATATTATATAGAGGCTTTAACAGAATTAAGAAGAGACATGCCACATGTAAATCCAATAGGATATAGTTATAAAGAATTTAGTTAAGAAAGTAATAATATCCAGCAAGCTCAAGCGAATACGATTATTAAACTATTAGGTAAGATTAGTAATAAATTAGAAGATTTCGATAATAGACTAGTTAAATTAGAATCTAGTTTTAAGAAAAATAAAGCAATAGTTTCACATTCAGAACTTAGTAATTCATTAGATAATTTAGATAAAGAATTAGATATATTAACTAATAGAGTAGAAAGATTAAATTTAAACGGACCAATCTTAGCACTTAGGAGAGTAGATATAAAAGACATTTTAGGACCTAAAGTAATATTAAAAAGTAATGGAACTAACAAGAAGTAGTAGTGTAAATATAAATATGGCAGAAGAATTAGAAGATCCCTTTCATTTTCTAGTAAAGGTAAAGAAATAATAGAAAGAACCGAAGATATAATAGATGAGCAAGCCCCAGATAAATTATTAGAAAAAAGTTTTGAACAAAGAAAGAAACGATTATATAATGAAGGTTTAATTTCAAAAATGAATAATAGTTTATATATTTATACAGATGAAACTAAATTAGCTGTAGTAAACAGACAAGAAGAATTAACTCTAATCAGTCTAATAGGAACAGATTATCTTAAAAAACAAAATTACACAGACATACATATGGGAATAATCATACTAGGTTTACTTAGTCAAGCTAGAGTAGGACTAGACACTAAGGCACATTTATATTCATATGATAGTAGATTTTATGACCATGAGCAAACAAAAATAGCAAGTGCAAAAATAGACTTAAAAAATAAAGTAGCAGTAGTAGGATGTATACCGAATATAGATATAGACATAGATGAATTTTGTAAACATATTAAATTAAGTGTACAAACTAAAGGATATAAAATGAATGCTAAATATAAAAATCTTAGAATAAAAACGTTTTTTCTAGGAAAATTATATAATAATTATCATAAAAAATTTAGATTTGAAAGTAAAAATATCATAGACTGTTTTAAAAGTCAATATGTAGAAATGATAGTACCTAAAAAATTAAACAATACTGAATTAAATGGATTAGAATGGACATTACCTAAGTTAGAATCAGACAATAGAATAGATTTACCAGAAACAAGTTATACCTACATCAATAGAAATAATCAGGTTACACAGAGATTTTGTAATTATAGAGAACAAAGTAATCTCGAATTCGACGAAGAAGAAAATATAGAACTAAACATGGCTATAGTAGAAAATTTAAGTATAGATAAACATAAAACTTTACTTAATAATAGAGATCAAATTATAGATTTAATATTTAATAATCCTAACAAATATTTAATAGAAGATTTATTTGAAGAATTATGTAATAATGATGAATTAACAGATGAAGATATAGACAAAGAACTTATAAATAATTTAGACTTTAACAATTTAGAAATTAATGAAATTTGTTATTTAGAAGAAAATGAAATTTTAATAGGAGAAGAAGATAAAAAAACCAGAAATAGGTGAAAATAGTAATGAACCTATATTAGAACCAGTAATAGAACCATCCAATGTAGAAAGTTATTTAAATAAATGAGGAATCCCTGAATCAAATGAAAAATATACAGAAGCCGAAAGAGTATATAAAGCTAGAATTAAATTAGAAAATTGGAAAACCATGCCACACGCTAGAGACATATTAGTATTAGAATTAGAAGGACACATTAAACCAAATTGCACGGAAAATAAGAAAATTAATCAATTAGAACTAGATAGTTATATAATATAGAAGAACAAGACATAGATATAGAAGAAGTAATCAGTGTAAATCAATTATCAGACAATGATTCTGTATATATACAATCTAGTAATTCTAGTAATTATAGTAGTAAATCGGAATATAGTAATAATTCAGATGTAGAATCTGAATTAGATTTAGAAATTAATGTGTTAGAAACTTATACTTCATTTTTTGGAAAAATTTGTATAGTTTGTAATAGAAAATTTGAATTAGGATATAGAGATACTAATACTCAACAATTCTTTTGTAATCAGTGTAAAGAAGAAAAAGATAAAGAACAGGAAAATAAACAAGTAACTAAAATAGAAGAAGTAAATAAGTAGGTAGTGAATTAATAAACATAGATGTGGAATTATTGTTTAAAAAAGAAACTGTATACACTAAAGCAATGATAGACACAGGTGCAAATAAATGTATAATACATGATAGCTTAGTCCGTAACAAAAATAGGTATAAATTAAGAAATCCAGTAAATATTAGACAATTTAATGGAAAAGTATTCCAAATAACATAATGTATAAATAATATACCCATTAGAATAAATGGTGAGACACATATATTGCCTCAAACATTTATCTCTAATCAAAAAGTAGGATATAAATTTATTTTAGGATTAAATTTTATATTAGGAAATAATGGTAGTATACTAATAACTCCAAATGGAGTTAATTTCTTTAAAAAATCGACATTTGTCCAGCCAAAATATGAAACACACATTTTACCTTATGACAAAAAGTCAACAATGGTAGAAAGAGATATAGATTTACAATTTTTTGATTCTTTATTTGAAGAAGATAGTATAGATTCAGAAAACTTAGAAATATTATATGACGAAGAAATAGATAACTATTTAGAAGATGTAGTAAATGTAGAAAAACAAGTAGATTGTTTAGAATGTGAAAAATGGCCTGTAGAAATTAAAAATAAAGTTGACGAATTAGAAAGATTGGAAATTATAGGAAATACTCCGATTAGAAAAAATAACAATGAAGAATATAAATTAGAAATAATTAATCCAAACATAACTATAAAAACACAAGACTTAACATATAGTTTAGAAGATAGAAATGAATTTAAAATGCATATTAGTGAATTGTTAGAATTAAAAGTAATAAGAAATAGTACTACTAGACATAGAAGCCCTGCATTTATAGTTAATAATCATAGTGAACAAAAAGAGGAAAAAGTAGAATGGTAATCAATTATAAAAGATTGAATGTTAATACTTTAGACAATAGTTATAAAATCCCTAATAAGGATGAATTAGTAAATTTTATACAAAATGCTAAATACTTTTCAAAATTTGATTGTAAGAGTGGTTTTTGGCAAATACGACTCCATGAAGAATTTGTTCAATGGACAGCTTTTAACTGTTCAGAAAGACATTTCGAATGGTTAGTCATGCCCTTTGGATTAAAAATGTCCCTCAAGTATTTCAAGCTAGAATGGATAAAATATTAAAACCATTTTCAAGATTTTGTATAGTTTATATAGATGATATTCTTGTATTTAGTCAGAATAAATTCATGCATATAGTTCATTTACATAAAATTTTAGATTGTTTTAAGAATAATAATATAGTCATTTCTAAAAAGAAAATTGAACTAATAAAACAAAAAATAGATTTTTTAGGACTAACAATAGACAGGGGAACAATAGAATTACAACCTAATATAGTTGGGAAAATATTATTACACTTAAGTGGTATTTTGATAATACTTATTTTATACACTAAGAGAGAGGATACTTTATAATACTGAGTGATAATATTGTTTGAATTCAATACCACTATAGTGTACTGAGTTATAAACCTATTCTATTGTTATAAACCTATTTTAATTGTTCTAAATTCCTAATTGCTTTAATTTGTTTAATTACATCGTCTTTCTCATCTACTCTTAATATTAATTTACTCATTAAATCTATAAACTGATTACTGTAATATTTGTATCAAAATTGTCTAATTCTTCTGGTTTATTTTTCTGCATCCAATCTCTCCGTCCTAAATAAATTTGTTTTTCTTTAGTTCCTAATGTACTTTCTAAATATATTAATTTATAATTTGGGTCTACTATTACTGCTAATGCTTCCATAGAATGTCTAAGTAAATTACCTTCCCATTGGTTAAATATTTGTCTCCATTGACTTGGCTTATGGCCTTCTAATTCTAATACTGATATGTCTCTAGCGTGTGGCATAGTTTTCCAATTTTCTAATTTAATTCTAGCTTTATATACTCTTTTGGCTTCTGTATATTTTTCATTTGATTTAGGGATTCCTCATATATTTAAATAACTTTCTACATTTTATGGTTCTATTACTGGTTCTAATATAGGTTCATTACTATTTTCACCTATTTCTGGTTTTTTATCTTCTTCTCCTATTAAAATTTCATTTTCTTCTAAATAACAAATTTCATTAATTTCTAAATTGTTAAAGTCTAAATTATTTATAAGTTCTTTGTCTATATCTTCGTCTGTTAATTTATCATTATTACATAATTCTTCAAATAAATCTTCTGTTAAATATTTGTTAGGATTATTAAATATTAAATCTATAATTTGATCTCTATTATTAAGTAAAGTTTATGTTTATCTATACTTAAATTTTCTACTATAGCCAGGTTTAGTTCTATATTTTCTTCCCACTATAGTTTGAATTCATTACTTTGACTATAATGGTATAAGACTATAGTTAGTACTATAGTCATTACATATAAACTATAGTTACAAACTATGCTAGCCTATTATAACTAATAAGCCGTTTAGTTTGAATTGTTACTAACGGCTTAACTTTGAATCTGATACCACTTAAGAGAGAGGAGCCACATGAGGGGGAGTAGAAATCAGAGGAAAACTTGCGGAAATTGTTTTGCCAAAAACTGGCCTTCCAAAGTTTATAAAATTGGTTCCAAAAACATGGGTTAATAAAACACTTTTAACTCCTGACTAACGCCCAAAAATGCCTTTTCAACACATTAACGGCTAAACGGGCCAACGGAGACCGTGTTTTTCCAAAACATTTTCGGAAAATCCAGCAGAAACTTCTACTGAGTACTTGGTATTTTTGTCAAAAACAAAAACTTTAGTTTTAGTCAAAAATCACTTCTTCCAAACTATTTTTCCTTAAATAATAACAAGGATCGATCTTTTGTTAATGCTTTAAATATAATTAATATTTTCGTTAACTAGGCGAGACTTCTTTTTCCTAACTAATAAAAAAAATAAAACGAAAGTAAATAAATTACTTACTTGCTAATTACTATCCAAACTTGCCAAATAAAAGATTTGAATAAAGATAATTTTATTGCTTTTGTATATGAGTACAAAGTTTACAAATGGAAAAGGTTTCTTGGAAAGTCTTTCCTTCCTTGAGAAGGTGATGACTATATATACAAGTGACTCTGCTTTACAATTACTGACGCGTAACTTTCTTTACAGACTCGATGGACAAAGAGATCAGGCTTATGAATTTTGCCTTTACAACTGTCGATTTACAATTGACTTACAAAAAGTAAAATAAATAAAACATGACTTTTTACTATTGACAAGTGATGAGTAATTGACAACTTACTATTAACTAGTGATGACTCATCGACTGTTTATTAACTTTTTACTGTTGATTTGTGATGACTCACTGTCGTTAATAAAATGACAAAAGGAAAAAAGACGCCTTCACAGTTTTTCCCTTATCGGGTAGTAAGTAAAAGAAGGGCATCGGTAAAATTACTACAACAAAGACAAATAAAAAGACTGACTACTTTTTGACTTTTGTCTGTCTGGCTGAGTGATGTCTACAGCTGGCTTGATGTCTTCTGGCTTATTGATGTCTACAGCTAGCTAGTCTTCTATGTCATTTTCTACATTGTCAGCTTCTTCACTTCCCATCTCGTCCCACCATTCAGCTTCTCGTTGGCCTAATTCTTGTTCTTGTCGTCGAGCTCTCATTTCTTCTTTAAACTTTTTGGCATAGTGCTCAACCAATCTGGTGTGTTTGGTTCTGGTGACAAAAGAGACTTCTGGAAGAGGATGTCTACAATAAATCTTCTGGACTAAATCTTCAGTGATTAAAGTATAATCTTCGAATTCATAATGAGCCCAGTAGAATTGGGTACCTATAACTTTACTAGTCCAATGTTTAATTTGGTCTTCTATACTAAACTGTTTACAGGGCCAAGGAAACTCGATTCCAACAAGTGAGGGTCTGTATTTATGAAATCTAACTACTATTTTGTGTTGGGCTGGTATAACTCCAGACTCTTCCCACTCTAGCGGTTTACTGTCTATAGTTAATTCGACACAAGGGTTATTTGTGTTGGCAAATGTGTTTAAGACTACTGTGGCTATTTTTCTACCAAAGGGATCTGTATGATCAGGTTCAGAAAATATTAATTGACTTAATAGACCATAGTCTAAGAGTCAGGTTGGTGTTAAGAATATTTTTTCATTTTTGTAGTTTATTTCTAAAGATTCATATCTGGCTAAATCTATACAGGCTAAAGGGATACTATAAACAAGATGACATGGACAAGCATATCATTCTAAAGGGACTTTTTTTCATAATGGGTTTTCTTTTAGACACTGGACATTTTCGGTTTGGTATTGGGTGTCCCATATAATAGTTAAACCTTCAGTATTTACACTTGAAATGGCTAGATTAGTTAAAAATTTTATAATATATACTTGTTTATTTAAAGCTAATTTAGCTACTTCTTGTCTAATTTTTTGAATTAAATGTTTTGGAAGTGGATATTCACTCTTTGGAAAAAGAGAAAATTTCAATTTCTCAAGTTCATCCCATTCTTTTCGCATTATTTTTTGTTTATTCTGGCTACTATGAGGATGACTGTCTACAGTGTGAATTTTATCGTGAAGTGTGAGCTGCCTAAATAAATCTATATTAGCACTTTCTAATGCAATGATTTTTTGTCTAAATGCACTTAGTTCACTTTCTAAATGATATTTAGTGTCATTAAGCTTTCTAATAGTGCGTGTTATGACTTCACAATGATTACAAAATTGTATGGATGATGATGATGATGCACTGGTTAATTGTCTAGATGATGTGGATGAGCTGTCTAAAGTATTAATGAGATGACTAACATAATAGTTAGGTCCTATTTGCTCATTAATTTGTCTAAAATAATGCATAAGTGCATTGGCTACTTTTAATTTATCCTGTGGGTTTTGACGACAACACAAATTGTCTAAGATGCATTGTTGACTGTCTAATAATTTGAATTTACTTTTAAAACTGAGATTTGTTCTTGAAGGGAACTGTCTAAGCTTTATTGAGCCAAAATTCATATATTGCTCCATTCCTGCAAAACAATCAATGAGTGATTAGTCTTGAAAGAATGTCTACTAACTTATTATCTTTTCCTACTATATGTTCAAATTTGGCTTTGTAACCTCTACCTGATATTACTTCTAAGAAATATATCCATAATTTACTAATAAAAGAATTCTTATTCTTAAAATTTTTCTTTTGTACTTTTTTATAAAATTCTATAATATTATTACAATCTGTTCTTATTGTAAATGTATCATTTTGTATATGCAAGTGAAATGAATTTAAAGAATTTATAATTCCTAGAATATATAATTCTGTACTAGATTTTCTACTTGCTACTTTTGTAAATTTACCACTTGTGTACATATTCTGTAAACTTACCACTTGTGTACATAGCTATTTCTTCTTTTTCTTTAGAACTATCTTTATTGGGCTTTCGTATTAATATTCCTGCCCATCCTAAACTACTTGCATCTGTTTGTATAATTTTATAATAACTATCTATAGGTAATGCTAACGGCTTAAGATTTCTAACTATTTGTTTAAGTTTCTATATTAGCTTTATATCTTCACTATTAAAGTATTTCTGTCCATTCTTACTTAATTTATTATATAATGGTCTTATTAATGTACTTAGATTTGGTATAAATTTTCTACTATAATTTAATAAACTCAAAAATTTTTGTAATTCCTTTGTATCTTCTATTCTATCTGGAAATTCTAATATTTTACGAACTATATGAGGTTGTAATTCTATTGTTCCTCTGTCTATTGGTAGTCCTAATTCAAACTATAGTGTATATGAGGTTTAGTTGTTAATACTTTGACTATAGTACTGAGTTACAATTGCCTATACATCACTCACTATAGTAATGATTGGTATACACTATAGTCCTAGTGTATACCACTATTAAACTAAGTGATAATATTAACGGCTTATTGTTAGTAAAATAAGTGATAATACTTTGAATAAAATAAGTGGTATTCAAACTTAATAGCATATAAAAATACTTTGAATTTTTAAATAGTATCTAAACTTTGATATCATAAGATAGCCTTTATCTAAAATTCATAAGTTTAATTTTGTATAGTCCAAAATTTTTCTTCTTAACGTATTTAATTTTAATAATAAATCTTCATCAAATGGTTTTCCTATATCACTCCAATATTTATAAAAATAATTAGCATATTCATCAAAAAATCTCAAATCACAAATTTTTAATTTTTCTAAATTCCTAATTGCTTTAATTTGTTTAATTACATCGTCTTTCTCATCTACTCCTAATATTAATTTACTCATTAAATCTATAAAACTGATTACTATAATATTTGTATCAAATTTGTCTAATTCTTCCGATTCATTTTTCTTCATCCAATCTCTCCATCCTAAATAAATTTTTTTTTCTTTAGTTCTTAATGTACTTTCTAAATATATTAATTTATAATTTGGGTCTACGATACTTGCTAATGCTTCCATAGAATGTCTAAGTAAATTACCATCCCATTGGTTAAATATCAATTTCGTTTTCTAATATATTTAAAGCACTTTCTAAAGATTCTTTATAAGGATTAGTGTCTATCAAGAGATCCTGATCTTTATCTAGAACAACATAAGGCTTTTTATAGAAATTAGTATAAAAAGTTGTAGAGTCAGCAAGAGTTTTCCAAGATATATCAGTTCTGCAAGAGTTTTCTTAAAACTAGATTCTAATTTAACTAGTTTATTATCGAAATCTTCTAATTTATTACTAATCTTAACTAATAATTTAATAATCGTATCCGCTTGAGCTTGTTGGATATTATTACTTTCTTGACTAAATTCTTTATAACTATATCCTATTGGATTTACATGTGGTATGTCTCTTCTTAATTCTGTTAAAGCTTATCGGAACTCATTCACTAACTATTAATTTTATTGAATCTAATTGTATTTGTAAATCTTTCTGTGTAAATTTAATATTTTCTATTTCAACTTTTAATGATTCTACAATATTTTTTATTTATAATTCTACTGGTTTAGGTGTTTTTATGTCTAATAACTGAATTAAATCAACTATCTCTTTCTTGCTAGGGAATCTTTTAATTTGACTATTGAAATCTACTAGTAGCTCTTTAACATAATCTAAGTTTCTTCTTAACGTATTTAGTACAGAATAAGGAATTCTTTAACTATTGAATTCCTAATAGCCGTTAAACATAAGTTATTGTTACGTATTATTCCTATACACTATTTAGTTTGAATTAGATACTAGCATTACCTATAAAAATAATGGTACTTTGAATACGTATTTTATACACTATAGGTATAAAATAATACTAAAGTTTGAATTAGGACTAACAATAGGACTAACGGCTTATTGTGATATTGAAACTATAGTGAATTCAAACTATAGTATGGTCATTACAACTGCCTATACGTATGACCTATATTAGAACCTATAGAGAGAATTATATAGTGATAATATAGTAATGAACCTATATTAGAACCAGTAATAAAACCATCCAATGTAGAAAGTTATTTAAATAAACGAGGAATCCTTGAATCAAATGAAAAATGTACAGAAGCCGAAAGAGTATATAAAGCTAGAATTAAATTAGAAAATTGGAAAACTATGCCACATGCTAGAGACATATTAGTATTAGAATTAGAAGGCCATAAGCCAAGTCAATGGAGACAAATATCTAACCAATGGAAAGGTAATTTACTTAGACATTCTATGGAAGCATTAGCAGTAATAGTAGACCCAAATTATAAATTAATATATTTAGAAAGTACATTAAGAACTAAAGAAAAACAAATTTATTTAGGATGGAGAGATTGGATGCAGAAAAATAAACTGGAAGAATTGGGCAATTTTGATACAAATATTACAGTAATCAGTTTTATAGATTTAATGAGTAAATTAATATTAGGAGTAGATGAAAAAGACGATGTAATTAAACAAATTAAAGCAATTAGGAATTTAGAACAATTAAAAATTTGTGATTTGAGATTTTTTGATGAATATGCTAATTATTTTTATAAATATTGGAGTGATATAGGAAAACCATTTGATGAAGATTTATTATTAAAATTTGTAGACAAATTACCTGGAAAAATAGGAGAAAAATTATATATTCTATTACTGGTAATAATGTAGCATAATAATTAATTCCTTGTGTTCTTTTAGTTTTAAACCAATTAATTATTTCAGTGTGTAATTTTTCTCCTTTGTAATGAGTGAAGTACACTATAGTGGTATTCCTATAGTGATAGTAATCTTAGTGAATTCACTATAGTTTAATAATTATAACTCAATATAGTATAGTGGTATAGCAATGAGTGTATGGCACTATACGTATAGTCTATTGTTAGTAAAAGTATTATATACACTATAGGCTATCTTATTCAAAGTATTGCATAAGTTTAATGCGTAATAATTCAATAGTTTAGTATTTTTAGACAATTTGACACTAAAATAAGCATCAAAATTTATGAATTTTAAATCAAAATTAAACGGCTTTGATAAATTTTTTAAACTGTTAGTAAAGAATAGTTCTTTTAGTTTATTCTGACTAATTCAAGTAGTTTAGGCAGTGACAAATTTTGTCACTGCCTAAAATAAATCTAAAAATACAGACAGAATTGAATTGAAAACTAATTAATATAATGTTTAGTTTGAAGAAATGAGAGAAGGGAAAGGAGAGGAGAGGTGAGGACTGACAAAGAAATAAAAGTGGAATCTAATTCCATAAATTACAATCTAAAAATCACAAGACCGACTTCAATTTTAAACTTAAGGTGTTTGATTTAAAGAAATGAGAAGAGACGAGAGGAAAGAAAAGGAAATAAAAAAAAAAGTGGAAAAAAATTCATTGTTTGTTTGAAATGAATTAGGAGGGAAGGAAATTATTTTTTTATTTGGATAATTTTCCCTCTAGTGTTAAATTTTCAAAATTTACTATTAAATATAATTTTAAAAAATTAAAAATTATTTTAATCTATAAAAATATAACTTATAATTTACCTTAAATATTAGTTTAATTAATTTTGAAATTTTATTGAAAAAAAAAATGTAAAATAGTATACTTTGGACCACCATCAGAGCTACCGCTGCTTGCATCATATTTTTTGGCGCGTGAAATTCATTATAATGATAAGAAAATGATGATCTATCCATTATTGGGTAAATTCAAAAATACATCAGAGGTAATATAACAAATACATATATAACATGTATAATTGAATTTAATATAATCACCACTTGTATGGTGATTTTTCAAAATAAATACACACATGTCATAGCATCATTTGCTTATTATATAACTGACATAATACTATGGATGTATTTTCATATTTCTCCCATTATTGTTGCTAGTTTTTTTCCAATCATTTTTGTTTTATCAAGTACGATGAAATTTATTGAAGAATATACCATTGTATTTTGGAGTCATGCATTTTCAACTTGAACAACTGGTATTTTACCGGTTGTTCATTTATTAATTTTAAAAAAGATTATTTTTAATGCAAAAAAAATAAAATGAAATGAAAAAAAATAAGGAAGCTTATAAATAATTAACATAAAAAAATATTTGAGTGAGAAAAATATTTTTAATTTAAATGAAAGTTAAAAAAAAGTAAAATAATCATGTCCGAACTCTTTTGGTTAGATATCAATATATTAGGTGGATGTTCCAAGTTAATTTCACATGTCCCTAATTTTGGTTAAACTTTCTCACTAATTGGGTCATTTGTTTCCACTTCCCAATCCACTAGTTTTGTGTTTAATATTCCTACTAAATTCGTTAAATACTAATATTTTGGTTTAAATTTCAAGTGAATTTATTTCTCGTTAGATAAGTTCCAAAATTTGGTTATAATTTCTCCTATTTTGGTTTATACATTTCAACTAAATTTTCATCATTTTTGTGTTGAATATTCCTATTAACTTGTTAAGATTCCAATTATTTGGGTTAAATCCTAATTTTTTTTTGTTAAGTTAATTCCTTATTTTGGTTAAGTTTTTTTCACTTATAAGATCGGTCATATGTTTCAACATATTAGTTCATTAGTTTTGTGTTTGACATTCCTACTAAATTTGTTAAAAATTAATATTTTGGGTTAAATTCCAAGTCACTTTCATTTTCCGTTAGATGAGTTCCTAATTTTTGTTACACTTTCTCTCTTATTGGCTCATTTGTTTCAACTAATTATTCCTCTAGTTTTGCGTTGAGTATTCTTGTTAACTTGGTAAGATACTAATATTTTGGTTTAGATTCCATGTCACTTTCATTTTCCGTTGAATGAGTTCCTAATTTTCTTTACATTTTCTCTCTTATTGGCTCATACGTTTCAGCTAATTATTTATCTAGTTTTGTGTTAAATATTCCCATTAACTTGGTAAGATTCCAATTATTTGGATTATATACGAACTTTATTTTTTTATAGTTTTATTTTTAGTTAAGTAGGTCCCTAATTTTGGTTATATTTTCTCGCATTTGGGTTTATATGTTTCAAATATTATTCTACTAGCTTTGCATTCAATATTCCAATTAAACAACTATTATTCTACTAGCTTTGCATTCAATATTCCAATTAAACAACTATTATTCTACTAGCTTTGCATTCAATATTCCAATTAACTTGGTAAAATTTCAGTTATTTGGGTTAAATTCTAAATTTACTTTGTAAAATTTTATTTTTGGTTGGATTAGTCCCTAATTTTGGTTAGTCTTTCTCAATTATAGGTTTATATGTTTCAACTTTTCAATCCACTAGTTTTGTATTTAATGTTTCCACTAAATTCGTTACGTACCAATATCTTAGGTTAAATTACAAGTAAATTTCATTTCTCATTGGACGAGTCTCTAATTTTGGTTAAACTTTCTACCTTATTGGTACATGAATTTCAACTAATAATTTCACTTGTTTTGTGTTGAATATTCCTATTATTTATTTGAGATTTTAATAAACTGGGTTAGATACCAAATTTAATTTTTAGATCTTATATTTGGTTAGATTAGTCCCATATTTTGGTTAAACTTTCTCACTCATGGGTTCAAATATCTCAGTTAATTAGCACAAATTCCCAGTGTCTACATTAAGTTCACTACTTTTGTGTGTCAAATTCCTAATGGCTACGTTAAATTCACTACTTTTGTGTTTCAAATTCCAAGTGCCTACGTTAAGTTTCAATATTATAGGTTAAATTCTAAGTTGATATTATAAAACTCAAAGTAAACTTTTATTACGAAAAAAACTATTAATAAGGTGAATTGCATTTTACTCCTCTTATTTCAGTAAATATCAACTTACTGCAATATATTAAAAATTCATTATTGTAACCCCTATTCTATTTTCTATAAACTACAATCAACATTGTAAGTTACAAAAATTAGGAACTTACCCAATCTAATTTTGTTGGAACATTTTTTTTTCGCTTTTGATCTTGTTGACTTCATGAGATTTCTTAAACTCAATCTATTTATACTTGGGCTTTTGATTATTACGGATATGCCTATTTTATTACTTCAAATTAATTGTACTTATTTTCTTTCGAAAATAAATTTTTTGATTTCTCATCACTTCAACCAAAATTTCATTTTTAACAATTGCATATGCAATTTGTACTGCTCAAATTTTTATTTTTCAAATGTTTATTAATATAAATTATTTATTTATTATATGATTATCCCAGGAACAGTGAAAATAAATTTTTATATTGAAATTTTAAGATTTGCAAATTAGTAGTTACTCTGAATCCAATTCGACTGAGCCACCATTTATTTATCTTTAATTAATGCTTTAAGCACAGTAAATGCAATTCAAATTAAACAATATTTTGTAAAAGGAAACACATTAGAAAATCAATGCAATCAAGAAAAAAAGAAAGTATATTAAAACATTAATTTTGCTTCATAAATTAAGTATTGAAAGGAAATTTTTCTCTTATAGGTAAATTCAACATTGTAATTTAACAATAATGTTGACTGCTATTTTAAAATTATTTATTTATTGCTCCAAATTGCAATCATTTTTTTATAAGTCATAAAAATTAAATTTATTTAACAATATACATATATAGTTGGATACATAATTTATAGCTTAATTGATGTTGCCTTATTTTTAATTGTTATATTTTAGTGATAGATTATTTTATTGTCTACTAATAGTGTAATAAATTTGTAATAATTGATTATACATCATATTTTACATCAATTACTACACGAATTATATAGTATCTATTTATAAGTGAGTATTACTCAAATTAACATAGTATACTTTAAAATTTTTATTATCATGCTTAAATCATATAATCATATATGCAATTAAGTGTACATTATAAGAAGGTCACTTAGATCCCCAAAATTTGAGAAAATGGTCATGTAGATCCCCACGTTTTCACTAAGAGACATAAGATCCCTTTTGACTATAATACCTTAGACTTTATTAATTCAAAAAAATTGACTCCAATGTTTTATAATAAGTGAAAATATAATATTAAAATAACTGTAAAAATATATACATTTTAAAATAATTCCAATATATAAAAAAATATTTAATACTTTACAATCTTATATTATATTAAATTATATTTTTGAATAAATAGAAACATAATATTAAAATAAATATTTAAAAATGTAAATCATTTTCAATATTCTATAAAATAATTTTAATATTATTAATACATGAGATATATTTTATTAATTATAAAATCTATATAACCTAAAGATTTATTTAAAATTTTTATAATGAATACAAATATATTATTAAAATAAATATCATAATTTACATTTTAAAATTATTTTATATATTAAAAAAAAATTTTAATATTATTAGTTTACTAGACAAATTAAACTATTAAATTATATTTGTATTTATTAAAAATTTTAAAGTCAATTTTTTTGAGTTAATAAAGTCAATTGTATTATAGTCAAAATGGGATCTCGATGCCCTTGGTGAAAACATGGGGTCTACATGATCATTTTCCCAAACCTCAAGGGTGTAGGTGTCATTTTCCCTAAATGATTAATCCTAGGTGTTGCACTAAAATTATAGTTGTCTAGTTACATTGTTAATTTAGTTAATTGTTAATTTAGTTAAGGGAACAATACAATGTCAACAACAATTATTGTAATAATACCAAACAAAATTACACTATATTATTAAAATTTAAATTTTAAAAAATTGTCCCTCGTTGACTTGAGCGAGTGGTTTTCATACGGGGCTTGAAAATAAAATCAGATTATACAACTTTAGAAATACACATTCAATTAGACTATATATATAAACATTATTAAAACTTTTATTATTATAAAAAATAATATCATATATACTATACACACATTCCATAAAAAATATATAATATCATAAAAAAAATATCATAAGCTAAATTTAGTTTAATCATAGTAATAGTTACTATAGTGATAGTTATTAACAATATGAAAATATGAAGATTATCCCATGTTGTTTAGATAAACTAAAAATCCTCTCATGTTTTAAAATAAGTCCATACTCTCCTGTAGTTATAACGGTGTTAGCTTTATATATCATTGTACTATTTTACACATAGTCTTGATGTTAGTCATGAAATATAAATATTTTTAGAATATAAATAAAGTGAAATGATTTATATACCCCTAATGATTAAATTAATTAAATAATAAATTATAAATTATGGAGAAAAATTACTTGACATTATATATATATAATTTATGTGGGTGCTCTAGTGGTCATATATAACCAAATGTTACTCCAATTTAAATGGATAATTTATACAACTATTAGGGGTATTTATGACATTTTCCCTACCTATAATTTTTCTCTATAATTTACAATTCATTATAAAATAATTTGATCATTAAGGGCATATAAGTCATTTTACTTGATTCATATTTTTAAAATATTTAAATTTTATGGCTAACATTAAGACTAGGGTAGAATAGTAAAATGATATATAAAGCTAATGCAATTATAACTTTTGGGGGGAGGGGGGTTTAGACATACTTTAAATCATAAGGGGGGCAGTAAGAGATAATTCTCATTTTCCCTTAAATACAATTAACTCTAGTACCGGTAATAACACAAGATCAAATATGTTAAATGCAATAATTTAATAATGTAGCAAAAAAATATTAAACAAAGAATGCAATAATTTAATTAATTTATGATAAATTTATATGAAGTAATTTATGTAAGAGAATCTTTGTGAGTATAATCCAATTATCAAATATATGATACATTATATATGCCTTGTATACAGTAAAGATTTATGCCATTAATATTAGTTACTAGTACAACTAATATTGAAAATAACAATATTTGATGATTAACTGTGATATTTGATTGAAAACTATCCAACAGTTAGATGGAAAATAAGAAAAAAATATATTTGATCTATGATCTATTTGATATACACTAATATAAATATTATTCTCATTAATATAGACATTACATATTTTAAAGTAATTTTTTCAGTAGTAAGAAAATGCAAATTTTTCATGGTGAGGAGGGTTTCTTTGACATTGTCTCAATTTAAATTGATAATTTTAATATTTATTAAAACATGGATAGCTATGTGATAATTACTCCTGATATTTGCCAGTTCTTTCGTTCGGTAGCCGGCTTCTTTCGTAAAATATAGAAACCGTTGGAAGCAATCCAACGGGCACTAAATTTTAAAATAAAAAATAAAAACGGCCTATCGCATGCAGTGGCTGCATTATAAGCGGACCCTGTATTTTGAGGACAACCAAACTGTGTCGGGATTGACATCCCTTGCACAAATTTCGACATCGCTGTGCGACAGTGTTTTTAGCATCAGGTTATTTTCATTTTATTTTTTCAAATTAAATTAGTAAATATATTAAATTGGTTTCCTTACTGTTTGGCCAGTAATCCCTCAATTTGAAGGAATTGAGATGCCAATGGAAATTGAATTCCATTATGGACATTGCGCAACCAAACAAGGAAAAGAGGAATTTAAATTTCTTTGCCCTCCCCCCTCCTCTCCTTCCAACCACACAAAATCGAACAAGAGCTTCTTCTAACTTCTAAGTTCATTTCTAAAAAAGGGCTAAAGGCCACACCGGCCCAAATAA
The DNA here is from genome assembly GCA_030449835.1 of Clausena lansium. NCBI lineage: Eukaryota > Viridiplantae > Streptophyta > Magnoliopsida > Sapindales > Rutaceae > Clausena > Clausena lansium. The sequence goes on along the minus strand of JASUUF010000086.1, from coordinate 1,667,049 downwards.
ACATAACTTTTTTTGCTTATGGCTTGGACAAATGCTCTCCCCATTTTGCTCATTGTCATCAAAGGCAAATAAAAATTTAAACTTGTACATCACAGAGTTCTCGTTAATAACATAAACCTCTTACTTTTATTCGTGACCAAGTCTAATCAAATAACGTTATCAACAATATGTAATAATAGAACCTGATTTTCTAAACTCATTTGATAGATTATATTTACTCTCTCTATTAAAACCCATATTAAAAGAAAATATACTTCAAGGGATATTTAACTATTTCTTTCTAATTGTTAAGGAAAAATATCTCGCATCGACTGAACATTGATTTTGGATTAAGTATATAAAATTAGGACAACCCTCCGCTCTTTAACTAGTTTTTTGGTTAAGTTAGATTCATAGATTTTTATAAGATATTAGAGCCAAATTAATACCAAACTAATCCACGAGTGGGCTTACACTATCTTAACATGGGACAAAGACCCATCTATATTAGATTCGAACAATCCAACCCATCTTACCATATGACAAAGGCCTAAGTATCTTAGACTTTGACAATCTTAAACTATTGAGCTGGCTTTTAGGTTGAGTTAGGCCCATATGAGCTATGCTGCTTTAGGAATACGATAGAGAAATTTATAGGACTAATTCAACCTAAAATTTATGCTTTTGAGTTAGTTTTTGGATTGAGTTAGACCCGTAAAATTGAAATGCTTTAGAGATATCACATAGAAGTTTATGGTCTAACTCAGCCCAAAAACTAATTCAAAAATTAAGATTTATCCAAATTTTATATATTTAACCAAAATTTAATACTTAGTTAATGTGAGATATTTTTCCTTTAACACTTATTAAGAAAGAGTTAGAAATTTATGTAGGAAAGTGAGTAGTACTACTATAACAAGTGGCTTATGATAATTAAGTTGGTGAGAGACATATATTAATGGAATTTTGAAACTACCTGTCACTACTCCCTTTAGTGCGATGGAAACTTCTCGAAAATATATTACAATAATTTTTTCGGTGTTATTTTTTACCTGCTCCCATATGTTTTAATAAATTTTAGCGTGCCTCTTAATGTTTCAATAATTATCACCGCATACCCTATTAATAAATTTTACCGTTAATTTTAATGAAATTATCAATTATTTGAATAAAAGACTTGTTTGCCCTTCGTTTCAAACGCGAAGATGCGGCTGAGAAGGATGTATCTGCTGCAAGTTTTTCTTCTTTAGTTGAAGCAAGTGATGAAAATAAATTTTCTTCGGATTATTTGAATGGATTTATAGAACATTCCACTTTTTTGCATCTTATTCTTGGAGAAATACAAGCCCGTAATGGATTTTTCATCATGGTAGATAACTCTTGCTTCTCTGAAAAATCAACTTCATCTCCATCCACGGCCTTCTACTCAAAACAGCAAACCAAACTAGCCACAAAATTCTCCAAATGAAGCATAGACAAACCAAGCCCCGGACAAATCCTCCTCCCAGCACCGAATGGCATCATCTTAATTTCCTTACTCCCCGTTATATCAAAATCTTCATCACGCAAAAATCTCTCAGGCTTGAAAGCCATCGGATCCTCCCAGACTTTCGGGTCCAAACCCATTTCGGCTACCATGAAATTGATGGTTGCATTTTTGGGTATCACATATCCATCCAGGGTGAAGTCTTCTGTCACGGCATGCGGCACCAAGACATGCCCTGGAGGATGCCTTCTCAATCCCTCCAAAACAACCGCTTTCAGATAAGGGATGTTCTGCAACTCCTCTTCTTTCATCTCATCTTCTTTCTCTCCGTTTTCAACAACTCCTTTGATCTCCATGTACAGCTTCTCTTGAACACGTGGGTATTTCACCATATTAGCCATGATCCACCGCAGTGCAGCCGACGTGGTGTCAGTGCCAGCGGTAAGAAATTCAGAGCACAGAGTATATATTTCCTCTTCATTAAGCTTCCTGTTCTCGTGATCTGGAAGCTGCAAATCTAACAGGGTATCGACATAAGACAACACATACTCCTCCTCATCCTCATGCTCATGACGATTAGCTTTCTTTGATAACCTCTCTTCCTTCACCTTCTTTCTTGCTCTTATCAAAGAAAACAGTGTGTTTTCTTGATCTTTAAGGGACCGTAATAATTCCTCCCATTTCTTACGAAGAAAATTTTTTGTTAACGTTGGACAGAAGTCTAAAATTCTGAATCTGCCGAAAGCCTGCAACCTACGACGCTGAACATCCTCAATTACATAAGCACTAACAAGCAAAACATAGCATACTGAAGATGATCATTAACGCTAACCGGGATCACGTGAGCAAACCATCATTTTCCATTTTACCCTTGCTCCATCAAACTTAACAGCGAAAGTTACTGATCAGGTGTGTGGTGACAGTTATTGAAATATTAGGGTGAACGCTAAAATTTGTTGAAACATATGGGGTAGGCGAAAAATAACCCATTTTTTATTGCCAAACCCAGAAAGAAAAGTGGTGTGTTGTTGAAGAATATGCGTAGCATAAATTTTATAGAAGATTATTGAACAAGTGTGTTATATGAAAAAAGTGCTCAAGTATGTTTTTAGAGTATATATAATTTCACCGCTAAGAAGAAACCCATTTTTATGATTTGACACAAGGCAATTAAAAGAAAAATCTCATTATGATTGATTGACTTTTAAGTAAGTATAGTATTATAACTTTGTTTCCACTAAGAAGGTGGAGCTTCCCTACCAAGGCTGCTAACCCAGCCAATAGGATTGTCTCTCAACCAATAACCATCAAAGTGGATTTAAAATATCTTAATGAGTCGAAATGATCAAATACGAAAACCCACTCAATCTTGTCTCATCGGTTTGGTGGAGACCCCATAAAATTATTTCTTAATTCACCTTGTCACAATGTCACTTGCCATAGATCTCTATAAAAAGGTGCTTATTACTTAGATGTGTATATATTTGTGTAAAGGAGAGGTAGCAGTGTATATGGACTTGAGCTGCCAAGTAAAAATGAAGCTTTTGGTGGTGATTCTGGTGGTGATTCTGGTGATATCTTCTTGCATGGCAGTGCCAAGAAGAGATGTTCTTGGAGGAATATATGGGCAGGAGCAACGACACCGTGTTGATAAAGGAAAGTCTGTTGAAGCTGTCAAGGGCAGAGTTGGAAATCCAAGAAAAAGCATCGACAACCACCATAATATTCCGAGGCAAAACTACGATGACCGGGAAACCGGCGAAGGCGATGCTGCTGGTGATAGCAGTGATAATGGAACTGGGTAATTAGTGGAAGCTGGTTTTTGGGATACATATACGTGAGCTCTACGTACGGTAATATACACACGCACACACACACTATATAATATGTACATTTATGCAAACACTATCCATTTTGTTAAGCTTTTATTGTACAACTTGTGCTGTAAGGATTCATATTTGGACCTTGTTATATAGTCCTAAGAGCAATCTCATGAAATCCATTTTGAAATAAAACAAATATATGGGAGAAGAAAAAATGCTTTAGCAAGTACTGTATTTAGAGTCTATATATTGTGTGTATTGGATTAACTGAATACAGGACCACCAATATTAGGGTGCCAAATGGAATGATTTTTGGTTTAAACCAAAAATAAGTGGAACTAAACGTGCGATTCAAAAGATCACATTCAAATAATCCATTCATGTCACTCAAGGTTCTAACTCAGTTTGTACAATTACTTTTACATCATTATTCATTTTCTTTTTATTTCAGTTATAATAATTAAACAAAGAAAACCAACCGTTTGATAATGATTAACAAAGAATTGGTTCAAACCATCAGTGTCATCAAAACCCATCATCATACCACATTCTTATTTTATTATTATTATTTTTCCGTAAGGAACAAGTGTTATTATATCAGTAACTACCCAACAACAAGGGATTCAGAATTCTAAATAAAGTGCTGAATCTCAATTTAAGCCATTAGATTTGAATCCAATGACCTATTATTTTTCTATTTAAATATGCACATGATATGTCTCACCATGTGTAGATTTTATGATCCAATGGCTCCAATTTTGAGCACTCAAGTGCGAGATCTTTATTAGAAAACCGCTTTTATTATGTAAAGCTCAAAACTGGTTAAAGCAAATGCTTTAGAAGGGGAAGGAATCCATGTTTGTGGATGGATGAAAAATAGAAAATAAACGGCATATACTCATCAGGTAAGTAATTCATAACTATAACCTATTAAGTGACTATAGATTTGTTATGAAGTCGGCCATCTTGCAGGTTTTACTGCCTATAGTAAAGAGTTTGTGTACATATAATTTGAGCTCTGTGTCGAGTTCAAGAATCAAGACAATATAAGGAGCATTTGAGTAAGAAGATGAGAGAGAACCATCAATCATAGCCAAATCAAGCATGGTAAAATTTAATTTTGGCCTCTGCAAACCCCGGAAGTAAGCTCCTGATAAGGATAAGGATAATCCACTGATATTAGCATTAAAAGTTTGTCAAGACCTACCCTCAATATACTTCATCAGAAGCCCAACTCAAAAAGCTACTCCGAAAAAGGCTAAGAGAAGCCGACTCTTAAATTAAGCAAAATTCTACTCCCACATCAACATGGGAAGACTTGAACCATTGATGAACATAATAAAATATAAAATATTCTGCGGGCAGGCTTCTTAAGTCACAAAAGCAATAGTTAAATGAGATGGCATTAATGTCTTCACTACTCTAAGCATCATTTCGCCATATCACTGGCTTTTACAATTAACGATTGAAATTCTTTTAGATCCACGTTGTGCAACATTCACTAGATGCTGTACCAAGATGTATCCAAGGACAGACCTCAGAATATCATGTGCATGCAGATTACAAAAAAGGAGAGTTCTTTACAACTAAACTTTGTAAGATTACTGACTGATTTATGGCAATTGAGATTCACTGTCCTTTAATCGTAGTTCTTCGTAAATTTCTTCCGTGGGAGCTAAAAGGAGCACTTTTAGCTTTGATAGGATGTCTGGATGAGTCAGTGTCACCATTGCATTTCTTTGAGTAAGGCACTCTTGGATATGGATGAATGGTGGCCAGTTCTCGGATTCGGCATAACACAGGCTTTGGTAAGGTCCGCATGGCATGCTTTGGGTCAACCTGTTTTAGCCAACTTTACTTTATTATTGTTTAACCAAATCTTGCATATCAATAGCTTGTGATTGGAAACTAACTTAACATCTGTACTTAAAACAACTTAACATCTGTACATGAAATACACCAATTCAACAATAAACACAGCCCCCCCACAGAAAACTAGGACCACCCTGTCATGTCATTTGGTTGTCACATGCGAATTGCATATTCCTACTGATATGCTTAGAACATGCAGAAGATTCATTGTTAGGCAAGTGCAGGTGACATTCACAGGTGTTCATACATGTAACAAACAAATTATTAATAAAACAGCATCTTAATCTATGGTATGTAAAACTCAATCCTATGCATTACATGCAAATAGCATCATTGCCAAAAGGAATGAGCAGTGGGTACTGATGTTGGCTAAAAACCATTAATCTTTGTGACCACAGGAGAGGGCAGAATTGTTCAATCACCTTGGTTTCTACTTTATTCTACCACATAGGGTGTAGCATGCGTGCAACATTGTCATTTATACTCATTTTAGGAAATCAAGCACAAAACAAATGTACTAAAATAGTATAAAATTTTTTTGCAGACCACCAAACATGCTGGACTGGGGTCTCATGTACATATTGAGAAACAATCAAAGTCAAGTCAAGTCAAGGGACACTAAAAGTAATTTAGAAATCTCACCTCCCCCTTGTTTTTCTGATGTGCATAGCTAGCTCTTAGAAGATTACGCCATTTGTCCTGCAGAGTTCACCAGCAGTAAACACTCAACCTTGAAAACAAAAGTAACCGTTCTATTAGATAAAGTAGAATAAAAAATACCCTCAGATCTATGGGTGTGCGGTGAGAAGATGATGAAAACAGGAGCCTCTTTATGTCAGTCCATTTTCCAACTCCAAATTGAGAGATGCCATCAATAAGCTTCATCACCTCGGAAAGGGTCCACATCCTTTGATTCTTCCTCCGATCATCCATTTTCGATTTCCTCTTTCTCACACGGTCATCATCAGACTCAGATGAAAAAATGTCATTATCAGATTCAAAACCCTGCACAGGAAAAGAAAAACAGATAATTCAAATATTAGAAGTATCATGCAAAAAAATGACCTATCAATTAAGAGTGAAGGAATGATATCCTTGCTGTGTTGATAATCACACGTCATTTATTTTGTAATTCTTATCACATTTTTCTTATCATATATTCAGACACCTCCATTTTTCATAAAAATAATAGATAGATTCACCACCAAGCACAACCCCCAATGATCTTAGGAAACAGTTGAAGAATAGGACATCAGAAAAAGAACGCACAGACAATACAATCAAAGGAGGGCATGGAGAAACCTGCGAACATGCAGGAGAGAACCAGGATACTCATCATAGAAGGCTGGAAAATTGTAGGGTTAGCATGCACTGTGTTGTATTTCTCCTCATTTCTTAATAACATAAACACCGTTCAAAATTGGTAGTAGTCAGTCTTACTCTTTCTTTTCATTTCTCCTTTCGGGATCATCAACAATCTATCTTCATGTCAACTAAACAGACTAACATATATCAACTAAATTAAGCTATGGAAAAATGAATGCAGGAACAAAACATGCTTCATAGAAGTTGGAGAAGAAAAATGAATGAACTAATTAACAAATCCTCAATTTCAAGGTGGTAAAGTTACATTAATATCAAGTGGGTGAATGCATACCAATATAGGCGAACGTTTCTTTAGACGTCCTCCACGAAACCAAGATTCTGATGGCACTTGACTACTTTTGGAAGACCCATTACATGATGTTACCTTTGGATGTTTATCCTTCAATGTGGCAGTAGAAACATTTTGTGCTCTCATTTGAGATCCTGATTTCAGATCTGAAGACTCCTCAATGTATCGTTTTGTAGGTTTACGCAGCCTCTTGACCTTGGTTCCTAGAACAGAGCTCTTGACCCTCTTCTTACACTTAGACAATATGCTACTTAATAAAACATTCTCATCACTATCCAGTTCATCAAATTTATCCACATCATGTGAACTAGGGCATTTTTCCACATCTGATGCTTGATACTCACATTTGCTTTTAAAGGTGCCATGTAACTCACAAGTAAGCATCTTTTTTAGTGAATCATTCTTGCATTGGGATTCCAAAGCAGTTGTTGATGAATCTGACATCCCAACAGCAACATTACTTCCACTAACACCTGGAGAATGACTTTCAGAACTTGAATTACCTAAATGTGATCCTTCAACTGGACCACAGTCCAATTTGGCAACTTTTTCAGCAAATTCAATATCTGCAATGAAAAAAGAGGGCTGGAAGATTAGCATTAGGAATGCTCTGATCATAAGAATAGCCAACACAAGGACTACCTAATAGAAAATCATCGCAAACGGTGGAGAGATCATTTGCTGCATGAAAGTCATCCACTTCATCAATATCATCCAGCAATCCGTCAAGAACCTAGTAGATCGATATCTGATCAGCTAAAGAAAAAAAATAAATAAAGTTTTCATGATGCGCATTACTGTACCAATCCTGGAGGGAGAAGCACGGAATGCAAGTGGTAAAAATCCTTGAGTGATGCAGACAAAACAAAATGGTTATGTCCACACTCACCAAGGATTAAAAGCTTAACTCAAGTGGCAAGCAAGAAGAAGAGAAGCTGATTTTCACAAAAGAAAAGTTTAGATAGTATAGCACATTTACAGTGCGTACAGAATATAACTTATGACATAAGATTTAATACCAATAAAGATACATACCTCGAGCTTTAAATCATCTTCTCCTTGAGTAGTAAAAGAATCCAGCCCACCTTATCAGATCACAAACATAAATCAGTATTAAGAGATTATAAAAAAAAAATTAGTAAATAACAATCACAGACACCAAAGTATGATTTCATTTTCACCAAAAAAAATATAAAAAATCATTTTCAACCAAAAAATGTCTCGTTTTCCGTAGCACCTCATCTAATATATATTATTATATCAGTTTACTCACAGGCATCCGCTGCATATAAGATTGTGACTCTGATTAGTGGTTACCCAAGAAGGATTCACACACTTGAGCAAATTTGTGAAATTTGTGAACATCCACCAGCTATTCATAGCCATAAAAGAAAATGCATGATCACACTAATTGCAAACTTTATTGTACAGTAATCTCAAAACTCAAAATGCTTAAATAACATTGTCCATATTAACCAATTATAGCCACAACAGAGGGTTGAGTGAAAACACAATCATTCTTCCTCACTCAATAAGTGACATCAAGTAGCATCAATTACTTATAGTGTGCTAGATCAGCAGTGTTTGGGGTGCACTTGCATGTTTATGAAAGCTAATTCTCCCTTAATCCTGAGTCTGCATGCAAACATAGTAAACAGACCAGAACCCTGCTTTCCAAATATAGGGAAAGTTTCTTAAATAGGGTCACTCATATAAACACAGATATGGAAACTGAGGCACTGTGTAATCTCAGACCAAAAATTCATGTGGGTGAACATAGAAGCAACTAAAGGGATAGTAAGAAAACCATTAGCATTACCATAATTTGTTCTAAAGCCACACTCAAATTCACAGGAAAAGTCATCCATTCCTAAGCTTTTCCCTAAGTTCTCTCTGCCGAAGCTTAAAACACCATCAACTGAAGCATGATCACATTTTGGTTCAGCAAGTAAATCGGCAACTTCAGCTGCTTTATCTTTAAAAGCAGGAACAAATGATTCTTCTACCTTTACCTGAGGGAAAGCAACACCCATAAAAAAATAAATACAATAATAAATAATTAAGAAACTACAAGAATATTTAAGAAAAAATGGGGGGTTTAGGAAAAACTGTAATTCAAATTTAATTTCACAAATGCCTAATTAAACAACCACAATAACATCAAAGAACGTTTCACCTTATGAAGAAAACTTGAATGACAAATTAAATGAAAACTAAACTCCAAGACAACTGCTTAGGCAGGCACACTTGGTACACAACATAAGTTATTACAAATGATATAAAACAAAGGACACACTTGGTATGCAAGATAAGCTATTACAACAGATATAAAACAAAGGTGAATATAAATGCCGATAATGTAACTCTTAAATCATGAGCGAACAAGCATCGACGTACATCAAATATAATCACAACAAAAATGAAATAGAAACATTACAGGCATATGAATCATTTGCGCATAAACAAGAGGAAATAAAACATATATCAAAGTTCTAAACCAAGACAGGAAAGAAAAGAGAATGTGTGAACTTCCAAACTTACTGCAGTAAGTTTGTTATGCAACAATTAATGTAAATTCACCCAATACTCCAAAGATCAGTAAACTACACACATTTTCTCTTCTAGATAAAAACTAAGAAATCTCTCACCATATTCTCGGCATCTAAATTTTATAAATGCAAGTTGCAACTAGCTAAATTCAGGGCAAAGCCTTCTGGTTGACACGTTCAAAAGAGGTAGGTTTTTGCTTCATCTACCAACTTAGCCTTAAGTTTCTAAATCTTGGCAATAATTGATGAAAGACCAAGAGAAAAGAAAATAACTTTGGTTAATAAACGAAGTAATAGATTAAAACGGGCAAAAGCTTTAAATAATATTAATGTTGCGATTAAACAGAAAAAGAGAGGGAATATAGATTAAAGAGAAGTTTACAAGTACTTTTCTCACATAAGTGCATGAAATGGATCGTTCAAATGGTGACAAATTTTATCCAACTACTGAAGCAAAGGTAAAATTAATAAAAGCAAGAAGTTGTCTGCATCCTTGTATTTCACACAGATAATACCAAAAAGTTGGTGCAAATGCATGATATGGTTCAAAGCATCTGAGTGAATGATGGTATCATGGCAGAACACAATTTGCAAGAGAAAATTGATCTCACTCTTTGGCTTGTCATTTTTCGAAAATTCTCAAGCAACACTGGTCCTTTATCCATTTCATGCTATGCTCTTATTAACTCAAAATTAGATTTCCAGAAATCTATCAACTTGTTCAAGTTTCCTGCCATAGAATGAAAAGGCAAACTGATAAATCATCGTCATGGTCATCACAGCCAAATCCCAATCATCAAATCATGAAAAATTGCAGCAAACAAGTTGACAAAAATGTGCAAAATTCATGAACTACGACAGGAGCAAGGAGAAAATGTGTGAGCATTTACAGCTGGAGAGAACTAGCCAACTTGATTCACAAGGATACATAAAGTAGGTGCAGAATGGTCTCAAGCAAAGTTATAATCAAATTTTGTCTTAGAGATATTGATAATAATTTTACTCAGACAAGTTTGCATACCATATTTTAAGTGCATCAGATTTTTTGCCAACAAAAATAATTAGCAAAATAAAAAAAATAAAAACTAAAAGTCCTTTACTTTTTTTTTTTTTTTTTTCAGCACCTTCAGCCAAAATAACACTTCAAATATGATACGATCATAATCCCAGCCATGATCAAACTTAATAAAACAAAACCAATCAATCAACAGAAGCAAGTGGAAAATTTTCATGCATCTAGCCAACCTGTGTTACAGAGTAAATATCCACTAGTTTCCAAGTTCGTTTTCCTCACAACTTCATTTACCGTGTTTCTATACCTCATTTCAAGTCCATGAGATTTTTTACATTTTCCAATAAACATAATCAGCAAAGTACTAAAATTTGCCACAGTTTAGTTTCAGCATTGTAATATTAACATCCCTTCAGCCATAATAATACTTAATAAATCAAAACCAACACTATGACTCATTATGCATGAACAATTATTTTTAAAAAAAAATCACAAAACTGTGTTTATGGTGGCGAACTGGTTTGCATGATACACAACAGCAAAACAACATTATCAACACTTCAAAGAGACGACAAATACACGAAATGAAGTAGCAGAACATCAGTTACAACAATTCAGAACCTACCGTTTCTTTTTCCGGGGAAAGAAAAATTAGTAGCTTAGCAAAAAATATATAAAAATTAAATTTTTTAGTATAAAATATTATTTTTTTAGTATAAAATGGCCTCCAAAAAGACAAAAATAAAGAACCCTCAAGTGGGCCTGATACAGCTGTTTAGCTTTAAAAAACGGCTCAGCTGAGTAAAGCTTATCCGCTCTAAGAAGAAAAGGCAGAAAGCAGAAGAAAGAACAAAAAGGTGAACTCATATTTTCTTTCCCTTTCTTGCGCTTTCTAAGCAACCAAACAGAATTTGAAAAAAAAAACCAACATATTAAAAATGTTTATATAACAAATAAAATAAAATAACTACCTTGTTTATCAGCTAAAAGAGTCCGCAAGTCAACATTCTCCGATCTGTCAAACCTGAAGCATACAAAGTCTAAAATTAATTTAATAAACAAGATCTTAAAAAAAATTGATTAAAACAGAAAATATATATAAAAAAAATGAGCTGACCTTGGAGTGACAGAGAGTGAGAGAGCAAATGAAATTCGGTGGGATGTAAGAAAACGAAAAAGCTTGAAACCGCCACGAAAAGGCGACACGAACCAAATGGACCGAAACCGTGTTGTTGTTGTTGTTATTTGTGTTTGGTGTTGTGCTGCCTTTGCCTTTGGGCCCTTTTTTCTTAAAGAGTCGGACGGAATCGAAATGCGTTTATATTAATCTTTTTTTTGGTTCTGATGACGTTTGATAATATAAAGTGTGTTTGGAGTCCGCAGTTGTGAGTGAGCTGCTGCCTTCTGCTGCGGCCTGATTCCTGGGAAACAGGTGTAGAACATTTAATAAAACAATTTCGTCCACGTTGGCATTAAATTTGACGGACGTTACTATATAAGATAAGGCCAAGGAGTTGTTTGGCTGACGTTTTTTTTTTTTTTTTTGGCGGAGTGGGTTTGCCTACAGGTTATTACCTGACCGTCTGTATACCCAAACTCGGGATCCAGCTTTTTGTGGGACCCACTATTTGAGCCCCACTCAAACCATAGGTTGATTCTGTGATATTTAAATTCATTTTTTTCAATAATAAATTGATTTCTTTTACTTTTGTATATATTTGAACTTAAAAAATTGGGGATAAACAAGATATTTTTGTGGAATACAGAATACTCGTACGAAAGAGTCAAAAATTGTACACAAGATTAAATTGCGTAAAAATACGAAAAGCTGAAGGTATCCAGATTCTAGTTACAAGATCAACACTCAGGGCGGACCTTCTTTGTGACCCCAAAAAAAGTTATAAGCAATAGAAGAGTCAATTACAGTAAAATTTGTTGTGTATAAATATTACTTTTTTTTTTATTTTACCATTAAATATCACCCCGTTTGGATTAACTATGCAAGCATACAAACTGTACAAACAAACCATTGTAAATTAATTTTCAGTCGGCCTCCTTAATTATTTGGCATTACATTCTTTTGCACCGAAGGCTATGCCTCCTGCAGGCTGCAACTCACCTCACCGTCGCTGTAGGGTGAACAAAAGTCCACCCAACCCAACCCAACCCAATCGACACTCATGAGAACTGGGTTGTGTTGGGTTAGGTTAGGATTTATATTGGATTTGGGATGGATTTTTCTTTTTCTTCTCTCCCCCTCCCCTTCCCCCCCCCCCCCCAACCAACGGGCACCGTATGCAATGCCACTACAAAATTGTTAGTACTTTTCGATAGCCTACGTATCAGCATCAAGAAATTTGATTTAGCTCGCTACGAATTTAGACGAGATTTTTATCAATCCTGCTCTTCTTTTGCCTTCTTTCATCTTCAAAAGAAAGAAATAAGAGTACAGAATTACAGCTTACTCTAATCTCCCATCAAGTTCAAGAGTTGAAAAGCCTATTGGTCATTGACTCATTGCATATCCAAGGGAAGAGAAAAACTACATACTAGTCTAGTAGTATCTAATCAAGATAAACTGAAGGTCCATAAGCAGTCTAAACATATTCTGTCACCTATGATTGTCCTTGGGTTCCTTTATCTTCAGCTGAATCCCCATTTGCCAAATGTCGGATCTTCATGTCATAATAAATTTCTTCAACCCTTTTTAGGTCATACTTCAAACCTGCCAGAGGTAGGCAATGATTTCAAGAATTCAGCTTATATATAGATAGATAGATCTACTGTTGTTCAAAGACATGGAGGAAAAGGGCTGAGGAAGCTCACTGTCAAACTTTTTGCGTAGGAAATCATTTCGGAGATTAAGCATACGGAAGGCTGCATGAAGATCTGTCAAGAACTTCAACACTTTTCTTGGGCAATCATAGTTCCCAGCAAGCACTTGGTTCACCACATACCTTGGCTATAAAAACAAAACAGATTGCATGGTGAGCTCTGTCCAGCTCAATCATCTAGTATTTTGAGCTTATACCAAACAACCCCCTTGACCCCATATATTTACTAAAATTCAAAGCATACAACAGACTGCCAAAATATCATTTGCTCTAAGTACGCATCAATAAGTAGTCCTACTTTTATGGAACTTCTATTTACAGTTATCAAAACTTCCCAAGTTTAAGTACCAAGTTTAAGTAATCCCCTCAAATGTCTGCATTAAAATTTGCATAAACTAAGAGAAGAGTAATGCCACGCCCTTCGAATAAGTAGGATGGTACATGCTATTGAAATTCAAAGAATAGTTCTTACCATTTCATTGGACAGGAAACAAAGACCTGCAAAATATGCAAAGCTCTCATCAGTAAATCTATATATATATATATATAGAGAGAGAGAGAGAGAGAGAGAGAGTCTAATGAGATGATTCTCATTTTAATAAAGTAAGGACCAAGCTAAAAAACAAGGAAAAACAGACTTTTTTTTTTTTCATATGAGAAGAAAAACGGATACTTCAATGCAGTGTTTTTCCTCCAGCCTTGTGAATACCAGCTGTTTGATCTGATCCAACAGTTAAAATGAAGTTCATAATAATAAATAATAAAAGTTGGCCCACATAGGTTGAATTAGCAGAAAAACCTGCACCACCTAGTATTTGACTTCATCAATTTTCCAAAATAATAATTTATTAACCATTTGCCTTTCTCATTGTCTTCTTATCCACCTTCAAACCAAAACTGCTCTAAAACTCTCTCTTTATGAAAAAATAGTGAATATACTGAATACTACAATTCAAATCACACAATGATAAATTGACCCTCCAAAGTATCAATGGTATGCATATGAATTTCTTTCGAGTGTTCCCAATACGATAGTTGGATATTTTCAAAACTTTCAATAATGTGTACCACACCACTAAAAATGGGATTTGATGAGATAAATAAGCTGAATAGCTCTACTCTTCCTCTTTTGATGGATTGAAAAAGAGGTTACAACTTACTGGCTTGGAGCATAAAGAAGAAGAGAGTGTGTTTAGTGCTAACCTCAAGAGGAATGCAGGAGAAAGTGAAAACGATGATACAATAAAACAAAATAGTATAAATGTGCTTTCGGCTGCACAAGACAGTTTATTAAACTGTTGTTTGGGCCAACTTTTTATATTTATTACCGCAAGCTTTAAATTTATCCGATGGTTGGAATTCTCATGTCCAGATGACTAGTCCTGAGAATCCCTCTATATTTATTACCTACATAAACTACAAAATCAAAACTCTGAGAAAATCCAATAACATACTCCTTAGCACGTAAATCATGGTCAGCAAGCTGAATGGGAATGGATGTTGCATTCAACTCAGCAAAATCAGGAGAAGAATTCTCGAGTTTCACGCGAGCAATCCTTGATGGCAAGCAAAACATATTTTGTTTTGTTTTCTTGGTGTTTCTCTATTTTTCTATGTGGGGGGTGTCTACGACGATATAAAAAATAAATGCAGGATTTTTCAATTTGCTGCACAGGGTGTTAGATTTTCCCCACCATGTGCAGAAAATTGAAAAAACAGTGGGCATTAGATTTCAATTCGACAGCCCAAATGCAAGATCCCGCATTCGAAAATTACTCATATATAAATACGTAGTAATTTTACAATTAGGGCAATTAAAAGACGAAAAATATATATTGCAATGCAGTGGTTTTTGTCCTTTAGCTGATTGATTTTTGTCCAACACAGACCTTGTTCGTGTTTTCTGTCCTTTAGTTCGATCCTATTTTTATTTGAAGAGGACTTTGTATGTTGTATATATACCCAAAACTGTATTTTTTGGGTTTTACAATAGTTAAAATATGTCTTGACAAATAAACTAACCAATATGTACAGCATGGAACGTAATGAACACTCATCAGCTCTATTTCACGCCTTTCCTCTCATCAAAAAATTCATGTACCATGCAATTTCTAGACAATAACAATAAAAAAGGCTAATCCTACACTTCTCAAGTAGTATCCTAACTCTTTACAATCCCAGGTGAGATGCCAATCATCCATTGGATGGTAAAATAGTGTAATAAGTAATTTACAAGTTCTAAAATTGATCATCAAATAGATAAGCGTGACAGCAGCACTTGGGATGAAAATAATGGATATTACTTGGAAATTCTAATATTATTCTAGTAGCAAATCTGGCAGATGGTGTAACCTCTAGTGACTTGTCAATATCCACACGCAAAAGATCTAATGGTAAACATGAAAAATATTGTTGATGGTTTGTGCATCTATCAATAGTCATGCTCGTCTATTTCTATTAACACTATTAACTTGCCATTATACTTGGGGTATTATCATCCAAAATGCCTTTTCTTTTTGGCACCAAAACAGAAAAAAAGTTAGAAAATTTTATAAATTAACTCCGAGTTTGAGCCATTTCCAAATAGATATCCTATATGTGTGTTCACTAATAATGTTATTATATTGTAATGCATTATTGACACATTAAAATCAATTTGAATGAAAATGATTAAATAACTAAATGTTATCTAATAAATTATTAGAATCTAAGTTAGCATATACATTCCTACATTATATTACCAATTAAAATAATCATACTGTCCTAATTTATTATCTAATATCTGCTCAGCCTAGGTTTAAATTAAATTATATATATTAGCGTATAATCACTAAAGAGAAATCTCTTAACCTATTTTTTAATAATGCTATCCTTATAAAGGTTGAATACAAAATTTGTATTTCAAATAATGTGACAGCAATCAAAGGCTGCCATGTGTTAAAAACAGTTACTTTTTAATTTAATTTTCACAGTACAACGATAGAGGTGTCTATTGCAATGCCTACATTTGAATAGCTTTGAACTTACGCCATCAAATCTTTTGGGATTGGATAATCATTAATTTGAGATTACGCCACCCACGGGTCACCGGCAGATTGTCTATTCTAGCCAAGTACGCTGCCAATTTTTTTATCATTATTGTCACAACTGTGTACAGTATTAGATCTTATTGGTGAGAGGAAGGCGGCATTAATATCATTTTGTTGATAGGAAGGTGCCAAATATAGCTGAAGAGTATATTATATTTTTCTAACCGAAAAACATCGTGTATGCCCATTTTATTTATCTATTTCTGTTTTTGGAATCATGCCCTGCCCAGTTTATTTGTCAAGCCACAATTGAACTACCAAGACATTTAAATGCAATTGAAATACCAAGCCATTGAAACTCAAAACGCATGGTTTTGGGTTATAAATTTCATGGTTACCTCCTCTAAGACAGTAAAACCATCGCCCAAAATTATGGATTGAAATTATTGCCTCTCTTGATGATTTCTTCACATGAATATAAGCTTTAAATGTTTTGGAATGTGATTTGTTTGCAGGAATCTCTGCTTTATTTACGTGACTGCCAGAACTTTTGCTTTTTGAATTTTTCTTGCTTGTCTAGCCTTGTGTCAAGTTATGCAAAATTCAAAAATCAAAAGTTCTGCAAATCACATGGAGATAATAGAGATTCCTCTACAAACAAACCACAAGACAGTAGATAAGTTTATCTTCACGTGAACAAACATCAAGATATGCAATAATTTCAATCCATCATTTCAAAGGCAGTGATAGCATTCAATCATGCAAAAGCATTCAATAAAGCAATCACATCTTGCAAAAGCATCCAATCATCATGTCAAGACAGGCACATGCAAAAGTACTCAATTATCAAGCAAGGCAGGCTCATGCAAAAGCATTCAATCATGCATAGGTATATTTAAATAAAGATACCCTCCTTAAAGACAGCAAAACTCTCGCACCACCAAAGAAAGAAAGAAACACCAACAAAACAAGAAAACAAAACAAAACATGTTTTGTTTGCCTTAAAGGATTCATGAAACTTGGAACACTTCCCTAAATTTTCTGTAGTCCACGCAACAACATTTCTTTCCCATTCTGCCCATGGACCACGAGTTTGTATGGGTAGTGTTTCTATCCCTAGCATTACTCTTACAATAATGCTCTCCAATTATTTAGCATTAGAACTGCAATACATGGGACTTCTTAAAAACTGTGGTGTCCATCTCTATCTAGTGAAAATTTCAACCATACTTCAAGGGGTTCTACCTCAATTTCACTTATCATCTCCTACAGATCATAGAAATGCTGATTACTTAGAACCGAATGTTTCACAAACCAAGCCAATCAGCTCCCTAGGCTAACCTTGAGTTACATAAGCCACCAGCCCCAACCAACCCATATGGCTTTATTTTAAATCATTATTAGATCATTCAATCAGGCGTAAGACTCTATCACAAAGATACAACATATCTGTTTTTGGTTTTTGGGTTAGTATCTGTACCTACGTCATTAAAAAGGTCATTAAACAATGTTGGTCCTACTGAAGATATATACACGAATGGTGAAAAATGCAAATATTTAATCTGAAACTAATGTTAGCAGAACATAGCATCATTATAAGAAGTTATATTGATTCATAGAAGCAATCTCTTAATATATATGACATTCATCAGAATGCTCACCGATAAGATAGTCCTCAATGTCCAAAGCAAACTCTGCCTGATTCACTGCATTATTAAGAAACAAACAAAATTAGAACTTAAGAATGTGAGTCATGTTTGAAAGTCTAGAGTGATTCAATGCCTGAGAAGACAAGTAACACAAGGAGGATGACAAAGCAGAGACTAAAACAATATGTGTACTGCACTGCAATCTCTCTATTACTTATCTCACGAACACGAAGATTATCGAGATAACATCAACAACAGGAAGATTATCGAGAATCATCAACTTTAGCTAGCAACACAGACAAGAAACAACAGATGAAGGAACACAACATATGAAGTGGACACAAGTAGACAAACTTTACAGCCACTACAACATCACCTCTATATCTCAAGCTTTATACGATTATTTATTTATTGATAAAAACCTCTATATCTCAAGCCTTAGAAACGTATCGTGTCTAATTGATATTAAGTTCCAAAAAAGATGATAAACTTCTGTGAAACTTAGACAAACAAGGTTTCCAATTGCAAAAATAATATTATAAGATGAATGAGAACAATTAAGTCATTTTCTTGCCAATATACAGAACAAATGAAAGGCAGCTCAAAAAAATTTAAATCAAGTATTTACCGTCCCTCCGAAATGCTATATTCAACTTCAGTCTACCAAAACAGCAAGTATGAGTGACAATTCACAGTCAATCAAGAATGCCTTTAGATCTTTCCAATCTCACAGAGAATGAAAATTCAGTGACTAGCAAATGACATAATATTTTGCCTTGACAAATGTAGCTCTCTAGATGAGGTTCCAATCGCAAAAGACACTTCAAACTATTTCACACCAAAAAATTTCCAAATAATGGATGAAGGACTTCCAACTTCAAAAATACTGTGATACAGTGTCTAGATCAACTTTTTGGAAGTACTTTACTATAGAAATTAGGGAAAAAAAAAACTCCCATCAGTGCCTTCTTATTCTTAAGGGTGTTAGTCGGCTACCATTGGCTTTAGTCCTCTTTATTCTTAACGGAAAAACAGAATGCAATAAGAATGAAATGGCAAAGAGCAAGAAGTTCCATCAGCACGTCAATTATCCTCACCTGAAAGCTACATAATGGGGAATCCATTCTTAGACATGCACACAAACCATGCTAGTAAGTCAAGGTATCCCAAACAACAATAGGAAGTGAGAACATACTCCCAAGTTTTTCCTCTGCTTCCGTATGTATAAGAAGCTTTCCTGTCTCCAACCAGTGCATAAAAGCAAGCAATGAAACCACAGTCTGTGTTTCACTCCTCCAATCATTATGAAACCTGCGCGAAAGCACCAAAACAACAACAATCACCAAACACATATTAACAGATAAAACTAATCACACAAAACCAAAATTCGTTATGACATCTTACTCACCTGTAATACTCCCCAGGGCAGTCACGTAGAACTTTAGCTAGGCGACTATAAAGCTCCTTTAGCACAACAACTTGAGCCTTAGGCTTCTCCAAAACCTCTACACCACAACATAATCAAACTCAAATTAATTAATTTCTAGTATAGCTAGCTATTCTTCATTTCCTAATTGAAATATAGCTATTCTTCTTTAAATAAAAAAAAAATTTAAATGCAGGTAAAGATAATATTCAAAAAATAATTTTTTGAGTCATTTAGATGAAATAGAAATAAAAGCAGTAATAATAACAGAAGAAATGATAGAAAGACCAACACAAGTGATTTTGTTACCAGAAACTGGGCGAGACTGGTGAATGTGAAGTAAACTAGCGTCCATTAGCCTTGTGGTGGACTCGATCTCATTTACGACGGCTCGAATTCGCTCGCGCAAGCTTCCAGCCTCGTCCAGCTGGACACGGAAGTCTTCGAACTGCTTTTCCATAGACGTTGGCGCGTCAGTCTCACCGCCGGTCATTGAGGAGCAACGCGCGCGCAGAGGCGAAGAGAGTTGGCGAAATCGAAAGGTTTCAGGTTTGCAGGGAGAGAAGAGAGACGGAGGTGGCGAAGAAACGGCCGCGACGGAAAAGCCAGGGAGAGAGTGGAAGCGAGGGTTTATGGAGTTGGAGTGGGGCAGTGTTCTCAAAGCGACGGCGTTTCGAAACGCTGATTTCATTCTTTTGTAGAGTGGGGTTTCTGGCCGTGGAATAATGTTTATGATTCTGCTGCTGCTTTAATTTTGACACGTGTTACTCAAAGGAACTGTGTCTTGCCACTTCGGCATGAACATTTAATTTTTTGATTTTGTGTATTGAGTTAAAAAGAAATAAAAAGCTAAAATTATTAGAGATTTTTTTGTTACATGAATGATACTGAATTTTATTTTAAAAAAAAAAGAGAAGAAAGAATACAAAATCACTCATTTGAAACGATATTTGGGGAGACCCAAGCATCTTCAAGCAAATTTTGACGGATTGAAATAGGAGGATCATCCCACCAATCATATACATTAAGATTTAGCCCTAAATTAGTAAGACTATCAGTCACTGAATTCCCCTCGTTACAGTACATTAAATTTAAAATCTTATTAATAATATAAATAACTAGTGTATATCAAGTAAGGATCGATTCCTAATATAAATAACTAATATAAAATAAGTAAGGATTGATCCCACGAAGACTATATTAATTTTTATTTATTATCAACTTTAAACAAAGACTCAAAATAATAATAATAACTAAAAATATAAATTAATTTAACTAAAGAAAATGCCAACTACAAGAATGAGGGGTTTTATGACTTTTTGACTAAATGGCAACAATAAAGAAACTAAAACATAAAAATAATAATTGAATAGAAACTCTAATTAAAGGAGAAAAATAATGATAATGAAAACTTTAGTCAAAGAATCATTCGCTACCACCAAACATGTTTATTATGTCAATTCTATTATTAATTTTCATTGAAACTATCAACCGTAGACAATAAAAAACTCTGTTAATCTCCATATTTATTTATTGAGTCGTTAGGCAAAATAAACTCTTCACCTAATCTCTAAACATTAACTAATTTAAAACAAGTTCTTTAAATTTAAGATAATGGAAACATTAAGCGGAGAAAGATATTAGGTTAATCAAGCCTATAAACACATAAGTTCGGATTATTTAACCTATGTTATGTTCTTCAATTGAAATCACTTATTCCAATCTGCTACTATTGATTAAATATCAAGACAATTACGGATCAAGAATTTTAATATAGCAATAAAATTTATTCAAGCCCTATCTAATTGGCCACTCAAATAAGATGAGTAAAATCATAAACATTAATAACAGATGAAAATAAACAATCTCAATTAAATCAATTGAATGATAGAAATTAAATATTAATTATATATCATGTTTGGGATTTTGAATTCACCCTCAACCAAATGAAAAATTTAGCCTAATATAATTAAATTGGAAATAAAAAAAATAGATAAAACTAGTCATAGCGATTAATCCAAGCGGCTGACTCTACTCCAAGTTAATTATTTTCGGCTTTTCTCTTTTTATTTTCTTCTTGCGGCTGCTGCTTTCTCTCTTCTTGCGGTTTTTCTTCTTCTTCGCTGCCGCTTGTGTCAATCAAAAGCCAAAGGTTGGCTTTTTATAATGCCCATGGTTGGCCGAATCCTTATTGGATTTGAATTCCAATTTAAGGTCATGCACCCACCTAATTTAGCTTAGGCAATTCACGTGCATGCTTAATTAAATATGGCCATTTCCCCTTTTTTTTCTAATTTACTTTCCATAATATATAATGCGCATGTGAAATTGCCAATTGTTACAAGGCCAAAAAGGGAAAGACACCAAATTGAATTAGATTCAATCTCCACATGATAAGCTTCTTTGTCTGCATATGCATGAATTAATTTTATTGGGCTTCGGTTTGCTTGGCTTCCAAAAATCTTTAATTATTTCCGATTTAATTCCTCTTTAATTTCAAAATATGCCTAAAATAACAAAATATAAAAATTAATATAATAAAATATAATTTAATAAAAATTAAAAATTAACTAAAATAATTAGAATATTTAATACCTAAACAAAAGAAAGATGGAGAAATTAATAATAATATCTAGAGAAAATATGCACTTATCAAGAAACCAAGGCGCCATGAATTTGCCACCTTTAAGACAATCTAAAATCGAAGATGAGTCGCTCTCCAACCAAATAAAATTCCATCTTTTCGAAGCTGCAAGCTCAATAGCCTTTAAATAGCATATAAGTCTGCATAAAAAGACGTTTGATGGCCAAAGGGCTGAGCAAAACAATCTGGGAAAGCACCATTGAAACCACAAAACTCGACACCACAAGCTACAAGACCCAGGCTTCCTTTCGCTAGGGATGGCAAAATTTTGATCCAAATCCAGATGTGGGTGCATCCGGATCTAGATCTGCATTGAAGTTTTGATATCTAAATCCGCATCCGGGTCTACAAAAAAATATGTGGATCTAGATGCAAGTAATATCCGCACGGATTGTGCGGAGATTTTTCGGATATCCGAATCCACATAATGATAATTTTAAAGTCAAGGAAGATTACAGAGTTAATTATGTTTTTATGTATTAATTTCAAGCTAATCATCATTTATTTGTCATAAAATGAATGGTAGTAACTCAATCATACTTTTATACTTCCATTGAAAATTGTCTTGTACGTAATTAGACAAAAGATCTTATATTTCATTGTCAGTATCACCATTAAATTTAGCTATAAATAAATAAAATTATCCTTGTCATATGACAAATCTTATTAACAAATTAAACAATAACAAATTCTTAGCAAATTTCAAGTTGAATTTGCTTCTCTTATGACAAAATGACTCCATCCCACATGATGAAGGCTATAGAACAAATCATTTTCATGGCTGGATATATTTCTATTAGCAGTTGGAAATTAATTCACTGAAATTAGTTCACTGAAAATTAATTCGTGTGGCTCACATTTTCTTACTGAGGACGATAGAGCAGCGAGGCAGCGGCCACCAGCCAGCCAGTGATGCAGCAACCAGAGACAGAGCAAAGTGCCAATGTGTGCTTAGCAAGCCAGTGATGCAGCGATGTTTGATGACAGCTACATGTGCTCAGCAAGGCAAAGCAGCAGGCTTTCGACTACAGTGACGCGCACTCAGCTCAGGAGAGGTAGACAGTGTTTGATGGTTAGGGATTTGAGGTTGTTTCTGATTTCGGCTGCTAGTGAGTGGTGAGTCATGAGTGTGTGTTAGATTTAGGGTTAGGGTTAGATTAGATTTTTTCAATTTTAACTTCTATATTTTTCAATTGAATTTAATTAATTAAACAATTTAATTAAAAAATAATGCAGATTCAGATATCTAATTTTTCGGATGCACTTGCATTAATATTCGAATCCAGATCCACATAGATTTTAAATTTTAGCTTTCAAATCTGCATTTTTTACAATACAGATCCAGAATTTTTCGAATTCAGATCTTTTGGATCTTTATGGATGTGGGCCGGACCCAAATTTTTCGCTATCCCTACCATTCACCAAATCGTCGAAGCTGATTGATAACTCTATGAAATGAGAGTTATCATGGCATTTTTAGCCTTAAATTATTATTATTTATAGAGTTAATGATGAATTTTTATTGCACTTTTAGTTATATTTTGCATAAGTATTTATTTAAGTTTAATTATAATAATTCAGTATGTTTTAAATTATGGTATACGTTGATTAAATGCAATTTTTGTAGGTGTACAAAAAACTCAGGTTTTATTAATGGATACTGTAACAGCAGAGTTGCAGAAAAGGACAAAGAACTGAATTGAAGATGTTGCAGAGTTGCTGCAACAAAGCCTGGAGCACGCAAATCTAAGGCTGACACAAACAAATGCGGACATAATAGGGCTGATATGGCAAGTAACGCAAACAGTGTGTGACTCAAGAATACTAAAGGTTTACCAAGATTCATAAGCCTTTTAGGAGTTGCCCTAATTTGCACGCTATGAAAGAGTGCGCATTAAGAAAACGAGGGAGAAAAGGTCGTCACACACAAAAGACCCTAAGTAATAAGGAAAGGACAAAAACAAAGAAGAAAAATTTGAGGGTTGCAACAGAGGAGTTCAGAGAAGGAAGAAAGGACCGTAAAAAACATTAGAGTGACTTTTCGGCATTACTACTTTCAATTTTCTAACTTTCTATTCCTTGTTTTAATATTTCTTAATAATGTATTAGATGGTTAAACCAAATATTATTGCTATTTCGTTATTAAGCATGAACTAAACTTTTAATGCAGTTGAGTTTTAAACAAGCTTAATGATTGATTGACTTATATTATTGTTGCTCTATGTCTGCTATAGCATTTTGTTTTGATTTGACTTATTCCAAATTCCCTATTTCGGCTTACCACTCATTTAGTGGATACTGGTTAGTGAAGATCGTAAAAAAGGACTGACTTAATGAAACAAATCAAGGCAATACATGGTTTTAGATTGGGTTTCTTGAATTGATTTATTATCAATTTTAATAGGGTCATGCTTGATCTAAGATTAGTGAAGAACTGGACATTGGGATTCACCTTGTAGGATTAATAGAATCCAGAGCTATAATGCTATGTATAATGTTGGCTTAACAATTGATCACTGTTAAGTTACATATAGATGTAAGATATCCAACAAGCGACAGCTGAAGATGTATGAGGAATTCTGCCCAGTGCTGTAGTAAATGTTGTAGCAACCGTGCTTAATTTACATAATAGTCAATAGTCATTAAGTAAGTTTAGACACCCAACTACCTAATAGCCGTTGATTATATCCTTGGTTTTGACATTTGTTTTCCTTTGTTATCTTTTAGTTTGTTACTTAATTAGTTTTATTAGAGTTTTAAGTTTTTTCATTGATATTTATTTGATTTTATTTAAGCCTTAAACATTGCACTGAATAGATTGTTGTAGCAAGTCTGATAACATCAATCCCTGTAGACACGATCTAGATATTCATCATTATATTACTTGTTATGTCCACTTGCACATTGACATCCATTGTATAAATTCAACAACAAGTTTTTGGTGCCGTTGCCAGGGATTGATTGTTTATTGTGTCTTGTGAATTCAATTATATTTGGTGCCAATTTTAGTTTCTTTTAATTTGTTTGTTTGCTGTGTTGACAGAATTGCTCTAGCAACCATTGCTGCGCAAGTATAAACTTGTTGAATATCAGTTTGATCCAGAAATAGATAGAACAACAAGGCGTTTGAGAAGAGAACATATAAACTTAAGACCTGTTGCGGATATGGCTGATTTGAAAGACATGGGAGATTTGAATCCTCAAGGATTAATATAACCAGTAAATGCACAAGGATTAATATAACCAGTAAATGCACAAGGATGACAAAAAAGTTAGAATGGGCAAAATGTTCAAGGGCAACCAGGGAATAACAACATCATTGTTATGGCAGATGATAAAGACAGAGCTATCAGAAATTATGCAGTGCTAACTCCTCATGCCATAAACTCTGGAATAATTAGACTCGAAGTGCAAGCTGTTAATTTCGAGCTTAAACTTGTAATGTTTCAGATGTTGCAAATAGTGGGGCAATTCAATGGATTACCATAGATTAATGGTATATGTGTTGTGTAAATTTTAATGAACTCGCAAGCGCACGAATCTATTGTAGTATAGATTACTGGTGACGAGTGTCGATCCCACGAAGAGGTGGATTTTAATTTGGTGTAGGGTTAATTTTCTAATTGGGTAACTTGGATTTGTTGTGGAGATGATTTGAAATATTATAAAATTTAAATTAAAATGGCGAAATTAAATTGGAGATTAAACTATGTGAATAAAGTGCTTGGGTATCTGGATCTGCATCAACATGCACAATGGGCTTAATATTCCTTATTATTGCCAATTAAATCATGAGGGGGGTTTCCACTCCTCATGAGCCACACTTTAATAAATATGGTATCAAGCACTTATCGTGCCAGACAATAATAATCTTGCACTAGGGAGACGGTAGCACCGGTACAAAATCTAGACAAGATTATTACTATCTATCGACGAAAAGTCAAAACAGCCACATAAATTAGAGAGGCGAAGAAAGTAAATTTACCAAATTAGCCCATGGAACATGTTGAGACTTCACCTTCAACCCAAGCTTGAAAGAAAATTAGCTACTCATTATTTGGACTAGGGGTAAAATGGGTATTATACTAAAATACGTAGAAATACAAGAAGGAGAGAGAATTTTACAAAACTAAGCTCAAAAATGGATTCAGGGGTGTCAAATTAGGGGGGGAGCCCTCCTTTTATAGATACAATGAGTAAATCATGGCCATTGGATGAAATCAATTCGGACGCTCAGGATTGCGCTACGTGGCAAGCTCTGATGGCTTTGAGCACATCATCAACGACTGTGATTCAGTGTGTCGCATGTAACTTAAGACAATTTTCGCATCCAATGATTTGCTGCCACGTCATCGGTCAACGTCAAAGTCAACCAATCTTGATCAAGTGCATTGCTTCTATTGTAAGCTCATTTTTTCGGTCCAATAATACACTGCCACGTCATCGGTCAGCGCCACATCATCAGTCAATGCCACATAAGCAGTTAATGCCACATCATTCGTCCAATCAAATGCTGCAATGTCACCGGTCAATGACACGTCATCGGTCAATGCCATGTTATCGTACGTATGTGTGAATAGTGCCGTACATGAACAATGACGTATATGTGAACAGTACCGTATACGTGAACAGTGACATTTTTCTTTTTATGCTCCTCCTAAGGTTTTCGACTGTCCTGAGTTAAAAAATATTGTTCGTTTTACTGTCTGATGTCTCGTTAATTGTGAAATGGCCAGAATTTCCCTGAAATACATAAAATACTTAAATTATAATAACACACAAACAATTAAAGTGCAAGGGACTTAAATACATAAAAGTAGGGATGTTAGTGAGACTTGAAGTGTAACATGATGATTTTATCCTATATAAATACACACTTTCTAGCACTCAACACACCCTCTAACCAGCTTATTGCTAGTCCCTAGCAAATTAAGCGAAAACAAAATTCAAAACCAAAATGTTTTTTTTTTAAAAGGCTCAAAGGGGTTAACTATGGATATTATACTCAAGGGATGGCTCGAAAAGGCTCAAATGGGTCAAAGATGGCCTTTCCGTCATCTTCTAGGGCTCTAAATAATCTTCTATATCTACTAATGAAATGGATCTTCAGATGTAGTAACACAAATATTTTAAAGATTGACTCGAAAGAAAATATAGAGATCATATATAAAATGATAAACTGCTAAACTGTATGAAGAATGGGCAAAAAGGGTTATTCTCTAAGAAAAATAAAGGCTCAAAAGCTCACTTGGAATTTATTATGACATGTACATTCCCTCAAGTAACTCAATTAACTTTACTCGTTAGATTTCTCCACCCCGTATGCAGAGTAGCAAACATGGTGTAACATAACTCAAGGCCAAACATAATACAAATACTAAAATTTGAAAGTCATCATGTCATCCAATGTCACAAGATCTCACAAAATACCTTAAAAGAAGTTTTTTTTTTAAAGACATAATAAAAGAAAAGCATTTTTTTTTAACTTAAGACTGAGAAGATGCGTGTCTAGAGTAACTAACTCCATATTCTGCCATCTTCTGACTCAACAAGGTTAGTAAATATAAAACAACACTACTACTAAATATTCTACAGCGTTAAACTATTCCCTCCCCCCAACCAGAACAAGACATTGTCCTCAATGTCTTAAAGGGAAGAAGTAGGGTTAGGAAGATATCACCTGGGTGCCGCAATAGAAAACAAAAGCAAATTTTCACAAACGGAGAGTTAAATCTAATGCGCACTTCTTACTGCAGCTACTGCTACCATTATTAGTAGGCCACTTCAACTCAAGGGTCTTGGGATCTGGCTCTAGACTATAAGCTTGTAAAAGATCAAGTAGCTCATTAGCAGCAGAAGCACAAACAAAGATTTTTTTCGCTGTGAAAGGAATGAAATGATTTTTTATTGCATGGTTAAGAAATGCAAGAAAGCCATCATAAAAATTATTGACATTTAACAAACCGATGGGTTTTTGATAAATGTTCAGATGGGCCCAAGATGCTAATGTGATTAGTGCCTCTAGAGTTGCAAGATCTCTTGGTAAGAAAATAAAAGCATCAACATGATTTAGCATTTCAATTATTCTCTCTTGCCTACCTGAGACGACTAACTCCTCTCCAGTTGGTGGGCCAGGCAGACATCCCAAAGGTTTTAGGGCTTCTGGAATGATGCCTAACACTTGACTACCTCTAGTAAAAGCAGCTTGAGAGATAAGCTTTAATAACCCTCGGTCACCTCCTCCAAATATCAGATGTAGTTTTCTCTCTGCTATGATTCGATCAAGATCTATGGCTGCTTCAACGAACTCTTTGTATTTACCAAAGTTAAACCCAGTGAGTACACAAATGTTCTTGAATTGTTTACTGGAAGAAGCTGCCATTAGAACACTTTTCAAAAATAATTTTGTGAGCGCTAAAAAGAAGTTCGCATTTAAAGATCTTGGTGACAATGTTTTACAGCTGCATATGAGGTGGTGTGTCTTTGTCAACTTACGCGTAAAGCACATGGCTCAAGAGTCAAAAAGTAAATAGTAAAAAGAAAAAAAGCAAACAATGATAAAATCACAATATTAAAGAAAATAATGCAAATGATAAAACAACAGTGAATAAAAGGATATTTATAAGATATTTACAAGTAGTTGTGACTGTGGCTCACATCTTCGTCTGGTTTTACGTCCAGAAACGGCTTGAACGCCTTCTATGGGTCGAGGATAGACTTCCCATCTAGTTTTCTTATAAACTGGCAAAAAAGGTCGTTTATAGTCAGATTCCCAAGACTATATCGTGCACACTCTTTCTGGAATAATGGCCATAATTGGAGAATTGCTCGCTGTACGTATCCACTGGGATGCGTTTCAAGAGACAAAAGAATATCATCCAATGACTCTTTATTCAAGCCATCCCTAATGAATTGAATCTTATCTTCCCTGTTATCAGACACCATTCCAAAAAAAGTGCATGGGTTTTTAACACATTTCATTCTAGCACACTTATGACACGAAACTGGAAGCCGTCGAGCTCTTCGTTTTCTTGAATAGTTTCCTTTACCACAACCAGGCATGTAGGCAATAAATTTCGGAGGTAACTCACCTGCCAATCGTACCTTGGCTTCGATTAACCAACGGATGTCAGCAGGGATGTTGTTCCTCATAAGCAATCGCATGCATTCGGACCGAGCTTTATAAATCGTGAGGAGAGCATTCTGAGGGAGTGAAGGAAATCGTTTGTGAAGCTTTGTAAGAATTGTGTTTCTGTCCATACCTTCGCCTCAGAATATCAGTTATTCTGGAAAACTGAAGTAACCGACTTTAAATGTCAAGGAGTACCGTTATCCGCCACTTAACCGAGGTAACAAATTAAAGCACATAAAGAAAATTAAATCTGTAAAATCAAAACAAAGTGAAAGCGAACAAAACAACAAAAAGAAAACACACTAAAACTTACATCCGTCCTCTTATTGTATTAAACTCAAGTTGTAATTGGAAGTTATAAATACCGCCTTCTATCTCCCAAAGTTGTTGTTCAAGATCCTCAACGTGGGCTACTAATTCTGGTGGTCGTCGTTCCCAAATGGGATGTGATTTATAACTTCGTATCAGGCCTCTTAAGTGATATTTCACACGTAAAAGGCTTTTAAGGTGCCAGAAGATGATCTGTCTAATTGAAGAATGCATGATAAAAAATGAGAAAAGAAAACACAATTGTTTAAGCAAACACACTTATTCAAACATAAATAATTTTGATCGGCAAAAGAAATGTCAAAAAGGTAAATTGCTTAAAAGAAAAGAGAAATCTCATTTCAAATTTGGTGGGTCCCCCAAATAGATTTCAGTGTTCTATGCATGTGGTTTTGATCTTTGACCATTTATTTCAAAAGTGGCACCATTCTTTGGATCCTTAATTTCAGCTGCTCCATGTGGAAAAACAGTGTGTACAATAAAGGGTCTAGACCATTGAGAGCGTGACTTACCTAGGAAAAAGTTCTGGCAGGAATTGAATAAAAATACTTTCTGACCTGGTGTAAAAGATTTTCTCGTGATTCGTTTGTCATGAAAGACCTTCATCCGCTTCTTATAGTCTTTAGCTTTTCCATATTTGCGAGTCTTCTGATGTTTTGCCATCTGTAATCTCTTGTCTGAACTAGAGATGATGCCTTCATTTTCTTATTTATCGTCATGGGATAATGAAATGATTTCTGGCAATGTATTTTCTTCTCCCATGAATGTATGTTCCAAAGTGTCTTGTGACAATTCAACCTGAAGCTTTAGTAGTGATTCTGATGAAAGGATAGGATTTTCTCCTGATGGTGTTAGTTGCTCAATTCTTGACTTCCATTTATGAGTGTCCATGGATGGTGCTGAATCAAGTAAGGCATTGACCTTATCAATAGATCTGTCAACATCAAAATCCAAACCAAAGTGAGTTAAACATATTTGTAAAGGATCATCACTATGGTTAGAAGACAAAGTATGATCAGTTAATTCTTTTATTAGATCCACATCAACAATTCCATCATCTCCATCACGAGGTTTTTTGGCAATGTTGAATATATTAAGCTCCGTAGTCATGTTGCCAAAGGACAACTGCATATTTCCAGTCCTGCACTGAATATGAGCATCAGCAGCTGCCAAGAAAGGTCGGCCTAGGATAATAGGGATGTGCTTCTTAGAATCCTGCACCGGCTGAGTGTCAATCACAATGAAATCAACAGGAAAATAAAACTTATCTACCTGGATGAGCACATCCTCCACAATACCTCGAGGTATTTTTATGGACCGATCTGCAAGCTGTAACACCACTGGGGTTGGGTGTAATACTCCTAATCCAAGTTTCTCAAATACAGAAAAAGGTAAAATATTCACGCTAGCTCTTAAGTCCAACAAAGCATTCTCAAATGTATGGTTTCCTATACTACATGAGATAGTGGGGGAACCTAGGTCTTTGTATTTTGGAGGAATCTTGTTTTGGAGTATAGAACTAACGTTTTCTGTTAAAAAGGCCTTCTTTTGAACATGAATATTTCTCTTTTTAGTGCAAAGGTCTTTAAGAAACTTAGCATAAGAGGGCACTTGTTTTATAACTTCAAGCAAAGGAATGTTAACACTTACCTGTTTTAAGATTTCAAAGATCTCACCTGTGGAATTTCATTTCTTTGCTTTAGCTAACCTCTGAGGGAATGGAGCTTTGGGAACATATTCCCGTATGCTGCTTTCTTCTTTCTCCTTCGATGAAGAGTTTTCAGCATCTACAGGTACATCTTGAGTCGTTTTTGTCACTGGCATTTCTACTTTGTTGTCGACTTCTTTTCCTTTTCGCAAGGTCATGACAGCTTTGACCTCTTCATGCTGCTGAGGTGAACTTACTTCATGCATTCTTTTAGGATTAGGCACTGGCTGGCTTGGGAACTTGCCCTTCTCGACGGTCATTGCCAAGTTTTGAACTGATGAGGCAAGTTGACCTACCATTTTTTCGAGATTCGAGATTGATTGGGCTTGTGAGTTGAATCCAGCTCTCATCTCACTCCGCAACTCATCAATGGTACGATTTTGTTGTTCTATTGCGGAGTGAGTCCAATTTTTGAGACCTTGCAATGCTTCCTCCTATGCTCTAGGTTGAGAGTAGTTCTGGTTTTGATTGTATGGTCTAAATGGTGGCTGAGATGCTTGAGGAGCCTGAGGAATTGGTTGCATTGGTGGAGTTGGAGCTGTTGGTCCATTCTGTTGAAACCCTTGAGACCATGAAAAATTGGGATGATCTCTCCATCCAGGATTATAAGTGTTTGAGTAAGGGTTGTAGTTTGATGGTTTTCTCATTACACCTATGGCGTTGGCTTGATCTGGGTTTGAGTCATTGTCAAGTTGATTGTAGGTATGTGGCTCTGTTGTTTTGGTAGCCGTTAATGATGAAATTTGTCGGGAAAGACCTTCAACCATTTCTTTGACTTCCTTGATTTCTGATCTTGACTCGCCCATGTGAACCTCATTTACTCCTTTGACTTTTCTTACATTCCTAAACGATCGGCTTCGCTGTTGGGAGTTATCCGCTTGGCGCTGGAAGAAATCCCAAATCTCCGATGCACTTTTCGACATTAGTTCTCCTCCACTTGTTGCCATTAGCCATTCTTGCACATATGGCAATAATCCCTCCAAAAAGTATTGGCATTGGTGCCACTTTTCGTACCCATGATGTGGACACTTCAAGAGTAGCCCATAATCGCTCCCATGCTTCAAAGAATTGCTCGTCTTCTCTCTGGGTAAACTCTGAGATTTCCCTGCGAATAGCATTGGTTTTATGCACTTGGAAGTATTTATTTAAAAATTTGGTAACCATTTGTTCCCATGATGTAATGCTATTAGCAGGCACTGTGTTAAACCATGAACGAGCTCTATCTTTTAAAGAAAATGGAAACAGTCTAAGTTTAACATCATCATCTGAAAAATTTTCATAATTAAATGTTTGACAAACAGCATGAAAATCATTCAAATGATTATATGGGTCTTCATTTTCTAGGCCATAGAATGTTGGGAGACAATTTAGCACACTAGGTTTTAATTCAAAACTCCTAGCAGCTACATTTGGCCTCTCCTGTGGTACTGGTGGTTATTGTTGCAAATCCATTTCAATTTTATTTTTAATTGCAACGTGTTTGTGTGTGCGAAGTGTTTTTTCTAGTTCAAGGTCTATAGGCTCAAGATTAGGTGATTGTGACCTTCGACCATGCATGCCAAGAACACACAAAAAAAATGAAAACAAAATAAAATAAATAAATAAAATAAGAATAAAACTAATAAAGAGAAATGAGAAATTAAGTTACTAACCTCATCACGCTGTTACAATCTTACTATGAAAACACACCTAATTGCTATTATTGTACAAAAAGAAAGAAAAGGAATACGTGAAGTAAAATAAATTAACTTAAAATAAATTAAATAAAATTAAAATAAGTTAATAGGCAGTGGAACCGGTCAAATTAACAAGATAAAAAAAATTACAAAGAAAAATAAAATGAAAATTAAATTACATAAATTTAAGTAAGAGAAAAAGAAAAGAAATATTTACCTTAATATGCGAATTCACTTTCTTCTTTTTTTTATTAAGTAATTAAATAAGGAAAAGAAAATTACAAGAAAATTATTTACACAATAAAGAAAATAAACTCTACAAATTAAAATGACTTACCTCCCCGACAACGGCGCCAAAAACTTGTTGTGCAAATTTTAATGAACTTGCAAGCTCACGAATCTATTGTAGTATAGATTAATGGTGACGAGTGTCGATCCCACGAGGAGGTGGATTTTAATTTGGTGTAGGGTTAATTTTCTAATTGGGTAACTTGGATTTGTTGTGGAGATGATTTGAAATATTATAAAATTTAAATTAAAATGGCGAAATTAAATTGGAGATTAAACTATGTGAATAAAGTGCTTGGGTATCTGGATCTGCATCAACATGCACCATGGGCTTAATATTCCTTATTATTGCCAATTAAATCATGAGGAGGGTTTCCACTCCTCATGAGCCACACTCTAATAAATATGGTATCAAGCACTTATCGTGGAAGACAATAATAATCTTGCACTAGGGAGACGGTAGCACCAGTACAAAATCTAGACAAGATTATTACTATCTGTCGACGAAAAGTCAAAACAACCATATAAATTAGAGGGGCGAAGAAAGTAAATTTACCAAATTAGTCTATGGAACATGTTGAGACTTCACCTTCAAACCAAGCTTGAAAGAAAATTAGCTACTCATTATTTGAACTAGGGGTAAAATGGATATTATACTAAAATACGTAGAAATACAAGAAGGAGAGAGAATTTTATAAAACTAAGCTCAAAAATGGATTCAGGAGTGTCAAATTAGGGGGGGAACCCTCCTTTTATAGATACAATGAGTAAATCATGGCCATTGGATGAAATCAATTCGGACGCTCAGGATTACGCCACGTGGCAAGCTCTGATTGCTTTGAACATATCATTAGCCTCTGTGATTCAGTGTGTCGCATGTAACTTAAGACAATTTTCGCATCCAATGATTTGCTGCCACGTCATCGGTCAACGTCAAAATCAACCAATCTTGATCAAGTGCATTGCTTCTATTGTAAGCTTATTTTTTCGGTCCAATAATACACTGCCACGTCATTGGTCAGCGCCACATCATCAGTCAATGCCACATAAGCAGTCAATGCCACATCATTCTTCCAATCAAATGCTGCCATGTCATCGGTCAATGACACGCCATCGGTCAATGCCATGTCATCGTACGTATGTGTGAATAGTGCCGTACATGAACAATGACGTATATGTGAACAGTACCGTATATGTGAACAGTACCGTATATATGAACAGTGACTTTTTCTTTTTATGCTCCTCCTAAGATTTTCGACTGTCCTGAGTTCAAAAATGTTGTTCGTTTTACTGTTCGATGTCTCGTTAATTGTGAAATGGCCCGAATTTCCCTGAAATACATAAAATACTTAAATTATAATAACACACGAACAATTAAAGTGCAAGGGACTTAAATACATAAAAGTAGGGATGTTAGTGAGACTTGAAGTGTAACATGATGATTTTATCCTATATAAATACACACTTTCTAGCACTCAACAATATGCTTTAGCAAATTAAGTCTTGTTATCTAAGTCTTACAATGAGGCTTATGAGATTTTAGAGAGGATAGCTAATAACAA
This sequence comes from Clausena lansium, assembly GCA_030449835.1. Classification (NCBI taxonomy): domain Eukaryota; kingdom Viridiplantae; phylum Streptophyta; class Magnoliopsida; order Sapindales; family Rutaceae; genus Clausena; species Clausena lansium. The sequence goes on along the minus strand of JASUUF010000086.1, from coordinate 1,632,378 downwards.
TTATCAATGGCCATCTACCAGACAAGCTGCAGCAAGAGGACTAACAGGAATTCATAATGTAGATGTATTGACAGCATTATCAGCTCAAGGAGCCTCGTTGACAAATATAGTGAAGGCTATGTCTACTGCTCTAGCAACTGTCAGCCAAGTTGCGAAGGCATCTTGTGTTTATTGTGGAGAAGAGCATTTGTTTGAAAATTGCCCTGGAAATCCTATCTCAGTGAATGGAAGATGTTGCAGAGTTGCTACAGCAAAGCCTAAAGCACACAAATATAAGGCTGACACAAAAAAATGCGGACATTATAGGGCTGACATGGCAAGTAACGCAAACAGTGTGTGACTTAAGAATACTAAATATTTACCAAGATTCATAAGCCTTTTAGGAATTGCCCTAATTTACATGCTATAAAAGAGTGCGCATTAAGAAAACAAGGGAGAATAGGCCGTCACACACAATATACCCTAAGCAATAAGGAAATGACAGAAAAGAAAGAAGAGAAATTTGAGGGCTGCAACAAAGGAGTTCAGAGGAGGAAGAAAGGATCGTAAAAGACATTAGAATGACTTCTCGACATTACTACTTTCAATTTTCTAACTTTCTATTCCTTGTTTTTATATTTCTTAATAATGTATTGGATGGTTAAACCAAATATTATTGCTATTTCATTATTAAGCATAAATTAAACTTTTAATGTAGTTGGGTTTTAAACAAGCTTGATGATCGATTGACTTATATTATTGTTGCTATGTGTCTACTATAGCATTTTGTTTTGATTTTACTTATTGCAAATTCCTTATTTTTGCTAACCACCCATTTAGCGGATATTAGCTAAGGAAGCTCCTAAAAAAGGACTGACTTAGTGGAACAAATCAAGGCAATAAATGGTTTAAAATTGGGCTTCCTGAATTGATTTATTATCAATTTGAATAGAGCCATGCTTGATCTAAAATTAGTGAAGAACTAGACGTAGGGATTCACCTTGTAGGGTTAATAGAATCCAGAGCTATAATGCTATGTATAATGTTGGTTTAACAATTGGTCACTGTTAAGTTGCATATAGATGTAAGATATCCAACATGCAATAGCTGAGGATGTATGAGGAATTCTGCCTAATGCTGTAGTAAATGTTGTAGCAACCGTGCTTAATTTGCATACTAGTCAATAGTCATTAAGTAAGTTTAGACACCCAACTACCTAATAGCCATTGATTTTATCCTTGTGTTTGACATTTGTTTTCCTTTGTTATCTTTTAGTTTGTTGCTTAATTAGTGTTACTAGAGTTTTAAGTTATTTCATTGATTTTAATTTCATTTTATTTAAGCCTTAAACATTGCACTGAATAGATTGTTGTAGCAAGTCTCATAACATCAATCCCTATGGACACGATCTGGATATTCATCATTATATTACTTGTTGTTTCCACTTGCATATTGACATCCATTTCATAAATTCAACAACATATTTTGATCGAAGGAGCTCTTGGCGACAATTATGATAGATGAAGATGGACGCCAAGCATAAGATAAATGTAAAACGGAATAAATAAGCCAAGATGCATTAAAACTTTGTGGACTAACCACTCTAAGAAAGCTAAAGTTGTTGGATCCTTAATCCAACATTGGGCTTATATATGAATAATTATGTGTTGCAAACTGTCATATAAGGTTAAGTCCAATTAAAAGCGATTTATTAAGGTTTTCGGCTATTTGAGCTTTAATGTATCTGATAAGGTATGGTCCTTTAATGTGAAGAGGCTTAACGATAATTTCTATTTTCATGATAGGCTAAAATAGAAATTCCTAAAGATAACAGGAAAGTTGATGTGAACCTCACAAAGATAAGTAAGACCCTACACTCAGTGAGGTTCCTTTGCCAAGGATTGCTTTAATTCAAATTGAAACAACCATAAAATAAAGACTTTGACCCTTTATCTATAAAGATAAAAACCAATGGTATAAGAAATTTGGGTTGATGCCACACTCAAGAAAAAAGAGAAAGGTTGTGAGTGATAAGTCGAGAAAGAACGCCATAAGATGAAATCTTGATAATTTCTTAAAGTTCTTTAAAAAACTGAAGAGAAAAGCTTTCATTATTATTATAAACTCTAATATGAAATTCTCAATAGGTTACATGGGTTTATATAGTTGAATTTTACTAATGGAATAATGTTTTCCTTATTGCTAAATATAACCTAAACTAAAAAGGAAATAAAAAATCTTGTTGATCATAAAGTTAAAAAGGAAATAAAAGATATTGTTTCTAAAACATATTAGGAAACAAAGATTGTGTCTGATTTTCTTCCTAATTTAATAAGGCCTTGTTTGTTCCTCATGCAAGTCACTCCAAATCAGATTTAGAAGATTGAATAACATTAAAAAAGCATTGATTATCTTGAATACTCAATTCTGGTAGATTAGTGTCTTGAAAAAGGCATGAATTTGAGATGTGCTCAATTAATGATTTCTTCATTTTCTTAGTTCTTGCCCTTATCTAATACCTCCATGGATGTTCAACGGATCTTGTAAAGCTTTAGAAACCTGGTTCTTATCAAAAGTTGTTATGCTTCTCAGATCACACGTAATGTTCTATTCTTTTCTGACATCTCATTATCAGAAAGAGTGCAGAAAAAAGCTTAAAGGATTATCTAGAAAAATGCATTGATCTGGTAAGTAAATCACACGACTCTAGAAAGCAATTAAGCATTATAAATTCAGGTACGCTTCCGCATATTTGATTATTAATTCTTGGTGATACAATATGAAAGTTCCTACATTTTAGGTATTGGTTTTCAATAGAGGATTATTTTTTAACAAAGGTGGCTAATAATTAAATTTTTTGCATGCGAAAAAGCAATTGTTGATTATGAAATCGAAGACAATTTCGTGCTTTTCAAATATAGTAAATCACAACCAGGCAACAAAGTCTCCATAAATAAGAAACATGGCCAGTGATGGTAGTCTCAAAAATCAAATTTCTTAGAACAAGAATATCCCCCATCAATGGAAAATGACGATGAAAAAGATGGCCAATCCAACCCCAAAGTTGCTTCGCATATGAGCATTCAAGAAATAAGTGGGCTACTGTTTCATCACTGGAACCACAAAATAAGCAAGTTGAAACCATCTGAATGCTGCGATTCCAAATATTATCGTCAATGGACAAATTGTTATGGAATAGATGCCAAGCAAGTATAGCGAACGTTGGTGGAATGTAACCATCTCATAACAATGTACACCAAGGCTGCAAAAGCTGATGATCCATGAAAAAAAAAACAAAAGAATCATACAAATTCAAAAAACCATTACAAGAATGCATCGACACTAGCATATCTGGCAAAGAGTTAATGGGAAGATGAACAATCTCTATTTCATGCAACAATTGAGGGAACAAAGTGACAAAATATGTATGAACGTACCATCGACTGTTCTTTATCAAGCTATCAACAGTAGCTTCCAGGTGTAAATTAGAACCATCAACATTCACTGAATCTAGAAAATAATTATAAAATCTATCAATTAGGCATGTACTAATTGTAGTATTTAAGCCTTTTATGTCTTTGTATTTGCGGTAGATATTGCATTATATTATTAGTTATTTTTTACCTTTTACTGCAATATATTAATTTAGGGTCAATAAAATTACTAATTTATTATTATCTTTTATTTCTTGTAATAAATAGTTACCTTAAAGTTATTAACAAACCACCCTTCTCTCTAAGGCATGAAATATAACACTATCATAATGCAGTAATTAAGCTATAAACGGGCTAACAAAGCAAGTATCTTAAGAATGAGCAAGCTTAAATAGCGAGGCCAATCACCAAGATCATTTCCGCTTTCCATTAACGAACGAACCACAAGAGTCATCAGCCATACCCTTGATGAGTATATGAGCAACGATGAAAATTAAACAAATGAGGCTGCATCCAACTGTCATTTTTGGCTAGACAGTTGGTGAAAAACAAATTAAAGAATTAAAGTTGGTGCAAACCGTTGGCAATGACAAAAAGCTTCTAGAACCCATACATGTAAGAGAGATTGTAATATTTATTGAAGTTTGAAATAGAAACATGATTCTAGAAACAATCGGCATGCCGATTTGAAAAATCGGCTTACCATTTGATTCCAAAAAGCATAGTTGTGATTCTGAAAAAAATAAAAATCTGGTTTTGAGAAACAGAACTCCGTTTGCTTCTAGTATGCCTTCTAGACAAAAGCGAAAATTCAGTTTGTTAGAATCCAGTTGTGAACAGGTACGATATTCTAACTTAAAGAGTGTTTATTTGAAGAAGCTTTGTAAAATGTTGAGTTGTTTTTTCAAATATAAGCATATTACTTCATAAAAATGACACTTGATTACATCAAAACTCCAGAGAATTACAGTTTTCATATGTTCTGGAATACAATTTCATTTGCTAGAGATTGTATTCAAGGATTTGTTATATCTTGAGGGTAATTTGCCATTAAAACTTAATAGCAAACCAAGTGTGGTGAGGGCAAATAAAACCTTAAAGAAAAGTGTTTAATATACGCCTCAAATCCTTAAATTTTCTATTTTCTTTGCCTCCATATTCATAAATTCTCCAACAATGCATGCATTTTGTATATATAGACAAACATCCCTTATATGCTTCACTTAATTAATACATTATATTTGTCCTGGTTTGATTCCCTATATCTCTCGTATGTGTTATATGTAAAAAAACTGGTCAATTTTTCAATTTATTTTGTTCCTCTAATATCTCAAGAGAATGAAGAATCTTTGCTGGATAAAATGTTATGACCCTAGTAGTTTATTTTCATTTCTTTCCTATTATGATTAGGTTTTCTTATTGCAATTATGATGTTGGGCTCTAATTAGAATGTAATTAAGATCATGTTGACCTATTATAAATAAGTGGTTCTCATTATATTTTTAAGCAAGCGATAATAAAATTCCAATCCCTGTTAATTCTTCTCTTGCCTCGTAATTATTAAATTCTTCATCTCTTTTCTCTTGAATTCTCTAACCAAAACCATAGAATCTTATCATCTAGTATCATAGCATATCTATCATAGCATACTGGGACTGCTCCATCTAAGATTGCCACGGCCTCCTCTACTTCATCATCTAACTTTATCAAACTTAGTTGTTCCTTAGAATCCTCTTTCCTAATGTTTTGACATATGGCGACTTCAAAACTGTCGTTACTAGATAATTCAAAGAATTCCTGCACCAAAGTGTTAATATCATCTATAGCAGAAACAGAATGTAAATCATTGGGATACCTCATTGCCTCAAAGATATTGAAGCGAATCATTTCACCATCGAATTCCATCGTAAGGGTCCCATCGTGCACATCGATCTTGGTTCTAGCTGTCTTAAGGAATGGTCACCGCAATAGAATAGGCGTGGGATTGGGCGATGACTCATCCTCCATTTCAAGGATATAGAAATCGGCCGGAAAGACCAATTCATTGACCTGCACAAGAACATCTTCTAAAACCCCCTTCGGGTAAGCATTAGATCTGTCAGCCAATTGAATAATTATACTAATCTCTTCTAGTGGACCTAGATTTAAGGAGTTATAAATTGAGTATGGCATGACATTAATGGACGCCCCTAAATCCAGCATACATCTTTCAAACCTGGTATTGTCGATAGTGCATGGAATAGTGAAAGTACCTAGATCCTTGCACTTAGGAGGGAGTTTTATTTGAAGTACAGCAAAGACATTCTCTCCAATACTCACCTTTTCATTACCGCTCAACTTTCGTTTGTTGGTGCATAATTCTTTCAAAAATTTTGCATAACGCGGCACCTGCTTGATAGCATCAAGTAGAGGAATATTTATCTCTACTTTACAAAATGTCTCAAGGATCTCCTTTTCTTCCTCCTCTTTTTTGGATTATTTAAACCTACTAGAAAACGGTGGAGGAATGGTAAGGGTTTCAACTAGAGGTGAAGGGGTACTTACTTGGCTAGATGGTTTGACTGACCGCGTAGAGTGGGAATCATCTTCATTTGTTAAAGGAAGAGCCTCAGTGGAAGGATTGACTATAGATTGCGATGATGTTGTAGATACCCTTGATGGCTTGGCTAATGATTGTTCAAGCTGCTTTCCGCTCCTGAGAGACATAGCACTAGCATTCTCTTTAGGATTAATCTCAGGTTGAGAAGGCAACTTACTTGAAGTTCTAGCCTCTATCCTACTCATAGATGTGGCCAGTTGTCCAATTTGATTCTCCAAGTGCAGGAGTTGTGTTTGGGTAGTTGTCCCCGGCAACGGCGCAAAAAATTTGGTAGTTTGTTGGAACTGCATAGAGTTAGTGGCAAGAGCTTTGACAAGATCTTCTAAAGACGTACCTTGATTCTGAGGGGGTGGGAGTGGCCGAACTTGGTAAGGCTGTTGCACCCGTTGTTGGGGGTAGCCTGGTGGTCGAGATGGTGTCACGTTAGGAACACCTTGTTGTTGGTTCCCATACCTAAGATTAGGGTAATCCTTCCATCCTTCATTATAAAAGTTAGAGTAAGGATCGTATCTTTGTTTTGGTTGGCTCAGAAAACCGCTAACTACACTGACTTGCTCATGTGAAGCATCTTGGAGAGTATGGCATATATCAGTCACATGCCCGACCATGGAACATATGCCACATGGCCTCACCTATTGCCCTAAGGCCAATTGTTGCACCAAAGAAGTAAGATTTGAGACTTGTTGTTCTAGAGAAGAAGTACTTACCTCATTGACTCGCTTAGGTGGCGGCAATGGATCATTCCTGGTGTTAAATTGTTGTGAATTAGCAGCCATGTTGGCTATGAGATTCCGAGCTGCTTCTGGTGTCTTATCCATGAGTGCTCCTCCACTAGCGGCATCAATCATGCTTCTTTCCATAGGCATTAGACCCTCATAAAAATATTAAATAAGAAGTTGATCACTTATCTGATGGTGGGGGCAACTAGCACATAGCTTCTTGAATCTCTCCCAATAGTCATAGAGTGACTCTCTATTGTATTGCCGAATTCCACAAATTTCTTTTCGAATGCTACCGACTTTTGACGCTGGGAAGTATTTCTCCAAAAATAGCCGACGCATCTCATTCCATGCGGTGACAGTACCGGAAGGAAGATAGTAAAGCCATTCCTTGGCTGAATCCGCCAAAGAGAACGGAAAGGCCATTAGCTTAACTTGCTCTTTAGAAACTCCATTTGGTTTCATTGTGGAGCAAACCACATGGAACTCCTTCAGGTGCTTATTTGGATCCTCTCCTGCAAGACCATGAAACGTAGGCAGAAGATGAATCATCCCAGATTTGAGTTCAAAGTTTAACTGAGGATTTGGATTTTCAATGCATAATGGTTGGTGGTCCAAGTTAGGAGCCGCCAACTCTTTAAGTGTTCGGTTGTTGTTATGAGCCATTGGTTCAGGTTCTGGACTATTTGGCTCTGTCTTCGGGAGTGGGATGCGGATGGCGAAATCGAGTTCTGAATGTGATGAGGTTGCTCTAAGCTGTTCAAGTTTTAGTCGAATGTCTTCTATACTCATGAAAATCTAAATAAGAAACATAAAATAAACTAGTTAAATTAAAATAAATAAATAAATAAAAATTGCGTAAAAATTAAGTAAGACTAATGTAATAAAATATAGTGATAATAACAAACTAGAAACTAGACACCGGCAACGGCGCCAAAAATTTGGTAGTGTCGTTAGGGTACACCAAATTTAAAACCTTACTAATAATATAAATAGCTAATATAGGGAAAGTAAGGATCGATCCCACGAAGACTAGTTAGTTTTATTTATTATCAATTTTAAAATAAAGACTTAAAATCAAAAAATAATAATAATAATACCAATTATAAATAAAGGGGGGTTTAATGAATTTTTAACTAAATTGCAAGAAATAAAGAAACTAAAATAATAAATTAATAATTTAAAATGAACTCTAATTAAATGAGAAAGAAATAATAATAATGAAAATTTTGGTCAAAGGATCATTCGCCACCACCAAACATGCATAGAATATTTATTCTATCATCAATTTCCATTGAAACTATCAACCGTAGATAACAATAAGCTTTGTTAATCCCTATCTTTCCTTACTGAGTCGTTAGGCAAAACAAGCTCTTCACCCAATCTCTAACCATTAAATAATTTAGAAAAAAGCTCTCTAAATTTAAGATAATGGAAGCATTAAGCAGAGAAAGATTTTAGGTTGATCTAGGCAATAAACACACAAGCTTGGATTATTTAACCTAGGTTATGTTCTCCAATTGAAATCACGGATTCCAATCTGCTACTAATGATTAAAATATCAAGACAATTACGGATCAAGAATTTTAATCTAGTAATAGAATTTATTCAAGCCCTATCTAATTGGCCACTTAAACAAGTCAAGAATAAAATCATAAACCTTAATAACAGAAAAACATAAACAATCTCAATTAAAGAAATTTAATGATAGAAATTAATTATTAATTAAATAACATGTCTGGGGTTTTGAATTCACCTTTAACCAAATAGAAAATTTAGCCTAACGTAATTAAATTGAGAATAAAAGAGCAGATAAAATCAGTCATAGGAATTAATTCAAGTGTTGGCTGCTTCTCTAATTTAATTCTTCCGACTTCGCTTTATTTTTCTCTTCTTGCAGCTGCTTGTGTCTTCTAATTCTTTCGGTTTTCTCTTGTCAGCTGCCGCTTGTTGCTCTCGGGTTTGTGTCTTGAATTATGCAGCTCCTCCTTGAATTGTTTATGGCTGCAGAAAATCCCTCTTCAATTTATATTTGGCTGCCGCTTCTTCAATTTATATTTGCTTTTTTGCCGCAAGTCTTGTGCTTTTATAGTGCATGGCGAATTCTTATTGGATTTGGATTGCTTGGCCGAATCAAATCTCTAAGCAATGAATTTGCTTTCCATTTAGCCTTGCACGTGAAGCCCACTTGAAGCTACCGACCTTTGCCAACTCTAAAGCCAAAAGCCTTGATTCTTTTGAATTTGATTTGTTTAATCTTGCACGTGCTCTCCAATTAGGATTTCCATTGCCCTTTTTTTTTCTTTTATTTCCATGCACATGCAATTGCCAAAATAATTTCTTCCCCTTTCTGATTATTCTGAGCAGATTTCTTTCCAAATATTCTGATTTAATTCCTCTTTAATCCCAGAATATACCTAAAATAATAAAATATAAAAATTAAGATTAAAATAATAATAATAATAATATAATAATAAAATATATTTTAATAAAATAACTAAATTAGAAATTAACTAAAATAATTATAATATTTAATACCAAAACAAGAAAAAGATGGAGAAATTAATAATAAAATATATAGAAAATATGTGCTTATTGCCATACTTGCACACCGATTTTGCTTGGGCAGATCTTTCAGTGCCTTATTAATCCAATCCAATACAAATTTGTAACTACTTTCATCATCAGAAGCTATGTCTGCAACTTCATTGAAAGTAGTACACATTTTGTCATATCTCTCCTGCTGAATAGATAAATGCAACACACTGTAACTAACTTTCAGTTTGCTATAGGATCTCCTCATATCTTTCCTCCATCTTGATAAAATGTACATTTCTGGAAGTAATTCAACGCTATTACGTATCAACACTGCAAGGGCATGTCTACAAAGAATCCCCCTAAACTGAAACTTTGAACATATACAACTAACTTCACACTCAGCTTCTTCAAAAACAACCTCAAACCCTTTTTTGTAACTTTGCCCATATGATTCACTGATTTCATATATTGATCCTACAGAATCTCGTATATCACAATACATCAGTGCAGTTAATTCTTGTTGGAATTCTTGAAAGTTAGAAATGGTATACACCGCTTTAACTTGCTTCGCCATCTCATATCTTGTTACACATGGAGTCTTTTTGCTAAAACGCTTGGCATCTGCTTGCCATTCTAACTCAGCTTTCCTTCTCAATCCATTTTCATATTACTTCACAAACTGCTTCAAATTTGTTTTTCAGTTAACAAACCCATTAAAAAATGCATTCATACTTTCACTTCGCTGAGTTGTTGACATTCCTGCCCAAAAATTGTCTTTCAAATAGCATGGAATCCAATGATACCTCTCATCATATAAACCATTCAACCAATCATTATCCCATAAATCATATGCCGTAATCATGTCATTCCAAGCTTCCTCAAACACAGCAGAGCTCAGTGAATCATAAACAGTAGAAAGCAATGAAGAAATAATACGTTCACGTTCTTTAAAAGCCCCTAACTTCTCAGGCACCTTCTTCATTATATGCCATAAACACCATCGATGCCTAGTCGTCGGAAAAACATTCTCAATTGCCTTTTGCATTGCTCTATCTTGGTCTGTAATGATACCACTTGGCGGAGAATCGGACATGCATGATAGCCACGCCTCAAATAACCATGTAAATGTCTCCGTATCCTCGTGTGAAATCAATCCACATCCTAACAAAATCGACTGTCCATGATGATTAACTCTGACAAAAGGAGCGAATGGCATATCATACTTGTTGGTGAGATATGTGGTGTCAAATGTGATGACATCTCCAAAATATTTGTAAGCTGCCCTATTCCTCACATCTGCCCAAAATACATTCTTTAGTCGATCCTGGTCATCCACATCAATGCTAAAAAAAACCCCTTGCATTCTACTTGCTTTTGCTGGAAGTACTTTAGAATTGCCATAACATCTCCTTCTCCAAGCTGTAATCGCCTAGCTTTGTCAACATGATTTCTACAATCTTTTTCTAAGAATGAGACATTTTCATATCCACCAGCTTCGACAACAATAGAATTAAAATTCTTAGCAATGTTAATTCCCGCACAATCATTTATTTCAATACGCTTTTTCACAGCTGCACTAATGCTACGGTTACAAGGAAAATACCTAGCCTTGTTCGGACTCAATCCATGATTGTGTTGAAGGTTTAAAGTTCGAAGAATCCATTTTCCATCTTCATTTACACAACCTCCAATTCTAGCATCACAACCAGTTTTCGCACTTGGTTTCGACTCCAATACATTGGTAGATTTACTTTCCGACTTGCCGCTACGGCCACATGCAAATGTCGTGTATCTTACATTCCCATCATCCCCTTTCTTGCTAGTTAGCTTCTTTACAAGAAATCCTTCTTGTTTGCCATATGCTTTGTAAAACTCTCACATTTCCTCATGACTATCAAATAGCATCCCCAGAGTTGGCTCATATATTTTCAGCTCCACATCTTCGACTTCAGCATTATTTTCTAAATTTTCTATTTCTACAAAATAAATAACATTTGTATCAAGAATAAATTATTGTAAATATTTACAAAATAAACGGCAGTGCAAATATTCAATCCATTAAGTTTCTAAAAATTTAAATTTAAAAAATTTCTAAATCAAATAAAATTTTCATTAATATTTATTTTTATCATTTAAGTAAAATGCAAGTACATTCTTATAGAAAATAAAATCACACTTAAAAAAATTACCATAAAAAATTCACAAATTTTCATTATTATTTATTTTTTCCATTTAAGCAAAATGCAGGTACATTCTTATAGAAAATACAATCACACTTAAAAAAATTGCCTGCAAAAAAATAAAATTACCAACAAATGTATAGTATTTTCGGATTCAAGAATGCAGTGGACTACAGCAGCTGTGACGGCGAGTTGTGTGACAATGAGTTGTGAAATTTCGAAGAATTGAGGAATTTTTGTGTTAGTGTTGTGAAATAAAGAAGAAAGACCGAAAGTGTTAAGAGTTTGTGTTTGGTTGTGAGATATTTGTTTGGTGTTCCCGTAAAAAACAAATCAAAAGCTTTTACTTTTTGTTCACGTGATCAGCATAAAGAAAGAACAAAAAAGCCAGTCAAAAGCGCCAGTCCTTTACCTCCTTAAGTTATGCACGATATCGAGACAAAACGCACCCGATAATAATCGTTTCGTGCAGTTTTCTCTCAGCAAACTTCGAGCTCTTCAGCATTTTCGTTTAGTTATTCCTTCCTAGGCATCACTTTGACTTGCATTACATGACTCGTGCGTAATTCTTACAAACAAAAGACAGAAGACTTTCAACTGTTTCATCTCTGTCAGTCTGACTTTGACTTGTCTTCTGTTGTATCCGTATCCAAATGCCTCATTGCCACCTTGGAATTAGTAGACTCATTCCTGTCTTTTAAAATATTGAAATATTTTTTACTCACTGTTTAATTTGATTTAAATATGTTATTAATATATTTCAAAGCTGACTTACTGATTCAACTGCCGTGTGTGTGTAGATTGGACTTTCATTTTCACAGCCTAAATTGCTCTTGCTTTCAAGGGCTTTCATTTCCCTCAAATCTGAACATTTGATAAAACTATCAAGTTTCTGCATATACCCAGCTGACAAGATTGATAAAGGTGAGTTCATTTTTTTCTGTATTTATTGATTTTATTATTATTATTTTCGGAATGGACAAAGGCAGGATTGTGTGACAGGAGAAAAACATAAAGAACAACATTTTAGTTTAGTTGTTTCATTGCTTGACTTTCGATTGGAAAAAGCCATTTTTTGAACTGGGTTTGTTTGCTGAAAAAAAAGTATATAACTTTTTTGAAAGATGAAATACAATACTGTGAATTTGTGTACAATTATTAATTGATTATTGATTATAATTATGATTTTTGTTGCCCTATTGAAATGTTTTATTGAATCTGATCATTTTGGTTGAATGTATTTTTATCTAGATTGCACATATTTATGATTTTTGTCAGTTTCTGCAGTCCTTCATTTTACCTGTGTAGATACTATGTTTTGACTGCTTTAGATTCTTTTTTTGTTTTTTTCCTTTTTTGGGATTTGGATCTGATCTGCAGTAAGGAAATTTGTGTGTGTTGATTTGTTGGGAGCTATGAAGTGCTTCCCATTCACTAACTGGGACAAGAAAGATGAACCTCCAGCAACTCCAAAGTCATTAGTTTCGATTCGGTCCTCTTGCTCTACATTTAATGACCATGAAGTAGGGAGAATTGGTTCTGAATTAACTTCACATAATGTATCAGCCATCAGCATGGAATCTGAGGCAAGGCCGTCGTATCCTAGCATGCCTCAGCGACCTAGTAATCTTAGAGAGTTCACAATCGCTGAGCTGAAGTCAGCCACAAAGAATTTTAGCCGCTCTGTTGTGATTGGAGAAGGTGGGTTTGGTTGTGTTTACAAGGGGTTGATCAAGAATTCGGAGGATCCTTCTCAAAAAGTTGAAGTTGCGGTAAAACAACTTGGTAGAAGGGGGACGCAGGCAAGGCTCTTTTGTCAATTGTCATTATAAAAATTTGCTAACATTTCCTTTAATCTGGAAATAATTAGAACTGATTTGACTTGAATTGCCCATTAGTTATTTTCAGTTTCCATACCAACTTGCATATCTTGTCACTGTATTGACAAATAATTGAAGGGACGATTATTGATCTAAATTTGAGGAATGTAAGGGCTGGTCACAGTTTTTTTCTATTTCAATACTTAAAGAACTAAATGGATCAGAAAGTCTTATGTAAATGCTACTAATTTGAGCTATGATTAATTCTTTCCAATCTCTCAGTTTAGTTGGTCAAAAACTTATCAAATCTCAACTTTTTACTATAATATCCATGTGGTGATGACAAATTAAGTTTTGTTGTCACTTCTCTTTGTTATTTACTGTTTCTTGTACCGACTTAGCGTGATCTGTATTTCTTCTTATACTTCAACTTCTTTTTCTGTGGTCAGTTATAATGTATGTGATTCCGAATTTAATTCTGAGAAACATTTTTTAAGCTTTTAACGTATTTGTTGTCTAACAAAGATGATGCTCTTATTAGTTGAAAATCATTCTTGGCCTATGAATGTGGGATCTCACCTGTTTGTTTGCAGGGGCACAAGGAATGGGTGACAGAGGTGAATTTCCTTGGGGTTATCGAGCATCAAAATCTTGTAAAATTGGTGGGATACTGTGCTGATGATGATGAAAGAGGAATCCAGCGACTTCTGGTATATGAATACATGCCCAATGGGAGTGTGGATCAATACTTATCTCCTAAATCTGAAACAACGCTTACATGGGCAATGAGATTGAAAATAGCACAAGATACTGCTCGTGGTTTGGCATACCTACATGAAGGAATGGATTTTCAGGTACTCTACTTTTAGTTATCTGTTTCACATTTTCAAGGTTTATTGCACATTCCTGCTATTGCACTTGATGCCGCTGGTCTTTTGATGGAACGTTAAGACACTAATGCAACAGAAGCATACCCAGGCTATCTTGTGTGGTATTTACTTTTGAGTTCTGTTGTGTTTATTGCAGATCATCGTCAGAGATTTCAAATCTTCAAATATTCTTCTGGATGAGCAATGGAACGCAAAGCTATCAGATTTTGGATTGGCTAGATTGGGCCCTTCAGAAGGATTCACCCATGTTTCAACAGCCGTATGTCCTTGCATACTGATTTATCTTATTTTGATATCTATCACTTAAAAATTCTTTCCACAATTAAAATATCGTAATGTAAAACTAGATTAGCATAGAATTGAACTCAAAAATTGCAAATTTTCATCATTTTACCTGAAAAAACTTCCAAAACTTGGACAACTCTAAAAAATAACTTTCTGGAATATCTTGTCTTCTATGTTACTAGTCGAATTTGTTAAAAATTAAATCTTCCTTCCTTCATTTGCACATGTTCTGCAGCAACAGCTTTAAAAACTAAAAGTCATCTAGCCCACTGTTACTTATATTTTAAATTGCCTGTGCGATATAATTTTTGAGGAATTCATTAGTTTGTTCCGGTTATGATATCTCAAATTCAAAATATGGTTACATTCTTAACCCACCCTTAATCAATGAAAGAAGAAGAAGAAAATAAGAGAAAATTTCGGGTACTTGAAAGAGGGTATTTTCTAGATTGAGCATTTACATTTTAATGATCATTTTGTCGAGATAAACCGGTAAAGATAGTATGTGACATGGGGACATGTGGCAAGCTTGGTCATGATTTGTCCTTTGAAGAGTCAGGAAGCTATTGTGGGGGTTTATGGGGCGTTCAGATGCCCCATGGATAATAAATTAGTATATTGTCTTATGATGGTAATGAAAATCAGTTTCATGTGTATAGTAGAGTTTACATATGCCTGTTTATTTTCATCACTTGTTTAAAGCCAGACTCATCAAAGTTAATGACATAACTTCAAAGGAACCTAGGGAGCCCAAACCAAAACCAGTAAATTCAAACTTATGGGAAGACCAAACTCAACCTTGGAAATTATATGAGAACAAAGCAGGCAGTAAAACGAATTAATTGTTGCTGTATAAATAGCCAGTATAGTTTGCTGAACTTTTTTTCTCGTCAGGTTGTAGGTACCATGGGATATGTGGCCCCTGAATATGTCCAGACTGGTCGTCTTGCAGCCAGGAGTGATGTATGGAGCTATGGTGTATTTCTTTATGAACTGATAACAGGTAGGCGCCCTATAGATCGAAACCGTCCAAAGAGCGAGCAGAAGCTGTTAGAATGGGTAAAGCCATACTCATCAGATGCAAGACAATTCCGACAAATAGTGGATCCCAGGCTGGAAGGTAAATATCCCCTCCGGTTGGTCAACAAGCTTGCTAAGGTAGCCAACCGATGCTTAGTCAAAAATGCAAGGACACGTCCAAAGATGAGTGAAGTGTTGGAAATGGTAAGCAAGATTGTAGATGCATCAGCGGAAGCTGGCAGTCCTCAACTACCCCTGAGGAGTTGGACATCTAGGGAAACTCCTGAACACACTAAAACAAAACAGAAGCGAAGGATCGTAGAATCAAAAACCGGAGAAAGTGGTACATTATTTCGGAAGTGGAGACCAAAACTGGTAAGAACTTGCTGAATATAAGAGCTTTATGTGAACAATGCAGATGATTTTCTGTGATAATTTGAGCGTATAAAGGTACTATCACTGTTAAATATTTTGGTCTTTGCATTCTCAACAGAAAATTTTGCAGAACTAACAAGAAGAAGAATACAGAAGAAATATATACTTAGATTAATAGATTCCCACATCGTGCTTAGAAAAGAAAAACTGTAAACACCAATTCTTGCAAGGAGATGCCCAGTTGCAGCAACCTGGGCTGAGGAACGAAGAAGCATGTGAAATATTTATGGCATAATCAGTATAAAATTTTTGTATTCTTAAATGTATAATTTGCATCATGGCATCAATAAGAGGAAAATATATTGATCGTACGGAAAATGGTTTGCAAAGTTTACATCTTTGTGGCATGTTGATTTCACTGTTATACCCGTTGCTCTGAAATTTTTTAAATTTTTTGTTACTAAATGTGCGTAGCTGGCCCTGCCCAGTGACCAGTGCCCATATAAGACCATGGAATAAGGCATTGTGCCTAGTGTCGATTTTTATGCAGCAACGAGTATATGGTAACTGAATTTTTTTTTTTTTTTGATAAAAATATTAACAAATGTTCTTTTGACTTTTCGAAAGTACCACCCAAAGTGCTTTTGTGATGAATAAAGCTTTTTAAAAAGAACACTACTTAAACTGTTGCTTCTTCAAAAATAAATTTACACTACTCCTTTATTATCTACATGGACCTTATTTGATTATGACACTTGGTGACAGCATGGAGCCTACCAAAATTGTGAAAAAACAAGAAAAGGCACCATTGCTTTGCTTGCAAGTTTCAACACAAAATCATACAAGTTACAAAACAAGGGCAGTACATGTTCTTAATTCTCAAATGTGAAAAAGCACCATGTTCCTTACACATTATTAGATTCCTTTTAAGTGTTGTAGCAAACATTGACTTCCGCTATCAACTGCTGAAAAAGATAAATTACAAATGAGTAAAGGGAAGTGATCATAAGTCATGAGAAAAATTTCATTAAAAAGACAATACAAAATAAATTTAATATGATACAAATACCAAACTATTATAAACCTACTTTAGTTTGCCCACATCAATTTTTTAATCCTTTAGTTCCCTTAAAATTTAAATTCAAGTGATCAGCTAATATAAATCTACTTAAAAATTATTCATTTAGACACCTAAGAAGATTGTAGGTTTTCAGTTAAAATGTAAAACTTATTATACATAAGATTCATGACTTTACATAATAGATTTGTGCTATTGTGTTTGTAGATAAAAAAAAATAATAATAATATACTCAAGTATAGAGTTTTAAATTCAGACATCCACATGTTATAAAATTTATATTTTATTATATAAAAAATTATTTAATACTAATTAGACATTTTTTATCTTTTGAAATTTATTTAGCAGCTATCCAAGAAAAATCTGTCTCATACCTTTCCTTTATCATTTTTTTTTGGAAGTCAACGAGGTGGGTAGAGCCTAATTACAATATAATTTTTAACCCTTTAACTTCTTTAAGAGTTGAATTAGGTGGCTAACCAAATAAAAGGCTGAAAGTCATTTCACTGAGGTCCTATTTAGTATTGAGGTGCTGTATCTTTTAAATTATGGTTGTTATAAAAAAAATATTATAACTATGATATAAAAATTAATAGCATGTAGTAAATACAATTTTAAATAATAATTTTGATAAAATTAATAAAGATATAATAAATTTTTTATCATACAAGTATAAAATCAAATAAACTTAACTTATAAGGTACAATAGCTAGAATTTACCAAAAGTAGTACTGTAACTCACTCCAATCCCAAAAATGAATCTGAGTTGATACGGATACTCATATATATAGAACTAAAACTCTTCTTCTCGTAATAAGAGTGTTTTACCATCGAGTCCAAAACCATTATTGTAACATATTTGATTGATTAGCAATAAATTTGAATTTTAGAATCTCCGCATCTAAGAATTCTTCCTAAAACATAATTTCCTTGCTGGCCATATAAAGTGTAGATAAAGCTAGCTATTATTTCTGTGATTATTTTTGTAGCTTTTTTCATTTGAAGAGTTGCTTTAACTTGTGGGACAAAGAAAGAATCTTTCTGTTTCTGTTTAATGGGAAATTTATTAGCAGCACCTAGCCGCCATAAACACATGTTTGAAATTAAATGGTGACTAAGATTTCAAATTTAAACACGACACGAAAGTTATTTTCCCGCTGAATTATTATAGCATTGGCTCACATATCACATCCATTAATTTTCCTTATTTTTAATAAATAATGATATGTTGTCTTATTTTTAAGACGATGCATTCAAAGAAGCTGCTGTAATTATTTCCCAAAAAAAAAAACTGTTTAATTTTGAAATTGAATAAATAAATCCTAACAATTAATTTTTGAAAATCATGCATCTAGGGCCATGTGCTTTGTATTGAAGAATTAAGAAAATTGTCATTTTTTTATATAGATTTACTTACGGGTGGGCATTCGATTCAATTTTTGTGGAACCGAATTGAAATTACTCAGTTTAGTTTGGTTCAGTTCAATAAACAAAAATTGAACTGTTCATATTTTTATATACCTAATGATTTGTGTTTTGTTCGGTTCCAAAACCGAACCGAATGCATAATCCGATCAGTTCATGCAATTTAATTTTAAAATTAAAAAAATCCTAATAGGCTAAGTTAAGTTAACTAAAAAAAAAAATTCCTAACACTAAAAAGCAGAATTGCAGAAGCAGCAAGTAGCAGCCAATAGTATCATGCACTTCTCTCTCTCACTCTCTCGCATTCACTCAAACTCTCACTCTCTCCGTCTCCAATCTCTCTCCCCTCACTGTCTTAGTCTCACTCTCTCTGTATCTGGTCTCTCTCTCTTCACCCTCTCCACTGCTGTCACTCACGACTCACGCACCTAGCTAGCTAGCGGCATATTTAGCTAACTCGCAGTAGTGATCGTGATCATGATTCAACCACCTCGTTGCCAGTTATTGTTGTCGTAGCCTCGTTCAGCGGTTGTTGCATCGAAGACTAAGTTGTTGACTTAATTCTTTAATTTTTTTATTTATTGTTCATTAATTTTTTTGAGTTTCGATTAATACTTTGATTTAATATATTAGGATTTAAATTTTGTAGTAGATTTTTTTAAAAATTGTGTTGATTGTGCTTTTTTAATCCACCGTTACTTGATCTGATTTGAGCTATTTTTTATTTTGAGAAAAATTACACAAACAATATTTTTATTTTTGCAGCTGTTAGTGGATTTATGGTGTTGTATTAGTAACTTTAGGCAATGGGATTAATTTTTTTTTTTAGCAATGACAATGTTCAGACTTTGTAACTGTGTCTGTATGTAATGAACAAACTAAAATTATAGAACCAAATCAAATTTTAGAATTAAATTGAACCGAACTGAAGTAATTCAGTTCAGTTATAAAATTTGGTTTGGATTTGATTCTAATTTTTTAGAACCATCTATTTAAATTCAATTTGATTTTGGACGAGAACTGAACCAAACCGTATTATGCGTACTACAGGATTTACTTGCAATTTTTTGTCCAAAATTATCAATATTGTCCTTTGAATAAATAAGTAAAATACAAAAGTAGTTGACTATTGGGTCCCCGTTTATACTGCGCCCCATTTTGGATATCATCGCCAATTCGACCCGCTGCCATTCCTACACTGCATGTACATTGTCATTGTTATAATAATATCACATTAGTATAATAAACATTTGTATAAGCGCTTGTATATACAATATTAATGTTTGTAAACAGCTGTCACAATCTTCGCTCAAAAAGAATTAATAAAATTTTATTTCATGCATGATAAGTGATGATGCAATATTATTTAATCGAAAAATAAATTGGTGGCATGGGAATACATTGAATTGAAATTTCAAAAATAAAATAATCCATAATAAGTGCCTTACACGTGCTAATTTTTATTATTTCTGCGGTAATATTAAAAAAATCACAATATAATTAGTAAATTACTTTTCAGTACATGGACTTTTCATCTTTGACTGGACTCGTAACCCGATTTTGACCACAATAAAACTCTCGGCAAGTAAAGGTCATAATTGTCAATTTGTTCGCGGCAGACAGTTAGTTACCGATTTCACGCAATCTCCGCCGTACGATCCACCAATCGCAGCCATTATATTTGAAAAAATATAAAATATAAAATTAACAGTGCCACTTAAATCGACAGGAAATCCGTACTCTGCCACAAACTTAATCGAGCTTTAACGCTGCAAACAGTATATAATTGCGCGGAAATGAAATGCTCCTCTCTCCAGTTTCCTTCAAAAGTTATTTTTATTTTTTTCAAAAAGTTTCATTTTTTCCGCTCGTGTATTAATTTCTACGTACTATATATATACGGCGCGTTTTGTACAGGGCCAGAGCTTGATTGCCTTTTTTGAAAAATTAATCGATGCTGCTATCAGGTAAAGTTAATTGTTTTTATTTCTTAATACCATTTCTTATTTATTAAGTTTGGATTGTTCTTTCATTCTGCCTAATTAATGATAATTTGAGTTTTAATTTGTATTTAATATTTATTTGTTTGGATTTATGGGCTTAATTTCATTTTTTTTTTAATTTTAATTTCCACGAGTGTTCCAATCGGTCAATAAAATTTTTGTTTATTAATTGTATTATGCAGTTAGATTATCATTTGCCAGTATTAAGACATGGATTTAGAGTAAAAATATTTGTGATTGGAAAATTTAATTTGATGAGAAAATATGAGTATTTATTTGTATACTATTTGTACAGATATTACTTTGATTGGTGAGGGATCATCACAGTGATTGATTCTGGTTTATTGATTAAGGGCCATGGCTACAGAGGACCAAGATTCAGGTTTTGTTCAATGGGGTCTTCGTTTTTTTGACTATGACCCTTATTTGCATTCTGGGTACCATGGTGACATAATACAACATGATGCTAATGACATGTATCATGGTCAGTATTTCAGAAATAATTATGATGATGATGCAGAGAGTAGTAACAATGTTGAGAGTGATGAAATTATTGCACGTACCCTTCAGGAAGAGTTCTCGCAACTTGCAATTGAAGAAGCCTCTCAATATTCCCATGCACAAGACAAGCATACTACGCCAGAAACCTCTCAGGATCATAATTGGAATAGTTCATCAACAAGGAATTATAGTTCAGGTATTTATGAATTGTATTTGTTGGACCTTCATGTGGTTGTGATGACTGATATTAATTGTTTTGATGACATGGTTTACATAATGAGCAGGGTTTGAATATAGCCAAGATGAAAATGAAGATACAGGGCCATCTTCTTCGTGCTCTAGTCCTGGTGATGGAGAGGAGGATCCTTATTCTTTGGAGATAACTGATGAATATCCATTAGATGATGAAGTTGGAAAGAGGTTGAATCAAATGGTTGCTATTCGTGTAAGTTAGCATAATTTAAATATCATCAGGATTTGTGATTCCTTTCTATTTTTAGCTGTTGAAGTTGTGTTATGACATCCATTTATTTTTTAACCATGTGACTTCAAATTGTTGGATAAATTGTCTACTATTCACATAAGTTACTGGGAGTCTGGATTCAGAATTCTTTAGTTGCCTCTCCAATGATGTGGAACAGCTTGTGGGGGCATTTTTTTTTTAAATAGAATGCTGTGATTGGTGTTCTGATATATATACCTGTCATTTCTGCAGTAACCATTCTAGGAATTATCAATTATCCTCTGTTTCTTATTTATGCAGAACCTGGGTCTTGTATTCTATGTCCCAAGCTCATCATTCTGAAAACTGATGTATATTTCCTGTAGTGCATGAGTCTCATTGGTGTTTGATGCTGTACACTTTTTTATTGCTGATAGACAGCTGTTGGAAACCGGCATGAGCTGAAAATCATAATACATGATGTGCTTATGTATAATCATACCCAATCACTGCTGTTGTTCAATATAAATAAGATTTACAATGACTGATGTGAAGATTTACACATCAGATCCTAATATCTCAGATTCTTAGTATCCCATTATGCAGCATGTTCCTAGAATTAATGGGGAAATACCTTCAGTTGATGAAGCAACTTCGGACCATGAAAGACTTCTGAACAGGTAGTAACTGCATTCTTTTCTCTTCAGGAGTGAAACTGCCACAAACTATGAGCTAGACGTCTATCCAGCATTTTCTTAAAGTGAATGAGTGATTTAGAAGGATTACCATGATGAATTGAATGTTTTATATTAACTGTAAATTGATACAAATATTTGGCATACTAAAACTATAGTCTGTCATTTTTTCCCATAGGTTTCTTCAGCAATGTAGTCTTCTTGCAGGAAAAATTTATTTCCATGTTTTGTTTGTAATTTAGGTTGCAGTTGTATGGCTTTGTGGAGCATAAGGTTCAAGGAGATGGTAACTGTCAGGTTTGTTGCTTTGGTCGAGCGTTCACTTCCCAGTTTATCTTAATCATCAAGCATGCAGGCACTTAAGGTCCCTCTTTCTTATGTCACATTGTGAAGCATCATATCATTTATTTATGATACTTACTGGTTATACTCTCATTTTTCCAGTTCCGAGCTTTGTCAGATCAACTATATCACACACCTGAACATCATAAATCTGTGAGACAACAAATTGTCACCCAGGTTTGTTATCTCAAAAGTTAGCTACTTACCTGTTTCTTAAGCAATCATGACTAAATGGATCTTATTTTCTCTTACTCCAATGTTTTGTTGTCAACAGCTAAAGTCTCATCCTGAGATGTATGAAGGATATGTTCCTATGGAGTACAGTGAATATTTGAAGAAGATGTTCATGTACTAATAGAAGTTTTTCCATTCTTGTTATAAATTATTAATGTCTTTGGACTAAAGGATGGCCATACTAACTCCCTTTCAATTAACTTAGGAGCGGTGAGTGGGGTGATCATGTCACATTGCAGGCGGCTGCAGATTTGGTATGGCTAAGGGCAACATCTATTTCTTTATTTTAAGTGCGTTAAGTTTTGCATTAACTGCTTTTACACAAATGAAATTTTAATTCTCTCTCTCTTTTTCTTGTATGTAAGTGGGTATTTTAATTCTTTTGGTTATATGAGACTAGCTGCTTATCTGGATAGTGAATTAAACTGTAATCTTATGTAGTGGATAATAAACTGTAATTGTTTTGTTGTTTCTAAAGCTTATGAAATTTTACCTGCTTTCATACATGACTAATACTTGATTTAATTTTGCAGTTCGGTGTGAAAATTGTTGTAATAACCTCTTTTAAGGACACCTGTTACATAGAAATTCTTCCCAATGTCGAGAAAATCAAAAGAGGTAAAAATCCAATTTGTTTCTGTTGAATCTATATTTTGGCTTGTCGGTAGCTCTGACATTTTTCTGCTGTTTTTCCTTTCTGGTTGGTTTTATATCTAATTATTTGCTGTACTGTTGTATTTTTAAGCCCTTGGCCCTTTTTCCCTTTAGTTTTCCTTCTTATGAATTTGGTGCTCAATTATGCTTGACTAATTTGTACGTAAAGACAATCGCAATATATTGCTTTTACCTACTTGTGTTCTGGCCATTAGAATGCCAATCTAATTGCTTGATTGTTCATTTGCCTCACTATAAGATCAATTTCGGTCCCTGCCTGCCAACCTCATCCTTTTATATAATAAGGAATTCCTTACACTCTAATATGATAAAGACTAAGCTAAAAAGACAGAAAAACACAAATTATAATACACTAAAGGACAAAATGCATGCATTGGAGTGTTTGTTTTTCTTGTATTACTTACTCATGGTGAGCACATTGTCTTGATATACACAGATATATTAGTAGGAACTAACAAGGATTAGTTATCAATTGTTAATTATTCACCATTTAATAGTCTCTTTAAAGATTATTATTATTTTTTTTTATTTTTTTTTTGCAGCGATTTGTTTGAGTTTTTGGGCAGAGGTTCACTACAACTCTATCTATTCTCAACATGGTAAAACATATTTGATCATTGCTTCGATTTTTCTTTCACTGTTGTGTTTCTTCTTTGAGATTCGATTTTTCTTTTAACTGCTGTGTTTCGTCTTTTAGATTATCTCTAAGAAATCTAAGCACTTCATTGCTTTTCCATCACATATCAGATATACACTTTGGTGAATCAAAAAGGAAGAAAAAGTGGTGGAACTTTGGGAATTAGCATATGGAAACTCTCACAACTCACTCATCTTTGAGCCCACATACATCGTTTCTTATTTCTGCTGTTGCTGCTTTGCCTCTTCCAAGCCGTCTACACAAGCAAGAATTACTTGCATTTTTATATTATCTTGTATTTGAGTAAACATATTGCACATCTCCGGGTCATCAGATTCACTCGCCAACACTGTTTAAGTACTAAGTACATCAAAATATTAAGTTTTCTTACAAGGACCCCTATCCGCATGTATCTTTAAATTGTTCGGTTCAAAATTTTTCCATATCCGAAGGGAGTTGAGCACTATATTGATGGTCAGGATTTTGATTGCTGAAATCCTAACCACTGATTTTGTGTGGAGCAATCAATGGCAGAATTTGAGTGCTGAAACTTTGTACTTAGTACTGAATCCTTGATCTATAGACACGAACTCTCTCACTTCAGAAAAGATACCATTAAGCTTAATTTCATTTCGATTCCAGTCATTTACATGTTCTTCAACCGCAACACCTAACTACTGCTACCAAAACACAGAGGCCTGAAAGTTAAAAAACTGAACTAAGACACTTAACTGAAAACGACATCCACAGCAGCCAAAAACGACCGAAAAAGCAGAAGACCGTTTCTCTAAGCTAATTATCTGTAGATACATTTAATAATTCATACGGTCTGTCTAATGACGATCCCCAGTCACCTTGACATCCTCTTGCCCCCCACTCTCTTCCGCCTCCTCTGCCACGGCGGCCGCAGCCGCCACTGCCGGCTGCAATAACAGCGCCGTGAACGGTATGTGGCGGTACCCATTTCCCGCGAACTCCAGCCCCAACGGCTGGCACAAGTCGAGACGGCAGTTGGGCTGCGGCGCCGCAGCAGCAGCCAAGAACATCCCCTGGGACGCAACGCTCAGAGGCTGCACGCAGCACGACACCGAAGGCGGGGAAGACGACATGGGAGTGGGCCCAGCGGTGGATGACGATACGGCTACGGCGGGAACGGTGCCTGTGCCGGTTGCGGCTATGATGGAGGGCTCGGCCTGCCTGAGCAGCCACTCGATGGTCTCGCCGTCTGATCGGTGGCCGAGCTCCCTTGTCAGCTGGAAGATCCGGGCCGCGCAGAGAGGCGGCATCCGTACACGGCGGCCCCGGCCGTTGACCTTGGTGTGACGGTCCTTCGTCGATGATGAAGAAGAAACGGTGCGTTTTCGTGGGTGGGCGAGTTGGGTTTTGGCTGCTGACTCAGTAGTGGTTGTGGGTGTTACTGAGTTGGGGTTGGGGTTTTGATGGGTCTGCAATGCCATTTCTGAGGCCATATAGTTAGTTTTGATTCAGGGGTTTAAAAAAAGAAAAAAGAATTGATGGTTTTTGGAGAAATTACAGGAGAGGATTTAGGGTTAGTAGCGACGACGAGAAGGAGAAGAATGAACCGGGGGTTTTTCGGATTCAATTGACCCCACAAAGAGGAGGGTGGGGCCTATTTATGATGGAGGATTTTGTAATCCAGTAAGCTGTGGGGTCACGCTATTGGCATACGTGTCAGGGCGTGAGTCCCACACTTAACGATATTGGTAGGCTCCATCGGGGATGATTTTGGTCCCACATGATGTATGCCATATATCTGCTGGATTTAAGAGTTACCGGGATTGTCCGTTGTGTGGGGTCGATTCCACATTGTGGTCCCCACTTGTTATGTAACGGTTGTGATCTTTGGGTACACTTGGAGGACACGTGTCTGCGCAGTAAGAGTCCTTTGTAGGTGGATCTTAGGTGGAACCCACCTCAAGCTCTTGTGGTGGATTGACGTCACACTCATAGCATGGTAAAAAATTTGTGCGGCTTATCGGGAACTACAGAACTACTCGTAATTCTAAAATAAGATCTACTCTTTTGTCACGTGTAGGAGTGGGTATTATCGGGTTCGGGTCAGTTCGATTAAATTTTGAATTAATTGGATTAGAGTAAAATTTATTCGAATTCAACTTAAATTTTAAATCGGATTGGATTATATTCGGATCGGATCGGATCGGATTAAAAATTTGTACAAGAAAAAGATCTCAAACTTTGTACAAACAAACAATATAAGGCATGCGTAAATGATTGTCTCAAATTAAATCTGTGTATAATACTCTTGTGATGTTCACTACTAGTATATCATGGAGTAATATGCTGTATTAATTATATGAAACAGTAAGTATATTGTTTGTATTAATTCTTAAAAATATCTACTAATATACATTCATGAGTCTATAAAAAAAAAAACCCTATGCACATATCCTCTTTCATGGCCATTTGACTTACATAGTTATATTAATTAAAACAATCAGCCAACCAAAAAGGAAATCCCACATACAAAGACAATCTAAACTTAAATACAGTTAATTTGTATGAATAAACTAACCTTAAGTGCATCTCCTTCACTGTCATCATTTTTGGCTGAGTTCATCGGAGTGGCAGCAGCAGTGTTTGCACCTGTCTTGACCAAATTGTCCAGCTCCTGTGAAGATTAATTATATGAAACAGTAAGTATATTGAACTAGATTGAATAGTATATATACAAGACAATCCAATCAAGATCCTGGAAAAATACAACAATTTATTACTAATAAACTAACCTTATTTGCATCTCCTTCACATACATCATTTTTTTCTGACTTCATCGGCATGGCAGAAGACTTCATTGGAATAGCAGCGGTAGTATTTTTTGGAGTTTCTTCTTTCTTTTGAACTTCTTCGTTCTGAACTTCTTCCTTCTTTCTCAGTGTTGATACTTTAGGATGTTCTTCCCTTTGACTAGACATCCATTTCCTCTTCTTCACAGCTGACTTGACAAAATTATCCGGCTCCTGTCAGCATTATCAACAAATCGTAAGTAAATTAAACTCTATTGAGTGGGAGATATACAAGGAAAAATACTTAAACTAGGAAAACTTTTGGGTAACATTATAAATAACATAACCTTATGTACATCTTCCTCACTATCATCTTCATTAACTTTATTTTGTGGGAAACAGGAACTTCCGACATCTGAATGGCGAGGGGTCCTCTTCAATTCTTTGCAAATTTCTTGTAATTGATCATCTACTGATTTTTTCCAAGCATCCAACTCCCTCTCTTGCTCACCTCGGATAGGTCCATGAATAGAGTGTAAGTACATAGAGGCAGTTATAAATTTGCCCAATCCTTGCATGTGACCAGTTTGTGGAAGCTTTCCCAATGCTTGTGCAAGTATGTCATTTCTTGCATCTGAATTCAACGAGTCCTTTTTGTCCTCCTGCTCCAGCATTTCCTAACAGCCCACCATAAAGAAATTAATATTATTAAATGACCATAGATACAATATCATAACAGTGTTTGTTCTAGTAAAACTTGATTACCAATTTTTTAATGATTTGTTCATGATTTGTTCAGTGTCAAGGTCGTATCCTCCATTCTTTAGCATCCGAGCTCTCTTCCATAGCTCACTCCTGTCAATTAAGTCTTCAGAAAGACCCGATTCTGTGCACTAGTTCGATAAAGAAATTAGATTAGTACCCATTAAAGTACCCATGATATATATATAAACACTTACAATTTCTTTCATTAATCCAACGTAGCCTTTTCTACTAAGGCGGTGATTGCACTTGTTCAAAGCTCTCCTATTCTTATTAACATGACTGAGTTTCTGCACAAGGAGAAACATTTTTATAAGACAAGGTAAATATAATGCAACTACCAACATATTACTTGCCCTAACTTGAAAATACGTACTTCAAATGCTTCAGACAAACGTTGGTCGACAAACTTTATCCAGACAGGCCGCTTTATTTGGGGGTACTCAATTGGGGGTGCATACAATCTCTTTTTATCATTTCTGAACTTCCAAATATAGTTTTTGGCCAGCATATACTTGAAGTTTCGAAATGCTGTCTCAATTGATTGTATCACCTGCTTTCTACTTCTAGGATGAACAATGAAACGACCCTAAACATAGAGGAAGATTGTTTAAGTGACAGTTAATAAAACCCAAATCATATAACTAATAAATGAAAAATGACTAGAACATATTTAAACAGTAATTATAGGTTTTTTAAGAATTACCAAAACAGATTTCTACAAACGCTCCTTTGTCTCCGGCGAAACCTTACGCCAAGCAGAATAAATAATTGATACTGATGTACGAGCCAATATCCCAAGAAACGAAGCCAACTCAGTGGCTTCATCGCCTATAGGAACACCTATTTCATTTTAGTGCACGACAATTCTGCCATTCTTCATTTTAAGTCTTCTATTTTGCCTCGCACCCATATTAACACCTCTCCTCGAGTTACTGCTTTCAGGAACATCAACATTAGGAGGAGCAATGAAATTACCACCATCTCTTTCAGTACTATTCGAATCATTTCTATCTAAATTAGCACCATCATTATCACCTCCATCAAACTCAACACCATCCATCTTAGCACCATCTAAATGAGCCTCTTCTTCATCTTTTAAATCAGCATTATTGGCAAATAATTCGTCGTAATCATATTCCAAATTAGCATCCTCATCAGAAGCACCATCAGCCAAAATATGTTTCCCTTAGCCATATTACTGCACTTGAAATAAGTTAATTAAACTGTATTAGTTAAATGATTATATCAACTTATATAACAATCAATTAGCTGGAAGAATAAAAAGCTAATACGTAATTTAATATCATATTAATTTTGTAACCCAAACATAAAATAGGCAGTGAATAGTTAAATAAACACTTAAAGCAAAAACTTAATCAATTTGTAACCCAAATTCCCTCTTTGCTATTACGTGCATAGATCGCTCGATCACCATTGGCTGAATGTAATAAATCATTAGTTGGTAATTCTCTGGTGAATTGAGGATATTCTGATACACTATTGACCTTATCTTTATTTATTTGATTGGGATTACTTCTAGTAGGCATATGACATACAATAGACCACTTTGTTTGAATCTGATCATTTATATAAAATACTTGTTTAGCTTAAGAAGCCAATATAAATGGATCAGATTTGTATCCTAATCGGTTTAAGTCTACAAAGATGAATCCAAGCTCATCCTTCTTCACACAACTTCATTGAACCCAATCACACTTCAATACAGGGACTTTTAACAAATGATAGTCAAGTACCCAAATCTCATCTATAACTCCATAATATGTCATATCACATATTTCAGAATCAACTATGCTAACGCCACTATTTTGAGTTAATTGATTTGAGTCTCGATCACGTTTAACAAAATGAAAACCATTAATGTCATAACCATTATGTTTAATTACAAAAGGAAGAGGCCCCTGTGATAACCAACGCAAGGTATCTGATACGTGCCCACCCTTTTCAATCAAGTCATATACCTAACAAGACAAGAGAGATAAGTAAATATCTCTACTACGTGAAAAAAAGATTGAGATTTCTTTATGAAAATTAACCAATGCGACAATGGCGAATTAACCCTTCACTCAGTCAATTTCAGAATGAGACAATGGTGAGACCACGATGACAGATCCAGATGATGACATTAACCAATGCGTAATGAAGACAAAATCAAGGGTTTGAGAGATCGAGAAAAGCTTGAATCAAGGGTTTAAGAGATGAGACCTTAGTAGCCTCTGTGTTTGTGTTGTATAAATATGATACTTAGAAAAAAAATTAGCGATTATATATCACCAATCCGGTGCGTTTTAATTTTTATATTTTATTTTACAATAAAAAATTTTATAACTTTAATATTTTAAATTTAGAAGCACAACGTCGTCGTTTCAACATACCTGAAACGACAACGTTCCAACATTCACATAATATTTTATTTCAAATAATACCCAAAATTTCGGTAAAAAACGCGCCAAAATCAAGTCAACGTTAAAATTCTATAATGCATTATTGACGTAATATTTTCTATCACAAAGTCATCATACATTCTTGACGTAATTTATTTCCATCACAAGTCCGTCATGAATACATGATAGACAAAAAATCTATCACAACTCTATCATGCTTTTATGACTTATGCCTTTTTTCTGAAAATCCTTCACAAAGTGTCTGTCATCTACTACCAGTTTTCTTGTAGTGAGCGGAAGTGCAAGTGGAAGCCAACCTTTTGCAAGTGGTAGTGGTTTGACTTCTTGGGAGTTGGATGATACTGATGATGTTGCAATCGAGGACCCTTTCTCCCAATTCAGTAAGAAAGTTACTGTTAGTGAAGGTGGAGTGGAATTGTCAAATGAATTGGAGCTATACTTGATGGAGAAGATTGAAAAAATTTCACCAAAAAATAATTTGGACACTAAATTTGATATTTTGTTGTGGTAGATGGTGAATAATTCCAATTATCCAATCTTGGCAAATATAGCAAGAATATAAAAATTTCTTATATTAAAGCATTAATATTGACTCAAAATTGGTTGCGGTCATCTCTTTTCTTGGATGCGACAATAAATCTTAATATGTTAGTTCAAGAAAATGAGTTTATGAACCAACTTTCAGAAGGTATGTTTTGTGAAATTTAAATTTAAGTTTATTTTAAGTAGTTTGCATAATTTTGATTTGTTTAACTTTTGTTTATGTAGTGCTTAGTAAATCAACAATTGCGGACCATTTTGGTTTTTTTGGTGCTGTACATTGAGTCATTGAGACTTTGGTTTAACATGAAGAATATTTAGGTAATTAAGTTGATATTTTTATTTGTTGCTAATAGATGTGATTATATATGTCATAGCATACAATTTAATTTATTTTATTTGTTATTTAATTGTTGGTACTTGGCTAATGGTTTACTTTGACTTGGAGATATAATGCAGGCATTGTGGATGTAGAAGTGGATGAAGAAGTGGCGATTGAGAGAGCTGTTGTTGGCAAATGGCAATGGATGTTTGAAGTTTGTTTTGTAATGTTGGGCTTTGTTATGCTAATTTACTTTTAGTAGATTTTTTGTTGTTTATTGTTCGTGTATTTTTAGATTATTATTAAACTTTATTATATTAATTTACTATTGTTAGATTTTATTATGTAGTTTATTGTTTGTGGATTTATAGACTCAAGATTAGTATGATATCTTTTTCTTTACTGAATAATAAATAATTGAATATATAAGAGAAATCGAACCAAACCGAACTGAATTAATTTGGTTCAGTTCGATTCGGTTCTATAATTTGGTTCGTTTTTTATTCAGAAATTTCTGAACTATTTGGTTTCAGTTTGCTCTGAACCGAACCAAACTGAATAGTGCCCACCCCTAACTTTGAAGCTCTGTTTTTGCTTAATTTCATAGATTATTGAAGATTGATGAAAATAATTTTGTTGATGATTTCTATCGTATGACTTTTATGGATGTATTCAACTTTGAAGCTCTACTTTTGCTTAATTTCATATATTATTTTGTAATTTTGATGATGTTGTCTTAGTTTGATGGAAATGATTTTAATTACTTTAGTTTTATTTCGATGTTTTTGTGTTGGTATTACAATTTTATACTTTAATGTAATTAAATCAAGTTTAGAAAATAAAAGTATATGTTATCAGAAATTAGGTACCCTTGGGATCTCTTTTATTATTCGGAGATCCTCAACCCCTCCTCTCACATAATTTTAAATGAGATAAGGAGGATACGATAATATAAGCAGATTATCGGGGACTGATATAAAGACGTAGATCCTCTCCTCTTTCCATTGCTATCCCTAGCTAAAAGGAGTACATGTCCGGTGATTTAACTAAAAATTTATTTATTAAAAAAAAGCTAATTAAGAATATTCATGTGGAACCAACTTTTAAAAAATTTAAAAACCACAATATAATTTAGGCATTAATCAAAGCAAACAATCTCATATAATTTGAGCGTCAATATTATTCTAAATTAATACAAAGCAAATCTTGTCTCATTATTCAATGTTAAAATATTACCTTTAATCGGTAATTTTTGAAATAATGAGTTGAGTCTTTTTTTTAATAAGAATAACCTTCTCATGATTGGACTTATTCAAAATTTAAATAAAGTAATCATAAATCAGTAATAAATCCTCATTGTCGCCACATGTTTGCTTTGATGCTTAAATTTTTTTAAGTATTTACAAGATAGCAGTGCACCATACAGTCCACGAGCTTGATTCGTAGCTTGGGTATGCCACCGATGGTCTCTATAATAGATTCAGATCATCTCTTGATCTGATCACTATTTGAGCTTTAAAGATCCATTGACATGTGGCATTATTAAATCCAATAGCCAAGATTTGTTTCCAATTAATTTTTTATTTAACTACCCATAAAATGCGTGTTTTATCCTTCACTTTCCAACATCTGATGAAACTTTCTCTCTCTCACAAAATTAAAGCTTCACCAAATTCAGAAAAGAAATGTAAATCTTCAAAAATGGAAAACATCAAAATCGCTTAACATTATCAAGGTAGGAAGCTGAATTTTCGTTAACTAGATTTGATAATCGCATGTGTAGTATTGATTCATCATGAATCTCTTCATTGTTGAGATTGTTAGCATTTTTTAATATTTTCTTATAAGAAACCTATTGTTATTTGTTGAGATGTTATTTATTTATTTTTTTTATAGATTTTTTGTTGTTGTTTTTATTTTTTTTATTTTTTGATATATTTGTTGAGAGTTGTTGCTATAGAGAGCAAACAAAAGGTAGAATAGTCCCATTTTTTTGTTAAATAAGTTTACAATTTTTTTATGTCCACCATCTATTTGATGAAATGTAGTATTATCTGATTTATGCTGAACCTTTTGAAAGTACATTTTTTTTCCAACCACATTTCATTTATTGAATCTTTTATATTCTTTTGCAGCATAGCAAAAATGAAATGATGTAGAAATAAAAGAAATGAATTCCTGCGATATTAATCTTGTTATCAACATTTGAGGAGAGGGAAAACTCATAGGAGAATTTCACTCGTAGAAGGATCTATGCCATTTGCACAACTACTTGATGAGAGTAACTACTCTTGTTAGAAGACGAGGATGAGTGCTTTCATAAAGCCAATTGATGAAATGCTTAGCATTCTCTTTTAACTAGATGGACATGCCCTACAACTGAAGGTGCTACAGGAGTCAAAGCGAAATCACCATGGCTAGCTATAATTCCGTTGATCTCAAAATATGATTCTGCAAAAGATACTTGGGAAATTCTTCAAACTACTTTTGAAAGAAACTAAATTGGTGAAACCCTCAAAACTCAATTTCTTACTATTATGTTTGAAGATTTGAGAATTCATGATGAAGATTTTTTTTTTGGTGCAGAAATTATGGGTTTACTATATAATAGCCTTATGGAGAATAACTTACCTAGCCTGCAAAAATGTTTCAAACAGCTAAATGAAGGAATCAATGGTCTCATCATACAATAATGCTACACCAATGGTAACGATTTCTCGATAATGATTCAATCCAACAAACATTGCAAATGGCCGATTCTCTTTATTAATTTTGTAAAGTTGTATAAAAACTTACAACATCGCCAAATTGACCATAATCGATTATCATTTTAGCATCAGCCCAAAATATATTCATGATTTGCTCTTCGTTATCCAACTATATAGAGGAAAAAAATAAAGGATTTCTTAAATGTTGTTTAGAGAAATAATTTAGATTATACCCCGCTTCTCCATATGCCATTTGCTTTTGTCTTTTCATTCTAAGATAATTCTTTGATCAAGTCTTGTGTATCTAAGAGACTCTCTTCCACCCGCTTTAAATGTGAACCTTACAAAGATAAATGAGATCCTACACTCAATGAGATTTCTTTTGCCAAGGATCGTTCTAATTCAGATTCAAACAACCATAAATAAAGACCTTGACCCTTTATCTATAAAGGTAAGAACCAATGGTATAAGAAATATAGGGTTAACGTCACACTCAAGAAAGAAAATAAGGATTGTGAGTGATAAGTCAAAAAGAAAGTTATTTGAAGAATCGAAGAGAAAAGCTCTCACTATTATTATAAACTCTGATCTTTAATTCCCAATAGGGTTACATGGGTTTATATAGATGAAGTTTACTAATGGAATAAGGTTTTCCTTAATGCTAAATATAACCTAAAGTAAAAAGGAAATATAAGATCCTAAGTAAAAAGGAAATATAAGATCTTGTTTCCAAAACATATTAAGAAATAAAGATTGTGCCTGATTTTTCTTCCCAATTTGATAAGGCCTTGTTTGTTCTTAACACAAGGCACTCCAAATCAAATTTAAAAGAACATTGACGAAGCATCGACTATCTTGAATACTCAATTCGGGGAGATTAGTGTCTTGAATAAGGCATAAATTTGAGATATGCTCAATTAATCCATTTAATGATTCCTTCATTTTCTTGGTTCTTGCCCTTGTTATTGGACCTCCATGGATGTTCAACGGATCTTGGGAAGCTTTAGCAACCTGGACGTCATTATTCCCCCTCTCTGGAAAAGGATTTGTCTTCAAATCTTCACCTACATCGAAGGGAGATAAATCAGCAATATTAAAGCTTGCACTTACATTATACCCACCTGGAATATCCAACTTATAAGTGTTGTCATTGATCATATCAATCACTTGAAATGGTCCATCTCCTCTTAGAAGTAGTTTTGAATGCCTTTGAATAGGAAATCGTTCCTTCCTCATATGAAGCCAAACCCAATCTCCAGGTTCAAATACAACTTTCTTGTATCTACTATTAGCTTGGTTAGCATTTTGTTCAGTCCTCCTCTCGATGTTTTGCCTTGCCTTTTCATGGATGTGCTTAGCAATGTCAGCTTTCTTCTTTCCATCTGAATTCATTCGCTCTCCATAGGTAAAGGGGTTAAATCCAAAGGAGTTAATGGATTAAAACCATACATGATTTCAAAAGGTAAAAACTTAGTTGTTGAATGAACACTTCTATTATATGCAAATTCTACTTGTGGCAAACATTCTTCCCATGTTTTCAAGTTTTTTTGTATTATAGCTCGCAACAGAGTAGATAAAGTCCTATTAACTACTTCAATTTGTCTATCAGTTTGTGGATGACAAGTACTAGAAAATAAAAGTTTTGTTCCTAACTTACCCCCACAAAGTCTTCTAAAAAAAGAAAAGAAAAACTTAAGAACTTTGTATCCCTATCTGAAACAATACTTTTAGGCATGCCATGCAATCTCACAATATTTTTAAAAACAAATTAGCAATATGTGATATATCATCAGTTTTATGACATGGAATAAAATGTGCCATTTTAGAAAACCTATTAACGACCACGAATATAGAATCCCTACCTCTTTTTGACCTAGGTAAACCTAACACAAAATACATAGATATATCGGTCCAAGGTTCACTTAGTATAGACAAAAGAGTATACAAACCACAAGGCTTAACTTTAGACTTAGCTAGTCTACAAGTAACACACTTCTCACAAATCCTCTCTACATCGTATTTAATATAAGGCCAAAAGAAGTGTTCATGCGAAACACCTAAAGTCTTAGATATACCAAAATGCCTTATCAAATCACCCCCGTGAGCTTCTCTAACAAGCAAGTCACGCAATAAACATTTAGGCATACGTAACTTATTTTCCCTAAACAAAAAACCATTATGCCTAAAGAATTTTTCTAATGCCACTTTCTCACATGCATTGAATGCATTGCCAAAATTAGAATCACCAACAAACAAGTCTTTAATATATTGAAAACCTAATATTTTTTCATCTAAGATAGAAAGTAAGGCGTACCTTTGAGACAATGCATCGGATACAATGTTTTCCGTACCTTGCTTGTACTTGATCAAATAAGGAAAAGTTTCAATGAATTCCGTCCACTTGGCATGGTGTTTGTCTAGCTTGTGTTGACCTTTTAAATGCTTCAAAGACTCATGTGATCATATGAATCAAAAACTATTTTGGCCAAAGATAATGCTGCCAAGTTTCTAAAGTGCTAGTTATTGCATACATTTCTTTGTCATATGTAGGGTAATTTAAGGTTGGCCTACTTAGCTTTTTGCTAAAATATGTAACAGGACATCCTTCTTGCATTAGAACAGCTCCAATGCTTATCCCTAAAGCATCACACTCAATTTCAAAAGTTTTAGTAAAGTTAGGTAAAACAAGTAGAGGTGCATTAGTTAATTTCTCTTGAATCAAATTAAATGCACTTTTTTTGTTCTTTCCCCCACTTAAAACCCACATTCTTTTTAATTACTTCAGTCAAAAGTGCTACTGAGATATTGAAATCTTTCGCAAATCTTCTATAAAAACTGGCCAATCTATGCAAACTTCTAACATTACCCATACTTGTAGGCCTTGGCCAATCTTGAATTCTTTTAGCATTAATAAAAAAAACCAAGAAATACTAGCTTATCTGTGGAAAATGTAAACTTTTGAGGTTAACAAACAAGTTCTCTTTTCTTAAAACATCTAAAACAAGCTTTAAATGATCAACATGTTCATATAAGTTTTTGCTATAAATCAGAATATCATCAAAGTTTACAACAAAAAATTTACCAATAAAAGCACACAAAACATGATTCATTAATTTCATGAAAGTACTAGGTGCATTGGTTAATCCAAACGGCATAACTAACCATTCATATAAGCCATATTTTGTTTTAAATGCAGTTTTCCATTCATCTCCTTCTCTTATCCTAATTTGATGATATCCACTTTTAATATCAATTTTGGAAAAAAATACATGAACCATATAATTCATCAAGCATGCCATTTAATCTAGGAATAGGATGTCTATACTTTACAGCGATATTGTTAATGGCGCGGCAATCAACACACATTTTCCTTGACCCATCCTTTTTAGGTACCAGCAATACTGGAACCGCACAATGACTCATGCTTTTACACACATACCCCTTCTCTATAAGTTCACTCACCTGTCTTTGAAGTTCCTTTGTCTCCTTGGGATTGCTTCTATAGGTTGACCTATTTGGAATTGATGCTCTAGGTATAAAGTCAATTTGATGCTCAATTGTCCTTATTGGTGGTAAACCATTAGGTATCTCTTTTAGAAATATATCTTCAAATTCTTGTAAAAGAGAAACAATTACACTAGGCAAAGAAGGATTAAGGTAGTTAGTACTTAAACAAGCCTTTTTGTACATAAGTACAATCGTAGGTTGTTTTAAAATTAAAGCTCTTCTATTGTCACTCTCCTTCGCATATAAGTTTACTTGTTTTCTCTCTTTTCTTTCCTCACTAATTGAAACTTCCTTTTTTTTTTCACTCTCTTTTTCTCTCTTTTTCTTTTCATCCCCTCTTGATTTTGAACTCTCGATCTCCTTTTTCAAGTCACTTGATTAGTGTTAAAAATTGTATGTTTATCTAGTGATTAAATGTTATTTTGTGCTTATGTTATAATTTATATTTCTAATTATGTAATATGTTATGAATTTCTAATTATGATTTTAAATATTTGATATTATGTATTTTTGTGTGTTTATTAGGTAAAATAATACTTTGACACAATTAGAGGCTCCAAATAGAAAAACGAATGTCAAATTTGGATTTTGGAGGTTTGAAAACCTTAGGAGAGATATAAAGGGTCATATGTACTATTCATGTATACGGTACTATTCACGTATACGGTACTGTTCACGTATACGACACCGTTGACATATACAGTATGCTGACGTGGCAGCATACTATTGGATCAAAAAAATGAGCTTCTGATAGATATGAGTGCACTGGATAGTTGTCAACTTTGATCAAATCTCAACCATTCATAATTCAATGGCTACGATCGTGCCACGTGGCTATGGTGGGTGAGTTGGGTTGAAGGATCCGAACCTTTGTATTTGGGTTGACCCGATCCGCCCATTAACCCGCCAAATCTCAACCGTTCTTTGACCAAATCGGACGCTTCAAATGATGACACGTGTCATGTTGACTTTTGAAGTATGACCAGCCTTCAGATCTTGATTCAGTGGTTGCGTGGAGTGCATACATAAAGTTTATGATAGACAGCAAAGCACTGGATTATGAACGAATTTTCCTATAAATATAGCCTCATTTTCATGTATTGGGGGGGCCCTTCTTCTCAAATTTTCTCCTAAATTCTATGTAATATTATTTTAATAAATTTCAGTTGTGTTTTTAATATGTTTCATAATTATTTTCATAAATAAATTTAGTTTTATTTCAAGTTAAGTTATTTTTATTTCTTTTAAGTATGTATAATCTAGTTTTAATAACCATTTTTATTTCAATTATGTCTAGCTAAATAATTATAGTTAGGGTAAGGTGAAACTCTTAGAAAATAAATATGATTTAATCAAATTCTATTTTTAATTATATTAATTAAATTATTTTCTATTTAATTCTACCCATATTTTATATTTTGGAATTTTGATTTATTGTAGACAAACAATGGAGTTTGGCAAAATAAATTCTTAATATCTTAGTATAAATTATGGCAAAATTGTATTTTGACTTATTATAGACAAATTGAATTTTATCACATTAAGTAGTTAATCTATATTAAAATTAATTGGAAAATAATGATAATTTATATAATTAATCTTTTGGGTAATAAATCTAAATAAAAATGATCAAAAGAATTTGTTAGATTATATTTAATACTAAGAGTGGATCCAAACCCTAACTAATTTAATTACATATTTTCATTTAAATTAATTTACATATATTTTAATTTTATTTTATTTTCTCAAAAAATTAAAATAAATAAATTTAAATCCTTTCCCTGTGGTTCGACCTCGGACTCACCGGGTTATATTATAATAAGATACTCTTATACTTGGGAGTAATACACTTTTGAGTCGTGTCATCACTCTTTTTTTTTAAACCTCATTTGATGATCATGCACTTGTCTTGGGGATAATAGTATAAGAGTAATGGGTTTTTCATTAAGTACAAAAGAATATCTATTGGTATAACCATCATGAATAATATGTCTATCAAACTGCCACGATCGTCACAAAAGAATATGTCCATCATGCATTGGCACCACATCACACATAACCTCATCTTTATACTTCCCAATTGAGAATGAAACAAGCACTTGTTTATTTACCTTAACTTCCCCACAATCATTCAACCATTATAGCTTATACGGCTTAGGATGTTTCAAATTTGTCAAATTCAATTTTTCAACTAAACTGGTGCTAGCATCATTAGTATAACTTCCTCCAACAATAATCATGCTACATATTTTATTATTAACATGGCATCTAGTATGAAAAATGCTTTCACATTGTACCTTCTCATCTTATTTGATTTGCACACTGAGAGCTCTTCTTGCAACCAAAAGCTCTCCATCAACTGGATATTCAACATCACTTGCATCCTCCAAAGATGGCATATACTCATCATTAGATTCATCTTTAGTCTTAATTTTCCTATCATCTTTCAAAACCATCACTCTTTTGTTTGGGCATTGAGATGCAATGTGGCCTGTTCCCAAACACTTAAAACAATTGATATCTCTATTTCTAGTAGATTGGGAATTAGATTTACCTTGGTTTGGTGCACCTCCATTCTTATTGTCTTTGGAGGTTTCGGCCATAGGCTTTTCATCGTTTTTACTCTAATTCGGTTTCCAAGTTGAAAAAGACCCCTAATTCTGCCTAGTTCGTGTGGAACCCTTCCTCTTCAAATGTTGCTCTACTTTTATGGCCATATGCACCATGTCATCCAATTCAACATAATATTGTAATTCCACCACGTTTGCAATATCACGGTTCAAGCCACCTAAGAACCTTGCCATAGTAGCTTCTCAGTCCTCTTCCATATTGGCTCGGATCATGGCTATTTCCATCTCCATGTGGTAGTCTTTAATGATTTTAGATCCTTGAGTAAGGTTTTGTAACTTCTGAAATAAGTTCCTATAGTAGTAACTTAGAATAAATCTCTTCCTCATGATAGGCTTCATCTTTTCCCATGTCTCAGTGGG
Organism: Clausena lansium; assembly: GCA_030449835.1. Lineage (NCBI taxonomy): Eukaryota > Viridiplantae > Streptophyta > Magnoliopsida > Sapindales > Rutaceae > Clausena > Clausena lansium. The sequence goes on along the minus strand of JASUUF010000086.1, from coordinate 1,592,487 downwards.
CCTTTCACGATTTTATCTCATATTCAAAACAAGTTGATCCTACCAAATAATAGCATAGTCAGTGAATTTAACAACGGCCAACTTTACCTTTTTCAATTCAGAGCAGTTGTGACAATCAAATTCCAATTCCACATTCTTTTCCTACTCTAAATAAGCTTAAGAATCGTTTTGGCCTTGGAAAGATGGAATATTTAAGTTAATGTTTAAAATAACAAAAAGAAACAAGATGGAATATTTAAGTTAACAAATTGTTATCAACCTTATCGCTATATCTGACCACTTTATTTTTATTTCCTTGCCCAAATCTGCTTAGATTAATATAAGGAGCATGATCTTCTTCATCTAGGTCTTTCTCATAGTCATTTTCATCAGCAAACCTACATGGATTCCTCTCTCTTTGTTGCACATTAGGAGCATTAGGTTGCTGCCCCTTTTGTGAACTAGATTCAATTTTATCTATTCTATCATTCACCTCACAGACCTCATTTTCAAATGTTCAAACTTATGTCTTAAAGACTTAAAGAAAAGTCTAAAGTCTATATTTTCCTAAGCATTATTGGAAGTAGACTGATTTTTGCCTTGAGACATATTCAATAACCTGCAAAAAAAAGTTAGAAAACCTCACAAGCACTCCCTCACATGTTTCCACTCAAGGTTGATAGCACTCACACTCGTGTTTTTTTTTCAAATATGGCTTTTGCCCTCTTATAAGATCACACGCTCTTGCCTTTTTCCACTGTTTAATTTTCTCTTTTAGTTATTTATTGAACTAAATGAACTCAATCAAAATTAACTTGCAACAATCCAAATTCAACAAATCAGAACTCAAACGAAGAAAGACAAAAAAGAATATGAATCTTGATGCAATTAGAATTGCCTCCCCTCTTTTTTTTTTTGTTGAATTTTAGAAAATTGGAATAGGCAAGACTTGGATAGTAAGCTACTCTTTAAATTCAATTGATTTTCATAATTTTCTTTTTATTTGAGTTTTTTTTAGTTTTGAATGAGAACAAACAGAACTTGAAGGATTAGGGCAAGTTAAGGAAAAGAAGAATTAAAGAAGATAGATTTATGATTTCAAACAAAAATTAAGAAACAAGATCATGCAGAATTAGAAAAACTAAATAAATTTAGAATAGATCAAACTTGATTTAGAACCTAAGCTCTGATACCAATTGATATGAACCTCACAAAGATAAGTGAGACCCTACACTCAATGAGGTTCCTTTTACTAAGAATCATTCTAATTTAGATTTAAACAACCATAAAATAAAGATCTTGATCCTTTATCTATAAAGATAAGAACCAATGTATAAGAAATATAACGTTGACGCCACAGTCAAGAAAGAAAAATAGGATTGTGAGTGATAAGTCAAGAAAAAATGCCACAAGATGAAATCTTGATAAGCTCTGAAAGTGCTTTGAAGAACCAAAGAGAAACGCTCTCACTATGATTATAAACTTTGATCTTCGATTCCCAATAGAGTTACATAGGTTTATATAGATGAAGTTTACTAATGGAATAAGGTTTTTCTTAATGCTAAATATAACCTAAAGTTAAAACGAAACACAATATCCTAAGTAAAAAGGAAATAAAAGATCTTGTTTTCAAAATAGATTAGGAAACAAAGATTGTACCTGATTTTTCTTCTTAATTTGATAAGGCCTTATTTGTTCTTCATGCAAGTCACTCCAAATCAGATTTAGAAACTTGAATAACATTGACAAAGCATCGACTATCTTCATTACTAAATTCGGGCATATTAGTGTCTTGAATAAGGCATGAATTTGATATGTGCTCAATTAATCTATTTAACGCTTCCTTCATCTTCTTGGTTCATGCCCTTATCATTGGATCTCCATGGATGTTCAACAGATCTTAGGAAGCTTTAGCAACCTGGACCTTATCACGCTTGCTTTACCATTAGATCAAAAGTAGACTTAAGTGAAATTCCAGATTCATCTGCCAAATCTACTTCCATTGCTTGTGAATTGGATGTTCTTATTTGAGAAGGTAACATATGAGTGCACTCTTCCATTACAAAAGGATGATTGTGTGATTCCACAAAATGATTGAGCACCACAACCAATTCTCGTCTTTGCTCTAGGTGTTATAGTCAAATGATCTCATTTATCCTTCGGTCGCAAACCCGCTTTAGCACAAATGAACTGCCTAAAGGTGATTTCACCCGTACGTTTATTCTTACCAAAGATCTCTTTTCTAATACTAAATCCCACTTTTGACCCATATGCATTGTGGAAAGCATATACTGATTCATCAGAATCAAACTCCATCTCATATTAGGCTTCCAATACAATTTGCTTAAATTTTTTGAATCAGCATTGGTTGTGGCCATTTAAAGAACCAATGAAACCGAAACAACAAACTTGTGGCGACCATTAATAAAAATTATTAACATTATATCAAGATGCAGGGGATAAAACGAAAGTGAAATAAAAAAGCATTACAAAATAATAAGCTAATCTCGTTGGATTATTATTATCGTTGTTGAAGTTCACGTTCAATGGAGTATATTAATTTTCTTACTACATTGGCTAATTATTTAGGAGATGAAGAGTTCGTGATAGTGAGAGAACAAATTGATAGAAGCGAGAATTGTAAGTGTAGTGGGAAAAAATCTCTGCAAAACACATCATTCAAGAGGTTGTGAAAAAAAAAATGTCAATAAATCTTAGTCATTGGATTTAATAATGCCACATATCAATGGATCTTTAAAAGCTCGTATAGTGATCCGGGAGAGGATCTGAATCCTTTATAACTTAGGTGAGCTGATTTACACATTGACCAATCTCGGAAACTGAAACTGAAGTACATGATTTACCCTTATACTCAGCGAGAATTTACTAATTGAAAATTAAAATTTGCCTTATCAGTGCTGAAATTTCTTATTTTATCCAATCAAATGCTTGACGACGTGGCAAGGTTCCGTTGGTTTGCTTTTGTTACGTGTTTGATGTGAATGTTGTGGTTGACTACTGGATACCAGAAAGAAAGCAACATTAAAAGGTGGCTCGGATTCAGCTCTACGTCCAAACATGAATAGGGTTGCCAAAAAAAGCCCGAGCCGGCTCGGCTCATGAAGAGCCCGACCCGAGTCTGCTGGTTGAGGCCCAGCCCTCATTGCAAAACTATGGTCCTGGGCCGAAAATTTTGAAGCCCGCAATATGGGCTTCGATATGGGCCTTGAGACGGCCCAGGCTTTATATTTTATTTTTTTTTAAAAAAAAAAAGAAAAACCGAAAGTGATTAAGTGAATTTCACAAAATTGCAACCAAATTTACAACTGAAACAATCCCTAAAGCTAAAATTAAACAAGCTGCAAACACACATCCCTCAAGCAGCCATCACCCACGATCCAATCATCGTCGATCGAAACCATCACCTACGACCAATTATCTCCGATCGATCCAGCAGCCACGATTCGTAAACCCAGCCAGCAGCCACGCAAAGTTGCGAACCCAACAGGCAGCAGCAGCGAATCCAGGCACGAAACGAACCCAAGCACTCGAACCCACGCGACCCGAATCCAATAAAGTGTTTGAAGGATATTGTATAAAATGTTTGTTTATGTTCTTAAAGGCTGTCACCTGGAGTAATGCTCCTCTTGAGACTTGAATCATCTTTCCAAAAGGTTCATAGATGTATGCATCCACAAGTTTGTACGAGTACCGAGGATGGGCTTCAAATCCTACCAACCCACGCATCGTCGTTTTACTTGGGGGCTCAAATCATTAGAAGTGAGTAATTGAAAAATTGACATGCCGTTGTTTCCTATTTTCCTGAATTATTTTGGACAATTTCTCCTTTTCATTTCTTTTTTGTTTTGATTTTTTTTATTGTACATTAACACTTTTTGTCTATTGTTACAATTAATTGATGAATTGATTTGGTCAGATTTTATGCTTCATGTCAATATGTGAAATTTGAACTCATACGGGTATCTCACCTTCGAGTGTGGTTTCTGGGTTGGTGAACGTGTCCTGGGGTATAAAAATATTTTTTTACAAAATTAATTATTAATTATTTTTGCTTTATTATTTATTATAAAAATAAAATTGTGTTGTTAGTATTTTGAATTAGATTATTAGTCTATTATTTATTGAATAATATAATTTAATTTAAGTTTTTTTTAGCTTTATTAAAAAATTATTTTAAAAAATTTTATAAATCTAGGCCCGTGAAAGTCCGGCCCAAGCCCAGTCCGTCTAAGTGTGGATGGGCTTTTAGAGGATTTGGGCATGTTATCAACTCAGGCCCAGACCCGCAATTTGCCATCCCTAAACATGACTCCTATTATTTTGAACAAGGTTTTTTCCACCCCCAAAAACTCTTATAAAACCCCTTTACTAATTAATTTCAAAAAATATTCCTAAACAATTATTTCTTAAAAAACCCCTTTACTAATCATCTTTTCATTTTCTCTCTCTCTAAACGATCTTCATTTCTTTCTCTATAAATTTCTTAACTTAAATAATTTTTTCCCTATAAATTTTTAAATCTCCGATCATAATATAAATTCATTTGAACATTTCGATATTAATAACAACTTTATTTCATATTAGTTTGGATTTATGTATTTCATAATTAAATTTGAGACTCACCGAAATTATGAAATGATAATTGTTGTTTAAGTTAATATTTTCTATGAATTATTTGTGGTTTTTTTTAATATTTATTTATGTATTTCGTTTTTTTCTTTAGGTGTTTTAAAAAACCTCATATGATCTTTTGTTTCTATCTCTAAAAAGAATCATTCACCCTTTAAGTACATTTTTTTTCAAATTCAATACATTTTCTTGTGTGATTTGTTAAAATTTCAATTTAGTTTGGATTATTTCTCATAATCTAAAATCATTTAAGCACTTTGCATGCAAGTTCAAATACTTATCTATAATTAATTAAATTATAAATGAAATCCCTCTATTTAACAGCAATAAAAAATTAAAAGAAATGAAGATAGGGTTTGGAAAGATAACTTTTTATTTTATAAAATGATTTTTAAGGTTAAAATTAAAAAAATGCGGGGTTTGATAAGATATTTGCAGGGGTGTTACAAGCATAGCTCTATTGAAATGGGTTTTATGCGCCGTGGCCTCACTGGACTTGCCTGCAAGTTTTTAAAAGAGTAGGCTTTTCTAGACCCCTCAAAATTCCCCATAAAACCCCTCTATTATTTAAATTACGTAAATAATTAAAGATAAATTAATTATTATTTTTTTGTTTTGAATGAAAATTCAATTAAACACTTAAATAAAATATTCTTTTAATAAAATTTTTACACCCATCTTATTTCATAATTTATCCTTATATTTTAATTTTTAATTGAAAAATATTTTTTTCAAAAAATTTATAAGAGGCTTGAGTTATGGAGATATAAATAATATAATAAGAAGAAAATAGCTATATGTATTTTATAATAAAAATTTTAAAAAATGCTTTTTTAAGAATAAAATTTTATGAGAAGATGATAAATTTTAATATGTGGGTTTGTATTTTATAAATTAAACAGGGTATTTTAGGAAATAATATTCAAAAGGAATGTATTAAGGATTTTAGAAGGGGTTAAAAGTTCTACTCTTTTTTAAATGAAGTGGAGCTATTCGGGCCCTACATTTTTTCTCATAAGACCCCTAGAACAATTTTAATTATCTATGATTTATTTTTAATTTAAATTACCAAGAAGTACAAAAAAGAATACTAAAATTTCCTGTAATTTGTGCAGTAAAATTTAAGAAGAAAGGAGAACAGCTTCTCTCTCTTAAATTTGTACATTTCTTTAGCAGAGATCTTATTGTAAAATATGGAACTATCCAAAAAAGGGGACAGAAAAATAGATGAATTTATTTAATGTTATTGCAGCTGTTGTTATTAAGATCAAAATATCGGAAATTTCCTTGCTATTGCATATGCCTCAAGAAAAATAAAATATCCCAAAAAAATCTTTAGTAAGAAGTAAGGACGACGACGTTTCATTGTCCTGATACTAACAGCAGGACGACAACGTTTTGGGCAAATAAAACTTGATAAAGGAGGAAGGGTAATAACATCTGAGTCTCCAATTTTAAACAAATCATAATTAAAGATATTGTTTGTAATTGTTCTTACATGGGTCCCTACTGTTGAGAGGTGATAATTTGGAATTTTGGATAGGACTTACATCTCTCCAGCACGGCTTGGCCCACGCTTTTTCATTAGTGTTATGTAATTCTTTTAATTTTAAGTTCTATCATAAATTTAATTTGCATTAGTAGTAATTTAATTTAATGCATATACATTTGAAAAAAAAATTTAATGAAATTACTATATTTTAGTGTCTACAGGTTCTCTTTTAATGTAAGTAGTTTAATAAACAGACATTATTGATTTATAATATAATATTTTTTTGTCTATATTTAAACATGTTCTCACTCCCCACTAATTTTTTCTATTATCTACCTTCTAATTCCAATTCATCAAGCAAAATATAAAAATTTTAAGTATTTAACAACAAAAAGAGAGTCTATAACATCAGAAATCTTATAATTTATAATTGAAAGGATCATGAAAATAAAAAATAAAAAAATATCTAAAAGTAATTATTGACTATAAACCCTAGCATTAAACTAATACTTTTTGGTTTGAGAAATAATACCTTGTGAATTAATCTCATATTACAAGAAAAATGCTCAACTTTAAGTCTTTAAAAGCGAAATAAGTGATAAGTTTTATTGTCTTCACAACTTTGTTAAAGAAAGAAAGAAAGAAATTTATATAATGAGATGAATTGTGGAAGAAGAAATTGGTGAAAATGATGATAGAGACTGTTTTTAAAAAAATTAAAACAATACTAGAGTGGCAATTTTGTAATGCAGCAGTGATAATTTAGTGAAATTACAGTAGTGACAATTTTGTAAATACTACGGTAATAATTTTGAAAACTTGAAGCAGTAGCAGTTTTGTATATAAAACTAATTTTTTTTTTTCTAAAATTTGGCCGGACTAAAGCCCATCTTAGTCTACAAAGAGCTTTGCTCTTGCATATAGGTATTTTACATGCAAGAAAGATACAATCAAGTCAAGATGGATAAAAGCATATGCTATTTTTACATATTGAACGGATTGATTTGCATTATTAACACTCCCAATTAGCGAGTATCTATTAAGATTATATCACAATTCGCCTCCTTTTATGAAAATTTTCATTTTAGGTAGATAAATATTGGTTCATATTGAATCACATTAGTAATTTGATCCAAACCAAATTGGTTAGGTTGGATTTGGTCGAAATATTTTGCCCATCCATAGTTATTTGAACTAATTAATGAATATAATTTAAATGCTCATAATTATATTAATATCTACCAGCTAAACAAAATAAAGACTTACCAATATGGCTCTTAACCCATTTCGAATCTCAGTCATTGTGCCTCCCAATTAAATTGGGTAGGAGTAAAATTGTTTCTCTGCTAATAGAGGTGGAATAATCAAAGATAGTCTAATTGTAAATTTTTGTAATATATCAGCATATGAAAAAAAAAAATAATAAAGATTCAAATAGGGCACTAATGAAAATATTTGTAAACTATATTCTTTTTATCAAGTATATAAAAAAAGTGAGGGGTCTAGATGTTATTACCCAAATAGAAAACGGAAATTAAATGCAGCCCAATCGAACCTGATCCTTCCAAAGAATTGGCTTTTGCAATTTTGATGCTTGAAATATTTTCTGAAAGCCGGGCAAAGCTTTGTCTGGTTCGTTTTATCTACAAGAAAATCATTACATAACACATTTGCTCTTATAATGACTAAACAAAATCTTTCCCCAGAAGAACAAAGAACATCCATGTCATTTTGTCTTGGCAGTGCTTGTCAGAGGACTTAAATACTTCGACTTTTAACAGTATCATATCTTCAATGGAGGCTGGGCGAAATTTGCTATCTTCGCCTCCTTCATTTCCTTCACGAACCCACCTGAAACACTCTCTGTCCTCCTCTGCTTCTTCTTCTTCTTCTTCATCTTCAGGTAACTTTTCTACTTCCTGTGTTGTTTCTTTCTTTTGTTTTTTATGTCTTTTCATGTTTCTTTTGCTGCCCAGTTGGTTGTGTGAGGAATGATTTATCGCTCTCACATTCTATGAAAATTCTGTAGATGATGGGTAGCTGTATAAATTTTCGTTTTAAACTGATATAAACTTTATGTTCATGTACCAATAAAGGGAAATGGGGAATGTGAACTTTGTGTTATTGGGCATTACATTTGTTCCACTTCGTGCAATGTTTAGTTGTTGCATATGTAGATGCGTATGAATTATGATGAGGTATAAAATTGCAAAGTTCAAGAGAGTGTGGAGTTTTAATCCACCGTACCGTAGTACCAAACATACCCTTAGTTACAGTCTCAGTTATATTTTATCTTATTGTTCGATTCATTTATAAATGGGATTTTCGCAGGCGATCTTAGTGTCAGATATTTTGCTTGGTAATTAATTGCTTCAATTGTTTTGAGTGTGCGCATGTGTTATGTACTTTGATTGTATGGGGATACAGAGATTACCTCTATTTTCCAGTAGTGATTGAGAGGTTTCGAGTTCTTGAAGAACTTCAACTCTTGCTGTCATTATTCTTGTATGTTTGTCTGTTGAAGCAACTGATAGGATTTGTTCGACCATTTTAATTTGTACATCGATAAATGTCTTAATCATCTGTGAGTTACTTAGAGATTTGTGGTGACACTTCTTTTTAGGTAACGTCTTGCATGTTTATGTGCATAACATTGCAGTTTTGATGCGTAGTGAGCAATCAGCCCCTGCAGTTGCTTCTGTTCCAACTTCTTCTGTAGCTCGACATTTTCCTACCTCAGTTCTTTTGCAAGAACAGCGTGATGAGTATAGGCCTCTCTTACACATGTTTAAGGAAGACAAAACATCCCAGGTTAGACATTTGTTGCAAGTATTGAAATGCATATAAGTTAGTAATATGCAGATATATTGATGCATTCTCTAATATGCAGATATATTGATGCATTCTCTTTTCATTGGGTTTTTCATTTTTTTTTTTTTTTTGGAAAGTGGTGGAGAATTTGTTTGGCCTGCTTTATTATCATCATCTTTTGACTTCCTTATGTTCCATTGCAGGCAGCAAGTGATAGGAGGAAGATGGAGACTGAGGCCTTTTTTGTTGAAGAAAAGAACTCTGGTGACTTGGATCAACTAGTGCAGGACCTTGAACACCAGTTTCTTCGCTGGCCTGATTTGTGGAATTTGTAATATTAATGGAAACACTTTTATTGCTGTTTGATTAACTTATTTGTCACTGCAATTTTATTTTTGGATTTGATTTCGTGGGATTTTTTAAATTTTTTTCTTGCAGGTCGCCACCCATGAAAACGAGAGAAGATCCTTCCTTGTCTTTGACTGTGCAGTCTCTTTCAAATGATACTGAGGAGTCTGTGGATGTTGAAACATTTGATGCGGTTACCCTTGCTAGGAAGGCTTTATCAGCCTCAAAAGAAGCAGCATCATTAGCTGAGAACCCCAAATTAAATGGTGCTGAATTTACTGATATATCATTGACCAGGTTGTTATTCTAGTTAATTGCATTGTTTTCCTGTTAGATCTCATTTTAAGTTTAATTTCTCTGATGACTGATATTTTTAATTTTGGTTCCACTAGTTCATTGGACTTTCCACTTGAGAAGGTCAAAACAGTTCGGTCAACCCGGTTTTTGGAGAGACGGTCAAAGAAAAGAAGGGTTTCTAAACCACAAGTAACGGATCATGAAACTTATACTTCTAGAAAGGATTCTATGAAGAAAAAGTTAGGTGAAGGGTTTGATCCTAATGATCCTCTCCGATTATTTTTGTGGGGTCCTGAAACAAGAAAACTTTTGACAGCTGAAGAAGAGTTTGAATTGATTGCTCAAATACAGGTGCTTTTCAATTTTACTGCATTTATAGTATTAAAATATATGTAACTTCTTAATGGTCTTATTCGTGGGATACTTAACAGGATTTAATACGATTAGAGAAGGAGAAGAGTAAGCTTCAATCTCAGTTTGGTCGTGAGCCCACCTTGATTGAATGGGCTAAAGCTGTTGGGCTAAGTTGTCGGGACTTGAAGTTGGAACTTCAGTCTGGTAACAGCAGTAGAGAAAAGCTGATCAATGCAAATTTACGTTTGGTTGTTCATGTTGCCAAACAATATCAGGGCCGTGGTATCAGTCTTCATGATCTATTGCAGGTTAACCAAGCAACATTTAACTTTGGAAAATGGCTTTTTTTGATTTCAGTATCACTGACAAGAATAATCATGTGAAACTGTGTTGGTTTAATTGAATACTTTAGATTTGACTGCTGCAATTTCTGCCCTTGAAGGTTTCAGGAACACCATAGATAAGGGAATTAAGTTTTGGTGGTTTTGTTTGACATGTATTTTGGGTTTCATCTTGTCACTGTTGAAGGGTTTGGGATGGTGAAAGATAAAGGGGGTCTTCAAATATTGGTTTATTTTATGAACTTTACATATTTTGAATGCTGTCCAAACATTGTTTAAAATGTATTTCTTGCTTGTAGTTTTCCCCCAAGCTGTGGTTACCATTATATTGAACTTTTAGAAAGCCAAATGATCAAATTATTGTTCTTGATCTGTCATCTACACCTTTTACTTGCATGTTTCTCGCTGGGATTGAAATTGAATGCCATTGTTTGCTTTTATTTGATTTGGCAGTTATAAAATATAAGTTCTCTTACCAAAAAACTTCGTGGCAATTAGAAATAATATTACATACAGAAACATATCTTGATAATTGTGAAAAAGAATAAGAATAACATACTGTTTAATTAATAAAATATCTGCTATTTTTGTGAAACTCTTCTAGGAGGGAAGTATGGGTCTCATGAAGAGTGTTGAGAAGTTCAAACCCCAAGCCGGTTGCCGATTTGCCAGTTATGCCTACTGGTGGGTAAGGCAAACAATTAGGAAGGCAATATTTCAACATTCCAGGACAATCCGTCTGCCGGTAATAACATTTAATTTGTCTCCTATTTATATCTTTAAATTTTATGTTTTTAGTTTCTTTGAATGTTAAAAATAATTGAATGGAATTGAATCTATCAGAATTACTCTAAGTCTTATTATGTATACACAGCAAGCCCCCTCTTTTGATGGAACTTATTTGTTATGTGCAGGAGAATATATATACCCTACTGAGCAAGGTACTGGAGGCGAAGAGATTATGCATTCAAGAAGGAAATCATTCTCCAGACAAAGAAGACTTGGCAAGACGTGTTGGAATTACAGTTGAGAAGCTAGAAAGGTTGATATTCATTACAAGAATGCCACTCTCTATGCAACAACCTGTTTGGGCAGACCAGGATACCACTTTTCAGGTAATGCCTCTGTTGTTGTCACATTTACCTTCTGATATTACCTAAAGATACTTGTTTATGATCATGAAATGATAGGGGACACTTGGGAGAATCTGGAGTATAGTGAGCAACTCATTAGAAATGTTCTATTAAAAAGTCTTCTTTCATTGATCCCAAAGTCTACTGTTTCTATTGCATGCTTTGTACAACTAATTTGTGAGCAAATTTGGTATTCTGATGACCGGAACGTGCTAGTCTACATATCTGGATACTGCCATATATGTTGCAAAATGTTCTGTGGTGTTTGGTAACTTAGTTGTTTTTCAAAAATTGAATAATAACATAATTTATGCTGTCGGAAAAAGGAAAAAGAAAAGATATTCAAGACCAGGACTTGCTGTCAACTGAGTCTATCTTTCATCTGGAATTCTGTTTTTTGATTCCAAAGACTGTTTCCAGCTCATTTCACTTGAACTAAATTGATAATGGCTTTTTTGTGACAGCACATGTATATTAATGTTCTGGTATAGGCTATGTTACAGCTTTGTTCTTGCCATTAATGAGTACTTGTCAATATTGATCTCGAATTTTAGTAACAGTTAATGGAGCATCAAAGTTTAGAGTTGTAATTTCACTTACACTTTTGCTTCTAGTCTTCTTGACGTCCTTTTTTAAAGTTAAATTTACCTTTCGGTCCTCCTGACTTTGTTGAAATAAATATGAACATTATGGCAATTCCTTGTAATATATAGAGGATCAATTAATTTTTTTGTTACACTTGCAGGAGATTACTGCAGACACTGGGGTTGAGATCCCTGACATTAGTGTGCAAAAACAACTGATGAGGCAGCATGTTCGCAACCTTCTAAGCCTTCTCAATCCGAAAGAGAGGTGTATAGTCAGGCTAAGATTTGGCATTGAAGATGGAAAACCAAAATCATTGTCTGAAGTAGGCAACATATTTGGATTATCTAAGGAACGAGTGCGGCAGCTGGAGAGTCGGGCATTGTACAGGCTCAAGCAGTCCCTCGGCGACAAGGCGAGCTATGGATATGCAGATCTACTTATTTAGAAATTTGGACACAGCTGTTTTCTATTTAGTTTTGTTAAGTGGCTTTAAGCTTTACGGTCATGACTCATAGTCAACTATATATGAGACTAACATGCTTAATACAGTATGTTAATGAAAAATTTGTTTAAATATGTAATAAAGAAAATTGATATGCTGTAACAAATAAGCAGTAAATAAAAAAAATAATTTAAATAATAATATTCTAAATAAGTAAACAATCCCTTTTTTGTCATTGTATATTGAGCATTACACTTTTGACTTTTACTTACCAAACATCCATGGTAGTTTATTTGAAAAATTATTGTCAAATAATCTTCATTTACCAAACACCCTCCCAAATTATTTATAAAGATCAAGGCAGAAGTTGATTCCTTGAGAAGCAAAGGCAATTCCAAACATACCCTAACATGCTTAATACGGTATGTTTTTGCTTTGATACTATGTAGTAATGTTATCCCAATTATAATCCCATTGTTTGAGTCCTAATAATGTGATAGATTATTTGGAATTGCCACATTAGGCTCCGATTGGGATTGCGATTGAAATTTAATAAGTTGCTTATTTCATAATTTTTGATAAAAACAGTATTTGTAAATTTTGTAAAAGTCGCTTATTTTATAATTTTTTTCATTTTGTCAGTAGCTTTTAAAAATAGGCGGAGGATTATTTTTTATAAGCAGTTTATTAAATAAGCTACCACATCTTTTAAAGTTCCTATTATAACTTTAATATTTTAAGAAAAAGACAATTATATCTTCTTATCCATAAACCCTAATATATAAATCATTAGATATCATATTACTGCCACAATCTAGTATGAATTTTTATCATATTTTATGTAATAGATTATGAAGTTCTTTATATTTTATTTAATTAAGTTTTTTTTACTTTATTTAAGTATTTAGAAAAATAAATATCTAAATAATTTATTAAATATACTCTAAAAATTAAAGACAATTTCAACTTATGTCTATTTTGGTCATTATATAATAAAACAATACTTTCGTAATAAAATTTACCAAACGCATGTACATTACTTTTCAAATTCACAGCAACTCCAACAACATAGTTTACCAAACACCAAACTGTATTTTTAATCAATAGCTTATTTCATCCGCACAACACAAGCAGCTTATTTCATTAGCCTCCACAATTCCAAACTGATCCTTAGTCTCTTGTAATAATTATATGTGATAGCTTATATGGAATTACTGCAATAGTCACTTATTAATAATTATCAAGTAGGAGTAAATTATAATTCTTGAAAAATTAAGCAATATTAAAAGGGAATATATACTCTTTATGGTAAATATGCGGAACCTCAGCCTTAACTTGCCTTTTGCTTGTGTGCGGAACCCTAATCGTATAAATAGAAATGTGTGGAAATGTGTTACACATATTGAACATTCACCGCAAGCCAACCCCTTCACAAACCTCCTAAATCCTAATATTCTCAAATGGCTTGGAGACTATGCAAGAAGCAAAATGTTGGAAAGTCCGTCAAATTTTGCCTTGTACTATCAACTATGTCACCACTGCCCCTCTCACATTGAAAATGTTAGGGTTGGTTTTAGGCCAGACTCGCATGGTGAAATCTTGGACATAAGCTCAAAAATTTGAAGCTCGTTATGAACAACTCAAAAATTTGAAGCTCGTTATGAACGGTCCGGTTAGAGGGTTTTGTAAAAAAAAAAAAAAAAAATATTAAAGGGTTTTTGTAAAAAAAAAAAAAAATATATATATAATATATATATATATATATATATATATATATATATATATATATATATATATATAGCACTTTGACTCTAAATTACTAGATTCATTTTTAAGATTAAGTAGAATTAGATTATACTAAATTAGATTGAATTATATATAATATTATCTTTTATTTGGTGTAATATTGAATATGATTATATTAAATTTAATTTAACGAATTAAAAATAATTATTTAAATAGTCTAATTATTTTTAAATTATATTATTAATTGTTGAAATAATCTACAACAATATTGTAATGAATCAATTAATAATTTTTATGTTTAGTATTATTTTAGTTGTTTATATAAATTATTGAATAAAATTTTATTATTGAATTAATTTATTTTTAATATTAACACTTGTAATTTATTATCTTTTATTATTAATATTTTATGTATTAGACTATTAATTATATTAGATAATTATATATTTTTGTACTTACGCTTTTATTAAAATTTTATTTAAAAAATTAATTGAAGCACAAGCTCAGATCCGTTCAAGTTTGGATAAAATTTTAAAAGACCGGGGCTTATAATTAATTATATAAACTTAGGTCTGGGCTTAAAAAAACCCAACCCAAACCCGCAATTTAGTAACCCCTCGAGAATATATGGCTCAATTGAACTTGAAACTGATCCCACATTGTACAAGTTGAGTGACGTTTAAGGCCAGCAATTTCTGATATAATAATAATGATATTCTTACAACAATGAGTACAACAGTGAGTTCAACGTGCTGCGTTTTGGACTTGCTTTTGAATACTAACAAAAGACAAATCACTCCTAAATCAAATAACTCGGCTCTCTCTCACGTCTCGCTCCCTCGCTCTCTCTTCTCCCAAATTCAATCAACCTTGTCTCTCTTATCTCGTCTTCGACAACCGCCGTCGTCTCATTTCCGACAACCGCCGTGGTCCCGTGTCCAACGGCCGCCGTAATCGCATTCTCAAGGCTTAGGTAATTTCCTTCAATTCATTTCAATAATTTAAAATTTGGGTTGTTTAGGGTTTAGAATTGGTGAATTATTTGTTCGGATTCAAAATGTGTTCGTGATTATGCTAATTGAAACTTGGGTTATATCGAAACAAAGAATTGGTCAATTATTTGATTTTTGTTATTATGAACTGGATTTCATATTTTTAGAGGAGCAACTCTCTTTTTCTTATTTATTGTCATTGTTTTATTGGAAATTGATACAACAACTTCATATATTTTATTAAAATTGATATAACAATTTGCAATAGATCATTATTTTTGTAATTTAAAGCATATTTAACTTGTATCCTGTATCTTTAGCAATCTTTTGTCATTTCTAGTTTGTTAATATGAATTATATTCATTTTGTAGAAATAAAGAATATGAAAAAAGCCACTGAAGTTGACGAGTTGGAGAAAATTGAAGAGGATGATTATTGGGATGTCATTTGATAGTGATAGTAGAATGTTTATTTATTATAGAGATTATGTTAAGAAAATAAAAAAAGTTTTTGCAGAGAAGTAGTAGAAAGAAAGTGATGGGAGTATAAGACATGTGACTTTTGCTTGTGGGTGAGGTGGTGAGACAAGAAGCTAAGCGAATCCACTAATATCTTAAGGCCCCAACCTAATGGAAAAATAGATTGGAATGCTAAATTTAAAGGAGGTTAAGAGGAAGATGGAAAGTGGAGGGTGATCTAAGTACTTTCGATGCAACATGGCCTTGGTACATACGTAAAAAGGGAACCTAATGTAAATGATCAATCAGGAATTAAAATGTCACAAAATTATCACTCAATTGTTACTGAGTCTGGTGGCTGTGAAAATGTGGCATTTATAGAAAGAGAGTGTGGAAATCATATTTAGAAAGAAAGATGATTATGGCTTGGAGATGGAGATGATTTTTTTTATTCAAGACTGTTTAATGAAAATGCAAAAAGATAATAGGTTTTTCTTTAGTATGTAAGTGGATGTTGAGAGTCGATTAAAAAATGTATTTTGGGCTGAGCTAAGCTACAAAGAGTTTGGAGATGTTGTTACATTTGACACCACGTATCTTACAAATAAGCATGACATGCTATTCGCTCCTTTTGTGGGTGTTAATCATCATGGTCATTCTATTTTGTTATGATGTGGATTGATTTCATATGAGGACATTAAGACATTCATGTGGTTATTTTAGACATAGCTATCATGCATATTTAATTCTACTCCCATTGGAATCATTATGGACCAAGACAGAGTAATGAAAAAGGCAATTGAGGATGTTTTTTCTAATACTTGACATTGGTGGTGTTTGTGACATATATTTAAAAAGATTCTAGATAAGTTAGGTAGTTATAAACAATATCTTGATATTAGTGATGTGTTGCATTGTTTTTTTTTTTTTTTTTTTATTCACAAGACCCTATAAAATTTGAGGAAAGATGGCATCATATGATTTTGGAAAATGAATACGGCAATGGATTGAGGAGTGAAGTTAAAAAAGAAGTTGAAGAAGATGCCACACGTCTTTCCCAACAAATTCCATATGTAACATCTTATGGGATAGAGCAGCAAGTTTGAGATAGTTACATCATTTTTCAAGAATCTCAGCAATAGTTGACTAGGAAGATGTATTGCAAATTCGCCAATTATGTGGGATATGAATATGTAGTTAGAGAAGATGTTAAGAAGATAAGAAAAGAACCATTTTTTAAGTATATTTTGAAAAAGATAAGGGTGAAATTGGTTGTAGTTGTTTAAGACTATAGTTTAGAGGAATTCTTTGCAGGCATGCCATTACAATCATGATACGCAATGACATAGAAGTAGTTCCAGAAAAGTACATCCTATAAAGATGGAGAAAAGATGTGGAGATGCCAAAGTAGGGTGAAAATGAGCCATGAGCTGCATGGCTGCACAGATGAACAAAAGTGATATGACAAAATGTGTGTTAGTTTTGTAGAGGTTGCAAACAGTTTTATATCATATGTCGAAAGTTGTAAACTTGCTTTGAATTGGATTGAGAACATATAGAAAGATCTACCAAAGACAATTCAATACAATGGTAACCAAACATATATTGTTACAAGTTAAAGAAGTTGTGGTAACAATGTGAGAATTACAAAGAATGCTGTCGAAAGAATACATGATCAAGTACATAATTGTCGTAAAGGTCGTCTACCTTGACTTTGTCAAGGAAAATATAAAAAAAAATGTTTCATCAAGTAACGATGCAAAAGTAAGTTTTAGCATTAATTAAAAGTAAATAATTTTATTACATAAGTAATTTATCTTTTGTTGACTTTGCAAGATGGCAGGTAAAAGATCAATTATCCTCTTAAGTGGTGACTATCATCCTAACATAAGGATGTAGTCTTGATAGGAATATCTACCTAGATGGAATTGTGGACTATTGTAATATAAGTTTTTTTAGACTTTATGCATATGATTCTTTTTTATTGTTTTATTAAAGTTACACTAATGTATGTTTGTTTTAGTGTTTGATGAACTCATACCTTGTAGTTAGGGATAATGACTATCCAACATTTACACAGGATTGTTGCACAGTAAGTGATGTTAGTTTTTTATTTGTTCATTACTACTATATTTTTCGCTGATTATAACAGGTTGTTTATTTTTTTATAATTGCAACCATAAATCCCGCCGCATGTCTCCATAATGCCTAATTCTTCCTCTTGCTTAGTTAATGGAGAAATTTTACATGGAAATGTTCAACAATTACTCTTTCAGCAAGATAATGAATATGGAGTTAATAGGAAGTTTCGTAGTGATGTCACAAACACCATCGAAGAAGACTTGATTGTCCATTTTATATTAGCACCTCTGCACTTTTGTAATAGATTGATACATCAGCACTTTTGTAATAGATTGGTTCCTCTGCACTTTTGTAACAGATTGATTCCTTTGTAATTTTATAATAGATTGATTTCGATAATGTATGCTTTTTTCAAATTTTCATGCTTGTACGCACTGAAATTGTAAGATTTCAGTAATAATAGTTTTGTTAACCAGATTTTTAGGATTCAGTAAGGATTTGAAGAGCTTAGCCTTACATTTTGACTATACAGGTGTGATGAACTTGAACATTTCATTCTTTCAACTTGTAAACAAAATGTCCAGACTGAAATTGTAAAATTTCATTATAGGCTTTAACAAAATGAGAGATAAGGATACAATAATTAACTATAACACTTTAGTATGGTACATATTAATAATGGTACAATCATTTGTGTGACATATTTTATAATAAGGCTTGGTTGTCATTTTCATCGTCCATCAATTGCCTTCGATCTTCACAATGTCGTCTTTATTGGAGTTCCTTATCAAACAATTGAAATTTAAAAGACAAGCAATCATTTGATACCCAAACTTGCTGACTTTTCCTCATAAAATGTCAATTTTATTCTCACTAGTATTTTGATCTTCCATCCATTGAAAGTCATTAGATTCACTTCTCTTCCGATATTCAAACCATTCAAAAGCTCTACTTCCTTTGCACTTCCAAAACTTACAATTTGGATTTCTCTTGTAAGTGAAGCTCGTAAGATTTTATAACCGTTGTAGCATTTTTTGCAAGCTTCCAACTGTGGGTTTGGATTTTTACTTGTACCAGAAGACGTTATGATTAAACAAATTTTCTATAAATATAAACCACAATTAACCAAATATCAGCACAATTTATGCTCGTAGATTCCCAAGTCACATATACTTTTTGGCCAAATTTTGTTGTTTTCATAATTAAATTTGCGTTTGAAGTGTGTTTCCTAGCACTTTTAAGAAACTTAATTAACATTCCACGAGTAACCAGAAAAAGAAAAATGTAGAAAAATATAGATGGTTTTTGAATTTGTACTTGTAAATGTTTGTTAGGGAAAATGTACGAGCTGTCCAAAGAAATGGGCTCTATCTTCAAAATACCAGTTGAAATGGATAATCAAATATGTTAGCATTACAAAACGAAATACTTTTTTATTTATAATACTGATATACATAAAATTGAAATATAAATAGAAATTTATTAATGGTAAACTTTATATTTCATTGTCATGTCATCAATATAAATTCACCGTATAATGAAAAAATGATAGTGCACAATTATTGATTATCATATGGCTTAATGAGAAATTACCAAATCATCAATCATATCAATTAAGATACAAATTTTCTACCCTCACTTTGTAAACTTATTGGTAGAGAAACCGCTTGATCTAAAAGATTAAGCCACTCATGTAAACCATGGAATAAGGCTTGAGAAAGAAGCTTATAAATGGACCACGAAAGACAAGAGGTCGATGGTAAGTCAGAAAATTAAAAAAGTAATTAAAAGAGTTTGCACCTAGAGAATTTGAACTTGAAATTTTATAATGTCATATTAGAGAAACCATTTAATTCAAAAACTTAAGATAATAGCCCAACTCCAACCTAACAACAATATTTAAGATAAGTATTAACACCCATGTTGCAACCCCTTCTACACTAACTAATTACTTCTGTCTTCTTATTTTAAAGAAAATGAGAACACAAATAACAACTTAAAAAGTGAAAATAAAATAACAATAATGCTAGAGGAAGGATTATGATCCTCTCCTGATCTGATCTTCTCGTGAGCAGAAATTCAGGTATTGATTGATGGTCAATAAATAAAAGAAATAAAGAAGTTAAATTCTATTAATACACTTCTACTACATGACACATGGCACAAGATTATTAAAAGCTCAGGAGAGCTTAGATCAGGAGAGGATCCTGATCTCTAGAGGAGAACCTCTAGGCATTAGCAATGCTATGAATCAGTAAGCAAATTCGTTATTGGACATTTGGACTGACTGAATTGAGTTATAAATTTTGAACACCCCTAACTTATAAAAGGGTTAATTTTTCTCCTCCGCTGAAATTCGAAAATTCATTAGAGAGCACCCCACAATCAGACTCCATTAAGATATTCCCTTGAATTGGTACAATCCAATCTCATTCAAATCAATGGATAACAGAATTGTTCCTAGGAAAAAGAAAAATTACAAAAAAAGCTTAAAAAAATTGAAGTCTAAACCCCAAAACTTATGCTTGAAGAGTTCTATAAATGTACAAAAAAGGCGATACTAAGTAATAAACCCTACATGTTTCTAACCCATGCATGGATTTGAGTTTTGAGCCGGTTGTAAATACTCTATAACCCTTCAAAAATGTGTTGTCTGTACCTATTCGTCAGTTACACATCCATTTGAAGTCGATTGCACGTTCTTGATGTACTGAAAATTAATAAGAAAATGCATCTTTTAAACAAAATATGTTGGTAAGTGGATATTCATTTCCATGAATCCATACTTTGTATAAAACTCCGCGGTTAACCTTATATGGAGGTGGAGTCCATTTTCTTCTTCGCTCTTACATTTCCTCGTCTGTCAACTGAACATCTATTCTCTTCTTCTGCATGTCTATGTTGATTATGTCTCCATTTTGGATTAGACCAATCAGACCACCCTCCTAGAAATAATTTAGAATACAGTCTGAATTATTTTGTTACTGAAGAAAATTTTTAGAAAGAAAACAGCCTTCATCTAGAGCTATTTGTATTTTAACAATTCTCCTGTTTGGTTGGAAGGAAATGATTACGGGGACGAGCAAGAGCTAAATGCCAAAAATCTTATCCTTTGGTAAATGGGTAGATGAGGGAGTGCGAAGGATAACTCCCCTTTGAAGTCAGACAACTGATTTCTTTTCTATATATTACCTTAATTAATTCTAGATGAGAATGATATGTAAATATAATTCATAACTTGAACAGAAATTTTCAAAAAATGAAATAAAATCAACAGTAAACACATATGATGGTTAAATTAACATAGATGGTTCATCACTTTTAAAATTATTAAAATGATAATGGTTTCTCAAGTGATGTCCACTAAATAGTTTTGCTATACTTTTCTCTCTTATTGTCAGTTCCTTCTTAGAAATAAACAATGAGGTCTGCCTATTTTGTAAAATGACGTATCTCTCATAACCAAGATCATATTTGCAACCATGGTACATTTCAAATATGAAAGAAATTGGTACAGTATGGAATATTTTGCCCTAAACTTTTAGAAAGCATGTTTTCACTTTATTATATAGATATTAATGAAAAAGCAAGGTGGGAAGATAAACAAGAATAGATTTGCATCAATAAGAGTACTAAACATAACAACTACAGTAATGAAAAGCAAAGGCACCTGTGCTTCCGGGCAAATGTGGCCAACAACAAATCCATGTGAACCTCTAGAAAACCTACCATCGGTCAACAATGCCATTGCCTACAACATTCATCAACAACATCCAAATGAAATTTGACTTCAAAGTATAACCAGGTGCACGATGTAACTTGAAAACAAACTATTGATGGACAAAGAATAAACTGAGTTATCTTAAAAGATACAGCGTAAAAAGTATGACTATGATCATTAAAGTCAACACGCCATCTTACAATTTGGAAAAACAACTAATAAGGCTATATGAGTCAATTCATGATGACTAAAACAATCCTCTAATAATAAATCCCAGCTTAGTTTGAATATTAAAATACCTTTCCAAGACCTGCTCCCATAATTGCACTTGTTGGAGTCAACATCTCAGGCATGCCTGGCCCTCCCTTTAGCCCTTCTCCTCTTATGACAACTTCTTTTCCCTGAAATGTGACAAATGTAAGAGAAAAGAGAACAAAATAACATAAAATAAGTTTTTCTAGTGTCAAATATGATTTCCACTTAAACATATCATCAATGCACAAGTTGAACAAGTGCACCTCAAGCCAGAGAATTACACCACCGGCATACATCAAGTTGCATCTACAATAGCCATATCAAAATATGTAATTTAGACAATGGTCCATAACAGTATGCTATTACAAGCACACCCTCAACTTGTCATTAATGCCAGCAAAGCTAAGCTAAAAAGTAAAGGGATTGTAGAGAAAACTGAATTTTTCGAGTGAAATTTCATTCCAAAAAACATTGCCAAAAGAAAAAAATTCCATGGCTATTGGTAGATGAAGTGCTTCACATTAATTGGTAATGTAGAAGCGACAATAGAGGAAAAATAGCATAATCTGAAATTCAAAGTTAAAAAAAAAAGACTAAAATTAATGGAAAAGAATTCCAGTGGTTTTTAGATACCGTAGCGGTGATAGAAACATTGAAAATTCTATAGCTGGGAAAATGAAACAACAAATATTAGAAAACCAAAAGTAGGCATCTACCCATAATTTAGTTTAGGTGAATTTCAATAGCCTACTCAGAAACTTTAGTTTACATTAATTCCAATTACTAATTCATACTTCCACATTAAAAAGAAGAAAGACATAGACATAGCATATAAGACTTAGGCACACCTTAAAACTGAAAGGATCCTCAGAGATAGTTGTAATCATGGATTCCTCTCCTTCAAAGACAAGTGCAGGACCTAAAAAGCAGTTTCTTTAATCTTATGTCTGCAACAAAATAAATCTGGACATCAAATTTGAAAAGAATCATAGCACAAGCAAACGGAAAAAATGCACTAGAGATATATAGCCCTTCTTTTCCAGTAATTTTGCTACAAAACCCTCTGGTGCTAAATTTCCACTCAATATTTGGATATGTCTTGTTTTCTTGATGGGGTTTGACAATGGTCTTATTGTATCCTGTAAAACAAAAGCAAGACAATCATTTGACCACTAGTTTTTACTTGCAAACTTAAACAACTAAAAGGAACATAAATAATTGATAGATATAATTATGAACATACTTCAAAATTCTTCCTACTTGCCCCTCGGACAGATGGGGGGAACGTCTTTGCATTTTTGGCCAATGTCTTCCCGGTGACTGGAGAGGAACTAGCATTTTGTTAATATAAATTGTACTACCAAAAAGTCACAAGTTGCTAATTTGCTACTGATGCAAATATTGAACATAAAAAGTCCATAGTTCATACTAGTCATACAATCTCCATCTAAAAATCTGAGCTCTAAAAGATAGCGAATGACTGCTGGTGTTTCTCCAATATATTAAAACAATCATTTAGGTCCCCATAAGGAGAAAGAACAATAATCATTCAGCTGATTAGGCAAAAGAAATGATAGAGTAGAATAAAGGAAAGGATTCACAAAATCAACCAAACTAATCTCAATTTAAGGCTTAGTGCAATTTCTTTGTTGAGGCATAAGGAATGATATTAACTGACATGCACCTTAACTAATGCAAAACACAATACTACATATAACAAACACAGGTATACTTGGTTAAAATGCACACCTTATGTACATCCTCCATCACATATTTGCCACTAAGCTTAAGATCTGCAAGAAATGGAACCTCATCGCTGACCTTCTGGAAATCGTCAATAGTCAACTCCAGACCAACATACCTGCCATGAATTTTGACTTGAACAATCTTTTATATTACGCAAACTATTGGTATTTGGAGAGAATCTGGCATGAAATCCCTTACCTTGCAATAGCAATTAAATGAAGCACAGCATTGGTAAACCCACCTAGTGCCATGACAATAACCATTGCATTACGAAGTGATTTTTTTTGTGATTATGTCTCGTGGTTTTAAGTCTATTTTCAACAATTCTAAAAGATATTTTCCAGCCATGAGGCATTCATCTAACTTCAATTAGTCTTCAGCAGAGCTTTAAGAAATAAACAAAAAATTGAAGGAATAAGGTAAGAAAGAAGTGCCTGGCAACACCAATCAAAGTGATCCTCCAAAGACACTATTCCACCTATAAGGAAGAGACATCACCATAGCTTCAATAGCAGAAGCCATGGTATTAGCTGTATACATTCCCCCCCACAAGTCCCTACCCCAGGGCATAAGTTTAGGACTACATTCTTTCTCTACTCATCACTAATGGATCCACTAAGATACTCTCCATAAACCTACAAGAACAATTTCATTATGATAATGACATCAAAGTTGAGAAAATCATTATAAAAATTTTTCCTTACTAGTAAGTAAATCAGAATTCAAATACAAATTGACTGTTTCTTCAAAATCCCTAATTATTTTTAAAGATTGAATTGCAGAAATACAAGGGACTCAAAATACCTATCATGCAAGGCATGGCATTCATATTAATAACCATCCTAAGAGCAAGGCTAATGTCTCATCAAGATATACTGTGCAACACAAAAGCCAGTGGCACCAACCCAAAATGAATTTGGTAGTGCTAGTTCCTGGAAAGCCAAATCAGGGGCAAGTGAACATCAATATGGTTTTAATGTTGTGTAATTTTTGCATAAAATAGACAACATAATGTTAAGCACTACAAGACTTCTATCATTCAGTAAGGATATTTTTTTTTAAACACAAATCCTAGACCTTATTTGAAATTACTGATCAATCATAAGACAATTAATCTTACGGAATAAAGAATTATAAATTAATTAAACGAACAAATGGCAGAGGACAAATTGATTCTCCAAAGAACAAGTCAAATTAAGGAGACCTATATATGTCTTTCTCTATGAAGAAGGATTAAAAACAACACTTTTTAATTAGTTGTTATATCTGGAACCACAAATTGTTCAAAATAATTTTTCCTTTTTAAAAGGTTCATAAAGATTACAAGAAAACAGATTAATTAATTTTTCTTTGAATCACAATCTTCTATCTTTAACCATTACAAGTTGATAGGTGAAGGTCCATTCTATACATATCACTAAATAAATGTAATGGTCAACCCATGGACATGCAAATGGATAAGAATTGTTGATTTTTTCAAAGACTGAAAATTAATCAAAAAGCTAATTCTTAATTTTTTTTGGGTTAAGAACCTTAAATCTAGTAATTTAATCACTATGAAAGCTTTGCGGTTTTGTTGTCCGCCTCTTAAATAGTACCAAACTAATCTTTGGCTGTTCAAGCAAATTAAATCATATAAATTACTAATTTCATACATCATCACTGTGGGCATCTATTACTATTGAATTAAAAATTTCTCTTTATTTTTTATTCTACTTAATTGGGAAGCCTCTGTATCCTAAAAAGGGATGTATTATTAGTAAGCTGTGTTGTTTTTGGATTTCGGGTTATTTAAGGTCTATGTAGTTTTTCAAATGCTTTGTTTATAATGGGACTTCTCGTCCTTGTTTTTGTGGATTTGTAGGCCCATCAGTTTTTGTAAATATCTCATATAGTTTTTTTTTTTTTTTTATATAATCTTATATTTCTTAGCAAAATTTTTTTTCATACATCATTACTTAAATAGTTTTATTGTGATAATCAAGTTGGATTATGTTTGGGGGGATTCATGGGCGCCAGAATAATCCAATAAGAAGCTAACACGTGGCAGAAAACTGGGGCAAACGAGAATGATTTGTAGACTGCATGAAGTCCTGGGATGCATCGGGAGGAATACTCCCTTTAAGGAGGATACCTCCGAGAGAAACACACATTGTCAAAAGGGTAAAATTGGAACCGAACCGTGGTTATTTAATGTCATCATGAAAAGAGGAGTGTGCTTTCATGAATCAAAATCGAAAAGATCCTCCCTTGCTGAATTAAAGGAGTCAATAAGGAGGAGGAAGCAAAAAGTGAGTAATAAGAATTTGCCACCTCAAAGATTCATCTGCAGTGGTCCCAAAATCAGCAGGACCACTAGCAGGAGGGCTAACCACGTGTACAATATGAGACAATTTGGTGGGTAAGCGGTTTTCTTTGTCTCCAAGGCTCATATACATCATCATCTTGGGACCACTCGTGAAATCTCCAAAATATGCACATTTGAGGAAGGGAAAACCAATGAAAAATTGCCACGTGGCCGGATTTTCGAAACAGCCCTCAGGCACACTCCTAAATGGTTCAAGTATCACTCTCCAATGGTAACATTCTTCAAGCACACAAAAACCTTTCGTTCTCATCTTCTTCCAGTGAGTATTCTCTGAACTTTTCATCATTTTTCACCAGCTTGAAGGTTCATCTTGAACCTTTGAGCAGCTCCATCTTGTGCAAAATATAACTCGAGCGTCGGAGTGTGGTCGCCGGCCACCGCTGGCTCCACCTCTAACGCCACTTGTGATTTGTGTTTCAGGACTTTCCTGGCTCAAGTTTGGCATCCTCTGATCTCATCTTTGTCCCACCATTCTCCTTCAAACTCCAGTTTTAAAGCTCTAGCAGTAAACCTACCATCTTTGCTAGGACACCTCCAAACATATTGCGGCAGCCATCCTCACTTCAGAAACCAGCATTTATTTTCTTTGTATTAGTTTATTGTTTTAGTTGAGGTCACCCAAAATCTCACCAAAACAATTGGCGCCGTCAGTGGGGAGCTCAACGAAAAGCTCCTTAACGATTTCCAAGGTATTTTGTGTTGTGTTTGGTTCAAGATGGAAGATGACTATTTCTCCAATGACAACCTTGTTATCATTGAGCAAGATGATGACTCTGAGAACAACCCCACCACAGAACCCACGAAGAAGATGACCAAAGCCGACAAGGGGAAGTTTATTAAAATCTCAACCGGTATTCGCCATGATGAAGAGTGTGTCACCAAAAGGCATTTTGATGAATTTGCATATCAGATTTGTCATGCCATTGGGTTGCAAACACAAAATCCAGAAGGTGACCCAAGTAAACAAGCCACTACACAAGCTTTGGGAGAAAAATATGCCACCCAAATCCAAGAGGCATACTCCAGTAGGACACCTCCAATGCGTCAACCCTGCACTCTGGAGGTCGGGGATGAGGGTCTATCCCCAGCACATTCCTAGGATTCTCCCTATGGGTGGTGCACCATAAATCATTAACATATCCGCAAACAAGTCTCTAGAGCAAAGTTGCCATATGGCTCCTACCATCCTTTGAACAAGTCTCTAGAGCAAAGTTTCCACTATATCCGCGACACTGGTCTCTTAAGGCCTCCCCGGCTCATAAAGAAATACCCCAATATGAAGCGGAGTTTGAAGTATTATGATTTCCATAAAGCACCTTATTACTGCTGAGTAAATCATTGATTTTCTCGCCAAGAAGCACCTAATCACTACGGGTTTAACTTTTAAAAAGGCTTGTCGTGCTATTCTCAAACGGAAGAGAAACACCAGAAAGAAAGCTATCAAGTTGGCCACAACAAGAAATAAAAAGGAGGATACCTCCATAGAGGTAGACTCCGTTGTTCTACAAAAAGCTCCCAAAGAGAATAACCGCTATGAATCGCCATAATAGATTGAGATGCCACTTGATCCACGAATCTCTAGAGAAGAGAAGAGGAGTACACCAGCAGAAGATCTACTCACTGTTCCTCTTAGGGAGGATGATGCCACAAAGGTATCCTCTTTAAGAGAAGCTGGTATTTGTCCTAGTACTCTAGAAGGTCGACATGTCTGGAAGCCTTGCAAAGCGGTCCCTTGAGCTTAACGAACTTGATATCATCTATTGACCTCGCTTAGCCATTAAAGCTCAAGCCATCGCCGATTTCTTAGCAGAATTCGCCAATGACTCGAGGGGAGGAGGACCCCTGGGGGAGCTGAGGGAGGAGGTAACCTACGAAAAATCGGAGGAGTGCTGGGATGTTTGTGTAGATGGATCTTCGAATTCACATAAGAGTGGAGCTGGTCTGAGCATTGTATGCCCTAAAGGAGTGAAGCTCCAGTGCACATTGCATTTCGGATCTAGAGCCTCCAATAATGAAATCTAGTATGAAGCAATCATTGCCATGTTAAAGACGTGCAAGGCACTGGGGGCAACTAAACTCATGCTTGAGGAATTTTGCATGAAGGCTATAAAAAAGTTCTGGAAAGAGGACAACTCCCAAAATGGCAAGGATGCAGCCAGAAGACTGAAATCAGGGCAGCTTACTATTATCAATAGACCTCTCTGACCACTACTCCTCTTATATATTATTTTCTTTAAATATATGTTTATATATTTTGTGCAGGCTAGTGTGGGTGCCACAATGGTTTCACACAATGGTCATTTGTTCTTTTTAATTCATGTAAGTCGTTACCACAAATCAAGAGGCCAATCGAGGTTGCCTCACTCAGGTTAACTCTCGCCATGTCACATAATGATGTGAGCTCTTGTTACCTAGAGTAAAATTATCTATGAAATGCATGTTTGCTCTCCATTTGTGAATGCAATTACTTTTAATCTCCTTATAGTATGAATAAATAATCAATAGTTTCATTTGATTGAATGGGTTTAACTCCTTGCTTGATGATTGTTCCATTGTCTCGTGTTTATTTATTATCAAATAATCTCCACTAATGAGTCACCATAGTTTAGTGCTTTGGAAATTCTCATTACAAGTCAATATGTCAATCATGAGAATGACACCATCAGGTGATCTAAATGAGGAAAGCTCCTAAACACTTAATGTGATTAGGGAGACAAGCTCGTGAACATGAATCAAAGCACAATCGGCATGAGACAATGATAAAAAAGCAATGAAAGCTGCAGCATTTCAGGAGAGCAATATGAAAATACTGCAATTTTGAGGTGGGAGTGGAGGTCATAAAAGACCTAAAGATGAAATCAAATCGCCAAGAGCTTATTGAAGGTACATCTCCATAACTGAATCGCCTACACACACTCCACCTCAAACTGATTACAAGACATCCGGCTGAAAAAAAAGTGCAAGCAACCACTATGGTGGTCAGCTAGAAAATGCATAAAGGAGTTAGCCAATGAGCGGGCTAACCAAGCATTGAAAGCAAGGCAGTAAATCTCCATAAGACTACACCCCACATGAGGGAATGACTACGCCATAAATAAGGGAATGACTACTAAATATGCTAAGATGGGTTAAAGAAAACCGAAAAGAGTTCAACTGCTCTAGGATACCCACAAGGCATTTCATGAAAATTCATTTCACCATAAAGTTGATTTTGCCATTTGTTTTATGCGTTGATTTGTCATTTGCTTATATTGCCCTATGGATTATCGCCCTATGAAATATCGCCTTGGTATGTTATAGCCATGAGGAGCTAAGCTTTGCTTTATCACCCATATGATTGATTGAGCTCACCTCTAGCAAATGGATTAAGAATTCCTCTTCATGAGAATATATATTACTTGCCATGCATATAGGGCAAGTGCTCTATATGCATGGCGAGTAATTTGCTTATATCGCCCTATGGATTATCGCCTTGGTATGTTATCGTAATAAGGAGCTAAGCTCCAATTTATCGCCCATATGATTGATTGAGCTCACCTCGAGCAAATGGATTGAGAATTCCTCTCCATGAGAATATATATTACTCGCCATGCATATAGGGCAAGTGCCCTAGATACTTATTTAAAACGCCATGAAGAAAGTCAAAGCTCCGTCAAATATTTACAAAATGGGTAGAGAACTCCTCCCATCCACAGTTACTCTCCACGAGGGTATCCCTTCTGTCAATAGGAGGAGACCTACACGATGTGTGTAGGATAACTCCCTGAGAATCCCTATAAACATAGAAAAAAACATAGATACCACCAACCACAAAATAGTTAAACACCACCTTTTATATAAATATTTTAAACATAGAGTAAACCTCAGCCAAGAATCCTCAACTGAGCTACAAATTTAAAAATCCCAAAGTTCAGACACAAACAAAAGCACCACGGAAAACCATAAAAACAGCGAAGTTTGAAAGAACAGACAAAGCATAAAAAGTTTCTTCAGAATGCCAGCAAGGGGCATTAACAACTGAGCGGATGATAAAAAGCTGATTTAGACTGGGGGGTCAACTCCTTCAACAGCATGGGAGGACGACTTCGGAAGAGTAGGGGAATCATTCTCTTGGGGGACTCCTTCATTTTGGTCTGCATCACTTGGGGGCTCCTCCTCAGCCGTTTTTTTAGCAGTCTCCTCCTCCTCCTCTCAGATTATGGCCAGGATATCCTCCTTCATTATTGACGGTTCCAGGAAGCAAGCTTCCAAGTTAGGATATGCCTTTCAAATTTTAGACATGACATAGATAACGGCATCGCGAGCTTTTTGGTCGCTAGCCTCCTGAACGCTCTGAGTCATACCCCTCTCCAAATCAAGCTCTTTTTGTAACCTCTTCCTCTCGGCCTCCCATTGGCGCCTCTCTGACTTCAACTTGGAGTTTGCCTCCTCAGCCCACTTAATGACAAGTTAGCAATCTTTTTGGAGTCGAGCCACTTGACCTTCATACTCAAAAACTGCAGAAAGGGCCGTGGAAGATTCCTCGACCAAGCTGAGATGCTCGTGCAGAAGATAGGCCACCTGAAACAAAGGAGGAAGAGTCAACCTCAGAAAGGCAAAAGATTAAAAGAGGAGGGCACGATAAGGACAAAAGAGGGAAGCCTAAGTTTTGGCAAGTTTTCTCCGCCTGAGCGACACTCGCCAACAGCCATAACCTGCTCAACTTATCTCCTTCCTCAGGAGTTAGATTCTCCTCAACGGATTGGAAGAAACTCTTGAGATGATGAGGAACACTCTCGGAGGGGGGGTTCAAGTTCCACAATATCGTGATGAGAGGATAACCCTTTTAGTTGTTTCTTTTTCTTGCCCAGCGTACCCTTAGGGGAACTCACAGCACCTGGAAGCATGAAACCCTGGCTCCTAGTCACTCTATGGGTACTGAAGGAGTTGTTCCCTTCTCTGGTGTACCCTTAGTTGGCTTCTTCCTTTCTTTCTTAGACATAAGGTCGGTAAAAGCGCTCTTGTCCAGTCCCCTCTGCTTGCCACTGCTAGAACTAGTGGGAATCTCCGTAGCTGTAAAATAGGAGGAAACATGGTTAAAACGATAAGGGAGAAAAGCCGGAACAGAAAACGAAAAGGTAAATCAAAATGGAAAACGAGAGCACCCATCATGGATCTAACTTGCTCATCAAGCAAGGAATGCCCCTCGAATATCCTTGCCCTGACCAGCCTCTTCTCACTCAGAATGTCTTCTTTCCTATTAAGTTTGGCAAGCTCTTTCCTATGAGATGCTACAAAATCCTTCTTCTGCTCTATTGGACAGTCTTTCTTGCCCACTTGATATCTACAAGGGAGTAAGAAATACTTAGAAATCAGTCCGTAATAAAGAGGATAAAGAAAACTATGGAAGATATCTAAGGGAAGACACCTACTTTTGGGATTGTAAGACGTTCTGACATCGCGTATCCTGCCTTGATACTCCACAGAAGAGCCCCAATTGTTCTCAGTAGTGAACTACCCCTATCTAAACCCTTTCTTCAGGGCTGTAACAGGGGCTACTAGGTTATTACGAGGCGACTAGGGGGTAAGATACACCGAGCCAGAAGAGGGAAGCCTCTTCAATTGATAAAGACCTATTAGATCCTCTACACATCCTCCTCAAATAACTCCCGCCAATACACACTACATCCCATTATACTCCTCCACGCGTTGAGGGTGGGCTGAATGGGAGAAAGTCCCAATCCTATGAGTAATCTCCTAAGGAAAGGCTAGAGGGGTAACCTAAGGCCAAAGTGGAATAGGTCGATGTAAAGAGGAAGTCCAGAATGGCAATGACTGGGACATTCGTCCTCTTGAGGAACTCTCAATCTAATGGCGGAAGGGATGTGATATTTTTTGGTTACGAATTCTAAATCCTCCATGGATGCCTTAAAAAATGGGTCGGATGGAGGAGAATGGCCGGTCGAACTAGGAGGAGAGCCAACACTCAGCGAATTGGCTATACCCCTTCCTTAAGAGCTACACTCCCCCGTGATAGATTTGGCTCTCTTTTTCGGTCTAAGCTCATATGTGGGTTAGGGGCTGTAACACTCTCACTATCACTCCTAAAACCCTCTTCAGAGCCATTACAGGACTCCATCATTTCCTCCTCGAAATCCTTAAAGCAACACTTACCACTTTCGCCACTAAATGATAGGAGATAACGATATCCTAGGGTAACTCGAAAGGGTGAAGGCTTCTCACTATCTCTGCTTGAATCATCATTATCCTCCAAGAACGAACCACCGGCTTTTCTCTCTATGGCTAATGCATAATTACCAAACAACAAACTCAACACGACCAACAAAGCCATCCTAAAAAAAAAAAAAGAGGGAGAAGAAGAAGACGAAGAAGAAATAAAAAGCAGAGAAATGAGAACAAGATAGAAAAAAGTTCAAACCTGGATATGAAGCACAGGCAAAAGTTGTAGCAAATTAACAAGAATGGCCCATGCACGACAACAGATTATGATCAGAACATATGGTTACAGCATGAAGTATACCCCACCAAGGAGAAAAAGAAGAGAAACTCTCCAGGAGAGAAGCTTTAAAACGCCAAAAATAGATCAAAGACTATAATATTGGGAAGGAAAAGTCTCAAGCTCAAGCACATGCTAAGGAAATCCAAAAATGGAGCAAGGAGAAGAGAAAAGAGTCAGTTTTGTGAAGAAAGATGTATGATAGAGGGAGTACAGCTACGTGTCAAGTAGAGATTTACTCTTGCTCAAATTGCTTTTGATCTAACGGTTGAGAGCTAATAGCCACTGAAGAGGCTGTCAGAAGAACATGAAAAGGCGGGAAGAATTTTGGACCACTGATGGAATCCAAAGGTCAAGAGATCACCACTTGTCAGCACGTCAGAGGGAACATAACTACAGATGGCAGCATGTGCAGCAAAAGAGGCAATGGGGGAGTGCCATGTGGAGTAACCACGAGTTCATTTAAAACCCACTAACTCACTTATAGATTTGAATGAAAAGCCCACATGGTGCCACGTCGCCAAGGGGGAAAAGTGGGGAAAATTTTAGTGGCACCCCTTAAGTTTGTCGAAATTCTAAAAATACCCCGATGGTAAAATATCAGTCAGCACCCTCATCCCCACCAAAATACAAGAGAGGTTTTCTGCCACTTATCGTCTTTCAGCCCTTCTCCTTAGAGTTTCTTATGCCTCAAATGCTTTTCAACACAAAGAAACTAGGGGGATCTTGTTTGGGGGGATTCATGGGCGCCAGAATGACACGTGGCAGAAAACTGGGGCAAACGAGAATGATTTATAGGCTGTATGAAGTCCTGGGATGCATCGGAAGGAATACTCCCTTTAAGGAAGATACCTCCGAGAGAAACACACATTGTCAAAAGGGTAAAATTGGAATCGAGCTATGGTTAGTTAATATCATCATGAAAAGAGGAATGCGCTTTCATGAATCAAAATCGAAAAGATCCTCCCTTGCTGAATTAAAGGAGCCAATAAAGAGGAGGAAGCAAAAAGTGAGTAATAAGAATTTGCCACCTCAAAGATTCACCTGTAGTGGTCCTAAAATCAGCAGGACCACTAGCAGGAGGGCAAACCACGTGTACAATATGAGACAATTTGGTGGGTAAGTGGTTTTCTTTGTCTCCAAGGCTCATATACATCACCATCTTGGGACCACTCATGAAATCTCCAAACTATGCACTTTTGAGGGAGGGAAAACCAATGAAAAATTGCCACGTGGCCGGATTTTCGAAACAGCCCTCAGGCACACTCCTAAATGGCTCAAGTATCACTCTCCAATGGTAATATTCTTCATTCACACAAAAACCTTTCGCTCTCATCTTCTTCCAGCGTGTATTCTCTGAACTTTTCATCATTTTTCACCAGCTTGAAGGTTTATCTTGAACCTTTGAGCAGCTCCATCTTGTGCAAAATATAACACAAGCGTCGGAGTGTGGTCGCCGGCCACCGCCGGCTCCACCTCTAATGCCACTTGCATTTTGTGTTTCAGGACTTTCCTAGCTCAAGTTTGGCATCCTTTGATCTCATCTTCGTCCCACCATTCTCCTTCAAACTCCAGTTTTAAAGCTCCAGCAGTAAACCTACCATATTAGCCAGGACACCTCCAAACTCCAGTTTTAAAGCTCCAGCAGTAAACCTACCATCTTAGCCAGGATACCTCCAAACATATTGCGGCAGCCATCCTCACTTCAGAAACTAGCATTTATTTTCTTTTTATTAATTTATTGTTTTAGTTGAGGTCACCCAAAATCTCACCAAAACAGATTACATATATTCAGGAACTCCAACCTCTAATATAGTTTTGAAAATCACAGTAGAAAAAACTAAAGGACAATTTTCTTTACTCATCAAACAAAACTCAACATCCTTAAATAAAACAAAAACCAAGCTTTTGTTGAACTAAGTATAAGAAAATGAACTTTGAGCTTTCCCACAATCCTAAACAAAATAATCAATTATTTGATTATTAAAAAAACCCTTAAAATCAGGCTAGAACCTCAAATGTCCACGTTGTCAAAATCAGTAAAAGAATCACAAATACAATAAACGCAGACAAAAATTCATAGGTTACCAATAATAAAAGATACCCAGAAGACAAAATAAAAATAAATATGAAAATGATGTAAAAAAGAAACCAATTTTTATAAGAAATATGATGTAAAAGAGACCCGTAATTATAAGGAAAAACTAATTTATTAATCATATGTTACATCAATACAAAATTAATTAAATATGTAAAAGAATAGGAATGATAATACTGAAAAATATAATATTTAAAATGATGGAACGATGATGTGTAATTGTTATATTATTTATTTAGGTAAAATTTTTATAACTCTAATAAAAAATTTTATGATTCGAACTTAAATGTTCTATTGAGTATACATGTTAGTATTTGTTAAGTATAGATGTTAGTTATCTTTAGATATACATGTTAGTGCTTGTTAAGTATACATGTTAGTTATCATTAGGTATACATGTTACTAATGCTCTTTAAATACAACATCCATCCTTGTCGTTTGAGCTTTATAAAATTAAGTGATATCATGTGCAAAACATGCAATTCACTTGATCATATCGGATGACAAGTATTAATTGTCATATGCTTATTATTCTTGATCAACTAACCTATCATACATAGATGACTGACTTGTATACAATAAGAAAAATAGAAACCTCATTTTTAGATCACACCATCCAATAAGGAAAATATAAATCAAGCTTTTGTCAAGCTTAATACACAAAACCTGGCCTATTAACCAGAACCCTAAATGTCCACGTTGTCAAAATCAGTAAAAGAATCACAAATACAATAAATGTAGACAAAAATTCATAAGGTTACAAACAACAAAATTTACCTAGAAGACAAAATAGAAATAAAATGAAGATGTAGTAAAAAGAGACTTATAATTATAAGAAAAATAAAGTAAAAAGAGACTATAATTATAAGCAAAATGGCTGGCGCTGGCTGTTTGGTTATTGAGATGAGACAAGGAGTGAAGGAGACAAAAGTTATGAACTGCAGATAGCAGCAGCAGCAGAATCAGTGGTTGCTATTATTGCAACAGCACAGGCACGATGTGTCATTGTTGGCGGCTAAGGGAGTTGGCTGGCACCGACTATTTGGTTATTCATGGTGTGCGGGTATGAAGCGGCTGCGATTAGAAGATTAGGTTATAGGTTGTTAATAAATTTTTATATACATTTTGTGGGATGGTAATGGGTTGGATATATTCTGCTTCAAAATTAGATCCATATAAAAAATTGAGATTTGTTGAATTCATATTTTTCGCACTATATCTGGATCAAGAAAATAAATATCTTTATATGCTCTAAATAAAAAAATTAAAATCTAAATCTACTTTAAATTCGTTATGAATTCTAAAACTTATTAATAAAAGAGCAATAATTTTTTAGAAAGAAAATTATAGATTAAAATGCATTGATAATAATTAAATTATATAATTTGTCTAAAAAATCTAGTAAATATTGTAGCTTATGCTTTTACACGAAAACAAACAAATAAAAAAGATAATAAAATATTCATAAAAAGTAAATGCAGGAGTAAGATCAGTGTAATATTCTAATTTCTCTTCATCATCCTGATACCAACGCCACATCCATCATCATTCTAACAACAATAGATACTAACTTATAAGTTGAATGTGCTTCATATTCAGTGCTTTATTATATTTATTATGACCATATTTAACTAAAAATATGAATAACATAGTTATTTTATGATAGATAGCCACCACTGATTAGTGATTACATAATATGAATAAGGTTATGAGAAAATAACAGAAAAGAAAACTCAAGTCTAGAGATTTACCTGACAATTAAAATACTGATCCAAGCGATCAAATAAAGTGGAGAAACGAAAGTAAACTGAAGAGAAATTAATGCCGGCTGTCCTAATTTTACTATAACTTAACTTTTTTCGTCTTGTTATCATTCAAATTTACAAAACTAACCTTTAAGTTTAAAAATTTTAAATACCTAGTAAATACCACTAATATGCTATGACTAAAATTTATTATCATTTATAATTACACAATTATTAAAAAATTTTTAAAATCAAATTAAATTAAAAGGTAAGTGAATTGAATTTAGATCTAGATAT
Organism: Clausena lansium; assembly: GCA_030449835.1. Lineage (NCBI taxonomy): Eukaryota > Viridiplantae > Streptophyta > Magnoliopsida > Sapindales > Rutaceae > Clausena > Clausena lansium. Next base: position 1,556,048 of record JASUUF010000086.1, on the reverse strand, counting down.
TAAGATAGATCCAAACCTGCTCCAAATCCTTCTTAGATCTCCCTATCGATATCAAAATCCAAACAAAATCTATTTTAGACCGACCCAAATCTGATCCGATTGAATTTAGATCACATGGATCTTGGGTTAGATCCGATCCATTGCCATCTCTTAATATTTAGGCATACTTTCTTGTTTAAAAAAAGTTAAATATGTTTTTAGTGCATTTTTAATTAAAATTTTAAAAGATAAATTAAAAAAACTGTAGGATATTTGGTTAATACCAAACCTACATCAATTGGCAGGCCAAACTAACCTGTATCCTACAAAATTATCCATAATGGACGGTTTTTGGCAAAGCAAATTTAGACGGATTGGCGAGCAGATTTAGATTGATTTTCGAGTTTTTAGGTACCATAATCATCCCTATAAACCATAATAGGGGGTCGGTAGCTGCACCATAGCCATAATAGTACCTAGCATCTGCAAAATTCAACTGCCATTAAGTTTAGATTAATTGCAAAAATAATGAAATAGATAGTCTATTTGTGCATTAGATACTCAATAACCCCGAGTTCAGCTCAATCAAAGAGCTAAAAAGAAAAGTCCAATGATCGAAAAGGTAGCTAATTGCTTAGGAAAATACTTTAATTATAAACAAATAATGGAGTACTTAAGTTTCAAACTTAGGAACTCCAATCAAACTTAGGAACTCCAACCTCCAATACAGTTAGCATGATTTTTCTTTGCTCAAAAGATAAAAAAACTCAACCTTCTTTTTAGATTACACCATCTGATAAGGAAAACAAAAACAAAGCTTTCGTCGAGCTTATTACTAGAAAATGAACTCTAAGCTTTCCCCCAAACCCAAGCAAAATAATCAATTATTTTAATTATTAATTAAAACCATAAAACCTGGCCTCTTAACTAGAACCCCAAATGTCTACTGGTCAAAATCAGTAAAAGAATCACAAATACAATAAATGCAGAAGAAGATTCACAAGGTTACTCAAAATAAAAGATACTTAGAAGAAAAAAGAAAAAGAGAATGAAAATGAAGTAAAAAGAGACTTATAATTATATGTCAAATGGAGTAACGACAGACCTATAATAATAAGAAAAATGGCTTACATCTTTGCCACAAACAGGAATGGAGATATTCCCGTTATACCACTGAGCACTCATTACAGTCTTAATGCTATCATCAGTCAAATCCCTACTTTGTAAATGAACTTAAATATGATTTCTTCATGCAACCACAACATAACATGGCCATAAAAATAAAAACTAAAGCAGAAATTTAGAGCCGGACCTCTAGCCATTGATATATTTTACAACTAGTGTTGGTGCTTCTAAGGCCACTATAATCAATAGTGATGGTGTAGTATATGTATTCATTGATTACAAGCCTCAAGGGACCAAAATCCATATTCACCACAATTTATATAATCTTTCCATCAAAGATGAAGGGGGTGAGATTTTGCCACAGTTGCTGTTAGCTAGTAGAAGCGTGGCAAAGTTTTGTTTAAAGCAAAAAACATTTGGACCATATGTTGGAAGGTGGAAGTATATTGATCGTCCAAGTGTTCAATACCATATTCTAGAAATATATTCTAGAAACATACGTGTATGCAACATTCTCCCACTTGGTCTATACATTTCACTTGATATGATATTTAAATATATCAATTCTTTAAACTTAAGAAACATAATACATGAATCATGGTGATAGGTCTTCTTAAAACGAGTATTATCTTCCATGTAGTACAATGTATTACTCTTCTTAAATACTGGCCACATATGATAATTTTACTAAATGATTAAAACCCATGATTATTCTAGGTCTAACAAAATGGATTTTTTCTCAAAATAAATGAATGTGCACATAATTACGAGAAAACATCACAATAAACAAAAAAAAAAAACAAGGGTTTCATTTATATTGCATTGTATATACAATGAAAATTACATAATGGAACTAAGTTCCATTTGGCCTACATGATCCTTAAACTTCTATGGTGGCATGCCTTTTGTTAAAGGATCAGCAATCATCAATTCAGTGCTAACGTGTTCAATGACCACTTTCTTTTCTTTAACACGTTTCTTAATGGCTAAATATTTAATGTCGATGTGTTTATTTCGACTTCCACCTTTGTTGTTTTTAGCCATAAAAACTACAGCTGAATTGTCACAATATATCCTCAATGGCCTAGAGGTTGAATCCACAATTCTAAGCTCAGATATGAAACTCTTCAACCATACACCATGCGAGGTAGCCTCAAAATAAGAAACGAACTCAGCCTCTATAGTGGAAGTTGCAATAAAAGTCTGCTTTATACTTCTCCAAGATACAACTCCACTGGCGAACATAAAAATATATCCATATGTTGATTTACTTGAATCAACACAGCTAACGAAGTCTGAATCAAAGTAGCCAATTAATTTCAAATTATCAGTCCGTCTATGTATAAGTATGTAATCCTTGTCCCTTGAAGATACCTTATTACTTTCTTTATAGCTTTTAGTGGTCGAAACCTGGATCACTCTGATATCTTCCCAAGATTCCAACATCAAATGCAATATCAAGTTTTGTGCATGCCTAAGCATACATCAGGCTTCCAACAGCAGATGCATATGGAATATTTTTCATTTGTTCCCTTTCAAGATCATTTTTTGGTCATTGGTTCAGGTTGAACCTGTAACCTTTCATAATGAGAGCTATACATGGTGAATAATTTTTCGTTTGAAATCTCTCTAAGACCTTATTGATATAAGTTTCAAATACAAACCCAAAATACCTTGAAATTTGTCTCTATGAATCTTTATGCCTATGACATAAGATTCATTACCCATATCCTTCATGTCAAAATTCTAGGAGGGAAATTGTTTCACCTCACGTAGCAACCTCTTATTATTGGTTGCAAGTAGAATATCATCCACATATAAAGTGAAACAAATCTGACTCCCACTAACCTTCTGGTATTTACATTGATCCATATGGTTTTCCACGAATCCAATGAAGAGTAACATCATGGAATTTTAAATACCATTGACGGAAGCTTATTTCAATATATATATGGATTTCTGAAGTTTGCATGCCAAATGCTCACCATTACTAGAGGAGAATTCTTCTGGTTGTTTCATGTAAAACTCTTCCTCTAGATCTCCATTGATAAAAGCTGTTTTCACATCCATTTGATGTAGTTCCAGATCAAAATTAGCAGCTAATGCCATAATGACATGAAAAGAATCTTTCTTCGATACCGGAGAAATCTCTCCTTGTAATCGATTTCTTTATTTTGAGTGAATCCTTTAGAAACGAGTCTTGCTTTATATCTCTCAATGTTGCCCAGTGAGTGTTTCTTTGTCTTAAAGACCCATGTACATCCAATGGCTTTTATACCATTAGGTAACTCAACAAGATCCCAGACTCCATTGGTTGACACAGAATTCATCTCATCGTTCATGGCATTATACCATAAATATGATTCTTTGGAATTCATGGCTTGTGTAACAGATTCAGGATCATTTTCGGCTCCAATATTATAGTCAAATTCTTGTATATACACTATATAATCACTAGAAATTGCTGGTTTCTTTATTCTAGTAGATCTTCTTAATGTTGAACCAACATTCTCCTGAGAAGCATGTTATTCAACTGGTTGTTCAAGGGTTTCAGCTAATTCCTGAATATCTTGATCTATTAGATTGTTATCGAGAACTTGTGGAACTTCAATAATTGGTTGCACAACATCTGTTTGAAATTGAGGGGTGCTGTGAATGATAATCAATCTATCACTTGAGGTGGAAGGTTAAGTATCTAAATGATCCTTCTTAGAAAAAATATTTTGAGATTGATTGCTCCCACTGATCAAGTCATTTTCAAGAAATTTTGCATTCTCGATTCCACAATCCTAGTGCTATGAGATGGACAATAAAATATATACCCTTTAAACCTTTTATCATATCTAATGAAATGTCCACTTATGGTCTTTGGGTCCAGCTTCTTTTAGTGTGGATTGTAAACTCTCGCTTCAGATGGGTATCCTTAAACACGCATATGTCGTAAACTCAATTTCCAACCTTTCCATAATTCAAATGGCATTTTAGGAACCGCCTTGGTTGGAACTTGGTTTAATATATACACAGCCATTTTGTCATAAATATATAAATGTCAATTGTCATGACTTATGCATATCTAATGAAAATAAGTAGTGATATTTAATTAGAAGGAAGATAAAATTAACTATAACACTATAGTGTATGATAATGACATTGCATGTCAATACCATAATCTAGAAATATATTCTAGAAACATATGTGTATGCATCATACTTTGCATGCTAAAGCACATTCCTTTATTCCCTATAGATATGGCATCACTCACACCAATCGTATTAAACACGATATTGTATGACAGATATTCGGCTTCGACAAACGCCGTGCGTGAATGGCACCCTTTAAGACTTGATGACACATTCATAAAAGTCGGATCGGTGTTGAAACTAATTCTACGATTGATACTATCCATAACAAGTTAAAGAAAGTGCCATCATTTTCAATGAAATAAACCCTTAGTCACAATAGTGGTGATGGCAACAACGATAAAAATAGTGACAGAATCATTGGCGAATTTTAATTCTTTTTCCATGTGTGGTTTACAAAATGAATCATCATCACAATTGCAACAAAATGGCCATAGACATTAAGTCATTATTATTACTTTTGCATATCTATTTCACATCTAAAGCTCAATCTAAAATGCATTCACATGCATTTGCATGACATGTCGTCAATTAAACCCATATTCAAATTATATCATCTTTACAACAAAAATGAAGGGTGAGATAAGTTGGGTTAAACTAGTAAAATGGCAAAGTTTTGTTTAAGCAAGGATGTTTGAGATATTGTGAGATTTTACTAACTAAAAAGTAAAATAATCAATTTATTCTAGAAAATATGTGTAGCATATACTTATTGTTATTCTCTATAAAATTAAATCTAACCCCAATGTCAATTTGTCATGAACAAGATGTTGAAATTCACGACGCCTATATCATACATATGCCTCAAGCCTCACAAGTGCATGTCACACGTTTTTCCCTATAGTACCACACCGACGATATTCCTATCTTGTTCACTGCCTCTCGAACAATCATACGCCACGTGCGTAATGGCTCCCGGGAGATGCCTTCCGGGCTTCGACTTGGTCTTCCATGCACAGACATCCGTATATCTAATGAAAATAAGTAGTGATATTTAATTAGCTTGTAAAGCCAAACTTCTGTAACAAGTTAATGAAAGAGATTGTAAACTTCTAATGGCTTTATATATATAGATTTTAATTCTAGTTATTTGATATTATCCTGCAAGAAAAATCATTGGTTATTTGGTTATTGAGGGTGTGCACATCACTATCCCTTTAAAATGATGCAGATGTGTGGCTAGAGAGTGGTTGCATTTAGAAGATTAGGTTAGGTTTGTTAATAAATAATAACTTTATATATTTTAGAGTTAAATATTTTTTAGTGCATTTTTGTTAGAAATTTTAAAAATAAATTAAAAAAATACGGGTTGGTGGATACCCATGCGGGTATCCACTAGATATTTGATCTATACCAAACGCACCTACAACATGCAGTGGGCTTAATTTTGTGATTCCAAACCCCACCTCTAACCTACAAAATTACTCATAATAGACGGTTTTTGACCGGCAGGTTTAGACGGTTTACGAGTTTGCAGGTATCATTGTCATCCCAACATAAACCATAATACCAAGTACGGGCAGGCATCGGATCAGATTTAGATCAATTTGATCCGATCCGATCTGATTTAAATATATTCGGATCGGATTCAGATTGACTTCAAAATCTGATTAGATAGAAACTTTACAGTCGGATCAGATTTGATTCGAATTCGAATCAATCTAATCGGATTGCATTTAAACAAATAATTTAAATATAAATAAGTAAAAAAAATTAAAAGACAAACCTAATCTACCCTAAATTCCCAAATCAGAAATGAATTGGGATTCATGAGCGCTCTAGAGATGCCTGTCTTGCTCTTATAGGAACTGGCTCAATTCCACACTTGTATAGATGAACCTCCATCACGTGTCATTTAGTTTTGACACTTAACCACACACAAAATGTGGGTTATGGAGTTATTAAGAGCTCAATTACTCAACTTCGATCACTGCAATAGGCAACTATCTTGCCATAAGGAGGACTCAAATAAATAGATCGATAGTGCCATAAGATAACAAGTGACTTTTTATTACCCTTATGAACATACTTCATGGGATCTGCAATCGCATAGGTGGGATTTACCATCACTTTTGTCTTTTGTTTTAGATAGAAGTCTCATCCCCTTTGACGTTATTACCACTAACCTCATGTTTAGTAGTTTAGTTAGAGAATTGGCCAAATTTGACTTTGACATCACAATCTAGCCTCACATCCCAGAATCTAGCAACTGCTCAAGAATATTGAAATTCAATATTTACATATGTACCAAATAATTAAAGCCAAAGATTTTATTATGCCAAATTGAGCTTGAAATTGAGTAGTCAGACTCATTATGATTTCAAATCCAATGTTAGGTAGATGATTCATCAAGAATTAATGTGGTCACATATTTTTAAGTCTTAACTCTTAATATTACTATGTAGAATGAAGAGGTGAGTATTATTTCTAACTGAGGCATCTGCTTGCTCAAATTTGGTGATTGTGCTGGACAATATTAGGTGCCTCAAATAAGCAGTATTACCACTAATTGTAGATTTTAACTGATGGGTGCAACAATATTTTTCCGAAAATAAAAAAAATTATTTTCCCTTAATAACATGTACAAATACAGCACCTCATTTAAATTCATTATAGTTCGGTATTTTGTCTCAGCTTATCCTATTTGTCAAAAGTAATCTCTTATTACTACTATTATTTTTTTTCAAAGATCACAAGATTAAAGTTCACATTGTGTTTCTTTTTCCTTGTAATGCCCAAAAAAAATCTTTACAAAAAATGAAAATATGTTCATGGGAAGAACTAGACCTTATCCTTGAATTTAGATTATATGTATATATATATATTAAAAAAAAACCTTCATCTCAAACAAAAGCATGCATGTATGAAAAAATAATGCTATGTACATTTGCAAAAACTTAATCAAGCTCTTGAAAATAAAATATGTATAAAATTACAAATGAAAAAATGAAAAAATTAATCTTACACATGCGCTTCAATTTTTCTTTAAGCTCGGTCTTGTGTTTACTATTTGTGATACAAAAAAAAATAGTCCACATACGTGCTTTGATCAACAAAGTTCGGAGGAGTTGTTGTTCCGATGGCCATGAAGGTGGCCGGACCGTCGGCACGTTGAGCCTTGCGAACTTCATCGACGGTAACCATTGTTGTTGCTTCAAATCAAACGGTTCTCAGTGACCTATACACATCTTCACTCTAGCTCTTGTTGATATTTTATAACTTTGTATGAAAATATGTTAAGTTTGGTCGTTATTTATAATAAGGGTGGGCATTATCGGGTTCGGTCGGGTTCGGATCAACCCGATCGGATTTCGGGTTGATCGGGTTAGAGAAAATTTCATCCAAACTCAACCCGAATTTTAGATCGGATCGGATTATATTCGGATCGGATCAGATTGGATTTGAAATTCTGGTTAATTCGGGTGAACTGGGTCAAGGACAATTTTGTGCTGCTTTTGTTAATTTTGCGGTTTTTTTGTAATTATTTAATTATTACATGATTACTTTTATGTATTTATTTCATTTTAGTTCTTTCTGAATAATTTTCGTTAAAAGGAAAAAATTGAAATATTAATTGAAAAAATTGAGAGAATTGATGGTGGCTGTCTTGTGCGAGAGAGAGACGGTGATGGTGGCTGCCTTGTGCGATGGAGAGATGGTGATGGTGGCTGTCTTGTACGAGAGAGAGACGGTGATGGTGGCTGTGGGTCTCAGCCTTGATGGAACAATAGTGGATGGCTTCGCGTGGGTCAAGCGGTGGCGGGTTTCGTCAATGGGTTCGTGGGTTTCGTCGATGACTGCAGGAGCTTATAGATCTGGTCGTCTGTGTAGTAGATCCGGTCGAAGTGGTCTACTGCCGCTAGCCCGCTACTGTGCTGAGCCTGCTGACTTGTTGTTGCTGCTTGTTAGTTGTTTGTTTGTGAGAGCTATGAGAAAGAAGAGAGTGAATCACTAAATTCTGAATTTTTTGTAACTTTTTTTTTTTTTTACTATAGTGTACTGGTATTTGTTTGGAACCCAAAAATTGAGCTGTGAACAATGGTGTTTTTGTATTGTATCATCGTTTCCTTCTTTCTTTCTTTTTTTTTCATTTCATGATTAATCCGATCGAATTTTCGGATCGAATCGAATTTAATCCGATCAGATTGGCTATATATCATCTGATCGGGTTGGGTAACCCATTCGATCCGATCCTAATCCGATTTTTTTCTGGTCGGATCGGGTTGGGTTATTTGCCCACCCCTAATTTATAAGAATAGAAGTTAGGAGAAATTGGGTTAGCTGAAGATCACGTGTTTGACCCATGTAGTATAGATAAAAATGTAGGTGACACGTGACACATGAGTTTGGTTTAAATATACAAATCTATCTATCAAACCACGCATGATTGAAGCGGTTGTATTCATTCCTCACTTACCATAATTACAATCACCATCACACACAACAAAAATCATGATACAACAAAAATTGGACGGTTGCGATGGATTGATTGATGGTCATACATGGCGGTTTATGAATGGAGGGAATGTTAGTAATGAAAATGTGAGACTTGTAGTTTGAAATCTCATAATAGGGGCATATTACTTGAATGACCAAGATTATAATAAAAATTTGAGATTGTCCCCGATATAAAAGGTCCATTTATTAAGGACTGGCATAAAGGAAGGTTCTGTATTGTAGGATATTTTTACAAATTAATTAAAGGATTTTCAACTGAGTTAGGAAAGTTTATGAATCAAAATTGAACTTAGATGAAGGAATTAGATAATTAAACAATATGGGAAAGAAGAATTTAACGCATACCACAAATGAAAATATTTATTAAAGGTTGGATGCAATAAACTATTTTTAATAGATATTGATTAATTTTTCATAAATAATGACAAATATTCTAAATTTAGTCCCAAATGATGTGTCAATTATTGAGTGGTTGGTAGTTTTTTACAATATCCAAGTGAATTAATTATATTATCTCACAAACCAATTGATGAATACCATATTATTTGCGATGAAAGATATTAGATGTATAGCTCTAATCATTTTTCATGGTTTTTTTTAAGTAGAAAAATTTCAATAAAATAGTCTAATTATAATCTATGACAGGGCTTAGTGGCGGACCCCCCCTGGGCCTTAAAATTTCTTGGCCTACCCTTTTTTAATTTTTATGTTAATGTTAAAAATTTTTTTAATAATAATATTAAAAAAATTAAAGATTATTAAGCAAAATCAAAATCACACTTCGAGTGCCGGTGGCCACCATCACCACTGCCAGCCCGTTGTTGTCACTTGTCCGCCGCTGCTACCGCTGAGCTGCTGAGTCTATAATCCCTTGCTGGCTTGCTGCAGCTGCCGCTAGACCAGGTGCCAACTGCCATTGATTTAAAACAGGTACTTCAATCATGTTTTCATTTGCCATAGATTTGGCTGGCTTTGCATATGTATGTATTCATCAATTTGAATTAATTGTTGATGGTGAGTGACTGGGCCTGGGTGCTTGCAAAAAGTGAAAATGGCACTTTATTATAATGAAAATGGTGCTGGTTTTGTGGTGGGTCATGGGTGCTTCTAAGAAATTTAATATATTTTAGAAATGATACCTTTATATAAAGTGAAAATGGTGCTTGTACATGCTGTTCCGTGGGCCCCCTTTTTTTTTTTAAGAGTAAAGCTTAGCTTTCATTGATCAAGAAGGGAAAAGATACAAAAGATTAGGTGGTCATATGTCAGTCCATATTTCTGATTGTACATTGTTTAATGCCATTTTTGCAATTGAATGAGCAATATCATTGTTACACCTTGAAGTGTGTTGTAAGGTGGCATTGTTCAACCTTTTCAAGCCCTCTTGAATGTCTGAGATGATCTAGCATATTTTCGTTTTGCTGCATTTTCTTCGTTCTGTGGGCCCATTAAATGTGTTAAAAAGTAATATTTTTGTAATATGGAATTCGTATTAAATTAATTATTCTTATTGTTGTTATTTTGTTAGGATTTATGCATAATTTAAACTAATAATAATTTTATTTGCTCATTGGTTTCAGATATGGAAAATTTTTTTAAAAAGAAACCATCACTCCCACCTCCTTCAAAGAGAACTAATGATGGTTTATATGAAGTCAATTTACAATATTTGCCAGCAGACCCTAGTTTAAAACCGTGTATTGATAGTTATGATTGTAATATTCAAGATCAAGTTCGAAGAGCATACTTGCAAAGAGGTCCTTTCCAACCTAAGGGGCATAATTTTAAATTTGAGAAATTTGGAAATCAACAACGAAGATTTGTTTCGAATTGGTTCAAAGAATTCAGATCTTGGTTGGAATATAGTATAAAAGAAGAGTCTGCATATTGCCTTTTTTGTTATCTTTTCAAAGAAGATAATGGTGATCAAGTAGGCGGTGATACTTTTACTGAGAAAGGATTTAAAAATTGAAAGAAGAAGGAAAAATTAAAGAGTCATGAAGGAGGTGTCAATAGCGCCCATAATCGAGCTAGGCAGAAATGTGAAAGGTCAATGAATCATAAACAACATATTGCAACATTTTTTGAAAGACAATCTGAAAAAAACTCAAAGCGACTATGAAACTCGCTTGAATGTTGTTGTCGATTGTATTCGATTTCTTTTAAATCAAGGGCTAGCATTTCGTGGGCATGATGAGTCTGATGGTTCAAGCAATCGAGGGAATTTTCTTGAGCTTCTACACTTTCTTGCTGATCATAATGAAGATACTAATGTTGTCACTTTCAGAAACCCTCCTCTAAATCAACAAATGACATCCCAAAAAATTCAAAAAGACATTGTAAGTTGTGCTTCAATTGAAACTACCAATGCTATTATTAAAGAGATGGTTGGTGCATTATTTTCTGTTTTAATTGATGAGTCTCATGATATATCTACAAATGAGCAAATGGCTGTTGTATTACGTTATGTGGATAAGCATGGATATGTGGTTGAACGTTTTGTTGGCATTGAACATGTTTCTAGTACTACAGCTGCCTCACTTAAAAAGTCTCTTGATAATATGTTTTCAAGGCTTGGATTGAGTTTGTCAATGTTACGTGGGCAAGGTTATGCTGGGACAAGTAATATGCAGGGTGAGTTCAATGGTTTGAAAACACTCATTTTAGAGGAGAATGAATATGCTTATTATGTTCACTGTTTCGCACATCAACTTCAGTTGGCGCTTATTTCTATGGCAAAAAAGCATGAAGAAGTTAATTCTTTATTCAATTTAGCTTCAATGCTAGTTAATGTTGTTGGAGCATCAGCTAAACGCTGTGACATTCTCCTTGAGAAACATGTTCTTGCAGTTATTGAAGCATTGGGTAAAGACAAGCTTCCAAGTGGTCAAGGTCTGAATCAAGAGATTACTTTAAAGCGTCCTGCTGATACACGTTGGTCTTCTCATTACGATACATTAATGAGCATAATTTCTATGTTTCCATCTGTGGTTGATGTGCTTGAGATAATTTTGAAGTTGAAGGAAATTCTGAACAAAGATTTCAAGCTAAAACCCTTTTAAAGTTGATGCAAACATTTGATTTCGTATTTTGCTTATTCTTGATGATAAATATTCTTGGCTATGCTAATAAGTTGTCACGAGCATTATAAAGGAAAGATCAGGATATTTTGAATGCTGTAAAATTAGTTGAAGTTTATAAGTATAACCTTCAGAAGTTGAGAGATAGTGGATGGGATTCTTTATTTGGTCAAGTTTCTACTTTTTGCAACAAGCATGATATTGATGTTTTAGACATGGATGATTTGTTTTTACCTCTAGGGCGATCACGCCGTAAAGCTCAAGAGATCACAAATTTACACCGGTATTGAGTTATTTTATGCTATCTTAGACATGCAACTTCAAGAGCTAAATAGTCGTTTCAATGAGTCAAATACTGAGTTGCTTATTTGTTTGGCTTTTCTATACCCAAATGATTTATTTGCAGCATTTGACAAGGAAAAATTACTACCGCTTGCTGAATTTTATCCAAAAGAATTTTCTGCAATAGATCTTATAGCACTTGAGATGCAACTTGATGTTTACATTATAGATTTACGTTCCAGTTAAGAATTTTCATGATTGAAAGGGATCGGTGAACTTGCGAGGACAATGGTTAAGACTAAAAAGGATAAGGTGTATCCGTTAGTTTATTTATTGATTGCATTGGCTTTAATTCTGCCTGTAGCCACTGCCACTGTAGAGAGAGTGTTTTCAGCCATGAATTTTGTGAAGAATCGACTTCGAAATCGGATGGGTGATCAATGGTTGAATGATAACTTAGTTGTGTACATAGATAAAGATGTATTTGCTTGTATTGACAATGAAGTTATTATTCAATGTTTTCAAAACATGAAAACACGTCGAGAACAGTTGAAGAAGTGTTGAAAATGATTATGCAATGAAGTTGAATATTTTAGTTATTATTTTTTCTGTTAGCTTTTATTATCTTGTTCAAATTTTTTTTTATCAATTTATATTAAGCCCCCTCTGAATTTATTTTCTGGGTCCGTCACTGCACAGCCCTAATAGTAATACCAACAAAGAGATACAATGTACAAAGCGATACAAGTTGGTACAATAATGCTTGGATTATTACCGTATATTGTTTTTAATTTCTTTGCTTGGGATTTATAGATACAGGTAAACTCGATGTCGTTGAGGACTTAAATTTGAGAATTAGAATTAAAAACGTCATAATATTATTAGTTAATTTAGATTTCAATTATGACCCGCACACATGACAGGGACATAAATTTTGTTATTAAAATAATCTAATAATGTGCTTCTACGTAGAAGAATATGGAATATTGACATCACTCCACAAGGATCTAATATACTTTGAATTTCCTTTTTGTCTTTTATATACCATTAAATAATTTGGCTTTGGTTTGAGTAATTGATTTAAATATTATCATAATTTTTAATACGGTTCGATTATTGAGATATCGTATCAATAAAACTTAATTATCTAACAATAATTATATTGTAAGATATATGATACTCATTGGGTACTGCTTGAATCCAAATCTCTTTAAAATATCTAAATTTTTCAATGTTTTCATCTTATCACGTTGTATGCTTTAATTTTCTCACTTAAACCTTGAGAGATAAAATTCGTATAATTGTAAAGTCACTAGGGTTTATCAAATTGATTATTTGTTTAAGCTGTAATATAAGGTCAAAATATTTTCTAAAAAGCATGGCTTATTTAAGACTTGGCACTTCCAATAAGATACCAAAAAATAAAACACAAGGCTCGAGGAGATTCCAACCATTTACACCTGCAATATAAAAAATTTATCTTAAGAGAAAAAGGCTTTAAGATTTTTCATTAATCATTCGTGAAATTAGAGCATGTTTAAGATTGCTTCGTATTGTCAAATAATCAATTATTTAAAAATTTAATACGTAAAATATATTTGGTAAATTAATGTTAAAAATAATTATTACACAATCTAATTCTTAAATAATAAATTTTTGTATTGATTCTTAAAAACAGGAAATTATAACTTTTCAAAAGTTGATTATCTGATAATTTATTTTTGAGTTAATGATATGTCACCTTTACCCTCTTTAATTATTCTTAACCCCAAAATAATCTTGTGTCAATATTTAAATTTAATTAACTTATTAATTAAGAAATGTTTATTTTAATTTTATTGAATATCAAAAAATAAAACTTCAAACCGGAGGTCATTGTGGCCGGCGGAGAGCCACCGTCATTGACATTGATATTCAAGCTTATGAAACATTGCCAACACCAGAAAAATCAGAATCCGACTATCTATCCAACGGAACAAATATTTTCGTCCGTGACGGTTTCACGGCGGAGATTGCTACAACCTTTGTCAATCGGGCATGTAGCAGGATTGGGCCCCTTTTGACGAAATCTGACACTATATTTGAGTATATCATGGTCTTAGGGTTTGATTGGTGCAAGCGGTGTTTATAACGGATGTCTTTTGGCAGTATCAAAAATTTTGACCGCTGTGTACGACGAACTTGTTCACTATTTTATGATATTCATGAGACTAAGTGTCTTATCGGAGAACTAGGATCCCAATGATGATGGCGGTGCTTTCTAAGGGTGACTTCCGTCCTCATCACTGATGACTGGCCAGTGATCTATTTTCAATTTCTTAGTAATTATTTTTTAATTTTAAATGTGAATATAAACATAATTTAATGTTAATTATTTTTTGAAACACGAATAGAAAGTTAACAAAAAAAAAATCATATTTAATGTAATGATTTAAAGAAAATATAAATAGAAAGTTGAAAAACATAAAAATATTTCTTTGTAGAATAATTTGCTTTGAATTAAAATTCTAATTGTTTTTAATATAACCAAATAATATCATTAGTTCATTTTTGTCATTTTAATTTACATATTTCTTTTTATGATTAATTTACCAAACATGCATGTCAAATTATATGATAAGTGATCATTTTATAATCTTTAATTTACCAAACATGTATTAGATTATTTATAAAGTTGATTATTTCAAAATCTATCCTAAAATAGATTATTTGAGAAAGCAATCCCAAACATACCCTTAATCATTATTTTTTCATAACATAAACCGAAACATGAGTCCTGCAGATTTTATGATTACAGTCCACAAAGCTGAAAAGTCTAAAATCAAGCATATGCGTTGCACATCATAATTACTAACTCACACTATTAAAAATGGAAAATGAAGAACCCAATAACAGTGAAAAAAATAAACGATGCCATAGGGAGAAGTGAATCAAATCAACAACTCCAAGTCTCCAATAGCTGCTTTTAGCTTTAAGCACGAGCAACATTGTGAAGGACCACAGTGTCAACAATAAGCCCAGGCCCGAACCCAAAAAGAACTCCCCACTCAAGCAGTTGACATGTAGCCATACTCCGAAAGCACGTGTCTTGTGGCCCGTAGCTTTTCAGCCTTGAGGCCCAACTTCTCCTCGACTTGGTGCAGAATCGCAGGCCCACAGGGTGTGCGATCCAAAAAATGGAGTTCCAATCTTAGATATCCAATGGTTTGAATGTCTCGGTTAAGCTTTTCTCGATGTTTTTTAAATAAGCTTAGGATTATCCTTAAGGAGGTGAATGATAACTCCAGCTTCATGGAGATGTCCGTCGATAGCTTCGTCACTATTGGGCAATATTGTTTGGGTTGCAGAGACGAGTTCAAACATGGGCTTCTCAACCTCAAGCGCGGACCCTATTAATAGTTTATAAATGAAATCGAAACTTAGAAATGGGAATTAGAAAATTAAATAATAGGGAAATTATCAGTCATTTATCCTTAAGTGACACTTTTATCAAACGTACTACAATATTTTTCACATCTATCACTTGTATAGCCTAAGTGGTCAAAATATTTCTGGCATCCACTAATTTGTTACCTGCCGTTAGAATATGCTAACGTCATAGGGGCAGTGTGGTCTTTTATTATAGGAGAAGCTGTGATAAAAAATATCATGTTGTCTTATTTAAGTGAAATGACAATATTTTACTGGACGACATGTTGATTCACAGTAATATTACCAGATGACATATCGTTTATATAAATGACATGTCGTTTCATAACTGAAATACTTGTGTTTTTCATAATAAAAAAGGGGGAGATTGTTAGCCTATAAAGCTATATAAATACCAAAATACATGTGTTTGTCATCATAAAAAAGGGGGAGATTGTTAGCTTATAAGGCTAGGCTATATGATCTTTGATTTTGATGATAACAAACCAAATGTAATGAAGGAAAAATAGTCATTTTGTTTCACAAGATTTTAAATGGCAAAGTTTATACAAAGTGGATCTTGATAAATGACTCAGCTCTTAAATCTTATATATTAAGGTTTTGATCTTATAAAGATAATGATTTTATCAAAATGGATGTACTTATGTCTTATCGATCACCATGAAAAGAATTGAGTTTTTGAAATCCATAAGTATAATTTTAAAATTATGGAAATGGGCTTATTTGAAAGAGTTTTAAACAAATTAGGCCTTAGTATAATTTCAGAAATTATTTTGGGGCAAATTTTTAATTTTAAAAAATTAAAAATAAAAATACAGAAAAGTTGAGGCTAGCTGCACATCATCTTGCGGCTAACCGCTAGTGTCTAGATTTTGAATCTCAATTCTAAAGAGTTCGCAGCTAGCCGGACCCTCATAAGCGGCTAAACTGGTATACTAGACTATACCAAGGAATGTCAGACATTGCATCTTGAGTGAAGGCCAGTTACCACCTATACCTATACTCAATTAAGGAAAGGAGTCAAGAATCTAGTTTAGCGCTCGCTTTGAGAAGAGGAGGTTTCTATAATAAACATCTTTCTTACTTTTTAAGTCTAACCGGGGTTAGATTTGACCCTCTTTCAACCGATGTTTTTTTTTGTTTGACCTTATGCAGATAGGCCTTGATTTCGATCTGCTGCGGCATAAACTTTATATGGATATGAATCGCCTGGTGGGTAATCCGCTACTAGTGCTGGTAGGTGGGTTGGTTCGGATTCAACTGCTTCTTATACAAGGTCTTCTTCTTCAATGAGCTATACGGGCATACTATCACTATAATTTTTCACTACTCTAGGAGAACTATGGGCTACTCCATTCTTTACTTTAACTTTAAGTTACTAGTTAGTTTCAGCTTTCCCTGGAGAGAGTGCAGATGTGGTGATCGATCTAGTCTATGCTACGGGTAGATTTGTGCATGAGAAGGAGCCAGCTATTTCTTTATACTACTAATAGAAAACCACCCAGATTTTGAATCCCAATTCCATAGAGTTTGCAGCCAACTGAACCCTTACAAGCGCTAACCGTAAGTATGCAGAAATCTTGGATACATATTATAGAAAGTTTGCGGCCAGCCGGACCCTTCCAAGCAGCTAACAGCAAGTTCGTGAAAATTCAAATTTTCTCTCTAACGGATACTTGAGTGGCCAACTGGACAAATGATGAGGCTAATTGGAACTTTTCCAAAAAAGGCTCCAACGAATAGTTTTGAAATGTGCACTATATAAACTCAAGTCAAGCTCATTTTTAAAGGTCACACACATCTCCATTGAGCTCAAGCAAGTGCATACTACTCATACAAAGCTTTAATTTCAAAAAATCAAAACATCTTGTGCTGTAATTTGTGAATTAACTCTAGAAAAGAGTATTGGTTGTATTCAAATATTTGTCAAATTTGTATAAGTTTAAGTGTGGGATACACTTACGGTTAAGAGATTGGGTAAGATATCTTATTATAAAGGTTGATTAATACTTTGAAAATCACTTGTAAAAAGTTGAGGCATTGGGAGGCTCGATAGTGAAATCCTCAAGTGTGGTTATCTTGGAGGCGTGGACGTAGGAGGGATTTGCCGAACCACGTAAAAGTTCTCGAGTTTGCTTTCTCTCATCCCTATCCTTTTCATTTACTGCTTGATTAAATTTGTTTAATTACATTTTAATTGCTTTGTGTGATTACTTGTTTTTATTGCATAATTTTTAAATACCCAATTCACCCCCCTCTTGGGTTGCACCCTAGAATTTCAAATAGCCTAACGCATACCAAATGAAAATATTTATTAAAGGTTGTTGAATGCAATAAACTGTTTTAATAAAAATTGATTAATCTTTCATTGATATTTTATATAAGGAGAAAAATTTAGGTAAAATAATCTAATTATTTGCTATTAGAGGCAAAGCTCTGAGAAGGCTAGCCTTAATAAAGTTCTTTGAGGGAATGAGGCCCAATAATTCTTAAAAAAATCTCTTATTACATTAGGGCCTGTTTGGGTTAGCTTTTGCTTTTGCTTTAACTTAAAAGTAAAGGATAAATAAAACTCTAACTTATTTTTACTGTTTGGATGACCATAATAAAAGTTCTTTTTTTTTTTAATGAGAAGCTCTTTTTGAAGTGTTTAGATGATCATTTAAAAAAGACCTTTTAATCATTAGAAAGTCATTAATACCCTTAAATATTTGAGTCTAACAAATACTTATCAAATTTAAAAATCAATGACAGAAAATAATTATTTCATCAATCTAATTAAACTTTTACAAATTAAAGTACCGTTTTTCTTTTTAAATAAAGAAGAACAAAAATAACTAGATTAAGTTTATCTAAGCATAAGTTCCCTAGTAATATTTTCACGAACCACTCCCATTTCACTTGCTTCATTTTCATCAACATTAATGTTAGTTGATGATTCTTCATCATCTGGAATATAACATTCTTTTCCCTCATAAGACTCGAACTCCAAATCTGCAATAGCCTCACTCTTTATAATTCCGTATAATCAAAGCATGAGATTTCCGTATAATTCCGTATAATCAAAACATGAGATTTCTATGTGTGTGTGTGTGTATATATATATATATTGATAAGTGCATATTTTCTATATATTTTATTATTAATTCCTCTATCTTTTTCTTGTTTTAGTATTAAATATTCTAATTATTTTAGTTAATTTTTAATGTAGTTATTTTATTAAATTATATTTTATTATATTAATTTTTAATCTCAATTTTTATATTTTGTTATTTTAGGTATATTCTGGAATTAAAGAGGAATAAAATCGGAACATTCAGGAAGAAATCTGCTTAAAGTAATCAAGATAGGAAAGAATTGAAGTTACCAGATTTATGCTTCGTGGGCTGAGTATAGAAGCAAATTAAATTGGCCATCATTAATTGCTCTCCATAATAAGCATGCATTCACGTGAGAAGCAATTAAGGATATGAGCATGTGGAATTCAAGCCAAGAAATGCCAAGGAAATTGAAGCAAAAGAATTCAGCAGCCAAGAATTGAAGACAAGCAGCCGCACAATTCAAGACAAACCCGAGAGAAGAAGCAGCAGCCGCAGGAAGAGAAAAATAAGGACAAGCCGAAGGAATTAATTTGGAGCAGAGCCAGCAGCTTGAATTGTTCCCCGTGATTGGTTTTATCTACTCTTTTATTCCCAATTCAATTATGTTAGGCTGAATTTTATATTTGGTTGAGGGTGAATTCAAAACCCCAGACATACTATTTAACTAATAATTAATTTCTATCATTAAATTTTTTTAATTGAGATTGTTTATGTTCTTCTGTAATTAATGTTTATGATTTTATTATTGACTTGTTTAAGTGGCCAATTGGATAGGGCTTGAATAAATTCTATTGCTAGATTAAAATTCTTGATCCGTAATTGTCTTGATATTTTAATCAATAGTAGCAGATTGGAATATGTGATTTTAATTGGAGAACATAACCTACGTTAAATAATCCAAGGTTGTGTGTTTATTGCCTAGATCAACCTAAAATCTTTCTCTGCTTAATGCTTCAATTATCTTAAATTTAGAGAGCTTGTTTTAAATTATTTAATAGTTAGAGATTGGATGAAGAGCTTGTTTTACCCAATGACTCAGTAAGGAAAGATAGGGATTAACAGAGCTTATTGTTATCTACGGTTGATAGTTTCAATCGAAATTGATGATAGAATGAATATTCTATGCATGTTTGGTGGTGGCGAATGATTCTTTGACCAAAGTTTTCATTATGATTACTTCTTTCTCATTTAATTAGAGTTTTTATTAAATTATTAATTTAGTAGTTTTAATTTCTTTATTTTGTGCCATCTAGTTAAAAATTCACAAAACCCCTTTTTATTTATTATTATTAATTATTATCATTATTATTATCATTGTTATTATTATTTTATTTTAAGTTTTTGTTTTAGAGTTGATAATAAATTAAACTAACTAGTCTTTGTGGGATTGATCCTTACTTGCTTTATATTAACTATTTATATTATTAGTAAGGTTTTAAATTTGGTGTACCCTAACGATATATATATATATATATATATATATATATATATATACACACACACACACACATTAAAAAATTAAAAATAAGATACAAATCAAAGCAAGTGATTACAAAAAAAATTCTTACTTGAAAGAATATTAGTGTGGTGATTGTGCTCCTTCTGTTATGTTTTTTTTTTTTGTTGAACATCGAAGAGGCAAAACAAGAAAAATACGTAAGAAAAAGGATTTAAGGGTTTAGATATGGATGTAATATTTTTTTGTTCCTTTGTTAATTTAAGGTTAGTTGAAAAGTGTAACAAATGAGAAAATAGCTTCTCAAAAAGTCTTCTGGGAAAAGATAGAAATCTTGGCTTCTCCCAAAAGATTTTTTGATTTGACACTCAAATAGCCCCAAAAGACCTTTTTTAATTTTAAAAGCAAAAAAACAGCTTAATTAAGCTAACTCAAACATGCACTTAATAAAATAAGTAATGTTCATATTGGCCTTAAATATTTTTTTTATAATCTTAGTAAAATTTTATAATGTTCATATTAGTTTCTAACAAAAATTTTTACACGCTACTAAAGAATTTCATATTACTCTTATTAAATAATATTTATTGAAAGATTATTTTAGGGTGATTTAATGACTTAATTGACTTAATTTCAATCAGTTAAGTCATTAAGTCCGTTTGTTTTTTTAACTTAATGAAAATTTTCAGTCATTAAATTATTAAGCCAATTTGTTTAGCTTTTTGCTTAATCTAACAAGCCTGAATGATATTATTAAAAGATATTATAGTTAATATAATATCAATTTAACTATTATTATATTCTTAATCTAACTATTATTAATATAATATAGGTAAGGATGAATATAATATGATATTATAAAATGTTATATTAAGCAAATTGATATATATTTTTTTCCCTCTACTCTCTTTTTTTAGCCCTTCTCTACGTTTGTTTGTATTTTTTTTTAATCTTTTTTCTGCTTTAATCACTCTTATCTAATTCATTATTTCTTTTTTCATCCACTCGGATAACTTAGTTGCTTTTAGGAAGAGATCTCTTCCAATTATTAAGCAAAGTTAGTGATTTCACCATATCTTATACACACACTCTCTCTATCTCTTAAATGCTGAGCCTCCATCCACAATAACAATTGGATTTTTTTTTTATGGGTATTGGACAAATTAAACTGACTGTGACCATCACTGCATTGTATTGCTACATTTCTAGTTAACGAAATATTAAATATGTATGATAATTTTTATTTCACTTTCTTAGTAATCAAACAAACATTTTCTTTATATTTTGATCTCTTTTAGAAATGATTGGAACTCTCGCTAACCTCTCTTTGATGGATCATCATTTAGGGGGTGGCAAAACCAATAAATGAATTGAATTCAAATCGAATAGTAAATGAATTGGGTCAAAATTCGATGGATTCGAATTCAATTCGTTTATTAAACGAATCTGCTTTCATTTATTCGTTTATTGTACAAAATTAAATGAATAGAATCAAATTTGGAATTTGGATTCGTCTGCAATTCATTTATGCAGAAGTTATAACAAATCAATCGAATCTGGATTCGTTTACAAAAACAACAAATAATAAACAAAATATCAAGTAAAATAAAATAGTAAAAACCACAAAATTAATATCCTGTAAAACGAATCCTAAATGAATAAATGAATCGGTGACCTCAAATTCGGATTTGATTCGTTTATTTAACAAATTGAATCGAATTAACTCATTTATTAAACGAATCAAAATTTTCAAACCCGAACTCATTTAATTTGAATACAATCGAATCAAATAAATGAATCTTGACTCAAATTACCACCCTTATCACCATGATTCAAACTCAGCAACAAAATTGAAAACATATGAGACATGGAGAGAGCCGAATAAGCAAGAAGAAAGGGCGATAATAAATATTGTGAGAAATAATTGAGGGGGACTCTTAAAGTAGGCACTAGTTTCCTAAGGAGAGTGGAAAAAACAAGGAAATACCTTGTGTAATCAAGATTTTAATATTCCTAAATGACAAAAACAACTCATATAAGCAATTGAATTTCCTATTTTAATGTCTAGAACCATGAAGGACTAATTATTGGACGTGGGATAATTCCCATGCATAAAAGTACCAAAAAATCGAGCTAGATTCGTGCAAAAATACATTTAGCCACGTTCTGGACAACTGTGGAAAATACATCAGAATTGGGCTATTTTGTCATATTTTATTAATGGGTTTTTGCTAAGTTACAATTCATGTAACTTACAACCCATATAAAATGGATGCAAAACGTTGTAACAAGTTAGTGGGATCCATTGAATTTTATATGGGTTGTAAGTTACATGAATTGTAACTTAATGAGACCCTTTATTAATTCTAAACTGCAAATATTTGTAATATTTCATCGTGAGAAAAAAATTTATAGTTAATTAATTTTAATTTAATGACTCCAAGCCGGATTGGGCCTTTTGCATAGAGTTGGGCTCGCCCGTTGGGTTCCATCCGTTTTTGCCGACTCTATACTTCACCCAAAAATTAAAATAAATATAAGAAAAATATGAAAAAAAGGGACAATTAATCATTATATATATATATATAAAAGTGTAAATAAGTGTCCATTGATCATTCTCCCCATATATATATATATAATTAAAATGAAAAATTAAACCCAAAAAAAAAGTAGAAAAGGTTGCACTGGAGTAAAATTTATTGCAATCCGTGTGAGTTTTAATGAAACGGGTGTGCTTAGAATTAAACATTCCTTAAATATATATATATATATATATATTAAAATAAAAAATTAAACCCAAAAAAAAGGTAGAAAAGATTGCACTGGAGTAAAACTTATTGCAATCCGTGTGAGTTTTAATGAAACGGGTGTGCTTAGAATTAAACATTACTTAACCCCAAAATATGGCCTATTAGTTTCAATTGTTTTCATTTTATTAGGCCCAATAAAGAAAACGATAGAGATCCGCTAATCTGACCCATTTATCTTCTCGACCCGACCTGGAAGACCATTCAGACTATTCTCTCTGATAGGAAACGCATTAACCACAAAGGTAAATGCCTAGCCTTTCCAAAACTTAGAATTCAAATTTAAAAACCCAAAAAAAAAAATCACTTGAATTCAAAGTTTGTTAGAAAATCTATTAGCCAGCAACACAAAATAAAGAAGTAACACAAGATGAAGAGCAAAATGAGAGAGTAAAATATTATAGAATAATTTTATTCATTTCAAGTGTGTACAAAATAAGGAATAAGGAGATGAGCTCTCCTTTTATAGTTATATTATCACTACATGAATTTAATGAAAACATTATGGATCATAATTTCTTGTGTGATAGTGGGAGTTATAGAGAAGTCAAAAGTTGCTAGTGGGAAAACAAAAGGACGAATGCTTTGAACATCCACATTTATTTTAATAAATTCATAACACTCTCCCTTGGATGTTCATTACAAAAGAATATGCCTCATTAAAACCTTTACTAAAAAAAAAACCCTTATGGGGAAAAAATATTAGTAAAGGAAAAAGAGTACATTATCTATTGATCTCCTCAAATAAATAATTTTGAAGATATAAAGTTGCCTCATTAAAACCTTACTAGGAAAAACCCAGTGGGATAAAAACCTAGTGAGGAAAAAGAGTACAACATATAAAATATTTCTCCAAAATAAATTATTTTCCCCAACAAGTGTACTCCCCCTTATCTTGACATAGATTCTTCAAGATTTGGACAAAAATATTTGAGTCAACGCATCCCAATTTTGTGTACCAATTTTTTGAATGTTGCAGTTGGTAGGGATTTTGTAAATAAATTTGCAAGATTGTCACTTGAGCGTATTTGCTGAATATCTATATCACCATTCTTTTGAAACTCATGCGTATAAAAGAATTTTGGTGAAATATGCTTGGTCCTATCACCTTTTATATAACCACCTTTAATTTGGGTAATGCATGTTGCATTATCCTCATATAATATTGTGGGGCTATTATTAATTGATGACAATCCACATGTTTCTCGAATATGTTGTATCATTTATCTTAACCAAATGCACTCTCTACTTGCTTCATGAATAGCAAGTAATTCTGAATGATTTGAGGATGTTGCAACCATTGTTTGTTTCATTGATCTCCATGATATAGCACTATCACCAGAGGTAAATAAATAACCTGTTTGAGATCAGGCTTTATGTGGATCAGAGATATATCCAGCATTTGCATATCTAATTAGTGGTGATTTTAATCCATTTAGATAAAATAAACCCAAGTCAATGGTTCCACGAAGGTAGTGTAATACGTGCTTTACACCATTCCAATGCCTACGAGTTGGTGCAGAACTATATCTTGTTAATAAATTAATTGAAAATACAATATCAGGTTGAGTACAATTTGCAAAATACATGAGTGCACCAATTGCACTTAAATATGGTACTTCAGGACCAAGAATTGCTTTACTATCTTCTTTAGGGCGAAATGGATCTTTTCCCACATCAAGTGATCGTACCACCATTGGAGTACTTAATGGATGGGCTTCATCCATATAAAATCGCTTCAAAACTTTTTTAGTATATGTTGATTGATGTAAGAGTATTCCACTTGACAAATACTCAATTTATAAGCCAAGACAAAATTTTGTTTTTCCAATATCTTTCATTTCAAACTCATTTTTCAAATAAGAAACTGTTTTTGAAAGCTCTTCAGGAGTTCCAATGAGATTTAAATCATCAAGATATACTGCAACTATTGCAAATCCAATTTTAGATTTTTTAATAAAAACACAAGAACAAATTGGATTATTTACATATCCTTCTTTCAATAAATAGTTGCTTAAGCGATTGTACCACATACGCCCAGACTGCTTTAATCCATACAAGGATCGTTGTAGTTTCAAAGAATATAAACTACGAGGTTTAAATTTGTTTGCTTCTAGCATTTTAAATCCTTCGGGGATTTTTATATAAATATCTGTATCAATAGAACCATACAGATAGGCAGTTACAACATCCATAAGGTGCATGTCAAGCCCTTCTGAGGCTGCGAGACTAACAAAAAATTGAAATGTAATTGCATCCATAACAGGAGAATATGTCTCCTCATAATCAATGCCAGGTCTTTGAGAAAAACCTTGTGCTACTAATCTTGCTTTTATATCTCACAATTTTGATTTCTCTCTTTTCGTTTTCCAACAAACACCCACTTATATCCAACAGGTTTGACATCTTCAGGTGTCAGGACTACTGGTCCAAATACTTTACGTTTTGCAAGTGAATTTAGCTCTACTTGAATAGCATCTTTCCACTTTGGCCAATCATTTCTATGTCGACATTCTTCCACAGTTTTTGGATCATGATCCTCATCATCATTTGTAATATTAAGAGCAATAGTGAATGAAAAAATATCATCAATAATTATTTCATTTCGATCCCAAGATTTTTCTATACCAACAAAACCAATCATTATTTCATTATTTTGTTTCTCTTCAGGAGAAATTGATACTTCTTCAGTAGTTGGCAAATTTTCTTCTTCTAGATCAACGGGATAAATACTATTTGATTGATCAATCTCTGTTATTTGATTAGTAGTCAACGGCTCTTCAGGAGTGCTTATTTCATTTTTTAACTTTTCTTGTGTTTTCCTCTTTCGGGGAATTTTGTCTTTTGAGCCAATTGGCCTTCCACGTTTCAGACGTATTTTACTTCTGTCGTGTTGTCCTTTAGGGATCTCAACACGTGCTGGGGCATTTTCAGCTGGAATATGTGATTCTATTATTTTTCTTGAGTCAATAAATGCATCAGGAATTTGATTTGCAATATTTTACAAATAAATGATCGTTTGAACTTCAAGTTCACATTGATTTGAACCAGGATCAAGATGAGATAATGATGATGCATGCCATGTAATCTCACGTCGTTCATTAATTTTTGTTTTTTCTCCCCTTAACGACGGGAAAACTTGTTCATCAAAATGGCAATCCACAAATCTTGCGGTAAAAAGACCTCCAGTTAAAGGCTCAAGATACTTAATTATTGATGGAGAATCAAAACCAACATAAATTCCAAGTCTTCGTTGTAAGCCCATTTTATTCCTTTGTAGGGGAGCAATCGGGACATAAACGGCACATCCAAAAATTTTCAAATGAGAAATATCTGGCTGTTGGCCCAAAACAAGTTGTGAAGGTGAATATGTATGATAAGAACTTAGTCGAATACGAATTAATGATGCAGCATATAGTATTGCATGTCCCCAACATGAAAAAGGTAAATTTGACCTAAGAATTAATGGTCTTGCAATTAATTGTAAATGCTTAATCAAAGATTCAGCTAAACCATTTTGTGTATGAGTGTGTGCAACAGAATGCTCAACATCAATTCCAATAGACATGCAATAATCATTAAAAGATTTAGATGTGAATTCACCAGCGTTATCAAGTCTAATTCTTTTAATAGGAAAATCAGGAAATTGTGCTCTTAATTTAATAATTTGAGCAAGAAATCTAGCAAATGCAACACCACGACTAGAAAGTAAAGAGACATGTGATCATCTAGTTGATGCATCTACTAAGACCAAGAAATAACAAAATGGTCCACAATTTGGATGTATAGGGCCACATATATCCCCTTGGATTCTCTTTAAAAATTTAGGAGATTCAAAACTTACTTTCATCGGAGATGGCCGAATTATTAATTTCCCTTGAGAACAAGCAGCACATGGACTTTCGGTAGGCAAAAGAATCTTTTGGTTCTTTAATTAATGTCCATGTGAATTTTGTATAATACGACGCATCATAATTGATCTAGGATGCCCAAGTCTATCATGCCAAAGTTTAAAAATCTTTGGATCAGAGAACTTCTGGTTTATTGTAGAGTTTATTTCTATTGTTCTTATAATTGTATGATACAACCCAGAAGAAAGAGAAGGTAATTTTTCTTGTACATGCTTCTGGCATGAAATAGTTGAAGTAATATAAAGAAATTCAGAATTACCTTCATTAGATGTTTCAATGTGATATCCATTTTGACGAATGTCCTTAAAACTAAGCAGATTTCTGCTGGAGTATAAAGCATCATTTATTTGTAATTTTGTACCTTTTGGTAACATAATATTAGCTCTTCTGGAGCCTTCAATTAGGTTAACAGAACCAAATATTGTATTAACATTAGCCTGAGCTAATATTAAATTATGAAAATATTTTTTATTTTGTAGAATTGCGTGCGTTGTCGCACTATCCACCAAACATCCATCTTCATTATTCTCCAAGTGATTGTTCAAATTCATTGTATATCTTCACACATAAATATAAATAAGTCAATTGAATATAAAAAAATATTTAAATAGTATAAGAAACATTACAGAAAATGTTTTATTAAGGAAATTGAAAAGTTACACGCCAAATTCTCATAAAACACTAAAAACAATAAACACTCTTACAATATAAACTTAAACATACCATAACTGTAAATAAACACACCAAACTTTAAACACACTAGTACTTATTTTAGAATTTAAACACACCAAACTTTAAAAATAACACACTTCAAATTATGACACTCTTAATCGGTCTTCACATGTCCATCAACGATTAAATGGCCAATTTTGCCATTTGGATCTTCAAAAAAATCAGAAACATCCAAATGAGTTATATCAATTGGATTTTCATGATCCATGAAATTTGTCTCAATTTCTTTTTCTTTTGCATTTTTAGATGCTTGATAAAGATCAGCTAAATGTTTTGGTGTACGACAAATACGAGACCAATGTCCCTTCACACCACATTTGAAGCAAACATTTTCATGATCCTTTGGATATTTCTTTTGTGGATCTTTTTCTTGCTTCTCATTACCGTCATTCCTCTTCGTGTGGTTTGATCGATATTTCTTGTTATAGCCACTGCGGCCTCGATTAGTTTTTGTAACCACGGCCTCAGCCACTACCTCGATTAGCATTACGATTATTAGCTGAAGTACCATTCGCTTCAGGGAAAGGTACAGATCCAATTGGATGAGACTGATGGTTTCTCAACAAAAGTTCATTATTTTTTTCAGCCACTAAAAGACATGAGATTAATTCAGAATAATTTCCAAATCTCCGCTCTTGATATTGCTGCTGCAGGAGCAAATTCGAAGCATGAAAAGTAGAGAATGTCTTTTCCAACAAATTTGCATCAGTAATCTCCACTCCACATAATTTTAATTGAGAAACAATTTTGAATAATGCAGAATTGTATTCACTAACAGATTTAAAATCTTGTAATCGTAAGTGCATCCAGTCATAACGAGCTTTTGGAAGTATAACAGTTTTTTGATGATTAAATCTTTCATTAAGACAATCCCAAAGGACATGTGGCTCTTTGACCGTAAGATACTCACTTTTCAATTGTTCATGAAGATGGTGGCGAAGAAAAATCATTGCCTTAGCACGGTCTTGGGTTGATGCATCATTATTTTCTTTAATAGTATCTCCAAGATTCATTGCATCAAGGTGGATTTCAGCATCCAAGACCCATGATAGATAATTATCACCAGAGATATCAAGTGCCACAAATTCAAGTTTCGCGAGATTCGACATTTTCAAACAACTATAAAACAATATAAACAAAGATAAATAATTAATTCATTATTAACAAGTAAATACTAAATATGTCATATACTCATAGAAATAAAATAATAAAATTTTGTAATCATCACATATACTATTAATGTTACAAAATTCATTTCAAATCTCATATCAACAATTATGCATATTTTACGAGATATAGTAATATACATGCAATCATGGGAAAGCAATCTTATTTCCAACATCAATAGGATGATAATAACTAATATGACATAATTTGGTGATGAACAATTATAGTTATTTAACAACTAAATTTGCTATATATAAGAAACAAAATAATTCATACCTGATCAAAGTCTCGTGCTGATAACGTGTTAGAAAAGTTATTAGCCAGTAACACAAAATAAAGAAGTAATACAAGATGAAGAGCAAAATGAGCGAGCAAAATATTATAGAATAATTTTATTCATTTCAAATGTGTACAAAACAAGGAGATGAGCTCTCCTTTTATAGTTACATCATCACTACATGAATTTAATGAAAACATTATGGATCATAATTTCTTGTGTGATAGTGGGAGTTATAGAGAAGCCAAAGGTTGCTAGTGGGAGATAGTGGGAAAACAAAAGGATGAATGCTTTGAACATCCACATTTATTTTAATAAATTCATAACAAAGTTAACTTTTTTCAGTAGTCAGTACGCCTACAAAATCTGGTAATTTATTTCTCTTTCTCTCTTTTTTTGTTGTTGTTGTTGTTATTTGTTTTAACACCGTAATTTGTTGAGTATTTATTTAATTAATTTTTCCAATATTTTTATACCATTCTTGTCTGCAATCTTTCTTCTGTTTCTCAACAATACTAAAAATCTCTTCTCTGATTTTAAAAATTTTTTTTTTCTTGTTCTTTGTGAACAATTTCAGTAAAATTTAATTAATTTTGGTCTATAATTCATTGTATTTTTTAATTACTTCTTTTTTATAGTTAATTTTGTACCAATTTTTTATGATTACTTTATTTTCTTTTTTTGTTATTGCAAATGAATATATGTATTTTATTTTGTAGTTAAAAAATTTTTTTTTGGGGTCATGATTTATTAATAATGTCTGTTAAATAATAAAGCATCAATTTTTGGAATCTTTTGATTCATCTTGCGTCAAGAGCTTTTAAAATTCATGCTATGAAGTTTCGAATTGTTCTTGATGATGCTCTTTAGTGAACATTGTTTGTTTGTTTGTTTGTTTGTTTGGCACATGTTAAAGTAAATCAAAACTTTGATGCCTGTTGGTGTGCAAAAGTATGCATGTAGATTTCCCTTTTGCGGACTACTAGTAGTTATTGTGAATTTTAAGTTCCATTTTAGTTGATGCTGTGGCTGAACTTTGAATTTTTATCCAACAGTTGATGGAGGACACGGACATTGATCGAGTAGTGGAAATACCTGACACTCCTGATAGACCAGCTGCACGGCACGTTGATGCTGGGGATTTTGGTGGAAAAGAAAGAAAGTTATCAGTAGGTGGATGTTTGAGAAATTCTGATATTATGGATGAAGAATGCTGGAATGAGCTGAGTTACAGGGGTCGGCTTGTCAATGAAAATGGCAACAATAGAAGGCTCAATAATTATCATCTGAAAAACTCCAGCTACTTTGATAAAAGTGAGCCATGCAGTGACTCCGTATTTTTTTTTTAATCCAGAAGACAATCTGTATGCTTCCCAAAATGCTTCTTTATTGAGGAGATCAGCAATAGACAAGAATTCCAATCATGAGACCAGAAATTCTATTGGAGCACATCACATGGATAGAGGGAAACAAATGTTCTCTAAATTTCCTTCTAAACCATCTGCTTTTCGAGAAGATCATGCTACGGTAGATTTAACTGAAATGAATGGGTGTTCAAAAATGCCCGAAAGGGCTTTTACCACATGGTAAAACAAAAGATCTTCCGGCAAAAGAGATACGGGAAGGTCAAACAGCAACCAATGGTTGTACATCACACTGGCCCCCAAGTTTTCCTAAGATGTCAGGTAGTTCCAGCAAGGGGAAGGAAAAAATTGGTCGTGATACTAGTAAAGGTGCTGATTCATTTTTGGGTAGTGGGAATGTTATTGATCTCTTTGGAGGTTCTCAGCATAAAAACGACAAACAAATGTCTGCATCTCATCGTTCTTTAGACTTACCAAGAGTCAACCGGCAAAAAAGATTGGTTCGAAATGGGTGTATCCATCCACATAATATAGAAAGTAAGGCTAAACAATTAGCTGAAAGTTCCCAAAACTCTTCCAAAGATGTTGAACAGAATCATTCTGTGGATGTGGTGTCCAGTGGTCCATTTACAATCAACATCAGTGACATATAGTTGCTGAAGATAATGATTGTTGTAAATCTAAAGGGATTATTCATTTGTCTAGCAGGTGATTTATTAACGTTGTTTTCCTTAAGTCAAGTGGTCGTTTTCTTTATTATTTTGGTTTCAACTATTTTGTCTTATACGCATGCAACTGATAGGCATATTAGGAGTATTAGACTGCCTGTACATTATCCTTCTTGTGTGTGCATTTCACTTGCATGTGGATGTTCTCCATAACCATTTCATAATTTTTTGTAATATTTTTGTGTACATTTTTTATGAGAGACTAAAGTTTTCAGTCTAAAGTAGGTCATTCATAGGTTTCTTGTACATGACTAATTTTATTTGCTTTGACATCTGTTAATTCTTTTTTTTCGTTTACTTTTTCCAAAAAAAAAAAAATCATTTTTTGCTCTATCCCTGTGCTGATTATCTCTCAACCCTGAAAAAAAATGAAAAACAAAAACAAAACCTAATATTTGATGTAGTGTTCCCTTAGCTATACATTGCTAATATTTGATGTAGTGTTCCCTTAGCTATACGTTGCTTGTATAGTATGCTTAGATCCATTGAGCTATGGTTATTAAAGAATGTAATATCTAGTTTTGCTTAACGTCTCATGATCAGTCCAACTTTTGAAAATATCCAGCTCACTTGGGAAAATCCTGTTTGACCTTGAACCTGAGGCAGAGGGAAATGCATCTTGACACATTAAGAATCCTGATTGTAAACCCTGGTTTGAATAAAAAAATAAATTTTTACTTAATAGTCAATGATTAGCTATTATTTTCCTGGAGAAGGAACTTAAAGTTACAGGAAAAAAATTTTTAGTTTGCTTTGCTAGGGTAAGAACTGGTCCTAATATTTGCAAGCAAGTAGTTGAGGCGTTTTTTTCCATGTTTTTGCGCCCCCTTCCTTCTACCACTCTTTCACTTCTAGTAAGGCCCAGAGATACTGATCATGTGGCTTCTAAGCTGGCTGAAGTATTTGCTCTGTTGAAACTTATCCTCTTGAAAAGAAATACTTGATTGACACCTTGCATATATTATAGACTTAGTCCATTTTTGCTGATGCTGCCAAACTACTTGGTGGATCAGCTTGTGCCTAATTTAGTTTTCTGCTCCAGTTCTGCATCTAATGATGGAGAAGTTAATGGAAATGGCAATGCTGGTGAATGGAGAAGTACGCGCCAGCATTCAAAGAAAGTAGATCACCTTTTATGTGGTTCAACTGGAATCCATTCAAGAAGAAATGATGATCTTGACCAAATAAGTAAACCTTGTCAGGTTGCTAACACTGCCACCAAAAGACAAAAGAAACAGGAATCAACATCTAGTAATCGTGAACAATGCTCTCGAACAATTTCTGAGGACACAGATATAGTGTTTCTTGACTCATTTGGGGAATCATCTAGGTCAAGACCATCCAGAATCCAAAGTCAATGGCATCAAGTAGGGGTGGGCATTTACCCCGATCCGATCCGATCCAACCCAAAACAATCGGATTCGGATGATGCATATAACCCGATCAGATTGGTTTTGCTTCAACCCGATCTAACCCGAACTCGATCTAACCCGATCCGATCTGAAATTTTGATGAAAGCAAGCACAAATTCACTCGATCTGATCCGTACATATTCGGATCGGATCGGATATTTATTCGAGTTTAATTCAGATTACATTTTCTCTAACCCGAATAACCCGAACCCGATCTAATCCGACCGGAACCCTGATTTGCCCACCCCTGGCATCAGGGCATTTTGGATATTGCTGATTTGTCACCTGAATTGAGGAACTGTGATTCCCAAGGAATAGATTGCCCCCATAATGAGCCGGTTGTAAATACTCTATAACCCTTCAAAAATGTGTTGTCTGCACATATTCGTCAGTTACACATCCATTTGAAGCCGATTGCACGTTCTTGATGTATTGAAAACTGATAAGAGAATGGTGGTCCATAAGTGAAGACAATGCATCGTGTAAACAAAATATGTTGGTAAGAGGATCTTCATTTCCATGAATCCATACCTTGTATAAAACTCCGCGGCTAACCTTATATGGAGGTGGAGTCCATTTTCTTCTTCGCTCTTTCATTTCCTCGTCTATTAACTGAACATCTATTCTCCTCTTCTGCAGGTCTATGTTGATTATGTCTCCATTTTGATCAGACCAATTGGACCACCCTCCTAGAAATAATTTGGAATACAGTCTGAATTATTTTGTTACTGAAGAAAATTTTTAAAAAGAAAACTGCCCTCATCTAGAGCTATTTGTATTTTAATTGTTCTCCTATTTGGTTGGAAGGAAATGATTACGGGGATGAGCAAAAAGTATATAACATGCCAAAAATCTGATCCTTTGGTGACTGGGTAGATGAGGGTGTGCGAAGGATAACTCCCATTTGAAGTCAAGACAACCTATTTCTTTTCTATATATTACCTTAATTAATTCTAGATGAGAATTATATGTAAATATAATACATAACCTAAACAGTAAATTTTCAAAAAATAAAATAAAATCAATAGTAAACCCTTTTGCAGATAATGGTTAAATTAACATAATGGTTCATCACATTTAAAATAATTAAAATGATAATGGTTTCTGAAGTGATGTCAACTAAATAGTTTTAATCTACTTTACTCTCTTATTGTCGGTTCTTCTCAGAAATAAACAATGCGGTCTGCATATTTTGTAAAATGACGTATCTCTCATAACCAAGATCAGATTTGGTGTACTATATGTGTTGATTGAATACAATGGTGTAGTATATGTGTCAATTGATTACAAGCCTCCACGGACCAAAACCCATATTCACCACCATTTGTATCTTTCCATAAAAAATGAAGTGGTGAGATTTTGCCATAGTTGCTGTCAGCTATTAGAAACGTGGCAAAGTTTTGTTTAAAGCAAAAAATGTTTGGACCATATGCTGGAAGGTGGAAGTATATTGATCGCCCATGTGTTCAATACCATATTCTAGAAACACACGTACATGCAACATTCTCCCACTTGGTCCATACATTTCACTTGATATGATATTTAAATATATCAATTCTATAAACTTAAGAAATGTAATCATGGTGATAGGTCCTCTCAGAAAGAGTATTATCTTCCATGTATTACCATATATTACTCTTCTTAAATACTAGCCACGTATGATAATTTAACTTAATGAATTAACCCCGTGTTTATTCTAGGTCCAATAAAATTGATCTTTTCTCAAAATAAATGAATGTGCACATATTTACGAGAAAACATAACAATAAACAAAAACAAGAATTTCATTTATATTACATTGTATATACAAAAAAAAATTACATAATGGAACTAAGTCCCATTTGGTCTACATGAAAAACTTCTGTGGTGGCATGCCTTTTCTTAAAAGATCAGCAATCATCAATTAAGTGCTAATGTGTTCAATGACCACTTTCTTTTCTTTAACACGTTCCCTAATGGCTAAATATTTAATGTCGATGTGTTTACTTCGACTTCAACTTTTGTTGTTTTTAGCCATAAAAACTGCAGTTGAATTGTCACAATATATCCTCAATGGCCTAGAGATTGAATCCACAATTCTAAGCTCAAATATGAAACTCTTCAACCATGCACCATGCGACGTAGCCTCAAAACAAGAAACGAACTCAGCCTCCATAGTGGAAGTTGCAATCAAAGTCTGCTTTGTACTTCTCCAAGATACAGCTCCAGTGGCAAACATAAAAATACATCCAAATGTTGATTTCGTGAATCAACACAGCCAGCAAATTCTGAATCAGAGTAGCCAATTACCTCCAATTATTAGTCCGTCTATACCTAAGCATGTAATCCTTGGTCCCCTGAAGGTACCTCATTACTTTCTTTGCAGCTTTACAGTGGTCTAAACCTGAATTACTCTAATATCTTAATAGTTCTCCTATTTGGTTGGAAGGAAAATGATTACGGCGACGAGCAAAAAGTATATAACATGACAAAAATCTGATCATTTGGTAAATGGGTAGATAAGGGTGTGCGAAGGATAACTCTCATTTGAAGTCAAGACAGCCAATTTCTTTTCTATATATTACCTTAATTAATTCTAGATGAGAATTATATGTAAATTTATTAAATAACTTGAACAGTAAGTTTTCAAAAAGTAAAATAAAATCAACAATAAACCCTTTTGCAGATATGGTTAAATTAACATACGCGGTTCATCACATTTAAAATAATTAAAATGATAATGGTTTCTCAAGTGATGTCTAAAGAAAATTTGATACAAATTGAATAGCTAAAGAAAATTTGATACAAATTTGATCTTTTCACATTATCTTATCACAATCATATAGAATTTATACAAAGATAAGGAGCTATTTTGGGAGTATGTTATGGCTTGACATAGGAGAGTTTCCTATCATATCCATGATAATTGTGATTAGAGAAAGTTTAGGCTGAATCTAATACTAGCTGTTATTGACGAGTCTTGAACTTGGCAAGCCTTTAGCTAAGGCTGATCAAAATGGTAGATTGACATTGAAATGATTAGAGGTAAAATTTTACCTTCCTTTTATAGATTCCATGATTGCCTTGCTATCATTGTCTTGATTGTGGTTGATTTGAAATTGATTCTTATCACCCCCTTTCAAACTAGGAATCGCTATGGTATGTATTCTAAGTTTGTGTTGAAATTTTGAGAACAACGCTTTGGACAATGGTTTAGTGAATAAATCTATTGTTTGGTGCCACGATGGAATATATCTTATGTTTAGTAATCCACTTGTTACTTTCTCATGGACAAAGTGATAATCAACCTCAATGTACTTGGTCCGAGCATGGAAAACGGGATTTTTTGACATGTGAAGGGAGCTGATATTGTCACATATAAGAACTAGAGACTTTATTAAGTTGATGCTAATTTCTTTAAATATGTATGTAAGCCAAGTGAGTTTGGCTGCCGTGGATGCCATGCAGCGATATTCAGCTTCTGTACTGGAATGAGCAACAGTGGTTTGCTTTTTTGAACTCTATGAGATATAATTTGATCCAAGGTAAATGCTGGAGCCACTAGTACTCTGTCGAGTTAAAAGACAACTAGCCAAATCTGAATCTGAGAACCCATAAAGTGTCAAGGAACTTTGTTGCAAATAGTGAAGTCCATAGTTAAGTGTCCTTTTAAAGTACTTCAATATCTATTTGACAACTCGAAAATCAGCTTTTGTTGGTTGTTAGAATTTTTGACACACCTTGTTTACTGCATGTCTGATATCCGGTCTGGTGAAAGTGAGGTATTGAAGACTTCCCACGATTTTTTGATATTTAGTAGCATTTACGGTTTGTGCATCATCAAATATTAGTACCTCATTCACAGCCATTGGTGTGGCAACGGACGTGCTATCTTGCGTCTTTGTTTTGTCAAGTAAATCTCTTGTATATTTGGCCTGCGAAAGAAAGATACCTTGGTTAAATTTCTTGATCTCAATGTCTAGCATATAATGTAATGAGCCATGATCTTTTAAGGCAAATTGAGAACTAAGAGTATGGATGATGTGTTGAATAATTTTGCTATTATTGCCCGTTATTATCACATCATCAACATAAACTAATAATAAAACAATATTAGATTCAGAACGTTGTATAAAGAGGGAAGTATCGGCCTTGCTATTTCGGAAACCAAGGTTAAGAAGTGCACGACGCAAGTAATCAAACCATGCTCGTGGGGCTTGTTTAAGCCCATAGAGTGATTTGTTCAATTTACACACATGCGATGGTAGTTCAGGATTGATAAAACCTGGTGGCTGCTCTATGTACACTGTTTCATTTAAATTGCCATGAAGAAATGCGTTTCTCACATCGAGTTGTTTCATTGACCATCTGAGATTCACGGGAAGGGCTAAAACAAGTCTAATTGTTGTGTGCTTGATGACTGGACTGAAGGTTTCTTCATAGTCGATTCTAAGAACTTGTGTATACCTTTTCGCTACAAGCCATGCTTTGAATCGTTCAATGGCTCCTATCTCTATGAATTTGATTCGATACACCCACTTGGACCCGATAATATTTGCATTTTTTGGTCTAGGAACAAGGGTCCATGTGTTATTTTGATGTAAGGCTTAAAGCTCTTTATTCATTGCAGTATCCGTTGAGGATATTCGAGAGCACTCTTTAATGTTTTTGTTTTAGTGGTAATAAATGTTTGTAATGCTTATTGGTGTTATTTTTTAACTTATGATGAGTGACCATTGGGTGAGTATTTATGGTTGTTTCAGTTGAGGTCACAGGTTGATTATTTGTGTGGTGGCTTTGGCTTGGGATAATGAATTCATAGGTTGGATTGGTAATTCAATGGAAAGTCGATTGGATATATCTGGGAAGTCGCGGTGAGTGCTTTCAATCAAATTTGGGGATGATTTGGCGTGGCTGTTGGCTGTATCACAATTTCTTTGCTAGTGTTGGAGATATGTTCTTCAATACTCTTAGAGTTGTAATTGCTTTTAGAGTTGTCTTTTTCAACTTCAGATGGTAAATTTGGTGTCATCACAGTAGCTGAATTCTCCATGTTTTCAATAATTGTGGACCTTTCACATGACTCTAAACAACATTGTCGAAGTAAGGATGAAGAATTTGAGTTTTGCATCAAATTTTTTACTTTACCACTAGAACATTCTTCATTGTTAAGCTTTTCCTACAAATTCATCAAAAGAGATAATTTAGCAAAAGGAAATACATTTTCATCAAATTTTACATGTCTAAATATATAGACACGTTTGGTGTCAGGATCTAAGCAACGATGACCTTTGTGTATGGGGCTGTATCCAAGAAAAACACATAGAAGAGATTTTTTGTCAAATTTATTTTTACTGTAATACCTTAAGTAAGGAAAACACCTGCATCCAAAAATTCGTAGTTGCTTGTAATCAGGACTCTTTTTTAAAAGCTTTTCATAAGGAGATTTCATAGAGATAGTAGAGAGAGGCATTGATTAATAAGATATGTGGTTGTCATAAATGCTTCAACCCAAAGAGTTAAAGATACTTGAGCTTGAAACATTAATGTCAGTGTCGTCTTTAAAATATGTCATTGTTTTCTCTTTGCTACTCCATTTTGCTCTGGTATGTAGGGGCATGAAATTTGTCTAGTAATACCGTAAATCTGTAAGTGATCAGTAAATAATTTTTGAACTAAATTCACCACCCCCATTACATTGGAAAATTTTGATTTTCCTTTCTAATTTGTTCTCCACTTGATGTTGAAACCTCAAAAAACAATCAAAGAAGTTAGATTTACATTTTCAGTGAAATAACCATGAGAATCTAGTGCAATCATCAATGAAGAGGAATAAAATCTAAAGTTTTGATTGGAATTAATTGGGGCAGGACCCCATAAATAGCAATGAACTTTTTGTAAGGGAAATTCTGATATTTTATTAGACAATTTAAATAAAAGTTTTTCCCAATTGATATGAAACACAAATACTAGATGTTTTATTCCAACTAGAAAAGTTGATCTCCTTCTTTGATTTTAAAATACGTAAGACTTCAGGACTTGGATGTCCAAGCCGTTTGTGCCAAAGTTTTATTGTGTCAAAATTTCCTTTTATTGCACTTAATGCTTTTTGATTGCTTTCCTCCAAAACATAAAGATTGCCACTTCTACTGCCCTTCGCCAGTACTTATTCTGTTTATTCTTAATAACAAAACCATTAGCATAAAATTCAAGAGAACAAGGAAAATCATTAGTAAGTTGTGCCACAGATAATAAATTCTTTTTCAATTGAGGGACAACAAGTACATCTTTTAGTAATAAAGAGCCATGATTAGTTTTTATAGAAATATTTCCAATATGTGATATATCGATTTTTTGTCCGTTACCTACAAAAATCTTATCATGGCCTTTATAACTACAAATTTTGTCGAGTTTACCTAGATCATTGACCATGTACACAGAAGCCCCCGAGTCTGCACACAAATGTTGATCATTTGATTCATTAAAATTCATCGCAGCAAAGGCCTGTGGCACATCTTCTTGATCCAGATATTCATACCGGCTCTAATATACAGCAGTACTGTGGCCCTTTTTTCCACATATTTGGCAAATAACGATATCTTCTTTGTCATTGCCTTTTGTCTTGATATGGATGGGTTCCATTTTTGTTTGGAACCCTACCATTTTGCACAAAACCTTTTCGACACCCACCATTTCTACCTCCTCTTTGGTTTCTTCCCCTTCCTCTAACACCAAAGAACGCCTGATTTTGATTAACAAGCGTAACTTCTTCTTGTTTTTATACCATTATGGTTTGTTCATGATTTTAAAGGGCAAGGATGAACTGCCTTAAAGATGGATATGGAGCTTTAGTTAGTATGGCAGTCTTGAAATCGGCGTACTAAGGCCCCAAAGATCGTGCAAGTTGGAAGACTTTGTCTTCATCTGAAATCAGTTTCACAGTGTGATGTTCTATCTTAAGACTTTTAATTAAAGGAAGGACTTAAGACTTCCATAGGAGATAATTATTTGAGGTGAGTTTAATTGAAACAAGACTAGCACATTGATGAAAGGATTGAATGGTGAGTTTTGGTTCTGTGAAATTTTCAGACATAAGCTCTGATACCATAAAGCAAATTTGATACAATTTGGGTGGCTGAAGATAATATTATTTCTTTTTCACATTATCTTAATACAATCGTATAGAATTTATACAAAGATAAGGAGCTATTTTGGGGGTATGTTATGGCTTGACAGAGGAGAGTTTCCTATCATATCCATGACAATTGTGATTATAGAAAGTTTAGGCTGAATCTAATACTAGCTGTTATTGATGAGTCTTGAACTTGGCAAGCCTTTAGCTAAGGCTGATGTTGAGTGTTAGAAAGTGTGTATTTACAAAGGATAAAATGGTCATGTTACACTTTAAGTCTCACTAACATCCCTACTTTTATGTACTTAAGTCCCTTGCACTTTAATTGTGTGTGTTTTATTATAACTTATGTATTTTATGTATTTTAGAGGGATTCAGGCCATTTCATAATTAACGAGACATCGGACAGCAAAACGGACAGCATTTTTGAACTCAGCACAGTCGAAAACCTTAGGAGGAGCATAAAGGGAAAAATGGCACTGTTCACGTATACGGTACTGTTCACGTATACATCACTGATCATGTATGGAACTATTCATATATACGTACGATGACGTGGCATTGACCGATGACGTGTCATTGACCGGTGACATGGCAGCATTTGATTGGACGAATGATGCGGCATTGACTGCTTATGTGGCGTTGATTGATGATGTGGCGCTGACCGATGACGTGGCAACACAATATTGGATGAGAAAATTGGCTTAAGTTACATGCGGCACACTGAATCACAGTCACTGATGATGTGTTCCAACCAATCCAAGCTTGCCACGTGGTGCAATCCTGAGCATCCGAATTGATTTCATCCAATGGCAATAATTTACTCATTGTATCTACAAAAAGGGGGCTCTCCCTCCCAAATTTGACACCCCTGAATCCATTTTAGCTTAGTTTTGTAAAATTCTCTCTCCTTCTTGTATTTCTACGTATTTTAGTATAATACCCATTTTACCCCTAGTTCAAATAATGAGTAGCTAATTTTCTTTCAAGCTTGGGTTGAAGGTGAAGTCTCAACATGTTCCATGGGTTAATTTAGTAAATTTACTTTCTTCTCCCCTCTGATTTATATGGTTGTTTTGACTTTTCGTCAACAGATAGTAATAATCTTGCCTAGATTTTGTACCGGTACTGCCGTCTCCCTAGTGAAAGGTTATTACTGTTTGGCACGATAAGTGCTTAATACCATATTTATTAGAGTGAGGCTCATGAGGACTGGAAATCCCCTCCATGATTTAATTGACACTAATAAGGAATATTAAGCCCATGGTGCATGTTGATGCAGATCCGGATACCCAAGCACTTTATTCACATAGTTTAATCTCCAATTTAATCCCACCATTTTAATTTAGATTTAGAACAAAATTATATCAACACCTTCACCATAAATCCAATTACCTACTTAGAAAATTAACCCTACACACAATTAAAATCCACCTCCTCGTGGGATCGATACTCGTTACCATTGATCTACACTACAATAGACTCGTGCGCTTGCCAGTTCATTAAAATTTGCACAACATGTTTTTGGCGCCGTTGCCGGGGAGGTAAGTCATTTTAATTTATAGAGTTTATTTTCTTTATTGTGTAAATAGTTTTCTTGTAATTTTCTTTTCCTTATTTAATTAATTAATTAATAAAAAAAAAAGAAGAAAGTGAATTCGCATATTAAGGTAAACATTCTTTTCTTTTTCTCTTACTTAAATTTATGTAATTTAATTTTCATTTTATTTTTCTTTGTAATTTTTTTATCTTGTTAATTTGGCCGGTTCCACCGCCTATTAATTTATTTTAATTTCATTTTTTTTTGTTTCTCTTACTTATTTTCATATTTTACTTGGCCGGTTCCACCGCCTATTAACTTATTTTAATTTCATTTAATTTATTTTAAGTTAATTTATTTTACTTCACGTATTCCTTTTCTTTCTTTTTGTACAATAATAGCAATTGGGTGTGTTTTCATAGTAAGGTTGTAACAGCGTGATAAGGTTAGTAACTTAATTTCTCCTTTCTCTTTATTTTTATTAGTTTTATTCTTATTTTATTTATTTATTTTATTTTGTTTTCATTTTTTTATGTATTCTTTGCATGCATGGTCGAAGGTCACAATTACCCAATCTTGAGCCAATAGATCTTGAATTAGAAAAAACACTTCGCACACACAAACACGTTGCAATTAAAGATAAAATTGAAATGGATTTGCAACAACAACCACCAGCACCACAGGAGAGGCCATTTAAGGACTACTTCAGTCCTTTAGCTAATTTGAGCGCATCATGCATAAGACACCCAAATGTAGCTGCTAGGTGTTTTGAATTAAAACCTAGTGTGCTAAATTGTCTCCCAACATTCTATGGCCTAGAAAATGACGACCCATATAACCATTTGAATGATTTTCATGCTGTTTGTCAAACATTCAAATATGAAAATTTTTCAGATGATGATGTTAAACTTAGACTATTTCCATTTTCTTTAAAAGATAGAGCTCGTTCATGGTTTAATACAATGCCTGCTAATAGCATTACATCATGGGAACAAATGGTTACTAAATTTTTAAATAAATACTTCCCAGTGCATAAAACCAATGCTATTCGCAGGGAAATCTCAGAGTTTACCTATAGAGAAGACAAGCAATTCTTTAAAGCATGGGAGCGATTCAATGGGCTACTCTTAAAGTGTCCACATCATAGGTACGAAAAGTGGCATTAATGCTAATATTTTATGGAGGGATTATTGCCATATGTACAAGAATGGCTAATGGCAACAAGTGGAGGAGAACTTATGTCAAAAATTGCATCGGAGATTTAGGATTTCTTCCAGCGCCAAGCGGATAATTCCCAACAGCGAAGCCGATCGTTCAAGAATGTAAGAAAAGTCAAAGGAGTAAATGAGGTTCACGTGAGCGAGTCAAGATCAGAAATCAAGTAAGTCAAAGAAATGGTTGAAGGTCTTTCCCGACAAATTTCATCATTAACGACTACCAAAACAACAGAGCCACACACCTACAATCAACTTGACAATGACTCAAACCCAGATCAAGCCAACGCCATAGGTGTAATGAGAAAGCCATCAAACTACAATCAAACTTGTCAGCCACCATTTAGACCATACAATCAAAACTAGAACTACTCTCAACCTAGACCATGGGAGGAAGCATTGCAAAATCTCAAGAATCTCACTCACTCCACGATCGAGCAACAAAACCGCACCATTGATGAGTTACGGAACGAGATGAGAGCTCACAAGCCCAATCAATCTTCAATCTTGAATCTTGAAAAAATGGTAGGTCAACTTGCCTCATCAGTCCAAAACTTCGCAATGACCGTCGAGAAGGGCAAATTTCCAAGCCAGCCAGTGCCTAATCCTAAAAGAGTGCATGAAGTAAGT
Source organism: Clausena lansium (assembly GCA_030449835.1). Lineage (NCBI taxonomy): Eukaryota > Viridiplantae > Streptophyta > Magnoliopsida > Sapindales > Rutaceae > Clausena > Clausena lansium. The sequence continues at coordinate 1,513,105 of JASUUF010000086.1, read as the reverse complement.
ACCAGTTCACCTCAGCACCATGAAGAAATCAAAGCTGTCACGACATTGCGGAAAGGAAAAGAAGTCGACAACAAAGTGGAAATGCCAGTGACAAAAACAACTCAAGATGCACCTGTAGATGCTGAAGACTCATTATCGAAGGAGAAAGAAGAAAGCAGCATACTGGAATATGTCCCCAAAGCTCCATTCCCTCAGAGGTTAGCTAAAGCAAAGAAAGGAAATTCCACAGGTGAGATTTTTTAAATCTTAAAACAGGTAAGCATTAACATTCCTTTGCTTGATACTATAAAACAAGTGCCCTCTTATGCCAAGTTTCTTAAAGACATTTGCACTAAAAAGAGAAACATTCATGTTTAAAAGAAGGCCTTTTTAACAAAAAACGTTAGCTCTATACTCCAACACAAAATTCCTCCAAAATACAAAGACCTAGGCTCCCCCACTATCTCATGTAGTATAGGGAACCACACAATTGAGAATGCTTTGTTGGATTTAGGAGCTAGTGTAAATTTATTGCTTTACTCAGTATTTGTGAAACTTGGATTGGGAGAATTACACTCAACCCCAGTGGTGTTACAGCTTGCAGATCAGTCTATGAAAATACCTCGCGGTATCGTTGAGGATATGCTCATCCACGTAGATAAGTTTTATTTTCCTGTTGATTTCATTGTGATTGACACTCAACCAATGCAAGATTCGAAGAAGAACATCCCCATTATCCTATGCCGACCTTTCTTGGCAACTGTCGATGCTCACATTCAATGCAGGACTGGATATATGCAATTGTCCTTTGGCAATATGACTATGGAGCTGAATATCTTCAATATTGCCAAACAACCTCACAATACAGATGATGGAATTGTTGAAGTGGATCTATTAGAAGAATTAGTTGATTATACTTTTCCTTCTAACCTTAGTGATGATCCTTTACAAAAATGTTTAACTCACTTTAGTTTGGATTTTGATATTAACAGGTCTGTTGATGAGGTCAATGCCTTACTTGATTCAGCATCATCCATGGACACTAATAAATGGAAGTCAAAAGTTGAACAACTAGCACCATCAGGGAAGAAACTCAGCCCATCATCAGAATCACCACCAAAACTCGAGCTCAAATAGTTACCCAACACTTTGGAATATGCGTTCTTGGGAGAAGAGAGTACTCTGCCAGTAATCATTTCATCGTCCCTAAATGATAAACAAAAAGGCAAGTGTTGGAAGTTTTAAGAGAGCATAAAGAAGCATTAGGATGGACCATAGCTGACATAAAAGGTATAAATCCAGTAGATTGTATGCATTACATTCATCTTGATGAAAATGCTAAACCTACTAGAGAAATGCAATGTCGGTTGAATCCTAACATGAAAGAAGTCGTGAGAAATGAAGTTCTTAAATTATTAGATGCAGGTATCATTTACCCTATCTCTGATAGTTCATGGGTCAGTCCTGTGCAAGTTGTCCCTAAAAAGTCAGGAGTCACAGTGGTTACTAATGCTTATAATGAACTAATACCCACTAAAGTAACTACAGGGTGGCGTGTATGCATTGATTATAGAAAATTGAATTCTGTCTCACGTAAAGACCATTTTCCTTTGCCATTTATCGATCAAATGCTTTATAGATTAGCAGGTCATGAATTTTATTGCTTTCTAGATGGCTACTCAGAATATAACCAGATTCCCATAGCACCAAAAGATCAAGAGAAAACCACTTTCACTTGCCCTTTTGGCACTTTTGCATATAAGAGAATGCCATTTGGATTATGCAATGCATCTGCTACATTTCAACGATGCATGTTGAGCATATTTTCTGACATGGTTGAACGCTTCCTTGAGGTTTTTATGGATGACTTTTCTTTTTTTGGTGATTCATTTGATCAGTGTTTGCATCATCTAACACTCGTTCTGTAGAGATGTATAGAGAAGAATTTGATCATAAATTGGGAGAAGTGCCATTTTATGGTAAAACAAGGTATTGTTCTCGGTCACATCATTTCGAGCAAAGGTATTGAGGTTGACGAAGCCAAGGTGGATCTCATTTCCAATCTTCCTCTACCTAAAACAGTCAGAGAAGTAAGATCTTTCCTTGGGCATGCTGGTTTTTATAGACGTTTCATTAAAGATTTTAGCAAAGTCTCTAGACCCTTATGCAATCTACTTACTAAGGATGTACCTTTTGTCTTTGATGATTCATGTCTTAAGGCATTTGAAAAACTAAAGCAGTTATTGACCTCATCACCCATCATTCAGCCCCCAAACTGGAACTTACCTTTTGAACTCATGTGTGATGCATTTGATTATGCAGTAGGAGCAGTATTAGGAAAAAAAGTTGATAGAATTCCCCATGTTATTTACTATGCCAGTATGACATTGAATGATGCACAGTTGAACTACTCAACCACTGAAAAAGAAATGCTAGCAGTAGTGTTTGCATTAGAGAAATTTCGATCTTATCTCATTGGATGTAAAATAATTGTGTTCACAGATCATGCTCCTCTTAAATATCTTCTAACAAAGAAAGATGCAAAAGCTAGACTAATTCAATGGGTGTTACTTTTGTAGAAATTTGACCTCGAATTCAAAGATAAGAAAGGCTCAGAAAATGTGGTGGCAGATCATCTATCTCGCCTTACTTTTGACACTATTCCAGAATCAATACCATTGAATGAATTATTTCCAGATGAACAATTAATGAGTGTGGAAGTATTACCATGGTATGCTGATATAGTTAACTATCTTGTTATAGGGCAACTTCCTGAGCATTGGACTAAGTAAGACAAAGCCAAATTTTTTGCGGAAATAAAGAATTTCTTTTGGGATGACCCTTATCTGTTCAAGTATTGTGCAGATCAAATTGTTAGACGATGCGTCCTAGAAAATGAATTCCAAAAAATTCTCTCATTCTGTCATGAGCAAGCTTGTGGTGGCCATTTTAGTGCCAAAAAGACGACTGCAAAAGTTTTACAATGTGGTTTTTATTGGCCAACTTTATTTCGAAATGCTTACACTTCTTGTTCTTCATGTGACAGGTGTCAACGTATGGGAAGCATATCAGAAAGAAATATGATGCCACTTAACCTAATTTTAGTGGTTGAGATTTTTGATGTCTGGGGCATCGACTTCATGGGGCCCTTTCCCCCTTCTTTTGGCCATCAGTACATATTGGTTACTGTTGATTAAGTATCGAAATGGGTAGAAGCAATTCCATGTAGAACCAATGATCACAAAGTGGTGATAGGATTTCTGAAAAGCAACATCGTTTCACGCTTTGGATTCCCTCGAGCAATAATTAGTGATGGTGACACCCACTTTTGCAACAGACCATTCAAAGCTCTTTTGGAAAAATATTCCATCACTCATAAAGTGGCGACTCCATATCATCCGCAAACCAGTGGCCAAGTTGAGATCTCCAATCGAGAAATAAAGCACATATTAGAAAAGACAGTGAGACTAGACAGAAATGATTGGTCATTGAGACTTGATGATGCACTCTGGGCATATCGAGCAGCTTTCAAGACACCTATTGGGATGTCACCTTATAGGTAGTGTATGGAAAAGCTTGTCACCTACCAGTGAAACTCGAACATCGTGCATATTGGGCCATCAAGAAATTCAACTTTGACATGCAACAAGCTGGGTCAGAAAGAAGATTACAACTTGCAGAACTTGAGGAAATTCGCAATGACGCGTACGAAAATGCGAAGATTTACAAGCAGCGAATGAAAGTCTTTCATGACAGGCAAAATATAAGAAGATCTTTTACCCCAGGTCAGAAAGTGCTTTTATTCAATTCTCGCTTGCACCTATTCCCAGGTAAGTTACGCTCTTAATGGTCTGGCCCCTTTATTGTTCACACTGTTTTCCCACATGGAGCAGTTGAAATTAAAGATCCAAAGAACGGTGTCATTTTTAAAGTAAACGGTCAAAGATTAAAGCCATATCTAGAGTACCAATCACATGTAGAGGACATTGAAATCGATTTGAGTGACGCACCAAATTTGAATTGAGAATTCTTTTTCCTTTTCTTTTCAGTGATTTAACTTTTTGTCATTTCAGTTTACTATTCTTTTGCTAATCGAAATTATTTAAGTTTGCTTAAGAATGTTTGTTTAACAATTGTATTTTCTTTTATCATTTTTAATCATGCGACAGATCCTCTTGAACTACCTTGGAAGACTTCTACCTGTAAAATCTCATCTCAGAAGCCAGATATGATTTTTCTACATCACATCTTGTTTGGGAACGACGACCACCAGAGTTGGTATCCCATGTTGAGGATTTAGAAATACAACTAAGAGAAATTGAGAGAGGCATATATGAAATCCAATTGAAACTTGAGGTACATTCAATAAGAGGATGATTGTGAAATTAATTTTCTTTGTGTGCTTTAATTTGTTACCCTGGTGAAGTGGCGGATAACGGTACTCCGTGATAATTAAAGTCGGTTACTTCAGTTTCCCAAAATAACTGATATTCTAAGGCGAAGATATGGACAGAAACGTAATTTTAGCAAAGCTTCACAAGCGATTTCTTTCACTCCCTCAGAATGCTCTCCTTACAATCTACAAAGCTCGGTCCGAATGCATGTGATTGCTTATGAGGAACAACGTCCCTACTGACATCCGTTGGCTAATCAAAGCCAAGGTAAGATTAGCAGGTGAGTTACCTCCCAAATTTATTGCCTACATGCTTGGTTGTGGTAAAGGAAACTATTCAAGAAAATGAAGAACTCAACGAATTCCAGTTTCGTGTCATAAGTGTGCTAGAATGTACTGTGATAAAGATCCATGTAGTTCTTTGGGAATGGTGTATGATAACAGGGAAGATAAGATTCAATTCATAAGGGATGGCTTGAATAAAGAGTCATTGGACGATATCCTTTTGTCTCTTGAAACGCATCCCAGTGGACATGTGCAGCGAGCAATTCTCCAGTTATGGCTATTATTCCAGAAAGAGTGTACACAATATAGTCTCGGGAATCTGACTATAAATGACCCTGTTTGCCAGTTTATAAGAAAAATGGATGGGAAGCCTATCCTCGACCCATAGAGGGCGTTCAAGCCATTTCTGGGTGTAAAACTAGAGGAAGATGTGAGCCACAGTCACAACTACCTGTAAATATCCTTTTATTCACTATTGTCTTATCATTTGCATTATTGTCTTTAATATTGTGATTTTATGATTGTTTTCTTTTTCTTTTTGCTATTTACTTTTTGACTCTCGAGCCATGCGCTCTACGTGTAATTTGACAAAGACACACCACCTCATATACAGCTATAAATCATTGTCACCAAGATTTTTAAATACAAACTTCTTTTTCAGCACTCACAAAATTATTTTTGGAGTGTTCCAGTGGCAGCTTCTTCCAGTAAACAATTCAAGAACATTTGTGTGCTCACTAGGTTTAACTTTGGTAAATACAAAGAGTTCGTTGAAGCAGCCATAGATCTTGGTCGAATCATAGCATAGAGAAAATTACATCGATATTTGGAGGAGGTGACCGAGGGTTATCAAAGCTTGTCTCTCAAGCTGCTTTTACTAGAGGTAGTCAAGTGTTAGGCATCATTCCAGAAGCCCTAAAACCTTTGGGATGTCTGCCTGGCCCACCAATTGGAGAGGAGTTAGTCGTCTCAGGTATGCAAGAGAGAATAACTGAAATACTAAATCATGCTGATGCTTTTATTTTCTTACCAGGAGATCTTACAACTCTAGAGGCACTAATCACATTAGCATCTTGGGCCCATCTGAACATTCATAAAAAACCCATCGGTTTGTTAAATGTCAATAATTTTTATGATGGCTTCATTTCTTAACCACGCAATAAAAAATCATTTCATTTCTTTCACAGCAAAAAAAATTTTTATTTGTGCTTTTACTGGTAATGAACTACTTGATCTTTTACAAGCTTATAGTCCAGAGCCAGATCCCAGGACCCTTGAGTTGAAGTGGCCGACTAACAATGGTAACAGTAGCCGTAGTAAGCAGTACACATTAGATTTAACTTTCCGCTTGTGATAATTTGCTTTTGTTCTATGTTGCGGCACCCAGGTGATATCTTCCTGACCCTACTTCTTTCATTTAAGACATTGAGGACAATGTCTCGTTTTGGTTGGGGGGAGAGAATGGTTGAATGCTGTGGAATATTTAGTAGTAATGATGTTATATTTTTACTAACCTTGCTAAGTTAGTAGGTGGCAGAATATGGAGTAAGTTACTCTAGACACACATCTTCTCAGTCTTAAAGTTTAAAAAAAAAAAGTTTACTTTTCTGATATTTACTTTTATTATGTCTTATAAAAAAAACAAAACAAAAAAAAATTTAAGGTATTTTGTGTGATCTTGTGACATTGGATGACATGATGACTTTCAAATTTTAGTATTTGTATTATCTTTGGCCTTGAGTTATGTTACACTATATTTGCTACTCTACATGCGGGTTGGAGAAATCTGACGGGTGAAATTAATTGAATTACTTGATGGAATGTACATGTCATAATAAATTTCAAGTGAGCTTTTGAACCCTTATTTTTCTTGGAGAATAACCCTTTTTGCCCATTCTTCATACAGTTTAGCAGTTTATCATTTTGTACATGATCTCTATATTTTTCTTGGAGTCAATCTTTAAAATATTTGTGTTACTACATCTGAAGGTCCATCTGATCAGTAGATATGGAAGATTATTTAGAGCCCTAGAAGATGACGGAAAGGCCATCTTTGACCCGTTTGAGCCTTTTCGAGCCATCCCTTGAGTGTAATATCCATAGTTAACCCCTTTGAGCCTTTAAAAAAAAAATTATTTTTTTTGTTAACTTATCACCCTGTCCCACTCCAACTTAGAGTATTACTCCATATTTTATGTGTTCCATCACCCATTTATGTTTGAGAAAAATTTAGATGACTATTTTATTTAGAAAAGTGGTGCATATTTAAAAAAAAAAGCAATGGCATATGAATATAAAAAAAAGAGGATAAAATAAAAAAAATGATGATGTGTAATTCAAAAAAAAAAAGAGAGCCAAATAAATGAAATGCACCTTGTAATTTCCAAAAGATCTCTATTTTTCTCAAGCATATATTTTGTATTCCCTTTCATCCCCTTTATTGTTAGCCGTGTCCCTAACCTACGTTATGTCCCAATAAAAGTCCTTCTTGATTTTAGGGTACTATAGTCTGAAGTAGAAGCTAGTGAGATGGGCTGAAATGGTGTAGTAATGCATAAAATGACTACATTGGTTTGACTAGCAGTTTGTTTGACTTGAGATCATTTTATTTCTAAGCTGTGGGCATTATTTCATCTTGGTGAGAGTGTGTAAAACTGTCTTTATATTATTTTCTCTCAATTTACCATTCATTGGAGTGACTATATTTATTGGGTTTAATTTTCTTTTGAGAGTGTCACTCCTACTGGTGAGATTTTGGGAATTGACATGTCATTCTTGAAAGTGGCTTGATTAATGTGGCATTGATAAAGTTTACTGGACTGATTCATATGGATGGTTAATGTGGGAGTAATATTTCTTTAGGCTTGATATAATGCTTATACTTTTATTTGAGTGCTATCATTAGTCTGATTGAAGAAGTAAACACAACTGTTTGTAAAAAAAAAAAAAATTTTGGTTTTGACTTTTGTTTTCGCTTAATTTGCTAGGGACTAGCAATAAGCTGGTTGGGGGGTGTGTTTAGTGTTAGAAAGTGTGTATTTACAAAGGATTAAATGGTCTTGTTACACTTCAAGTCTCACTAACATCCCTACTTTTATATACTTAAGTCCCTTGCACTTTAATTGTGTGTGTTTTATTATAACTTATGTATTTTATGTATTTTAGGGGGATTCAAGCTATTTCACAATTAACGAGACATCAGACAGCAAAACGGACAACATTTTTGAACTCAGCACAGTCGAAAACCTTAGGAAGAGCATAAAAGGAAAAATGGCACTGTTCACGTATACGGTACTGTTCACGTATACATCACTGATCATGTACGAAACTATTTATATATACGTACGATACCATGGCATTGACCGATGACGTGTCATTGACCGGTGACATGGCAGCATTTGATTGGACGAATGATGTGGCATTGATTGCTTATGTGGCGTTGACTGATGATGTGGCGCTGACCGATGACGTGGCAACACAATATTGGATGAGAAAATTGGCTTAAGTTACATGCGGCACACTGAATTACAGTCGCTGATGATGTGTTCCAAGCAATCCAAGCTTGCCACGTGGTGCAATCCTGAGCGTCCGAATTGATTTCATCCAATGGTCATAATTTACTCATTGTATCTATAAAAAGGGGGCTCCCCCCCTGATTTGACACCCCTAAATCCATTTTTGAGCTTAGTTTTGTAAAATTCTCTCTCCTTCTTGTATTTCTATGTATTTTAGTATAATACCCATTTTACCCCTAGTTCAAATAATGAGTAGCTAATTTTTTTTCAAGCTTGGGTTGGAGGTGAAGTCTCAACATGTTCCATGGGCTAATTTAGTAAATTTACTTTCTTCTCCCCTCTGATTTATATGGCTGTTTTGACTTTTCGTCTACAAATAGTAATAATCTTACCTAGATTTTGTATCAGTACTACCGTCTCCCTAGTGCAAGGTTATTACTGTTTGGCACGATAAGTGTTTAATACCATATTTATTAGAGTGAGGCTCATGAGGAGTGGAAATCCCCCTCATGATTTAATTGGCACTAATAAGGAATATTAAGCCCATGGTGCATGTTGATGCAGATCCGGATACCCTAGCACTTTATTCACATAGTTTAATCTCCAATTTAATCCCACCATTTTAATTTAGATTTAGAACAAAATTATATCGACACCTTCACCATAAATCCAATTACCTACTTAGAAAATTAACCCTACACACAATTAAAATCCACCTCCTCGTGGGATCGACACTCGTCACCATTGATCTATACTACAATAGACTCGTGCGCTTCCGAGTTCATTAAAATTTGCACAACAGCTGATAAAAATGCTACATTGACATCAAAATGATTAAAGGCAAATTTATTCCTTACTTTTATAGAGCCCATGATTGCCTTGCTGTCATTGTCTTTATTGTGGTTGATTTGAAATTGATTTTTATCAATGCCCACTAAATAGGTTTACTCTAGTTTTCTCTCTTATTGTCGGTTCTTCTTAGAAATATACAATGAGGTCTGCCTATTTTGTAAATGATGTATCTCTCATAGCCAAGATCAAATTTGCAACCATGGTACATTTCAAATCTGAAAGAAATTGAAACTGTATGGAATATTGTGCCCTAAACTTTTAGAAAGCAAGTTTTCACTTTATTAGATATTAATGAAAAAGCAAGGTAGGAAGATAAACAAGAACAGATTTGTATCAACAAGAGTAATAAACATAACAGCTACATTAATGAAAAGCAAAGGCACCTGTGCTTTAAGGCAAATGTGGCCAACAGCAAAATCCATGTGAACCTCCAGAAAACCTACCATCGGTCAACAATGCGACTTCTTACAACATTCATCAACAACATCCACATGAAATTTGACTTCAAAGTATAACTAGGTGCATGATATAACTTGAAATTTGATGGACAAAGATTAAACTAATTTATCTTAAAAGGTACAACATAAAAAATATGACTATGATCATTAAAGTCAGCACGCCATCTTACAATTTAGAAAAACAACTAGTAAGGCTATATGAGTCAATTTATGACGACTAAAACAATCCTCTAATAATAAATCCAAGATTAGATTGGATATTAAAATACCTTCCCATGACCTGCTCCCATAATTGCACTTGTTGGAGTCTCAGGCATGCCTGGCCCTCCCTTTGGGCCTCTCTTGTTATGATAACTACTTTTTCCTGAAATCTTACAAATGTAAGAGAAAAGAGAATAAAATAACATAAAATAAGATTTTCTAGTGTCAAAAATGACTTCCACATAAACATATCATGAATGGACAAGCTGAACTAATGCACCTCAAGCTAGAGAAAAGCACCACCGGCATACATCAAGTTGCGTCTACAACAGCGATATCAAAATATGTAATTTAGACAAAGGCCCATAATAGTATGACATTACAAGCACACCCTCAACTAGTCATTAATGTCAGCAAGGCTAAGCTAAAAAGTAGATGGATTGTAGAAAAAATTAGATTTTACGAGTGAAAGTTCATTCCAAAAGATATTGCCAAAAGAACAAATTCCATGACTATTTGATAATTGAAGTGCTGCAGGTTAATAGGTAATTAAGAAGAGACAATAGAGGAAAAATAGAATAATCTGACTTCAAAGTTCAATTAAAAAAAAAGACTGAAATTGATGGAAAAGAATTCTAGAGGTTTTTAGATACTGTAATGGTGATAGAAACATTAAAAATTTCTATAGCTGGGAAAATGAAAAAACAAGTATTAGAAAACCAAAAGTAGGCATCTATCCAGAATTTAGTTTAGTTGAATTTCAATAGACTACTCGAAAACTTTATTCTATATTAATTGCAATTACTAATTCATACTCCCACATTAAAAAGAAGAAAGACATAGCATAAAAGACTTGGGCACACCTTAAAACTGATAGGATCCTTAGAGATAGCTGTAACCATGGATTCCTCTCCTTTAAAGACAAGTGTAGGACCTGAAAAGCAATTTCTTTAATCTTATGTCTACAGCAAAACAAATCTAGACATCAGATTTGAAAAGAATCATAACACAAGCAAACAAAAAAATGCACTAGAGAAATATAGCCATTCTTTTCTAGTAATTTTCTATAGAAACCTCAGGTGCTAAATTTCCACGTAATATTTGGATATGTCATGTTTTCTTGATGGGGTTTGACAACGGTATTATTATGTCTTGTAAAATAAAAGCAGGACAATCATTTGACCACCAGTGTTTACTTGTAAACTTAACAACTATAGTAAAACCTCTATAAAATATTGTTGGGACTAAGAAAAAAAATTATTTTAGCGAGGTTATTTATTTATCAATAAATGACTAATTTATTAATTTATCGATAAATGAATATTTATTAATTTATGAAGAGTTTTCTTGATACATGTGTTATTCTTTTAACTAAGATTTATGTATGAGTTATAAATACAAATACATATACCTAGAAGCCAAAAAGTTAATAGAAATACATTTTAATTACCATGGATTTACAAAATGATATTAATAAGTTAATACATGTACAAAGAAGCCAAGAAGTTATGTAAATACATTTTAATTATCATATATTTATAAATGATATTAATAAATAAATGTAAGTACATTTTACATAAAAGTGCAAAAATTAATGTAATTATATTGTACATAGAATACAGAACATAGAACACAAACTCTATAAACAAATGTTTCCACAAAAAAGGCTTTCCAAGCTATAGCAACATTAAATACCTATTTTTTACAGCAAGAAAAAAATATGACACATGTCGTGCATGCTTTACAAAAAAAAAAAAAATTAAAGATGAAGCTGAGTTCAATTTAGGAACAAAGAAAAAACAAGCAATTTTATATGCATATTTTGAAAAAGTGTTGAATTAAAAAATGTAAGTTATCAAGAAAAAAATCCTTAATAATATGAATTTTATATATTGTTTATTATTAATATATTTTTATATTTGACCAATTATTAATTAATATTTTCATTGGACCCTAAAGGATTAAAAAAAATTATTATCTTATGCATTTAGCGAAATTATTATTTTAGTATACTGGCCCAAGTCGGGATCGGAGGAATTTATTATTTAAGCGAGGTTATTAATTTATCGAACATTCATTTATCGAGATTAATTATTATGGATAAATTTATAAATCCAGCTGATCAGGTAAATGAAATACAGAGGAGAATAAAGGAAAGGATTCACAAAATCAACCAAACTAATCTCAATTTGAGGCTTAGTGCAGTTTCTTTGTTGGGGCTTAAGGAATGAGCAGAAAGAATGATACAGAGTGAAACGCACCTTAACTAATGCAAAACTTGATACTACATAAAACAAACACATGTATATTTGGTTAAAATGTACACATTATGTACATCCTCCATCACGTATTTGCCACTGGGGTTGCGATATGCTAGAAATGGAACCTTGTCATTGACCTTCGAGAAATCATCAATAGTCAACTCCAGACCAACATACCTGCCATGAATTTTGACTTGAAAACAATCTTTTATATTACGCAAACTATTGGTATCCGAGGAGAATCTGGCATAAAATCCTTTACTTTGCAAGAGCAATTAAATGAAGCATAGCATTGTTAGACCCAACTAGTGCCATGACAATAACCATTGCATTATGAAGTGATTTTTTGGTGATTATGTCTAGTGAATTTAAGTCTATTTTCAACATTTCCAAAAGATATTTTTCAGCCAGGCGGCATTCATCTAACTTCAATGGGTCTCCAACAGATATTGAAGAACTTTAAGAAATAAACAAAAAATTAAAGGAACAAGGTAAGAAAGAAGTGTCTGACAATACCAATCAAAGTGATCCTCCAAAGAAACTATTACACCTATAAGGAAGAGGCATTCCCATAACTTTAATAGCAGAAGCCTTGGTATTAGCCGTATACATTCCCCCACAAGCTCCTGCGCTAGGGCATGAGTTTAGGACTACATTCTTTCTCTGCTTGTTGTGCAAATTTTATTGAACTCGCAAGCGCACGAATCTATTGTAGTATAGATTAACGGTAACGAGTGTCGATCCCACAAAGAGGTGGATTTTAATTTGGTGTAGGGTTAATTTTCTAATTGGGTAACTTGATTTGTTGTGAAGGTGATTTGGATTATTCTAAAATTTAAATTAAAATAGCGAGAATAAACTAGAGATAAAACTATGTGAATAAAATGCTTGGGTATCTGGATCTACATCAACATGCACCATGGGCTTAATATTCCTTATTAGTGCCAATTAAATCACGAGGGGGGATTTCCACTCCTCAGGAACCACACTCTAATAAATATGGTATTAAGCATTTCTCGTACCAGACAGTAATAACCTTGCACTAGGAAGACGGTAGTACTAGTGTAAAATCTGGACAAGATTATTACTATCTATCGACGAAAATCAAAACAGTCATATAAATCAGAGGGGAAAAGAAAGTAAATTTTGCAAATTAGCCCATGGAACATGTTGAGACTTCACCCTCAACTCAAGCTTGAAAGAAAATTAGCTACTCATTATTTAAACTAGGGGTAAAATGGTCATAATACTAAAATACATAAAATACAAGAAGGAGAGAGAATTTTATAAAACTAGGCTCAAAAATAGGGGTGTCAAATTAGGTGGGGGAGCCCTCCTTTTATAGATACAATTAGTAAATCATGGCCATTGGATGAAATCAATTCGGATGCTCAGGATTGCGCCACGTGGCAAGCTCTGATTGCTTGGAACACATCATCAGCGACTGTGATTCAGTGTGTCGCATGTAACTTAAGCCAATTTTTGTGTCCAATGATTTGCTGCCACGTCATCGGTCAACATCAAAGTCAACCAACCTTGATCAAGTGCATTGCTTCTATCGTAAGCTCATTTTTTCGGTCCAATAATACACTGCCACGTCATCGGTCAATGACACATCATCAGTCAACACCACATAAGCAGTCAATGCCACATCATTCGTCCAATCAAATGCTGCCACGTCACCGGTCAATGCCACATCATCGTACATATATATGAATAGTGTCGTATATGATCAGTGATGTATACGCGAACAGTACCGTATACGTGAACAGTGCCATTTTTTCTTTTATGCTCCTCGTAAAGTTTTCGACTGTGCTGAACTCAAAAATGCTGTCCGTTTTGCTGTCCGATGTCTTGTTAATTTTGAAATGGCCTGAATCCCACTAAAATACATAAGTTATAATAAAACACACGCAATTAAAGTGTAAGGGACTTAAATACATAAAAGTAGGGATGTTAGTGAGACTTGAAGTGTAACATGACCATTTTATCCTTTATAAATACGCACTTTCTAACACTCAACACTGCTCATCACTAATGGATCCACTAAGATACTCTCCATAAACCTGCAAGAACAGTTTCATCATGACAATGAGATCAAAGTTCAGAAAATCATAATAAAATATTTTCCTTACTAGTAAGTAAATCAAAATTTAAATACAGATTGACTGTTTTTTTTTAAATCCCTAATTATTTCTAAAGATTGAATTGCAGAAATACAAGGGACTCAAAATACATATCATACAAGCCATGGCCTTCTATCATTCAGTAAGGGATTTTTTTTTTAACACAAATCCCAGACCTTATTTTTACATGCTTATTTGTTTTTTTTAAACTCAAATCCCAGACCTTATTTACACATGCTTATTTGTTTGCAAACTTAGAGTAAATGAAAATTTATATTGGTCTAACCAGTTAAGTCCAATAGAAGTTGCAGGAAAATTCAGGAAATTAGTTTAGGGAGAGAGATGAGATCAATGGTTATGTTCTTCTTTTGTTGAAATAAGTTATGTTCTATTTTTCTATTTGTGTAAACTGTTGGATTTTTCACTTAAAAAAGAGAAGATTTGTTAAGGAATTGTTTCTTTTAAAATTGAAGAAATTAAAAAATAATAATAATCAGCATTTGTTCCAAGCATACTCCTCGTAACTTAAACACATTAATTCATTTGATATTCTAACCTAGAGTATTTGTGACTCCCACTCCCACTGATAATAGGGTAATGCACTAATGCTTTATACTCCAATTATGAAGCCATATGTGGTATCAATTCCACAATTTCCAAAACAATGAAGACCACCTCAACTAACGTTTAAATAGAACTCTACCATCACAAACTTCATCAAAATTTTAACATCTTCTGTTTATGCGATTCTTACATGTCTTTGCTCTTATTTAATGAAGGAGCTGCACTCAAGCATTCTTTTGAAAGTTTGCTTTGCATAACCAAACAAGGGATTACATTTACTATAGGCACCAAAATTCTAAGAAAAATATAATCCACTCACTTGGAGAATGAGTTCACAAACTGAAAAATTGCTGCTTAACTAAATTGCATTCTCAAACTACTACAACACAAAAAAATCCGAAGCATTCGAACATCTAGGCAGTTTTCCATTCTAAATTTGCTCTTACAATCATTGAGGGAATCAAAAAAGTGAAAAAAAATGGAGAGCAAAAACTATCAATAGCAATCGTGCACTAGCTAACAATGAAATTTTTCTTGGATGTTGTCAAATGTAAATGTAAAAATACAAAAAAATAAAAAGTGAACTCTAGCATACCTAGAAAGCTGATATTATGTCGTACATATGGCCTTGAAAATGGCCAGGCTGCAAAATAATTATATAAGAAAGTAAATTACATGCATATTTAAAATTTTAAGAATTTAACCTTTACAAAATTTCCAGAAGTGAAAGCAAAATACATGTATCTAATACCCAACTACACCCGACAAATCAGTAAAGTGCTGACATAGCAATTCTCAAAAGAAAGTGTTGATATAACAACTCTCAAAATCAAGAAATTAGAATACAGTCTTACATGACCATCTTGTTATATCAATAATAATGAACATACATATTAGCTTAGATCATGTACTTGTTTTCGCACAGTTCTCTATATAGACTTAAATAAGCACGAAAACCAGTCTGTAGATGTTAAATCTTATGATTTTCAATCGAAAGAATAAAATAAAACAAAGTATATAACAAAAAATAGAAAATTTTCACTTCAACTGCAACCATATATCCATTTAGCTTATCATATACCAAAAAGGACATTCACTATGGCTAAACAATCAAATAACCGCAAGGACATTCACTAGGGCTGTACAAATACAACCTAACATAGAATGACAGCCAATCACATATTTAGAAGACATAGAGAGACATCTTAAACGACATAAGGGAAAAAATACTCAGCAAACAACGTCCAATGGCATCTTCACGAAACAAGGGTCATAAAAATTTTCATATTGCTATTTCGAATTGCATGGTAAAGCACATTAACATCCTTAGACATATGTCGATATCCATAGATTATTTCTCTCACCATTAACAGCCTATGGCAAATTAAAAATCGAAAAGAAAAAAGGATATTGTATTAGAAAAGATTGGCTACTGACCTTGATTGTTCCATCATAAACCAAAATATCAGGTCGGTTGAGCCGCCCCATAGTCATAATGGTACCTGGCATCTACAAAATTCAAACGCCATTAAGTTTAGATTAATTGAAAAAATAATGGAATAGACAGCCTATTACTGCATCACGTACAGATGTACCCCATCCATAACCCCAAGTTCAGCTTAATCAAAGAGCCAAAAAGAAAAGTCAAATCATGGGTGGAGAAATAGAGATGAAGTAGGAGTTACTGTCTGACAAATTCAATTACAACTAATTCATATTTAACTTTAAAAAAACAACTAATTGCTAAGGAAAATACTTTAATTTTAAAACAAATAATGCAGTATTTGATTTTCAAACTTATGCACGTGACTTTGACTTTTGGAAATAGAATACGTAATGGGTGCTCACTGCTTTAAATTTAATAAAAGATAAGAATTATAAATTAATTAAATGAACAAGTGGCAGAGGACAAATTGATTCTCCAAAGAACAAGTCAAATTGTCTTCTCACAAGTTGTATGTAAGACAATTTAATTAATAATAGACAATTTAATAAATAATAATTAAGCTTCACAGTGATCTATTAATTAAAGAGGCCTATATATGTCTTTCCTCTTGAAGGAGGATTAAAAACAACACTTTTTAATAATTTGTTATATTTGGAACCATGAATTGTTCAAAACGATTTTTCTTTTTTAAAATGTTCATAAAGATTACAAGAGAACAGATCAATTAATTTGTCTTTGAATCACAATCTTCTATCTTTTACCATCACAAGTTGATAGGCAAAGGTCCATTCTGTATATATCACTAAATAAATGTAGTGGTCAACCCGTGGACATGCAAATGGACAAGTCATTGATTTTTTCTTAACCAAAAAGCTAATTCTTAATTTTTTTTGGATTAAGAACCTTAAATCTAGTAATTTAATTACTATGGAAGCTTTACGATTTTGTTGTCCGCATCTCAAATATTACCAAACTAATCTTTGGCTGCTCCAGCAAATTAAATCATATAAAGTACTAATTTCATACATCATCACTGTGGGCATATCTCATATAAGGGATGTATTATTAGTAAGCTGTGTTGTTTTTGGGTTTCGGGCTATTTTTGGCCTATGTAGTTTTTCGAATGTTTTGTTTATTATGGGACTTCTCGTCCTTGTTTTTGTGGATTTGTAGTCCCACCAATTCTTGTACATATCTCATATAGTTTTTATATAACCTTTTTTTTCTTAGCAAAAGGAAATTTCGGACATCATCACTTAAATAGGTGTATTATGATTGTTGGAACCAAATTAACAAATCAACCAATTTGAATCCCCCCAGGATCTCTTCTAATGAAACTTATCTCTGTAAATAACTCTCAAGAAAACAATTCTAGTTTCAATCTTGATCATGAATTAACAGGCATTACCCAAAGAACCAAAATAATCGTAGGAATGAATCAAGAACACACACACTGTATAACAAGATTTATAGTGGTTCGGCCATTGTTCGTGCCTACATCCACTGTGAATGGAGAATCAAGCTTTCACTGATCTGAGAGTTTACATGATACAATATTGAGAGAAAGCGTAACTCAATGAACCTCACTCAGTAACAGATTATAAGGCATTATATATACTAAAAATAACCTCATAAACCAGCTCCTATTGGCCAGCTCACATTTTTGGATTTCTTGGAAACAAATCTAGAAAGCTATCCCGCGCCTATAACAACCTTAACAACCTTTTGAATGCCTAATTGACACTTGTCACAATCTTATTTAATCTGCTACTCAAAACAATCACAAAGCTGTCGTTTAGATTAAGTAATACACGTGACAAGTCATGTGCATTACTTAGCCAACTTAGCTGACATTACATAACAGTCATACAGATCCCTGTATTATGCCAATCGACATGTCGCATATCCTAATTGAATCCAACCGACATGTCAATTCAGTCTTCATATCCATATTTGAGTTTCACCCTTCATCATTCTCTACCTTGAACTCAAATCAGTTACTCCTTGAAATCATCCATTCATTATTCTCCTACAACTCAGAGCTTGCAGATTCCAGCTGAATTCAAGCAGAACTCAAACTTTGCTCCTAGAATAGCCTTAGTTAGCATATCAGCAAGGTTATCATCTCTATGAACTTTGACCAGTTTAACCACCCTTTTTGATATTTCTAACCTGATGAAGTGAACCTTAATGTCGATATGCTTTGTATTTTCGTGATGCACTTGGTTTTTGCTTAAACAAATTACACTTTAACTGTCACAATGTACATCCACTTGCTTCTGTTCATATCCCAGCTCAGTCATCATGCCTTTAAGCCAAATAGCTTATTTGATTGCTTATGTAGTTGTTGTATACTCAGCCTCAATTGTTGACAAAGCAACAACACTCTGTAATGAAGCTTTCCAGTTTATAGTATAGTGACTGAGAGTAAACAAGTAACCAGTCAATGATCTTCTCTTGTCTAAACCCCCAGCATAGTCAGTATCCACAAAGCCCTCAACTATCACTTCTTCTTTCCTAATTCTATAAACCAATCTATAATATGTAGTACTATTAAGATACTTTAAGATCCATATCACATCCTTGCAATGTTCCTTCTCTAGGTTGGCCATATATCTACTTACCACACTGACAGCATAAGATATATTTGGCTTAGTTAGAACCATTGCATACATCAAAATCCCACAACACTTGAACAAGGAATAGAGCCCATCTCAGACTTTTCTTCATCATTTTTGGGGCAATATTGATAGGACAATCTGAAATGAGCTGGTAAAGGAGTTTGGACTGTTTTTGACTTTTTCATCTCAAACCTTTCAAGTACTTTTCTGATGTATTTGTGCTAAGACAACCATAAAATACCCTTCTTTCTATCTCTCGATCGGTCAACTCCAAGGATCTTTTTAGCTGGTCCAAGATCTTTCATTTCAAAGACATTTCTTAGTTGCTGTTTTAATGTATTTATCTAATCCATATATTTGCAAGCTATCAATATATCATCAACATATAAGAGCAGATAAATCGTACTTCCATCTTCCAAGTCTTTATGATATACACAGCAGTCAAAATTGCACCTTTGAAAGCTGTTTTCAACCATGAACCTGTCAAATCTCAAGTACCATTGCCTTGGTGATTGTTTAAGTCCATAAAGAGACTTCTTAAGATGGCAAACAAAATAAGCCTTTTCTTTGATTTTGTAGATCCACTTGCAGCCTACTACTTTTTTGTTCACTGGTCTTTGAATTAAATCCCATTTATGGTTCTTGATTAATGATTGCATCTCCTCATCAATAGCTGCTTTCCATTTCTCTGAATTATTACCATTAACAGCTTCTAGGTAGCTCTTTGGTTCATCAGTATCAATCTCATATGCTGCTGTTAATGCAAATGCAATTAGGTCTGCATATGCATACCCCTTAAGTGGCCTTATTTCTCTTATTTCTCTATCTTTTACCAACTGATAATCTCTAACTTCTTGTTCAACAACTGTTTGCTGTTCAGGTTCAATAACTTCCACATCAAATCCTGAATCAATGTCAGAATTCAGTTTCTGATTATTCTTAGAAGTTGGCAACTCCACCTCAAATTGAGTATTCAGTACGTCCCTTGATTCTTTTGCTTCTATATTTGAATGAACTGGGCTATGAAGTATCTCAAATTCATTAAATACAACATCTCAACTGATAATGGCTCTAGGTGGCTTCAATTCAGTGCACCAGAGCTTATATATCCTTTCACCCCTTTAGGATAGCCTAGAAACATACACTTCAAAGCCCTTGGTTCAAGTTTCCCTTGCTTAGTGTGAGCATAAGCAGCATCTAAAGATCCACATACCACTATAGTTAGCTGGTTTCCCTGACCAAAGTTCAATTGGAGTTTTAAAGTTGATTCCTGATGAGGGATTTCTATTTATTATGTAGCAAGCAGTTGACAAAACTTCTACCGATAGTGACGTAGGCTTTGAGTGTATTAGCATGCACCTTACTTTATCAAGAAGGTTCTATTCATCCTTTCAGCTAATCCATATTACTGGGGTGTGTGTCTTACAATTTTGTGTCTTACAATACCATGATCAGTGCAGAATTCATTAAATTTTTTGTTGCAAAACTCCAACTCATTATCAGTCCTTAGCTTTCTGACTTTTCTACCTGTTTGGGTTTCAACCAGTGTTCTCCAAGTTCTAAACTAGTCAAAGACTTCATCCTTACTCTTCAATAGGTACACCTAAACCATTCTAGAGAAATCATCTATGAGAGACAAAAAATACCTTGCACCACCTAATGAAACTGTTTGTACTAGCCCCCACAAATCAGCATGAATGTAGTCTAATGTCCCCTTTGAAACATAAAATCCAGTACTGAATTTAACCCTTGAAGACTTGCCTAGGACACATTGTTCACAAAAATCCAGAGACTATATCTTATCTTGACCCAAAACTCCTTGCCTTGACAGTTCTTTCAAAGCCCTTTCACTCATATAGCCCAACCTTAAATGCCACAGCATTGTTTTGTTTACATTCTGGTTTGAAACTCCAACATTACCTGTTATAGCGGCCCCTTGAAAGACATACAGGCCATTGTTCATATTCCCCTTCATTAAAACCATTGACCCCTTTAACACCCTTAAGGTACCAGATTCAAGCTTAACTAGACATCCCATTTTATCAAGCATTCCCAGACAAAACAAATTCCTTTTTAAATCTGGAACATGTCTTACATCTCTTAGTTCCCTGACCATACCATTAAACATTTTCAGTCTAACTATGCCTTCACCAACTACCTTACAACATGCATCATTACCCATAACTACTACCCCCCCAGTATAGGCTTCATAGTTAATGAAAAGATGCTTAGTAGGGCATATATGAAATGAACAACCAAAATCTAGAACCCTATTACTCTGGTTTGACCATCAGTGGCAATAAGAACCCCAGCAGAATCGTATCCATCAAATTCACACTTTCTGATGCAACAGTAGCATCCCCACTTTTTTCCTTTATATCTTTATTCTTTGTCTTTCTCTCAGGGCAGTCCTTCTTAAAGTGGCCTTCCTTGTGGTAATGGAAGCACTTTAAATTCTTTGGTCTTGACTTGGATCTTTTCTTTTTACCTTTCCTATTTTTCATCTTTTCTGTTCTTCCTCTTGTTGTCAGTCCTTGTCCATCCCTTGATTCTTTCTTAATAGTTGCCTTGGAGCTCAGAGTTTCATTTACATCAACCATGCTGAGAGTCTGTCTACCATACATTAGTGTATCAACTAGATTCTTATAGGAGATTGGTAGTGAGCAGAGAAGTATCATGGCTTTGTCTTCATCATTAATTTTCACATTTATGTCTCTAAGATCAAGAATGATCTTATTAAAGGCATCAATATGATTAGTGATTGATGAACCTTCTTCTATTTGCAAGGTATAAAGTTTCTTCTTTGTGGCTAACCTCTTAGCCATTGATTTCCTGGTGTAAAGATTCTCAAGCTTTTCCCACAAAGCTACAGTTGTCTTTCACCCCCAACCATTCTGAGTACACCATCTCCAAGGCTCAGAATTACAGCACTATGTGCCCTGTCAAGCACATCAGGCAGATCTTCATCTGTAACCTTCTTGCCCTTCTTGGATGTAGAGGTGTCATCAAGAGCCACATATAACCTTTGATGCACCAGCAGTGCTTTCATCTTGAGCCTCCACTGGTGAAAATAATTTTCACCCATAAATTTCTCAACTTCAAGCTTAGCAACAGCCATTACAAAGATCAAGAACTTAGAGTTAAGCTCTGATACCAATTTGTTGGAACCAAATTAACCAATCAACCAATTTGAATCCCCCTAAGATCTCTAATGAAACTTATCTCCGTAAATAACTCTGAAGAAAACAATTCTAGTTTTAATCTTGATGATGAATTAACAGATATTAACCAAAAAACCAAATTAATCACATAAATGAATCAAGAACCACACACACAACACAACAAGATTTATAGTGGTTCATCAATTGTTTATGCCAACATCCACTATGAATAGAATTCAAGCTTTCACTGATCTGAGAGTTTACAGGATACAATATCGAGAGAAAGTATAACTCAATGGACCTCACTCAGTAATATATTATAAGGTGTTATATATACTAAGATACACCCCAGAAAACAGCTTTTATTGGCCGGCTAGCCTTTCTGGATTTCTTGGAAACAAACCTAGAAAGCTATCCCGTGCCTATAACAACTTTAACAACCTTTTGAATGCATGATTGACACATGTCACAATCCTATTTAATCTGCTACTTAAAACGCTCACAAAGCTATCATTTAGATTAAGTAATACACGTGACAAGTCATGTGCATTACTTAACCAAGTCAGCTGACATTACACAACAGTCATACAGCTCGCTGTATTATGCCAACCAACATATCGTATATCCTAATTGAATTCAACCGACATGTTAATTCAGTCTTCATATCCAGATTTGAGCTGCACTCCTCAACAGTGATAATCAAGTTGGATTACATATATTTAGGAACTCCAACCTCTAATACAGTTTTGAAAATCACAGTAGCAAAAGCTAAAGCATAATTTTCTTTACTAATGAGACAAAACTCAACCTCCTTAAATAAAACAGAAACCAAGCTTTCGTTAAACTAAGTACATGAAAATGAACTCTAAGCTTTCCCCAAAACCCAAACAAATTAATCAATTATTTACTTATTCATAAAAACCATAAAATCAGGCCAGAACCCCAAATGTCCACATTGTCAAAATTAGTAAAAGAATCACAAATACAATAAATGCAGACAAAAATTCACAAGGTTACTGACAACAAAAGGTACCTAAAAGATAAAAGAAAAAATAAATATAAAAATGATGTAAAAAAGATACCATTATTATAAGAAAAATGAAGTAAAAGAGACCTAATATTATAAGGAAAAAGACTTACATTTTTGTCACAACTAGGAATCGAGATATTGGCATCATACCACCGAGCACTTATTACACTCTCAATGCTATCAAGCATCAAATCCTTGCTTTGTAAGATGAAGTGCATTCCCTTATTGCCCATGGACACCGGTCGTATTAAATCGGACCTCACCATTTCGGCCTTTTCCACATCACGTGTCACGGCCTCCAACAGCCTTAGTAGGTGCTTGTTACACATGTTCCCTTCGTACCACACCGACGATATTCCTATATGGTGCTTCAACATATCAGCTTCGGATAGTCCCACGCTGTGTAGAATGGCTTGAGAGCCACCCTGTGACTTAGACCCAGTGACGCGGGAACTGTACTTGTTAAGCTTTGATGGGGCTGCGATGGGAGGCTGGGACGGATTGATATTGATGGCAGTGGAGATACAGAGGGTGATGGGGCAGCTTGTGTAGTAGGTGTGGGTGAGAGGGAGTGAGGGGGTAAAGGTGGCTATTCGTGGGATTAAGAGGGTGGATTGCATGGTGGTGCATGGGGATTGTTGGAAAATCGAAGTGGGGTTTTGTCCTTCATCAGCTTCACATTTGCGCTGTTGAAATGTACATTTAATGTGTTGTACAATGGGGAGAGATTCTTGGGTATGAGCATCCACTTATTTTTTTGACATATGTATTCTTTTAAATAAGGGTGTTGTTAAGGTACATAATCACGCAACTTACATCAATGGAATAGTAGTTTCCACTAACATAAAAGTTGTATCAACTAAACTATATTTGAGTTTGTGGATACAACTTCTGTGTTAATGTAAGTCACATGATTATGTAACTTAACAAGATCCTCTAAAATAATATGTTTGATTATGTGTTAAACAATAAATGGATAAAGAAAAATGTTATACCATTCTCAACTTAAAAGAGAAATTTTTATAGTGCATCTTGTATTGAAAGAAACCATCAATTTCGTGGCTTAGCTAATCATTGGAGAAATTAATTGTAAAAAAAGTTTTCGTACGAAATAAACCTATTTTTTTATATGGAGGCTCAAAATTTTAGGGAAGTTCCAAATCAGGGTGGAGCTATATTTATTTTAAGGGAATAAGTTATAGGGAGAGATGCTTGTAAATCTTTCCTAATGGCTTCATATATAGGCTCAAAGAACTTTAAGAAGTAATTAATCGGTGAAGGATAGGGTTTATGGTTTTCCCTCTTTTTTCAATAGTTTTAACTGCCTCTCGTACCTGTGAGACGTGTACTTACTAATCCTCTCCTTGTCATTTCAGCAATAAGATTACATGATGTTACGTGCAAAACATGTGATTAATGTAATCACATATGATGACAAATGTTGACTATCATATGCTTCTAATTCTAGATCAATCGACCTGTCATACGTAGGTGACCAACTTGTTGCATTTATGTACTTCACCAAAAGGACATGCCGTATGTGTCTTCAAATTTAGAGTTGAGTTTTACTTTACAACAAAAGAATTAAATTTACTCCAAACTCCAACAGTACCCCTAATTTGTATCATGCATCATGGCTTATACTTTTAAAAATTTTTGAAGGACCCACTAAATATTTGATATTAATTTGCTTCAGCTAAAATTTTATCCCTTGATTAGGTGTGCAAACAAAAATAATCTCTACATCAAAATCAACTTGTCCATCACCATCTTTACACCAAAAAATACGTCTTTTGGTCGGCTGATTACTACTTATTAGCTGGCAAATTATCACATCACCATCCCTTTTAGTTTTCACCATTCTTTTTAAAATACAAGAAATTATTTCATCACCATCTAAGACTTTTAAAAAATTTGAGTTAAAGGTGCGGCTCTTTACATTAAAAAAATAATCATAACACTCATTTTATTAAAACACTCATTATTCTATTTTAAAGATATTGAGATTGGTTTGGTGTATAAATACTAAATAAATACTAAACCATATATGGACTTAAGAACTAAAGTTTAATCACACCTAAACATCAAAGAAAAAAAAAACAAACTCTAAGTATCTGAGACAAGGTTTTATAGTGGCTCAGCTGATTAACCAACGTACAAAGGCAGCTCAAAGATATTTGAGGCCTTAGGCGAATTTATAGTCATTTGAAAATTTAAAATTAATAATTTACAAATCATACGCTACATCAATACAAAAATAATTAAATATGTAAAAGAATATGAAGGATAATACTGAAAAATAGAAGATTTAAAATGATGGCAAGATGATGGCTAATTGTTATATTATTTATTTAGGTAAAATTTTTATAATTCTAATCAAAATTTTTATGATTCTAACTTAAATGTTGTATTGAGTGTACATGTTAGTGCTTGTTAAGTATTCATGTTAGTTATCATTAGGTATATATGTTAGTGCCCTTTAAGTATACATGTTAGTTATCATTAGGTACAATTATAAGAAAAATGAATGGCATTGACTATTTGGTTTTTGAGATGAGACAAGGAGTGAAGGAGACGAAAGTGATGAATTGTAGATCGCAGTAGTGGCAAAATCAGTGGCAAAGGCAACTGTAGCGCAAACAGTACAGCATTTTGTTGTTGCCAGTGAAAGTAGTTGGCTGGCGGCGTCTATTTGCTTATTCAGGGTGTGCGAGTATGTAGCGGCTGTGATTAGAAGATTAGGTTATAGGTTGTGAATAAACTTTTATATACATTTTGTAAGAATGGCAATGAGTTGGATGTACTCTTGCTTCAGATTTCGATCCATAATAAAAATTGAGATTTGTTGGATCCATATTTTTCGTACTATATCTGGATCAAAAAAATAAATATCTTTATATGCTCTAAGTAAAAAAAATTAAAATCTAAATCTACTCTAGATTTGTTATGAATTCTAAAACTCATTAATAAAAGAGCAATAATTTTTTAGAAAGAAAATTAAAGATTAAAATGTATTGATAACAATTAAATTATATAATTTGTCTAAAAAATCGAATAAATATTGTAGCATATGCTTTTACACAAAAAAAAACAAATAGGAAAGATAATAAAATATCCATCAAAGTATATGCAAGAGTAAGATTAATGTAATATTTTGATGTCTCCTTCATCATCCTAATATCAATGGCACATCTATCATCATTCCAACAACATTAGATACTAACATACAAATTGAATATGCTTTATATTCAATGCTTTATTATTTTTATTATGACCATATTTAACTAAATGACGGGGCGGCGTAGCGGAAGCGGAATTGATAGGATAGAAGAAACTAGATATCTTTCTGGTACCAAACCAAGCCAACGCGATTAGCTTACACTCTAATCGAAGCGTGATTAGATCCGTTCTAATCCAAACGATTCAAAGAGATTTTAATAACGTATAAAGCGGAATTGGATGACGCTCTAATCCAAACGACTCTATAAGAGAGATTTTGATAGATAATCCAGGAAGGAATTATAAAAGGGAAATTTTATTAAATAATTGAAGTTATGAAAATAATAACAAGACCTCTCTATTTATAATAGAGTAAACCTACTTCCCTAAGTTAACTTAAAAACGAAAACTAAATCACAATTATAATAGAAATAAAAGACTAAGACACATTCCTTAATCGACTCTAATTAAAATAGAAATAAAATTCTAGAATCCTAAAATAACTAAAATAACGTCCTACATCATTTTCCCCCTCTTAAAAGAAACTCGTCCTCGAGTTTGAATACAGTCTGGAGGATGAAACTTGTAGTATAAGACTAAATCATCTTGTAAGTCGAACTTCTTATCTTTCTCATCAATCTTCCTCGAAACTTTGAAGTAACCATACTTCATCAACTTCCTTCGATTGTACATTCTTCGAGGCAATGATGACTTCCAAGAATGAACAACGATCAAATAACTCTTGCCTTTTCCTAATTGTCGCTCAATGCGCTCTCCAATAAGTTTTACCTTCTCAATCAAATCTTCTTCAAGCACAATTTTCTTTTTTAAATGTGAAGAGGTAGAACCATTTCGATCTTTTTAGATTCTTTAACTTCATTTTGCTCTTCATCTTCAATGCTTGTCTTGTCCTCCAAGGAAACATCATGCACATTCTTGCACAAATTCTCAGATTCAAACTTTAAATCAATAATAAATTGTACCTTTTCTTCTGCAACATTAGGCACTTCTTTCATCTGGACGTCTTCCACTGTAGGCTGCTGACTTGTGATAGGATTAGAGATATCAAATTGATGTCCATGATGAGGTTGTCTTAATTCCGTCAATGCTTGGTTTTTTTCTCTTCTGATTTGCAATACAATTTGCGATTCAATTTGCTTGGCTAAATGAATTCATGCTGTAGAGTATAGATAGTGTATGTAGGCATCCTTTCTCGAATATGCAAAACAAGTCCCCTTACAAATCTTGTAACTGTATCCTCATCAAGTTCATAATAATATTTGCATCCATAAAATTGCTCAAACTCATAAGCATAATCAGAAACTGATCTCGTGCCTTGATATACCAAACAATAATCAAGAGGGATAAATTCAGATTACAAAATATGCTTCATACGGTTCCATGATCGAACTTTGAATTTGCCTTGGCGAAGTTGAGAATCTTGCAACTCTTCCCACCATTTTGAAGTACTTATGCTCAATCTACTAGCAACAAACGATACTTGCTCTTCTTTGGAAGTGTGCTAAAATATAAACTAATGTTCAACCTAGTCCAACCAATCCAGAAACTTATCTGGTCAAGTGCATGCAAATAGTTCCAGTACATGATAAATATGAGGGCAAGGATGGCAATTTATCATTTTTTGTAAAGTTTCCACACAATGGCAAAACTGTAAATAAGGCTGAACTTTCAGGTTTGGTGTGGCTGGCTGTTGATGGCTGTAATTTGGTGTGGGGTTGGTAGGATCTGAAAGATTTGGCGGTGAGAAATACGATGGTGGCTTCGGATTGCTTAGAATCACCACGGTTTGGCCGAAAAATTGATTGAACTCGCGGCTGCTTACGGTGGTTTGTGGCGATTTTGGCGGCGTTTGGATGCGAGGACGGTCGGGTATGGGTCAGCGGAGGCTGGGACTTTGATGGTGGTGTTGGTTGCCGATAAAGGTGGCTGACGGCGGTTGATCGAGAGGGAGAAAGGTTGCGGGTTGGGTGTTCGCACGGCGGTTTCAGGCTGCATTCAAGGGCTGAAGTCGGTCAGGTTTTGGGCGCCTGCTGACGATGAGTTTAATGTTTGCCGCGGCTGGTGGTGAGGGTCACCGGATTGTGGAGAAAGTGGTGGTGGTGGGCGGTGGCTAGGGTTTCAAGTTTTGGGGATTTTTTTTTTTTTTTTAAGTGGTGGATTTGGTGGGGTTGGATATGGGTAGCCAGGAAAGCCGTGCAATTTACACAGAACTTCTCTGATACCAACTGACGGGGCCGCGTAGCGGAAGTGGAATTGATAGGATAGGAGAAACTAGATATCGTTCTAGTACCGGACCAAGCTAACGCGATTAGCTTACGCTCTAATCGAAGCGTGATTAGATCCGTTCTAATCCAAATGACTCAATGAGATTTTAATAATGCATAAAGCAAGATTAGATGACGCTATAATCCAAACGACTCTACAGGAGAGATTTTGATAGATAATCCCAGAAGGAATTATAAAGGAGAATTTTATTGAATAATTGAAGTTATGAAAATAATAACAAGACCTTTCTATTTATAATAGAGTAAACTTAATTCCTTAAGTTAATTTAAAAAAGAAAACTAAATCACAATTATAATAGAAATAAAAGACTAAGACACATTCCTTAATCGATTCTAATTAAAATAGAAATAAAATTCTAGAATCCTAAAATAACTAAAATAACGTCCTATCACTAAAAATATGAATAACATAGTTATTTTATGATAGATATTCACTACTGATTAGTGATTACACAACATGAATAATGTTATGAGAAAATAACAAAAAATAAAATTCGAGTCTAGAGATTTACTTGGCAATTAAAATACTGATCCAAGCATTCAAACTAATTAGAGAGGCCAGAGTAAACTAAAAAGAAATTAGGGCCGGCTGTCCTAATTTTACTATAACTTTTTTTGTCTTTTTATGATTTAAATTTACAAAACTAACCTTTAAGTTTTAAGATTTTTAAATAATGGTAAATACCACTAATATAATATGAATAAAATTTATTATCATTTATAATTACACAATTGTTAAGAATTTTTAAAAATTAAATTAAATTAAAAGGTAAGTAGGTATGGATCTAGATCTAGATATTAAGATAGATCCAAACCTGCTCCAGATCTACTTAGATCTCCCCATCGATATCAAAATTGAATCCAAATATATTTTAGACCAACCCAAATCTGATCCGATTTAATTTGGATCACATGGGTCTTGGGTCAGATCCGATCCATTGCCATCCCTTAAAATTTAGGCATACTTTCTTTATTAAAAAAAAAGTTCAATATGTTTTTAGTCCATTGTTTAATTAAAATTTTAAGAGATAAATTAAAAAAAAGTGCAAGATAGTCATCAATCAGCGGGCCAAACTAACCTGCATCCCGTAAAATTATCCACAATAAAGCAAATTTAGACGGATTGGCGAGCAAATTTAGACGAATTTATGAGTTTGGAGTAACATTATCATCCCTATAAACCATAATAGGGGGTCGGTAGCTGCACCATAGTCATAATAAAATCGATATAGCTGCACCATAGCCGTAATGGTACTTAACATTTACAAAATTTAAACACCATTAAGTTCAAATTAATTACAAAAATAATGAAATAGACAATCTATTTGCGCAGCATGTGCCTCGTAACCCCAAGTTCAGCTCAATCAAAGAGCCAACAAGAAAAGTCTAATGATCAAAAGGCCTCTAATTTCTTAGGAAAATACTTTGATTATAAACAAATAATGCAGTACTTAATTTTCAAACTCGTGAACTCCAACCTCCAATACGCTTAGCACGATTTTTCTTTACTCATGAGATAAAAAGCTCAACCTTCTTTTTAGATTACACCATCCGATAAGGAAAATAGAAACCAAGCATTTGTCGAACTTAGTGCCAGAAAATGAACTCTAAGCTTTCCTCCAAAACCATACAAAATACTCAATTATTTTAATTATTAATTAAAACCATAAAACCTGGCCTCTTAACCAAAAGGCAGCTAATTTCTTACGAAAATACTTTAATTATAAACAAATAATGTAGTACTTAATTTTCAAACTCAGGAACTCCAACCTCCAATACAGTTAGCACGATTTTTCTTTGCTCATGAAATAAAAAGCTCAACCTTCTTTTCAGACTACACCATCCGATAAGGAAAACAAAAACCAAGCATTCGTCGAACTTAGTGCCAGAAAATGAACTCTAAGCTTTCCCCCAAACCCATACAAAATACTCAATTATTTTAATTATTACTTAAAACCATAAAACCTGGCCTCTTAACCAGAACCCCAAATGTCCACTTGTCAAAATCAGTAAAAGAATCACAAATACAATAAATGTAAAAGAAAATTCACAAGGTTACCCACAAAAAAGATACTCAGAAGACAAAATAAAAAAAGAATGAAAATGAAGTAAAAAGAGACTGATAATTATAAGACAAATAGAGTAAAGACATACCTATAATTATAAAAAGTTAAACAGGAATGGAGATATTCCTATCATACCACTGAACACTCATTATAGTCTCAATGCTATCAACAATCAAATCCTTATGTTGTAAATGAACTTAAATATGATTTCTTCATGTAAGCACAACACAACATGGCCATAAAAATAAAAAAAACAAAGCAAAAATTTAGAACCGAACCTCTAGCCATTTATATATTCTACAACTAGTTTTAATGCTTCTAAGGCCACTATAATCAGTAGTGATGGTGTAGTATATATGTTGATTGATTACAAGTCTCCAGGGACCGAAACCCATATTCACCACATTTATATCATCTTTCCATCAAAGATGAAGGGTGAGATTTTGCCACAGTTGCTATCAACTAGTAGAAATGTGGCAAAGTTTTGTTTAAAGCAAAAAATGTTTGGACTATATGCTGGAAGGTGGAAGCATATTGATCGTCCTCGTGCTCAATACCATAATCTAGAAATATATTCTAGAAACATATGTGTATGCATCATTCTCCCACTTGGTCCATACATTTCACTTGATATGACATTTAAATATATCAATTCTTTAAACTTAAGAAACATAATACATAAGCACAAGGAATGAGCATAAAATAAAGGAAATACAGAGCATAATAAAGGAAAGGATTCACAAAATCAGCCAAACTAATCTCAATTTTAGGCTTAGTACAGTTTCTTTGTTGAGGTATAAGGAATAAGCATAAAAAATGATACAAGTGACACGCACCTTAACTAATGCAAAACTCGATAATACACAAAACAAACACAGGTACTCTTGGTCAAAATGCACACCTTATTTACATCCTCCATCACATATTTGCCACTTAACTTAAGATATGCAAGAAATGGAACCTTATCGCTGACCTTCTAGAAATTGTCAGTAGTCAACTCCAAACCAAAAGACCTGCCATGAATTTTAACTTGAGAACAATCTTTTATATTACGCAAACTAATGGTATCTAGGGAGAATCTAGCATGAAATCCCTTACCTTGCAAGAGCAATTAAATGAAGCACAGCTTTAGTAGACCCAACTAGCGGCATGACAATAACCATTGCATTATGAAGTGATTTTTTGGTGATTATATCTAGTGAATTTAAGTCCATTTTCAACAATTCCAAAAGATATTTTCTAGCCCGGCGGCATTCATCTAACATTAGTAGGTCTTCAACTTATATTGAAGAGCTTTAAGAAATAAACAAAAAAATTGAAGGTATAAGGTAAGAAAGAAGTGCCTGACAATACCAATCAAAGTGATCCTCCAAAGACACTATTCTACCTATAAGGAAGAGGCATTCCCGTGGCTTCAATAGCAGAAGCCATGGTATTAGTTGTATACATTCCCCCACAAGCCCCTACCCTAGGTCATGAGTTTCAGACTACAATCTTTCTCTACTCATCACTAATGGATCCACTAAGATACTCTCCATAAACCTGTAAAAACAGTTTCATCATGACAATAACATCAAAATCAAGAAAATCATTATAAAATTTTTTCCTTACTGGTAAGTAAATCAGAATTCAAATACAGATTGACTATTTTCTTCAAAATCCCTAATTATTTCTAAATAATTGAATTGCAAAAATACAAGGGGCTCAAAATACATATCATACAAGGCATGGCATTTATATTAATAACCATAATAGGAGCAAGGTTATTGTCTCATCAAGTATATATTGTGCAACACAAAAGCCAATGGCACCAACCTAAAAGCAATTTGGTAGTGCTAGCTCCTGGAAAGCCAGATCAGGGGCAAGTGAACATTAACGTGGTTTTAATGTTTTGTAATTTTTGCATAAATTGGACGACGTAATGTTAAGCAATGCAAGATTTCTATCATTCAGTAAGGGATTTTTTTTTTTAAACAAAAATCCCAGACCTTATTTTCACATGCTTATTTTAAAAAAAAAAAAACAAATCCAAGAACTTATTTACAAATGCTTATTTGTTTGCAAACTTAGAGTAAATGAAAAATAGTAAGCAATATCAATTTTTTTTAAAAGAAGCAATATCATGATATTATTTACATAGAAGAGGACATGAAAATTTATATTGGTTTAACCAGTTAAGTCCAATAGAAGTTGCGTGAAAATTCAAGAAATCAGTTTAGGGAGAGAGATGAGATCGATGGCCATGTTCTTTTTTTGTTGATATTTCTTTTCTCTATTCTTCTATTTGTGTAAACGGTTGGATTTTTCACTTAAAAAGGAGAAGATTTGTTAAGGAATATTTTCTTTTAAAATTGAAGAAATTAAAAAATAATAATATCTAGCATATGTTCCAAGCATACACCTCACAACTTAAACACATTAATCCATTTGATATTCTAACCTAGAGTATTGTGACTCCCACTCCCATTGATAATAAGGTAATGCACTAATCACTACTAGAAAAAAAGGCATTTATGACGATTATTACTCGTCATCTTCACTATAGCATGACAGTTGAGCAACCGTCATTAATTCCGATGTCAAGAAAATATCATGACTGTTTTTACATGTCACGTTATGCATGACGTATTATCCATCACGATTACGTCATTGTTACTTTAATGAAAAATTTTCACGCGTGACTATTATCTGTCATAAACATTTTCCATTCATGACTATTGTCTGTCGTAAAAACATGACATATTTTATTGGAATAATAAAATTATTTAATTATTTTAATTAAATATTAATTCCCTAAACTATTTTTATTAAATTTGGAGAATATAAATGAAATTTCTTTGAAATTTGGCGGTAAATAAAATAAATTTAAATTATTTTGGGGGGAATTAATGAAAATAGCGCCAATTTTATTTTTATTATTTTTTAGCGGGAATTTATGAAATTGGCACTGATTTTGTTTCTATTAATTTTTTTTTGCGCGGATTGAAATATATTCTTTAAGTTATTATATAAATAGAAAATCTTGATTATATATATATATAAAATTCATATATAATGAATCTCAAATCCATCTACAAGTTTCATAGATTATAATCTAGTTATGAAATAAAATAATTACAAAAATTATAATTAAATGCATACTTCAACAGTTCTTAATTTGTTTTCCATCATAAGAATTACAATTCTTAAATAAACAATCTTGAATCAGTAATTTGAATGAACATGCAACACCACCGCCTGAATCAACCATCTAAATAAACCAGCAACACCATCTAAATCAAGCACATGGAATTAACATTGACACAACAAGAACAATCTTGAATCATCAACAAGAACAAACCAAACTGCCGTTAAAATTTTTCAAAACCAAACACAGTGTCATACTGCCATCAAATGCAAGTAAACATATGCAACAAAACAAATGCAAGTGAAATTCTGGAGAACATCAAATAAACCAAACCAAATGCCACTAGATTCACACTTCTGGTAGTTAAACTAGATGCAGTGTTTAATTAAACTTAATGTATATACTGACATTACATTCAAAATTCCAAAAAGGCAGCATTCCATCGGCCAAGCACCAAAACCAAACCAATCAGAGGCAACAAAATCACAAGGTCAACCCAAAACAATTATACATTATATTGATATATCAAAATTCTCAAGCCAACCTAACATAGCCAAGTAAATGAACATGAAAACTCACAACAAACCTAAATTAACCAAAGCATTTAATAAACAACTCCTCACCTTATATGAACATTCGGACATAGTCAATAAATTAACATTATACACCTATCCAATTTTAATAAAAGTGAATTATATTATTTGGGAAAGCTGGAAAGTCCTAATATAAGAGCAAAAAATGATATTATGGGCCATAAAGACCAAATAAATGCAACAAATTAGAAGTTGCTGGACCATCTAAACATGCTTTTCTAGGGCACTCCTCTATTGAGGATAGCATATTCACATGCTTTCCATAATTTTTGAATCATAATCCTACCACTTCTAAGTTGTGCTCACTCTGAAGAAAAAAAAACATTCTCAACATTTCTTTAAAGTTTAAAAATATAAAAATTAACAACATTAGTAAAAAATGGTGAGGCAATTAGAGCTGAATCCACTTATTCGAGTATTAGAAACAAGGTTATTAACAACATTCTTTTGTTGATCAAGTTGAGCTTTCAAAGCATTAGCATTATCCTGCAAAAATAAAAGAAACATAATATTAAATAGAAAATGTTTACAATTGATGTGTCGTATAATATATATCCAAGAGATACCTAGCCCCAACATAACTTCACTGCTCCAATTGCACACTCTGACATGGACGAACCCAGAGCAATTAAGAATTAGCTGAACTTTTAATTTTGGATTGTTTATGATGGATTAGTATATTCTGCCAGATCAACACACCATTACTAATTCGGGTTACAGCAAGTCAGAAACTAATATAAAAGATGAACAAAAAAAAGGATGAAAGCAATTACTTAATACTGCAAGAACAAAAGCAAATCAGTCCATGACTGAATCTAAGCATAATATATATATATATATATATATATATATATATATATATATTTTCTATTTCTATTTCCATTTCCATTAGGTAGAGTTACAATCTCAGAAACAAAATAGTACAAACATTATTGAACGAAACATGCAAACCACAAAAATTATCAGGTCATAAGAGTAACTTCTAAATCGAGTGCAATTTATACTATTTTGTTTTACATGCCCAAGAGTATTCTACTATAATATTAATTGGACAATCTCAATTTACTATTTCATTTTTCTATAATCCCTAGAGCAGCTTTGACACAAAATTCACTCTGCATTATGAAAAAAAAAAACAGATGTGCCTGTTAATGATAATTTTTTTTAATAGAATGGATTTATCAAAACATTTACAAATCGATTCAGGAAAATCTCACACATGTTAATCTAATACATTATAAAAACAATGAATTTAAAATAAGATTTAATTGAATAAGTGTGTATTAACCCCATTTTAGCCAAAACATTCTTTAAAAGACACATACCTATCTTACTGTCGTGAGGCTGGCTTGCTGAGATTGCTGTCGCGAGCTGCGGTCGATTGAGGCTGTCGTGGTGTGGCTGTTGTGTGCTGATGATGATTTGAGAGAAGAGAGCTGAAGCTGACGTCGGGTGAGGCTGGAGCTGTGGGGCTTGTGCGGAACAGTAGCTGTCACGGGTTGAATCTTATAGGCTGTCGGTGGCTCGTTAGGCTGTTGGTTGTGTCATGGCGTGCGTGTTTTGGCAGCAGCTGACATCGGCATCTTCATTAGGCAGAGAGGCAAGAACGAGAGATGAGTTTTAGACTTTTAGCTTTAGGGATTTGCTTTGATTTTGTTTGGCTTTCATACTGTGAGGGACTGTGGGTGATTAGGCTTTTCGAGTGAAAAATAGGGTGTAGTAGCGGCCCTTCTTCTATGCTTGAAAGAGTGGAGAACAAAATAGAAAAAAAGGGTTTCAATTGTTGCAACACTTAGCAAATTTTGCTAAGTGTTGAAACGTTGTTTCCAAAGCAAAACGCAATCGTTTTGCTTATTTCTTTTTTCAATTAAATAATTAACAACGGCAACTTGTAAATAAATTAAGTTATACATTAAAAAAATATTTTTAAATAATTAAAAATCGCAAATTTGTAATAAAACTAATCTTAAACAATTTAAAATTTTATAAATAAATTAATTACTTGTTTAAAATAAATAATTTTTAAATAGTTCATTATAATCTATGACAATTTTGTGTCATGTAAATTAAACACAATTAAACGACATGCCGTTTTGAATTTTAAAAAATTTAAACTAATCAACCATGACATTTATCTATCATCAGTTTATGTCTCTTCTCTATCACACAAATATATCATGAAGGTATGATATATGTTATATATCACAAAAATGTCATTACTGCATGATAAACTCGTGACATATCGGTATATGTCATAAATCAGCGTTTTTTTAGTATACTCCAATTATGAAGCCATATGTGGTATCAATTCCATAATTTCCAAAACAATAAAGACCACCTTAAACTAACGTTTAAATAGAACTCTACCATCACAAACTTCATCAAAATTTTAACATCTTCTGTTCATGCGAATCTTACATGTCTTTGCTCTTATTTAATGAAAGAGCTGCATTCAAGCATTCTTTTGAAAGTTTGCTTTGCATAACCAAACAAGGGATTACATTTACTCTAGGCACCAAAATTCCAAGAAAAGGATAATCCACTCACTTGGAGAATGAGTTCACAAACTGAAAAATTACTGCCTAACTAAATTGCATTCTTAGAATATCACGACACAAATAAATCTGAAGCATTCCAACATCTAGGTAGTTTCCCATTCTAAATTTGCTCTCACAATCGTTGAAGGAGTCAAAAACAGTGAAAAAAAAATGGAGAGCAAAAAATATCAACAGTAATGACGCACTAACTAATCGATATAAATTTTCTTAGATGTTTTCAAATGTAAATGTAAAAAGACAAAAAAAAATTGAACTCTAGCATAACTAGAAAGCTAATACTATGTCATACATATGGCCTTGAAAATGGCCGGGCTGCAAAAGAATTATATAAGAAAGTCAATTACATGCACATTTAAAATTTTAAGAATCTAATCTTTACAAAATTTCCAGAAGTGAAAGTAGAATACATGTATCTAATACACAACTGCACTCGACGATCGTAAACTTAGATGATATGCCATGTGTTGACACAAAGTATCAATGTAGTAACTTTCAAAAGAAAGTGTCAACATAGCAATCCTCAAAATCAAGAAGTTAAAATACAGTCATACATGAGCATCTTGTTATATCAATAGCAATAAACATACATATGAGCTTAGATTATGTATTTGAAGTGAAAGCAGAATACATGTATCTAATACTCAATTGCACGCGACAAATCAGTAAACTTAGATGATGTCATGTGTTGACACAAAGTATCAACATAGCAACTCTTAAAAGAAAGTGTTGACATAGCAACTCTCAAAATCAAGAAATTAGAATATAGTCATACATGACCATCTTGTTATATCAATAGTAATAAACATACACTTTAGCTTAGATTATGTATTTGTTTTTGCACAGTTTTATACATAGACTTAAATCAACACAAAAACCAGTTCGTAGATGTTAAATCTTATGATTTTCAATCAAAAGAATAAAATAAAACAACAGTAGATAACAAAAAATACAAAATTTTCACGTCAACTGCAACAATATATCCATTTAGCTTATCATATACCAGAGAGGACATTCACTATGGCTAAATAATCAAATAACTGCAAGGACATTCACTGGGGCTACACAAATACAACCTAAAATAGAATGATAGCCAATCATATATTTAGAAAACATAGAGAGAGCAATCTTAAAGGACCATAAAGGAAAAAAATACTCAGCAAATGAGGTCTAATGGCATCTTTCCAAAACAAGGGTCATAAAAATTTCCATATAGCTACTTAGAATTGCATGGTAAAGAAAATTAACATCCTGAGACTGTTAGCCTAAACGGCTATAAAATATATTGATTTTGATGATAACAAACCACATG
The DNA here is from genome assembly GCA_030449835.1 of Clausena lansium. Classification (NCBI taxonomy): domain Eukaryota; kingdom Viridiplantae; phylum Streptophyta; class Magnoliopsida; order Sapindales; family Rutaceae; genus Clausena; species Clausena lansium. The sequence continues at coordinate 1,475,034 of JASUUF010000086.1, read as the reverse complement.
TTTTGAATAAACAAAGAATAATACTTTATGATTTTATGAAACAAGAAATAAAAGTATTAGAAATATTTTTGGGAGAGATTTTTCGTTTTTGGATGAAAACGGTTTCCTGTTAACTCAGAAAACGGCTTCCTGTTAACTTCTAGAGAGCTATGAAAATAACCAAAATAAACGGTTTCCTGTTAACTAGTTAATAGGTTCCTGTTAACTTCCAAAGAGCAATAAGTTTTTTGCTTAATGAAAATGGTGATTCGACAATCATTAACGGTGAGCCGAAAATTTGAATTTCTACACAGTGGGTAGTTGTCAAAGTCATAACGGCGATTGAACAAGAGTTAGCGAAGATCCAATAATGCTCAGAAAGTCAAAAACGGCTAGTTTTCAGCTCCAACTATAAAAAGGCTCAATCAAATTCAAAATTAACGATTCCACAAGTTATCATTGAGCTTGCTACTGAGTATACAATTGTTTTTGAGCTTTAAACTTGTCATTGATTCATTGAATCACACACTGAGCTTTCATTTGTAAACACATACATTGTGTGAGGAGAATTCTATGAAATCTTCATTTCAATGTCAATATTGAGTGGTTGTAAGTGTGGGATACACTTGGGTTAAGAGATTGGGGATAATCTCTTATTGTAAAGGTTGATTGACACCTTGGAAGTCAATTGTAAGATCTTGAAGCCTTGGGTTGTAAGGCTTGGATAGTGGTTGTAAGCCCGGTGAGCTTAGAGGCGTGGACATAGGTGGGGTTTGCCGAACCACGTAAAAACTCATTATGTTTGCTCTTACTTCCCTTACTCTTTTATTTTTTAGCATTGTTAAATTTTTTGTTTTTGATTCCATTAAGGTATTAGAATAAATTATTGTGTGATTTGTTTGGCTTAAGTTTTAAATCCCAATTCACCCCCCCTCTTGGGTTGCCTAGCTAGAATTTCAGAGACATATGTCGATATCTATAGATTGTTTCTCTCACCACTAACAGCCTATGGCAAATTAAAAACCAAAAAGCAAAAAGGATATTGTACTAGAAAAGATTGGCTATTGACCTTGTTTGTTCCACCATAAACCACAATACCAGGTCGGTTGAGCCGCCCCATAGCCATAATGGTACCTGGTATCTACAAAATTCAAACGCCATTAAGTTTATATTAATTGCAAAAATAATGGAATAGACAGCCTATTTCTACATCATGTACAGATGTACTGCACCCATAACCCCAAGTTTAGCTCAATCAAAGACCCAAAAAGAAAAGTCAAATCAGGGATGGAGAAATAGAGACAAAGTAGATGTTACTATCTGACAAATTCATTTACAACTAATTCATATTTAACATTAAAAAAGCAGCTAATTGATACGGAAAATATTTTAATTGTAAAACAAATAATGCAATATTTAATTTTCAAACTTATGCACGTGACTTTGACTTCTGCAAACAGAATACACAATGGGTGCACACTGCTTTAAATTTAATAAAAAATAAGGAAATATAAATTAATCAAACGAACAAATGGCAAAGGAAAAATTGATTCCCCAAAGAACAAGTCAAAGTGTCTTCTCTAAAGTTGTATGTAAGACAATTTAATTAATAACAATTAAGCTTCACTGTGATCTATTAATTAAGGAGGCCTATATATGTCTTTCTTCCTGAATGAGGATTAAAAACAACACTTTTTAATTATTTGTTATATTTGGAACCACAAATTGTTCAAAGCAATTTTTCTTTTTTTAAAGGTTCATAAAGATTACAGGAAAGCATATTAATTAATTTGTCTTTGAATCATAATCTTCTATCTTTTACCATCACAATTGATAGGTAAAGGTCCATTCTGTACATATCACTAAACAAATGTAGTGGTCAACCCCTGGACAGGCCGGGGTTTTTCCCACTAACCAATTATGTTACGACCACTAGACAAACTTGGTTGACGAACATGGTTTATGCGCCGCTAATGTAGCGGCTTGTCGAGCATTTGACAAACTCACACCATCCATTTCAAATAGGATTTGTCCCGTGGACACACGAGCAATCCAACCCGTAGGATTTCCTTTTCCTCTTCCCATTCTTACTTCGGTAGGTTTTTCGGTAATAGGGAGATCCGCGAGAACTCTTACCCATATCTTACCATTTCTTCGGAATTGTCCGCTCATAGCACGATGGAAGTCAACCCCAGGACATGCAAATGGATAACAGTCATTGATTTTTTCAAAGACTGAAAATTAACCAAAATGCTAATTCTTAATTTTTTTTTTTGGATTAAGAACCTTAAATCTTGTAATTTAATTGCTATGGAAGCTTTGCGGTTTTGTTGTCCGCCTCTCAAATATTACCAAACTAATCTTTGGCTGCTCTAGCAAATTAAATCATATAAAGTACTAATTTCATACATCATCACTGTGGGCATCTATTATTGCTGAATTCAAGGATATCTCTATCTTTTTTTTCTGCTTAATTGGGAAGTCACTGTATCTTAAGAAGGGATGTATTATTAGTAAGCTGTGTTGTTCTTGTTTCGGGCTATTTTTGGCCTATGTAGTTTGTTGAATGTTTTGTTTATTATGGGACTTCTCGTCCTTGTTTTTGTGGATTTGTAGTCCCACCAATTCTTGTACATATCTCATATATTTTTTATAAACCTTTTTTTTTCATAGCAAAAAGAAATTTCGTACATCATCACTTAAATAGTTGTATTGTGATAATCAAGTTGGATTACAAATATTCTAGAACTCCAACCTCCAATACAGTTTTGAAAATCATATTAGCAAAAACTAAAGCACGATTTTCTTTACTAATGAAGCAAAACTCAACCTTCTTAAATAAAACAGAAACCAAGCTTTTGTTCAACTTAGTACACGAAAATGAACTCTAAGCTTTCCCCCAAACCCAAACAAAATAATCAATTATTTAATTATTCATAAAATCCATAAAATCAGGCTAGAAACCCAACCGTCCACGTTATCAAAAATTAGTAAAAGAATAACAAATACAATAAATGCAGACAACAAATTCACAAGGTTACCGACAACAAAAGATACCTAGAAGACAAAAGAAAAATAAATATGAAAATGAAATAAAAAAGAGACCTATTATTATAAGAAAAATAAAGTAAAAGAGACCTATAATTATAAGGAAAAGGCTTACATTTTTGTCACAACCAGGAAAAGAGTTTCTGCATCATAGCACGAGCACTTATTATAGTCTCAATGCTATGAGCATCCAAATCCCTACTTTGCAAGATGAAGCGCATTCCTTTAGTGCCAATGGATATGGCATCACTTACACCAATCGTATTAAACCGAAACCCCACCATTCCGGCCTCTTTAATGCCACATTTCACGGCCTTCAACAGCCTCAGCAGGTGCTTGTTCCCCTCGTACCACACCGACAATATTCCTATATAGGGCTTCGACATATCAGCTTCGGACAGTCGCATGCCGTGCAGAATGGCCTGGGAGCCACCCTGTAACTTAGGCTCAGTGACGCGGGAGCTGTACTTATTGAGCTTTAATAGGGCTGCGATGAGAGGCTGGGACGGATCGGCATTGACGGCGGTGGAGATGCAGAGGGAGATGGGACAGCTTGTGTAGTGGGTGTGGGTGAGAGGGAGTAAGGGGTTAAAGGTGGCTGTTCATAGGATTAAGAGGGTGGATTGCATGGTGGCGCCTGTTGATTGTTGGAAAATCAAAGTGGGGTTTCTGTCCTTCATCAGCTTCACACTTGCGTTGTTGAAATGTGCACTTGATGCGTTGTACAATAGGGAGAGATTCTTGGGTATGAACATCCACTTATTATTTTTTGACATATGTATTCTTTTAAATAAGGGTGTTGTTAAGGTACATAATTAGGTAACTTACATTGATGGAATAGTAGTTTCTACTAATATAAAATATGTATCAACTAAACCATATTTGAGTTTGTAGATACAACTTTTGTATTAATGTAAGTTACATGATTATGTAACTTAACAAGATCCTCTAGATAATATGTATGATTATGTGTTAATTAGTAAATGGATAAAGAAAAATATTATATCATTCTCAACTTAAAAGAGAAATTTTTTAGAGTGCTTCTTGTGTTGAAAGAAACCATCAATTTCATGGCTCAGCTAATTATTGGAGAAATTAAATATAAAAAAAACTTTCGTATGAAATAAACGTATTTTTTTTTATAAGGAGGCTCAAAATTTTAGAGAAGTTACAAATCAGAGTAGAGCTTTATTTATTTTAAGGGAATAAGTTATAGGGAGAGATGCTTGTAAAGCTTTCCTGATGGCTTCATATTGAGGATTAAAGAACTTTAAGAAGTAATTAATCAATGAAGGACAAGGTTTATGGTTTTCCCTCTTTTTTTAATAGGTTTAACTGCGTCCCGCACTTGTGTCATGTGTGTTTACTAATCCTCTTGAAATACGACATCTTTCCTTGTTGTTTTCGCAATAGGATTACATGATGTTACATGCAAAACATTTGATTAATGTAATCACATCTGATGACAAATGTTGACTATCATATGCTTCTAATTATAGATCAATCAACCTATCATACGTAGGTGACCGACTTGTTGTTGTGTACTTCACCAAAAGGAGATGTAGTATGCGTCTTCAAATTTAGAGTTGAGTTTTACTTTACAAAAAAGAATTAAATTTACTCCAAACACTTACAATTCCAACAGTGCCCATAATTTTTATCATGCATCATGCCTTATACTTTTAAAAATTTTTGAAGGACCCACTAAATATTTGATATTAATTTGCTTTAGCTAAAATTTTATCTTGTGATTAGGCGTGCAAACAAAAATAATCTCTACATCAAAATCATCTTGTCCATCACCATCTTTACACCAAAAAAATACATCTTTTAGTTAGTTGATTACTAATTTATTAGTTGGCAAATTATCACATCACCATCCATTTCAGTTTTCACCACCCTTTTTAAAATACAAGAAATTATTTCATCGCTATCTAAGTCTTTTAAAAAATTTGAGTTAAAGTTGAGGCTATTTGCATTAAAAAAATAATTATAACACTCATTTTATCAAAACACTCATTATTCTAATTTAAAGATACTGAGATTGATTTGGTGTATAAATACTAAACGAATCGCCCCAAGATCTAATCTTAGTCAAAGACACATATATGGATTAAGAACTAAAGTTTATTCACACCTAAATATAAAGAAAATAAAAAGAAACAGAACTCTAAGAATCCTACACAAGGTTTAATAGTGGTTCAGCCAATTGACCAACGTACAAAGGCGGCTCAAAGATATTTGATATTTGAGGCCTTAAGCGAATTTGTAGTTATTTGAAAATTTAAAATTAATAATTTACAAATCATATGATACATCAAAAAAAATTAATTAAAAAAGTAAAAGAATAGGAATGATAATACTGAAAAATAGAATATTTAAAATGATGGGACAATGATGGCTAATTGTTATATTATTTATTTAGGTAAAATTTTTATAGTTCTAATAAAAATTTTTATGATTCTAACTTAAATGTTGTATTGAGTATATATGTTAGTGCTTGTTAAGTATTCATGTTAGTTATCATTACGTATACATGTTAGTGCCATTTAAGTGTACATGTTAGTTATCATTCTGTATAATTATAAGAAAAATGGTTGGCGCTGACTGTTTGGTTATTGAGATGAGACAAGGAGTGAAGGAGACAAAAGTGATGAACTACAAATAGCACAGTGGTAGAATCAGTGGCGACAGCATGTCGTTGTCGCCAACGAAGGTAGTTGGCTTGTGCTGTCTGTTTGGTTATTCAGGGTGTGCAGGTACACAGCGACTGCGATTAGAAGATTAGGTTATAAGTTGTTAATAAGTTTTTATATACATTTTGTAAGGATGGTAATGAGTTGGATGTACTCTACTTCACATTTAGATCCATAATAAAAATTGAGATTTGTTGGATCCATATTTTTTGCACTATATCCAGATAAAAAAATAAATATCTTTATATGCTCTAAATAAAAAAAAAAAATCTAAATCTGCTCTAGATTTGTTATGAATTCTAAAACTCATTAATAAAAGAACAAGAATTTTTTAGAAAGAAAATTAAAGATTAAAATGTATTGATAACAATTAAATTATATAACTTGTCTAAAAAATCTAAAAATTATTGTAGCTTCTGCTTTTAGACCAAAACAAACAAATAGGAAAGATAATAAAATATCTATCAAAGTAAATGCATGAGTAAGATCAATGTAATATTCTGATGTCTCCTTCATCATCCTGATATAAATGGCACATCGATCATCATTCCAACAACATTAGATAGTAACATATAAATTGAATGCTTTATTATTTTTAATTATGGCCATATTTAACTAAAAATATGAATAACATAGTTATTTTATAATAGATAGCCACTGTTGATTCGTGATTACACAATATGAATAATGTTATGAGAAAATAACAGAAAATGAAACTTGAGTCTAGAGATTTACTTGGCAATTAAAATACTGATCTAATTATTCAAATGAATTGGAGAAACAAGAGTAAACTGAAGAGAAAGTAGGATCGGCTGTCTTAATTTTATCATAACTTTTTTGGTCTTATTATGATTTAAATTTACAAAACTAACCTTTAAGTTTTAAGATTTTTAAATACATGGTAAATACCACCAATATGATATGAATAAAATTTATTAGCATTTATAATTACACAATTGTTAAGAAATTTTAAAAATCAAATTAAATTAAAAGATAAGTGGATATTGATCTAGATCTAGATATTAAGATAGATCCAAACCTGCTCCAGATTCGTCTTAAATCTCCCAATCGATATCAAAATCCAATCCAAATATATTTTAGACCGACCCATATCCGATCGATTGAATTTGGATAACATGGATCTTGGGTAAGATCCGATCCATTGCCATCCCTTAATATTTAGGCATACTTTCTTGTTAAAAAAAAAGTTAAATATGTTTTTAGTGCATTTTTTAATTCAAATTTTAAAAGATAGATTAAAAAAAAGTGCGGGATATTTAGTCAATACCAAACCTAAATCAATTAACAGGGCGAACTAACCTGCGTCCCACAAAATTATCCATAACAAGCTGTTTTTGGCAAAGCAAATTTAGATGGATTGGGTAGCAAATTTAGACAGATTTACGAGTTTGTAAGTAACATTATCATCCCTATAAACCATAATAGGGGGTTAGTAGCTGAACCATAGCCATAATAGGGGTCAGTAGCTACACCATAGCCATAATGGTACTTAGCATCTACAAAATTCAAATGCCATTAAGTTTAGACTAATTGCAAAAATAATGAAATAGACAATCTATTTGCGCATCATATACCCCGTAACCCCAAGTTCAGCTCAATCAAAGAGCCAAAAAGTAATGTCTAATGATTGAAAGGCAGCTAATTATAAACAAATAATGCCAGGGGCGGAGACAGCATATTGATTGACTGGGGGCTTATTCAACGACAATATAAAAAAAATTCAAAAAGTAATAAATACATAAATTTGAAAGATTTATCATATTTCAACATATGCTTACAATTGTCCTTTAAGAGTTTTCATACATTGATAACATTGCATTTCAACTTAATTATCAAAATTATTGAACAAGTCTTTTTCTATGTAAACAACTAGACTTTCATTCGTCCATTGCTCTCCCATTCGGCTTCATAACCGATTCTTCAAAATGTTCATGGCTGAAAATGCTCTCTCTACAATAGCAGTGGCAATAGGTAAAATCAGTGCTAATTTTGTTAACAAGTAAACCAATTGATATACCTTGTCTCTCTTAGACTCAACCATCCGATTTGCAAGATCACCAATATCTTTTAATTGTGAAAACTCGCCACTAGTGCGCATATCCAAAATATATGTATCAAGTTGAATTCCAAGTGCCATGATATCAATTGTAAAGAACTCATTTTGATACAACTTAGCTAGGCGTAATAGCTCCTGCTTGTTGAAAGCATAAAATGAACCATTTGGAGATAAACATGTAAACAAAGAAGTAACTCAGTGTTTGTCTCATTGAAACGAGAATTATGCTCTTGAAATTGCATATCTAAAATTATATAATACAATTCAACTCGATAATGATGCAAATTTGTCATTTCTTGAGCCATCTACCTCTATCTATGAACATATCTGATGTGGCCCCAGTCAAAGCTATATAAGAATTGTTTCTTCTTAGGGTGAGAAATACCACAAGAGTTTGAATCTGATTAATACTCAATCCCTTTTATTCTTGCTGCTTGAGCTTATTTATACCGAAACAAACTAAGCCAAAACAACTAAATCAAATAACAGTAATTCAAATAACAAGAAATCAAATAATAACAAATCAACAAACGAAGATTGTTTGGAGACCAAGTTCACCCGCAAAACTTGTAGATAGCCCACGTAAGTTAAGCCACGTGACCCTTCAACTTCCTTGTTCCCATGCAGCAGTTTCATGTGTATCCTTGATACAGAGTATTTGGTTTTGGCACCCTTGAAGAGCGTCGTGGTCTATCAATATCATCCATATTTAGCACATCAATATCATGCTTCGTACAAAAAAAAGTAACTTCATCAACTAAAAAATTCCATCCACTTTGTCTTATAGTTTGAAGTTGTAGTTTATATAACCTAACTAAGTTCATAGCATTCACAATATCAGCTCTAGTAGATTTTTTGCTTCTCTTCATTGCCCAAATTTCGGTCCATCATCAACAATAATTTCCAATACACCAATCACTGCTGAAATCATGTTAATAATGCTCAATAAATTATTATAATGTGAACCCCAACGTGTATCACCACAACGTTTCAGAGTAGTCTCTTGGTTTAAGCCTTGTCCACTTGAGAGATCTTCGAGACTAAGTGCTTTAACAACTTTTATAGAATTTTTCTCTCGAAGGGCATCACAACATTTAGATGAAGCTCTAACAACATTCACCACATTGGTAATTTAGCAAAAAAAGATTCAATTTGAATATGATTCTTTACAACAACAACAAGAGCTAGCTGAAGTTGATGAGCGAAACAATGAATGAAATAAACACACTCATTCTCTCTCAAAATTATGGTTTTAAGGCTATTAAACTCTCTTTGCATATTATTTTCCCCATCATAACCTTTCCCTCGCAACCTAGATATACTCAAACCATGTCTAGAAAAAAGTCTATCAATAGCTTCCTTAAATGATTGAGCAGTGATACTAGCAACTTGTTCGATGCCTATTAAACGTTCAACGACTTGTCCACTAGTGTTTACATATCATAAGACAACAATCGTTTGCTCTTTTATTGATATATCACGAGATTCATCAACTAAAATAGAAAAAAAAACTCATCACCCATCTCTCTTATAATGGCATTAGTGGTTCAATTGCACAAGCGCTGACAATGTCTTTTTAAGTGTCAGAACATGTCATTTAAAAAAATGATGGGGCATTTTTCAATGTAACAACTTTTATATCCTTATTATGATCAGTAAAAAATCTGAGAAGTTCTAGAAAGTTACCTCGATTCTTTGACTCATTAGATTCATCATGGCCACGAAATGCAAGTCCTTACCATAGAAGAAATCGGACACAATCAACTGATGCTTGTAAGCGAGCTCGATATTCACCTCTAGTTTGATTAGAATGTCTAGAATACATTGTTTGAATATGTTGCTCTTGCTTCATTAAATCTTCACAAGAATGCCAAGCATCATTTTGGACACTATTAGAGCAACCAACATGAACTTTCAATCTTCCTAGTTTTTTCCAATTTGCAAACCCATGTTTAGTAAAAGATTCACCACCTACTTGTTCTCCAATTCCTGACTTGAAAATATAACAACAAAGACAAAATGCAACATCCTTTGCAATGCTATAATCTATCCAATTTCCATATTTATCATGCCAAGCTAGATCGTCGAGACTATTTTCCAAAATGCCTAAGAGGAAAATTGTGTGTTTTTGGTTAACAAGGGCCATTTTGCAGATATTGTGTTCGAACTTGATCTTGGATATTGACATTGTAGTAAGAAATTGGATGTCGTAAACTAGGATCCATAGGAAGATTCAATAAATTGACCTGCACATCATTTTCTCTCATAGTTACAAAATCATCATTCTTTTGTTTTTTACTACTATCATCATTTTTCTGTGAACCACTATTATCTTTTTGTTTTGAAGCATTATCATTTTTTTCTAAAAGTGTTGGCTCCTTTCTTTTGTAAAACCTTTCCATACCAATTTCAAAATAAAGATTATGACTTTTGAGTGTCTGTATTTAGGCTACCAGCACTTTTAACATATTTCCATATTATATAATTATATTAATGCTGTAAATTAACTAACAAACATTACCTAGCAATAAAGTTAAAAAAGTAACGAAGCAAATGCTTTAACAAAGTTCAAAATATATATTTTCATCATGTTCTTTTTCATAGAATCCACACTCATTCACATTATTTTTTTAAAAGAATACCTATTGCCTACATCAAAGCAGATATATAGTAAGGAAAAAAAACAATATTAACATCAATTCAACAAATAATCAAACCTATCTTATAAACAATAAAATAAAATAAAAATAAATTGCAAATAAAGCATTAACTTGTACCTTAGTTGTAGAGATAAGAGATGAGAGATGAGCGTTATTTGAGATTTGGAGCTTGGAGGAATGAAGATGAGCCACAATGCCACAGTCACTTTTTTGCTTTTGCAAATTCCAAAACACAAAGTTAGTCTAGGGATTTCGATGAGTGCTTGGCTGGTAGTGAAATTGAAAAAGGTAAGCTTAATAAATAATCATTAATGAGTTTGTGGGCCATTTAAAAATTAAATTAATATTAATACAAATCAAAGTCTATCTCTTGATTTGTATTAAAAAATTTAGAGTGTGGGGGCTTAAAAATAATTTATTGAAAGTTTTAGGCAAATTAAATTAATTGTTAAACATTTTTTTTTAGTTGTAAATCCGCCCCTGAATAATGCAGTACTTAATTTTCAAACTTAGGAACTCCAACCTCCAATACAGTTAGCACGATTTTTCTTTGCCCATGAGATAAAAAGTTCAACCTTCTTTTTAGATTAGACCATCCGATAAGGAAAACAGAAACTAGGCATTCGTCGAACTTAGTACCAGAAAATGAACTCTAAGCTTTCCCCCAAACCCAAACAAAATAATCAATTACTTTAATTATTAATTAAAACTATAAAACCTGGCCTCTTAATTAGAACCCTAAATGTCCACTTGTCAAAATCAGTAAAAGAATAAAAAATATAATAAATATAGATGAAAATTCACAAGGTTACCCAAAACAAAAGATACTCAGAAGACAAAATAAAAATAGAATGAAAATGAAGTAAAAAAAGACTTATAATTATAAGAAAAATGGAGTAAAGACATACCTAAAATTATAAGAAAAATGGCTTACATCTTTGCCACAAACAGGAATGGAGATATTCCCATCATACCAACACTCATTACAGTCTCAGTGCTATCAGCAATCAAATCCCTACTTTGTAAATGAACTTAAATATGATTTCTTCAAGCAAGTACAACACAACATGGCCATAAAAATTTTTACTAATGGAGAAATTTATAACTGAACCTTCAGCCATTTATATATTCTGCAACAGACTTTGATGCTTCTAAGGCTACTGTAATCAGTAGTGATGGTGTAGTATATGTGCTGATTGATTACAAGCCTCCAAGGACAAAATCCCATATTCACCACCATTTGTACCAATTTTCGATCAAAGATGAAGGGGTGAGATTTTGCCACAGCTGCTGTCAGCTAGTAGAAACGTGGCAAAGTTTTGTTTGAAGCAAAAAATGTTTGGGCCATATGCTAGAAGGTCGAAGCATATTGATCGTCTGTGTGTTCAATGCCATATTCTAGAAATATATTCTAGAAACACACGTGTATGCAACATTCTCGCACTTGCTCCATACATTTCACTTGATATGACATTTAAATATATCAATTCTTTAAACTTAAGAAAAATAATACATGAATCATAGCGATAGGTCCTCTTAGAATGAGTATTATATTCCATGTATTACAATGTATTACTCTTCTTAAATACTAGCCACGTATGATAATTTAACTTAATGAATAAACCCCATGTTTATTCTGGGTCCAACAAAATTGATCTTTACTCAAAATAAATGAATGTGCAAATAATTACGAGAAAACATCACAATAAACAAAAACAAGAGTTTCATTTATGTTACATTGTATATACAATAAAAATTACATAATAGAACTAAGTCCCATTAGGTCTACGTGGTCCTTAAACTTCTGTAGTGGCATGCCTTTTGTTAAAGGATTAGCAATCATCAATTCAATGCTAGCGTGTTCAATGACCTCTTTCTTTTATTTTACACGTTTTGTAATGGCTAAATATTTAATGTCGATGTGTTTACTTCGACTTCGACTTTTGTTGTTTTTAGCCATAAAAAAACTGTAACTGAATTGTCATAAAATATCCTCAACAGTCTAGAGATGGAATCCACAATTCTAAGCTCAGATATGAAACTCTTCAACGATACATTTAAAATAATTAAAATGATAATGGTTTCGCAAGTGATGTCCACTAAATTGCTTTACTCTACTTTTCTCTCAGTTATTCTCAGAAATAAACAATGAGGTCTGCCTATGTTGTAAAATGACATATCTCTCGTGACCAAGATCAGATTTACAACCATGGTACATTTCAGATTCGAAAGAAACTGAAACTGTATGGAATATTTTGCCCAAAACTTTTAGAATGCAAGTTTTCAGTTTGTTAGATATTAATGAAAAAGCAAGGTGGGATGATCAACAAGAATAGATTTGCATCAATAAGAAAACTAAACAGAACAACTACATTAATGAAAAGCAAAGGCACATGTACTTTAGGTCAAATGTGGCCAACAACAAATCCTTTAGGTCTTCACCTCTTATGACAATTACTTTTCCCTAAAATGTGATGAATGTAAGTGAAAAGAGAATAAAATAACATAAATAAGATTTTCAAGTGTCAAAAATGATTTCCACATAAACATATCATGAATGGACAAGCGAAACCAATGCACCTCAAGCCGGAGAAAAGCACCACCGGCATACGTTAAGTTGCATCTACAACAGCCATATCAAAATATGTAATTTAGACAAAGGCCATAACAGTATGACATTACAAGCACACCATCAACTTGTCATTAATGCTAGCAAGGCTAAGCTAAAAAGTAGATGGATTGTAGAAAAAATTGGATTTTTCAAGTGAAATTGCATTCCGAAAGACATTTCCAAAAGAACAAATTCCATGACTATTTGGTAATTGAAGTGCTGCAGGTTAACAGGTAATGTAGAAGAGACAATAGAGGAATAGTAGCATAATCTAACCTTCAAAGTTAAATAAAAAAAAGACTAAAATTGATGGAAAAGAATTCCAGAGTTTTTTAGATACTGTAACGGTGATAGAAACATTAAAAATTTCTATAGCTGGGAAAATGAAAAAATAAATATCAGAAAACCAAAAGCAAGCATCTACCCAGAATTTAGTTTAGTTAAATTTCAATAGCCTACTCAGAAACTTTAGTCTATATTAATTGCAATTACTAATTCATACTCCCACATTAAAAAGAAGAAAGACATGGCATATAAGACTTGGGCACACCTTAAATCTAATAGGATCCTCAGAGAAAGCTGTAATCATGGATTCCTCTCCTTTAAAGACAAGTGCAATACCTGAAAAACAATTTCTTTAATCTTATGTCTGCAGCAAAAAAACTCTGGACATCAGATTTGAAAAGAATTATAACAAAAGCAAACAAAAAAATGCACAAGAGAAATATAGCCCTTCTTTTCTAGTAATTTTCTATAGGAACTTCAGGTGCTAAATTTCCACGTAATATTTGGATATGTCATGTTTTCTTGATGGGGTTTGACAACGGTATTATTATGTCCGATAAAATAAAAGCAAGACAGTCATTTGATCACTACTGTTTACTTGCAAACTTAACAACTAAAAGGAATAGATTTAATTGATAGATAAAATTATGAACAAACTTCAAAATTCTTCCTACCTGCCCCTCAAATAGATGGGGGAACGTCTTTGCATTTTCGGCCAATGTCTTCCTGGTGAATGGAGAGGAACTAGCATTTTGTTAAAATAACTTGTACTACAAAAAAGTCACCAGTGGCTAATTTGTTACTGATGCAAATATTCAACGTAAAATGTCCATAGTTCATACCAATCATACGATCTCCATCTAAAAATCCGAGCCCTAAAAGATAGCGAATGACTGTTAGTGTTCCTCCAATCTATTAAAACAATCATTTAGGGCCCCATAAGGAGAAAGCACAATAATCATTCAGCTGATCAAGCAAAAGAAATACAGAAGAGAATAAAGGAAGGATTCACAAAATCAACCAAACTAATCTCAATTTGAGGCTTAGTGTAGTTTCTTTGTTGAGGCATAAGGAATGAGCATAAAGAATGATACAGAGTGACACGCACCTTAACTAATGCAAAACTCGATACGACACAAAACAAACACATGTATTCTTCGTTAAAATGTACACCTTATGTACATCCTCCATCACATATTTGCCATTAGGCTTACGATCTGCAAGAAATGGAACCTCATCTTTGACCTTTGGGAAATTTTCAATATTCAATTCCAGACCAACATAATTGCCATGAATTTTGACTTGAAAACAATCTTTTATATTACGCAAACTATTGGTATCTAAGGAGAATCGAGAATAAAGTCCCTTACCTTGCAAGAGCAATTAAATGAAGCACAGCATTAGTAGACCTAACTAGCACTATGACAGTAACCATTGCATTACGAAGTGATTTTTTGGTGATTATGTCTAGTGAATTTAAGTCCACTTTCAACAATTCCAAAAGATATTTTCTAGCTAGGCGGCATTCATCTAACATCAACAGGTCTTCAGTAGATATTGAAGAGCTTTAATAAATAAACAAAAAATTGAAGGAACAAGGTATAAACAAAAAATTGAAGGAACAAGGTAAGAAAAAAGTGCCTGACAATACCAACCAAAGTGATCCTCCAAAGACACTATTCTACCTTTAAGGAAGAGACATCCCCATAACTTCAATAGTAGAAGCCATGGTATTTGCTATATACATTCCCCCATAAGCCCCTGCCCTAAGGCATGAGTTTTGGACTACATTCTTTCTCTGCTCATTAATAATCGATCCACTAAGATACTCTCCATAAACCTGCAAGAATAGTTTCATCATGACAATGACATCAAAGTTAAGAAAATCATTATAAAAATTTTTCCTTACTAGTAAGTAAATCAGAATTCAAATATAGATTGACTGTTTTCTTCAAAATCCCTAATTATTTCTAAAGTTTGAATTGCAAAAATACAAGGGATTCAAAATACGTATCATACAAGGCATGGAATTTATATTAATAACCATCCTAGGAGCAAGGCTATTGTATCATCAAGTATATACTGTGCAAACAAAAACCAATGTTGTGTAATTTTTACACCAACCTAAAAGCAATTTGGTAGTGCTAGCTCCTGGAAAGCCAAATCAGGGGTAAGTGAACATTAACATGCTTTTAATGTTGTGTAATTTTTGCATAAAATGGACGACGTAATGTTAAACAATACAAGACTCCTATCATTCAGTAAGGGATATTTTTTTTTTTAAACACAAATCCCAGACCTTATTTTCACATGCTTATTTTTTTTAAACACAAATCCCATACCTTATTTACACATGCTTATTTGTTTGCAAACTTAGAGTAAATGAAAAATAATAAGGAATATCAATATTTTTTTAAAAAAAAAAAGCAATGTCATAATATTATTTACATAGAAGAGGACATGAAAATTTATGTTGGTTTAACCAGTTAAGTCCAACAGAAGTTGCAAGAAAATTTAGGAAATCAGTTTAGGGGAGAGAGATGAGATTGATGGTCATATTTCTTTTCTCTATTCTTCTATTTGTGTAAACGGTTGGATTTTTCACTTAAAAAGGAGAAGATTTGTTAAGGAAATTTTTATTTTAAATTTGAAGAAATTAAAAAACAATAATAATCAGCATCTATTCCAAGCATACTCCTCGCAACTTAAACACATTAATCCATTTGATATTCTAACCTAGAGTATTTGTCACTCCCACTCCCACTGATAATAGGGTAATGCACTAATGCTTTATTCTCCAATAATGAAGCCATATGTGGTATCAATTCCACAATTTCCAAAACGATGAAGACCACCTCCAACTAACGTTTAAATAAAACACTACCATCCTAAACTTCATCAAAATTTTAACATCTTCTATTCATGCGAATCCTACATCTCTTTGCTCTTATTTAATGAAAGAGTTGCATTCAACCATTCTTTTGAAAGTTTGCTTTGCATAACCAAACAAGGAATTACATTTACTATAGGCAACAAAATTCGAAGAAAAGGATAATCCGCTCACTTGGAGAATGACTTCATAAACTGAAAAATTGTTGCCTAACTAAATTGCATTCTCATAATACCACAACACAAATAAATTCGAAGCATTCCAACATCTAAGCAGTTTCCCATTCTAAATTTGCTCTCACAATCATTGACGGAATTAAAAATAGTGAAAAAAAATGGAGAGCAAAAAATATCAAAAACAATCGCACACTAGCTAACAATGAAAATATTCTTGGATGTTTTCAAATGTAAATGTAAAAATACAAAAAAAAAAATAAAAAGTGAATTCTAACATAACTGGAAAGATGATATTATGTCGTACATATGGCCTTGAAAATGGCTAGGCTGCAAAAGAATTATATAAGAAAGTAAATTATATGCACATTTAAAATTTTAAAAATCTAACATTTCTAGAAGTGAAAGCAGAATACATGTATCTAATACACAACTACACCCGATAAATCAATAAACTTAGATGATATGTCATGTGTTGACACAAAGTATCAATGTAGCAACTCTCAAAAGAAAGTGTCAACATAGCAATTCTTAAAATCAAGAGGTTAGAATACAGTCATACATGAGCATCTTGTTATGTCAATAGCAATAACATACATATTAGCTTAGATTATGTATTTGAAGTGAAAGTAGAATTTATGTATCTAATACCCAACTGCACCCGACAAATTAGTAAACTTAGATGATGTCATGTGTTGACACTTCGTGTTAACATAGCAACACTCAAAAGAAAGTGTTGACATAGCAACTCTCAAAATCAAGAAATTAGTGTACAGTCATACATGACCACCTTGTTATATCAATAGTAATAAACATACATATTAGCTTGGATCATGTATTTGTTTTCGTAAAGTTTTATACATAGACTTAAATCAGCACGAAAACTAGTCCTAGATGTTAAATTTTATGATTTTTAGTTGAAGAATAAAATAAAGTAAAAGTAGATAACAAAAAATGCAAAATTATCACGTCAACTGCAACAATATATCCATTTAGCTTATCATATACTAGAAAAGACATTCACTGTTGCTAAACAATCAGGTAACCGCAAGGACATTCACTAAGGCTGCACAAATACAACCTAACATAGAATGACATAGAGAGACATCTTAAAGGAGCATAAGGAAAAAAATACATGGCAAACGAGGTCCAATGGCATCTTCCTGAAACAAGGGTTATAAAAATTTCCATATAGCTACTTTGAATTGCATGGTAAAGTAAATTAACATCCTTAGACATATGTCGATATCCATAGATTGTTTCTCTCACCATTAACAGCCTATAGCAAATTGAAAACCGAAAAGAAAAAAGGATATTGTATTAGAAAGAAAATTAAAGATTAAAAAGTATTGATAACAATTAAATTATATAATTTGTCTCAAAAATCTAATAAATATTGTAGATTATGCTTTTTCACCAAAACAAACAAATAGGAAAGAAAATAAAATATCCAACAAAGTAAATTGAATATGCTTTTTAATGGCACATCCATTATCATTCCAACAACATTAGATACTAACATATAAATTGAATATGCTTTATATTCAATGCTTTAATATTTTATTATGATCATATTTAACTAAAAGTATGAATAACATAGTTATTTTATGATAGATAGCCACTACTAGCTAGTGATTACACAACATGAATAATGTTATGAGAAAATAACAGAAAATGAAACTCGAATCTAGAGATTTACTTGGCAATTGAAATACTGATCCAAGCATTCAAACGAATTGGAGAAATAAGAGTAAACTGAAGAGAAATTAGTGCTACCTATCCTAATTTTACCATAATTTTTTTTGTCTTATTATGATTTAAATTTTCAAACTAACCTTTAAGTTTTAAGATTTTTAAATATATGGTAAATACCACTAATATGCTATGAATAAAATTTATTAGCATTTATAATTACACAATTGTTAAGAAATTTTAAAAATCAAATTAAATTAAAAGGTAAGTGGATATGGATCTTGATCTAGATATTAAGATAGATCCTAACCTACTCTAAATCTGTTTTAAATCTCCCTATCGATATCAAAATGCAACCGACCTATATCCGATCGATTGAGTTTGGCTCACATGGATCTTAGGTCAGATCCGATCCATTGCCATTCCTTAATATTTAGGCATGCTTTCTTGTTAAAAAAAAGTTAAATATGTTTTAATGTATTTTTTAATTAAAATTTTAAAAGATAAATAAAAAAAAACTACGGGATATTTGGTCAATACCAAACCTACATCAATTAGCGGGCCAAACTAACCTGCATTCCACAAAATTATCCAAAATGGACGGTTTTTGGCAAAGCAAATTTAGACGAATTGGCGATCAAATTTAGACAGATTTATGAGTTTGCAAGTAACATTATCATCCCTATAAACTATAATAGGGGGGTCGGTAGCTACACCATAGCCATAATGGTACTTAGCATCTAAAAAATTCAAATGCCATTAAGTTTAGAATAATTGCAAAAATAATGAGATAAACAGTCTATTTGCGCATCATGTACCGCGTAACCCCAAGTTCAGCTCAATTAAGAAAATTCTAATGATCGAAAGGTAGCTAATTACTTAGAAAAATACTTTAATTATAAACAAATAATGTAGGGGCGGAAACAGCATATTGATTGACTGAGGGCTTATTCAGCGACAATATAAAAAAATTCAAAAATTAATAAATACCTAAATTTGAAAGATTTATCATACTTCAACTTAAAAGATTTAACATACATCAATATCATGCTTCGCACAAAAAAAAAGTAACTTCATCAACTAAAGAATTCCATCCGCTCTGTCTCATTGTTTGAAGTTGTAGTTTATATAACCTAACTAAGTTCATAGCATTCACAATATCAACTCCAGTAGATTTTTTGCTTCTCCTCTTTGCCCAAATTTTGGTCCATCATCAATAATCATTTCCAATGCACCAATTACTGTTGAAAACATGTTACTAATGCTCAATAAAGTATTATAATGTGAACCCTAACCTGTATCACCACAACGTTTAAGAGTAGTCTCTTGGTTTAGGCCTTGCCTACTTGAGAGATTTTCGAGACTAAGTGCTTTAACAACTTCTATAGCATGTTTCTCTCGAAGAGCATCACAACATTTAGATGAAGCTCTAACAACATTCACTACATTTGTAATTATAGCAAAAAAAGATTCAATTTGAATATGATTCTTTGCAACAGCAACAAGAGCTAACTGAAGTTGATGAGCAAAACAATTAATGTAATAAGCACACTCATTCTCTCTCAAAATTATGGTTTTAAGGCCTTTAAAATCTCCTTCCATATTACTTGCCCCATCATAACCTTTCCCTCGCAACCTAGACATACTCAAACCATGTCTAGAAAAAAGTCTATTAATAGCTTCCTTAAGTGATTGAGCTGTGGTATTGGCAACTTATTCAATATCTATAAAACGTTCAACGACCTGTTCTCTAGTGTTTACATATCATAAGACAATAGCCATTTGCTCTTTTATTGATATATCACGAGATTCATCAACTAAAATAGAAAAAATTGCATCATCCATCTCTCTTATAATGGCATTAGTGGTCTCAATTGCACAAGCACTAACAATGTCTTTTTGAGTGTCAGGACATGTCACTTTCAAAAACGATGGGGCATTTTTCAATGTAACAACTTTTATATCCTCATTATGATCAGCAAGAAATTTGAGAAGTTCTAGAAAGCTACCTCGATTCCTTGATTCCTCAAATTCATCATGGCCACGAAATGCAAGTCCTTGTCGTAAAAGAAATTGGACACAATCAACTGATGCTTGTAAGCGAGCTCAATATTAAGTTCTAGTTTGATTAGAATGTCTAAATAACATTGTTTGAATATGTTGCTTTTGCTTTATTAAATCTTCACAAGAATGCCAAGCATCATTGTGGACACTATTAGAGCAACCAACATGAACCTTCAATCTTTTCGGTTTTTTCCAATTTGTAAACCCATGTTTAATAAAAGATTCACCACCTGCTTGTTCTCTAAAATCCTGACTTGAAAAGATAACAACAAAGACAAAGTGCAGCATCCTCTGCAATGCTATACTCTAACCAGTTTCCATATTTATCATACCAAGCTGGATTAAATTATCGAGACTGTTTTCCAAAATGCCTAAGAGGAAAATTGTGCGTTTTTAGTTGACAAGGGCCATTTTGTAGATTTTGTGTTCAAACTTGATCTTGGATATTGACATTGTAGTAAGAAATTAGATGCTGTAAACCAGGATCCATAGGAAGATTCAATAAATTGACCTCCACATCTTTTTTCATAATTACAAAATCATCATTCTTTTGTTTTTTATAACTATCATCATTTTTCTGTGAACCACTATTGTCTTTTTGTTTTGAAGCATTGTCATATTTTTTCTGAAAGTGTTGGCTCATTTCTTTTGTAAAACCTTTCCATACCTATTTCAAAATAAAGATTATGAATTATGAGTGTCTGTATTTAGGCTACTAGCATTTTTCACATATTTCCATATTATATAATTATATTAATGTTGTAAACTAACTAACAAACATTACCTAGTAATAAAATTAAATAAGCAACGAAGCAAAGCTTTAACAAATTTCAAAATATATATTTTTATCATGTTCTTTTTCATCGAATCCACACTCGTTCACATTATTTTTTTTAAATATACCTACTGCTTACATCAAATCAGATATACACTAAGGGAAAAAAACAACAATATTAACATCAATTCAACAAATAATCCAACCTCACTTATAAATTATAAAATAAAAAACAAAAATATTGCAAATAAAGCATTAACTTGTACCTTACTTGTAGAGATGAGTGTTATTTGAGATCTGGAGCCTGAAGGAATGAAGATGAGCCACAGTGCCACCGTCACTTTTTTGCTTTTGCAAATGCCAAAATGCAGAGATAGTCTAGGGATTTCGATGAGTGCTTGGTTGGTAGTGAAATTGAAAAAGGTAAGATTAATAAATAATTATTAATGAGTTTGTGGACCATTTACAAATTAAATTAATATTAATACAAAGCCCATCTCTTGATTTGAATTAAAAATATGGAGTGTGGGGGCTTAAAAATAATTTATTGAAAATTATAGGCAAATTAAATTAACTATTAAAATTTTTTTTTAGTGGAGACTTGGTCCAAAAGTAAATCCGCCCCTGAATAATGCAGAACTTAATTTTCAAACTCAGGAACTCCAACTCCTATACAGTTAGCACGATTTTTCTTTACTCATGAGATAAAAAGTTCAACCTTCTTTTTAGATTATACCATTCGATAAGGAAAACAGAAACCAAGCATTCGTCAACCTTAGTACCAGAATATGAACTCTAAGCTTTCCCCTAAACCGAAACAAAATAATCAATTATTTTAATTATTAATTAAAGCCATAAAACTTGGCCTTTTAGAAAGCAAGTTTTCACTTTATTAGATATTAATGAAAAAGCAAGGTAGGAAGATCAACCAGAATAAATTTGCATCAATAAGAGTACTAAACATAACAACTACATTAATGAAAAGCAAAGGCACATGTGCTTCTGGGCAAATGTGGCCAACAACAAATCGTTTGGGTCTTCTCCTCTTATGACAATTACTTTTCCCTGAAATGTGACAAATGTAAGAGAAAAGATAACATAAAATAAGATTTTCAAGTGTAAAAAATGATTTCCAGATAAGCAAATCATGAATGGACAAGCCGAACCAATGCTCCTCAAGTCGGAAAAAAGCACCACCAGCATACATTAAGTTGCATTTACAACAGCCATATCAAAATATGTAATTTAGAAGAAGGCCCATAACAGTATGACATTACAAGCACACCCTCAACTTGTCATTAATGCCAGCAAGGCGAAGCTAAAAAGTAGATGGGTTGTAGAAAAATTAGATTTTTCGAGTGAAATTTCATTCCAAAAGACATTGCCAAAAGAACAAATTCCGTGACTATTTGGTAATTGAAATGCTGCTGGTTAACAGGTCATGTAGAAGAGAGAATAGAGGAATAATAGCATGATCTGACCTTCAAATTTAAATTAAAAAATAAAAGATTGAAATTGATGGAAAAGAATTCCAGAGGTTTTTAGATACTGTAACGGTGATGGAAACATTAAAAATTTCTATAATTGGGAAAATGAAAAAATCCGCCCCTAAATAATGCAGAACTTAATTTTCAAACTCAGGAACTCCAACTCCTATACAGTTAGCACGATTTTTCTTTACTCATGAGATAAAAAGATCAACCTTCTTTTTAGATTACACCATCTGATAAGGAAAACAGAAACCAAGCATTCGTCAACCTTAGTACCAAAAAATGAACTCTAAGCTTTCCCCCAAACCCAAACAAAATAATCAATTATTTTAATTATTAATTAAAGCCATAAAACTTGGCCTTTTAGAACGCAAGTTTTCACTTTATTAGATATTAATGAAAAAGCTTTCCCCCAAACATTCGTCAACCTTAGTGGGGACTTGATCCCAAAGTAAATCCGCCCCTGAATAATGCAGAACTTAATTTTCAAACTCAGGAACTCCAACTCCTATATAGTTAGCACGATTTTTCTTTGCTCATGAGATAAAAAGCTCAACCTTCTTTTTAGATTACACTATCCGATAAGGAAAACAGAAACCAAGCATTCGTCAATCTTAGTACCAGAAAATGAACTCTAAGCTTTCCCCCAAACCCAAACAAAATAATCATTATTTTAATTATTAATTAAAGCCATAAAACCTGGCCTTTTAGAAAGGAAGTTCTCACTTTATTAGATATTAATGAAAAAGCAAGGTTGGAAGATCAACAAGAATAGATTTGCATCAATAAGAGTACTAAACATAACAACTACTTTAATGAAAAGCAAGGCACATGTGCTTCAAGACAGATGTGGCCAACAACAAATCCTTTGGGTCTTCTCCTCTTATGACAATTACTTTTCCCTGAAATGTGACAAATGTAAGAGAAAAGAGAACAAAATAACATAAAATAAGATTTTCAAGTGTTAAAAATGATTTCCACATAAACATATCATGAATGGACAAGCCGAACCAATGCACCTCAAGCTGGAGAAAAGCACCACTGACATACATTATGTTGCATCTACAACAACTATATCTAAATATGTAATTTAGACGAAGGCCCATAACAATATGACATTACAAGCACACCCTCAACTTGTCATTAATGCCAGCAAGGCTAAGCTAAAAAGTAGATGGATTGTAGAAAAATTGGATTTTTTAAGTGAAATTTCATTCCGAAAGACATTGCCAAAAGAACAAATTCCGTGACTATTTGGTAATTAAAGTGCTGCTAGTTAACAGGTAATATAGAAGAGACAATAGAGGAATAATAGCATAATCTGACCTTCAAAGTTAAATTAAAAAAAAAAATCGAAAATGATGGAAAAGAATTGCAGAGGTTTTTAGATACTGTAACGGTGATAGAAACATTAAAAATTTCTGTAGTTGAGAAAATGGAAAAACAAATATCAGAAAACCAAAAGTAGGCATCTACCCAGAATTTAGTTTAGTTGAATCGTAACACTAGCAAACAAAAAAATACACTAGAGAAATATAGCCCTTCTTTTCTTGTAATTTTCTATAGAAACCTCAGGTGTTAAATTTCCACGTAATATTTGGATATGTCCTATTTTCTTGATGGGGTTTGACAACGATATTATTATGTCTGGTAAAATAAAAGCAAAACAATCATTTGACCACTAGTTTTTACTTGCATACTTAACAACTAAAAGGAACAGAAATAATTGATAGATCAATTTATGAACAAGCTTCAAAATTCTTCCTAACTGCCCCTCAGATAGATGGGGGGAATGTCTTGCATTTTTTGCCAATGTCTTCCCAGTGATTGGAGAGGAACTATCATTTTGTTAATATAACTTGTACTACCAAAAAGCCACCAGTTGCTAATTTGTTACCGATGCAAATATTGAACATAAAAAGTCCATAGTTCATACCAACCATAAAATCTTCATCTAAAAATCCGAGCCTCAAAAGATAGCGAATAATTGTTTGTGTTCCTCCAATCTATTAAAACAATTATTTAATGCCCCATAAGGAGAAAGGACAATAATCATTCAGCTGATCAGGTAAAAGAAATACATAGTAGAATAAAGGAAAGGATTCACAAAATCAACAAAACTAATCTCAATTTGAGGCTTAGTGCAGTTTCTTTGTTGAGGCATAAGGAATGAGCATAAAGAATGATACAGAGTGACACGAACCTTAACTAATGCAAAACTCGATACTACACAAAACAAACATATGTATACTTGGTTAAAATGTACACTTTATGTACATCCTCCATCACATATTTGCCACTGGGCTTACATCACTGATCTTCTGGAAATCGTCAATAGTCAACTCCAGATCAACATACCTGCCATGAATTTTTACTTGAAAACAATCTTTTATATTATGCAAACTATTGATATCCAAGGAGAATCTGGCATAAAATCTCTTACCTTGGAAGAGCAATTAAATGAAGCATAGCATTTGTAGACCCAACTAGCACCATGACAATAACCATTGCATTACAAAGTGATTTTTTGGTGATTATGTCTAGTGAATTTAAGTCCATTTTCAGCAATTCAAAAATATATTTTCTAGCCAGGCAGCATTCATCAAACTTCAATGAGTCTTCAGCAGATATTAAAGAGCTTTAAGAAATAAACAAAAAATTAAAGGAACAAGGTAAGGAAGAAGTGCCTAACAATACCAATCAAAATGATCCTCCAAAGACACTATTCTACCTATAAGGAAGAGACATCCCCACAACTTCAATAGCAGAAGCTGTGGTATTTGCTGTATATATTCCCCTACAAGCCCCTACCCTAGGGCATGAGTTTAGGACTACATTCTTTCTCTGCTCATCACCAATGGATCCACTAAGATACGTTCCATAAACCTGCAAGAACAATTTCATCATGACAATGACATCAGAGTTAAGAAAAGCATTATAAAAACTTTTCCTTACAAGTAAGTAAATCAAAATTCAAATACAGATTGAATGTTTTCCTCAAAATCCCTAATTATTTCTAAAGATTGAATTATAGAAATACAAGGGACTCAAAATACATATCATACAAGGCATGGAACTTATATTAATAACCATCCTAGGCGCAAGGCTACTGTATCATCAAGTAAATACTGTGCAACACAAAAGCCAATGGCACCAATCTAAAAGCAATGTGGTAGTGCTAGTTCCTAGAAAGCCAGGTCAAGGGCAAGTGAACATTAACATGGTTTTAATATTGTGTAATTTTTGCATAAAATGGACGACGTAATGTTAAGCAATACAAGACTTCTATCATTCAATAAGGAATTTTTTTTAACACAAATACCAGACCTTATTTTTAGATGCTTATTTGTTTTTTTTAAACACAAATCCCATACCTTATTTACACATGCTTATTTGTTTGCAAACTTAGAGTAAATGAAAAATAGTAAGCAATATCAATTTTTTTTAAAGAAGCAATATCATAATATTATTTACAAAGAAGAGGACACGAAAATTTATGTTGGTTTAACCAGTTAAGTCCAACATAATAGGAAAATTCAGGAAATCAGTTTATGGAGAGAGATAAGATCGATGGTCATGTTCTTCTTTTGTTGATATTTCTTTGCTCTATTCTTCTATTTGTGTAAACGGTTCGATTTTTCAGTTATAAAGGAGAAGATTTGTTAAGGAATTGTTTCTTTTAAAATTGAGGAAATTAAAAAATAATAATAATCAGCATCTATTCCAAGCATACTCTTACAACTTACACACATTAATCCATTTGATATTCTCACCTAGAAAATTTGTGACTCCCACTCCCACTGATAATAGGGTATTGCACTAATGCTTTATACTCTAATTATGAAGCCATATGTGGTATCAATTCAACAATTTCCAAAACAGTGAAGACCACCTCAAACTAACGTTTAAATAGAACTCTACCATCACAAACTTCAACAAAATTTTAACATCTTCTGTTCATGCGAATCCTACATGTCTTTCCTCTTATTTAATGAAAGAGCTGCATTCAAGCATTCTTTTGAAAGTTTGCTTTGCATAACCAAACAAGGGATCACATTTACTATGGGCACCAAAATTCCAAGAAAAGTATAATCCACTCACTTGGAAAATGAGTTCACAAACTGAAAAATTGCTGCCTAACTAAACTACATTCTCAGAATACCACAACATAAATAAATCTGAAGTATTCCAACATCTAAGCAGTTTCCCATTCTAAATTTGCTCTCACAATCATTGACGGAATTAAAGACAGTGAAAAAATAAGAGAGCAAAACATATCAATACTAATCGCGCACTAGCTAACGATGAAAATTTTCTTGGATGTTTTCAAATGTAAATGTAAAAATACAAACAAAATAAAAAGTGAACTTTAGCATACCTAGAAAGCTGATACTTTATCGTACATATGGCCTTGGAAATGGCTAGGCTGCAAAAGAATTATATAAGAAAGTAAATTACATGCACATTTAAAATTTTAAGAATCTAACCTTTACAAAATTTCCAGAAGTGAAAGCAAAATACATGTATCTAATACACAACTGCACCAGACAAATCAGTAAACTTAGATGATATGTCATGTGTTGACACAAAGTATCAATGTAGCAACTCTCAAAAGAAAGTGTCAATATAGCAATTCTCAAAATCAAGAAGTTAGAATACAGTCATACATGAGCATCTTGTTATATCAATAGCAATAAACATACATATTAGCTTAGATCATGTATTTGAAGTGAAGGTAGAACACATGTATCTAATACCCAACTACACCCGACAAATCAGTAAACTTAGATGATGTCATGTGTTGACACAAAGTGTCAACATAGCAACACTCAAAATCAAGAAATTAGAATACAGTCATACATGACCATCTTGCTATATCAATAATAATTGTTAAGTCCATTATTTATAGAGTTGGCATCTTATGGCAAATCTAGTTAAATTGGAAATTTATTTATTGCATACTTGTAATAGCGATTAATTTATTAATTCCCTAATTTAGTAGGATTCCAATTTTTTAGGAATATTTATTTCCTCATTAAGAATATTTGTTTCCTAGTTTAATTAGGTGTCTAATTTAGCAAGTCAATTAATGGTGGGATTCTATAATTGGCGTGTAGGAATTATTTAGAGCAGAAGTTGATTCAAACAGAAATTTATTAATGCTCTAGATATTCCTTGGGAGACAAGCAAGACAAGAATATCAGATTTATTCCTATTCTGGTTCATAGGATTTATAAAAGGAAAGAATCTCTTATTTGAAAACAATCCAAGTCTTTTAAGACTTGCTATTTTTGTGCTAGTGCCTATATAAAGAGAAGTGATTCACAATTAAAATATTATGCACAACACAGAGCATAAAGCAGAGAAGCCGGATTTGGCACAAGAGGTTGTGTTGATTTATTTATATTGTCTTCTATATTCAAGTCCTGTAACGATACTACTTTTGTTCATCTTTGCAGAGAGTCTATATGGATCTTGGATCACTAGACATTGAAGAATTGAAGAATCGCTATTGATCACTTTGAGAAGTGCTTTGAGGATCGTGGATCAAGATCCGTAGCGGTTATTCAAGAGAAGCAGATTCAGCCTAAGGTTGAGTAAGCTATATGGTGATAAACTGTAAGTGAGAGTCTTAAGTTTGGTAAATCCATAGATTGTAACATCTCAACTTAGTGAATTGCTTTTCATCTAGGCATGGCCTCGTATATGTAGGATTGATTAATCCGAACAACGTAAAAATCTCCGTGTCTTTTAATTTCTGCAATTTATTATTTTTGGCAAAATTAATATTTTTTATTCGAATGACCAGTAACCTACGAATATTAATGCGTGAACAGTACTTGCGAACTATGACGCATGAACAGTAATCGGGAACAGTAACTATAAACAGTATTTTTGGAAAATTAATTTTGTATTTTTAATATAATAAGGATAATTATAGTGGAGATTTTCTTAGGCTTTGCTTTATTAAGGAATTTAATTAATTAAGTCATTAATTAATTAATTTTAAGATTTTAATATTACCTACGTCTATTTAAAATAGATCTAAATTCCAAACAATTAGTATCAGAACAGGCACTAATATTCTTTAGTGAGATTTTTGGGATCCTTGATTATTTGTTTTGTAGGAATGGATCTACAAAGAGAAGGTGGTCATCTTTCCCGTCCCCCACTCCTTGATGGGACAAATTATGCTTATTGGAAGCAGAGAATGCAGATCTTACAAATTATGCTTATTGGAAGCAGAGAATGCAATCTTAGTGGCCTCAATTGATGAGAGAGTTTGGAGAATGGTACTTACTAGATATATTGCGCCAACTGTGACAGTAAATGATGTTTCAGGCCCAAACTTATCAACACATGGACAGCTAATGAACTTAACAATGCAAGCTACAACAGCAAGGGACTCAATGCTATTGTTAATGGCGTCGACATGTACCAGCACCAATTGATCTCAACCTACACAACTTCGAAGGAAGCATGGGATATTTTTCAAGAGACATTTGAAAGTGATAGTACGGTAAAACGTTCTAAACTTCAAAAGCTTACAACTGATTTTGAGAATTTGAAAATGAAAGAGCATGAAAATATTGCTAAATTTAATTCTAAATTGCTTGCTATGGTAAATGATTTCTATGCTCTTGGTAAACCTCTTTATGATGAAGAAATTTGTAAGAAAATTCTTAGAGCTATGGCATCATAGATATCATCCTAAAGTTTTAGCTATTGAAGAGCATACTGACATTTCTACTATGACTTGGAGTTCATTGATAGGAAAATTAATAGTTTATGAGACTAACTATCTGAACTTACATTCTAAAAAAGAGAAAAATGTTGCTTTTTAGGTTGAGACTCAAAAACCTGCTGAGATTGATAGTGATGATGATGATGAGGATGCAATTGCATTCATTATAAAGAAATTTAAGAAGTTCATAAAGAAGAAGAATTTCAACAAATCAAAGAAGTCTACGAATTCTGCTACACCAACTACTCAGAAAGGTACATCTAACCCTAGTTTTAAATCTTCTTGTGCTAATAAATATGAGGGTGTTAAATGCAGAAAATATGGTGTTGTTGGACACATCCAAGTTCATTGTGCAAATACACTCATGAAAAAGAAGGCCATGCAATCTACTTAGAGTGATGATGACTCATCTAGTGTTGATGAAGATGATTTTATTGGTGGACTTGTTGTTCACAATAAACTGGCAGAAGTATATCATGAACTGAAATCAAGGGAATTTGTACCAATTGATCAGTTGATATGTGCTTCTCATTCTAATGCTCTCGTTGCTCATGCTGATTCTGATGAAAATGATGAAGATACTGATGACACTTCTGATGATGACCTTGATAATCTCAATGTGAAGGATACTGCCTCTACACTTAAGTTCTGCAAGAAGATGTTCGAAAAGTATAAAGAAGCATACAGAGAGAATGAGATTTTGTTTACTTAACTCACTAACCTTCTTACAAACAAGACCAAATCAAAAGGCGAAGTAAGTCATTTACAGTCTTTGATTTCTGATAAAGATAATGAGCTGTTTTATGTGTCCAGAGAATTGGAAAATATCAAAAAGTCTCTTAAAATGATGAATTCTGGAACTGAGAAATTGGACCACATCTTATCTATTGGAAAGACCAGTTCATATCACCATGGTCTTGGTTATCAACATGAAAGTAATTCCAACACTCAAGGAACCTTTGTTAAAGCTACTCACTCATATGCTTTGATATTAAAGGCATCTCCATAAGTAACTACGGTGACCTTCCATCAGAAAGGTAAAAATGTTCATGATGCTTCTTCAATTCATCAAGGTAAGTATGAAAGATTTGTACCAACTTGTCATTTTTGTAATGTTAAAGGACATATAAGACCTAATTGCTTCAAATTTATAAAATATATGAAAAAGGCTATGTTCTTCAATTATTCCTATAGAAAACCTAGGATGACACCTAGACCTAAGGTTGACACAAATGGCAATAAACCTAGAAGCACTTGGATAAGAAAGTCCAATTATAAAGCTTATTTTTCTTTTACTTCTTTAAGAGCTTGTTCTACTAACTTTTGGTACTTTGATATTGGTTGTTCCAGACACATGATAGGTGACAGAAGTGCTTTGATCAATTATCAAAATGTTGATCGAGAATATGTGACTTTTACTGATGGCATGAAAAGTCGTGTACTTGGAAAAGTAACACTGAATGTGGAAGGTTTTTCAAAACTTGACAATATTCTGCATGTGGAGGATCTCAAAGCAAATTTACTCAACATTAGCCAATTTGTGATCAGAACTTATTGTTAACTTTGATAGGAACAAATGTCATATTCTCGATGTTGATGGAAACTGCATTTTGGAAGAACATCGATCATCTGATCATTGTTATAAATTGACTAGTTCAATTATTTGCTATAAGACTACTCTTAATGACACAAATTCAAGTGTTGCAGGATATAATGATGCAGATTGGGTTGGCAATGCTGATTATAGAAAAAACTCCATTGGAGGATGTTTTTATCTTCGAAACAATTTAGTGTCGTGGCATAGCAAGAAACAGAATTTAATTTCTCTCTTCATGGCAAAAGCTGAATATATTATAGCTGGGAGTTGTTGCACTCAATTACTCTGGATGAAACAAATGCTTGCAGATTATGGTATGTTTTAGGATAACTTGACTGTATTTTGTGATACCACTAATGCTATAAATATCTCCAAAATCCTGTTCAACATTCTAAGACTAAGTATATTAATATTCGTCATCATTTTATTAGAGATTTAGTAGAAAACAAGACTGTGTCCTTAGAATACATTGATACTAAAAAATAGCTTGCAGATATCTTTACAAAAAACCTAGATTCTAAAAGATTTGATTCCTTACGGAAAGCTTTGGGTGTGTGTTCTATGTAAATCAAAATATTTTTGCATTTAGATTTAAGTCATGCATTTAAGCATTAGATATAGTGCATGCATTTACATGTTTTTAAATTTTTTAAAGTTTGTTTTTTGCTTCATTGATAAGTCTTGGATTAATAAACGACAAGCAAGTTTTCATGTTTTTAAAGACTTGAAAGCTTTGAATAAGTTTTTATTAGGGTTATTTAACCTTTTTTTCAAAAGCACATGAATGTCAATTCAATCTTTACTTTGACTCAAGGTTTTGATATTAACATGGTCTTTGTTGAGAATATTTAACTTGAGTTATAACTATCTTCCTTGATTCTTATCTTGTCGTAAGAGCACAGATATATACAGACACTATGGTCAGAAATAGCTACCTATAATTCTTAAGAGTGAAGCTATCCTTGAGTAATCTGAGACTACGTATCACAAATATGACAGAGGACGAACTACCATGAGAAGAAGGCTACCTTAAGAGATAGAGTGAAAGCTCCTGACTATAGATATTTTTCTATTATCAAAAAGCTTATGCTATATTTAAAAAAAAAATCTGTCAAAATCAAAATGGTCAAATTTGGAGATGAAGATCATAAGGTTAGTTTGACCAACTCTATATTTTATATTTGAGGCTTTGACTATGAATATTGATGAATTTTTGGGAAAAAGGTCTAAATTGAATTGCTTGCACACACACACATACAAGCTTAAATTTCTCTAATCTTTACTTATTTGTGGAAATTAGAGTCTTGATTTCATGACTTAATGCTTGTTGTGAAAAATCTCTTGATATATTGATTTTTCCCTTGTTCAAGTTTGTTATTCATGCATAAAAATTAACCTTTCTAATGCATGTGCATTATCATGCTTTTATATATTGATTTGATTTTGAGTTTAAAAGTTATACAAGTTTTGAAGCAAAATCCCAATTTTTAATTTTAAAGTGTAGAAAAAGTTTTGCCCGTCACAAGTGAACATGTTGCATTATTTTGGTCATAACTTAACCTACAAAACTCCAAATTTAGTTCTATAATTCTGCATACAGCAAATTTAAAGAGCTTTTCAACAGTATATGGGTTGATTCCCAATTCTTTCCTAAGCATTCCCAGTTTCATTTCAAAGTTCATGCATCTGCACTATGTCACTGTTTCGGACATTATCATGCATCTCATTTAATATTTGTATTTTTCTTAATATTCCTAAATTATTTGAGTTCGAATTATGCTGGGTTAATGTTCCCCTATGAGATTTAGGTTTAATATCAGCTTAAAATGGAAGCAAATCCTTTCCCTTATCTTACGAACGTAGGATTTCTCCTCTTTGCACTCACATGGTTCATCTATATAAGGAAGCCTCTAGCATCATTATTTTTCACTCAATTTTCATGGCTTCTTCCTCTTGATTTTGGCTACTCCCGATTTTTCACTTTTGCAACCTTTTGGCAAAAGAGGGGGAGTAATTAGTCTTCAATCTTCAATTGCATAAAGCAATAAGTTAGGGGGAGTAGTATTTAAATTCTTAGGGGAGTTTATCTTTTATTGATCTTGTTTTGTGCTTAATATTGCCTTGCAATTTATTGATCAATAAAATAAGTAGTTAATTTTAATTCTTGCCTTGGCTTATTTGATGAACTAACATGCTAATTGCCAATTATTTTGGTTAGTTTTCTATTGTTATTTGTGCTTGTTTCAGATTTGTGTTTTAGCGCCAAGTTTTTATTGAAGACTTATGTTGGATTGCTTTTGCCACAAGGATGCCAAAGGGGGAGATTGTTAAGCCCATTATTTATAGAGATGGCATCTTATGGCAAGTCTAGTTAAATTGAAAATTTATTTATTGCATATCTTGTAATAGGGATTAATTTATTAATTCCCTAATTTAGTAGGATTCCAATTTAGTAGGAATATTTGTTTCCTAGTTTAATTAGGTGTCTAATTTAGCAAGTCAATTAATGGTGGGATTCTATAATTAGCGCGTAGGATTTATTAGAGCAGAAGTTGGTTCCACTACAAGAACAATGGTCTTTACTGATAATTGTCTTGTGACACTTTATTAAAAAGTATCAATAAGTACATACATTTGGACCATTTTCCGCCTTTAACAGATAAGTCTCACTAATTACTAATACTAAGGTATCATTAGCTTTAGTAATAGAGATCAATGACACAGAGGTATCAATAATAAAAAATTATCATTTTAATTTTGTTTAAGTCAGAATTCGAACCCAAGACCTCTAAACCTAAAGCTTCTACATTCAATTAAAAGACCACTAGGCAATGAATTATTTTTAATTTGTTAAAACAATTTTTTTTAAGTGGAAAAAAAAAAACAAAACAAATGGACAAATCTTATCCAAAACATAACAAAAAATTTTCAACTCCCTCTACCAAAATATTCGTTCCCTCCTAAGCTCCCCAGATCTGAAAAATCCCTAACATCCAAATTGTCAAAAATTGCTAAGCCATGATCCTGTCAAACTAGCGGCACAAGTCGGCCATTTGCCTTCAAAACCCTAACTACTTCTTTCTTTTCTTATTTTTGGATTTTAGGTTTCTATTATTTTCACCAGATCTTGATTTTTTTTTAATTGTTCTTTTAGGTTTAAATGAGTGATTGAAAGAAGAGCTTCTATGTTCCTTTGGCTACTTGGAAGAAACTAGAAGGTAAAGATTTAGTTTTTATTGTATTTTTTCTCTTCATACAACTTTTTTTTTTGCGTTATTTTTACTTCAATATTGCTACTATTCTTTCATTATTGTTATTTCATCTCTTAATCTTCATTAAAACTCAATACCCATATTCCAAAACTTTTAAATATATGCTTTTAGACTAATTTCATAATTTGGGTCACCCAGATCTGACGCAAATTCATCACAGAATGGGCAATTTCAGCATCTGGGTTTTGTTCCTTTTCATGTTTTTCGAATCTTCTTGTTTTTCATTTTACTTGCCCGGTAGCTACCCTCACAAATATGCTGTCAGTGACCATTTGTTGGTGAAGGTGAATTCTATCACTTCCATAGACCCTGAAATGTCATTTAGTTATTATAGCTTGTCGTTTTGTAATCCACAAGAGGGTGTTAAAGGCCTTTATTGTATCTACTTTGGAAAATATTGTGTTTAGAGTTATGGACATTATAAGGTTTACTTTATTTTGCTGATGCATGATATTAAACATTTTTTTACATAGAAACCTTAAAATTTTCTAATTTGGGAATTCTTAAGAGCAGCATGATTCTGCTGAAATTGATGGTTTACATTGGTTCGTAGTGGTTCTATGTTGATATAACTTATGTCTTATTAACCATTTGTGCATGAGTTATTAGTTTTCTTCAAAAGCAAACGTTTGATTCTTCTTTTTGTTTTGCTGTTATTTTTGGGTTTTCTTCGTATCTAAATAGATTTCAATTTTTATTCACTATAAATAGTTTCATTGGATGATTAAATTATTACAAATTATCAAATATATAGATTCTTTTATAAAAGAAATTATGTGGCTTAGGTTGAGAAATGAGGCGTCTTTATCAAATTTTTAATGGATTTGTTTACAAGGCAAAGCAAAAATTTGTATCTTTAGTTCATTAATAAGGCAATATTAGATTTGCTAATGGGTTTTCTTTTGTTTACATGTGTATGACATAATGCTTAGCACTATTGCTTCAGTTGTTCTATTTTTCTTATTTATATTTATATGATTCATGACTAAAATCATAAGACTTTGTTTATAAGACAAATGGGAATTTTTTTTTGAAAACTTTCTAAAAAATTGGTCTATATAGAGATAACCATGAATTTATAGCAAATTAATGATTGATGAATTATTGTATCTGATAAAATTATCCTAGTTTAAGAATTTGAAGGCTTTCAAGAAATTATTTTGGATAATAAGCATATGAGCAATAGCTTGAAAATTAATTTATAGCATATGTATAGTGTATTAATTTTAAGAACTATGGATTATTTAATGAATTATATATGCATGTCTTAACATATAATGATTATATTTAAAGTTTGTTATCGTTTTTTTCCTTTCTAGGTTTAGGAAGAATACTGAAAGTGAAAGTGAGACTATTTTTTGGTGATGAAGTCAGTCAAGTTTAAGCAACATTACTTGTGACTGGAAATATATAATGATTATATTATAATTTTATTTTTAATTGCTTTTATCTTCTTAAAGTTTTATATTCAGGGAAAACTACTAAAAAAATGTCTTTATTGACAATTATTTATCTAATGTCTGCAACAAATTTTCGATAACATTATGAATAGAGTTATACCCTGGCTGAACATACCAGAGGAGATGAGCGTTGAGGCTTGTAATTTAATTGACGAGTAAGATTTATGAAAGAGATTCATGCAATATATGTCTGTTAAAATTACAAAGCCATTTTTAATCATGTCAGTCCATGCAAAGTTTTATAGATCCATGTTACAAAGAGAATTATTTTCTGTTGTTTTCAATCAACAACTGAGAGCTGACTCATCTTCATATTCACTGACAATCAATGTTTCATTTTATATCAGATTATTAAATGAAAATCCAGTTCAAAGACGTGGAGCCAACGGAGCTAGAGAGGTAAACTGTTGAGAGTTAGTTACTAGTAAAGACATAAAATTGTACTATGACTTAAAGGACATAGAAATTGAAAATATTGAAAATTGTACCATGACTTAAGGTACATAGACTTAAAATTGAAAATATTTTCTATTCACATGGCTGAAGAACATAGAAATTTGACCATTTGGTCAATTTCCTAATCAATGACCTTGCAACCATTTAATCAAGAAGATTACTGAAATTGTTTTAGAGCTAATTAGTGAATATTTGCCCATTGTTATAGCATTAAATTTTTTTTAAAAGAATAATAAAAGAAGAACAATTGTTAGGCCTTTCCAAGGATTCCTCTTTCATCCTTTTTTTTTTAATTGCATTTACTTGTCAATGTGTGTGTAATTCTTTTTCATTGACTTTTAGGTAAATGTGATTTTGGGTAATTTTTTAATTTAATTATTTGCATCATATTGGTCTGAATTTCGCTTCTTTTATGGACTTTCTCTAATTTATCTATGTTTCAAAATTGGTTGCTTGCTACATCCAAATTCTATTTAAGTAGTTTTATTAATCCTAGTTTAGTTTAATTAGTTTTTATTAGTCATAACTCTTGTATTTGTCTTTCTTTTCTCAATTGGTTAATGCAAAATTAGTTTTTGAGATGTTTTTTTTTTTAAATTATAGAGTGAATACAAAAAAAGGTGCAAAAATGGTGGCCAATATCTCTGCCTGGAAATTAAAGACCGGTAACCATTCATATTCTCAAATATTAAGTTCTTAGTTGTGGAACCGACTAATTGACAATTTGATTTTATTGTTGGCTGATTTCTTGTGATGTAAATATAGGACTATATTTATTTCGAAAGTGAATGTATATATTTATCAAGTTCATATATACTTTGAAATTTTATGTTTTATTTGGAAGTTTCTGGATTGCATATACTAAAAATTATGCTAGTCCCACCATATCTTTGATCTGTGCATGGCAATTGAACCTTGGATGCTAAAGCTAATAAAGTTAAGAACATTTTCATGTCAAATATGAATATTTTATAAAGGAATGTGTAAAAGAGATTGCTAAAAGAATCTCTATTAAGGTAATGCCTTAAAATACTTTCTTTTCCCCTATTTAATCAACTATAAGGTTAATTGGCTGCCCCATTAAGCATCATATATTTTTTTACCTTATATATGCATTAATTTGGATTTTATTTTTATTAAATAATCTTTTATTTGATTTGGATGTTAGGTATGTAGCTATTAGGAATTAAAATTTTATTTCACATATGGAATATATCAATCGTTGAGAATGAGTTGAATTACAGTATCAAATATTTGCCAGTACTTATATGGTGATGCATCTCAATTAGTTACACCTGAATAATGATTATGTTGTGAACCTAACTCATATGACGTATGATGTTACAGATTATTGTTTTAGTTCTTGAAGTTTGTAATATATACTGACTTGTTAGTAGTTGGATTTGAACTTGGATGTGATGAGTCCACAAAGATGGATAATCTTTCGTAACTTCTTGATGAGTGAGCGGCATATGTTGCCAAGTTATTTGTAGCATACAATAATCATGTAATGTATGAGTATATTAATTTGTGTAGCATACTAATTAATTCTATATGTTACACTTATAGGTGTGAAAACAATGAAGTTCAAGTATAGAGGCATTGTGGAGAATTTTGGTGCCAACTAAGTACTTGTATTTTTTTCAAACTGAATATCTACTTGTGTATTTTACAAACTATATTTGAAATATTATGAATTTATATATTTCTTTAATACTTGTATTCGGTACAATTGTAATAATATAGATAATAATAATATTTAAAGATGAAATGAAAGAATTTGTAATATAAATTGAGCTTTTTTTGTTATTTTGTGATGTCTTTTAATTTTACCCATAATCAGTAGGCAATCAGTCAATTTAAATTTTTATTTTTTAAAAATATATTAATAGTGATACCATGGTAACAATAAT
Organism: Clausena lansium; assembly: GCA_030449835.1. Lineage (NCBI taxonomy): Eukaryota > Viridiplantae > Streptophyta > Magnoliopsida > Sapindales > Rutaceae > Clausena > Clausena lansium. Next base: position 1,437,151 of record JASUUF010000086.1, on the reverse strand, counting down.
CATAGACACGATTATAACATCAACAACTACTAACACTATGGTGTCAATTGGTGATACTATAGTCACAATAATCATTGACACTACAAACTAGTGTCAGTGGGTTCTGATTGCCAGATCAGTGACACAATTTCTATGTCACTGAAGACCTTTTTTCTTATAGTGAAATTTATTAATGCTCTAGATATTCCTTGGAAGACAAGCAAGGCAATAATAACTTCAAACAGGAAATTTATTAATACTCTAGATATTTCTTGTGAGACAAGCAAGACAAGAATATCAGATTTATTCCTATTATAGTTCATAGGAATTATAAGAGGAAAGAATCTCTTATTTGGAAAGAATCCAAGTATTTTAAGACTTGCTATTTTTGTGAAACCCTAGTGCCTATATAAAGAGAAGTGCTTTACAATTAAACGGTTACGCACAACACAGAGTATAAAACAGAGAAGCTGGATTTGGCACATGAGGTTGTGTTGATTTATTTATATTGTCTTCTATATTCAAGTCTTGTAACGATACTATTTTCGTTCATCTTTGCGGAGAGTCTATGTGGATCTTGGATCACAAGACATTGAAGAATTGAAGAATCACTATTGATCACTTTGCGAAGTGCCTTGAGGATCGTGGATCAAGAGGGGTAGCGGTTATTCAAGAGAATCAGCTTCAGTCTAAGGTTGAGTAAGCTGTATGGTGATAAACTGTAAGTGAGAGTCTTAAGTTTGGTAAATCCATAGGTTGTAACATCTCAACTTAGTGAATTGCTTTTCATCTGGGCGTGCCTTGTGGATGTAGGATTGATTAATCCGAGCCACGTAAAAATCTTCGTGCCTTTTAATTTCTGTAATTTATTGTTTTTTGCAAAATTAATATTTTTTATGTGGATGAACAGTAACCTACGAAAAGTAATGCGTGAACAGTATTTTCCAAAAATTTATTTTGTGTTTTTAATATAATAAGGATAATTATAGTGGAGATTTTCTTAGGCTTTGCTTTATTAAGGAATTTAATTAATTAAGTTATTAATTAATTAATTTTAAGATTTTAATATTGGCTACATCTATTTAAAATAGATCTAAATTCCTAACAGTAATAAACATACATATTAGCTTAGATCATGTATTTGTTTTTGCACAATTCTATACATAAACTTAAATCAGCATAAAAACCAGTCTGTAGATGTTAAATCTTATGATTTTCAATTGAAAGAATAAAATAAAACAAAGGCGAGATAATAAAAAATACAAAATTTTCACATTAACTTTGCAACAATATATCCTTTTAGCTTATCATATACCAGAGAGGACATTCACCATGGCTTAACAATCGATAAACTGCAAGGACATTCACTAGGGCTGCACAAATACAACCTAACACGTAATGACAACCAATCACATATTTATAAGACAAAGAGAGACATCTGAAAGGACCATAAAGGAAAAAATACTCAGAAACGAGGTCCAATGACATCTTCCCGAAACAAGGGTCATAAAAATTTCCATATAGCTACTTCGAATTGCATGGTAAAGCAAATTAGCATCCTTAGACATATGTCAATATCCATAGATTGTTTCTCTCACCATTAACCGCCTATGGCAAATTAAAAACCGAAAAGAAAAAAACATATTGCACTAGAAAAGATTAGCTACTGACCTTGATCGTTCAACCATAAACCATAATATTAGGTCGGTTGAGTCGTCCCATAGCCATAATTGTACCTGACATCTACAAACTTCAAATGCTGTTAACTTTAGATTAATTGCAAAAAAAAAATGGAATAGCCAGCCTATTTCCGCATCATGTACGGATGTACCCCACCCATAATCCCAAGTTCAACTCAATCAAAGAGCCAAAAGAAAAGTCAAAATAGGGGTGGAGAAACAAAGATGAAGTAGCAATTATTGTTTGACAAATTCAATTACAACTTATTCATATTTAACTTTAAAAAAGCAACTAATTGCTAATGAAAATGGGAAATTTATAAAAATAACCATAAAACTTTAGGGTTTTTCACAACTAACCCCCAAACTTTTTTCTATCATAACCAGCCAAATGCAAGTTTTTTGGACCAAATTACCCTCATCACTTTCATCAAAATTTCAAGGAAATGCCACTCTCAAAATCTAGCACAAAAAAGCCACACGCTCAACACTCAAACACTCTCAAAAAATCACCAAATCCCATCCAACAAATATTATATAACTGAAGATATAATCATCAATGAGAAAGCTTCTTAAGGTTTTGTAAGTTCTTTCACAATATAAAGCTTTAATGTATTAATGTTAGCGTTTAGGTTCGAAATTGATATGGTTTTGTTGCAAATATTGTTATTTTTCATTCATGAAACAATGTAATTTCTTAAAACACTTAGTTTGAGTTGAGAAATCAAAAATAATTGAAGAAAAGAGAAATTTGCAGAAAAAAAACAAAACCCAGATTTAGTGAGACAGGCTGAGTTAGTGCGATAGGTAGTGGGACAGGTGCCTGTCGCACTAAAACACAGTGTTGATTCAGTGCGATAAGCACCTGTCCCACTGCCTGTCTCACTAAGTTTCCAGAACCTTACGAAGCTCATAACTTAGGCTACATGTGTCCGTTTTGGGCATATAATATACCGTTTCAAAGCTTGCAATGAGACGAATTAAAGCATGTTAGTGCAACAACCACATATCGCACCAAAAGATAGTAACATTGAATCTGTCTTTTAGTACGACAGGCACCTGTCGCACTAAAAAAAAGATTTAATTTTACTATACTTTTGGTGCTATGAGAGCTTGTTGTAATAATATACTTTAATTTGTCTCATTGTAAGCTTCGAAACGGTATATTATACGCCAAAAAAGGACACATGTAGCCTAAGTTATGAGCTTCGCAAGGTTTTCGAAAACTTAGTGAGATAGGCTGAGTTAGTGCGACAGGCAGTGGGACAGGTGCCTGTCGCACTGAATCAACACTGCATTTTAGTGCGACAGGCACTTGTCCCACTACCTATCGCACTAACTCAGCCTATCTCACTAAAATTTCGGAAACCTTATGAAGCTCATAACTTAGGCTACATGTGTCCGTTTTGGGCGTATGATATACCGTTTCGAAGCTTGCAACGAGATGAATTAAAGCATGTTAATACGACAAGCATATGTTACACCAAAAGATAGTAACATTGAATCTATCTTTTAGTGCGACAGGTGCAACATTTCCCTGTCACACTAAAAGAAAGATTTAATTTTACTATATTTTGGTACTATGAGAGCCTATTGTAATAATATACTTTAATTCATCTCGTTGTAAGCTTCGAAACGGTATATTATATGCCCAAAACGGACACATGTAGCCTAAGTTATGAGCTTCGTAAGGTTTCCGGAAACTTAGTGAGATAGGCTGAGTTAGTGCGACGGTAGTGGGACGAAACCCAGATTTAGTGAGATAGGCTGAGTTAGTGCGACACGCACTGGGACAGGTGCCTGTCGCACTAAAACGTAGTGTTGATTCAGTGCGACAGGCACCTGTCCCACTGCCTGTCGCACTAACTCAACCTGTCTCACTAAGTTTCCGAAAACCTTACGAAGCTCATAACTTAGGCTACATGTGTCCATTTTGGGCGTATAATATACCGTTTCGAAGCTTAGAACGAGACGAATTAAAGTATATTGTTACAACAGGCTCTGATAGCACCAAAATTATAGTAAAATTAAATCTTTCTTGCACTTATCGCACTAAATATTGGCGCGACGGGTGCCTGTCGCACTAAAAGACAGATTCAATGTTGCTATCTTTTGGTGTGACATGTGCTTGTCGCATTAACATGCTTTAATTCATCTCATTGCAAGCTTCGAAACGGTATATTATACGCCCAAAACGGACACATGTAGCCTAAGTTACGAGCTTCGTAAGGTTTTTGGAAACTTAGTGAGACAGGCTGAGTTAGTGAGACAGGTAGTGGGATAGGTGCCTGTCGCACTGAATCAATACTGTGTTTTAGTGCGACAGGCAACTGTCCCACTACTTATCACACTAACTCAACCTGTCTCACTAAATCTGGATTTCGTTTTTTTTCTGCAAATTTCTCTTTTCTTCAATTATTTTTTGATTTCTCAACTCAAACTAAGTGTTTTAAGAAATTACATTGTTTCATGAATGAAAAATAATAATATTTGCAACAAAACCATATCAATTTCGAACCTAAACGCTAACATTAATACATTAAAGCTTTATATTATGAAAGAACTTACAAAACCTTAAGAAGCTTTCTCATTGATGATTATATCTTCAGTAATATAATATTTATTTGATGGGATTTGGTGATTTGTTGATAATGATTAGGCTTGGTGATTTGTTGAGAGTGTTTGAGTGTTAAGCGTGTGGCTTTTTTGTGTTGGATTTTGAGAATGACATTTCCTTGAAAATTTGATGAAAGTGATGGGGGTAATTTAGTCCAAAAAGCTTGTATTCGGCTAGTTATGATAGAAAAAAGTTTAAGGGTTAGTTGTGAAAAATCCTAAAATTTTATAGTTATTTTTGTAAATTTTCCAATAAAAATACTTTAATTTTAAAACAAATAATGCAGTATTAGATTTTCAAACTTATGCACCTGACTTTGACTTCTGGAAACAGAATACGCAATGGATGCACACTACTTTAAATTTAATAAAAGATAAGGAATTATTAATTAATCAAATGAACAAATGGCAGAGGACAAATTGATTCTCTAAAGAACAAGTCAAATTATCTTCTCACAAGTTGTATGTAAGATAATTTAATTAATAATAATTGAGCTTTACAGTAACCTATTAATTCAGGAGGCCTATATATGTCTTTAGTTTTGAAGGAGGATTAAAAACAACACTTTTTAATTATTTGTTATATCTGGAACCACGAATTATTCCAAAAGATTTTTCTTTTTTAAAAGGTTCATAAAGATTACAAGAAAACAGATTAATTAATTTGTCTTTGAATCACAATCTTCTATCTTTTACCATCGCAAGTTGATAGGTGAAGGTCCATTCTGTTCATATCACTAAACAAATGGATAAGAGAGTCATTGATTTTTTCAAAGGATGAAAATTAACCAAAAAGCTAATTCTTAATTTTTTTTGGATTAAGAACCTTAAATCTAGTAATTTAATTGCTATGGAAGCTTTGCAGTTTTGTTGTCTGCCTCTCAAATATCACCAAACTAATCTTTTGACTGATCTACCAAATTAAATTATATAAAGTACATTATTAAAAAATATTTTTTTGTTGACACATATCGATATGTCATAAAAATATCATTAAATAATGATAGATACATACGTATATGTTATTATTTTATGTCAGTTTCATGACACATACGTTTATGTCATAAAATTATAACAGTTGCATGTAATTTTTTTTTTCAGATTTATTTAATAATCATTAAAAGCAATATAATTATAATAATACCATTAAAATATCCTGTCGTTTTATCTCATTTATTTTTTTAAATTAAAAAAACAAATTAAATCAATTATCTGGAAAAAAAAAAAGAAGAAAAAAATCCTTATAACTCATATCAACAAACCCTAAATTGAAATAAAATAAATCACCCAGCCTCTTAACAAAACAAAAACTCTCAATCTCTCAATCGCTCAACAAAATTAAATCATCCTCTTTTTTCAAATTTTACTTTACAGCATATGGGTCTTGATTCTTTTGTCACCACCGGATACAACCAAAAGATGAAAAAAGTCAAACAAGAAGAGGAAGAGGAGGAAGAAGCGGAAGAGCAAATCTAGACGAGAACCTCCTGTTCGAGGTGTTGAAACACGCGAACGCCAAGATTTTGGCACGAGCGGCCTACGTCAACAAGCTCTGGTATATGACGGCTCAAGACGAGAGCCTTTGGAAGTTGATCTGCACCCGCTACTTGGGTGTGCTACCCAATAGCTCAGATCCGTGGTCCTGGTTCTTGGTGGCTTCTGTTGGCTTCACTCCCTCTACCTCCACTATCTTCCCAAGCTGCCACCCAGCACTACGCCTTCTTCCTCCAAGTGGAATCCTCTTCCACGCGTGATGGGCCCCAAGACCCCTGCCGATCGGGGGAGAACGAGGTTCATCTCTCCTTGTCTCTACTTCTGTTCTTTACTATGAGATGATGACTATTAGGGATCTAACCTAGCAATAATTTATTTACTCCTTCCTCCTTATCTACCACTATCTATCTCTGTTTTTTTCCTTTTTTTTTCTTTTTGGCTGGCGAGTTTGGTTTTTTTTCTTTAATAAAGAAAAAGAAAAAACTTTTTGCATGAATACGATCTAGGATTTTAATTTGTAATATGTATTCTTATTATGCTAAAACTATGAATCAGTCGGAATTTATAAAAAAAAAAATCCTCCCCTCAAGTCATATGTAACCCTTTTTGTATGTATGTTGTGGCTTTAATTTAATGAAATATGAAATAAGCTTTAGATTAACTTTATTTTTTAAATGTTTGGATTTAATTTTTTTTGGTGAAAAATATTAACATGCTTGAAGGTCGGTTTTTAATGGGTAAAATTGCTATTATGAGCAAGTTAAATTGATTGAATTTTGCTTTTTGTTTTTTAATTATTCACTTGTCACACCCTTTAGCTTTTTGGATGAAGTTTTGGCTTTGGTTACTCATCCAGAGTTCTTTTACTTGTTTAGTTTGGTTGGCTGCTAATCTGTTTGAAGCAAATGAGTGTTTGACTTGAATTTTCAATCTAAGGCTCAGGATGACAAATTTTAATCAAGTGTACTAGAGTCTTTCAATCTAAGGCTCATTGTTTAATAATCAAGTGTACTAGAGTCTTTCAGAACATATTACTTGCCTCTTATTCCATCTAATATTGTTTTATGATCATATGCTCTACAGTTTTATATCTTATTCTTTGCTTGTGATTGAACAGATAGAGAATGGTCTGGTAGAGGCAGTTGCAGTCCTTTTTTCAAAAATGCCACATATGCGTTCGGAATTGGAAGCTGGAAAATTAGATGAATGCTTTCGAGCTAAGCCTGATTTCAAGCTAAACCATCACCATTCACCAACTCCACCACAGGTAAGCTTTAAATTTTTTTATTGTGTAAATTATTGTAGAACTTGAAGGAAGCTAAGGTTGAATTTTGTAATCAATTTTGTAGAAATTATTTGTTGTTGCTGAGTTTGTAGAGTATTGAATTTTTTTGCGTGAATGTTGCTTGTGTTCGGAATAGCTTTTGTTCTGTAGCTTGAATATTTATTCAAACTTAAAACTTTTGAAACTTGTGATCTGAAGGTTGAATGCCTATTATGATGTGTCCTATTTTTTTAGCTTCTGTTTTTAATTCATCAGCTTGAATGTGGTAATTTACATAGAAATTTTTACATTTCTTCAGATAGTGGGATTAGTTGTGTAATTGTTAATTTGTTATTTATGCAAATATTAACTGTCCAGAATTTGTTAATTTGTTATTTATGCAAATATTAACTGTCCAGAATTTGTTTTCATATTCACTCATTTGTCTGAGTACTTTCAAGCATGAAGTCTTATGAGGCTAAGGTTAGTGTCTATTTAAATTGATTAATGAATTTGCATAATAGTTAATTTCTTCCCGTATGTTAGTGTGCCGTATAGTGTGTCTTCTTTATGTTGTGTAGTTAAAGTTCCAAATGACAATGCATATACTTTCTGTTCTCTAGTTAGATTGCAGGATACAAGTCACAGCTCTTTTATAATTTGAGGGGAAAGGCAAAGACAGTGTTGGAGATTGGCATTGGAACTGACCCTAATCTCAAATACTATGCTTGTGATACTGATGTGCAAGTTCTTGGTATGGATCCAAATAGAAAAATGGAAAAGTATGCACAGACAGCGGCGGTGGCTGCTGGTTTGCCTCTCACAAATTCAAAATTTTACAAGCCATATGTTTGACTAATTACTAATGTGGCGTAAGATGACTTATCTTTTAAATTTTATGGGTGATCTTATTTTAGATGGGGTCCTTTAGTTGAAAGGCCAGCAGCCAACTTTCTGTGTTAAACACGCATGTCTGCTGGTTGGAGTCTTGATTCCATTGCTTATTGTATGTAGTTGGTCTGTGAAACTAGAAATGTTGAGGGGGTTAATTTAATTTCATCCAAGTTAGGGAGGCAATTCCAGCAAGTGATGCATCTGTTGATGCTGTTGTTGGAACACTTGTCCTGTGTTCAGTTGTGACTAGTTTGTATTGATTTTGTTGTAGTTGATGCAGGAAATATTGATTAATTTTTAGATATTGTCATTTGTATTGTAATTGATTTTCAGATGGTGTTATGTGATAAATTAATTTAAATTATTGTTCTTTTATTACATATATTTCTATTTTTAATTTATAATTCTTGCTAATTATATTGGCGCTTAAAAAATTCAATACAAAATAAAAATATAATTTCCAATTAAAAATATATATAAATAAAATTCTCACCAAAATCAAAATAGGGAAAAAAATTGGCGCCAAAATTATAAATTTCAATTACAATCATTTAAAAATTATTAATTTTCCGCTAAAAAATTTAATATATTTTAAATTTTTGAGCTAAATTTTATTAATTTCCCGCTAAAGTTTTTAAATCAAAATTTAAAAAATATTACATTTTTCACTCCAAATTAATTATTTATAAAAATAAATTAATTAATAATCATTTTAATTAATAATATAAATAAATTTAAAATAAATATGTCATTAGTTTATGAAAGAGTATCATGTTTTGAAATATTTATGACATTTATGTCATAAAATCAATGATTTACATAACTATTTATGACAATCGTATATCATAAATTCATGATAGGAAAAAAAAATCGTCATCCTAAAATTTCTTGACACGAGCTTTTTTGACACAAGAAAATCATCATCCCAAGGGTCGGATGACGGTCAAAAACCGTCATAAATCTATATTTTTTTAGTAGTGGTACTAATTTCATACATCATCACAGTGGGCACTTATTATTGTTGATTCAAAGATATCTCTATCTTTTTTATTCTGCTTAATTGGGAAGTCTCTGTATCCTAAAAAGGGATGCATTATTAGTAAGCTGTGTTGTTTTTGGGTTTCGGGTTATTTTTGGTCTATGTAGTATTTCGAATGTTTTGTTTATAATGGGACTTCTCGTCCTTGTTTTTGTGGATTTGTAGTCCCACCAATTTTTGTACATATCTCATTTAAATTTTTATATAACCTTTTGTTTCTTAGAAAAAAGAAATTCCGTACATCATCACTTAAATAGTTGTATTGTGACAATCAAGTTGGATTACATATATTCGGGAACTCCAACCTCCAATCTAGTTTTGAAAATCACAATAGCAAAAACTAAATCACAATTTCTTTACTAATGAAACAAAACTCAACCTCCTTAAATAAAACGGAAACCAAGCATTCGTTGAACTAAGTACAAGAAAATGAACTTTAAGCTTTCCCCCAAACCCAAATAAAATAATCAATTATTTAACTATTAATAAAAACCATAAAATCAGACCAGAACCCCAAATGTCTATATTGTCAAAATCAGTAAAAGAATCACAAATACAATAAATGCAAACAAAAATTCACAAGGTTACCAACAACAAAAGATACCCAAAAGACAAATTAAAAATAAATATGAAAATGAAGTAAAAAAAAGAGACCTATTATTAAAAGGAAAATGAAGTAAAAGAGACCTATAATTATTAGGAAAAAGGCTTATATTTTTGTCACAACAAGGAATGGAGATATTGGCATCATACCACTTAGCACTTATTATAGTCTCAATTCTATCAGCAATCAAATCCTTACTTTGCAAGCCGAAGCACATTCATTTAGTGCCTATGGATATGGCATCACTCAAGCCAATCGTACTAAATCGGAACCACACCATTCTGGCCTCTTCAACACTGCGTTTCACGGCCTCCAACAGCCTCAGTAGGTGCTTGTTCCACGTGTTCCCCTCGTACCACACTGACGATATTCCCATCTGAGGCTTCGACATATTGGCTTCGGACAGCCCCACATCGTGCAGAATGGCCTGGGTGCCACCTTGTGACTTGGGCTCGGTGACTTGAGAGCTGTACTTGTTGAGCTTTGATGGGGCTGCGATGGGAGCTTGGGATGGATCGATGTTGACGGCAGCGAAGATGCGGAGGGAGATGGGGCAACTTGTGGAGTGGGTGTGAGTGAGAGGGAGTGAAGGGGTGAAGGTGGCCATGCGTGGGATTAAGAGAGTGGATTGCCTGGTGGTGCCTAGGGATTGTTGAAAAATCGAATTGAGGTTTCAACCTTAATCAGCTTCACACTTGCATTGTTGAAATGTGCACTTGTTGCGTTGTACAATGGGGAAAGATTCTTGGGTATGAGCTTCCACTTATTTTTTATGCATATGTATTCTTTTAAATAAGGGTGTTGTTAAGGTACATAATCACGTAACTTATGTCAATGGAATAGTTGTTTTCACTAACAACTAAACTATATTTGAGTTTGTCAAGACAACTTTTGCATTAACGTAAGTTGCATGATTATGTCACTTAATACGACCCTTTAAATAAAATGTATGATTATGTGTTAAATAGTAAATAGATAAAGAAAAATATTATATCATTCTCATTTTAAAAGAGAAATTTTTTAGAGTGCTTCTTGTGTTGAAAGAAACCATCAATTTCGTGGCTCAGCCAATTATTAGAGAAATTAATTGTAAAAAAAGCTTCCGTACGAAATAAACCTATTTTTTTTATATGAAGGCTCAAAAGTTTAGGGAAATTCCAAATCAAAGAGGAGCTTTATTTATTTTAAGGGAATAAGTTACATGGAGAGATTGCTTGTAAAGCTTTCCTAACGGTGCTTGTAAAGCTTTCCTAATGGCTTCATATAGAGGCTCAAAGAACTTTAAGAAGTTATTAATCGGTGCAGTACAAGGTTTATGGTTTTCCCACTTTTTTCAATAGTTTTAACTGCCTCCGGCGCCTGCAACACTTGTGTTTACTAATCCTATTGAAATATGACATATGTCCTTGTTGTTTCAGCAATAAGATTACATGATGTCACGTGCAAAACATGTGATTCATGTGATCACATCTGATGACAAATGTTGACTATCATATGCTTCTGATTCTAGGTCGACTGACCTATCATACGTAGGTGACCGACTTGTTGCATCTGTGTACTTCACCAAAACGACTTGCCGTATGCGTCTTCAAATTTAAAGTTGAGTTTTACTTTACAACAAAAGAATTAAATTTACTCCAAACACTTACAATTCTAACAGCACCCCTAATTTGTATCATGCATCATGCCTAATACTTTTAAAAAAATTTTAAGGAGCCACTAAATATTTGATATTAATTTGCTTCAGCTAAAATTTTATCTCTTGATATAGTGTGCAAACAAAAATAATCTTTGCATCAAAATCATCTTGTCCATCACCATCTTTACACCAAAAAATAGGTCTTTTGGTCGGTTAATTACTACTTATTAGTTGGCAAATTATCACATCACCATCCTTTTTAAAATACAAGAAATTATTTTATTGCCATCTAAGATTTTTAAAAAATTTGAGTTAAAGGTGAGGCTATTTGCATTAAAAAAATAATCATAACACTCATTTTCTCAAAACACTCATTATTCTAATTTAAAGATATTGAGATTGAATTGGTGTATAAATACTAAACCAATTGCCCCAAGATCTAATCCTAGTCAAAGACTCTTATATGGACTTAAGAACTAAAGTTTAATCACACCTAAACACAAAGAACATAATAAGAAACAGAACTCTAAGGATCCTACACAAGGTTTTATAGCGATTCAAATTATAAAACCAATGTACAAAGGTGACTTAAAGATATTTGAGGCCTTAGGCGAATTTGTGGTCATTTAAAAATTTAAAATTAATAATTTACAAATCATATGCTATATCAATACAAAATTAATTAAATATGTAAAAGAATATTTAAAATGATGGCATGATGATGGCTAATTGTTATATTATTTATAAAAATTTTATAATTCTAATCAAAATTTTTGTGATTCTAACTTAAATGTTCTATTGAGGATACATGTTAGTGCTTGTCAAGTATACATGTTAGTTATCATTAGGTATAATTATAAGAAAAATGGTCATGTTGGTTGTTTGGTTATTAAGGTGAGACAAGCAGTGAAGGAAATAAAAGTGATGAACTGCAGATAGCAGCAGTGGAGAATCAGTGGCGGTAGCAACTACTGCAGTGGTAGAAACAGTGGCGGTAGCAACTGCAGCAAGACGGCACAATGTGTCGTTGTCGATGGTGAAGGTAGTTGGCTGGCGCTGGCAATTTGGTTGTTCAAGATATGCGGGTATGCAGCGGTTGCGATTAGAAGATTAGGTTATAGGTTGTTAAAAAAATTTTATATACATTTTATAGGAATGGTAATGGGTTGGATGTACTCTGCTGCAGATTTAGATCTACAATAAAAATTGAGATTTGTTGGATCCATATTTTTCGCACTATATCTAGATCCAAAAAATAAATATCTTTATACGCTCTAAATAAAAAAAATTAAAATCTAAATATGCTCTAGATTTGTTATGAATTCTAAAACTCGTTAATATAAGAGCAATAATTTTTTAGAAAGAAAATTAAAGATTAAAATGTATTGATAACAATTGAATTATATAATTTGTCTCAAAAATCTAATAAATATTGTAACTTATACTTTTACACCAAAACAAACAAATAGGAAAGATTATAAAATATCCATCAAAGTAAATGCAGAAGTAAGATGAATGTAATATTCTAATGTCTCATTCATCATCTTGATATCAACGGCACATCCATCATCATTCCAACAACATTAGATACTAACATATAAATTGAATATGCTTTATATTCAGTGCTTTATTATTTTTATTAGGGGAATTATCATTTGTGTACCCTTAGTTTGCATCTTTATAAAAAATAATACAACACTTTAAGGGTGTATCATTCATCCACTATTCCGTTAGCTACTCGTTTATAACTTAACAGAATTGCAACGAAATGACAATATTGCCCGTGAAAATGAAATTAACGTAAAAAGACATGATTGCCCCAAAAATGAAGCGAAGCCAAGTGTAACCGTTAGAGGCAATAACAGTTACATTTTTGCCTATATAATGACCTAAAACAGCAGTACAAACCACCTTGCAAGAAACCAAAAATTAGCTTCTCCTCAACCACAACAACTCAGCAACGCATCTTATTGAAAAAAATAAAAATTTCCTACTCATTCACAACAACAAATCAAGAGCACACTTCCTTGCAACAAATAAAAATTGCCAGTCCTTAGCAACAAAAAAACAGCATTTGAAAATGGCCTCCAGTGAATCACCAAGTTCTGGTGTTGTGGATTCAAAAGATATAAAAAAGTGAAATACTAACCAAAATATTTCAAGTGTGGCGTGCAAGCAGTGGCTATGGTGTCAACTACATTACAAAATCCTAATGCACTGTTTTAGTCATGCAGGAGGAAGCATTGTGGGGTGAAGCATTGTGATTTTTCGGAATGGTTCACTACTGAATCTCTCATATATCCTAATACTAATGATGAAATGCCATATGAGCAAAACCCGAAACTGAATGATGATGTGGAGAAAATAAAGAAGAGGCTAAAACTCACTGAAGGAAAGCTTAAATATACTTTAATTGTGCTAGTGTGTGTATCTGTAACTGTCCTTATGAGAAAGTAATATAACCTATGATGAAGTTTTCAATAGTAATGAACTAGATATAATGTTCCCAGCAAAATATATCCTCAACAATAACAATCATCAATTGAAACAATGATAATGCAATTAACTAACATCTAAAATATGCAAATAACATATCTCCTTCTAATTACATGTTCCTGAAAATCCAAAACATGGTTTAGCTCATGCAAGAGCATAATTAAGTTTAGGAAACTGAAACTGACAAAAAAAAAATAACATAACCAACATAAAGAGTTTACAAAATTGAAATTAATGACATGTTCCCAACAAACAGAGCATGAAACTCATTTCAGAGCACCTGTTACAGTCAATGCCTGTGATGGATTTTAGGATTGGTTCACTTAAGATAGGTTGACATCCGAAGTCCTTCCTAGATTGCGAAAGACAAAATAAATTAAACTCTTATTTATGCATTATGAACTGTGAACTACAAAAAAATAAATTCAACGAAACTCAACCTCGTTTTTTGGTTGGTCCAGCAACTACAGCAGTACTTTTATTTTTTCTTTTCTTTGATCTAGCATTAAAGCCCTCACCTGGATCACTTGCTTGTACTCTATGCACTGTGTTTTTAGTTCTAAAACTTGCCTTTGATGGTTGGCCTAAAGAATTTGTTGGCTGGCCTAAAGGATTTGTTGGCTTGCCTGAAGCATTTGCAGCTAAGAACTGCAAAAAATATAACCAATAAAGTTCAGTTATCAGCATGCTTAATTACATAAATATATTGATTGAAATTGGAATTGATTGAACTTGGACCTTTGTAAAAATATAACTAGTAAAGTTCAGTTATTAATTGAAGAAATATACTAATTGAAATTGGAATCCTTATATGCAGAAATAGTGTCAGTTATCAGCATGCTTATGACTAATTAAACTGAGCAATTGACAATCATTTAAACTGAGCAATTGACAATCCTTATGTGCAGAAATATACTGATTAAATTGAGCAATTGACAATCATTTATGAAGTAATGACTATTGTGTTAAAATGACAATGAAAACAATATAAATAAAAGGACAATGAAAACAATATAAACAACATAAAAACCAAATATAAATGGAATAGAATTGATGAACTAAACACATTCTTGAGAATTAGAATTGCTGCTCGAGCTGCTCGTGCAACAAAAGGCTTCAATGGACATGATCTTACATTTGGTTCAAGCCACCACAAACTGAGCAATTGACAAAGAATCTCCCGCTGCATCTCTAAGGTTCAGTAGCTGCTCTTTTCTTACATTTCTTTGGCCTCTTAATCTTTTTCTATACAATTGAGGGATCAATTAGTGGCCTTTGACCACGCTCCCATGTACACTCATTAGAAATTAGACTAAACATAACCGATTTAAGTATTAATGTAAGCCTACTTCGTAAAGCAAAATGGAATGCACTTCTCAATTTCATGTCTTGCATAACCTATGCTAGTCATGGCATGAGAGCAAGGTAAACCAGCAATTTTCCAATGCCCATAGTCACATGTTTTATCCTCTAATTTCACAACAAACTTCTTAGCTGGATAATAAAATCTATCCATGACCTGAAAATTCAAATCTCCTGAAGAATGCACAATCATTTTCTCTCCTTTCTTGTAAGTTTTATCTAGCTTTTTATAAATCCTAGGAGCAACAGTTTTTGGCCAAGTGTTTGCTTCATTTCTTCTCTTTGTAAATATTTTCATAAGTCTGCACCTAATCTCCTCAAGTATGGACGGCAAATACCTGTCTTTCTCGGACATGAGAACTGCAAGCAAAATCCAACTGTGTTGAAATATTCAGATGCATTATTGTCAGTTCTCTCTACTTTATAGTTTCTATCATATGTATGCATAGATCAAATGTACCTTTGCAGTTCTCTTTCTAGCCAAATATAAGCTTCTATCCTTTCTTCTTTGATCAATGCCATTGCCTCATCAAAATCATACTTGTTACTGCTTTTCATTGCCCTCTAAAATAAGATTCCGTAACTTGGCACCAGCGTAGTCCTCAGCAAAGCTTGCATACACATGCCTACAACATGCCCTATGATAGGCAGAAGGCCATGTGTTTGGGATTGCATTCAACAACCCCTTTTGCCCATCACTAATGAAGTGACATGCCTTCCATCATCTAAATAGTTGTGCAAATGTTCAAGAAACCATGTCCATGTTTCAGTATTTTCAATCTCGCACACACACAATGTGAATGGGACAATCCATTTGTTAGCATCTACAGCAACAGTAGCCAATAGTACTCCACCTAATTTCTCGTTTAAGTGGCATCCATCAATTCCAATGAAGGGTCTGCAACCATTAAAAAAAGCATTTCTTTGTGTAAGAAATGCAACAAAAAATCTCTGAAATAGATATTTCTCAAGATAACTGACTGCATGACACATCACCTTGCAAATAGCTCTCCCGTATCACCGATAAATGGTCATGACATGTTGATATAACTTTTGATAACCCTTAGAATGGTCACTATACACCAAAACCATTGTTTTTTCTCTAGCCCTGTACATTGTCAGCTTCTTAATCTTTAATCTAAATTTTTCTTGCATATAAGTCCTGACAAGAGATATCTTCACATTAGGATCAATAATAACATGCCCTTTTATCATTTCAGCAATCCTTGTAAAAGTCGTTTTCACAGATTTCTTAGTAAGCTTGCATTCATGCTTTTTGTGGTATCCTCGCAACCAAAAGCCATTTCTATCATTCAGCCTTGCGCCATTAATAAACCATGGACAACCAGGTTCTTTACAAGTTGCATAATATCTCCTTGGTTCACTGTATTTTATGCTAATATTAAACCCTTCCCTAACCATCACCTCATGCAACACTTCCCTAAAATGAACCACATCCCTGAACATAACACTATGTACCCTATCAACATCTAATTTATACTCATACTTCTCTAAATAATTTCTAAACTGCACACTGCTAAAATATATGTCCTCATCTGAAGAGTTATCGGCCATGTAGACCTCCCTAGTATCATCATCCAATAAAGAATCTGCATTCTTATCACTGTCACATTAGTTTCCCTCACTGCCATCACTGTTATCACTATGCTCTACAGGCACGGTATCATCAACAGACACAGTTCGTGGTAGTTGTATAGCAAGTTCTTCGCCATTATCATCACTAACAATCCTTTTATCTGACCAATCTGATAACAAATTGTCTTCAATAGGCACAATAGGTTCCTCACCATCATCCTCATCATCATCATCAGTATCTAGTCTCTTCTTGGACCAATTTGCTAGCAAGTCATCTTTATCTTCAACTGAATGCCTAACTTTTGAAGTACCTCGATGCACTACTCCAGTAGACTGATCATTCAACGTATTTATAATTTCTGAAGGCAGTTGTATTTTTAAGTTAAACATCAATGATTTCCGTAATGGCGCATCTACATTTTGAACGTATAACACTGACACCACTTCAACTTCAAATGTGGTTTACCCATTGAGTTATGTATCCCAAACAAGCATTTCAACCAAAAATCAGTATCCAACACAACCTTGACTTTGTTATCTAGATTCATAATAGTTAACATGATTTTTCCAACTTCGTTCAACCCATGTACTCTTGTTATCTCCAATGTTCAGCCCTTATTCTTTAACCTACATGTTGTTTCTCTCCTTTGAAATGAATCACTAACTCTATTGGAGGCATGTGTGCTGTGATACAAAGCACAACAATTATAACCTAATTAAATCCAAACTCAATCTTTTTCAAAAAGAGGAAATAAACACAATATAACAGCAAACAAGGACTTCAATGAACATAGAAAACTTTCGTAACCATTTCGTCAGTTTATACACTATAAGGTTTCTAACACAAATTAAATTAACGTAAATTCAAATAATTTCTTACAAGTTCTTACATCTATTGATTTATTTGACTAAATAATGCATGAAATAAGTATGATATATGATCATACCCTTCACTTGCTCCAATTCAAACTTATTGTCTTTGAGCGTTATTGGCTTACCCTTCAGATCAATCTCCAATTCAAACTCCACAAATGTCAACTACACTTGTTTTATAGTTAAATATTGAACTTATTTGGTGAAAAGTGAATAGAAATTAGAAGGAGTGGCTGGTATAGCTGGTATGCATACAAGCTTTCTCTCAATCGAGGAACAGATTAGGGGAGAGGCTGCGATGAAGATTTTCCTTTTTGATGTGCCGAGGAGAAACGACGTCATTCATTTTTTTTTTTTAGCATTCCATGAAGCGATGTGCCATCCAGTGAAACCTGGTAAATGGCCGATATGTCATTTTTTTCCAATAGTTTCTTTAATCTTAAAAGGCCATATTATCCTTATGACGTCAGCACTTGTAAACGGAAGCTGACAGAATAAAGGTAGGGAGATATATTTTGTCATCTAACGGTGGACGAATGATACACTGTTAAAGTTTTGTAGTATTTTTTATAAAGGTGCAAATTACGGGTACGTGAATGATAATTTTCCTTTTTAATTATGACCATATTTAACTAAAAATATGAATAACATAGTTATTTTATGATAGATAGCCACTACTGATTAGTGATTACACAACATAAATAAGGTTATGAGAAAATAACAGAAAATGAAACTCAATTCTAGAGATTTACCTAGCAATAAAAATACTGATCCAAGCATTCAAACGAAGTGGAGAAACGAGAGTAAACTGAAGAGAAGTTAGGGTAGGTTGTCTTAATTTTACTATAACTTCACTTTTTTTTGTCTTATTATGATTTAAATTTACAAAACTAACCTTTAAGTTTTAAGATTTTCAAATACATGATAAATACCACTGAATAAAATTTATTATCATTCATAATTACACAATTGTTAAGAAATTTTTAAAATCAAATAAAATTAAAAGGTAAATGGATGTGGATCTAGATATAGATATTAAGATAAATCCAAACATGCTCCATATCCGTCTTAGATCTTCCCATCGATATCAAAATCCAATCCAAATATATTTTAGACTAACTCAAATCCAATCCGATTGAATTTGGATCACATGGATCTTAGGTCAGATTCGATCCATTGTCATCCCTTAATATTTAGGCATACTTTCTTGTTAAAAAAAAAGTTAAATATGTTTTTAGTGCATTTTTTAATTAAAATTTTAAAAGATAAATTAAAAAAAGTGCGAGATATTTGGTCAATACCAAACCTACATCAATTAGCGGGCCAAACTAACCTGCATCCCACAAAATTATCCATAATGGATGGTTTTTGGCAAATCAAATTTAGACGGAATTACGAGTTTATAGGTAACATTATCATCCCTATAAACGATAATAGGGGGTTAGTAGCTACACCATAGTCATATAGTACCTAGCATCTACAAAATTCAAATGCCATTAAGTTTAGATTAATTGCAAAAACAATGAAATAGACAATCTATTTGCGCATCATGTACCCTGTAACCCCAAGTTCAACTTAATCAAAGAGCCAACAAGAAAAGTCCAATGATCGAAAGGCAGCTAATTGCTTAGGAAAATACTTTAATTATAAACAAATAATGTAGTAGTTAATTTTCAAACTCAGGAACTCCAACCTCCTATATAGTTAGCACGATTTTTCTTTGCTCATGAGATAAAAAACTCAACCTTCTTTTTAGATTACACCATCCGATAAGGAAAACAGAAACCAAGCTTTCGTTGAGCTTAGTACTAGAAAATGAACTCTAAGCTATCCCCCCAAACCTAAACAAAATAATCAATTATTTTAATTATTAATCGAAACCATAAAACCTAGCCTCTTAACATGAACCCCAAACGTCCACTTGCCAAAATCAATAAAAGAATCAAAAATACAATAAATGCAGACAAAAATTCGTAAGGTTACCCAAAACGAAAGATACTCAAAAGACAAAATAAAAATAGAATGAAAATGAAGTAAAAAGAGACTTATAATTATACGAAAAAGGAGAAAAGACAGACCTATAATTATAAGAAAAATGGCTTACATCTTTGCCACAAACAAGAATGGAGATATTCCCATCATACCACTGAGCACTCATTGCAGTCTCAATGCTATCAGCAATCAAATCCCTACTTTGTAAATGAACTTAAATATGATTTCTTCATGCAACCACAACACAACATGGCCAAAAAATCGAAAACTAAAGCAAAAATTTATAACCGAACCTCCAGCCATTGATATATTTTACAACTGGTTTTGATGCTTCTAAGGCCACTGTAATCAGTAGTGATGGTGTAGTATATGTGTTGAGTGATTACAAGCCTCTAGGGGCCAAAACCCATATTGACCACCATTTATGTCATCTTTCCATAAAAGATAAAGGGGGGAGATTTTGCCACATCAGCTAGTAGAAACATGGCAAATTTTTGTTTAAAGCAAAAAATGTTTGGACCATATGCTGAAATATGGAAGCATATTGATCGTCCATGTGTTCAATACCATATTCTAGAAATATATTCTAGAAACATACGTGTATGCAACATTCTCCTGCCTAGTCCATACATTTCACTTGATATGATATTTAAATATATCAATTCTTTAAACTTAAGAAACATAATACATGAATCATGGCAATAAGTCCTCCTACAACGAGTATTATCTTCCATGTATTACTCTTCTTAAATACTACCACGTATGATCATTTAACTTAATGAATAAACTCCATGTTTATTCTAAGTCCAAACAAAATTGATCTTTTCTAAAAATAAATGAATGTGCACATAATTACAAGAAAACATCATAATAAACAAAAGTAAGAGTTTCATTTATATTACATTGTATATACAATGAAAATTACACAATGGACCTAAGTCCTATTCGGTCTACATGATCTTTAAACTTCTATGGTGACATGTACATGATCTTTAAACTTCTATGGTGACATGCCTTTTGTTAAAGGATCATCAATCATCAATTCAGTGCTAACGTGTTCAATGACCACTTTCTTTTCTTTAACACGTTCCTAAATGGCTAAATATTTAATGTCAATGTGTTTACTTCGACTTCGACTTTCGTTGTTTTTAGCCATAAAAACTGCAACTGAATTGTCACAATATATCCTCAATGGCCTAGAGATTAAATCCATAATTCTAAGCTCAGATATGAAACTTTTCAACCATACACCATGCGAGGTAGGCCCAAAACAAGAAACGAACTCAGCCTTTATAGTGGAAGTTACAATCAAAGTCTGCTTTGTACTTCTCCAAGATATAGCGCCACTGGCGAATATAAAAATATATCCAGATGTTGATTTTCGTGAATCAACACAACTAGCGAAGTCTAAATCAGAGTAGCCATTTACTTCTAGATTATTAGTCCATCTATATATAAGCTTGTAATCTTTGGTCCCCTGAAGGTACCTCATTACTTTCTTTGCAGTGTTCTAGTGGTCTAAACTTGGATTACTATGATATCTTCCCAAGATTCCAATAGCAAATGCAATGTCAGGTCTTGTGCAGACCTGAGCATACATTAGGCTTCCAACAATAGATACATATGGAATATTTTTCAGTTATTCCCATTCAAGATCATTTTTCGGGCATTGGTTCAAATTGAACCTGTCACCCTTCATAATAGGAGATATACTTGGTGAACAATTTTTCATCTAAAATCTCTCTAAGACTTTATTGATATAAGTTTCCTGAGACAAATCTAAAATACCTTAAAATCTATCTCTATGAATTTTTATGCCTATGACATAAGATGCATCACCCATATTCTTAATGTCAAAATTCTCAAAGAGAAATTGTTTCACCTCACCTAGCAACCCCTTATTATTGGTTGCAATTATAATAGCATTCATATATAGAATAAGGAAACAAATCTTACTCCCCCTAACCTTCTGGTATATACATTGATCCATATGGTTCTCCACGAATCCCAATTAAGAGATAACATCATGGAATTTTAAATACCATTGACGGGAAGCTTGTTTCAATCCATATATGGATTTCTTAAGTTTGCATACCAAATGCTCACCATTACTAAAGGAGAATCCTTATGGTTGTTTCATGTAAACCTCTTCCTCTAGTTCTCCATTGAAAAAAGCTATTTCGCATCCATTTGATGCAGTTCCAAATCAAAATCAGCAACTAGTGCCATAGTGACATGAAAAGAATCTTTCTTCGATACAGGAGAAAATGTCTCCTTGTAATCAATTCTTTCCTTTTGAGTAAATCCCTTTGCAACAAGTCTTGCTTTATATCTCTCAATGTTGCTCAATGAGTCTTTCTTTGTCTTAAAGACCTATTTACATCCTGTCTTTTACACCATTAGGCAACTTAACAAGATCCCAGACTCCTCTAGATGACACAGAATTCGTCTCATCTTTCATGGCATTGTACCATAATCATGATTTTTTGGAATTCATGGCTTGTGTAACAGATTTAGGATTATTTTTTGCTCCAATATTATAGTCAGATTCTTATAGATACACTATATAATTACTAGAAATTATTGATTTCTTTATTCTAGTAGATCTTCTTACTGTTGAACCTACATTCTCCTGAGGAGCATGTTGTTCAGTTGGGTTTTCAAGGTTTCATATAATTCCTGAACATCCTGATCTACTGGATTGTTATCAATAACTTATAGAACAAAGCATTACGATGGTTCCTGTAGATGCTCACGCAATGTGATTTCTGCCCAATGCTCTGAATGTCAAAGTGAAGAAATTCAATCAAGCGCGGGTAACCGGCAGGAGTAACTATGACTCTCTTAAGGTAGCCAAATGCCTCGTCATCTAATTAATGTCACATGTGAATGGATTAATGAGATTCCTACTATCCCTGTCTACTATCCAACAAAACCACAGCCAAAGGAACAGGATTGGCAGAATTAGCAGGGAAAGAAGAACCTGTTAAGCTTGACTCAATTCCGAATTTGTGAAATGACTTGAGAGGTGTAGCATAATTGAGAGCCGAAAATGGTGAAAGTGAAATACCACTACTTTAACGTTATTTTACTTATTCCGTGAATAGAAAGAACGAGGCACTGCCCCTCTTTTTTGACACAAGGTCTCTCCGAGGGCCGATTCAGGCAGAAGACATTACCAGGTTGGGAGTTTGGCTGGGGCGGCACATCTATTAAAAGATAACGCAGGTGTCCTAAGATGAGCTCAACGAGAACAGAAATCTCATGTCGAACAAGAAGGTAAAAGCTCGTTTGATTCTGATTTTTAGTACGAATACGAACAGTGAAAGCGTGGCCTATTGATCCTTTAGACCTTCAGAGGTGTCGGAAAAGTTACCATAGGGTTAAATGGCTTGTGGCAGCCAACCGTTCATAGCAACATTGCGTTTTGATCCTTCGATGTCGGCTCTTCCTATCATTGTAGAGCAGAATTCACTATGTGTTGGATTGTTCACCCACCAATAGGGAACGTGAGCTGGGTTTAGATCATCGTGAGACAGGCTAGTTTTACTCTATTGATGACTGTGTCGTAATAGTAATTCAATATAGTACGAGAGGAACCGTTGATTAGCACAATTGGTCATCATGCCTAGTTGAAAATCAGTGGCATAAAACTACCGTGCACTGGATTGTGACCGAGCATCTCCAAATCAAAATCAGAGATAGAGCGACACGTTTGCCCGCCTCCCATTTGCTGACCCATAGTAGGGAGCTTTCGATCCCAAGAGGCACGTGTCGTAGGCCAAGCACCTAAGGAGGAAGGGCCGTGGTGGCCACATTGAACCGTAATTCCCATCGAGCGGGGAATAGAATCCTTTGCAAATGACTTAAATATGCGACAGGGTATTATAAGTGGCAGAGTGGCCTTTCTGCCACGATCTACTAAGATTCAGCCCTATGTCGCTCAGAATTGTCTTTCCCGCCCTCACTCGCTTCATCTTCTTTTGTTCGGAACCTCCCAGAGGCTAGCTCTGTGCAACGCGGTGTTTTCCAAAGATCACGCTAGCTCAAGCCAAGTCTCGTTAGGCTTCCAAGTCCCTTTAGACTCAATTTCGTACAGCTGTTAAGCCGTCGGACTTATCCACCAAAGGATTTGCGGAATTTTCTGTGGACTGCGTTAGGGGAAATCTATCAAGTCCATCTTTTAATGCCTTGAACGAGGCCAAAACAAGTTGGACGATGGGGTGGCGCATTTCACTCACAACATTGCAAAGGCAGCGTGCGCGTACGTCAGCTGGGTCATTTATCGAGCAAAGGGAGGTTAGCTGGCCACAGCTTGTGCGCTACCTGTCTCCGCTGTTTTATAATATTTTCCCAAAAAAAGTCATAAAATGAGATTCGGACCTCGGAATCAACTTCCTTTTTTTCCTATGGTTATCTCTTACCGATATCTATGCGACTAGCTCAAAATCCAGCATCGCCCCAAAAATACGAAATTCGAGCAAAATCCATGTGCACACGGGTTTTAGCCATTTTGGCCTAAAAATGGGTCTTTGGAGCTCCCGTATTATTTTCCTTATTTCTTCAGGCGGCAACAATACTTGGGGCGTAGGAAGGTCGCAGACAAGTTTCACCACAATCCGACCAATTATCCCCCTTGTTTTGGCCCCCATTTGCATGCATGCACGTTCAGTAAAACAGACATAAAATGAAATTAGGACCTTGAAATTGACTATTGTTTTTTCCTATGGCTAACTCTCACCAATATCTACGTGCTTAGCTTAAATTCCAACATCACCCCAAAAATAGAAAACTTGGATGAAATCTATGTGCTAACACGCGTTTTTTGGTCAATTTAGTTCAAAAGCGGGGTTCCGGGGGCTTCCGCATCATTTTTCCCCTTTCTTGGTCCCATTAGATAGCTTTGGTTGATGTATGATGCATCCTAAAATTTAAGCCCGTTCGGACTCCGTTTACTATTTTTTTGAAACTTTCGAACTCACAGTTTCTTGATATTCGATGTTTTTAAAATAAATTCAGTGGCCAAAAAATGTCTCGTTTGCCTCTATCAGTCCATCGTCCCGTGCTCTGCCTCCATGCAAAATATTAAGGCCAAAACAAGTCGTACGCTAGGGTGGCACCACGCTGACGTACCTTCTTAGATTCTCACGCTAGGAGTTTTCTCTTTAACTGGTTTACTGTATGGTCCTACATTTGAGCATGACCAGAGGCTATTATTCCATTTGGTAGGTTCCATTTGAGCTATATTTCTAAACAATAGGTTTTCTATTTCTATGCAGTAGCTTGAAGAATGTTTTGCTTCAGTCAACTTCGCTGAAGTTGACATTGAAGAAGCAATAAGATTTGCACTTTTACTACTTATAGAGTAAATCCTTCTTATAAAAAGTCAGATTCACGAGTTATTGACAAGGCCCTGCTCAAGCTTGCAGATAACATTGATGAGTCCGATGAGTACCCTTGGGGGAATATTATACTGAAGCTTGCAACTCCATTATCAATGCAACGTTTGAGGGCGCAAAATTTGGTCAACAAAAAGATTTCAAATAGTGTCTCTGTATAAGAGAAGTACAGCCTCGGTGGATTTGCTTTTGGTCTTATGGTAAGACAAGCGATGCTAACATGTTCTTGTAAATGTTACATTGTGAAATGTACAACACACCATTGCGTTTAAATGCTCATATTATGTTTACTTTTGTAGGTGTGGCTGTTTAAGAGAATCCCACTAGCTGGCAACCATTATACAGTTCATCAGAATAATGAAGACATTCCATCTATACTGAGATAGAGAATAGATGCACCTCCTTTAGATAGATAAGTGAACAATGACTTATTCTAATTGTAGTTGTTCAATGACAAATCTTTGATGCTGTTAATGCCTAAAGAGAGAGAGGTTGATACTCCACATTGGCAAAGTTTGTTGTAGTATCACTTCGACAAAAATTCTATCAGTTTGTTGATGTTTCACCCATAAACTCTGGTGGCAAAATATCAAATATAGACTTCAAATCTGAAACGGCAGCCTCGCAAAAAGTAAGAATAATCATTGTGTTTTTTCCACAACAATTTACCCTCTGATTTTATGCAGTTTATAATATTTAAGATTCTATAATATTCGTTTTAATTTTTGTACTAAGTGTGAAAAAACAACGTTATTATACATGGTTTGTATAGATATTGATAATGCATGCATTTTTTGTATAATAGGAAAAACAAGGATGTTTACTGCCAAGTGTACGCATTGATAATAACATATATCAAAATAATGTTGAAGCAGATGTCAAAAGTATGAGAAGTGAGTTGGAAAATTGCAAATATGAAATCAAGGCTGAGATGAGGGAGGAGATGAAGTTGCAACATATGATTGCTATGGAGAAGATAAGCAAGCCAAGAAAAGTGGAGCTAGAATCTATTGAGGGAGATGTTGATGGGGCAGACCAATTAGAGGTGAGTGAGACATTTAATAATGTATTGCAAAAAAGTATGAAATTTGCTTATTTTTTAATGATATAAAACCTTTCTAATTTTTCATACAATGCTGAGCATTAAAATTTCATAGAAATCCTAACGCAGTTGAAATACTTGTGTGTAGATTGTTAGGTACTCCAAGGTTGATGCTTGCGAAGTTGACATTAATGAAGAAGTTTTCCAAATGCCTAAAAGGAATTTGGTCAATGGTGGGAATATTGATGCTTTTATAAGGTTCAAAAAGGTTATATTTAAGGGAGTTTGGATGCTTTGGGCAAATACTAAATTAGTAGGAGAGAAAAATTTAGAGACAGATGAACTTGCCCTAAATGAGTCATTACTAAACTATATGGACTTGGATAATGAAAGTAATATCAACATTCCAATTAATACAACCATTAGAGAAGACATGTGGATGTGGATTGAAAGTGCCCTTGCCAACATTATAAAAGTTAAAAAATTTTGGAATATTGAAATGGTTAAGGATGGTGTTGGGTAATGCATGGGTTGAAGGAGAGGTAACTATTTTTTTTTAATTATTGTAAATAGGGTATACATTTTGGTTTATAATATTAAATTTATTTAGTAAACCAACTTTATAATTGGATTGTTATCACATGCAGCATATGTCCATGTACATCAATATCATTCACCACCGGATGATGAGGTATCCTGAAAATGCTAGAAATAGATGCAGTGTAATTGACCATGAATTTTAAGTATAATTAATGTAAATACAGCAAAGTATTGTTGAATGTCACAAGTACTTGTTTAATCTAGTTATAGTAAATTAAATAACAATGAGTTTTTTTCCTGGCTCTGATGGAGGAAATTTTGGTAAATCATCATAGACTTTTACTGATGTCATATGAAGGTTGCTTTGATAAGGGCATCATAAAAAGATTTTTGGATGGCAAAATAGGATGGACAGATGTCGATGAGGCATGAGCATTGTGTTTCAATTATTGTAGGAGCATTATAATCTGTCTGTGTTGGTTAATCAGCTTAAAGTTCCTCATTGTAAATATATATTCCAATAAACAATGGTGGATTGCATATAGGTGGCAGGGAGGGTAAATATCGTCAAAAAAAAAACTGTCACCATTTATGATCCAGCTATAATGTTATTTATGGATGATGAGATTTTGGCTTTCATGCACCCTCTCTGTATGTGCTAATGCCTCGATTCCTAATGCGTTGCTTTAGCTTCTATGTTAATAGGAAAGATATGAACATAAGACTTGATCCTTACAAATTTGTGCAGATCTGATTTGTTATCCCACAACAATATTATGAGTTAGGAGATTGCGAACCGTATGTTTTGAAAATAATCAAGTACCTAATTTTTGGCATGCCCTTTAATTTCACTTGTAAACATGGAGGCCTAATGCATAGGAAAATTAGGGCAGATATATATATGGATAGAGCATGCTCAGTAGAACTGTGAAAATGTATGGCCCTATGGCTAGATTTGGGTATAATTTATATTTTCTGTTTTGTAATAATGCTTGCGTATTTTGACTTGTATCTTAATTGTAAGTTTGTTGGATTATTTATGCACTTAGCCCAAACCGAATATGTTGTCCTTATGTAGTCTCTATGGATTATTGAATCAAAATTTAATATCTACAAAGTTACTTGGTTGTAGAAAATGCTGTGTTATATTTCATATTGATGAACTTATCAATTTATATTTATAATTTTGCAAATTCCAAAATTCTAAATTAAATATAAAAGCTAACACTAATAACTATAAATTTGATAAATACCAAAATACATGAAATTTAATATACTGAAACTACAATATCCATTTAACCATATAACTATAACCTCATCAATTGTTGAATTATTAATACTAGATCAATCCAAATTATACAAAATATCATAATTCATGTAATCATCAGCAGCAAAACAAGTCTAGTAAATTTCAACAATAAAATTCTCATTCAGTTACAAAATCCAAATCCATCACTACTAAAAACAACATAACACAAATAAAAAGTACTAGTGAATCAAAAAGTAATAAAAGTCCAGCAAAGAATTCAAAAATAAGCCACTACGCCTTTTGCAGTAAGTATATCTATAGCTTAAAAGTTTGTAAGTTTCCTGAAAGTTCTTCAGCACCAGCTAAGAAACCAAAAAACACGAATATTCAATTTTCATTAATAAAAGACAACTCTCTCATTCTCATAGTTTAATTTTATTATATAATGCTTGAAAACAATATGGATATTAGATAACATTCGGTTTCGGGTTGCAATACGGTTTGGGTTACAAAACAATATGGATATACATTCAACTATTTAAGTTAGCCCTATGGACAAAGCAGTTTCACATTTAAGAGGATCAAAGTAAAAGAAAAGGATAGAACCAATTCTACTTTTTGTTGCACAAGCTATTAGATTTCAATGTGTTGGAAAAGGAACCCATACTAGCAGCTATAAATTAAGCAGAAAATATACTTTTTCCCTCTTTGTGTAATTAAAACAGGATATATACTGCAAATAAATAAGCATAAACTAAAATAATGCAATCCAAAGCAATAATTTTATGTTTACTTGCTCGAATGGGAGTGAGGAGTGTGTATTCCTCCCACTTCAGTGTTTTTTTTCTCATTTAAAGAAGGGAATGGGAGTCCCACTATACGGATCCCACTCATTTTTGGAGTGTGAAGTGGGATTCCTACTCCTATGGGGTAGGTGGGAGCCCACCTCTTCCTTTTTTACCATTCCCTTATTAAATATAATGTAATTATATTTATTAAAATAAAATAACTAATATCATATTTATTTAAATAATATTATTATATTATTCGATAATATTACATTAATTTATTAAACTTATTTGAATATAATATTATTATATTTAGTTGAAAATAATAATTTACATTGATTCTAAGTTAAAATTAATTAAAAATATTATTATTATATTCATAGAGAATTAATAATATTACTAAATATTATCTTTATTTGAAAATATAGTATTATTATATTTATTTAAAAATAATAGTATCATATTAATAATTAATAATAATAAATAGTTTACTCTAAGAAAATATTAATTTTGTACTATATTATTAATAATAATGTTTCATTTATGTTGCTCTTATCAATAATTTTTAATTTACATAATTAAAATTAAAATTAATGAAAAATTGTGATTTACATAATTAAGAACATTAATAATTATTGTTAATTTAAAATAAATAGTTTATTTTACAAATATATTTTTTATTCATTTTGTAATAAAAACTACAATTCTTTAAATAAAAATAAAACTATAATTTGAAACAGTTCACTCTTAATTCAAGACAAAGTAAACACATAAGTGAGATTTTGATTCCTATTCCACACTCTCATTATAGTGTAAGTAAACAACCTACTCTCACTCCCACTCCACACAACCAATCCCAAGATTCCCATTCCTCGGCATTTCAATCCAAGAAGTAAACGCTGCATAAATCAACCACAAGATACACAGATTTTTATATAGAAAACCCAAATCGGGAAAAACCATGGGACCGTAGTTCGATATAACCTCCACTATATTAATAATGAGATTACAACACAAATTCTTATCTAGATAATCTTATAGGCTAACAAAACATCAAAAATCTCAACAATCTAGTTTGCAGTATCAAGCTAATATCTATCTTTCTAACAAGTGGGTGCCTCAAATAACAACCAACAAGAGGATAAAAAAAATCAAACTAGTAGGAATGTAGAGGGCAATGCCAAAAAATTACCCTCCAAATTTGGGAGAAAATGGAGTTAAAATCGCGTTCCGATTGTCCAATCAAAGATTAAAACCCTTGTCCCCAATTAAGATTCACACCACTATCTTCCTTTTCCTCTCTCATCTTTTCTTACGTCTTTAATAATGGTTGCTGCTTCACTTGCACATTAAGCGAGCCTTTTGGACCTTGGGCTTTTAGGCAACACAAATGAGATGGGCCCAAAAATCTACACCTCCAAATCATGTGGGGGGCAGTACCAAGCCTGCTCTCAACTTACAGCTTTTCAACTCCTCTTTGGCCAATGATTTTGTCATCATATCTGACCCATTCTTCTGTTTTGTGAATCTTCTTAAGCTGCAACTATCTCTTCTCAAGCATGTCTCATATCCAATGACACTAAGACAGTGGTACATCAATGTGCTTGGATTTTGAATGGTATGTCGATTTCTTTGCCAAGTAAGTGGCACTCTGACTGTCACAGAGCACAACATAACTAGCTTGTTTCACACTTAGCTATTGTAAGAAATTATTCATTCAACACAACATAACTATCTTGTTTCATACCTAGCTCTTGTAGAAAATTCTTCATTTATAAGGTTTCTTTGCAACCTTCAGTGATTGTAATATACTCTGCTTCAGTGGTATACAAAGCAACACACTGCTGAAGTCTAGACTGACATGAGACTATCCCCTACAAAGGTGACTAAATATCCTGATAAAGATTTTCTAAAATTAACATCTCCTGCCACATCTGTATCAGTGTACACTCGTAGCACAGATTTTTCTCTACCAACATAAACATGCCTTAGATGTGCCTTTGAGATATCTGAGAATCCACTTCATTGTTGTCCAGTGTTTTTTTCCCGAATTAGAGAGAAATCAATTGACTACACCAATATGAGCAATATCTGGTCTTGTACAAACCTTAGTGTACATCAAACTGCCAACTACTGAAGCATTAGGAACTCCTCTCATCTCTTGCTTCTCTTTCTCACTTATAGGACAATGCTCGGAACTATGCTTGAAATGGCTTGCAAGTGGAGAACAAACAGATTTTGCCTTACCAATGTTAAATCTTTCAAGAACCCTATCAACGTATGCTTCTTGATATTACCATAACTTTCCAATTTTTCTGTCACACGAAATCTTCATGCAAAGAATCTGCTTTGCCATTTTAAAGTCCTTTATTTTGCTAAACTTTTTCTTCAGATTATCAATCTTACTAGTATCATGGCCAACAATCAAAATGTTATCCACATAAAGAAAAAGAATAATAAAATCATTATCACCAAACTTTTTTACAAAAACACAATGATTAGACATGGTCTTCCTAAAACCATAATTTCCATAAAAGAATCAAAATTCTTGTACCACTTTCTTAGTGTCTGTTTCAGCATATACAAACTTTTCTTCAACTTGCACATAAGTTCTTATTTACCTTTGAAACTGAACGCTTTAGGTTGTTCCACGTATATTTCCTCTTCTAAGTCACCATGCATGACAATTGTCTTTACATCAAGCTATTCAATCTCTAAATTCAAGTGAGCTGCTAATCCTAAAACAATTAAGATAGAAGACATCTTCACCACAGGAGAAAATATTTCTTCAAAATCAACACCTTTTTTCTGACCGAAACCCTTCACAACCCATCTAGCCTTATACTACTGTTTTGAGTCATTTTCAGTCTTCAACCTATAACCTATTTGATCTTCAATGCCCTCTTTCCCTTATGAAGCTTTATTAAGTCATAAGTGTGGTTCTCATTCAAGGATTTCATCTCTTTTTGCATGGCTTTAACCTACTCACTTTTATGCTTATGAGACGTAAATTCTTCAAAACATTCTGGTTCTCTTGTATCTGTAACCATCACATACTCATGTAGGGGATATCTAGTTGAAGGTTGCCGTTCTCAAGTGAATCTTCTCAATTCTAGCTCAATTAGTGGTGCAGGTAGTTCTGGAGGTGCTTGCTCTATTGGTTCTGCTGGATCATCATTATTATCCTCTCCAACTCCTCCACGATCATTATGAGCTACAGGTGAGAAATTAAAGTTGGAATAATAGGAATCTCTGGAGATGTATGAGTTTTATCTCTCTTCTCTTCATCACAAACTATTTGATCTTCAAGAGATCTAACATTTCTACTTCTGATCAGTTTTCTTGCCACTAGATCCCATAATATGTACCCAAATTCTTCACGTTCATAGCCTAAGAAAATGAATTCCTTGGATTTATCATCAGGCTTCGATCTTTCACCCTTAGGAATGTAAATATATGCTCTACAATCAAACACTCTCAAGTGTTTATAAGAAACATTTTTCCTAGTCTAAACTCTATTAGGTACTTCGCCATCTAAAGGAGCTAAAGAAGAAAGGCTAATCAAATCAACTGCAGTACGTATAGCCTCTGTCAAAAATAATTTAGGAAGCTTGGCATAAAAAAGCATACACTGACCCTTTCTTTAATTGTTTTTTTCATCCTTTCTGCAACACTATTCTGCTGAGGGATTTTGTATAGTCTTTTCAAGTCTGATTCCATGGGATCTGTAATATTGCTCAAATGGTCCTCTATACTCACCACCATTATCTGCCCTAATACATTTTAATTTCCTTCCTGTCCCTCTTTCAACATAAACATGGAAGAACTTAAACGTATCAAGTACTTAGTGTTTAGATTTCAAAGCAAAATTCCACACTTTTCTAGAACAATCATTAATAAAAGTTATAAACTAAAGTACACCTCTTATTCATCTACTTTGCATCATGCAAACATCAGTGTGAATCAAATCAAGGATATGCAACTTTCTAGATGGAGAAAAACTCTTAAAAGCTACACACTGTTTCTTTCTAGCTAAATATTGAACACAAGTCTTGAGGGACATACTTGTAAGGCTGGGTAGAAACCTTTTCCTAACAAGAGTTTCCAGTCTTTTCTCACCGACGTGACCAAGCCTTTTATGCCATATCTCAATGTTAGAATCCTTTACAGCTACATTTACATCTTTTTTCTTAATATTAGCTTTTATCACATAGAGAGTGTTCACTTTCTTTCCCATAGCTAACACTAAGGATCCCTTAGTGAGTGTCATTTCCCTTCACCAAATTGGTTAATATAACCCTCATCATTAAGTTTACCTGTGGAGATCAATTAAGGTGAACATCTGGTACACGTTTGACATCTTAAATAATAACTTACAATTAACACTAGTTTTCAAGCAAATATCTCCAATGCCCATAATCTTGGATGCCCATTTATTTCTATCCAAACATGGCTATAATCACCATTAGTATAGGATGTGAAATAATCACGATGTCCAATAACATGAAATGAAGCACCTGAATCAATCACCCAATTACTGGTATGGCAAGTGAGATTTACAAAGCTCTCACCATAAACAATACCTATATCACCATCAACTATGGCTGCAGTGTTCTCTTTATCATTTTTCTAACTATCAGCCTTTTCTTTCGCCTATTCTCTTTTTCACAATATACAGTCCCTTTTTATGTGACCCATTTTTGACAGTGAAAGCATTTGACATTTTTACTTTGGGACTTGGATCTTCTTTTGGGGTCATTGTTCTGTTGATGAGAATTTCTCTACTTTCGCTTCTCCCCGCCTTTTCTGCTTTTCTAAAACAAATGCATCTAACTTAAAGAGAACCACTTTAACACTCTTTCTTCTAGATTCTTCATTTTCCAGCCTATTTGTAACCATATCCAATTTAATTTCCTACTCGGCGTTGAGCTATTCATTGACACCATTAATGTCTCCCAATTGTCAGGCAAAGAACTAAGCAATAATAATGCTTGCAACTCATCATCTAGAATAATTTTCATAGTGGTCAACTAATCAACCAAACCTTGAAACTCACTGGTGTGTTTAGTTATACTATGCCCCTCATTATATTTCAAGTTAACAAGCCTTTTCATCCAATTTGCTTTGTTCTGTGTTGTTAGCTTGCCATAAATTGTTTCTGATTTCCTTTAAAGAACATCAACCTTGGATTCTTCGCGGCATGGTGGTATACACTTTGATCAATCCATGACCTAATAGTACCGTGACTTTTTGGTTCAATTGAGCCCATTTCTTATAATCTAAATCAGCTGGTCTAGGTTTTTCGTCTTCGATGGGTTCATGTAAGTCTTTCATGTACAGTAGATCCTACATTCTAGACTTTCAAATACCATAATTCCATTACATCAATTTAATCACGCATGTCGAAGACTCCTCCATCTCAACCACACAAGTAATAAAAGCATACCTGGCTCTTATACCATTCTGTCAGGAAAGGAACCCACAAAAGCAGCTACAAATTAAGCGGAAACTAAACTCTTTCTCTCTTTGTGTGATTAAAATAGGGATGGCAAAACCTGGGTACAGTCCTGAGTATGGCAATGCCCAGACTTAGCCCGAACATTTTTTTAACACTCGGCCCAGGCTTAAAAAGCCTGATACCGTACCGGGTTTTTTTATCTTGGCTTTTAAGCCCGGATTTTATATTTTAAAAGATTATATATGTTTTATTTTTTTATTTATTTTATAATTTTTAAATTTATTTTAATGAAATTAAACATGAAAATATGAATTTCAAATGTTTAAAATATTAAATATATTGAATAGATGGGTAAAATAAATATAACTATTTAAAATAACATATATTACATATTATATAACAATTTTTTAATAAAATCCGGGTTAAGGCCAATTTGATTTATTTAGAAGGCAAGGCTCACAATTAATTGATTTACAAAGCTCTCTCTTCCCACCCCCCCCCCCCCCTTCTCTCTCCCTCTCACCCTCCCCATCCCCCCAAAAAAAAGCCTACGCTTCGGCTCGAAATATTTGTGAGCCTTGCCTTCGAAAATTTTTTGGCATTTTGGTGAAAGACTGAAATCTATCCAAAACGAACTATTTCTTTTTTTAGGTCTGTTTTTTAATTTTGTAATTATTTTTCCAATTAAAAAATTGCAATGCATTTTGATGAAAAAAATAATTATTTAAAA
Organism: Clausena lansium; assembly: GCA_030449835.1. Classification (NCBI taxonomy): domain Eukaryota; kingdom Viridiplantae; phylum Streptophyta; class Magnoliopsida; order Sapindales; family Rutaceae; genus Clausena; species Clausena lansium. Next base: position 1,402,418 of record JASUUF010000086.1, on the reverse strand, counting down.
TTGGGTCAAAATCATTCAAAATGAATTTTTTCACAAATTTCTTCATACAGGAAATTTCTATCAATTACTCTTGACAAAGGAAATTTTATTCTATTTGCCTTTGCAATATTATCATACTTATTTCTAATTTGCTTATTTGTAATTGATAGTATATTTGAGAAATTTTTTTTTGGGATCAATGCGTCACTACTCAGTAATTGATGATTGTTGTGTGTGTGTTTGTTGTTTTGGATATGCAGCAACTTGATTCATTGAATCACTGTATTTTCTTGCAAAAAAAAAAAATGCAACACACATTGCAAATATCATCACTGCATTGAAAGGAAAAAAAAAGCATGTAACATACAAATTCAAAATCTCAACTAAACTATTTCAATCCACTTTGTAAATTTTAAGCAAATAACACAAAAAAATTATAATAGTATAATTAATACGAAAATACATGAAAGTAGTTCTCAACCTGTGAATAACTACAAAAGAGGGCAAAAAAGGAAAACTTTAAATAGAAAACCTGCAGACCAATTGCTCTAGTTTTGCACAAGTGCCTGAAATCCATACAGAAGCAAGAATGAATAAACAAAAAGAGAAGCCCAAATGCCAAATATTTTATAGCTCATATCCTACAAAAGACTTCGGAGAAGCTTCGTTCTTTCTGTCTTGAATTCAAGCAAGCACAGCCACTGACCAAGGGAGGTTCGTTCTTCATGGAGGACTGGAGGTACGGCTCAGCGGCTGTGCTTGGAGTGTTGGTGGAGAATGGAGAGTTGGAGGAAGCGGCAGCGGCTGTGCTTGCTGCTTCCGCTTGTTTCAGTTTGTTGTGTTTAGTTTAGATTAGGGATCTGTGAGTGATTTATGATTTCGGGAAAATGAGAATGTTAATATTTATATTTTCTTTTTTTTTTTTACTTGTTAAGAAACCGGGCACGGTCCAGGTTCCGAATTTTTGGTGCCATGCCCGGAAGGACCCATGTATTGAATTTCAATGCACGGGTCCGGTTTCTATATGCATGCGGTCCGAGTTTCGTCCGAACCGGACCCCTAGTGCCACTGCCATTAAGACCACGAATGCCATATTAATTAGTGAGATGGATGAGCACTATTTTGTGATTGGATCAATGAAACTCGTGACTTATCATTAACATCCATAGAGAAGTCCAAAATTCCTACCGTAACCTTCTGGCTATTATGTTATGGTCCGTAATTCCACTGACATTCAAGCTTAGTTTCTTCATTCTCAAATGTCCATGTGATTTCACAACAACATATCTATCAACATTAACCCTTGATTCAATACGTTGATCCCATGCTAAACAAAATAAAATGGCCAAGCATTAAAAATCTAACACACCAATGAAATTTCTACCTTTAAATTCAATATAAAAAATAAAAAATAAAAATAAAGCCTTGACTCTTTTACATCCATCAACAACATCAATGGAAATGTAGTCAGAACTAGGCTATTTAAAGCCTAATAAGTGCTGATGCATTCAGAAGCTGCATGACGAAACGGAAACATAAAGGCTGTGATAAAGAAACAATAGTTTTTGAATAATACTAATTTTATTAGGTGTCTTGATACTTACCCCGGGTCAAACCCCGAAAATAAGTGGGACAACGTCGTTTCGCGCTTATTTATTTTTTTTGTTTTACTTAACTCCAAAACGACGCCGTTTGACCAAGCTAATGCTTCTCATCTTCGAACGAACAGATTTGAAGCTGAGCATGAGGAACGTTTGAAGAACGTTTGAGATTGAGTCCCTTTTCTCTTTTCTTTATACTGCCTGCGTCTGAATCTTGAATTGAACTTGAACAACTAGAGTTCCAATCCTGTTGGGTGGCTTTGATGTGAATGGAATCCCTTCATTGAACGAAGATTTGCAACAGTGCACTTACCCGTGTAAGCTGAGCATTTGTTTCTCGAACCCAACTGCTGAAGCTTGAATGCGAAAGGATTTAGACCCCTGTAAGCTGAGCAAAAATTTCATTGAACATAGACTTGGATTTCTACACTTGGCCCTATAAGGTATTTTCTTATTTATTGTCTTATTTTTTCATCAAAAATTTATTGTTTTAATTATCTGAAATCCAGTAGATAGACATATTAAAGAACTGGACATGTTTTTTTGAATTATGCTATGTATGTCTCTTGAACATGTTTTAAAATGCCAATTTATTTTTAGCGTGAACTGGGCTCACTCTTGAACATGTTTTAAAATGGCAATAACCTATAAAATGAAATATTGGAAGTTTTCTAGACATATTAAAAGAAAAATAAATGATATACAATGTTGAAAAGCTGTTACGGTGTACAACATGGCAAAGTTCATGGAACCCAGAAGATTACTAAGTATGCTTAATAAAAAATGATATACAACTTTGAAGAAAAAATAAAAAACTGTATGTATGCTTAACAATTTGTTTTGGTGGATGTTGGTCTTACAAGTATTGCGTAATAATAATAATAATAATAATAATAATAATAATATTTTGAATTATTTAAATTTACAGCAGTGAATGGACAATTTGAAACAAGTGGAGGAGGTTGATGAAGTAAAGGAATTGCATGGTTTACCGAGGGCTGATTTTGAAGAAAATAATGAGGAATTGGATGAAAAAGTTGTTGATCCTATGGTTGGGATGTCTTTTAATAGTCATGATGAAATGTTTGAATATTACAAAGCTTATGGCCTACAAGAGGGGTTTCCAGTGATGCGAAGATCTTGTAGAAAGGCGGATGATGGGAGCTTGAGATATGTGTCATTTACTTGTGGGCGAAACGGCAAGTCAAAAAGCAAATTCGATCATGTTTTGCGGCTTCAACCTAACCAAAAAATTGGATGCAATGCTAATATTGCAGGACGTTTGGATTTGGTTAGTGGAAAATGGGTAATTGGAAATTTGTTTCTTGAACACAACCATGCCATGAGTCCGAGCAAGAGTAGGTATTACCGATGCAACCGTACCATTAGTCCTTTTGTTAGAAAGCAGTTTGAAATAAATGATGAAGCAGGAATAAAAATGGCTCATAGTTTCAAGTCAATTGTTGTTGAGGCTAGTGGCTTTGAAAATGTCGCTTTCTTAGAAAGAGATGCTAGAAATCATGTTGACAAGATGAGGCGATTAAGGCTCGGAGAAGGGGATGCTGTTGCAATTCAGAGGTATTTTAAGAAAATGCAAACAGAAAATGATGGGTTTTTCTTCGGTTTTGACTTGGATGAGGAGGGTCGGTTAAAAAATGTGTTTTGGGCAGATCCAAGGAGCAGGGCAGCCTATAAAGACTTTGGAGATGTGGTTACATTTGACACCACATACCTTACAAACAAGTATGACATGCCATTTGCTCCTTTTGTGGGAGTTAATCATCACGGGCATTCAATTTTGTTAGGGTGTGGGTTGATTTCGCATGAGGACACGGAGACATTTACGTGGTTATTTGACACATGGCTATCATGTATGTCTGGCGCTCCTCCCCTTGGAATCATCACAGACCAAGATAAAGCAATGAAAAATGCAATTGAGATTGTTTTCCCAAATACTAGGCTCGATGGTGTTTATGGCATATACTGAAAAAGGTAATTGAGAAGTTGGGAAGGTATGGAGAATATCATGAAATTAGAGTTTCATTACTTTCTGTTGTTTATGATTCACAGACTCCTGATAAATTTATGGAAGCTTGGCATGACGTGTTAGAGAAATATGATATTGGTAATAACCAGTGGTTGAATGGTTTATACGAGGAAAGAAACCGTTGGGTTCCATGTTTCGTTAAAAATACTTTTTGGGCTGGAATGTCAACCACTCAACGTAGTGAGAGTATGAATGCTTTCTTTGATGGGTATGTTAACTCAAAAACAACTTTGAAGCAATTTGTGGAGAAATACGAGAAAGCAATCGAAAGTAAAATTGAGAAAGAAGGGCAAGCAGATGCTAGGTGTTTTAACCAACGGATGCCATGTCCTACCAGTTTTGCAATGGAGAAGCAAGTTGAAGAAGTGTACACTATTTCCAAGTTTCAAGAATTTCAAGAGGAGCTAAGGAATAAGATGTATTGTGAGGTTTTCAGTTGTGGGGGATCAGAATATAAAGTTATTGAAAATGATAAAAATACTTTTAAAGTTATTTTTTAACAAGATGAGGGTGAAATTCATTATGTGTGTTCGATGTTTGAATATAAGGGTATTCTTTGTAGACACGCCATTGCAGTGTTGTCACGTAACCGTATAAAATTAATTCCTGAAAAGTATATCATACGAAGATGGAGGAAAGATGTCCGGAGATACTACAGTAAAGTGAAAGTCAGTTATGATGTGAGGAGTTCGAGCATTGAACATCAGCGATATAAAGAGGAGTGCACTGCTTTCTATGATGTTGCTGAGGTAGCTTCAAAAAATGAAGAAAGCCATGAGAATATGATTGGTTGGATCGAGAAAGTAATGAAAGATGTATCTCTTAATGTTCGATGTGACAGTGACGATACAACTGTTGTTGGTGGGTCAGGAAGTTGTTCTGATAACCTACAGGATCCAGTAGTAACTCGGCGTAAAGGTCGTCCACCTACTCAAAGAAAGCAAAAGCAATTTAAAAAGCCAAAACAGAAGTCGAGCAATGTTTCGGTGAGCACAACAATCGAGGTAATTATATTATCTTAAAGAAATTTAAATTACTTTAATACGTTCACATTAAATTAATTTAATATAGATTGTAAATGTGTCTTGATTGCTTTTGTAGGACTCGGAGATACATGATTTATCATCTTCTCAAGTGGCTACTACAATCCCAACACAAGAGAGCAATATGGCTATGGTTATTTCCATTCCTTGTCATTTTTTGTATTTGTCATTCCCATTTATAATTTGTGTTTAATTTTTTTTTTTTTTGGTACAACAGCTAGCACAACAGGCACTTCCTAAACATGCATTTTTCCCCCCTTACTATCAGCCTTGGACAAATTATGGAGGAGCTCATTATGTAAACTTCCAACAATTATCACAACAAGGATTCGAGGATGCCAATCGGAGAGAGTTTTCACCTAATGAACCCAGCATATGATTATTTAGTTATTTCATCGTTTGTATCCAAACTAGATATTCAGTTGTTGAATGTAGCAATTTTATATTTAAGTGCAACAGCAGCACAACAACATTAAATTGCTATTTACAGCAGCACAACAACATTAAAGCAAGAATTTGAAGCAATTTCTAATTAATATTTCACATGAAAGTGCTATTACATATGTTTCCCAGTCTTACATATTCAAACAACTTAAAAATAATACTTGACAATGAAACAAATTACAACAGTTACAAAAAAATTAAAAAAACCATATCCTGGTGTCTGTCTCCTTCGATGTTGGTCATCAAATAATATTTGCAATTTAACGGGCAAACACTCCATCTCCAATGCCAACTTCCTAATCTCCTCTACTAGCAAGTAAATTTTCTCCTCGCAAAGTTTCCGGTCTTCTGCCCATTTAAAGTTGTTACATGCTCTACAACGCCAAATTGTCGATTCGGATTCTTTGTTGTATGTGAGGTTAACAACTCCATCTGATCACCGTATTTGTTGCATATTTGCAGTGAGTTTCGAACTTCACTTGTGCTAGATGACATTGTGATTAATGGAATGCTGAAACTGCCAATAAAAAAAAAAGAGCAATAAAACATAAAGCAGTGCTGGATGACATTTTCATATTTTCATCCAAGTCATACTTAACTTGAGAAAGAATGGAAGAATGTTGCTTGTTATAAAAGTTGTATTAGTACATGAGAGAAATTAAAAAGCCATCGCCCATCTTCCATTCACCCACCAAATGTCATAACTAAACCACTAACTGACCTGTTTTCTTCAACTGTCAACTAAATTAGTTCTCCTTTCTCTCTTTTGTCTAACTTCTGACTTTCAACAACATATGAACAAATAAATAACTAACTAAAATCTGATTCACAAAAAAAATCATCTCAATGAAATGAAATCACAACATATATATGATTGATGATCTAACTATTGACTGATAATTTTAACTGTTTGTGTACCAAGTTCTTTCTCAGAATATTCACCTGTTTTACGTAATTTACATCTAACTCTCAGTGTTAGTTTCTGCAACTCAAATTCTTTGACACTTGCATCTTTAACTACAAGAATATACAATTATAAGGTTTATCCTCATTTCAGGTGCTTTGCTTGTACAGTTCAGAGCCAAACTCAAGACAGATGAGACACAACTAAATGTATGTAGGTTTATATATACTGGGATGCTAGATAATAATTAATTGCACAACTAAATGTATATAGCTGGAACAAATTAAAGCTGGCAATAATGAATTCATCCTTGCAGACAAAACCAGCGATTGATCACAAATTACAAGTTTTGAAGTAAACTTTACATGTCGCAAAATGTTTTTTTTCCTATCAGCAACTAAATGTATGTAGGTTTATATAAACTTTTCAATCAACAATTCCTTCACTAATCAATCAATTACCTTGTCCCAATTTTTGCAATAAATTGAAGGAACAAGAAACCAGTCAGTTTTTTCATTCCGTTATTTGATTTTTTCGATATGCAAATAGGGACATACAAGTTCAATTCATGAGAAAATGCAACAAACAACAACTTCCATTTTCATTCTTTCCTTCCCCTCCATTTTCCCATCAACCAAACACAATCACCTGAACAAGAAAGAAATCCAAAAGAACCCAAAACGCAAACTGAAATAATACTGATAGTGACAGAGCAAAATACATAACCCAGACGGAAGTGAATTCGATACAAAACACAATCACCTGAACAAGAAAGAAATCCAAACAGAAGTGTATTCAATACAAAAAGCAGAACCCAGAAGATTGAAAAGAAAGTAATTTTCAAAGCAGAACCCTAAATTAGCCAAAGATCGAAGCATTACCTGTCACGTGATGGCAATGACAGTCGGTGGTGGCAGTGACGGTGGCAGTCAGTAAAGAATGGCAGTTTCACCGTGGGTGGTAGATTCGAATGGCTGGATCTCTGGATCTGGATCGATGAAGGAGAAGAAAAAATGGCTCGCTCGATGAAGGCGCTTCAACTAGAACAAAACGCTCCGTTTTTGCCTTTGTAGAAACGGAAGTTTTAACTGATTAAAACGCACCATTTTCCATTTAGTGAAACGGTGCGTTTTAACTTTCGGGGTTTGACCCGAGGCAAACATTATTTTCCTTTTATTAGAAAAGTCTGAATGAATAAAACTAGGGTTTTGAACCCTATTTATAACAAGCCTAAAAGAATCCGAATTTACCAAGGAAAGTAAATCCGAAATATTATTCTATAATAAAATTCTTCATCCGAAATAAGAGAGGCAAAAAAAATGGAATCCAAATACGAGTTGTAATTAAAAAGATAAAAATCTTAGAAGAATTAGGAAAAATAGGGAAAAATCTTAAAACCTAAAGATGACTAAGAAAGAAAACGAATTTTCGGCACGACCACAGACCAGAAGAGATAAATTGATTTTTTGGTTCGTCTCATCTCAAGCTTCGAAACGATATATTATTCACCGAAAACGGACACCTGTAGCCAAAGTTATGCTCTCCGAAAGGTATCCTACCCGCGACACGCACACACCCTACATCACTGCAGAAGTATCAGCTAGTCAAATGCTTAGGAGCTACAAGAATTGAAAGATTGTATCCAAAAGATGAGTGCAGAAATGGGTGGGGGAGGTGATCCGAACCAGACATTCAGCTTAGGAATTTAAAGGGATGAAACTCTATCTTCGTTAACGTCTTAGGTCTTGTTAATTTAAGTGTTAAACCAGGGGAAAACTTGGTGAGTTTCAAGTAGACATGAGAATGCTTGTACTGTCTCCGTCTGATTATGTTCTCCGTGCACTCTCAACTGTTAACACCAAAGATCTGGAGCAGACATTTCTGGCGAGGGTTTCTTGATTTTTCTTTGCGTTTAACTATTCACTTACTATCTCTGAATTCATTTTGGTTATCTCCATATAAATTATATTTTATTTTATTTTCTCAAAAGGACTACATGGAAAATAACGGAGCTGCAAAGAATGCCCATTTGGTTAAAGTTTTACCCTTTGCTAGCTAATACTAACTCCATCTCTTCAACTCCTTGGCCAGTGCATTTCAATTATTTCTACTAGTGCTTCTCTACCATTTCATCTTAGCAAAGTGTAGCATATGGCCAGTGCATCATGCTTTTATCCTACACATGTAATATTATCAACTCATTTGCCCACTTGATCATTGTTTCACTCGATCGTATGCCTATCAAGATCTTGTTGGATTTTTTAATCCAATATTGTTGGATCCTTAATCCAACATTAGGCTTATATGTGAATAATTATGTATTGCGGACTGTCGTATAAGGTTTCGCCCAATTAAAAGTGATCCACAAGGTTTTCGGTATTATGGGTTTTAATGTATCTAATAGGGTGTGGGCCTTTAATGTGTAGAAACTTAATAGTATTCTAATTCTATGATGGGCAGAATTAGGAATACCTAATGACAACAGGATAAGTTGTCTATATAAGTGGTTATAGTCCCCTGTGTCACACGTATCGTTCTATTCTTTCTCGACATCCCATCATTAGAGAGAGTGCGTTGAGAAATTCAAAAGGGTTCTCTAAGATATACGTGCTTGATCTGGAAGGCTAACACAATTCAAAGATTATGGATTCAGTATGCTTCCGCATATTTAATTATAGATTCTTGGTGATTTAACATGAATGTTCATGAGTTTATATGTGATGGTTTTCACAAAAGGATTTAGATCTAACCGATCTTGTCTTTAGAGGACATCTCATCCTTGTCACATTAACTGATCTTTTTGCATTTTGTTTGGATTTGATGCATTAAATTCTTTTATATATCAAATATGCTGATGACGACCATGAACTCAGGGCAGAGTTACTGAGTTTAGGCCTATCTTATTTAATTTGAGTTTTTAGTGTGTTTAATATTAAGTAATTCTTGTTTTAAGTTGTTTTCCTGGTTCATTAGTGATTCTTATTTGAGTGTTCGTAGTAAATATAATTAAGGTCATTGGAGCCTTTTGAGCAGAGTTGTAATTCAGTATATTACACCAATTGAATAAAATTTTTGGTTGAGGTTTTTTCATGTTTCTCGGTATTCGTTGTGTAAAAAAGATCTAAAATACTAAATTCACGATATTTTGGAGAATCAGCAATAATTCAGTTTTATTTCACTTTTCATGATATTCTCAGAGTCAACAAAGTATGGAAAATATCGTTTGCCTATCAAATGGAGATGAATGTACCAGTCTGGGAACCATTCACTAATTAGGACAAATGAGAACCGAAAAACAAGGCAAAAAAAGAAAAAAAAAAGTTGAATCTTATTTGCTTCTTGAAGTAAAAAACTGTATGCTAAAAGTTCAAAACTCTCTCTTTACTGGCAAGTACATAATGTTATATGATTATTGTAGGATCGTCTGAAACTTTCAATTTTCCTTACTGAATGTTTTTCCTAATGTACAGTTGAATTTTAATATTGATTTTGGTTCAGGCTTTACTATTCTCAGATGCTTTGAAGCTTCTGGCTTACCTGAAGGATTGGACTTCAAATCCTGATAAGGTTCATCTATTTCCACCGATAGATAAACAGAAACACCAGCATATATGAAGCTGTAATTATATGTACTTGCATTTATAATGTAGATTTGCTGGTGAATCAATCGCTTATTGACATTTATTTCTTTTTCTAATTTCTCTTCTTTCCATTCTCTTCTAGCTCTCTCTGTATTTGATAATTGGCATACCATTGGATATTATCTTGCCTTCAAATATTCTACATGTTATAATAAAAGACAAAACATCAATATATTACTATGAAGTTTTCTGCCTTACCTGTGGGAATGCAAGTAATAACTTGCAGTGCCAATATGTGTGTGTGTATTTTGGAGAATTCTCCAACTATACCTTCCTGTTTTTGCTGTAAGTTTGAGATTAATTTCTTCATTTCTTGCTAATAATCGTTTTTGCAGCCTGTGCTTATCCTGGTAGATGTAATGCTGTTTTAATTAATGTTCAGGTTGAGCTTGTTTGCAGAGTTGCAGATACATCATCATCAATTAATTACTGCCCCATCTGCCAGACCTGTGTTGAATATTCTCTAAGATCATTCTATGTGCAAGAGTCTAAATTTTAAATTTTACTTATTCTAAATTTTACTTGGGGGCGTGTCTGAATATTTTGTAAACATGTGTTATCTACGTGAAATGTCATGTGATTGAATTTAATGACTAAGATAATGTGGCAGCTAGAGCTTGTGTTCTCAATGCTGCATGCTTGTTGCCGAAGCAAAAACTGGATTGGATTTTAAAGAGTTCGGAAGGGAGATATTTTGGTTGGGTGAAGGAGATGGTAGAGAAAGGTATAGAAACTGGATAAATTGTAGAATTCCCATGTAAAAGTCTCTTATTTTGGGCCTTTATGTAACATTTTTATGATAGTATATATGCAGATCAGTTAATCTTCCTAGAAGTTTGAATAGGCACGTGCGATAGTGATTAAGGAACATGCATTTGCTTTATGCTGGCAGTAAGTATGTAAACTGGACGCTAGCCTTACATAAGAAAAATAAGAAAATAATTTTTTTTTAAAAAATTCTGTAATTTGATCTTGCAAAATAAAGCCTCTTTAGATTAAAAGAAACTGGGATGTGTCATGCTAGTGGGTGGAGATACTGTTGTAAACCTGAACTCCTTGCGAACTTAAGCTAAACAAGCCTCCATACCAACACTGAACCTCCATATTTGAAAGATCAAAGCAACTACCTCAGCCATCATCAATTTTACCAGCAAAGGCGAGTAAGGCATGAATTCATTTTGTTGTCAGCACACGTTGATTTTGATACTTTCCTTTTGAAAGTCAGTTTGGTATGTCATAATATTATCAGGGATATAATAAGTTAATTCTTTCGGATTTTAAGAACCCTTCAGAACTAAGATCTGGCTGTATGAAGGCTACCCACAAGTGAAGAACATAGTTTCTCATCAGGTGCAAGGCCGGATGAAATCATTTCATCGTACAATCTAAACGCTTCGTCTGATCTCCCTCCTTAGACAGACCTGTGATCAGGGTTGTGCAAGTGACTGCATTTGGAGTAAAACCCTTTAGTATCATTTCATTAAACAGTATCATCGCCTCATCTATCTTTCCAAATACACGTTCACCATGTATAAGTGATGTGTATGTGTACACATCTGGCATCATCCCCATTTCTTCCATTTTACCTTTTAGCCGGTAAGCTTGCTGAATATTCCCTTTCTTGCTATAACCATGAATTAGAGTGTTGTAAGTAAAAGCATTTGGTTTCACACCCTTCATCTTCATATCTTCAAATAACCATTTTGCCTCCTCTAGGTTCCCTTCCTTGCAACAAATGTCAATCAAAGTTGTGAAGTTCACCGTGTTTAGAGCCAGACCCCTTTCTATCATAGTGAACAACCACTTTTTCGCTTCATTGTATCGTTTCACTTTACAAAACCCGCTGGCAATTGTGTTATAAGCAACAGGACCAGCCTCAAAACCTTTCTTTTCCATGATAGCCATCACCTTCAAAGCTTCATCTATCATACCCTTTTTACAGTACCCATTCATGAGTGTATTGAATATCACTTCATTAACATCAAGCCCTTGTCTTTGCATGTCTTTTAGCAACATTTCAGCTGCCTCCACCTGCCCGGCCTTGCAAACACCATCAATCATAGTCCCATAAATGTGAGAATTCGGAACAATGCCTTTCTCAGTCAACTCATCAAATAGGGCGAATGCTCTTCTCATATTTCCTACTTTACAATTCAAACTAATAACCGTAGTATACACACGAACATCGGCTTCTACTCCTCTCTCACGCATTTCATCGAACATCTTCTCAACTTCAACCATCTTGCCTGAATTTCCATACCATTCAATCAAAAGTGTGTATGTAACTACATTGTAAGCCACTTGGTCTCTCTGCATCAAGCTCAACATCTCATCCACACCCACAACATCCTTTCTTTTAACAAACCCATTTAAAAGCGTGTTATAAGTATAAAGATTTGGCTTAATCCCTTTAACAACCATTTCATCCATCAAATCTCTAGCTATTTTAACATCTCCTCGCTTACACAACCCGTCGATCATAATCGACATTGAGTAAACCGTAATCTCCACATTGGCTTCAACCATTTTTCGAAAAAATTTGAAACACATTTCAATATGATTACATCTCTTCAAAGCAAGCAGAAACATAATGCAAGATCTTTCATCAATTTTTAGCCCACTTCTTTCCATATAATCAAAAACCCCAAAAGCACCTTCAAACAATCTGTTATCCGCATACACTCTAAACAACAAGTCACAGAATTTCTCAACAAATTTAGGCTGCTGATTACCACTCTCAATCAAAGAAATCAAATTTACAATGGAACACCTAAGATTAACATCAGTTACAATATAATTCAATACCTTTTTCATTTCAGCGAACTTCTGAGCCTCATAGAGTCTGCAAATGAGGGTTACATGGGCTTGAAGATCAGGTCTGTGTGAATACAGAGATGGGTTTTCGCGGAGAAAGTTGAAAAAGTGCAAGCAAGCATGAGGGGGAAGATTTGTGTCAGATAAAACAAGGTGGGTAATGTGAGAGTTAAGATTTGAGAGCAAAGATGGTGTCGTTTTGAAGGGTTCAATGCCAGAGTTGAAAAGTGTTTTCGCTATATGTGTATAGATATCTTTGTAAGAGATTGAAGTGGGGTTCCTTATGGGGGTTTTGGCGAAGGATTGTAGGAGTTTTTGAGTTGTCATCGTCACTGTGCCTGAGCTCTCAGCTCGCTCTCTGCCTGTGTATTGTCTTTCTTTGTATTTTTTAAAATTGTCCAGGAATTGGTTGCAAATTTTTTTTTTTCAATTTCTTTTTCTAACATATGTATTTAGGTTGCATGTACTTTCCGCGAATGGGAATTGAAATAGGGAATGAAATGAATAAATTTTTTACTTTTTAAATTGAGATTGGAAATAAGAATGGGTTTTATGAGCCCCATATAAATTTGGGATTGATTCATAGAGTTGTAATTCTCTTGGGGGCTTGAGAATGAGATTCATGTTCCCTGAACTTTCAATTCTATTTTATTTATATTTTAATATTCTCAAAATACCCTCATTAAAGTTTTGGTGTTTTTGTATTTTAATCCTTGTAAAATTATGAAAATAATGTAAAATTTTATAATATTTATAAATAAGTCCTTTGATGATGATGATGATAAGGAAAATAATAATAATATTATTATTATTAAATTTATTTAATAATAATAATAATAATATTTTATTTTTATAAAAAATTTATTTAATTTTATCATTTTAATTATTATTATTTTTAATATTTAATTTTATAATTTTAATTGTTATTATTACTATCATTAATATTAATTTTATTATTTTAATTATAATTATTGTCATTAATTTCATTATTATTATTATAATCAAAATTTATTAATTTTATTATTTTAAATGTCATTATTATTATTACATTATATTAACTTATTTATTTTAGTTATTATTAATTATTGTTATTATTATTTTTATTAATATTAACATTATTAACATTTATTAATATTAATTTTATTATTTTAATTATAATTATTGTCATTAATTTCATTATTATTATTATTATCAAAATTTATTAATTTTATTATTTTAAATGTCATTATTATTATTATTAAATTATATTAACTTTATTATTTTAGTTATGATTAATTATTGTTATTATTATTTTTATTAATATAATCATTATTAACATTTATTATTATTAATTTTATTATTTTATTTATTATTATTATTATTAAATTTTATTAATTTTATTTTTTAATTAATATCATTTTTATAATAATAATAATCACAAATAATAATAATGTCTTTATTTTTATTTTAATATTATTTTATTAATTTTTATTATTTTATTTATTATTTATTATTATTTAAATGTCATTATTATTAATAAATTATATTAAATTTATTATTTTAATTATTATTAATTATTGTTATTATTATTTTTATTAATATTATTAATATTTATTAATATTATTAATATTATCATTATTAACATTTATTATTATGATTATTATTATTATTATTATTAAAATTTATTATTATTATTATTATTATTATTATTAACTAAGGGCATTTTAGTAACTTGAAACTATTCAGCTTATTCCGATTCCGATTCCTACAGCTCAAGTAAACAACTTATTCTGATTCTCATTTCCCATTTCAACCCATTCCGATTACTGACAAGTAAACACAGCATTAATTTATTTTCAATCTATTGTAATGATTGTTTGAATTCGATTATTATTTTTATTTTAATAGTAATATAATTATTGGGTTCTAGATGTTACGATTAAAGGTGGCCAACGGGCCGTGCTGTGCTAGTCCAGCCCATCAAAGGAAGGCCCATGCACGTTCATGCTCGTGCTCATGCCGTGCCATGCCCACCATGTACTTCGTGTCGTGCCGTGCCATTCCTAATTTTTTTTGCTTAGGCTCGGCCCAGCACACGTGTCGTGCCCATGCGTGCCATGCCATGGGCCTTGTCGTGCCGTGCCTAAGAAAAAAAGCACAACAAGCTTTTTTTTTTCTTTTTCTTTTTATTTTTTTAAGAAGGCATGCAAAATTATTGGCGTATTTTTTTTTAATTATATGTACCTTTTTTGAGTCCATGTGCTTTTAGTCAAGTTTAATAAAATCAAAAGTTCAAAACTCAAGCTCATATTCAATAATGATAAATTAATAATAGTAAGAGAATATAATACTAATTATTAAGTTAGAACCTATGGAATTAAAATTCTTTTTATACTTAACAATAACAATAACAACAATATATTTTTGTCAACGATTAATTTAATTGTTAACTTAGACTTACATAGAGTCATAGATTATAGTTCATAATAACATTATTACATACATTTAATAAAATCATGATATTTATAATTTTATTTGTTAAAATCATGATATCAGCTATTCATTTAATAAATTATAAACATAAAATAATTAGAGTATTTTTTTTAAGTAAGAGTTAAATGAATTTAAAAACTTACCTTAACAAAAAAATATATTAAAAGATTTAATTTCAAGTTATTTGTAAAATCATAAATTTAAAATTTACTTTCATTAAAAAGTAAAACGTACTTATTGCGTGCTTTTTTCACGTGTCATGCTTTAGCTCATCTCTAATCGTGTCGTGCTTTTAAGGTCCACGTGCCTAAATTTCTAAACCCGGCCTAGCCCACCTGTGTGCCGTTCCATGCCGCGTGTTCCATCGAAATATACCCATGTTGTACCCGTGCCATACCATGTGTCGCCTGACCTGCTGGCCATCTTTAATTACGATTTAAATTATTTAGTTTAAAATGGGACAGGGGCATAATATTATATTTAAAAAAATTGAATGTGGGAAACAATTTTAGTGGGTATGATGATTGTTGAATTTTAAAGTAAACTTATATGGCCCATTTTCAAATTTATATGGAATGGCGAACTTGTAAATAGGGATAGCAAAATGCGGACTTGGTTGGGCAAGCCCATTAGAGTGGAAGTGTAAGGGCCTGGCCTGGCTAGGCTTCACACCATGTTTGCTACTCTGCATACGGGGTGGAGAAATCTGACGGGTGAAATTAATTGAGTTACTTGAGGGAATATACATGTCATAATAAATTTCAAGTGAGCTTTTGAGCCTTTATTTTTCTTGGAGAATAACCCTTTTTGCCTATTCTTCATACAGTTTAGCAGTTTATCATTTTATACATGATCTCTATATTTTCCTTCGAGTCAATCTTTAAAATATTTGTGTTAGTACATCTGAAGGTCCATTTGATTAGTAGATATGGAAGATTATTTAGAGCCCTAGAAGATGACGGAAAGGCCATCTTTGACCCGTTGGAGCCTTTTCGAGCCATCCATTGAGTATAATATCCATAGTTAACCCCTTTGAGCCTTTTAAAAAAAAAAACTTTATTTTTTTTGTTAACTTATCACCTTGTCCCACTCCAACTTAGAGTATTACTCCACATTTTATGTGTTCCATCACCCATTTTTGTTTGAGAAAATTTTATATTACTATTTTATTCAGAAAAGTGGTGCAATATTTAAAAAAAAAAAAGCAATGACATATGAATAACAAAAAAAAAAGGATGATGTGTAATTCAAAAAAAAAAAGAGCCAAATAAATGAAATGCACCTTATAATTTCCAAAAGATCTCTATTTTTCTCAAACGTATATTTTGTATTTCCTTTCATCCCCTTCTTTGTTAGCCGTGTCCCTAACCTACGTTACGTCCCAATAAAAGTCCTTCTTGATTTTAGGGTACTATAGCCTGAAGTAGAAGCTAGTGAGATGGGCTGAAATGATGTAGTAATGTATAAAATGACTACATTGGTTTGACTAGCACTTTGTTTGACTTGAGATCATTTTATTTCTAAGCTGTGGGCATTATTTCATCTTGGTGAGAGTGTCTAAAACTGTCTTTATATTATTTTCTCTCAATTTACCATTCATTGGAGTGACTATATTTATTGGGTTTAATTTTCTTTTGAGAGTATCACTCCTACTGGTGAGATTTTGGGGATTGACATGTTATTCTTGAAAGTGGCTTGATTAATGCGGCATTGACATAGTATACTGGGCTGGTTCATGTGGATGGTCAATGTGGGAGTAATATTCCTTTAGGCTGGAGATAATGTTTATACTTTTATTTGATTACCGTCATCAGTCCGATTGAAGAAGTAAACACAACTGTTATTTCAAAAAAAAAAAAGAACATTTTGGTTTTGAATTTTGTTTTAGCTTAATTTGCCAGGGACTAGCAATAAGCTGGTTGGGAGGTGTGTTGAGTGCTAGAAAGTGTGTATTTATATAGGATAAAATCATCATGTTACACTTCAAGTCTCACTAACATCCCTACTTTTATGTATTTAAGTCCTTTGCACTTTAATTATTTGTGTGTTATTATAATTTAAGTATTTTATGTATTTCAGGGAAATTCTGGCCATTTCATAATTAATGAGATATCGGACAGTAAAACGAACAACATTTTTGAACTCAGGACAGTCAAAAACCTTAGGAGGGGCATAAAAAGAAAAATGTCACTGTTCATGTATCCGTACTGTTCACGTATACAGTACTGTTCACCTATACGTCACTGTTCATGTACGGCACTATTCACACATACGTACGATGACATGGCATTGACCGATGACATGTCATTGACCGGTGACATGGCAACATTTGATTGGACGAATGATGTGGCATTGACTGCTTATATGGCATTGACTGATGATGTGGCGCTGACCGATGACGTGGCAGTGTATTATTGGACCGAAAAAATGAGCTTACAATAGAAGCAATGCACTTGATCAAGATTGGTTGACTTTGACGTTGACCGATGACGTGGCAGCAAATCATTGGATGTGAAAATTGTCTTAAGTTACATGCGACACACTGAATCACAGTCGCTGATGATGTGTTCAAAGCAATCAGAGCTTGCCACGTGGCGCAATCCTGAGCGTCCGAATTGATTTCATCCAATGGCCATGATTTACTCTTTGTATCTATAAAATGAGGGCTCCCTCCTACTAATTTGAGACCCCTGAATCCATTTTTTAGCTTAGTTTTGTAAAATTCTCTCTCCTTCTTGTATTTCTACGTATTTTAATATAATACCCATTTTACCCCTAGTTCAAATAATGAGTAGCTAATTTTCTTTCAAGCTTGGGTTGAAGGTGAAGTCTCAACATGTTCCATGGGCTAATTTGGTAAATTTACTTTCTTCTCCCCTCAAATTTATGTGGTCGTTTTGACTTTTCGTCGATAAATAGTAATAATCTTGTCTAGATTTTGTCACCTGCTACCGTCTCCCTAGTGCAAGATTATTATTGTCTGGCACGATAAGTGCTTGATACCATATTTATTAGAGTGTCGCTCATGAGGAGTGGAAACCCCCCTCATGATTTAATTGGCAATAATAAGGAATATTAAGCCCATGGTGCATGTTGATACAGATCCAGATATACCCAAACATTTTATTCACATGGTTTAATCTCTAACTTAATCTCGCGATTTCAATTTAAATTTTAAAGTAATCCAAATCATCTTCATCACAAATCCAACTTCCCAACTAGAAAATTAACCCTACACACATATAAATTCCACCTCCTCGTGGGATCGACACTCGTCACCATTGATCTATACTACAATAGATTCGTGCGCTTGCGAGTTCATTAAAATTTGCACAACAATAATTAAATAATATAAAAAGTATAAAACTTGTATAAGTGGCATTATTTGTATACAAATAAGTGAAAATGTGGTAAAAATAATAGAACAATATATATTATGAAAACAAATAAGAACGAGAAAAAATAATTGAATAAAAATAAAATATAACTGCATGAACAATGAACTAAACAGAAAAGACAACAAATTGTGGAATAGACTGAACGAACAATTTTTAATCCAAACAATGGTGGATTGGAGTGTGTGAAATCTGCCTCTGATCTGAAAACATTTAGATTGGATTTGAGTTGAATTTGACTGATCCGTGGCTAAGATTTGATTAAAAATTAGAAATAAAAAAAACGTGGTGCAAATATGGATTGGTGATTAATCAAGAAAACCCATGCATGGTTTGTTATATGGCTCTGATGCAGACCGAGAAATTGAAGAAATCCTAATTAGATTGAAATTTATATTATTTAGGAATATTTTAATCAATTTGTATTGCAATTTAATTTGGTTGCCTATCAAGAGTTTTAGTGTTTAGGCATTGCATATTTGAGTTGAATTCCTAATTTAGGTATAGGTCTTGTTAAAATATGTTTTCTAGTGAAATTAAGATAAGTTTTAGTTAGTATAAACAAGTGACTTTTGTAACTTTTACAAGGAGGCCTTGATTATTTGTTGTTGATTATTTCTTGGAATAAACTCTAGATTTGAGTTCAATAATATTTTCAGTTTTCAAAATTCTGCGTGAGTTTTTTAGTTTAGTTAATTCTCAGTATTCTACGGAATCAATGAGTCTAAATTTAAAGTTTTTTGTTTATATCAAAGCTCTATTTTGAAAATTAATCCTTGATGTTCTTGGAGCCTACAACCAGCAAAATTTAAGGATGAATTTTCTCCACCCTACCGGGAATGATGCAGAGTAAGAAATTGAAGAAATCTTAATTAGATTGAAATTTATAATATTTAGGAATATTTTAATTAATTTGTATTCTAGTTTAATTTGGTTGCCTATTTCAAGCTATATTGTTTAGACATTGCTTATTTGAGTTGTATTGTGTTACAATATTTATATATTATATTTGTTCTTAATTATTTACTTTATATTTTAAGTGTAGTGGTTTTTAATAAGTCAAATTTAATTTGTTAGTTAGTTCTTTATTTTGTGGATTCATGGAGCATGATGTACATGCTTGATATTTTAAGTGTTACAATATTGTGTTACAATATTTATATATTATATTTGTTCTTAATTATTTACTTTATATTTTAAGTGTAGTGGTTTTTAATAAGTCAAATTTAATTTGTTAGTTAGTTCTTTATTTTGTGGATTCATGGAGCATGATGTACATGCTTGATGCTTGCTACTTTTAGGCTTATAACTTTGAACTTAAGCTTGATGTTATTAAAAAATAAAAAGTGTCTTGAATATTATTATTTTGCAACATAAAGTTGTCTTTGAGAGTTTATTAGTTTCTCAAATAACCAAATATTTATTTGGGGGTCTGGGTTTCCTCAAATTAACCCCATTTGCCATCTAATTTTTCTATTCCATTTGATTTCTCCTTATAACCTTTAGTGTTCGTATAATATTCCTAATTTAGGTATAAGTCTTATTAAAATAGGTTTTCTAGTCAAATTAAGATAAGTGCCAGTTATTATAAATAAGTGTCTTTTGTAGCTTTTAAAAGGAGGCCTTCATTATTTGTTATTAGATTATTTTTTGGAATAAACTCTAGGTTTGAGTTTAATAATAATTTTAATTTTCAAAACTCTAACTGAATTTTTGAGTTCAGTTAATTCTTGGCATTCTATGGAATTAATGAGTCTTAATCCCTTAGGTGGTATTTTTTTCGAATCAAGGTGAATTAATATCGTTCCTTTATTCCGGTATTCTCAAGAATCAACGAAATATTAGAACATTAAACTCTCGCTGCATCAAGCTCTCACCAAGGCAGGCCTTGAAATAATAAATATCTCCAAAATTGAGTGGTTGATTAATGTGTGACCAACCATATGTCCAACATCTGTGAATTTGGTTCCTTGATTAAAGAATAACCATAGTTAGAATGAAATCAATATGGAGAAGTATAAATGATCAATTTAACAGTTCAATTGAATGGTCTATGAATTGGAAGTGAGTATAGATGAAGTAAATGGTACTGAAAATGTAAATGGAAGGGAAAAACTGAATTTGTAGGAATAATGTGGAAATACTAGAAACATATATGTAATATTTAGAAGATGCTGCAACTGTAGGTATTAATAGGTGGATTCAAAACACTAAGTTGCAATCTTGACATAAGAATATAAGTTTGAAATGAATAATAATCTTCATACTTCCACAACATTGTACCATGTTCGAAAAAGCCATGAATGCTTAATAAAACACAATATAAGTAGTTCCTATCTTTAAATAACGGAATACATTGAGTGCGTAAAATGTGTATAAATTTCCTAGTTGGTGGAGTTTCTTTGATGGCATTGTTTTTAATCAAACAAAGAGATAAGTTTCTGTTGGTTTGAAAAAGTTTTTGCAGCGGAAATATTAGGATCGCATTTCTCATATAATATATAGAATTACTATAATCTAGAAATCGTACCTTTGCTTTTTCGTAAAAGTAATCTGGGCTCCCAAGTCACGAACTGTCACCATCAATTCTGTTAGATCACGATCCGTCACCAATGATCTTCCAGGTTATGACTCAAGTTTGATCTGCACTTGACGTGTGGGCGCCTTTTTTTTATTACTGGAAAGCAACTAGCAAGAGAAAATTTTTCTCTTAAAGTTAGAGAGAAAAATTTCTTTTCTCTGTATATTGTGGCTCCTCTATTCTTTTGAAAAAGAACAAGTCTTTTTATATCCTATTGGTGGAAACCCTAGGCTTATTTTTTAATTCTATTAAATCAAAATATTTGATTTAAATTAAAAAATAATAAAGCCCACGTTACACTTATTCTTGTTATAGGGGCCCACCTTGTAAAATAACACAAGGCCCCTTACACATAAGCATATTAAATAGAGTCTCCCACCAAATAATATATTTAGGCTTTTAACCCAAATAGCTAGTTATCTTGCTTATCAACCCAAAAATGGTGCAGTTAATTAAATGAGCTAACCCGGGGATCATATGGGTACAAATAATAGTGGCTACAATAATTAGGCTTATAATTAAACTAGACAAATTATTTAATTCCAAATCTACTCCACTAAAAGATTGGGCCGACCTCCATAATTGTATGCTATCTAGGATAGTGTTCTCGAATAATAATTCGACCCATGCCACATTGATTTCTTTACTGAACAATCCTTTGTACCACATCGCTAATTAAATTGATATCTCAACTGTCCAATCAATTTAATTACATCTTGTTCCTTGACACTTACTGGCTTTCTCTAATGATCATTTTCAACATACTAATTATGTTGACACACTCGCCGTAGAAATTCTATGATCAAGTACCAAAAACCCGTCAAGAGATGTGTTGTACAAATTCTATTTTGTTAATCTATAATCTCACTGCTTATAATTACATTCACCAAGATACCGGGTAATCTTGACTACAAATGTATGTCGTGCCCATTGGTAACTCAAATGAAATGACAATCATAAACATGAAACTATAATTAACTCAAGATTGAGATTGCAATAAAATCAATGCCTATGAGATTTAATAAGTCTGACAGTCATTTCAAGGTTAATTAAATCTCATATGTGATCCAGTTCAATGTAGTCAAACTACATCAATAAATTCATACATGATCAAGACAAATCATTCGATGAATTTACTACAGTCTAAACATAAATAGAGCGCCCAACTCTATTTATCAACTGCGAACTCAATTTATTTAATCATAAGATAACTTGTATTTATGTCTTCTGTGAATCCATATGATGATCACATAAATACATATAATATAATTAAATGGACCTTTTTCAAAATATTTATGCAATTAAGATATCTGAATAAATACCTCAAATATTTTATTAATCAGAAAATCAATATGCTTTAAAGAGCACATAATCCCAACAATCTCCCACTAGCTCTCAAAGCATATCTGGCGTATTGCACATGCTTTAGGACTCTAAGTGCAGGTTATAACATTTCTACACTATTCCCTTAAAGAGATAGTATTCCCTTTCAATGTGTTTTTCTTTCTTGTGATTTCTTGGCTCCTATAGTTGATCAATTGCACCATCATTATACTACTAAAGTTAAACAGACACAGTTACTATAGGTACCATTGTGGTTCCTATGACTTTTCACTGTTATACTGTTACACTACTAAAGTTTAATAAATGCAATTGGTATAGGTATCATCTCAAGAATCTACAGGGACTTGTGGAGTTAAATAGCTTCTTTAGTAGCTTCAAATAGAGCCACATTTTTAGCTTTAGTTACGGAGTCTATGACACTAAATAGTTTCACACTCCCTTAACTCATATCTCCACTTCCCAATAAAAACAAAATTTAGAAATAAATTTCCTTCTATCTTTTCTCGACATGAAATCGATTCTTTTATAAAATTCACTAGCATGAGATCAATACCAAAATACATAAGCATATAATTCTTAGTTCTTTTCAGAATCTATATTAAATGCTTTACAATATTTTGATGTTTAAGGTTTGAATGATATCTATTGACCATCCAACTGCAATATAAGAGTTTGTCATGACATAAATGAGACCTTCTTTTCATCTCATTTTATCTATCTCCTCAAGTGTACAAGAACACTGATGCTTGGAGAATATATAATTCCATTTCTGAATGATAAAAATCATTCTTGGAATTT
This sequence comes from Clausena lansium, assembly GCA_030449835.1. Classification (NCBI taxonomy): domain Eukaryota; kingdom Viridiplantae; phylum Streptophyta; class Magnoliopsida; order Sapindales; family Rutaceae; genus Clausena; species Clausena lansium. Next base: position 1,379,355 of record JASUUF010000086.1, on the reverse strand, counting down.
AAAATATTTAATCAAGACATTATCTCATCAATATAAGCAGTTTGAGATAGAGTTTTATTCTTCTGGTATCACCAAAGGTTAATACCAAGAATATAACTTTATACCTTTTGGTCACTTTTATCAAACTGTTCCGCTAACCAACTCTTTATTACAGATGATGCTCCTCTATCTTTTTCAATTAAAAGGATTGTTATCATCACAAAGAATTAGTAATGCCACAGTCTTTCCCTGAATTTGTTTTACAATCATGGCTCATCAATGTTCTATAAGAATCCAAACGATTTAACTGCTTGATCAAATATGATGTTCCATGACCGGGATGCTTGCATTAATCCATAAATGGATCTTTGCAACTTACATACCATGTGTTCTTGGCCTTTTGTGCAAACCTATCTGGTTACTACTTATAGATGTCTTCTTCAAGATGTCCGTTAATAAACGTAGTCTTGACATCTATTTGCCAAATGTCATAATCCAGCATTGTAGCAATGGAAAGCAGAATCCTGATGGATTTAAGCATAGTAACCGATGAAAAGGTCTCCTCATAATTGATTTCTCTTTCTGAGTATACCTTTCAGCTACTAACCTTGCTTTAAAAGTTTCCACCCTTCTATCTACTCCTCTTTTTCTCTTGTAGATCCACTTACACCCTATAGGTTTTACCCTATTTGGTGCCTTTACAAGTTCCCAGACCTTATTGGAATACATAGATTCCATTTCTTGGTTCATAGCATTTTTCCATAGTTCAAAGATCTCCATCCAATAGAGCTTCGTTGTAACTAGTGGGATCTTGTACATGTCCATCCGAGATAGTTTGTATAAGTTTCTCCCAAGTAACATGTCTTGTCTTTGGTAATCTAGTTACACTCCCACTACGACGAGCCTCTATGGGTGGTTGCTGTTTAGGGATAGTCCTTTTTAAATCATTGTTGCTCTTTTCTATGTTATTAGACATAAATAGAAAACTGAGCATCAACTTGATCTCTTAATAATTTCTCTAGTTTTACCTTACTCTTAGGTTATAAGTCATTTATATAGTCTTCCTCAAGGAAAGTAAAGTGTATGTCTACAAATACATTCATCTCTTGAGGCCTATAAATTAGACTTTCCCTTTTTCCTTTAGGATACCTAAAACGTGCAAACTTCTGAACATGCCGTTTTATATACTGGTATCTGGAATCAAAAAGGGTAATGATAAATTACTTAGTATATATCTTGTCTTATCCAAAAGAATTATGTTTCTTCGTATAATGACACTATTATGTCATAATGTTCATTATATATGGGAGTTTATCCCATTTTACAACCAAATGAACTTTGAATTCTCTAATGAGATATTCTTTGCTTCGATCAGATCAAAGTTCTTTTATGTTCTTGTCTAATCGCTTCTCTATCTTATCCATGTACTCTTTTGAATTTCAAAAGCCACGGAATCATGATGCATTTAGACAAACATAAATGCGATGAATATTCATCAATAAGATTGATAGAATAATCATAACCTCTTCTAACATGTAAACTAATTAGTCCGCATATGCACTAATTTATACAATACAATATTACGCTTTCTTTTAGCTCAAAAAGAGCTTCCTTGTCATATTACTTTTCTAAATAAGATTTGTAAAGTGACAATGATCAATCTTAATAGGCCAACAAGCCTATCATTAATCATTCTCTTAAAATCTTATTACAGTTCATATGACTTAAGCTCTAATATCATAGGTGATATTGGTTAGAAGAAAAATTTCTTTTCTTAGATAAATGCATATACTCTTTACCATTATATCTTGCTTTGAATAGATCAATGGACTTATATGATATAAATTGTCTTTGTAAAGTACCAAAACAAGTAATTTTAATAATCAGAGGATCCAAAAATAACAGTGTACTCCTGTTTTATTAAAAAACAAGCCACCGAAATTAAATTCCTCTAATGTTTGAAACATAAAGACAAATATCAAAAACTAAAGTCTCATAATACTGATCTAGTCTACTCAGCTGATATAAACTACTATCTCCTCAATTGCAGTTTAAAGCTTTATTCACTTAATCTCTTGGTTTTGTGAAAACCAAATAAATGAATTACAAATAAGATTAGTTATCTCGAAATTTACTATTGCATGAATCAAATAGAAATCTGAACTAATTAAGAAGCTTAAAGATTTCCTATACCTGATTTTAATAATCTTAGGACAATCTTTCTTCCAATGACCCTTCTGTCCACACTTGAAGCACTTGCCTTTCAGCTTGCCATCATTTTTAGTAGACAGTTTTCTCATCCCAACTCTCTTTTGCCTATCCTTGTCTTTCGACTTAGGCCTTGAAGAGAATCCTTTTTTAGGAAGTTCTTTGCTATAGTAAAATTCTTCTATAGCATGTAGTTCGTACATCAATTCAATTAAGGTCATATCTTTATTGCTTAAGATATAGCTGACCTTAAACTCTTTGAATGTATCGTGCAAAGATTCAATCACCATGTTAATCTTTGTTTTATCATCGATTTGAACACCATGAATCTCAACTTCATTCAAATAGTCCATCATTTTGAGGACATGATCACGAATTCTTGTGCCCTCTTCCATCTTAGTGTCAGTGACACGTTTTGACGCTGCTTCTCTGGTAGAATTATTATTCTGCCCAAACATCTGATGGAGACTAGCCAATATTTCAGTGGTTGTTTCCATACTCTGATGTTTGTTCTGCAGTTCCATAGAAATCGAAGCCAATATATAGCGGTTAGCCATTTTGTTAGCTTCGCATCATTTCTCATAAGGCTCCCTCTGATTTCTATAATCATATAACGTTGGTTCTAGAGGGCATGGCTGGGTCAGAACATATTTACACTTTAGCAGTGAGAATATTAAATAGATTGCGTTTCCAATCTAAGTAATTTTCACCAGTGAGTTCATTTTTTAACAAGGATAATTTATAATGGGTTGATGGGAGATATTTTCTGAGAAATAAAACACACATGCATAAATACATTGAAACAAATAATATTCACAATAAAAATCTAAAATGCAAAAAATCATAAATGCATTTTATTTTATTGTAACGATAATCTAGTACCGCTTTAGCAAGCTATCCGTTGGGGAAGTCATGCCTCCACTTACTAGACCCAATTAACCATTAGATTATTTACTTTCATGCCGTAACATGATAAATAACTATCGTTATCTTTTAGGGCCAAAATTTGTTAACGAGCTTCGTTGGGAGGGTTAATAACAAATTTTGTTGAGTGTATAACCAATGTTTCAATCTACGTATTATTCATATCATGCAGCCACCGTTAGGGTGATCAACGATTGAAAAATATTTCGATCTTATCCTTAAAGAAGTTCATCAAATAAAATATCTAATATATATACCCTCCGTAGGAAATGCATCACCGTATCATGAAGTCGAGGTATATATATAATTTTATTATTGTACTAACAATGGAGCCCGTGGGAAAAATTATCTTGAATTTTCCCTCTCCCACTCAATATTTTAAAGTTAGTTTTTCCTTTTGAACAATATAAAGATTATATCGTATATTGTTAATTGCATGCTTCCTAAAATAATATTATCTAGATGAAATCTAATATTATTAAGCGCATGCAAACATCAAACAATATATATCTAGATTTATAATCTATAGATGTCATGTATTATTATGCATAGAGTGGCACTACCTATTCTATATGACATGTTGTCATGGCATGTTATCAACCAAACATAGCATATAGATAAAAGCAATTAAACAATCTCAATTCATGGTTTTCCTAAAGAAAATTTGACTTAATCTACTAGCCTAATTTCTATTGGGCTTTAAGTCAACGTCCATTTTCCTTCTTTCTCTTCCTTGTACTTGCTCTTTCATATCCATTGGCTTAGGTACTTTCTTGGGCTTTTAAATTTATCCTTGGTTCAATTTTTAAAATTAAATTTGGGCATCAATAAAATACTATTGGATCCCTTTTTTTTTTTTTTAAAAAAAAATTTTATAAAAACTAGATCCAATTAATTTGATAAAATAAGCCCAAATTCATTTAAAAAATTCTTGAGCCAAATAAATTTTATTATTGATCTTACCAAATTTTTATTTATATGATCCAATTTTGAAATCCCAAAATGAGCTTGGGACCATATAAATAAATTTAGACCAATAATTATTATTGGACTTATCAAATTTCCATTTATATTATCCAATTATCAACCACAATTGGGCTTGGATCCAATATAAATAAATTTGAATTTTTCTGCCCAAAACCCAAATACTTTGGCTGAACTGTAAAATAATGAGACTATAGGGTGCCATAGGATATAAACCCAAAACCCTAAATCTCACACTTTCTTTCCAGCCGCCGCCTCCAAAACATATTACACGTTTGTGGACTTATATCCAGAAAACTTTCAATATTTGGCCAAAAACATAAATAAATGAAACCATGGGATATGAATGAAAACATCCAAATCCCAACTTCATCTTCTTCGTTTTGCTTGGCGAAATTCCAGAAAGCTTCTATAGGCCCCGTTTTTGCTTCGTTCTTGCCCACTTTTGCTTCATTCTTGCCGTCAGCCACAACCATCACACAAGGCATCATCGTCGCACCAGCAACCTACCAAGGACGCGCGCCGCCGCCGACAGCCCACGACAACAGTCACACTGCCGGCAGCAACTTGCTTCTTGTCGCTTGTTGCTTGTGCCGCCGCGATGCCTCCAACATGAATACAGCCGTCCTTTTTTTTTTTTTTTTTTTTTTTTATGCTTCCAGAATTGTGTTACATGAACATATAATTTCCAGTACCGATTACATGAAAAATTCACAGTTTACAAAAATCTAATTTTGCAAAATAAATCAAAAGGGAAACATGACGACATTAGGCCATCCCTCTTGTTACAAATCCAAAAAATTAATACAAAGAAATTTCTAACCATGAATTGAGACAACCATACATATGCTCAATAATATATTCATCGTATAATGAAATACATAATATATAAAATTAGTGCCACTCATCTAATACATATAATACAAGAGATTGATTTCATACAATAACTCTATATATTAGTATGAGATCGCTCTGATACCAATTGTTGGTTTGAAAAAGTTTTTGCAGCGGAAATATTAGGATCGCATTTCTCATATAATATATAGAATTACTATAATCTAGAAATCGTACCTTTGCTTTTTCGTAAAAGTAATCTGGGCTCCCAAGTCACGAACTGTCACCATCAATTCTGTTAGATCACGATCCGTCACCAATGATCTTCCAGGTTATGACTCAAGTTTGATCTGCACTTGACGTGTGGGCGCCTTTTTTTTTTTATTACTGGAAAGCAACTAGCAAGAGAAAATTTTTCTCTTAAAGTTAGAGAGAAAAATTTCTTTTCTCTGTATATTGTGGCTCCTCTATTCTTTTGAAAAAGAACAAGTCTTTTTATATCCTATTGGTGGAAACCCTAGGCTTATTTTTTAATTCTATTAAATCAAAATATTTGATTTAAATTAAAAAATAATAAAGCCCACGTTACACTTATTCTTGTTATAGGGGCCCACCTTGTAAAATAACACAAGGCCCCTTACACATAAGCATATTAAATAGAGTCTCCCACCAAATAATATATTTAGGCTTTTAACCCAAATAGCTAGTTATCTTGCTTATCAACCCAAATAATGGTGCGAGTTAATTAAATGAGCTAACCCGGGGGATCATATGGGTACATACAATAGTGGCTACAATAATTAGGCTTATAATTAAACTAGCCCAATTATTTAATTCCAAATCTACTCCACTAAAAGATTGGGCCGACCTCCATAATTGTATGCTATCTAGGATAGTGTTCTCGAATAATAATTCGACCCATGCCACATTGATTTCTTTCTTGAACAATCCTTTGTACCACATCGCTAATTAAATTGATATCTCAACTCGTCCAATCAATTTAATTACATCTTGTTCCTTGACACTTCATCGGCTTTCTCTAATGATCATTTTCAACATACTAATTATGTTGACACACTCGCTTGAAGAATTCTATGATCAAGTACCAAAAACCCGTCAAGAGATGTGTTGTACAAATTCTATTTTGTTAATCTATAATCTCACCGCTTATAATTACATTCACCAAGATACCGGTAATCTTAACTACAAATGTATGTCGTGCCCATTGGTAACTCAAATGAAATGACAATCATAAACATGAAACTATAATTAACTCAAGATTGAGATTGCAATAAAATCAATGCCTATGAGATTTAATAAGTCTGACAGTCATTTCAAGGTTAATTAAATCTCATATGTGATCCAGTTCAATGTAGTCAAACTACATCAATAAATTCATACATGATCAAGACAAATCATTCGATGAATTTACTACAGTCTAAACATAAATAGAGCGCCCAACTCTATTTATCAACTGCGAACTCAATTTATTTAATCATAAGATAACTTGTATTTATGTCTTCTGTGAATCCATATGATGATCACATAAATACATATAATATAATTAAATGGACCTTTTTCAAAATATTTATGCAATTAAGATATCTGAATAAATACCTCAAATATTTTATTAATCAGAAAATCAATATGCTTTAAAGAGCACATAATCCCAACAGTTTCAGCTTTAAGTATAGCATAAAAGATAACATGGATAATTTGGAGGAGACAGCATATGGTAGCTTTCTATTAGACATGTCCTTATAGAATCACATTTACAAGCCTACAATTTGAGTAAACAAGAAGAATAAATGAAAAATCATATATGAATAACAGTGTAACAATATATGAACAACAGTGTAACAAACTTATTAAATCATCATCAATGCTGCTTGATGGTGGTTACAAGAAGTAATATGCAAAGAAAGATAGGATTTTTGGCGCGAATATAGACTGTATTGAAACTATTATACAATGGGAAATTGTTAATTGATTAGTTTATTTTCAGATTAATGTCTAGTATATGCACAAAGTGTATAATATACATGATAAAAACGAGCACAATAGACATGTGTTATAGGGTGAATATGGTAAGGCATGTCGGGTATGGTTTTAGTGTTTGCGGATGGAGGAGGGAGCAAAATAGCGAGAAACATGGCACATCCATGGAAATTCTTTTGGCGGTGCATTCATCCTCGGTCCATAAGTATCATTATATTGAGATATTGTTAGCATTTTGTCAATAAAGTCATCGATGTTTTCATCCGTAGATAGAATGCACTTGTAAGCGTGCGAGCATGGAACTCCCGATTATTGCCACAAGCCACAGTAGCATAATTTTCTTTGTATGTCCTCCTCATGTAGCGGTGGAAGTAGAATCCTTCGAACCCCTAATAGCCCTATTATCATCTTGAATTGTCAGCCATCGAGCTTCGATAAGATCTTTGTTGAATAATCTTTGTGACTGTCAAGGTGATTCTTTGCCTAATCCATTCCCACTTTTGAATTCTTCGTCACTAAAAAACCATGGGTAATGCTCATATCTAAGTATCTTTTCATGAATTGTTGAACTCGTTCAATCATCATAAGTGTGATATGATTGCTTTTAACCCAGTTAAACATGTAATGTTGTGGCCATTGGTTCCAATTTGTACCCATTAACCAAGTATGACACTCTTCACTTTCATCTTATATCAATTTCATGTACTTATTGAACCCATTAAAAGCAATAGTGCAAAAAGATAAAAGATTTAGAAGGAAAGGATATTTACTGGTAGTTGTGATTGTGGCTCACATCTTCCTCTGATTTTACGTCCAATAATGGCTTGAACACCCTCTATGGGTTGAGGATAGGTTTTCCATCCAGTTTTCTTATAAACTGGCAAACATAGTCTTTTTGAATCAGATTCCCAAGACTAAATTGTGCACTCTCTTTTTTATTTTTTCGAGAGTGCTCCAATTCTGGTCAGATTCATGTAGTCTCTCAATGTTCTTGGATGATTCTGATCACGTGCATCTTATTGAGAGTGATTGTCTTCTTGATCAATTTGTGGATTAATTTGACCCAGAATGTTCTCTTCATGGATTTCTTCTATGATTGGTGGTGATTGAGATCTGCGGATTAATCTCCCACTTGAAGTTCGAGACCAGCATCTCATACAAGGATGATGACGTGTGTGTGTGTGTGTGAGTGAAATTATATTACAAAAATATTACACGAACAAATAACACAAGAGCTAAATGAAAATTACACAAATTAAAAATGCTAAATAAATAAACTAATTGCAAAAAAAAAACTAAAAATTAAATTAACAATTTAGGGCGGTGAACCGACCCTTTAAACTAATTGCAAAAAAAAAAATTAAAAACAGTTTCGGGCGGTGAACCGACCCTTTAAACTAATTGCAGAAAAAAAATACTGAATATTAAAATTAACAGTTTCGGACGATGAATTTAACCCCTTTAAACTACAAACATAAATTAAAGCAAAAAAATACAAAATTAAATTACTGAAATTTAAAGAAGTTAGAAAGTTAGGAATTAATAATTAGTTTGTTTAGTTCAAATTAGTCCAAGATTCAAGTCTAAGTCTAATTATTATGATAAATTTCGTCTAGGGACCAATTCGCAAAGTTTTTTACAATTTTATGGTCGTATTGTAATTTGTAGAAGTTTAGAAGCCATATGGGATGAAAGTGAAGATTCTGAAAAGTTTTGTGGGTAGAAGAGTATTTAAGGAAAAATAAAAAAAATTCAAGGAAATAAAAGGAAAAACGAAAATAAATAAATAAATATCTTTCCCCGGCAACGGCGCCAAAAACTTGACACGACTTAAAAGTGTATGACTCCCAAGTATAAGAGTGTCTTGTTATAATATAACCCGGTGAGTCCGAAGTCGAACCACGGGAAAATGATTTAAATTTATTTATTTTAATTTTTCTCGAGAAAAGAAAAGAAAATTAAAATATATGTAAATTAATTCTAAGTGAAAATATGAAATTAAATTAGTTAGGGCTATGGATCCACTCTTAGTAGTAAATACAATTTAACAAATTCTTTTTATCATATTTTTATTTGTCAAAGGATTAATTATATAAATTATCATTATTTTCCAATTAATTTTATCATAGATTAAGTACTTAATGTGCCAAAATTCAATTTGTCGACGATAAGTCAAAATACAATTTTGCCATAAATTATACTAAGATATTAAGAATTTATTGTGCCAAACTCCATTGTTTATCTACAATAAATCAAAATTCCAAAATATAAAATATGGGTAGAATTAAATAGAAAATAATTTAATTAATATAATGAAAAATAGAATTTTTTAAATCATATTTATTTTCTAAGAGTTTCACCTTACCCTAACTATAATTATTTAGCTAGACATAATTGAAATAAAAATAAGTATTAAAGCTAAATTATACATAATTAAAGAAATAAAAGCAACTAAAATTGGAAATAAAACTAAATTTATTTATGAAAATAATTACCAAAAATATTAAAAACACAACTGAAATTTTATAAATATAAATTACAGAGAATTTAGGAGAAAAATTGGAGAAGAAGGGATCCCCCCATATATGAAAATGAGGCTATATTTATAGAAAAATTCGTTCATAATCCAGTGCTTTGCGGTCCATCATAAGCTTTATGTATGTACTCCACACAACCACTAGATCAAGATCTGAAGGCTAGTCATACTTCAAAAGTCAACAAGACACGTGTCATCATTTGAAGCATCCGATTTGGTTAAAGAATGGTTGAGATTAGGCAGGTTAATGGGCGGATCGGGTCAACCCAAATACAAAGTTTCGAATCCTCCAACCTAACTCACCAACCATAGCCACGTGTCACGATTGTAGCCATTTTTATTATGAACGGTTGAGATTTGGTCAAAGTTGACAACTACCCAGTACACTCATATCTATCGTAAGCTCATTCTTTTTGATCCAATAGTATGCTGCCACGTCATCGATCAATGCCACGTCAACATACTGTATATGTGAACGGTCTTGTGTACGTGAACAGTACCGTATATGTGAATAGTATCATATACGTGAATAGTACCGTATACGTGAACAGTACATTATGTCTCTTCTAAGGTTTTCAGACCTCCAGAATCGAAATTTGAAGTCCATTTATCTGTTTGGAGCCTCGAATTACGTTAAAGTATTATTTTACCTAATAAACACACAAAAATACATAATATCAAATATTTAAAATCATAAAAAGAAATTCATAACATATTACATAATTACAAATATAAATTATAACATAAGCACAAAATACCATTTAATCACTAGATAAACATACAATTTTAACACTAATCAATTAGGTTATTTTTTTAATTACTGATATAAGCTAATTAACAAAATAGGGCTTATCCATGACAGAGATGGTTCACAGTAGGTTTGCAGCAGCTTAATTTAACATAATAGTAAGGAATTAGCATTACGGCATTGGTAAGAAAAGTCAATATTTTAATAATTCAGTCATACAAGTTTTGAAAGGTTTAAATGATTAGGCTTTTTTGGCTGCCTCGAATAGCTGCCATGCCTTGTCTTCACAGTACAATTACATCATCTAGAGCACTTCTTTCATAACAACGAAAATGCTTCAATATAGTCTATTTTTACATAGTTGATTTTTTTAAAAAAAGAAAGAATTGATTTGTTAGGCTAGCATATAAAACTGTAAGCGGGTACCACTCTTGACCCTTTAAAGGTTGGAATCTGGTAATGGAATTGGTGGTGATGTGTCTTAATGACACCTTCGTTTAGAGTGTAGTGCTTCTCATCCGTGGGATGTTTCCTTTTTTTTATTCATTTTGTTTCAAAATAATGATTATAATTCACAGTTGAACCAAAACCCACAAAGTAATGGAAAAACTATTTGTTAACATTGATACTATACGTCATTAGATGGTGAAATTACTCTTTCAGCATGTTATTGAGTATATATACTGGGGCGCGATTTTCATGTGGCCAGTATCAAAAGATGAAAAAAAATCAACATCATGTTTAATGGAGTAATAAGTAGTTTGCAAGATTTTAGTAATCTTATCTTTTCAGGCGTGATGATCAGTCTTAAAAGAGGAATACTATGAGTATGTTATAAGCACTTCAGTTATCTTGTTATAGATTTTGTTAAAAACTTATTGCGAATTTACGCAACATTTTTTAACAACCTCTTGCAACAACAGTTTAGAAAACAAACAACGATCTACGTGTTATAGTGGGTTTGGGTTTTTTATTTCTATATTATCCCCTATTTGGATTTGAAAGGAGCTTCCTTTCTATGCTTGATCCTGATATTCTTGGGTGGATTGGGTTTTAGCCCTTCATAAACTCTTGACTCTACAATGATCATCATTATGCTTTTGATTTCATGGCTGATCTTCCTTTAATTCATTTGTATGGCCTTTTTTGTCTACTTTATGCGGGACTTAGAACTTATAAATTTATATGTAATATTCTGAGATCATTCATTATCATTACCATCATCATAAAGCATTGCAGCTTACATATACTTAATGTTGTTTATTAAGGAGAAATTCATAATGTTGTCCGTTAAATATTATTTATGGACTTCCTCATTTTAGTATTGTTTTGGGTTGCGCTACACAGCAAACAAATGTCCATTCTTTCTCGTCAAGGCTAGCTTGTGTTTTCCCCCTTTATCCACTTTCTTTTGTAGGCTACTTCAATGCAGACGTCATGTGTTATAGGAGCATTTGGAAGGGTATATGTCTTTTGGAATCAAAATGATTCATTTGAAATTAAGAGTCCACATTTTTGTAATATATGTACTTATTAGACTTTGTTGTTAATTATATATTAATATCATGTTTTTTTCCCATTAATTTCAGAAGAAATGTTTAAGCCTATGTATATTTGGTTATTTTGTTTCCATGTCTCAGGATTCAATCATCGATCAAACCTTCTAAAACAAGATTCGAAATCATTGTGAACAATAACACCAACTCAAGGAAGCTTCATTTCGCCTCATCCCTTGTTGATATTTATATTTCATGGGAGGGTACAAGGTACAATATGGCAATTAATGTGAAGATGGGTGCTTTCATTTTGATGGCTGAGGCTGCTAACCTTCTTTATGGTTTGTGGCACTAGATATTCTTGCACCTAAAATCAGATTCTGCCTCTTATTTTGTTGGTAATTTTTGTTGTTAATCAGACATCGTTTATGGCTAAATTAATCATTCATTATAAAAAAAGAGTGCGGTGTATAAGAATGGTGGATAAGGCGCAGCCTCTAATTAAACTTAGCAATATATTTTTAGTTACAATGTGTATGTAAATATTAACATCTGAAACTTACCATAGTATTTTGATCATTACTTTTATGGTTAACTACATAGATGACGTAAGTTCGCATTGCCATTCACATGATTCACATGTGAGAACAAGCATATATTTTCTTAACGTGACTGTCATTAGGGATTGAACTAAGGAAGTTTGGGAATTGTATTTGTAACGTAAAGGCAAACCATTAACTCATGAAGATAACTTGATTTTATATCTGCAAGCAGAAAAATAAGTGGGTCTTCTATGTAAAAAACATGACACTTAAAGAAGACTGGGTTTATTTAGTTTACAGAAAACCTAGCACTAAAAAATTATGAGTATAGATGGAAAGACAGCAAAAGACAGCAACCATGTCACTCATAAAAGGACTAAAGAAATCAATGACAATGATCACACAACACAACAAACTCCAAAATATACATTATTCTATCTTAAACTGAAGCTGTTCTTATTATTAATGCATCCATATCTGCTCAGAGTCGAGTGTTGAACCAAGCCAAACTGACAACAATCCCAAAACCAGCATGGAAATTTTCCATAAAAGCCCCAATAAATGACACAACAAGTTCAAGATGATGAACACGGTTGGTGAGGACGAGGTGGAGTTCATTTCACTCCTAGACATCATTATTGGAGCCAAGTAAGCTGCTACCCTCAGCCAACTCATGAATGTTTTGACGCTCTTCTGTATCTAGATTCCAAAACTTAAAATAGTTATAGGCATCACAAAAGAAATACAAGCAGCCCGAGTTGTTTGACAATTCTAAAATTCTAATTGATGCACATTTTCTATCCCTAAACCTACAGTACCTATTCTTAAGCATGATCTATGTTATGATGTTCAATGTGTTGTCATTCAAAGCAACCGTGAGAAGTAAGTAAGAGTTTACAATCTTTTACTGAGGAAACCACATTTTCTTGTTGAAGGCCACATACGTATGCTTTTATAAATGGAGATGGAGAATTGTTAGCTATTTTGGAACTCACCTTTTTGATTCGTCGTATTCAAAGAATTGTCTTCATTTGTCATTGTAAAATAATTGGACCTACCAATAGAGGGCTATTTGGTTAAGTGGCCTAATATTAATATCACTGTTATTACGTGAGTCAAAGCTAGGTTCTGACACAAACTTTTGACTGCAATCGAGCAGCCTTATTGTAGTTTTCACGAAAACCACACTTGGTCAGAGTAAGTTACAACAAAATATAATAAATCCATCTCTTCTCAAATTTCAGCCTGATCACAACTTTTTCCAAATGGCTCTAACAAAGCTGCTGTGATTGGTGACAACTTTAGCGACTATCACTGTTACAAGAGAGTAGATCGTAGTTGTTAAAATAGCTTAACATAATTTATACTTTGGCAGATATGAGCCACATACAAATTGTACTCCCCATTCAATGAAGTTGCATCCACATACACTGATTAGGCAGCATCGATGAAGCTTTGCAATGAAGAAACTATAACTATGTTGGTGGATGAAAGTAAGCTATCATCTAACACAGCTCTTTCAAAAACCCATTGATCATGCACTCTTGCATGCATACATAAGTGGATGAGAGTTTGACACATGGCTTTGTGTCAATAGTACTGGAAAATTTAACAACTAAATGGCTTCGACATTACTTAGTTACGTCGAACGAAAGCTTTAAAGTTTGGTGGGGTGATCATAAGTGCTAGTTCTTTATGGCTTGGGAAGAAAAGGTTTTAAGTATAAGTTAAAACATCTAAACACTGGAAAATTATTTTCAATGTGATTATGGACATATGACATAACATTTCAATGTTATACTTGCAAGCAATACAAAATGTTAAAATTGAACATTGTAATTTATTTTATGTTAACCTACCACTTGTAGAGAAGTTGAAGTCACATGCATGTTAGTAAATAATGGTGTTTGTTTATAAGCTTAAACCGAAATTAGGTTCCCTTCGCATGTTATGCTTGATTTGGACATTAAAGAACAAAAATTAGTTGCAGTGCCAATTTAATAATAATTGGACACTTTCGTGTTGGTAACTAATTAATTAAAATATCTAGATTGATGCCTTGTATCCAAATATTAACACCCAACTTATTACAGTTGTCTTTATATTTACAAATAGGTATGATTGCTGAGTGATACAATATAATAAGACATGTGTTACTATAGAATATGGAAGCAAATCTTGCGGCAATATGGTATTTGTTATTTAGTTAATGTAAAACATGCCAGTTGCAATTGAATTAGTGATGTAATTCCATTATTCCGAATGTACTTGTTAAAACAATTAACAATATTGTTTTAAGTTCTTGATAATTTGTATTCTAATAGTAATTGACTATACTCAGTTCAAGTATATATAAAGTCTATGTTTGAATGTGCATTACTTCTGGACATTCACAGCATGTAGTTGAGATTGTTGTCAAAGTATTAAATATTCATAATCGATTTCCATTTTTAATTACATTCTAGCAATTGTGATGCATATGAGCACATCTACAATAAAGGTCAAGGTGGGTAAGGCCTCTGGCAATAGTAAGTTGGGTCGGTGGCGAACAACAATAACAATGAATTAAAGCATAACAAAAGTAACAATAAAGTAAATCCCTTACCCATGTACAATAAATAGAATTAATTTCTATAATAATGATCATATTTCAAACATCGCAGACAATTTTATCATACTACATTGGTGGACTCATGTGAGTTGCACGTGAGGGCTATGATTTCATGCTCACTCATGGCCTACATCCTATAAATGCATGTGGGAGGCTAGAGTTTCGAAATTTTGTTTCCATATCTTCTTTATCTTTACATCATTCTTAAAGGTAGCTTGCTGGACTTTTTAATAAAGCTTATTTTTAAGATTTCTTCCTTTTCGTTTAGTATGCTGTATTGAGTATGATGCTGCGGGTTTGGCTTTCTGACACATTGCAATTTCATATTACTTTTGCAGGCTTAAAATGGCTACTGGTGTAGCCTCCCCACAGTAGAAGCTTTCCTTCATGCTCGATTACATGGGTCATGCTATGCTCCTCAAAACTTGTAGGTGATAACTCTATGAACTGAGAGCTATCATAGCACTTTTAGGCTTAAATTATGATCACTTTGAGAGTTATATTCATCTTTTGCATTAATTTTAATTAGGTTATGCATAAGCATATGTTTAAATTTAGTTTAGTTAATTTAAAGCATTTTAATTTATAATATATTCTCATTCATGGCATTTTGTTAGGTAATTAAAATGTGTAGATGTTTGTCGATGGTCGCTGCAACAACTAGTGCGAAAAGACTAGTAAAGACTTAAGGAATAACTATAATAATTCCAGCTACAACGAGTGGAGTTGTTGCGGTGGTTACTACAGCATAGTCGCAACAAGCCGCGATATAAGGTGACTCCACGTGATTAAGGGGTTAAGTAGGGCTGATGTGGCACAAGACTTCCTTGGCTTGTATGGCAAGAATAAAATAGACTCGTCGGTAGATTCCTGTCCGAATGAGGAATAATCTAGATCGCATCATATAAAAAGGTCATTATGATAAAGAAAGGGGGAGAGCCGTGACATCAACTCAATCATTCCTTGTGCAACAAGGAAGTAAAGAAAAGGAGTAGGACTTGAGAGCTGAAATAGTGAAATTAAGAGGAGGAAAAATTCATATCGTGATTTATCAAGAGTGCATCTCTAGGATTTAGTTCTTGAATTCTTTTCTTCCTTATTTTATTTCTTTTAAGGATGTTTTTAATGGCTAAACCGAATTGTGCTTTTATTTATTTATTTAGCATGAACTGAATTTATATGTAGTTGGGATCTAGATTATCTTAATGATGATTTGACTTCTATAATTGTTGCTTTAGTGTCTGCTTCAGCATTTTGCTTCGATTTTGCTTCATTTAATTTTCTATTTCGGATGACCACCCATTTAGAAATACAAGCTAGGTTTGATCCTCAACAGGGACGGCTTAGTGGAATAAGTCAAAGCAATACATGATTCTAGATTGAATTTTCCTTAATTGGTTTAATATTAGTTTGAATAGGCCCATGTTTAATCTAGAATTAGTGAAGAACTAGGCACAAGGATTCACCTTGTAGGGTTTATAGATCCAAGAACGTGTAATGCTATATCTAGATGTGGATTAACAATTGGTCATTGACAATTTGCATATAGGTATAATGATTCCAACAAGGGAAAGATGAGAATACATTAGGAATCTACCAAGTGCTATGAACGATACTGTAGCAACTAGTTCTAACATTGGTCAATATGTCAATAATCTTTAAGTGACTTTAGATTTCCCAACTACACTTTAATCAACTGAATATCTCCTAGTATTGATGTGTGTCTAGTTTATTGAATTTTTAGTTATTAATTTTTTTAAGTTTAATTAAGTTTATTTCAATAATTTATTTAAATTATTTTCATTTAATCTTTTTTAATTACACTGAATAGACTTGCTGTAGCAAGGTTGATAATACCAATCCCTGTGGAGACGATCTCAATACTTACTACTTTATTACTTGTTGTGTATACTTGCAGACTAACATTCTATTGCATAAAATCAATAACAAGTTTTTGGCGTCGTTGCTAGGGATTGATTTTTTTTATTAATTCTTGTGAATTTAATTTTATTCGGTGCTAATTTAAGTTTTTTTAATTGTGTTGACAGATTTGCTCTAGCAACTTTTGCATGTACAAATATAAGTCAATTGATTATCACTTTGATCCAAAGATAGAAAGAACAGCAAAGCGATTGAAACAAGAGCAAAGGTAATCAAAATATGTTACCGACATGGCTGAATTACAAAACATGAGAAATTTTAATCAACAAGGAGTGATTAAGCCGGTTAATGATAATGAAGGACAGGAAAGCCAGAATAATCAAAGGCAACCAGAGAATCATAATGTCATTGTTATGGCAGATGACAGAGACAGAGCCATAAGAGACTATGCAGTATTGACTCCTCAAGCTATAAACCCTAGTATAATGAGATAGGAAGTGCAAGTCGCAAATTTTGAACTCAAACCTGTGATGTTTCAGATGTTGCAAACAGTGGGACAATTTAATGGATTGCCGTCTGAATATCCACACCTTCCTCTCAAACTATTCATGGAAGTAAGTGATGCTTTTGAGATTGCTGAAGCAACATCGGAAGCATTGAGATTGAGGCTCTTTCCATTTTCTTCAAGAGATAAAGCACGGGCTTGGCTAAATTCCTTACCACTAGATTCCATTACTACATGTAATGATTTGGCCAACAAATTTTTGATGAAATATTTCCCACTAACCAAGAATGCTAAATTGAGGAACGAAATAACTTCCTTCCATCAATTATAAGATGAAAGTTTGTAGGATGCATGGGAGAGGTTTAAGGAGTTGTTATAGAAATGTCCTCATCATGGTATTCCTTGTTGCATTTAATTGGAAACTTTTTATAATGGGTTGAATCCGAGTACTAGACTCATGGTTGATGCTTCAACAAATGGAGCTTTATTGTCTAAGTTTTATAATGAAGCTTATGAGATTTTAGAAAGGATAGCCAACAATGACTATTAATAGCCATCTACTAGACAAGCTAAATCTAGAGGACCAAAGAAAGGCATAATGTGGATGCATTAACAACCTTATCAGTCCAAGTAGCCTCCTTAACAAATATGATGAAAGCTATGACTACTACTCCAGCAGCAGTAAATCAAGTTGCTGAAGCAACATGTGTGTATTGTGAAGAAGGGCATGTGTTTGATAATTGGCCTAGAAATCCTGCTTTAGTAAATTATGTGGATAACTTTAATAGACTAAATCAGGGAAATCCATACTAAAATACATATAACCTGGGATGGAGGCATTACCCAACTATTCATGAAAGTGAGTGATGCTTTTAAGATTACTGGAGCAACATCGGAAGCATTAGCGTTGAGGCTCTTTCCATTTTCTTTAAGGAATAGAGCATAGGCTTGGCCAAAATTCTTTACCACCAAATTCTATTACTATATGGAATGATTTGGCCAACAAATTTTTGATAAAATATTTCTCACCAACCAAGAATACTAAATTGAGGAACAAAATAACTTCCTTCAATCAATTAGAAGATAAAAGTTTGTATGATGCATGGGAGAGGTTTAAGGAGTTGTTACGAAAATGTCCTCATCATGGTATTCCCTGTTGCATTTAATTGGAAACTTTTTATAATGGGTTGAATCCTAGTACTAGACTTATGGTTGATGCTTTAGCAAATGAAGCTTTATTGTCTAAGTTTTATAATGAGGCTTATAAGATTTTGGAAAAGATAGCCAACAATAACTATCAATGGCCATCTACTAGACAAGCTACAACTAGAGGCCCAGCAAGCGTGCTTAATGTGGATGCATTAACAGCCTTATCAGTCCAAGTAGCCTCCTTAACAAAAATGGTGAAAGCTATGACTACTATTCTAGCAGCAATAATCAAGTTGTTGAAGCAACATGTGTGTATTATGGAGAAAGGCATGTGTTTGATAATTACCTTGGAAATCCTACTTCAGTAAATTATATGGGTAACTTTAACAGACCAAATAAGGGAAATCCATACTCAAATACCTATAACCCGGGATGGAAGCATCACCCAAACTTTTCATGGGGAGGCCAGTAGCAGAATCAGAATGCTACAGCAACCAGCGGACAGAACAGACCTGCAGCACCACTCGAATTTCAACAGTCAAACCAAGGACAAAGAAGCATAAGTAATGACCAGATCAATTCTCTTGAAGCATTACTTATGGAGTATATTGTGAAAAATGAAGCAGTTTTCTAAAGCCAAGCACTATCATTGTGGAATTTATAAAATTAAGTAGGATAGCTTGCTACAGCACTAAGTAATAGACCCCAAGGCAGCCTACCAAGCAATACTGGGAATCTAAGTAGAGAAGGAAAGGAGCAATGCAAAATAATTAATCTAAGATCAGGCAAAGATGTGCATATACCAGTAGGCTTACAGAAAAAAAGGGTTGAAGATATAATGGACCAAAAGGAAATTCAAGTTACAGAAGAACCATTATCTCCAGGTAAGCAGTACACTGAAGAAAAAAGCCGTGCTACAGCAGCTACTAAACTAGCCCAAATGGACACAGATGTTGCAGCAACAACTCAGAACTTGGCAAAAGAGAGACAACCTGTACAGCTTGTTACAGCACCACAGTTCAGACATCCCCTACCATTTCCGCAAAGATTGCAGAAACAAAAACATGATAAACAATTTTGAAAATCTGTAGAGGTATTAAAGCAATTACACATCAACATTCCTTTTGTAGAAGCATTAAAGCAAATGTCAAACTATGTCAAATTCTTGAAGGACTTCTTGACAACAAAAAAAAAGATTGGGAGGATTTAAAACAGTGGCTTTAACACAAGAATATAGCCATAGACTTAAAAGCAAGATGCCTTAGAAAGTGAAAGATCTAGGGAGCTTCACAATTCCATGTTCAATAGGCAATGGATACAGTGGCAAGGCATTGTGTGACTTGGGAGCATGCATAAACCTTATGCCCTTGTTAATATTCAAACAGTTAGGAATTGTTGAAGTTAGGCCCACAATAGTTTCCTTGCAGTTGGGCAATAGATCTCATGCTTACCCTGAAGGAAGGATTAAAGAAGTATTAGTGAAGGTGGATAAGTACATCTTTCCGGTTGATTTTATAGTATTAAATTTTGAAGCAGATAAAGATGTGCCAATTATATTGGGGAGACCTTTCTTAGTCACGGGAAAAACCTTAAATGATGTTCAAAAAAGAGAATTGACTATGAGAGTTAATGACCAGCAAGTTACCTTCAACGTGCTTGAAGCTATAAAAAGTCCAGACAAAGTGGAGGATTGTAACTTTTTTAATGTTGTGGAACTTACTGTAGCAGAAACATTCACTGAATGCTGTAGCAAATTAGAGGACAACATAGAAATCATTGAAGATTTGGAAGATGAAATTAGTAAGCCACTTGACATAACATGGATAGGAGAAAGGCAACCTAGCAAAATTAAACAATTTGAGTCACTTGAACTTTCAAATAGGGAAGTAAAACCAACTCAACCATCAATTGAATTTCCCCCTAGTTTAGAACTAAAACCTTTATCTTCGCATTTAAAATATGGTGACAATAATACACTTCCAAGAATAATAATTTCATCTTCTTTAGATGCGAGATCAAGAATAAGCTTGGCAGCAGTATTAGGTAAATACAAGAAAGCCATTGGATGGACAATGGCAGACATTAAAGAAATTAGGCCATCAATATGTATGCACAATATACTGTTGGAAGATTGCTACAGTAATTCGGTAGAGCAACAAAGAAGGCTAAACCCAATTATGAAGGAAGTAGTAAAAAAGAGATAATCAAATGGCTGGATGCTGGGATCATATATCCCATTTCAGATAGCTCGTGAGTAAGTCCAGATTAAGTGTCACGGTGGTAACAAACGAGAAGAATGAACTAATTCCTACAAGAACAATAACGGGATGGAGAATATTTATGGATTATAGGAAGCTAAACAAGGCCACGAGGAAAGATCACTTTCCATTACCCTTCATAGATCAAATGTTAGATAGACTCGCAGGGCATGAGTATTATTGTTTCTTGGATGGTTATTTGGGGTAAAACCAGATTGCTATAGCACCAGAGGACCAAGAAAAAACTACATTCATTTGTCCATATAGAACTTTTGCCTTGAGAAGGATGCCATTCGGCCTATGCAATGCTCTAGCAACATTCTAGAGATGCATGATGTCCATTTTTTCAGATATGGTGGAGCAAACTCTTGGAGTATTCATGGATGATTTCTCGGTATTTGGAAAATCATATGAAGATTGTTTGGAAAATTTAGAGAGTGTGCTTAAAAGATGTGAGGAAACTAATTTACTACTCAAATGGGAGGAATGCCACTTTATGGTGTGAGAAGGGATAGTTTTAGAACTTTGAATATCTAGCAAAGGCACAGAAGTGGAAAAAGCAAAAATTGAAGTGATTGATAAATTACCACCTCCCACTTCTATTAAAGGTAAGTATCTTAGCTCACTGAATTCACATCATATTTTTCTCTCAAATGTTGTTAATTGTACTCTAAACTGTTTGTCTGCTCATTTTTTGTTGTGTTGTTGGGCTGTAAACTTGTGTTGTAGAGGCTATCAGATTCAGCCCAAATGAAGTAGAGGCAGCATCAAACTTATGCTTTATTTTTCACTATTGTATAATGATGTTGCTGATTTTGTTCTTTTGTTTTGTGTGTTTAGTTAAGTGTGAAGACAGTAGTTATGTTGAAGCTTATTGAAGCTCATATAATTATTTTGACTATTTTTTGGGAGTGTTGCAAAGAATAGTTGGTACGGATATTAGAGTTTTTGTAATTGCAGCAGAAAAGATAATATAGTTAGCTACTGCTGAATATTAATTGCAACACTCTAATTAAATATATATATTACAAACACTATAATGAAGCTTAAAAAATGTAATGCATGTGCTCTTTTTTAGAATGCCACATCTTCTTCAAAGCTAGTTTTCTACTTTTACATGTTTCTATCATGATTAACCTTTAATAAATTCTGAGGAATTGTCACAAATACAGAATACATAGTGACAGCATTATGAGGATAATTTGCAGCCTCCTTGTCATTGAATTTGAATTTGCAACAAGTTTGGTAACAGCCTCCAAAACCTTGTGCTCTTCAGTTACCACCTCGTAATTATCTTTAAAATCATCATCTAACAATCTCAATCCTTTAACAATTATTCTATACTATTGTTTGGTTGCTTCCCACCACCTACAGAAATTACAATTTTTCTTCTCGCATTTGTAGTACAACCTTTGAGGATTTGGAATAGACTCTGAGATTTTCAACAATACTTGGTCACCAAAATCAGTGCAAAATTTGTTTCTGAACTTGATAACTTTGCCATTGATCTGTGGCTCCCCATCTTCATCTGCATAACCACCCTAACTACCTTTAGATGATGACATTATTGTTGTTGTTGTGCTTTGCTTTGTTGATATTCTAATGTCGTTTATGATTTCGTGGCCATTGAAGTGTGTTGGGAGCTGGATTTCAGGACACGAACCTCTTTGAACACAATTTTGAATTTTGAATTTTGGCTGTTTTTGCAACAATTTTTAACATATCAAGTGATGGCATGTAATGTAATATGTCCAACTTCAAAGCCCAAATTCTATTAACACTAATGGCGAGTCTTGTAATTTTTTCAACTTCAAAGCCAATTTACAAATAACATTAATGGCAATCTTCGTAATTCATTGAACTTCAAAACCCAAATTAGGAATAATAATTACAATTTTTGGCCCATTAAGACATTTCACTTTTGTAAAATTTAAATCCTCTAAATACTTCTTCATATTTTATTGTTTATTTTGTAAATGTCCCATGTCCACTTGCAGACATGTCAAATCAACTGTTACTTTTGAATTTATACACGGGTTATTTCTGTTTTGCCCCCAAATATTTCATAATTTTCACCGCGCACCTCAAAATTTCGACAATTTTCATTGCGCACCCAAAAGTTTTAACAATTTCTGCCGCACCCCCATTTTTGGTAGTTTGGCTGTTAATTTTAACGGAATTATTTGAAATTTAGTTAAATGTCAGAAATGCCCCTTGTCTTGAATTTAAAAAAATTAAATGACATAAAATCCTAGTCCATCAATTGATATTTAAGTTAAAAATCCTTAATTAAAATTAATTACACAATAATCCCATCAATTAAATTATTAAATAAATTTAATTTTTCACTATCAAATAATATTTAAGGCATGAAATTTTGAACTTGTCCTTTGACCGTTAGAATAAACAGTTAAATTAACAGATTTGGGTGCATGGTGGAACAAGTCAAAACATTTGGGGGTGCGGTGGAAATTGTCAAAACATCTGGGGGCAGGGCCGAAAAGACCTTCTATACACTATTGTTAAGAGCTTACTTTGTAACAAGTTCGGGTATTTTCGTATTTTAATCGGTCAACATTAGTCATCTATTAAAAATAATGATTTTTGGAAGGTAGATTAAAATTTTCTTACTTTTAGGGGATAAATTGAAGTATGTTAATTTAATAAAGGGATAAGACAAAATTATCCCTTGTTTTTTTAAAGGGTGGCAAATGGTTCTATTTGTTGGAAACTACTAAAAATCTCACATTTTGTTCGGCTTGTTTTTTATTTAAAACTTAGGGTTATTTCCGCCCTACCCTAGATGTTTCAACAATTTCCGCCGTGCACCCATTTGTTTCAACCATGTGCACCGCGCCCCCATTTCCGTCAAACCTACAGTTAACTTAACGGAAAGAAGGGTAGAATGATAATTTTGCACAAGATTAAAATAATATTTAGAAAATTAAAAACTCATTTTTTCTCTTTATTTTTTTTTTATCTTTCTCCTTTTTTCCCTTCATCTTCTTCTGCGCGTGTTTTCTCTTTCATTCTTCTTCTTCTTTCTGTCCTTCATTATTCTTTCTTTTATTCTTCTTCTCCCTTTTCTTCTTTCTTCTTATTCTTCTTGCCTTTCACTGCTGCTGCCTGCAGGCGTGATCTCCGTCTTGAATGGATGACAACAAAACGGTGCATGCGGCATGATCTGACACAGCCGACGCTACCGCTGGAAATAGTCACTTTTGCCGCTGCACGAATCCGCCGACGCCACCGCTTGAAGCTGGTGTCGTCTTCTCCACCTCCATAATTTAATTTAGGGTTTGATACCTTTAGTTTTAGGTTTTTTAATTGTTGAGTTTTTCGTTGTTGAATTTTCTTAGTTTGGATTTCTTCTGTAATAGAATTTTACAGTGAAATTTACCTGGGTTTGTTATCATTTGTTTAGGGTTTTTTTATTATTGGGTTTTGTTTATTTTGATGGGATTATTGGAATTATTTTGTAATGTATTGATGTTTTGTGTTTGATTTTTTTTCCTTCACATTGGAATCATGCTTTGTATCTGATTTTCTAATTTAATGGGTTTACAATTTCGTTTTGATAATGAAATCTCAAAAAAAGTGTTTCAATATAATTTAAAAATATAAAAATAAATATTATTATAAATAAATATTTATTTTGTTGATGTCAAATTTATAAGTTGTAAAGGATATTTTAGTACTTACATACTCAATTTAATTCAAATTAGGGGTACTATAGTCTTTTAAGTTAATAACAATCTAAATCGTTAGAATTAACAGATTTTTTAATGAAAATGGGGGTGTAGTGAACATTATCGAAAGATGTGGGTGCACGGTGGAAATTATTGAAACAATAGGGACAGGGTGGAAATAACCCTAAAAATTATAAACCGATCGGTTTTTATTAACCGACTGAACCAACAACAAACCGATCGATTTATTATTAAAAATTCGAAAAATAAATATTGAAATTCCTAAAATCGGCAAACCGCCCTTCGGTCTTTTTATTTATTTTTCTTCTTTGTACCTGAAGTTAAAAGCCTAAACTAATAAATCGACAGTCGACACCTTCGCATCCGTCTCTCTCTGCGCGCCGCTGGACCGCTGTCGTTCGTCCGTCGCCGGCTCGTCTCTGCGCGTACTTTTTGTATCTGAGTCTCTTTCTTTATAATATGTGATATTAGGGTTAGGGTTTTTTATTAAAGGCCTTTGGATTGGTGTCCGGTGTACTCTCTTCTATTATAGTCGTATTGAAAAGTTAAAGGCCAACTATTTTCCTGGTTTGTTCCGTTTTTGTTATTATTATTATTATTATTGAGTGCTTTTTCCTACCAATTTATTTGTATCTTCCATTCAGTACTGTAAAATTAACGATTATTATATTGTTTGTGCTTCACACAGTCTTTAATTTCGATTTGATGCTTCTCAAGGAACAAAAAGAAAAAGAAAAAAAAATCAGTTGAAACGTTTGTAAAAATATATCAGTAAATATATGATTAAAAAACCCTTTTGATTGAAAGAAAAAAGAAAAATTCGGAAAAAGAATTGTCAAAAATAATTGTAATGGGGAGCAGTAACGGGCAGCGATTGGGCATTACTGAGCCCATATCATTGGCAGGACCAACAGACGATGATTTGATGAGGACCCGCAAGCTTGAAAAGGTTTCAGTTTTGAATTTTGGAATTCATTGTATTTAATTTTGGTTATGGTTCTTCAGTTGATTTTGCACTACTTTGGCCTTTTTTTCTTGTGTTTCAGTACCTGCGGGATGTGAATTTATATGAGAGTCAAGAAGAGGCTGTTAGTAGAGAGGAAGTGCTTGGGAGACTAGACCAGGTTTTACCTCTTTCCTCAACTCTCAGTTTTAGATTGTTATGTTTATGGTTAGCTGAATGCTCCAAGTACCCATGATCATGCAGTTTTGTTGGTAGGTTTTGTTAAAAAAATTTTAAAGAAAAATAAAGCTAAAGAGGGGAGGAAAATGATGAAAAATCTTAGGTTTAAGTTTTTTTCTTTGATGGAGAATGCCAAAATGTCTTTGCTCATTTTGAACCTTTTTACGATGTTGTAAAATTAACAGATTGTGAAGATTTGGGTTAAGAAAATTAGCCGTGCAAAAGGTTTGAACGACCAACTGCTGCAAGAAGCAAATGCCAAGATATTTACCTTTGGTTCTTATCGGCTTGGGGTATGATAAATATTCTGCAGGTTTTACTTTTTATGTGATTCTCCTTTCCCTATGCTTATGATTATTAATTATGGTTACATGACCATTGATTGGGTATCCCTGTACTTGTATAATTGGGATTATTTCTATCAGAGATATCGTTCTCTTGTAAAAGTAATAGAACCTGCCTCTTTTTTGGAAGATTAAGTTTGTCTTTTTGTTATAAAGGAAGTTTCTGACGATCGATAATTATCCTTCATATTAAGAAAAGATTGGTGGTCGCTATGGAAGTCTTACATGCTTCTAAATCTGTTGGTGTAACATGCATTAAGATTTATGCGAGACAAGATAAAAGTGTGTTTATGGTCAAAGTTCAAATCAGAGAAATGTTTTAGACATATGTGAGCTAGAGGCTATCTTATGAAGCTTATTTTTATTTTTCATGTTAATAGGTGCATGGTCCCGGTGCAGATATAGACACACTTTGTGTGGGTCCGAGGCATGCAACTCGAGAAGTAAGATCAGCTCTCATATTTATGGTTCAACAATTTTACTTTTAGTGTAGGTAGCATTGTTTGATGAACTTAAGAATGGTTCTTTGCATTGGCTGTAGGAAGACTTCTTTGGTGAGCTACATCAAATGCTTACTGAGATGCCTGAAGTTACAGAATTGCACCCGGTGCCTGATGCTCATGTTCCAGTTATGAAATTCAAGTTCAGTGGTGTTTCTATTGATCTTCTTTATGCAAGACTCTCTCTTTGGGTTATTCCTGAAGTAAGTGATGGCTTATTGAAGCAATAACTTATCTTTTGTTATTCCACATTGACAAAAAAAAAAAAAGGCCTCCTTTATTGCCTTTTAGTTACACATTATTAATATTTGGTTGTTTACCTTTTTAGTTATTATTATTGTTTCAATGACTAGAATGGAATGTTTTTACTATGGCTGCAATTCCCAAGGTGTCCCTGGTGTTAGGTTTACGTGGTTAGCTGAGTACTTGAAATAGTGAACTTCTAATACTGTTGTCCTCTGGGATTGCAACTTATTCTACTTTTTGGAGATGTTAACTGATAAACAATCAACATAATATAGTAATAATTGACTCTTATTGGAAAGATATTCTGCCTTGAAAGGAAGAAGAAAAACTGGTTTTATGGGACTGTGCAGTCTTGGGTTTTTTTTTTTTTGGGTCTTGTGGAATGAAAGCAACCTGAGAATCTTTGATAACAAAGTTAGGGAAGATCCTTCACATCTGTGGGACAAAGTGAAGTTCTAGGCTTCCCTCCGGGCTCTTGTTAGTGCTGAATTCAAAGATATTTCTTTCCTTTCCGTTTTGCTTATTTGGGAAGCTGTTGTATCCCAAAAGGGATTGCATTCATAGGGAGCTGTGATGTTTTTGGGTTTTTGGGCTATTTTCGAACTGTATATTGCCTTCTTTTTACTCTTTCTTTGGGCTTTTCGTCCTTGTTTTTGTGGATTTGTAGTCCCATCGATCCTTGTGCATCTCTCTTAGAGTTTAATATATCATTTATTGTTTCTTAGCAAAAAGTAAAAGTGAAAAGTAAATAAATGACGCTGTGGGTATAGACCGATCACCTTTTTTTGGCCCACTTTTATACTTGTACATGCTACAAACGCCATAGCAAGATAAGTAACAATGATTTTCTCTCAATTTGAGTGGCGATGAGTACAACTTTGAGGTTTATCATATATCCAGGCATATTCTCTGATAATTGCAGGGATGTGTCTTCAGAATCACAATCTTATAAAAGCCATAGTCTGTGATGCATGTCAGATCTATACTAAGTCTATGGTCAGGCTTAAAGGATAAATATGAAACAGTTCAAAAGAGTGGATGAAAAGAATGATAGTGTTGTTTAGATGGCTACTCCTAGGAAATTGAGCATGACTGAATTAGCTGGGATTTCCAGATCCTATGGATAGGGTTACTATTTAATTATTGGAAATGAGGTGAAGATGGACCTTTGGACACCGTATTTGCATGGCTACACCGATAATCTTAAGGTTGATGAATTCTCTAACTGGCTTTGAGTTTATATTTTTATGTGGGGAGAGGGGGTTGCTATTAGAAGTTAGAACCATTGCTGCATTTCAGACAGATAACGATAGCTTAAGGTTGAGGTATCTAGAGTCAATCGATAAGTCAGAACATGAGGCATACTTCTTGGCTAGTGGAAAGGTTGGTGAACATTTTAAAGATCATTTTTATGCATTTTAAGTTGTGTTGAGGGAATGGTGTTCTTGGTCGAAGTGATTGCTTTGTGATTGGTTTTTATTTTTTTAATTATTTATTTTTAATTTTCATTTTTTTCCCCATGTAGTATCTGCCTTTGTATTCTCCCCTGATGAAGCATGAACTCCTTAGAAAACAAGAATAAAATTCTTTAAACAATCATTTACTTCATTGATATCATGCTCCTGTGTTGTGTAAAATTCCTTATGTTGTAAATTTATATGAGTAACAGTGTACCCGCTAATAGTTGTTTTTAATATTTTAATTCTGATACAGGACTTAGATATTTCACAAGACTCAATTCTGCAGAATGCAGATGAACAGACAGTTCGTAGTCTTAACGGTTGTAGAGTTACTGACCAGATTTTGCGTTTGGTTCCAAACATACAGGTTGTGGCTATTGGTTTTAAAATTTTCTGATCTAATGAATTTCAGATTATTTATTTATTTTTTTAGCCTATTATCTTGTCTGTGTTTATGTTTTTGTTTCTTGTGGCGTAGAATTTCCGCACGACATTGAGATGCATGAGATTTTGGGCTAAGCGTCGTGGTGTTTATTCAAATGTATGGGAGATTTTTTATTGAGAAGATTTGAATTACGGCCCTTAATTAACTATGGTTCTCACTGTTCACTTTCATAGTTCTGATTAGTACTCCACATGTGGTACTGTTTGTTTTGTCATGAACAGGTTGCAGGGTTTCTTGGTGGTATAAACTGGGCATTGCTTGTTGCTCGGATATGTCAACTATATCCTAATGCACTGCCCAATATGTTGGTTTCTCGGTTCTTCAGGGTTTATACCCAGTGGCGCTGGCCAAATCCAGTCTTGCTTTGTGCTATAGAGGAGGGGTCACTTGGTCTTCAAGTTTGGGATCCGAGAAGAAATCCAAAGGATAAGTATCATTTGATGCCTATAATAACTCCAGCTTATCCTTGCATGAATTCCAGCTATAACGTGTCTTCAAGTACCTTGCGGATTATGACGGATGAATTTCAGCGAGGGCATGAAATTTGTGAGGTATGATCCGCGGTACAAGCCACTATTTCTCATTTTCCATTTCAGGGTGGCATGTGAATTAGGAGATAACAACTTCCATAAATGTTTTTGCTGTTTCTTTTATTCATGTCAAATTAATTGCGCCCTTGAACGCCACCTTTTGTATCAATATATATTACTGCATTACTAAGTTGTTCTGGTGACTTGGACTGCCCAGAACCACAACATAGATAAATGGAATTATGTTTCTGAAATGGGTTCCATTGAGTTTGCTGTATTGGAGCCTTTCTTTGGGGCATTAGGGAAAGATTAACATACTTGTCTTGATGAGAACCATCTCTGCATATTTAGTTAGATGATTGAATTTAAGCTTATGTTTATTTGAGGTTGCAGGCTATGGAAAGAAATGAAGCTGATGTTGATTGGGATACCCTTTTTGAGCCTTTCACCTTTTTTGTAGCATATAAAAATTATCTACGGATAGATATCTCTGCAGAAAATGCTGATGATTTAAGAAATTGGAAAGGCTGGGTTGAGTCTCGGCTCCGTCAGCTTACATTGAAGGTTAATGCCACAACTCTTCATACATGGCTGTTTCCATTTTTCACTGCAATAAAGGTGACCATAATTTTGTTATTTTTGTGAAACTGTAGATTGAAAGGCATACTTACAATATGCTTCAGTGCCACCCGCATCCAGGTGATTTTTCCGACAAATCCAAACCTTTATATTGCTCCTACTTCATGGGTTTGCAGCGGAAACAAGGAGTTCCTGTTGGTGAAGGTGAACAATTTGATATTAGGTTGACTGTGGAGGAGTTTAAGCAAGCTGTCAACATGTACACATTATGGAAGCCTGGAATGCAGATTAGTGTTGCTCATGTTACACGTAGGAACTTACCTAATTTTGTATTTCCGGGTGGGGTTCGACCTTCTCGTCCATCTAAAGGAACTTGGGATAGTAGGCGGGCTTTGGAACGTAAGGTGTCAAGCCATCCTAAACCAGGAGCAGATGATGGAAGGAAGAGAAAGCGGATGGATGATAATGTAGATACTCACTTGAGAAATGCCAAGTGCCATGCCACAATGCCTTCCTTGAGCGGGGAAGTTCGTGAGGGTAGCCCTATTATGAGCACGATGAGTTCATCTTCTATAAATTTAAAGGTTGAACATATGGATGCAAATGAGTTAGCGGAATCAAATAGAGAAAAAGTTGAGAATAATTGGACAGACAGCTTAAGAGGTTCTAGAAGTTCAGTAGAGGTTTGCTCGCAGAATGGTAACATAGATGGACCCATGATAGGCGATCCTCTTAATAAAACCCTGTCATTTGATTCATCAAACTCTAAAGATGCTGAAAAGTTGGCAATTGAGAAGATAATGTCTGGTCCATATGTTGCTCACCAGGCTTTTCCACTAGAACTTGATCAGCTTGAAGATGATTTGGAACTTAAAAATCAAGCCAAAGATTTTGTAGGGAGCACACAAGACAGCTCTTTGGAGTCTTCTGCAGTAAATATAGCAGTAGAAGCAACATTAACATCGATGAATGGAGTCAGTTCTTCCTCTGCTTTATCCCCAAATGAGGGCTTAGGGGAACTTGAGGTCTTATCTGCTAACCTTATAACTTCAATTGGTGTCTTTAAAGTTTTAACATTAATGTAAGGGTAAATTTCTTCAGCCCCCAATAAGAATAATAATCTTCAATTTACCCCCCCCACCCCCCACAATTTTCGTTGAAAAGATGCAGGCGATTTTCGCGGGGGGTGGTGTGTTTATGAACTTTATTTCTGTCTTCTCAACTGTAAATGGGGATAAATTGATGTTTTAAATCTTGGGGGTAAATTAAAATTGTCATTCTCAGTGGGGGACAAATCAAAGTTTACCCTTTCTATATAATTATCTTACTGGATTATTCTGTTCTGATCTTCTTCCCTATAATGCTTACAATTATTTGGTTCAATTTTGTTTACATTTATTTGAGAAAATGCGGTAGGTTTATGAATTTTTCAACCTTGTGGAGTAAGTAATTTTAATCTCTGTTTCTTCGAACTACGGGGAGGAAAATAATGAATTAGACATTAAATTTTCTGAGAGCAAGGTGTAAATGATTTTGTTTTGATTTTAGTTATTGCAATATGAAAACTCTTTAGTTCTTCAGGTGATATGCAATAATCAATGCGCACCAATGTGGTATTAGATCTGTTTGGGATGACTGTAATGGCTAGGGAGAGTTAATAAAGTTGCATTTGGTGGAGAACAGAAACTGCTTTTAGATGCTGTTGAAAAATTAAAAAAATATACGATAATTTCAGTCGTTTGCTAATATGCTGTGGATTATCTTGCTATCATCACTGCAAGTGAACTCACTGTTGGTTTATTTCTTTTTTCCCCCCATTCTCTGTTTTATTCATTTAAGCCTGCGGAACTGATAGCGCCTTTCTCAAATGTGATCCCTTCTGCACCTGTGCCGCAGCGGAAGCCGCTAATCAGGTAATTAATGGTTCCAATTTGTATTAAAGAATAAGTCAAAACTTGTTCTTACGATGCAACCAATTGTATTTTAACGATTCGGGATGTACTATAGTTTAATCTTTTCCCTTGACTGCTAATTTTTTTTCTTCATCTTCTTCTACAATTTCTATATTTTTATTTTTTAAAAAAATTAAGCTTCCCCTGGATTGACGTGGACTTGACTATTTCATTTCTTTTAAACAAGCAACTGAATATTTTACCTTTTTCTGTTTGCAGGTTGAACATCACTTCCTTGAACAAAGCGACGTAAAGGGGATTTCAGGGGAATTCAAGTCCCAGCTAGAGCCTCGAGCATTACTGGGTCTGGATGACTTGTTAAAAATCTGTGTATAACACGAAGTATATAATTTTATTTTCTACTGTTGTAATAGTAGTAAGTATTAATGATTAATAATTTTTTAGCGCATGCCTTCTACTTTTGTTCTTATTTAATGTGTATTGATTGTCATATGAATGGAGAGCTATGTAGTTGTCAGGTAGCAGCCGTTCTACTTTGTAGCAAGCCTGTCTGAAATTATATGCACCCTAACAATGAGCTTGACCTGACCAAGGCAAAAATTTGGGGTAATTTAACTCAAACTTCAAGGGGTATCTATTAAAATATTTTAATTTTTATTTACTCTTAAGTGGGGTTTACTCTTAAGTTGGGTTGACGGGGATTAGAGTGGGTTGTCTATCATTACTGGGGCTCTCTTTCATTACTCTTTAAGTAAAGTATAATTGTATCGTAGAGAATGTGATGTATTTTGCGTCATTCAATGATGATCGGTAATAATTATATGATCGAATACTGAAGCTAATTTATATAAAATTTGGCATTCAAATTTTTTAAGCATTACGGTATCGATGTTTTTGAGAAACACAGTTACTAAAATTCATAAAATAAAATAATACGTTTTTTTAAATTTTGTCACTGTTTTAAATTTTGTCAAGCATATTACTAAAAAGAGTAATTTTTAGATACTTCCCTTGAGATTTAGTCTTGCTACACTTAGAGAGAAATTATGAATATATTGACATATCACCCCCTGAACGTATACGATGGTTAGTTTGACTGTTAATTGACTTTGAAAGTACCAAAATACCCATGCACCAAACATGAGATAATGATATAACAATATTTACGCTCTGACAGGCTGCAAAGGTCAAAAAAAAAAAAAGGGAAATTTTCGAATAACAATATTCACCTCTTTCATTACTTTCTTTCTTTTTTTTTCTTAATCAAAGACTCCAAACAACAACATAAATTAATTTTTTTATTATTCAAATACAGCGAAACCCACTTAAAAAAATTCCTCACAATCTCCAGCAACCAATTAAAAATACCTAAAGAATTAAACAACAAAAAAAAATATTTACACAAGCAGAATGATCTGTATTCTCAGAATTAACTCCTGAACCATCCATCACAGAAGCAATACTTACACAAGCAGAATTTCCTAAAAGGAGATGGGAGAAAGCAATAAATGAATAGATCAAGACAAACTCAATAGTGGAAAATTACACATCTTTGCAACTAAATTATAACATCTTCGCAAGAGTGTCGGCCAAAATCCAGAAAAATGAACTGCAAGAAAGAAAACAATTAAACTCAACTCGAGAAAGCCATTGCCCAAGCTATTTGGGCTTCAGTGCATGATGTTACACAAAAAAACAAAAAACAAAAAAATTAACCAACAAAAAAGAAGCTGGTCGACTGATACTTGTTTATTTGACTTCTGTCACGGTGGCGATTGGCATGCTAGACGCGGCCGTGATTATGGCTTAGCATGGCGTAGAGTGCCGGCAAGTGGTGGGTGGCGGTGACTTGTGGCTTGGGGTTTGCTGGTCGGCAGCGGTGGCGCTACTATTCTTGAGTGTTGGCTAGTGATGGCGGCTAGGGTTTGTGCTTGCGTGGTGGTCTCTAGAGGTTACGATTGGTAGTGATTATGGTGGTTAGGGGTTGGGGCTAGTGATGGTGGTTTGGGATCTGGGGGATGATGGTTGCGGCTGTTGAGGAAAAGAAAGTTAAAAAAAATTAGGTTTTTAGCTTTTTCTGAGTTTCTTTCTTTTATGAGCTAATATTTTCATTTTTTTAAATTTTTTTAGAAGCTAATATCTTCATTTTAGGTGCGGTGATCTATCCAATTTCTTATCATGCATCAACTTTCTTTATGTTTAAAAATAATAAATTTATGTAATTACATAAATACCCTCAACAACAAACGATTTGCTAACAGTCCTATACGTTTAGGGGGTGATATGTCAATATATCTATAATTTCTCTTTAAGTATAACAAAGCCAAACCTCAGGGGAGGTATCCAAAAATTACCCTTACTAAAAATTGCCCGAACAAGATTTTTGCCCCTATAATATGAAGATTCTATTTGTTTTAGCTTTTGTTCACTTTGTATTGCCAAGTGTTGTATAAACAATTACAATTTGTGACCTATCCCCTTACTGAAAAACAGAGCTCTACGTATTATGTATGTATAACAAATTATCGAAGCCTGTTATCTAGTTGGGGGTGTTGCCAAGGTACATTATAATACATAATAAATTAAACTCAAATTTTGTTTTTGTAAACTTAAACATAGTTTTATTGATTCAATTTTTAAATTATTGGGCACTATTATTGAGTTAATGTATGATATATTATAATGTATCGTAACAAGGTCCGTATAAATCACCTTTCGATGCGTTATTCAGTGCAAGAAATAATAGTTAAATAAGTAAGATAATAAATTTTGTGTCCTTGCAATCTGCAACGTCAAAATATATCTTAACCACATAAATATCTGTATTGATACAGACACAATAGAATAAGACATACAGAACCAAATAATAAAATATTTCAAAAGATAAAAACTGGATTTCATTACAACAATTGGTTCATAGATGTTTAAGTTATCGAAGATAGAGCTAGTGACCAAAGAAATAGTAGATCAGTATTTCAGCGTTGTGGATGATGATGATTGGGACTTAAATCCAATTTACCCAATCCTTTGATGAAGTCAAACCTTTGAAATATGCTGTCAATAAATTATACCCTGGACACTATTTTTAATTATGTGCTAAGTTTATTTGTACGTCATGTATTGCTTGAAATGTGTCTGTCAAACATATTTACGTTGCTTGGGCAACTATTATGCAGAGCCCTATATTCTTTAGTTGCCATCTCTCAGCCAAAGACTTAGAGCTTAGAGCAGCAGGTTTTTGTAACCGGTTCTCTAATGAATATATATATTAAATAAAATAAAGTAGTTTAAGTATTTAGTGTTATGACTTATAATTTAAATCTATCTATATATATATATATAAAGCTGAGGATTGGGAGAGGTGAGGTGGCATCACCATATCTCTTCTTTCCATATTATCTTTAATCTCATAAATTAGCTTATTTTTGTTAGTGTTTTGGTTCTTTTTTTTTGTCATAATGTTTATTGGTGACTTTTGGGAATTCTTAATATTATTTAAAGCATTTAAAGCATTAATAAGGAGTTCCCCAATTTTGAGACTTGTACCATTATTAATTTTCATTAAACACAGAAGTTGAAAAGTTGACGATTTCAAGCTATAAATTAAAATCGACAACGCAATCGCCTCCATTGCGGGCTGCAGCTGATCAAACTGAAAAAAAAAGTGGCAGGGAAAATACTGAACTTGAGTAACAAAAACTTTGAGTCCAATGGCTGTGACAGTGATGATTATGAAGAAGCAGAAGATAATATTTTGGAACTTCCAATTGATAAGCTGAATCTTGCACCCAAAAAGAGGCTGCTTGTATATATATAAAGCTGGGGACTAGAAGAGGTGATGTGGCATCACTAAGGACTAGAAGAACTGATGTAGCATTACTAAAAAAAATAAATTAATTATATCTATATAATAATTAATTAATTTGAATTCTAAAAGTTAAGAAAAAAAAAGTCAATTCATTAAATTATTAATGTTTTTGTTGAGGGAAGATGAAGTGAAGAGTTTATTTACTAAATGTCTATTTAATATAGGGAATTCAAGAAGACTTTTACGTTATCAAGTTTACCTACGAAAATAGTGCCTAACCTATCCAATTTTGTCCAAACTACTTCTCTTCTTCTTCATTTGTAGCCATATGAATAATTATCTTATTGTTTTTTCTTGGTTGGCCTTCATTTAAATTGATATTGCAAGAATGCACTGTGAACTCTTATGAGTATCAAAATTTAGTTGTTGCTTTTTAATTGTATTTGTATTGCACACTGATTTGTTGAATTTCCTTTTTCCCACGTCTGCTGTTTGCATAGTTAATTCAACCTGTCGACGAAAGGATACGTAATGTTGAAGCTTACATCAAGGTACTTGGTAAATGGATGCATGTTCTATTCTTTGGTTCTTATTTTCAATTATAAAAGCATTTACTGAGTTTTGTCAATTTTTCATAACTTTGCTTTGTTGGGTACTGGTTTGTATGTTGTGACAGGGATTGCAAAGGCTAACTGATTTTATGTGTTGCCTATCTTGAAGGGGTATCGGTTTGCATAGTTTCATCAAGTGTAGAATACATGTATTATATTCTTTTTTTAATTCTAGATCCACAACTTCAATCTGCACGTTATTCATGACACTATTATTATAGCCTAATCTTCAAAATTTTTTCCCAGGAACTATAAACAAATCTTCTTTATAATAAAAAATGATAAAAAGTAATGTTTGTGTATATATATATATATATATATATATATATATATATATATTCACTAATCCACCCTTATAATTGTATTGGTTTTATTAATCATGATTTTATTAATTCATTTTTTATTCATATAATCGTTATCAATTAATTGAAGAGTTTTAAATTATTAATTAATATAATCTATTACTTTACTAATAAATGAAGTTATTAAAAGTTCTTTTTTGTTCTTTTAGTATAAGTTTAATAAAGATTATTCGGGTTATAATATTATCATTCTTTGAAATTATCTAAAACCCCCTAACAAAAATCTCCATCATGAAATTCATATTTTTAAGGCTGCCTCATCTAAAAAAAAACAATTCATATTTTTTATCAATTTCATCAAGTGCAAAGCAAGAAAAAAATATAATATTAAATTTTTTTTATTGCTGCGCGAAGCGCGGTTCTATTTACTAGTCTTTTAAATAAAATTCAATAATTTTCAATGCTCCTATTTGTAAATGATAATAAATTTGATAATATGAAATAAATATAATGATGAGTATTAACTAGTAATTAAGAAATATTTAAGAAGTCAATAACTTTTTAATTGAGTTGGTGGTACCTCATTTTCTCAAGGAGGAAGAGTTGAGTCTTCCCATATTGTTGTGGAATTAATTTTCATATGATTTTCGATATTGGACTTTACTTCTATTAGACTTTGTGCACTTCTTCTACGTCGAGCTCTATTTCTAAATTTTTGTGGACTTTTACGTTGGGCTTTATTTATGAATTTCTATTGAACTTATATATCTATTCGTGATATACATATACTGAGAAAGAAAATATTTAAGAAATTTGGGTGTGTATTTGTGACAATAAGTAACATGTAATTTATTTCTACACAATATATATTATCATCATGATTTAGAAAATTAACAAATATCATTTTTCCCTTCTGGCTATATTATATTAAATTATAAGTGAATAACCGATTTCTGAAAACGTTTGTAGACACCCTAAAAATCCTCATAATTTCTTTTGTTTATTTATATTTTTTTAAGGAAGGAGTAGGAAGGATTTTTCTTGACAAATTTTGTATAATGATTTGATGAATTTAAACTGTTTATGTAGAGTCAATTATGTTTCAAAAAATGCATAAAGGAGAAATTTGTTCTTAATATATATTTTTATTTTCTAATTAAGAAGAAAATAAAGTAACATAACATTGTGCCAATCGTAGGGCAATCAGTCAATAATATTTATTGTTGGAATTTTATTGGTATTTCAAAATACTAATGTTCCACATTCTTTGTGTTTGATTTTGAATTAGTCATGTGTTTGATTTAATTAAAAATTAGAGTTGAATAAGTCAAATCTAGATATAATTTGAATTATTCAAGTTGAATTAAATTGTGAGATGCAAATTTAATAAGAAAAAATTGAGTAGCTAATTAATTGAAATTGAATTTCACAGGAGACATACAAACACTTGAACGGCCTTATCCAATTATAATAAAAAGTGAAGAGACAGTCTAATTATTCTATTTAATGCTTTCTACTTTTTCCTCATATTTTCTTCATCAATTTTTCTTCTCGTTGTTCTAAATCATTGTGTTGGGAGTGTAATCTCACAACAATGTCATTGACTCATTGTATCATAGAGATCAAACTACTTTATTCATCCTTCTTGCACCAGGAAATCTTCCTTTGAGGCGTAGAAATTGGTTTTAAGGACAGGTGTTTTGTGTACGCCTTGACAAATCTGGGTTTGCTGATTGGTGTTGCTTTGTTGATTTTAGAGTTCAAAGAAGCAATATTAACTTATATTTCCATCAATTTTAAGACCAATTTATATGAGTTGTGATAATTGCTTCAAATAAGCTACGCAAACCTATTACTTATGATATCTTTGTTAACTATAAAAATACTTCTAACATTTGGGATCTATTAAAATATATATAGTAGCGATCCTAAATCTCTATCATATTATTGGATAAATATGCTCTTCAAAGCATATTTGTTTATTTATTGTTATAAATATTTTTCTGATTAATAAAATGAATGAGGTATTTTATTCAAGTATCTCTATTGCATTAATATTTTGAGTAAAGTCCATTTAATCATATTATATGTATTTATGTGATCACCAAGTGGATTCACAGAAGACATAAATACAAGTTATCTTATGATTAAATAAATTAAGTTCGCAGTTGATAAATAAAGTTGGGCGCTTTATTTAGGTATAGACTGTAATAAGTTCATTGAGTGATTTGTCTTAATCATATATGAATTTATTGATGTAGTGTGACTGCATTGAACTGGATCAAATGTGAGATTTAATTAACTTTGTAATAACTGTCAGACTTATTAAATCTCATAGGCATTGATTTAATGTGATCTTAATCTTGAGTCAATTATAATTTCTTGATTGTAATTGTTATTTCATTTGAGTTACCAATGGGCACGACATACACTTGTAGTCAAGATTACCCGGTATCTTGGTGGGAGCAATTACAAGTATTGAATTTATAGATTGACAATATAGAATTTGTACGACACATCTCTTGATGGGTTTCAATACTTGATCATAGAATTCTCTGGCCAGAGTATATCAACATATATATATAAGTATGTTGAAAATGATCATTAGAGAAAACCAGTAAATATCAAGGAACAAGATGTAATTAAATTGATTGGACAGTTGAGATATCAATTTAATTAACGATGTGGTACAAAGGATTGTGCAGTAAAGAAATCAATGTGGCTTGGGCGAATTATTATTCGAGCATACAATTATAGAGGTCAGTTCCAATCTTATAGTGGAGTAGAATTGGAATTAAATAATTATTTTTGTTTAATTACAAGCTTAATTATTGTAGCCACTATTGTATGTTCCCAAATGATCCCCGGGTTAGCTAATTTAATTGACAACACCATTACTGGACCCAAAAGCGAGAAAACTGGCATATAAGGTAAAAATCTTAATTATAATATTTGTTAAGGCCTAATGTGTTATATATAAGTGTAAATGGGGTCTTGTGATATTTTACAAGGTAGTCCCCTAGTAGGTTACACATTCTCTCTACTTTTACGTTAGTGGAGAGATAA
Organism: Clausena lansium; assembly: GCA_030449835.1. Taxonomy (NCBI): domain Eukaryota; kingdom Viridiplantae; phylum Streptophyta; class Magnoliopsida; order Sapindales; family Rutaceae; genus Clausena; species Clausena lansium. The sequence goes on along the minus strand of JASUUF010000086.1, from coordinate 1,340,005 downwards.
ATATTTAATTTAAAATATTTTAATATTTTAAATTAATGAGATATAATACATGATAGGGTTTTTTCATAAGCTATTATAAATAAGGATTTTTCTCAAAAACAAAAATAGAGAGAGATCTTTTTTTAAAAAAAAAAAAAAATTACACGCCAGTTGCAATTGGGAGTAGTGAAACAGACGCCCACACGTCCAGTGTTGATCAACTTTGAGTCATAGCCTGGAAGATCGTTTGGTGGTGGATCTGCAGCTTTCTATTATCCATCTTCTCATATAAACAAGGTACGAGTTTCTAGATTACTTAATTCTTATATATTATATGAGATCAATGATAAAAATACGATTTTTATCCAACAATTGGTATCAGAGCCATCTCATAATAATATATAAGGATTTCGTAAGAAATCAATCTTGTTGATTATGTATTAGAGTGGCACAATTTATTTAGATATATATTATTTGTTAATATATGAATATAGCATGCTTGGATTTGTCTCAATTCATGATTAGAAATTTGTCTGTATTATTGTATTGAATCTGTAACTAGAGGGGTGGTTTATCATCACCATGTTTCCCTCTAGGTTTTAATTTTCTGTTTTAGAATTTTTGTAAGCCACTGGCGTTAGGAATCTGTAACAAAAGGTTGTATTCTTGCCGAAGAACATCTGAAGAAATTCACCGGACAGAAACAGGAGCAAGAATCCAGTAGCAAGACAATGACGAGACTGATTACAATAAGAATAAGACTTGCGCTACACAGCAGTGCCGCGATTGGCAGCAGATATCGTAGCGCGACGTCGCCTTTTCATGTAATGACGAGACTTGCATTGCTACGGCAAGACGCTACGCGCGCCGCACGCAAAGACTTGTCGCAAGAGCGCAAGACGCTGCGCGTCTTTGCGATCGGCCCAATAGCGTGTGATGCCAACGTGCAAGTGCTGGCAGCGTGCGCAGCGTGTGCAAGTTACCGTTGTCGTGGCTGGCGTTTCCGGCGGACAGCCCGAGGATGCATCGGAGAAGACGATGAACAGTTGCTGGCTTTTGGTGATGGCAGCTGAGAGGGAAAAATACAGATTTAGGGTTTTTTGTGGTTTTTATCACTTTAGTCCCTATAGTTCTGTAACTTTCTCGTTTGGGCATATTGTTTTACTATTTTGCATTTAAGTCCAAGATTTGTTTTCGACTTGGTAAATCCTAGTTTTAGGTCCAGTAAAATTTGGGCTTAATGGATTAAAATGCATGGATATAGTTTAACACATTAAGTTTATTTTTGGTCCAAAATTTTTACTTAAAAATTTTGTTTTCTTTAAAAATTAGAATTGGACCAATAATAAATTTAAAGCCCATAATAGCCAAGTCCATTAACAAAGATAGGCCAATGGAAGATGGACATTGACAAAAAGCCCAATGAAGATTAGGCTTAGGATTAATGTATTTTTCATTTTAGGAAAATCATGAATTGAGATTATTTGATTATTTTTCTATATGTTATGTTTTGGATGTTAACATGCCATGAAAACATGTCATATAGAATAGGAAGTGCCACTCTATGCATAATGATAAATGTCATTCATTTAACATGAATTTATGTATATTGTTTGAAATATTTAAATGCTTGATAATATGAGATATCACTTAGATAATATTATAGGAAGCATGCTATTAACAATATATGTATGTTTTTAAAACGAAAAACCAATTTTAAAATATTGAGTGGGAGAGGGAAAATTCAAGATAATTTTTCCCACGGGCTCCATTGTTAGTTCAATAATAAAATTATATATATACCTCGACTTCATGATACGGTGTTGCTCCCTACGAAGGGTATATATATTAGATATTTTATTTGATGAACTTCTTTAAAGATAAGATCGAAATATTTTTCAATCTGTTGATCACCCTAACGATGGCTGCATGATATAGAGAATACGTAGATTGAAACAATGGTTACACACTCAACTAAAATTTGTTATTAATCTTCCCATCGAAGCTCTGTTAACAAATTTAGGCCTAAAAAGATAACGATAGTTATTTATCATGTTTCGACATGAAAGTAAATAATCTAATGGATAATTGGATCTGGTAAGTGTAGACATGACTTCCCCAATGAATAGCTTGTCAAAGCGGTACTAGATTATCGTTACAATAAAATAAAATGCATTTATGGTTTTTTGCATTTTTATTATTTATTGTGAATGTTATATAAAAATATTTATGCATGGATATTTTATTTTTCAGAAATGTTTTCATTGAGCCCACTTACTATTATCCTGAATCAAAACAAACTCACTGGCGAGAACTATATAGATTGGAAAAGAAATCTATATATTGTCATGACTCATTGAAAATTATAAATATGTCTTAACCCAGGCATGCCCCCCAGAACCACTAGACAATGCTCATAGAAATGAGAGGAGGCTTTATGAGAAATGGCAAAAGGCTAATGAAATGGCTAAATGCTACATTTTAGCCTCAATTTCTAATATTACGCGAGACCAAACATCGAAATTTGGATAGAGCCACTGAAATAATGGTTAGTCTCGTTGAGATGTTAGGGCAGTGCACTCGCTCTGCGAGACAGGCAGCATTGAAGGGTATTATGAATAGCAAAATGGGGAAGGGCATAAGAGTTCGTGATCATGTCCTCAAAATGATGGACTATTTGAATGAGGCTGAGATTTAGGGCGCACAAATCGATGAAAACTCAAAAATTGATATGGTGCTAGAATCTCTGCCAGATACATTCAAAGAGTTTAAGGTCAATTATAACATGAACAAAAGAAACATGACCTAAACAGAATTAATGAACGAACTCCATTCTGCTGAAGAGATCTATCGTCTTTGAGAAATCTCTCGGGAAGCATAAATATTGTTGAAAAAATTCTTCATCTAGGCCTAAGCCAAAAGGCAAAGGTAAGAAGAAGAAACACGGAAAATGAAATTATCTACGAAACAAGATGGCAAGCCTAAAGGCAAGTGCTTCAAGTGTGGACAGAAGGGTCATTGGAAAAAGGATTGCCCTAAGATTGCAAAATCAGGTATAGGAAATCTTTTTGTTATTGAGACTTGTTTAGTTCATAATCCAGTTGACACATGGGTGTTGGATTCATGAGCAACTAATCATATTTGTAATTCACTTTTTTGGTTTCAGGAAACCAGGAAACTAAGTGAAGGGAGCGTTAAGTGCAGTCACAGACTTAGGACGGAGACGATTCGTGTTAGCAGTGAAGACTGGATCTGTTTTATTATCTTTTAATAATGAGACTTTGGCTTTGAATAATTGTCTTTATGTTCCAGACATTAGGAGGAATTTAATTTCAGTAGCTTGTTTGTCAAGACAAGGGTACACTGTAAATTTTGGATCCTCTGTTTCAATTTTTTATAATAATAGACTTATTTGTTACGGTATATTAGAAGACAATTTATATATCATTTAAGGCCTATGATCCTTTCTATGCATGACACGGTGATTAATAATGATGAGCATACACATTTATCTAAGAAAAGAAAGTTTTCTTCCAACCAAGTGCTACCTCTGGCATTTACGTTTGGGTCATATAAACCAAAATAGGATACAGAGAATGATCAAAGATGGGCTCTTGGGTCCATTAGAAAATGAATCATTGCCACTCTGTGAATCTTGTTTAGAAGGAAAAATGACAAAAAGGCCATTCTCGGCCAAAGGAGTGCGTGCTACAGTACCACTTGAATTGGTGCATACAGATGTATGTGGACCAATTAATGTACAAGCTCGAGGGGCCTATGAGTACTTCATCACTTTCACTGATGATTACTCTAGATATGGTTATGTTTATCTAATGCGTCACAAGTCTGAAGCTCTTGAGAAATTTAAAGAGTATAAAGCTGAGACAGAAAAGCAATTAGATAAGAACATAAAGAAACTTCGATCTGATCGAGGTGGTGAATATCTCTCCGGAGATTTCAAAGAGTATCTGGTTGAAAATGGGATTATATCTCAGTTGACTGCCCCAGCAACACCACAACAAAATGGGGTAGCTGAAAGGAGAAATAGAACTCTTTTGGATATGGTGAGATCTATGCTCAGTTATTTATCATTACCTATCTCTTTTTGGGGACTAGTACTAGAGACTACAGTTTACCTTTTAAACTTAGTTCCATCTAAGTCAGTGCCTAAAACCCCAATAGAATTATGGTCAGGTCGCAAACCAAGTTTACGACATGTTCGTATTTGGGGATCACCAGCACATGTGCTGAAACCAAAGGCAGACAAAATGGATTCACGTTCTGAGGTTTGCATGTTTGTGGGGTATCCCAAAGGAACAAGGGGAGGTTTATTTTATAGTCCTCAAGATAGGAAAGTAATTGTGAGCACACACTTTACTTCCCTCGAGGAAGACTATATGAATAACTTCAAACCTAAGAGTAAGGTAGTACTTGAAGAATTGTCAGGTGATCAGATTGATACTCAGCTTTCAACACCTGTTTTAGAACAAGATGAAGAGCAACAATCTGATCAGCAAAGGATTAGCCCTGAACAACCATCACTTTTAGAACCTCGTCGTAGTGGAAGGGTAACTAGGTTACCAGCAAGATACATGTTGTTGGGAGAAACCTATACGGCTATCTCAGATGAACATGTACAAGATCCCATTAGTTACAATGAAGCTCTAATAGATAGAGATGTTGAATTTTGGAAAAAGGCTATGAATCAAGAAATGGAATCTATGTATTCCAATAAAGTCTGGGAACTTGTAGAGGCACCAAATGGGGTAAAACCTATTGGGTGTAAGTGGATCTACAAGAGGAAAAGAGGAGTAGACGGAAGGGTGGAAACGTTTAAAGCAAGATTAGTAGCCAAAGGGTTCACTCAGAAAGAGGGAATCGACTATGAGGAAACCTTTTCTCCGGTTGCTATGCTTAAGTCCATCAGAATTCTGCTCTCCATTGCTGTAGTGCTGGATTATGAAATTTGGCAAATGGATGTTAAGACTGCCTTTCTAAATGGGCATCTTGAAGAAGACATCTATATGCAGCAAAACGGATGGATTCATACAAAAAGGCCAAGAACACATGGTATGCAAGTTGCAGAGATCTATCTATGGATTGAAGCAAGCATCCCGGTCATGGAACATTAGATTTGATCAAGCGATAAAATCGTTTGGATTCATTCAGAATATTGATGAACCATGTGTATATAAGAAAATTCAGGGAAAAACTGTAGCCTTTCTAATTCTTTATGTAGATGATATTCTCCTTATTGGAAATGATATAGGAGTATTGACTACAATAAAGAGTTGGCTAGCAAAACAATTTGATATGAAAGACCTGGGAGAGGCTAGTTATATTCTTGGTATCAAGTTACTACGAGACCGGAAGAATAAAACTATAGCCTTATCTCAAGCGGTCTATATCGATAAGATATTGGCTAGATTTAGCATGGAAAATTCCAAGACTGGCTTGTTACTATTCAGACATGGAATTGCATTCTCTAAGAATCAATCACCTAAAACATCTGATGAGATAGAGAAAATGAGACGAGTTCCCTATGCGGAAGCTGTGGGGAGTCTCATGTATGCCATGCTTTGCACTAGACCAGACATCTGTTTTGCAGTTGGAATGGTTAGTAGATATCAATCTAATCCTGGACCTGAACACTGGACTGCTGTCAAGCATATAATGAAGTATCTGAAAAGAACTAAGCATTATATGCTTGTGTATTCTGGTGATGAACCTATTCCAGTGGGTTATACTGATTCTGACTTCATGTCAGATAAGGATTCTAGAAAGTCTACTTCAGGCTATGTGTTTACATTAGGAAGTGGAGCTATTAGTTGGAGGAGTGTGAAACAATCTTGTATCGCAGACTCCACAACAGAAGCTGAATATGTGGCTGCATCTGAAGCTGCAAAAGAAGCTGTATGGCTCCGTAAGTTCCTTCAAGATCTTGAGGTGGTACCTGATGCAACTGCACCACTTAAATTATTTTGTGATAATAGTGGTGCAGTAGCTCAATCAAAAGAACCAAGGAACCACAAGAAACAAAAACATATTGAAAGGAAGTATCATCTTATAAGGGATATAGTGTAGAGAGGTGATGTAAAAGTTACTCAGATTGCGTCACAGCAAAACTTGGCAGACCCTTTTACTAAGGCCATACCTGGGAAACTTTTTGACTTGCACTTAGAGTCCATGGGCATGCGTGAGATGCCAAATATGCTTTGAGAGCTAGTGGGAGATTATTGGATAAATATGCTCTTCAAAGCATATTTGTTTATTTCTTGTAATAAATATTTTTCTGATTAATAAAATGAATGAGGTATTTTATTCAAGTATCTCTATTGCATTAATATTTTGAGTAAAGTCTATTTAATCATATTATATGTATTTATGTGATCACCAAGTGGATTCACAGAAGACATAAATACAAGTTATCTTATGATTAAATAAATTAAGTTCGCAGTTGATAAATAAAGTTGGGCGCTTTATTTTGGTATAGACTGTAATAAGTTCATTGAGTGATTTGTCTTAATCATATATGAATTTATTGATGTAGTGTGACTGCATTGAACTGGATCAAATGTGAGATTTAATTAACTTTGTAATAATTATGTCGGACTTTATTAAATCTCATAGGCATTGATTTAATGTGATCTTAATCTTGAGTCAATTATAATTTCTTGATTGTAATTGTTATTTCATTTGAGTTACCAATGGGCACGACATACACTTGTAGTCAAGATTACCCGGTATCTTGGTGGGAGCAATTACAAGTATTGAATTTATAGATTGACAATATAGAATTTGTACGACACATCTCTTGATGGATTTCAGTACTTGATCATAGAATTATCTGGCCAGAGTGTATCAACATATATATATAAGTATGTTGAAAATGATCATTAGAGAAAACCAGTAAGTATCAAGAAACAAGATGTAATTAAATTGATTGGACAGTTGAGATATCAATTTAATTAACGATGTGGTACAAAGGATTGTGCAGTAAAGAAATCAATGTGGCTTGGGCGAATTATTATTCGAGCATACAATTATGGAGGTCAGTTCCAATCTTATAGTGGAGTAGAATTGGAATTAAATAATTATTTTTGTTTAATTACAAGCTTAATTATTGTAGCCACTATTGTATGTTCCCAAATGATCCCCGGGTTAGCTCATTTAATTGACAACACCATTACTGGACCCAAAAGCGAGAAAACTGGCATATAAGGTAAAAATCTTAATTATAATATTTGTTAAGGCCTAATGTGTTATATACAAGTGTAAATGGGGTCTTGTGATATTTTACAAGGTAGTCCCCTAGTAGGTTACACATTCTCTCTACTTTTACGTTAGTGGAGAGATAAATATTTAATTTAAAATATTTTAATATTTTAAATTAATGAGATATAATACATGATAGGGTTTTTTCATAAGCTATTATAAATAAGGATTTTTCTCAAAAACAGAAATAGAGAGAGATCTTTTTTTTAAAAAAAAAAAAAATTACACGCCAGTTGCAATTGGGAGTAGTGAAACAGACGCCCACACGTCCAGTGTTGATCAACTTTGAGTCATAGCCTGGAAGATCGTTTGGTGGTGGATCTGCAGCTTTCTATTATCCATCTTCTCATATAAACAAGGTACGAGTTTCTAGATTACTTAATTCTTATATATTATATGAGATCAATGATAAAAATACGATTTTTATCCAACACATATTTCATTAGTGATTTCTTTAATATTATATGTGTTTAGATAAGAAATACTGGCTACCTAAGGTTTTACAGATTTTTATGCCGACAGTGAATTACTGCAAAATTTGTAGTAAATAATACAAATTGATTTTGAACTGAAATTTATATATGTTATACAAGACATCTAAAAGAATCTTTTGAAACTTGTTTTAATTAAATCATATAAGTATCCAATTTATAATTATTTTTTTAACTCAAGTTTGTTACATAGGAAATTTCTGGTTCCAATAAATTACATGAATTACGAAAATGTTTCACCATATCCTAGACTTTTTAAAAATTTATGAAATTTGGAACATTGTTTCCTACATATGTCTAGTATATTTCTAGAAACTTTTGTGATTTTCAAATAAAAAATAAATTATTTTGAATTTTTGAATTCAGTGAGGTCACGGCAGAAAACTATTTGACATCTTTCATGAGGTCTAAAACGAAAATTGTTTTCGACAGTTTTAGATGGAACTGAACTACGAAATTGAACACCCTATATGTCAGCATTCTCTCTGTAAAATTTGAGATTTTTCTGATGAAGAATTATTTTATTAAAAATTGGAGACTAAAGACTATTCTATTGTGGAATTGATATAGATGTTATTTGATTCTTGAAGATATAATTGTGATGGTTAGAGTTGAGGAGAAAAATATCAATAATGAATATAAAAAGGCCAAGGAACTAAACTCCAAGGCAAAATTATTTAAGAATTATTCTCCTTACGACAAGAAGCAGAATAATAATTCTAATTATTATTTTAATCTCATTATTAATAGAAAAGAAATTGTGTAGTATTTAGAAAACTTGGCAGTATATCAGCCAACATAGAAATTAAGCTCAAAATAATGGAGACAACATAATTCACTTAAGGCCGACTTGGTTGAAGGAGATTGGTGGTGACTATGGAAGTCCGATGGTACCCGGCTAGATATTCATTAGGATGGTTATAACAAGATGGCGGCAAAATATTAAGAGGGAGATGTGAACATTGCATAAGTATCCAATAGGTTATATCCACATATCTCTTAGTGAATTATTCAAATTTTAAGCGTGGCTCTGTGGATGTTGAAATTTGAACTCCAAAACACATAAAAATCCTTATGTGTTCTTTATTTCTGCGCACTTTTAATATCCTTGTTTTAATAGTTTAACTAACATTTAATTAAAGTTGGTAAACCTATAGAGCCGGATCTTTCACATCCTAGTAATGCACACATCCAAATGTATTTCTAAAATAATTTATTGCATAGTTTCACTATATGTCCACACAATTGCATGGGACTGGATTTTGGGTTGTGACAGAGAGCTCATGCATACATTAATGATGTTGCATCAAAATTTGTTGTTGAACGAAGTTCCGAAATTAATTCTGGCTAGCGTCCTTGGCCTGTAAAATAATTCTTTGTAATCTAATTAGCATGTACAATTGTTTTGAAAATAAGATTCTTCAGAAAATGGCAATAAGACAAGGACAAAGAGAGAGGGGAAAATAACAAACAAAAAATAAAAACTCATGTTTTAGGTAGATTTTGGGATGTGAAGGAAAGTGACAGCTAACACCTATCTGATAATAATAGATTTAGTTTTTGGAGTGCAGGGTACCTCACTAAGTTGTGGTATGTGGGCTGTTTTTAGGTTTTTTTAGAGACAAAAGAAGAATGGGAGAGGGGTTATAATGGTGAGAGGTTTAGGTTTAGAGTGAGAGGGCTTAAAAAGACTTCTTAGACCTGCAAAACAACAAGAATGAGGTTGGAGGTGTTGTCGGTGGTGGCCGGCGACTACATTCTGACGCTCAAGTCAGCTACTTGAACTTTTAATGGCTTTGAGAGCTTGTAAGCTCTGTAAATCGATGACTGGATATTGAAGAAGACCTCAGCCCTTGTGTGGGGTGTGTGTTTGAGAAAGAAAGAATATTGCTATCCTTATATGGTGTACCTTGGGTACCCTACCACGTGGCGTGTTTCCAATGGTGATTCTGCTGTCCTTTCCAAGATTTTTCTCGTCCTTTTGTCTCCATCATGCTTTTTGGGCCATTAGGAGCACACGTGGAGAGCAATGGAGGCGTTATTGGCAAAATTTGTTATTTTATTCACATGGGGTACACTGCAGGATGGTCCAGGATATCTCTGCAAAAGCAGTCTGGGCAGTTGTAAGCGTGGCAGCTAAAGGCCACTGTCCTTCTGAAGTACTACTTTTGGCTTTTTTCTAACAAGATATCTCTGCAAAAGCAGTCTGGGCAATTGTGAGGGTGGCCACTAAAAGCAGTCTTGGCGTGCTACTTTTGGCTTTTTTCAAGGACAACGACCAGTTGTCCCTTCTTTTTCAGCAAGATATTTCCTATTTGATTTTGCCAAATCAAATATTCTTTTTTGGTGATGGGGATATTATACATGGTGGATATTTTTTTAGATTCTTTAACCACATCGGTCTTAATATGAAGTACTCCGTGTACCCTCTCAAATGATTAGGTGTACCTAGTATATGTCGGTTACCCTGCGTATCCACTCAATTATCAAGTTTCTCTGGTATAGGTGGGGTGCCCAAGATACCCTGGGTGAACACTTATAGTCATAAGACTTCACATCCGACACGTAGCGCTGTATTATTGATCTTCCATTTCTTCCCCAAACAACTCCGTTTCTAGATATCATTAAGCATATACTTTACATATCTTAAGCTACTTCTGTAGAAGATCATAAAATAATATAATTTTGCCTTTGCACGTATTTATGTATCCTTGGTGTCGTTGATGCCCTAGGCATATTAAAATAAGAAAATTGTTGAATACAAGATCATTCTATAAAACTATAAATTAGAATCAATGAAAATGATATATGAATTATGCAAATCAATCATTCAATAAGAAAATATGATTTTATTGCAGCTGCAAATAAAACAAATAGACGAAGGCAAATTTGAGTCACTAACTTGTATGTTTCTCTTTTTCTATATGTACTACAGTTACTTGATGCTGGCCGTTCAAGAAGGTTTGACCGGGTAACTACAAAGAAACGGATTAGCAGAAAGACCTAAAGCAGTCAGGACAAAATTTTGCTACCCTTTCAAGGGCACCAAGGAAATAATTAGGATAAATTTCGAATTACTCCTTACCTAGAGTGATTATATTCAATTCACCTCTAAACTTACAAAAACATTAATATATCCCCTAAATATCGTTAATTTTAATAATTGACTGAAATTATTAACTTAATAAAGTATAATATTATCCCTTACAATAATAAAATATGTTAACTATGTTATGTGCTCAGTGATAGTTGATGTTAACATGGGCAAACGTGAGAAAATTAAAATATTAAAACCGAGAAAGTCATAATAGTTTAAAATAAAAATTTGAAATGACTTATTTAGGGAAAATGCATATTCCTTATTTAGGCTTTTGAATCTAATAAATTATCAGCCATACCATCCACTACAATTTATCCTTAGTTAAAAAAATCAATTTACATAAATAATGGAAAGTCATATTATAATCATGAGCTCTCATTTGGTAATTGGTATTAGAGTAAAATACTAATACAACCCTGGCTAAGGGCAAATATTTGATTTGGGCCAAGAGTGTGCTCGATATTAATAGTACTTACAATTGTTTGTTTGTTTTGCTAAGCTCAAATTAATATTTTTAACCTACATTTTAAGGATTTGAATTCAAATGGCTCGGCCAAAAAAAAAAAAAACTGCTTGAAAATCACTAAGAAAAGCCCATTAGATCCCTTATTACTTCGCATTTGTTATTTGCTCAAATTAATTTGGCATAAAAATAAATTCTACAACTTGGACAAATCTTATATTTTCAAACTTGAAAGGAAGATAAGGGTGCAACTACTATGCAACTGTTGTACAGTATCACAGTTTTGTCTTTTATTTTTTGATCCCTTACTTTCTTTTTTATTTATAATTTATTTATAAGTTTATGATAATTTTATTTTTCCTTTCTCTTTTCTTCTCATTTGTATTCAGATACTCTATCCGTTTTTCTCCATTTAAATAATTAATCAACCATTAGTTAGCAATCCCTTTCAAATAAAAATATCATTAATCTATCAATTATCTCAATTATTTTTCACATCGCAATTAAGAAAAAATACAATAATTTGAATTGAATATTTGGATGGCAATTGTGAGGCCGTAGCAATTGAATAAATTAAAATAACAAATCAAATTTATCTACTAGAAGTGATTGATGTCATATTGGTTTATATTTATGGATAAAGTTTAAATTTTGTTGTTTTCAAGTAACTAATAACTTTGAAATTAAACTTATTATAGTTTTTTTATTAAAAGTTCAGTCTATACCTATTTTAAAGCGGCAACCAAAGTATAAGGAAATAAGATAAAATATGTAGTTTTTATATTTATTTATTTAATATTTTTATTATATTAATATCATGCTAGTTTTATTTTTCAAGTTAATTTATTAATTGAATTTTAATATCAAGTTATCACTTATTTCACTCTTTAGATTAAAGAAAATAGAGATTTAGATATTGATATTTAGTTTTAAGTCAAATTTTTAAGTTGAGACAACCCATTAATTTTTTTAATTGTTTAAATTATTTATAAATTTGAAGCAATATGGATCTATTTGTCAAAATTTTAAAACATATGATTTTTTAGAATTTCAGTATACAATAGGGAGTCTAGTGTTAATTACCAAACCCATAGCATCCTACCATTGAAACTAGTGTAACTTTAAATCTAACCGTGACGCACAAGAAGACAAAATAGGGGTAGCGTGCAACAGTTACACAGTAGGTGGACCCGAGGACCCGAAAGACAATTGATAGCTTGTAGTGTTGCTAGAGACGGTCGTTAATAAATTGACTAAAAAAAAAAAAAAAATTGAAATCTCTTTGGAAATGCGAAAGGGTAAAGAGTATCTATATCAACCTGTAACGCGAAAAACAGTGTGTGATACTATACAAATTCAAATTGTTATCTTGTTATTTGACTCGGTGCTGGAAAAGGGGATGAAAAAATATTTGTTTGTAAAGACAAAAGAGGAAATGATAAAAGGACCTATCACATACTACAAGTAAAATTTTCCATTTTTCAATTCAATTATCAGAAAAACTTTTGAATTTGATCAGTGGTACACCGTTTATCAAATATGTCAATGTCCACCTTCTCGTTAACAATATTAAAGAATCTCGGTAAAATGATTATTTCACCGTTAAGGTTGAATTTAACATTATAATGTAGGATATGTTTTGACAAGGTTAGATAGGGCAAACAATGTTAGATTTTGATGTATAATATTAATATATCATTTTGAAACTCTCAAGAGGAACAAAAACCCTACTTTTTTAAGGCTTTTTTGTTAAACGTCTTAAATATGAAATTTTATTAATTATATATATATATATATTTTTTTTTTTTTTAATTTGCTTGTTTGTTTTTTGACTTATATTTGATTATCAAACATTTACAACTAAATACAAAAATTAAACTTTTGCGACTTTTATGGAAAGTGAATACTATATCCCAAAAATATCTTTATTAAATATACTTATTTCCTAAACTATTAAATATAATTCCTCTATTTATTTTGACTTATAAGGACATAAATGTCAAATGACTATATTTAAGATATTTTTTATTTATAAAATCAAACAAGATGTCACTTATATTTATATTAAAAGAAAAATGAAACATAACCATGTCATTCAAGCATTTGCATTCAAATCCATTCCAACTTTAGCCAAATTTAGACCGATTTAAATTTCAGATATCTTGTTCACTATTCCATCATTTAATGCCTCAGAAATTTGTTTGAAATATTTTTAATTATTAAAAGACTTTTCAAATTTTTTTATCTTTTTTGGAAACTTTTCTCTTTTTTTTTTTCTTTTTATGAGTACAATTTTATTATGTAAAATTAATTTGAGTTTGCCTAGTTATTCTGTGAAAGTAAAAAATAAAAACAGAGTTGTATTGTTTAGTTATGAGTGGAAAACTGATACGTTATAATCATTGGGTGGAAAATTAAATAAAAAGGCATAGGAAGGTAATTTTTTCGTGAAAGCTTGTGGGCCTAACTCATCTTAATTAAAAGCTAGTTGAAGAGTTTCATACTGCCCAAGACCTATACTATTACCCCAAAAACACCACTTAGTTGATGTGTGATATTTTATTTTTCCTATCAGCAAGAATTGAGGGTGGCCTAAAGCTTATATTGTTAGTCTATTACTCTCCGCCGATGTATGTATTGTTCCTATAAAATGCTATTACATGCAAGCCGGTTTTTTTTCCTCTTTGTCTTATGCTAATGTAGAGTGAGACCACTCCTACATGAGTTTTGCTTTGATACCATTTAGAAATTCATGAGCCTTACTCATACCAAAAGTTAGCTAAATATTTTGGAGTTGCCTCAACTCCAGAATGTTAAAACAATAAATCTTTGGTGAAAACTATCACCTAAATTCCAGGAACATTGATGTTGTATCACCATAATCAATAGATAAATATGCGAAAGCATATCTAAATCCATAACGCTGAATTGCTCTCTAGAGTTGTGCGGTTCGTCTTCTAGATCAACACGTATATCATAGAGAGCCTTTTAATTTTCTCTATGCATTCTTTCTGATGATGGAATGTCAAAAAGAATAGAATGATACTTGTGATCTAGGGACCATGACCACTTATATAGGAAACTTTTCTTGTTGCCTTTCGGTATTCCTATTTCAGCCCATCATAGAAATAGTAATTACCCATTTAGTCTCTACATATTAAAAGACCACACCTTATTAGATACATTAAAGCCTAAATTACTGAAAACTATAATAGATCACTTTTAATTGGGCTTAACCATATATGATAGTCCACAATACATAATTATTCACATATAAGCCCAACATTGGATTAAGGATCCAATAATGCAAGATTAAAAAATCCAACACATAAACTATATAGAAACTAACGGGTATAACTTTTACTCAATAGTTTAGAATTACATAAAGCTTATATTATTAGTTCAAAGCTAAAGTCATGTGGGAAGGTAATATAGATCCACTCATGTATGAGTCTGGATTTGAAACTATATAGAAACTTGTGGGCTTAACTTATCATACAGAAAAACTAGCTCTAACGAAATGGAAATGAAAAAAATAACAAAAATTATGAAACGGTTATGATTATTGATAAAAAAAAATGACTAACAAACTAGGGTTTTGCTGCCTTTTATACATAGAATACGAAATTACCAAAATAGGGAAATTAAATATATAATAAAATTCTATTATATGAAAAAAAGGCATGAAATTCTAATGTCTAGATATAAAATTAAAATTATATAAAGAAACAAACCTAAAATAAGGCAAAAGTCTTTGAACTGCAATTTGAGGCCTAAGAAATAGAATTTATGGAAAATCAATTGACCTTTTAACATGTAGTGGTAAATGTCTGCATCATCTTTCCTTAAACTTTAAAACGGTATATTAGAAACTCAAAACGAAAACTTATAACTTAAGTTATAGTGTCAAAAAGGTACATAAGTAATATCCTACCTGGATTATGATAGAAAAACACTAGGAGAGACTATGATAGAAAAACACTATAAGAGGATCCTAGTCCATCCTTATGTCAAGCTGAAACATTTAAAATTATCCGAGGATTATATTATTAGTACAAAAACTGTTATAAGAGGATATGAAATAATTTATTTATTTATTTATTTTTTTCTAATCACCGGAAGCTAAGAGTTGCACAAGACATTTTCCCACCACCTACCAAATTCAACTTAGCAAGAAACCATATCCTATAGAGCTTGTACCATAAGATAATAAGTCATTAAAAAAAAACTATAAACAAAGTGACCTTTGGTAGGCCGCGGTGGAGATGGGAGTATTTCCCACTTTTCCGATGCTGCGTTAAAGGCACCGAAAACGTTTGATGGAGAACCGAAAAACAGTAGATGTATACCCCATTTTCAGCCAGTCCATAATAAGCATCAATAATCCAAAAATCTTTCCAGGTTATTTCTCCCGGTCTACATATGCTGATACAATACTTTTCATATTCTACTGCATATCACACAATCTGTTGGGATGAAAAGTTGTCAATATTTTATTGTCTTCATTGATCCGAAATCATATTCTATTTAAAAATAATGATAATAATAAGGTGACCTTTGGTATAAGCAGTAACCATTTACCTCAACATCGGTCTTTCAACATCGACCGTTGGAATCCCCAACAATTAATTTTAAATTTACTCCTAATCTAATATAATATACACATCAATACAACCTTCAAAACCAAATATTTAAAGCTTCTTCGTCCTCTTCATTCCGATGAAACTCAAACCTTAATCATGGCAGATACTGAAAACTCCCCGGGAAGCTCCATGCATGGAGTTTCAGCCAAAGAAAAAGCCTTTGCCTTCTCAGTTGCCTCTCCAATTATCCCCACAGACCCAACCACAAAATTCAAACTCCCAGTGGATTCAGAGCACAAAGCCAAAGTCTTCAAGATTTTTTCCTTAGCCAGTCCACACATGACCACTTTCCACCTCTCTTGGCTCTCCTTCTTCACCTGCTTCGTCTCCACTTTCGCCGCTGCTCCCTTAGTGCCCATCATCAGAGACAACCTAAACCTCATAAAGACCGATATTGGCAACGCTGGCATTGCTTCTGTGTCTGGCAGCATCTTCTCTAGGCTTGTAATGGGTGCAATCTGTGACCTATTAGGCCCCCGTTACGGCTGTGCATTCCTTATCATGTTATCAGCCCCAACTGTGTTTTGCATGCCCTTTGTTTCATCCGCCGGAGGATACATAGCCGCCAGATTCATGATCGGATTTTCTCTTGCGACATTCGTGTCGTGTCAGTACTGGATGAGTACGATGTTTAATGGCAAGATAATTGGACTGGTTAATGGCACTGCTGCTGGCTGGGGAAATATGGGTGGTGGGGTTACTCAGCTTCTTATGCCATTCATTTATGAGTTAATTAGGCGAGCTGGGGCAACGCCGTTTACGGCTTGGAGGATTGCGTTTTTTGTGCCTGGATGTTTACATGTGATCATGGGGATTTTAGTATTGACTT
Source organism: Clausena lansium (assembly GCA_030449835.1). NCBI lineage: Eukaryota > Viridiplantae > Streptophyta > Magnoliopsida > Sapindales > Rutaceae > Clausena > Clausena lansium. The sequence goes on along the minus strand of JASUUF010000086.1, from coordinate 1,323,225 downwards.
TAGGCCAAGACTTGCCTGATGGAAACCTCAGTACCTTGCAGAAGAAAGGAGACGTCCCAAAGGATAAGTTCTCAAAGGTAAGAATATATATATATTTAACCACCGATCACCAATCATGAATTTTGCTCAAAAGAAGATTAGATCGTGAAAGAATTTTGATCCGAATTTTTTTAATACACATTTCTACAAAGCCATCACCAAAATCATATATATTAACACTAAATTTTATCTATTTGGTTTATGGACTATATTCCTATTTAGATTTTGATTCAAAGTTCATATGAGATTTGTGCTGATCTTTTTATAATAATGTTGTAATTAGTTATTTTCAATAGTAATATATGCATTTGTTATTAAATCTCAACCATTATAATTAAGTGCATGCACACTATCTAGGAGATTTTAAAAAATCACCACAACTCAAATCAGGATCCAAATTCTTATTAAAAATATTTTTTTTATGGACTAAAATCTTTTTCTAGTCTTGTCTCTCCTAGTCTTAGTATTCCAAATCTTTTGAAAATAGGTCGGCTTAATTGTAAATAAAGTGAAATAAACAACTTGATTGCTAATATCAAAATTCAAGACTCAATCCTGACCACTCATTTCACTAGACTAGAAAAAAAATATTTAGAACAGGATTATTATCGCTTTTTTATATGACATAATTTTATTTACTAATTAAGTGTAATTTTGACCTAATTTGTCTTAAATTGGCTTAATTTGTCTGCAGGTACTTTGGTATGCCATCACAAACTATAGAACGTGGATTTTTGTTCTTCTTTATGGCATGTCATTGGGTATTGAATTAACCATCGACAACGTCATTGCTGAATACTTCTTTGACAGGTTCAATCTCTAATTTAACTTGTTGATAAAGAATGTTAATAAAACAAATACTAAAACATAAAAGAACAATAATTATTAATTTCTCCACTATAGGTTTAACCTCAAGCTCCACACAGCCGGCATCATAGCTGCAACCTTTGGCATGGCCAACATCTTTGCTCGCCCCTTGGGTGGTCTCATGTCCGACATGGCGGCTCGCCCATTCGGCATGCGCGGCCGGCTTTGGAACCTCTACACCGTCCAAACCCTAGGAGGCATTTTCTGCATCTGTCTAGGCCGATCCTCAACTCTCCCTCTCTCAATCCTTTCCATGATCCTCTTCTCTATCACCACACAAGCTGCATGCGGCGCCACATTCGGGATCATCCCCTTCATCTCTCGACGTTCACTTGGTGTCATCTCTGGTCTCACAGGTGCCGGCGGCAACTTCGGCTCTGGTTTAACCCAGTTGTTGTTCTTCACGAGTTCAAGACACTCGACGGCTACCGGGATTTCCATGATGGGGATAATGATAGTTTGCTGTACTTTGCCTGTGGCCTTAGTGCATTTTCCGCAATGGGGGAGCATGTTTTTGTCGGCGACAAAGGATGATGAGAAATCAAAAGAAGAATATTATTATGGAGCAGAGTGGAATGAGGAGGAGAAGCAAAAAGGGCTGCACCAAGGGAGTCTCAAGTTCGCAGAGAATAGTCGGTCTGAGAGAGGAAAAAGAGTTGGTTCCGCTCCTACACCAATCTCTGCTGCTCCTGCTCATGTATAGACATTGCATATGATGATGGGATATATGTCTCTTAATTGAGCATGAAGTTAATTATGGCTATGGAAACTAAAATGTTCAAGTTTATATACACATAATCATTCCCATGTGCAAAAGTTCGCATTTTAAAAAATTTAAAAAATTATTTTATAACATTGTAAAATCCTAAATTTGTATTTTAAAAACAGTAATGTTACGGTTACAATCTCTTTTATATACATTATTATGATATATATATATATAGTGAGCTTCTGATAAAAGAATCCCGTACTTTATGAAATGTGAGACAACTTTCACAATATTATGAAAACTTTTACAATATTGTAAATTCATGAAAAAGTCACATTTATAAAGTTCTAAAAGATTTTACAACATTGTGAAAGTCTTCCCACATTTTATAAAGTATGAAATTTTCTCATCAGATATATATACATATATATGGGTTACGCCGGGCACTTTTGCTCGCTGGTCAAGCTTTCTACAAAGGCCACGCTATCTTACGAGTCCAGCCCAAGCCCGACACTACCCATGGCGGGTTTAAAATTCAATTGAAAAAAAAAAAAAAAATTACGACGTTAACGAATTGATGAACTTTAGTCTCAACCATGGAATTATTTTCAACTAAAGATTTTTATTCATACAAAATATTTAAATAGATTTATTGCAACTTGCAAACATAATCATACAGTTGATTTCAAACATTACAAGAACACGTTATAATTTAATTCAATTACAACTACATTGAATTGTAATAAAAAAAATTGCAGTTCAAATTTGAAAGTATATTTTATATTTGTAACGACATTGCATAACATTATGTAAAATTATACATTTGATTTAAAAATTATCACAAATAATTCGTAATAAATTAAAAATGCTGCAAAAGAATTATACACTATAACAATAATAAAAGATAGGACTAGCCTTTAAGATGCCTTTTTTATAATCGTGATTTGGCTAATTCCTAATCGTGCCATATTTTTATGGTATAGTGCCTAAAATCTAGGCCTAACTTAGTTTACGTGTGAATTAAGTTGTGCTCACGAGTCTTGACAGAAAGTGTCGTGTCATATTTCTATGAACGCATATTGTATCTTGTGTTATGTTTGGGTAGCCCAGTCCCCTGGACATCTTTCAAGGTAGACCTTACATCTCTTATGTTAGATGTATTTTTTTTTTAAAAAAAAAAAATCTCCTAATTCTACCAAAATTTAAAAGAAAAAAATATTATATATATTTAATGTTATTTTTTTTCCTTTTCTCTTTAAATTATGTAGTGAAGTTGAGTTCAGTACTTATATGGACGGCACACAATATATGCAGTCATCGACATTAGTAAGTGAAGGAAAAAAATTATAAATTTAAAATGTAATGATTGTAATTGATTAATTATAACCCTATGTGGGAAAAGTTTAAACAAGTACTAATGCAAATGATGCCGAAGATGATAAACAATTAGGTGTTAGATCAAGAGAGATGGCGACCTATCAATTAAGAGGTCTTCTAACTAAGACCAAAAAGTCTACTTCAAACTGGCTTAGCACATGGCAGGCCCCATATTCAGAATCTCTGACTCTCTTTTTTGAGATTTGTACACGAGTGAACATTATGATTTTGACATTAACGTTACAAAACCATAATCCCAAAACCCTAGCCTTTCTTTGCTAAATCTTCCTAAAGTTCCTATTTCTTTTTCTTCCTCTCTATTTATTTTTATTTTTTTAAATATTTTCTTAAGAAATAGCATGTGTATGGATAAAATAAAAATGAATTTTTCAACTTTATTTAAATTTAAGTGAGCAACTAAATAAAATTACTTAAAAAAACAGTTAATTTAAAAATTTATTTTTTCCCCTCTTCAATCGTAGAAAAGCAAATCATCTTTATGGTAATTCACGCTAGCTAATCATTCAAGCAAATCATTTTTATGGTAATGCACACTAGCTAATCATTTAATTAAGAATTTAATGCAAGCAAATCATTTTTATGATAACACATGCTAGCTAATCATTTAATTAAGAATTTAATGCAGACATGTTAATGATTGAGGAATAATTTCCGAATTTTTGAATCTTAATCCTAATACAATTGTAGTCATTAATTACGAGAAACAACTGCTCATCTAAAAAACAAATAGTAGCAAAGACAGTTAGTAAATTCTTGGGCAGAGCAGTCGGCAATGCATGACAAGAAAAAGACATCGGCTCTACTATTGCGTGGAGCTGTTGAATGATCATTAGTTCACCACTAAAATCCCTTTTTCCTCTTCTTTCTCCGGGAAGTATCATGCCCTGCCCTATGCACATAAAAGGGGAAAATAATTCCTTCAACAGCAAATTTGAATGGCTTAATGATTTTGTATAGGGCAAGGCATCACATAATGCCACTAGCTAATTCATACCCAAAAACCATTTTAAGAGTTGAGGGGTTACTTAAATTTTATAATATTTTTAGTTAATGTGGGATAATTTATCCATTAAGTAATGATATTTGGCTCCCTTAATTTATCTCTCCAACCCTTATTTTTCAATTAATCTATTTATTTCTAAAATTACTCTTATTAAAAAAACTAATTATTTTATTTTCTCTCTCATCCATAGTTCTCATTGTTGGTCAATTGATTGATATAGCTGTGGTTGCAAAATGGATCAACCAATAAGTTCTGTTGTAAGGAAATTGCAAATGCTGAACACATCTGATCATATCTGCGGATGAACGGGTCTATTACTGCTGTCGTGATTATTTGTTCTCTAAGCTTTACATATGTTTCTGGTTAATTTAATACAATGAAGAAATTGACAAGATTGATGTCATTTTAATCCGGTCTTGTTACTTTCAATAAGGAGTAAATTAAGATCGATGGTTCTTTATTTTATATTATTATTTTTTAATAGGCACAATTATGGAAACAAATGAGATAAATTGAAAAGTGAGGGTTAATAACATAAATCACAGAGTTATAATGAGATAAATTGAAAAGTGAGGGTTAATAACATAAATCACAGGGTTAAAATATCATTATTCTTCCGTATAACACAATCATGGAGTAAGATAGTATGGACCTATTCTCAAATGAGTTTGAGAGTGGTGGTATTTGACCCTCTCAATTAATTTCACCAACCTATTTTTAAATTAATCCCACATAATTATAAGATTAGCCTTATTAAAAAATAAATAAATAATTTTAATTTTACTTTTTTCTTTTTCTCTCATTTACAAATTCTTTCTCTCTCTCTCACACACACACACACTTTGAGCAGATTTTTTTTTCCCATTTAAGTCCCATAAACAAAAAAAATTAACATGAGAAACACAATTCTAACTGACAAATGGTATGAAATAGAAAATAATAAACTGGAATTAATTCTCCAATAGATCTCAAAAACCCCATTCTACCCTTTTTTTTTCTTGGGGAACAGGAACACTGATCTACCATTTAGTTATTAGAATGAAACTAGTATTATATCTCTGCCAAGCAAATGGCATCAATCATAAATTCAAAATTGCTGGATCATGATTGGCAAAATAGAACACAGAACAAATTCCTAAAGTAAAACAGAAACAATTAACCTTATGGCTGAACTTGGTAAATATCCATTTCATGTTCACAATAATCTCTAGATTTCTAGGTTGTATGCAGTGAAGGATTGACGGTGATGTGATAATAAATTTACGATGACGATGATAATGATGATTAAGAGAGAGAAGAAAATAAAATAAAAATATTAACTATTTTTTAATAAGAATAATTTTAGAAATAAATGAGTTAAAGTGAAAAGTGAGGATGAAGAGATAAATTTATAGGGTCAAATATCATTACTCTGAATTTAGTTTTAATATCATATAGAAGTTTATGGACTAATAACTCATACTAAAAAATTAATTCAATAGTTGAAGATAACCTCAAACTTATATTCTTAACCAAGTAATTAATTCTTAGTTTATTAAATCTGGAATATTTTTCCCATCAAACGGTTTGCTCATATCGATAGATACCGATCCAAAGCCTACTCCCAAAAACTCCCAAAAACAAGAATAAATATTGTATTTTAATACAAAATAAATGAATAAGTATAAAAATATTAAATAATATATGCAATGGTGGACCTACAGCTGTAAGCTAGTATAGTCCAAGGAAAAATCATTTATACTCCTTATGTTTTTACCAATTTTATAAAATAGAGTTTTTATTTTTCTTCAAATATGTCCCTAATTCAATTATAAATATTTTTTTCAATTTAAATTAGTGACTTATTGTATAAAATGATTAGATTATATTTATCGAATAAATTGAAATTATTAGAGGGCTAAAATGTTATTTCAGCTTTAAAAGTGTTTACGAAAATAACATATAGTAACAATTAACAATATTTTCATAATTTTATGGTTTATTTCCTTCACAAGCGTATTTGCTCATTTTCTTTCCGTTATATCAAATTATTCAAAGATTTCACATTCTCTGTCAATATATTGAAAGGGATTTCAAAAAATAATTCTTTATGGTGCAATTTTAAAATTTTTTTTATAAACTTATTTGTTGCATCTTTATCAATCTTTTATTAAAATAAATGTATTTTGTTAACAGATTTGATATTTCATTGCATGATATATATGATTTTTTTTTACTTCTTTATATGCTTCGACATTCACACAAATATCAATAATAAATTTATAAATTAGTCCGAGCTAATCAAAGTTCTGGGTCAACCCCTGAATATATTCAATAGAATTGATTGATTGAATATGGAAAATGAAGCTGAAAATAGAGCACGTATATCACCAACTGTATAAATCTTGTCTCATCCAAGGCCATAGCAATATGACATTGAATGTTAATTTAAATTGAAGCAACCTCAAGTAAATTCTAAAGCATGAAATAGGAAATACTGACAGTATATATGCAAGATTAATAGTTTTTTTTGGTACCTTACAAATCAATTCAAATTTGACAGTACACAGTTTTACATTACCATAATGAAGTAACGAATCTTGCGTTATAACTATTCATGTTCAACTTAGATTTTTTGTGGATGTTGCATAGATAAAGATAAACAAGGATTAGATTTCTCTGTGTGTGTGTGTGTTATAATTTGTGATGAGGAAAAATTCTGTAATGAATCAATAATGATATATTACATCATCCAGCGGAAATTATATACAGTTGTAGCTGTATAGTATTGTATAGCACCTGTTAAGGAGATTATAATTCATCCGCTCAAAATAGGTCTTAAGCTAGCCGTAAATATAAGTTAGATATTTGAACTTGTATATATGGTATTAAAGGCAAACTCACGCATGATTCGAAGTTAGCTATACTATTTTTTTATGTGCAATTAAATAAAAATTTTAGCCTACAAACGAAGGGACCATTAAAAAAGATTATTTTACATCGATAAGGAATAATTCGTGGCTAGTTTTTTAGTATGAGTAAGATGAATTAAGCTGATAAACTTCTTTAGCTTTGAAACTAAATTTTATAACAGTTAATTAGAAAAAATTATACTATAAGGTGAATTAGGCAGGATATATATCACTGGTCCACACTGTATATTATATGATGTAAAATGCTAGTGGGTTTCAATGTCTACAGTGATTTAAACATATAATTTAGAAGAGCCCAACCCAGACATACACACACACATAGAGGCAGCCATATTCTACTATATAACCTAATAAACCAAACCAAACTCACTCATATCCTTTTTAAATACAACCAATTAAGCTCTTCCTCCTCTTACCTTTCTGCTAGCTAATAGCAGCAGTAACACTAGCTAGCTAGTAGCTTAATTCAGTCATGGCAGGTAAAGAGAAAAACACTAACTTTACTAATAATAATGATCAAAATTCGTGTGACCCTTGTAGATCTTTCGGCCAGAAGTGCAGTCATCTTGTGAAGAAGCAGCGTGCAAAATTCTACATCCTCCGCCGTTGCATTGCAATGCTTGTCTGCTGGCGTGAACGTAGCGATCCTTGAGCTTCTTCTGTACTTTGTTATAATTCATTGCTCAATTATTATTATTGATCTCTCTCTCTCTCTCTCTCTCTCTTTCTCTCTCTCTCTCTCTATATATATAGGAGTGTTATATATGTTGCAATTGTGTAGCTGGTCATTTTGATTAAGAGAACTCAAGTATATATAGTATTGATGAATTTATTAATTAGCTTCTCAAATAATTATATTATTGTAGATCTGTCCAGATTTTGATGTTTTACTTTTGTTGGAGCTTAATTGATTTCCCACTTTTCTTTCTCAATTTCTCCTTTTAACTACTTCTTTTTCATTTGAAGGAACGATTATGAAGATGATTTATGTTCTGCTAGAAAATTCTCAAGGTGGGTAAATAACCAATTGATGAAAGAAGTATGAATTTTTTCTGCAAGAAAAGAAAAGTAATTACTTCAAATAGAAATTTTAGAATTTCATTTTTTAATTTGTTTATTTTTTGCTGTGGTTCTTCACATGACATTATAATTAGTTACAGAGAAAGTGAAGAATACAAAAATACTTCTAATTTTTTCCTCCGAACTTTCATTTTTTTTTTTTTTTTTGGGAGTAGTATGGAAGATGCATATAACTATATATTGATATTGTATGATTGGTTTGCAGAGAAAATAAAAGAATTAGACTAATTTTACATTTCTTATTTTGCAGCTGCGTTTTACTTTATCCTTTTCTTTTCATGTCAATCAAACTGATTGTATGATTAAGTAATTAAATTCATTTAATAAAACAAATTAATGATTGTTGCTTAGACATAGGAACATTTTAATTTGTAATGAAGAAAGAGAACACAATTGTTTGATTTTTAATTTTATTTTGCTTTTTCAAATTGGCTGCCCATTCCACACACCTCCGACTTTCAAATTGTATATGATTTGTCAATTCAGACAATCTAATCACAAGGACTCAGATGCTAAGGGAACATCAGACAAGAGCAAGCGAAAGTTTTATAATTATATTGTTGGGGCCATCTTTCAATTTTTAGTCTTATTGTGTCCTCAAATCCCACCATATTTTGATTAAATGTTTCTCCGTGTGAAACAAAATCTAACGGCCACGATCAACTGGAGCGGATGGCCATACCATGATCACCCATTATGCTAAAATAGTAAAATACATATACATGCGAGTATATATGTATATACTTATTTTATGGGACTATCTTTATAACACCCCGTTATATACAGACTAGTTGATCGGGACCAATATGAGATTATTTCTATAACACATAGCATTAGATTAATTTTGAGAACTATATATATATATATATTGACTTAATGTAATGGTCACAAGTTAGTAGTTACGGTATACTGGGGATATATATGTACATGCACGCTTAGGCAGCTAGGCTAATTAATTTTCAAAGAAAAATGGACCTAACTTTGACTACTATTCAGAGAACATATTAATGGAAAAATAATAAAGGATAGTGCATAGAAAGGAGAAAAGAATAATCAATGCTGTTGATTTAAATACTTGTTGAACTAAAAGCATAAGAGAAAAGAATAATCAAGCTTGTAATCCATTGGCACCGCCTTCAAGTCCTAGCAATGACCGTGATTCAATTTCACTCTCAAGAAAATTGGATAGGGTAGAATTACCTCCCAATAAATTGAGATATAATAGACATTCCTATGGTATTATGTGAGAGTAAAAATTCAGGTTGTGCTAAAGTAAAATTAAAATTTAGGCTGTGCTAAAGTAGAATTATCAAGAAGAGTCAAAATAGAACTCTGATTGCAATATCTGTATTTTAAAAAAAATGCATAAGAGAAATATACATAAAAAAAGCTTACCTTAACCTTTCCATGTGGGACATATAGAGCTAGCAAAATTTGATACGACCTGATTACCCGACACGAACATGATATGAATAAATGGGTATGGGTTATTAAATTTGACATAATTTTTAAATGGGTCGGGTTCGAGTCAATACAATTTTTTCCTGTGTCGGGTTAGGGTTAAAGTTCTTGACCCATTTACCTGACTAATGACACAATTATATTTTCTATTTTAAATTAATTTCTAGGTTCTTATCATTAAAATTCAAATATTGAACATAATTATCTTTTTTTTTTTGAAAGGATGGACATATACATAGTGTTTCATTTATAAAATTTATATAGATTTAGAACTTCAATAGTATAAATATGTAATATTTTGGTGTGTGTATATATATACATAGATGCACACACAAACACACACACACACACACACACACAAAAATGTCTAATATAAATTTTGTTAAATATATAGATATCAAGCATTTTATTAGGTAACCAATTTATTTTTTGTGTCGGGTTTGGGTCTCAATATTTTGACACGATTATTAAATAAGTCGTGTTTAAGTCGACCTAAATTTGACACGATACGAACACTTCCAATGACTTATTTTGCCAGCTCCAGGGACATATATATACTTATATTTTAACTTGATAAATGACACCATTTCTATGGCCAAAAAAGGCAGTAGGTACCTCTATCAGCAAAAAGGAAGACAGTTATGGTTAAAATTGAAAAGTTGAAGATAGCAAAAGACAATCTGTTATTCGTTGTTATCGTGACCGTTAAATGAAAAGGAAAAAAATAATAAAAATAAATAGAAAAGGCAAATTACAATTCAACCCACAGAATTTACTTTAATGGACAATTACACCCTATTTTTTTTAAAGAGTATGCATCCAAAAACCAATCGAGATGAGATTATCTACATCACATCCCCTATCACGTGCAAATCGGTCTTTTAAAACTTACCAATATGATATTTTCTTTATCATCTCTTTAACACTCCGTACTAATTTTTTTTCTTAATTTTTGTCAAGTAAAATAATAATATGAAGCTCATTTGTTCATAAGTTTGACCCTAATTCCATATAAAAGCATGTGTGTCTAGTTATACTAAAAAACAAGCTCATGAATTGAGGGTTGCCTAAACTTATATACTTAGTCAAAAAACTATATCATATCAACTAATGTGGGATTACCCCTTAATATTTAGTTCGTTACTATATTTAACATTTAATTTTAAACTAATTTAAACATTCTTTTTGACAAAAATTAAATCTCTCGCCAATAATAATTTGACATATGTCAACATCAACGATGCCAAGGGCTATCATCAGGCACAATGACAGTGACCTTAGGGAACATTGAACATACAGTCCCACTTTAATCTTTTTTGTATACACACGTGGTCTGTTTCATGACCGGAGCACTAGAGATGTCACACGCCGGCATCAACCACTGCGATGAGTTAAGGCGTGCACTAGCTTCATGTAGTCAGATAATGCACCCACAGTTGTGTAGATCTCGAAAGTTGAAGCCCCCTAAGTCCACGATTGTTATTGTTGGTAACCCATGTCAACAATACAAAAACTTAACTAATTAACACTATTGTTGGTCACTACCTATCTTTTGAGTCAAGTGGTGTTTCTAATATAGTATTAGAGTTAGGGTCTCAAATTCAATTTCCTTTATGTTCAAATTCTTTAAACTATTTTTTCAATTTTCTGGCTCATTTTTTAACTTCTTGTCTTTTGACTCACCTAAGTACAAGCTTTTGTCTTAAGTCTTAGTCCACATTTCATGTTTAGGGCTTCTTAAGACATGTTTTAAATACTTTTATTATGCTCTTACCTATCAATTTAAGCTTTTGGTTCAAGTAGTTTATCTTACAAAAATCAAATTGTTTTGAATATATACGTGCCATCATTTTTTAAATTTAATTATTAAGCTCTTACCTATCAACTTAAGTTTTTGGTTCAAGTGGTTTATCTTACAAATATCACATTGTTTTGAATATAGATGTACCATCATTTTTTTAAATTTATTTTCAGTATATATCAAGTGGTCGAATTATGTCATGTGTCATTAATTTGTAAATTTTTAATTTAATTAAAGCTAAAGTTTAAGTCAAATGGTCTTATAAAAAAAAAATCAAATGGTAGTAATTGTAATACTAAAAGAGGACTAAACATCCAAAGTTACAACATTTACTTTCGTTGGCATGAAACAAATTTTAAAGCAGAATTTATGGTGGCGCGATTAGTCATTGAAACATCTTTCGGCAATGGTTGGGTGAATCTATATCATGTGATTCTTTGATAGTGGTTCGATCTCAACTAGAGTTAATTTTAATTAATTGCTCTTGGTTCTTTAAAATAGATTAATTTTAATTAATTTCTCTTGGTTCTTCGAAATAGATGGCTCAACTGCAAGGATATGATCGGAAGGATGAATTTTCGGTATTTTCATAATTTCTAGGATAACAACAGTTCTGTTGATTTATCTGGCTAATCTTGGATAGCATAGTGATCAGTTTCCTTGGTAGTAGACCCTCCAATAAATATTCGAAAGTTTATTTCTTTCGATGATAATGACTTTTGGAAAATTGATTTTGTTAGATTTTCTACGTATTGTTTCTCGTCCTTTTAGAATGAACTTGGTCTTCTACTACTATGTAAAATGTAATATTTTGTAATTTTTTTATTTACATGAGACTATTGCTCAGATTACAACTGACATTACATCAGACTATAATTAATATTTACAATCAGACAATTACTGAAACTAATTTATATTAAAACTTACATATAATAAAAAAGAAAATTATCTTTACTCAATTCTTTTTTATAATTGAGAAAGAAATACCCTAACCCCTATGATGCTTTTATTTTATTTTAAATAAAATGCTTGGCGGACAAATTTAGTTAAGAATGAAACAAGATTTACTAACAAATGGGGGTGTGAATCAGTATTTTTGAACTATAGGGATATAGATGTCCAATAAAGAAACAAAAATTTAAGGGTGAAACCGTCATGTTCCCACATAATTAATTATAAACAGTAAAATTAATGGAAAACGAGTAGTAGTTATTATGTTAAAAAGAGAGAGAAAGGTCGAAATGGGGCCATGGATGTAAGGAAATGTCAGCCGACAGCGAGAATCCTTAGAGAAGAAAAGGAGAGAAGTTGAAGGATGGAAGGGTTAAAGTGTGTACGTACAATATATAACGTGTGCCTGCAGCAGCAGTTGCTCTCCCATTCTCAGTGGCTCAGAGCCCCCTCGTGCGGCCCCTTTAATTAATTTTTACCTTTGGATCCCACCATCGCCAATCACTATCCATCTTTTCTTTTCTTTATTTCTTCATATTTCATCTCCTAGCTACTTTATTTACAGTCCATCGATCTGCCCACCCATTTCCTGCTCTCCTGCCCTTCAATGATAAATCCATCAAGTTTGTAAGTTTGTTTCTTATTTTGTAAAAAGGCAAATACTACCAAAGTTTAATAGTGTTGGTATGATGCATTAACGTTGTTTTGAAAAAATATTTATTTATATATGAGTGTACCGACATTCGTTAATATTAGAAGTACTATCCATAGTGTTGAAAATGAATATTAGATTAAGTATTTAAGGTTTGGGCAATCCTCAACTCTTAAAGTTAAACAAAAAAAGATTTGAGTGATTGGGTGATTTTTCAACATTTCTTTCAGGAGGATACAAATCGCAGTAAAGTAGACTCACATTACCTTACTACTTGATAAGGACCAGTTAAAGATCGATTTGCACATGACGTGGGGTATTAGGGACAGTAAATTCCCACATCAGATGAGATTGGAAATCTTGTATTAAGCATATAAGACTTAGGCATGCGCTTTCCCCTTGAGCTAGCTTTTGAATATCAATTAGACCTATGAGCTTTTATAATTAATATGAGTGTATATTTGTATGTGGTATCATTCTATTAGATGGATATGCATGTACATAATACAAGAAATGGAAACACTCTTTTTGTTGCTCTTTCAACGTGCAAAATTGTAAGATATTATAATTTGGTCATAGTAGGTTTTTGAACTCTTTGATGCAGAGCATTCTCCAAGAATTTGATCGAATAATTTTCAGGTAGTTTTATTTGATTAGATACTTAAATTTGAATCAGGTAGAAAGATAAGAATTAAAACCCTTCAATTTTTTAAAAATTATTTTTGAAAAAAGAAAAAAATCTCTTTGCTTGAACCAATTAATTTCCAATTGAGATGATAAAGCTTGATAAATATTGGTGTAACAAGTATATTCAATTATAGTCTATCACACATTTCGAAGTTCGTTTCCATATTCCACGTATATCACATTAGGCAAAATGTATATAAGTTTATGTTCTTTTTTTTTTTAATCCTCTATTGTTAAAACTTTGCAATTGGTTGACATCTCATATTGTCTAGTTTAGATTCAAATTCCTAGCGACTGAAAATACCTTGGTGGTTTCAAATAGTAAGCAAGAGTTTATTGGCCGTTTATATGCATGCATAGTATTATTAGCAGTAAGGAGTGGGACCAAAAGATGAAGGGGTAACACGTGCAATCCTGACAAGGTTGAAAAATAGATGTTACTGTGTGAAAGAGATGTTTTTGTGTAGTAGCCTTTCAAGACTTTCCACGTGAGGATGCACGTGTGTGTAGAAAAGGACTCGAGTAGATAGTAAAGTGGAAGTGAAAGTGTGTGTTGAATGTGACGGTCCCTCTCTTTACAAATTGATTTCTTTTCATCCCGTTTTAGGTTATCTTCTCCAACCACTCGTCAGTTGTCGCATTATTTATTAGATTTTTAGATTCTTTTTGTAATTTTTTTTCTTTATTCTTTTGGTAATTTTTTTTGGTAACTAAATAGCCACTTTGGGGATCTTATGTGCGTTTACAATTGAAATCTTTGATAAATCGAGATGTACAGAGCCGTAGATCAATTTGCTTTATGATATGCTGGTCATTGTTTGTTACATTGCTATGTAATGAGGTACTATGAAAATTATATGAGAGGTAAATAAAAAAAAGTGAATTTTGAAGGGAAAAGTGGCTATTTGGTATAAGAATAAATATATAGGTTATTTGATTTATAGTCAATGAGAATAAACATTTATTTGTATATATTTTTTTAAAAAAGAGTGAGAACATTATAAAAAATAAACCAGAATAAATAGTAAATTTTATAGCACTCATAGATCACACTTTGATGAATTTTTGTTTGCGATTCTCTTATAGTTTTTATGATACTTTGTTATCTTCGTAATGTAGAAATTTATCATAAAAACTCATTTCAACTACAAAAGAATCACTAGTTTTTGTTAAAATTTTGACATTAAGGGAGCAATGAGGTATTATAAAACTATAGGAGGTAAATAATAAAAAGTGAATTTTTAAGGGAAAAGAATAAATATATGTTATTTGATTCATAGTCAATGAGAGTAAATGTTTATTTATATATTTAAAAAAAAGTGACAACTTTATAATAAAACAAGATTCTATCGAGTCAAAAGGAAATATAATGAGTTTATTAGTTAAAAGATGCATAACATTCATACAAATATTAGTCGTATTTGGCAAATAGGCCATGGAAATCTGCCTGCATTATGCGTGAGGAAATTTTGAACAACACTAGGGGTCATCAATTAAACTCTTAGATCACACTAGGACAAATATAAGCAAGAAAATCGATTGCTCACCAATTAGCTAAAGGGTGCGTTTGGAGCGGGATAAATACTCATTTAGTTTTTATAGTTTAGTTTAAGTGTTTATTTAGTCTCTATATTTAAAAAAAATATTTAAAGACATTCTTAATGTTAAATGTGTTATACTCCTATCCTTATTTTTTTTTTTACAATAATATCATTACAACAATATTCTTGGAGTGTTAATATAAAAAATGATAATTTATCAAAATATTAACATAAAAATTTACCCAAATTTTATATTATTATTTTACTTTTAGGATTATTTTGTTAAATTAATTTTTTATAATATAATTATTTAGACATTGTTTTTAAGATGACTGATATTAAGCTATTTATAAATAATTATTAACAAGATTGTTGCACGTGTACAAAAAATATTAGATCTTTCGTACTGATATTTATTAGTTAATTTGCTAAAATCAACTTTTTTAAAGATAAATTAATTAATGCCAAGAATATTGTTGCAAGAATTTTATTGTAAAAGTTAAGAAAAAAGTAAGAGTAAGAATGTAACATATTTAACTATAAGAGTATTTTGAGATATTTTTAAAATATAGGAACTAAAAAATATTAGAGCACCGCACTATACTACACTGAATTGTATTAAGGTATGTTCTATTAAGGTGTATTACATTTTAATATGGGACTATATTTAATGTAGTATGATTGTAATATATAGTTTGAAATTTATACTATTAGTATATTATTTTGTATTTTTTTCATAAAATTAAATAATTACTGCTGGCCACCGTTGGCCATCGTCGATCATTTGTCACCGGTTCACATAAAATTCAGTATTGTTAGAATTCTTATCGTTGACCGTACACAAGTGGCTATTTGCTATTAGAGGTGAACTCGTAGTTTAGATTATATCGAATTATAAACATTTTTATTTTGTTTATTGAAAGATTAAACGAAGTAATGTGGTGGGGTATACAGTATGCTCCCCCACGACATGATTAATATGTATGTCTATGATATGATGTGCTATCTCTCCATTATTATTTATACGGTATATAATATGATTTGATATGTGTTTGTTAAAACTATGTATGTCTATGATACGATGTGCTTTCTCTCCATTATTATTTATACGGTATTTGATGAGTGCCGGCTAACCATGTCCCCTCCTCCTCCTTTCTAGAGATGGCCAACGGGCTGGGCGACAATCAAAGGAAGGCCCATACGTACTCGTACTCGTGTCGTGTCCATTATGTACTTAGTGTCATGTCGTGCCGTGTTTAATTTTTTTTACTCACACGTGTCGTGCTCACTTCTGCTGTGCCATGGGCCGTGCATAAGAAAAAAACATGACAAATATTTTTTTTTTAAGAGGGTATGTTAAGTTACTGGCATACTTTTTTTAATCCTCAGTACTTTTTTTGAGTCCATGTGTCTTTAGTCAAATTCACTAGAATCCAAAGTTTAAAACTCAAGTCCATATTCAATAATAGTAAACTAATAATAACAAGAGAATATAATTATAACTATTAAATTAGACCCTACGGTATTAGAATTCTTTTTTAAAACTAAATAACAGCAATAACAACAACAACAATAATAAATTTTTCTTAACAATTAACTTAATTATTTACTTGAACTTACATAGAGTCATATATCATAGTACATAATAATATTAATATATATATTTTATAAAATCATGATATTTATAATTTTATTTATTAAAATCATGATATCATCTGTTCATTTAATAAATTATAAACATAAATCAATTAGAGTATTTTTTAAAACAAGAATTAAATGAATTTAAAAAGCTTACGCTAATAAAGCATACTAAAAGATTCAATTTCTAGTTATTTACAAAATCATAAAATTTTAATTTTACTTTCATTAAAAAGTGAAATGTGCTTATTGCGGGCCTTTTCACGTGCTGTGCTTTAACCTATATGTAATTGTGCCTTGTTTTTAAGGCACACGCTCCTAAATTTCTAAGCCCGAGTGCGTGCCATGTGCCCCACCGAAATGTGCTCGTGCTGTGTCATGCTGTACGGACACGTGCCGTGCCATGTGTCGCCAAACTCGTTGGCCATCTTTACTCCTATCACAAAAAGCGAGGCTGTGTTTGGTTTATTTTTAAAACATTAAAAATATTTTCTTCGGATCCAAAATGAATTTTCAGACTTGCCATTTTAGAATATGTCATGAATTTTCTTCTTTAAACTATCAAAAGCACTTTAACTTAAAAAATATTACATTAAAAAAATTAATAAAAAATATTTATATTCTATTTATAGTACCAAACTAAAATTTTATGTAATTTGTCAAAGAAACGTTGAGAGTTGAAACACCACAAATGTTTTTTTCTTTTATATAAAAAAGAAAGACATTTGTTCAAAGTGCTTATTAGTTTTTATATAACATTAAAAAAAAGTCTTAATACAACTTTTTTTAGGGTGGTGATATTTCCACTGTCGGATTGTGTAAATTCACCCTACTTCAAAAAAAATAATGATAAAAAATTCATATGTAAAACGATACCTACACTTCCAAGATTTGGGAAAATGATCATATAGACTTCTAAATTTTCAATAAAGAACATCAAGGTTTAAGACCCCTTTTTGACTCAATATCCTTTGTAGATAATAACTAAAAAAATTAATTTTAAAATTTTTTAATAAATACAAATATAATTTAAATATTTTAATTTGTCTAGTAGATAATAATATTAGAATATTTTTAACATATAAAATAATTTTTATAATGTAAATTATTATATTTATTTTTAAAAAATTTGTATTTATTAAAAAATTTAAATAAATCTTGGGTTAAATAGATTTTAAAATTAATAAAAATATATCTCATGTATTGATATATTAAAATTATTTTATATAATATTAAAATAATTCAAAATTTCAAATATTTATTTTGATATGATGTTTATTTATTATAAAATTTAGGCTAATATAATATAAGATTGCAAAGTATTAATTTTTTTAAATATTGAAATTATTTTAAAATGTAAATATTGTTATAATATCTATTTATTATAAAATATTGGAGTCAAATTTTTTGAATTAATAGTGCCAAAGGGTATTGTAATCAAAATAAGGTCTTGGTGCCCCTAATTGAAAACTCGAGGGTTTACATGACCATTTGAACAATTAACCAATTAAATCTTCATTAATTATTTAAACTTATGTCACAAAAGCGCACATTTTGAACAATTTGAATATTTAATTTATAAAGGTAAAATAATTAAATTAAAATTAAGTTAAAACAAAATTAATGATCAACAATGGTCAAGAGACTTATATAAACGAAGGGATTTAATTAATTAATTGTTTAAAATTTTTCTTGATTTTAACTTTTAAAAACATGTGAAATTTTTTAAATAAATGTTTTAAATTGGTGAATTTATACAAATTTTAGGGTGGAAATATCCCCTTTAAATAAAGCTGGACAAATGAGGAGAAAATATATAAAAATGAAAAGAGTTCATAATCAAACAGGGGACAAAAGAGCCAAAACGCTCAAGAAGAAATAAAAAGCAGAATATCAACTGAAATGATAATATGGATTCCTAAGAGTATCCTTAATTTCACATGAACGGTCTAAAACAAAAACTAAACATACATATTATATCAAAACAGCAAGGGCAACCAAACAAACAAAGCCCAAAGAGAAGAAAATGATGCTGTTGTAAATGAAAAGGCATTTGAAGCAATATATTAAAAAGTGGGGCTATTTGAATTCATCAAATTTCTCTACACTTATTTTCAAAATAAATTCATTATTAAAAATTAAAAAACTCAAAATTACCTTTCATTAGTCTCTTTTTCTTTATACCTTACAATGCATATTCACATTACTCTTACATTCTACAAACTAAACACTCAACTTCACTCTTTTTTGAATTTATTTATTTATTTATTTTCTTAAGTCCTTTTGGGATTGGTTTTGGGAGGTTCAAAAGTAATTTTGAAAAGCTAAAAGTTAATTTTGGTATTTGGTAAACTTTTTTATAAATCACTTTTGGCAAAATCATTCCATCCTACGATAGATTTTGAAAAGAAAGGAAGGAGTAGCTTTTCAAAATCTAATTTTGAGAATCAATTTTATACTTAATGTTTCATATATGTCCTCATATATATTATAAAAATAGAAAATTATCCTTATTAATTAGAAAATAAAATCATTTGCTTTAAAGAGATTATTACTATTAGTTTATTACTAATTGTATTGAGATAACAAAATAAAAATAAAATTAATAATATAAAATATTTATTTTAGTTAACAATTATTATATAAACACAATAAAAAATATTTTATGTATATGTTTATAACGTGTAAATAAATTTTAATCAATATTATATCCAATTCAGTCATTTATATTATTATCGTAATTTAACAGTAAGATTTCTTAAACACATTCGACTGGTTTTAAAACTCACAGAATTTTAAAAAATAAATTTTACCAAATTATTTAACTGATTGTCTTCACAGCTGATTATTTTTACAGTACAACAAACAACAATTATTTTAAAACCCACATCATTACCAAAGTAGCCCCTAGTATATCATGATTTATATTTCATTCTTTTTATATATAAGAATATTTTTCTTGATATTTATTAGACTTTATGATTGGTAAAATTAAGTTCTTAATATTCAGATAATAAAATTCTTAATTAAAAAGATGATGTAGAGAAGAAATCGGTGGGTTCAAATAACCCCACCCTATATTACAATAAAAAAGTAAAAATGTATTTAGTTGTTTGTTTGAAAATATTATGACAATGAAAGAGAATGAGAAAATCAAATATTATTTTTCGTTTTAAATTTATATACATTATTTGTTTAAAATATATCTAATGTATAGTAACAAAATTAATTGATCTAATTGTTACAATTTAAAAAAAATACATAATATATATCTATTTATTTTAAAGAATATAAAATTAATTAATGTATCATAAATAATATTAACTATATTTTTTAAAATTAATGTTATTAATTATTACTAAAACAATTTAAAATAATATTAATATATTTTTAAAAATTTAAAATAAAATTATATAAAATGGCATATGTTTGGGGTCAATTTGCAAGGATATTTTTGGACTAATAAATTATGATACATGGACTATTACAAGGGCAAAATGAACAAAATACTTTGAGTAGTATAAAAATGCCATTTGGAAGAATTTAGTATATTGGAAGGGCTTGGAAATCAATGGTCAAGGTTGGACACTTCAAGATATTTATGGGAAAGAATAAACCTAGTACAAAAGAAATATTCGTGCTTCTTTTTCCTAAATATGACACATAGCTCTAAACATTCTCTCATTTTAACCAAAGAATGACATTTAGCCCTAACTTTTATGCACTCTTTTTACTATTAGCCTCCAATATATAAATGTCTTAATCAATCCATATTTTTTTTCCCTCGGGGCGGGGGGGGGGGGGTGTTGTTCTCCTCTCTTCTCCTCTTTCTCTCTCTCTCACACACACACTCTCTCTCTTTCCATCTTTTAGATCATCATCCACTTCTCCATTTTTGGGAGGTCATTCTATTCTCCGCCTTCATCATCTTCTCCACTATATTATCACTCTCCAATCTTTATTCACCATCTTTATCCTTACCAACACCAAACATCTCTATATAGCTATCTAGTTTGTGTTATTCATCTTAGATAATGTAAAATCTTATGTAACCTCTCATTTATATAGTAGATTGGTGATGACTTGCTCCTGTGAACATAGGCCAAATGCCGAACCATGAAAACATCCTGTGTTCCTTATATTTTTATTTGTTTTATGATATTTTCAATTTGAGGTAGAGATTGTGTTTCACGTATGTGCTTACCTGAGCTACCCTAGCTACCTTAAGTATTCTGTGAGACAACCTGAATTGTCCCTCAAGTACATCTGAGCTACTGATAAGCACAAATTAGCCCTCTATATCAACTCATACGAGGCTCTTCTAAGCTGTCCTTATTTTTTCTCATATGACCACCTCAACTCACTATACATATCACTTTAGCTCACTACCTAGTGTACCTCAGTTAAACTACCTGCCCAAAGTATCAGAAAAATATATCTAAATCCAAGCAGGTAGGTGCATCTGCACCCACTAGATCAAAAGTACAGCTTGAGTACTCAATAGAAACCAGTTATCGCTTAGCTATCTATACTTAAGTCATCATGGACTCCATATCTTAATTTGCCAATTACTTGCTAGGATGGAGCCTTGGGCTACTTGAGAGAGGAAATACATGAAGGAGAACTTGAGCAGCAATTATTAATTTTTGCAAATGCACTTTCAAATTCACATGGAGCATGTTAATGTTTGAAAAATCACAAGAAGCCTACTTTTAGGGATTTTCTTTTAACCTCCATTTAGTTTGTAGTATCATTAATTTATAAATATTATATGAAGACCTTGTGGGGACCTCAGGTGTACCTCGTATTGGTTAGTTTCATTATCTATAGGTATTATATGAAGACCTTGTGGGGACCTCCTGTGTAACCCATGGCAGTTAAGTCTATTATGAATATGTAGCTGTAAATATTGTATAAAGACCTTATGGGGACTTTAGAAGTAACTCGCAGTGGTCAGTTTCTTTATAAATATTGTTAGCCTAAACGGCTATATGAACTTTGATTTTGATGGTAACAAACCACATGCAACAAGGGCAATATGTTCAATTTATGTTTTAGTATTTCACACGTTTTTTTAATGGAAATTTTATTCACGTGGAATCAAGCTCAAGAAAATCATGAATAACGGGGCAGTCGAAGGCGAACAATAAAGGGTACTAGCTCGAGTAATTCACTTTCTCATAATTTTTGTAAAGCTAGTATAAATTGATGTATACATGTTTTAGCATCTTAAAAGCTCAAGATAATCTTCATAATTTCTAAACAAATCATTAATTCTCATAAACTAAGGTTTTATGTTTATAAGGCAAATGATTTTATCAAAATGGGTATTTTTAAGTTTTATGGATTACATTTAAAAGATTTGATTTTTTTTTGCAATCCATAAGTGTTATTTTTAAATTCTAGAAATGGACCTATTTGAAAAGGTTTTTTGGTGCAGATTTTCAATTTCAGAAAATAGTTGTTCAAAGGCAGAAAGTTAGTGGCTAGCCGGCTTTTATAAGCGGCTAACCGCCTGCGTTACAGTTTTGAAAAATCAATTACATAAAGGTAGTGGCTAGTCAGTTGTTTGCTAGCGGCTAGTCGGCTACTCTCATATTTTTTGAAAATCTTCCTAACGAGAACCTAAATTTTTCAAAACATTCATAATTGGTAGTTTTAATCTTTAACCTATATAAACTCAAATCAAACTTGTTTTTAAGAATTTCTTGCATCTCTATTAAGCTATATCTAGTGCATACTACATGCCTTGAGCTTTCAATTTGTTAATTCACATACATTGAGTAATATTTGAGCCATCACTTGTATATCCACTCTAAAAGAGAGTTTTGTTGTAATCTTTGAATTCTTTATCAAAGTTCTGTGATTGTAAGTATGGGAAACACTTAGGGAAAGATGTGTGAGAGTGAAACATCATTTGTAAAGGTTCATTGAACCTTGGAAGTCAATTGTAAGAACTTGAAGCCTTGGGAGGCTTAGATAGTGAAATTCTCAAGCGTGGTTTGCTTAGAGGCGTGAACGTATGCGGAGTTTGTCGAACCACATAAAATTTCATGCGTTTGTTCTCTCTATCCCTTATCTATTTACTTGTTTATTTCTACAATTTACAATCATCTTTGCTTAAAGAGATTAGGTTGAATTGATTATATTTATTTATTGCATAATTTTTAAAATACCTAATTCACCTCCTTCTTGGGTTGCACACATATAATTTCATTTGGTATTAGAGTGAGGTTCTCTTAGTTAGACTTAACCATCAAGAGTAAAAGATCCATGGCAACCCAAAATGATTCCGGCCTTAGGGAAGGTTAGTCTATCACTAGACCACCTTACTTTGATGGAAACGATTGCCCATATTGGAAAACTAGGATGGGAATTTATTTGTAGGGCTTAGATTATGAAATATGGGAGATTGTTAATGATGGTCCCTTTACACCTGTAATGATAAATGAACTAGGTGAAGGCATTCCTAAACCTTTTAATCTGTGGAGTGAACAAAATAAAAAGAAAATGTAACTCAATTCAAAGGCTATAAATGCTCTATTCTGTGCCTTAGATAAGAAAGAATTCCATAGAGTCCCAGGTTGTGAAAATGCTCTTGAAATTTGGAGAAAACTTGAGGTAGTCTATGAAGGTACAAATCAGGTTAATGAGTCCAAAATCGGTAGGTATACTAAGCAGTACGAATTTTTCCAAATGGAGCAGAATGAGTATGTCCATTTAATGTACACTAGATTTACGGATATCGTAAACACTCTAAGAGCCTTAGGAAAGACTTTTTGAAACAGTGAGAAAGTAAAGAAAATCATTATGTCACTACCAAAAGAGTGGAGACCTAAGAGAACTGCCATTAAGGAAGCCAAAGATTTGAATATTTTATCTATTGATGATTTAATTGGCTTACTTATTTCATATGAAGAGGATTTGGCAACTGAAAGAGGTAATGAAGAAAACAAAGAGAAAAGTCTCGCGCTCAAAGCATCAAAAAAAGAAAGCAATGAAGAAAGTGAATTTGAGGATGAAGACATGGCTATGATGGCCAAAAGTTCATAAAGTTCTTTAAGAAATCCAGTGAGCGGAGAAGATTCAGAAATCAAAAGGAAAAGAATGATCTAATCACTTGTTATGAGCAAGAAGCCTGTACACATACAATCGGAGTGTCTTCTTCTCAACAAGCTCAAGAAGAAGGCAATGGTGGCAAATTCAGATGAGAGCGATGATGAAACAAGTGAAGATGAAGAACAACAAGAAATATCAAACGTAGCTCTTATGGCGATTACAGAAGAATCATTTGACGAAGTTAATGAGGTAAGTGATTTTCCTACTTATAATGAACTATATGATGCTTTTAAAGATTTATATAGTGATTTAATGAAAATTGGTAAAAAGAATGCATGCCTATAAAAGAAAATAGTGGAGCTTTCAAATGAAAAGGATGCTCTCCAAAAATGCAATGATTCACTAAATGAGAAGGTGAAAGGATTAGAATTAGAGAATAAAACATTGCATGATAAAGTTGCATTATTAAATGAGAAACCTAGCACTTCACATGAACATATAGAATCACATGTTGATGATTTGAGAAAAGAAAATGAAATGCTTAAGAAAAAAAGTAATGAGCTTAATGATATAGTTTTAAAGTTTACAATTGGACAAAAGATTTTAGATAACTTGCTTAGCTCACAAAAATGTTTGTTTGACAAAGGAGGTATTAGCTATAAGCCAAATTTGAAACAAAAATATTACAAGAACTACTTTGTGAAGGCAACCTCCATTAGTGGTAAAATTGTATGCCATTATTGTAATAAAAATGGTCACATGAGCTATAGATGTCCTGTCAAGAGAAATGCATTTTTATTATGGAGTTAAATGTATTTGGGTTCTAAAAGGAACCATTGCTAACACTCAAGGACCCAAAAATTTTTGTGTACCTAAGACTTAAGATTTTCTCTACAAGGTTTGAAGATGAAGAAGAACAAATGGTACTTAGACAGTGGATGCTCAAGACATATGACAGACAACTATTCATGGTTCTCAAGTTTCACCAAAATCGAAAATGGTAGAGATGTATCTTTTGGAGGTAATTCAAAAGGAAAGATTCTTAGAATTGGTAATGTCGATAAAGATTCCTCTGCCCTTATTGAAAATCTATGCTTTTGAAAACTTGAAACACAACTTGCCTAGTGTTAGTCAATTGTGTGATAAGGGCTACAGAGTTCTTTTTGATAAAACAAAATGTGTCATTAAAAGTTTTGTTTATTGGGAAAAGATGTGTTAATGTATACATTATTGATATAGATTGTGCATCAACGCATGATAAATGTTTTTCGACTTTACACGATGATAGTTGGTTGTGGCATAGAAGACTAGGTCATGCAAGCATGGATTTGATTTCAAAGATTTCCAAAAATGATTTAGTAAAAGGTCTTCCTAAAATCGGTTTTCAAAACGATAGAGTTTGTGCATGTCAATTTAAGAAACAAGTTAAAACATCTTTCAAAGACAAAATTCATAATTCCACTTGAAAACCTCTTCAACTTCTTCATATGGATTTATTTAGACCTTTTAGATATGCTAGTCTAAGTGGAAAATATTATGCTTTTGTAATTGTTGATGATTTTTCAAGATTTATTTGGGTGCTGTTTTTGGCTAATAAAGATGATGCTTTTGATGCTTTTAAAACTTTATGCAAAAGGGTTTAAAATGAAAAAGGATATGCTATTTCTTGCATTAAAAGTGATCATGGTAGGGAATTTGAAAATCATGCATTTGAAAGTTTCTGTAATGATCTTGGCATTGAACAATAGTTTTCATCACCTAGGACTCCACAACAAAATAGAGTTGTTGAGGGAAAGGATAGGACAATTCAAGAAATGGCTAGGACTATGCTTAATGAGAATTCCTTGCCAAAATATTTTTGGACAGAAGCCGTTAACACGACATGTTATCTTAAATCGTGTGTTAATAAGGCAATCTCTTAACAAGACCCCTATGAGCTTTGGAAAGATAGAAACCTAGCATCAGTTATTTCAAAGTTTTTGGTTGTAAACGTTTTATTTTGAACACAAAAGAAAATTTAGGAAAATTTGATCATGAATCCGATGTTGGTATCTTTCGAGGGTATTTAACTCAAGTAAAGCTTATAGAGTTTATAACAAAAGAACCTTAGATGTGGAAGAATCTATGCATGTTCCTTTGAAGAATCTAACCCGTCATCCACGGAGAAAGTTCTAGTTGATGATGACGTAAGAACAAAAAAAGAGGATGAAGAATCAGCTACAGAAAAGCAAGAAGATCCTCCATGTGACAACAACTTGACACAGATCAAAACACTGGTAATTCTCAAACACTCCCTAGGGAGTGAAGGTATGTTTCTTCTCATCCGAAAGATTTAATCTTAGGAGATCCTTCACATCGAATAACTACTAGATCATCCGTAAGAAACACATGTATGCATACTGCAATTATTTCTCAAATTAAACCAAAATCCTTTGGGATGCTGAAAACAATGAGTTTTGGATTATGGCAATGCAAGAGGAGTGTTGAGTGCTAGAAGTGTGTATTTATAAAGGGAAAAATCATCATTTTGCACTCTAAGTCTCACTAACATCCTACTTTATATATTTGAGTCCCTTGTACTTTAATTGTGTGTGTTTTATTATAATTAAATATTTTATATATTTCAGGGGCATTATGCTCATTTCACAATAAACGAGAAATAAGATAGCAAGATGGACTGCATTTTTAACTCAAGACAGTCGAAAACCTTAGGAGAAGCATAAAAGAATAAACACATTGTTCACATGTACGGTACTGTTCATATATACGATACGATGACGCCGCATTGACCGATGATGTGGTAGTATTTTATTGGACCAATGATGTGGTATTGATTGATGATGTGGCAAGATCCTATTGGTTTGAAATGCTGATGTCCTGTTGACTGATGATGTGGCAGCATACTATTGAACCAAAAAGCTGATGTGGCGTTGACCATGATGTGTTCCAAGAAATTAGTGCTTGCCACGTGGCGCAATCTTGTGCATCCAATTTATTTTCATCCAATTGCCAAGATTTACTCATTGTATCTATAAAAGAAGGGCTTCCCCCCTAATTTGACACCCCTGAATCTATGTTTGAAGTCCATTTTCTGTAATTCTTTCTTTATCTTGTATTTTCTATGTATTATAATAAAATACCCATTTTACCCTTAGTTTAATTATGAGTAGCTAAATTTCTTTCAAGCTAGGATTGAAGGTGAAGTCTCAACATATTCCATGGGCTTAATTTGGGAAATTTACTTTCTCTCCCCCTCTAATTTATGTGTTGTTTTGACTTTTCGTCGACAGATAGTAATAATTTTGTCTAAATTTTACACCGGTATACCGTCTCCCTAGTGCAAGGTTATTACTATTTGGCACGATAAGCACTTAGAACCATATTTATTCGAGAGAAGTTCATGAGGAGTGGAAACCCCCCCTCATGATTTAATTGGTACTAATAAGGAATATTAAGCCCACAGTGTAGTTTTGAGTGCAGATTCAGAGACCCAAGCGCTTTATTTACATAGTTTCAACTCTAGTTTATTCCCGCTTTCTATTAAATTTTAAGACAAAATATTTCAATACCTTCACCTTAAATCAAATTATCCAATTAGAAAATTAACCTTACGCACAATTAAAATCTACCTCCTCGTGGGATCGACACTAGTAACCATTAATCTATTCTACAATAGATTCGTACGCTTGAGAGTTCAATAAAATTTGTACAACAAGGAGTTGAATCAATTTGAGAGAAATAATGTGTGGGAGTTAGTTCCCAAACCTGAATATGAATCTGTCATAGGGACTAAATGGGTGTTTAGGAACAAAATGGATGAATCTGGTGTGGTTGTAAGAAATAAAGCTAAATTAATAGCTCAATGATACAACCAAGAAGGAGGAATTGATTTTGATGAAACTTCTGCCCCTGTAGCTAGATTAAAGTCCATTAGGATGTTATTAGCATTTGCATGTCATAAAGATTTCATTTTATATCAAATGGATGTCAAGAGTGCATTTCTAAATGGTTATATTATGGAAGAAGTGTACATAAAACAACCCGATGGCTTTGAAAATGAAAAATTTCCAAATCATGAGTATAAAGTATCAAAAGCATTGTATGGTTTAAAACAAACACATAAAGCATGGTATGATAGGCTTAAAAATTTCTTATTGGAAAATGGTTTTTCAATGGGAAAAGATGATTCTACTCTCTTTATTAAGCATAGGAATAAAGATATACTCGTTGTTCAAATTTATGTTGATGATATCATATTTGGATCTACTAATGAGTCTTTATGCAATGAGTTTTCATCTTGTATGAGTATGGAATTTGAAACGAGCATGATAGGAGAGTTAAAGTACTTCCTTCGACTTCAAATCAAGCAAAATGATGAGGGGATTTTCATAAATCGAGCCAAGTATGTGAAATATTTATTCAAACGGTTCGACTATAAAAATGGAACTGCAAAAAGCACTCCAATGAGTACTACTATCAAGTTGGACAAAGATGAAAAAGGTAAGGGGGTTGATATCAAAATATATTGAGGTATGATCGGATCCTTACTTTATTTAACTGCTAGTAGGCCTGGCATTATGTTCAGTGTATGCTTGTGTGCTAGATTTCAATCCTGTCCAAAAGAGTCACATTTGTGATAACTCTATGAAATGAGAGCTATCATAGCATTTTTAGGGTTAAATTACTGTTACTTAGAGAGTTGATGATGAATTTTTATGTCAATTTTTAGTTATATTTTACATAAGTATGTATTTAAGATTAGTTATGATAATTTAATATATTTTAGATCATTATGTGCTCTTATTCATTGCATTATTTTAGGGGATCAAACTGCTCAATTTTTATGGATGGATGCTGTAACAACAGGGCATTAGAGAATGACAAAGTACTGAAGTACAGGAGAAATAATTCAAGTTACATTAGAGAAGATGTTGAAGTGATGCTACAGCAAGCCTGTAGCACGCAAAAATAAGGCTGACATAAACAAGCGTGGACAGAATAAGGCTGACATGGAAAGTAATGCAAATAGCGTGTGACTCAAGAATACTACAGATCTATCAAGATTCACAAGCCTCTTTTAGGGAGTTACCCTAATGTGCACGCTATAAAAAGATTGCGTAAAAAAAACAAGAGAAAAGGGCCGTTATACATAATAAACCCTAAGCAATAATGAAAAGACAAGAAAAGAGGAGAAATTTGAGGGCTGTACTAGAGGAAAAGAAGGGCAGATTGTAACAACTACAAGAGTGACTCCTTGGGATGCAATTCTTGTCTTTATATTCTTTAATTTCCTATTTTATTTTCTTGAGAATGAATTCAATAGTTAATCCGGATATTATTTCTATTTGTTTATTAAGCATGAATTAAATTTCAATGTAATTGGGTTTTAAACAAGCTTGATGATTGATTGATTATTATATGATCGTTGCTCTGTATCTGCTATAGTACTTTATTTTGGTTATGCTTATTTGAATTTCCTATTTCGGCTGACCATCCATTTAATGGATACAAGCTAAGAAAGATCCTAAAAAAGGATTGCTTAGTGGAATAAGTCAAAGCAATACATAGTTTTAGATTGGGTTTCCTTAATTGATTTATTGTCAATTTGAATAAGGTCATGCTTGATCTAAGATTAATGAAAAACCAGACATAGGGATTCACATTGTAGGGTTAATATAATCCTGAGCGTATAATGTTATGTCTAATGTTGGTTTAACAATTGGTCCCTGTTAGGTTGCATATAGATGTAAAATATGCAACAAGCGACAACTGAGGATGCATGAGAAATTCTGCCCAGTGCTGTAGTAAATGTTGTAGCAATCGTACCTAATTTGTTAAATAGTCAATAATCATTAAGTGAGTTTACACACCCAACTACCTAATAGCCATTGATTATTTCTTTTTGTTTGACGTCTGTTTTACTTTAGTATCTTCTAGTTTATTGTTTAATTAGTAGTATTAGATTC
The DNA here is from genome assembly GCA_030449835.1 of Clausena lansium. Lineage (NCBI taxonomy): Eukaryota > Viridiplantae > Streptophyta > Magnoliopsida > Sapindales > Rutaceae > Clausena > Clausena lansium. The sequence goes on along the minus strand of JASUUF010000086.1, from coordinate 1,293,461 downwards.
TTAAGTTATTTCATTTGTTTTAATTTAATTTTATTAGAGTATTTAAAAAATTGCACTAAATAGATTGCTGTAGCAAGTTTGATAACATCAATCCCTGTAGAGACGATCTCAATACTTATCATTATATTACTTGTTATGTCCACTTGCACACTGACACCCATTGCATAAAATATAACAATAAGTTTTTGGTACCGTTGCTGGGGATTGATTGCTTATTGTGTCTTGTGAATTCAATTTTATTTGGTGTCGATTTTATTTTCTTTTAAATTAATTGTTACTGTGTTGACAGAATTGCTTTAGCAACCATTGCATGCGGGAGTATAAACCAGTTGAGTATCAATTTGATCTAGAAATAGAAAGAACTACAAGGTGTCTGAGAAAAGAGCATAGAAACCCATGATCTATTGCGGATATGGTTGATTTCCAAAATATGGGAGATTTGGACTTTTAAGCAATATTAGACCCAGTTAATGCAGAAGGAGGTCAAGAAGGTCAGAATGGGCAGAATGTTCAAGAGCATCCAGGGCATAACAACATCATTGTTATGGCAGATGATAGAGACAGAGCAATTAGAGATTTTGCAGTGTTAACTCCTCAAGCCATAAACCTTGGAATAATTAGACCCAAAGTGCAAGTTGCCAATTTTGAGCTTAAGCCAGTGATGTTTCAGATGTTGCAAATAGTGGGGCAATTTAATGGATAACCATCAAAAGATACTCACCTCCATCTTAAACTATTTTTGGAAGTGAGTAATGCTTTTAAAATTACTGGGGTAATATAGGAAGCATTACGGTTAAGACTATTTCCATTTTCTTTATAGGATAGAGCAAGAGCTCGGTTAAATTCACTACCACTTGATTTCATTGCTACATGGAATAAATTGGGTGATAAATTCTTAATGAAGTATTTCCCACCCACCAAGAATGCAAAGTTGAGAAATGAAATCATATTTTCACCAATTGGAAGATGAAAGCTTGTATGATGCATGAGAAAGGTTTAAGGAGTTGCTACGGAAATGTCCTCATCATGGTATACCTTGTTGCATTCAGTTGAAACTTTTTACAATGGTCTAAACCGAAGCACTAGATTAATGGTAGATGCTTCAGCAAATGGGGCTTTATTAGCTAAGTCTTACAATGAAGCTTATGAGATTTTAGAGAGGATAGCTAAATAATAACTAAGAATGGCCATCTTCCAGACAAGCTGCAATAAGAGGACTAGCAGGAGTTCATAATGTAGATGCGTTGACAATACTATTAGCACAAATAGCTTCGTTGACAAATATGGTGAAGGCTATGACTATTGCTCCAGCAACTGTCCACCAAGTTACGGAAGCATCTTGTGTTTATTGCGAGGTAGGGCATTTGTTTGATAATTGTCCAGGAAATCTTGCCTCAGTCAACTATGTGGGAAACTGCAACAGACATAACCAGAACAATATGTATTCAAATACATACAATCCTAGATGGAGGCAGCATCCAAACTTCTCATGGGGCAATCAGTATCAAAATCAGCATGCTGCAGCACCCAGTGGACAGAACATATCTACTCAACCACTTGGATTTCAGCAGTCAAACTAAGGGCAAAGAAGCACTAGTTGTGATCAATTCAACTCACTTGAAGTTTGCTTAAAGAATACATTGTGCGATTGTCCAAAGCCAAGTGGTATCATTGAGAAATTTAGAAAATCAAGTAGGACAACTTGCTACAGTATTAAGCAACAGACCTTAGGGCAGCTTACCAAGCTATATGGAGAATCCAAAAGGAGAAGAAAAAGAACATTGTAAAGTAATCAACTTGAGATTTGAAAAAGATTTTCATATTCCAATAGGAGCATAAAAAAGAAGAGATGAGTAGGCTTTGAATCAAGAAGAAACCCAAGTTAAAGAAGAGCCATTACCCTTTACTGCACAAAATACTAGTGATAATAGCCATGCTACTGTAGTAGTAGAAATTGAAGATCCAGCACCTGTCGATGAAGATGCTGGATTCTATAGAAGATTTATTAAGGATTTTCCAAAATAGCCAAACCCTTATGCATGTTGCTAGAGCATGACAAACCCTTTGAATTTAATGAAGAGTGCTTAAATGCATTTGTTACATGGAAGAAAGCTATTGTTACAGCACTTGTTGTTGTTGCACTTGATTAGAGCATGCCCTTCAAATTGATGTGTGACGCAAGTGACCATTTTGTTGGAGCAGTGCTAAGACAAAGGAAAGGCAAGATTTTTTATTCTATCTGTTATGCTAGCAATACCCTAATTGAAGCACAAATCAACTACGCAACTACTGAAAAAGAGTTGCTAACAGTTGTTTTTGCATTTGATAAGTTCAGAGCATATTTGGTTGGCACAAAAGTAACTGTCTATATAGATCACTCAGACTTTAAGTACTTGCTTTCTAAGAAAGATGACAAACCAAGGTTGATTAGATGGATCCTCTTGCTACAAGAATTTGACTTGGATATTAAAGATAGAAAAGGGACTGAAAATCAAATAGCAGATCACTTTTCAAGGCTTGCAGCAGATGCCAGCACACTTACAAAGCAAGACATAATAGAGACATTCCCTGACGAGTAGTTACTGATGCTACAACATGTACAAATTCTGCAGCAATCCAAATTTCCTTGGTATGTAGACTTTGAAAATTATTCAGTAAGTGGATTGCTGCCACCTGACCTGAATTATCAGCAAAAGAAGAGATTTCTATATGATTTCAGAAGCTATCAATAGGATGAATCTTACTTGTACAAACTATGTGCTGACCAAGTTAGAAGATGTGTTCTAGATGAAGAAATTCCAAGTATTATACAATCTTGGCATGCTGCAGCATACGGAGGACACTTTGGAGGCCACAGAATAGTAGCTAAAATTCTTCAATCAGGTTGTTACTGGCCCTTTATCTTTAAAGATGCTCATGAGTTTGTTAAATGTTGTGACAGATGCTAGAGAACCAAAAATATATCTTAAAAGCATAACTTGCCATTGACCAACATTCTGAAAGTAGAGCTTTTTGACATATGAGGGATAGACTTTATGGGACCGTTCCCACCATATTTTGGAAACCTATGCATCTTAGTTGTTGTAGACTATGTATCTAAATGGGTAGAAGCTGCAACATTACCCATAAATGATGTTAAAGTAGTGATGAAATTCCTTCACAAGAATATTTTTACAAGATTTGGCACTCCTAAGGCCATCATCAGAGATGAAGGGACTTATTTCTACAACATAATATTTACTGCAGCATTGGCTAAATACGGAAATAAGCATAAGGTTGCTACAGCAAACCATCCACAAACCAGTGGTCAGCCAGAGGTATCCAACAGAGCGATAACACGAATTCTAGAGAAAGTGGTGAACCTCAATAGAAGGGAGTGGTCTATTCGACTCCATGACTCCCTGTGGGCTTATAGAACTGCCTACAAAACACCACTTGGCATGTCTCCCTATAGGATTGTTTATGGCAAGGCTTGCCATGTACCATTAGAGCTAGAGCACAAAGCTTATTAGGCTGTGAAACAACTCAACAAGGACATAAATACTGTAGCAGAGCAAAGAAAGTTACAACTTTGTGAATTAGAAGAGATAAAGTTATTCTCATATGAGAATGCTAAAATCTATAAGGAGAAAACCAAGAATTGGTATAACAGGCACATTCAACAGAGGGAATTAACTCCAGGTCAATAAGTATTGTTATACAATTCCAAACTAAAATTATTTCCCAGAAAACTAAAATCCAGATGGTCAAGACCATTCACACTCATCAAGATTTATCCATATGGAGCCGTTGACCTCAAAGATGAAAGATCAGGCCAATTATTTAAGGTAAACGGACAACGAGTGAAACATTACATAGGAGTTGATGTACACAACCCAAGGGAGGATCTACCCCTAAAAGATCTAGTTTGAGCAGATAGGGAAGGTTAGGCTGAAGGCCCTAAAACCAAGCGCTAATTGGGAGGCAACCCAAGAAGGGAAGTATATTTTACAATTTTAAGCAATTTTCATTCCATAAGTCTTTTAACTTTGTTCTTTAATTTGATTGGGTTAAACAAAATAAAAAATTATTTGATTTTTATTTTTCTGCTCAATTATTGGACTCATCTATTTTCTCAATTTTGATTAGATATTCGGCACTTATACGTTGAATATTATAAGAGGAAGATAAGACAATGCCATTAGAGAAGTATATGCAGCAGAAAATGTTGTAGCACCCACTACAACATTACAGATAAAAATCAACTCCAAAACAAAAAATACAGTTAACGTTCATGCTGTAGTAAAATGTTGGATGCTACAGTGATGTCTCAATCAAATAATCCAGTAGTCAAATACTTTTTACCAATGGGTTGACACCTTTGAAATTTTTACCATTTGGGGGGCTTACAGGCTGAAGTCAGCATGGCAGTAAAATTTGAAAATCAAACGATTATCACCTCTAAAATTTTTGTCCACTTATCTCTCCCCAAGATTTTAATTTTAAAATTTAAAATTAATGCATATCCTTAATTAAGTTTGCTTCCTTATTAAACAAGATCTCTCTACTCTTTCTCTTTCTATAAATAAGGGTTCTAATTATTTTAGTTTCACCATAACCCTTCACTTTTAAAAATGTCCTTATTGCAATATTCTTCTCTTCTTTAAAAATTTTCTCACCTTCTTGCAGTGCTACAACAATGCCGCGAGTAAAGAAGATTGTTGGAACGCTAAAAGATCCAGAACGCTTCCACAGCTATAACATCAAAGATAAATATGACGAGTATATTTAACATCGGAAGTTACTAGAAGAGAAAGGCTTCGAAATTCCCAAGCAATCCACAGGTGCCCTCAAATCTGTACTCGCAATTGCTGTGAGGTTAGGGTGGAACAAGTTTTTTATGCATCCCAAAGATTCTAATGTATCTATAGTGGAAGAGTATTATGCTAATATGCTGCATCAGGATCAGCACAACATATGGGTGAGAAACGTTCAGGTATCTCTGGACTCTTGAGTGATTAATATTTTTTATGACTTACCTGCTGATTTTGATTGTGAATATATAAATTTTGTTGAGGGGATAACTAATAAACAATAGGGGAAAGTCTTAAGAATGATAATTGTTGATGGGAGTGTGTGGGCTAATGAGGAAGCCCCAATTTCGCATGGAATCGATCTTAAACCAATAGCTAAGTGTGGGTCAAATTTTTAAAATCTCAACTTATGCCAACCACCAATGTCTCTTAAGACAGACTTCTACTCCTATTTGCCATCATTAAGGGAATGAAAATTAATGTGGGAAGAGTGATTGAAAGAGAAATTAAATAGTGTTCTACAAGAAAACAAAAGTCTGCTGCTTTATTTTTTATGTCTCTAGTCACTGGCATTTATGAGCATGTTGGAGTTAAATTCTTTGCCAAGGGTGAAAGAATTTAGAATAATGGTGCCATGACTGCCCGAACAGTTGAGAGGATTGTTGGAGAGTCAAGTACTGCAGCAACACTAGAACATCATGCTGCCCCCAAAGTAGAATCAACAGAGAAGATCGACCAATTGTTGAAAATTTTGATCAAAAGCATAGATGAATGTGTGGCAGCACAGGTGGAGGAAAATTAGAAATTTTGGACATACTTGAGGCATTTTGAGAATAAAAAACACCAATTTACACTATTCATGAAGACTAAGTGTGCATATTTTCCTGACACAATGCTGCAGTAATTCAATTTCTCCAGTCCAGTAGAGCCAACTACAATAAAAGAAGCTGCAGAAATTGGTGAAGACAGGGAAGAAGACGAAGAATCTGAAGAAGAGTAGCTAGCAGACAAAGAAAGAGATAATGAAGAGACAAAACAAGAAGAGAGTGAAGAAGAGGAGTAAACAGATGTAATAGATGAGGAAGAGGTTGAGGAGCCAATTATGGTGCCTCCAAAACCAAAGGGAAAGCATAAAATATTGGTTGAGGAGGAGTCAAAAGAAGAGGATACAGAAGACATTGAAGCGTATATTCATGCAGCTATCCACAAAAGTACAAGAACACCAAAACAAGTAAAAGACCCTGCAAGACGTCATTATTGCCATCTTAGCTGAGGACCTTGCTGCAGCAACACCTTCTGCTCCAACAACTAATACCACTTCAACCAAGTCTCCAACTAAAACTCCCAAGCCGTCTAGCAAACGGAAAGGGCCACCACCCTATGGATGTGCTGCATCATCGCAGGCACCAGAAGACCCAGAGCCTAAGAAGCCGAAGGAAAAAATTCCCACAGTTACTGGATCGCCTCAGACCAGTCTAATTCCATGTCAGTAGAAGAAAAAGCAAGCTGTTGCTCAGTTGGTCTCACCAAAGAAAAGTCTGAGAAGTAAAGTACCACTGAAGTAAACCCATTCCACCAGTACTGCAACAGCATCTTTAACAACAGGGGAGTATTCCCCTGCCAGCCAGTTTAACTTTGTATTCATTTAACTCTTTCTTTTTCTTTTTATTTAGTTTATGTTGCATTTTAAATTCCAATATATACATGAATGTTTTGATTTTCTATTGTGTACTTGTAAAGACACAGCACCTCTCAAGTTTTGGGGGGGGGGAGAGGGAGTTGTGTTATTATGTAATGTCTTTATTAATAAATCTATTTATGTTGAGTACATTAGTGTATAGCTCTATCTACCTAGTATGTGTTCTTTGATTAGAAAACCCAATAAAGATAAATAGTGTAATGAAAAGTAGAATGCGTTCCCTGCTAGTAGAGACAGTTATGGATGAAAAGTGAAACTCTGTCTTAACACTTAAAACTTTGGTTGAGTTTTATGAGTTTGCTGTAGCAACATCAGGTCGAGCAAATATAGAAAATTTTCAACACTTTAGACTATAAATGACTTAAGTTTGGGGGAAAAAGGGAATTTTCTTTTTCAACTGTGCTAGATGTAGAATGAACTCTACTCTAATGACTTTATTGCTGAGTAATTAGGGCTGTGGATGCACCCTATATGTAGACTTGAGTAAAAAGGCAGCATTAGTTATAAGCATTGTTGTAACAAAACATAAGAAAGAAAGGTCTTCTGTCTAGGAAATTAGGTAGCCAGGTCTCTTCATGAACACCATGTTCAACCTTGAGTTAAAGGTGTCTAAAGATACGACTAAGTTGTAGTATCTTAGATGCCACTGCTACAACAACTCTAATTTGTGCATTGAACAAGTAATTGGATGTCAGCAGTATCTCTGTTAGGCATTTACATGAAAGGTAGATGTTACACTGAAGAGTATGATTGATTAAAAAAAATCTTCATGAATAATATTTGCTGTAACATAGTTGTAACTCCTTATAATCCCTGTTCCCTTACAGAGAAAATTGTTTTTATTGATTTATCTTTGAGAAATATCTAATGCTTGGGTGATGTGCAGTAATTTCGAACTTGATCAGAGTAGCACACATATACTATGGACATATATACACCCAAGTCTAGAGCTGGAGCTACCATTGGTAATTTTGTGTGTTTAAGAATGAAATCTAAGGGTTGATGAGTCAAGGCAATCTATGCGACAGAGCTAAGTTATTTATTACATGATTGTGTGTGTTTTAAGTGTTAGTGTTGTTGTCATTACTTGAGGACAGGTAATAGTTTAAGTTTGGGGGTGTGATAACTCTAAGAAATGAGAGTTATCATAACATTTTTAGGCTTGAATTACTGCTACTTAGAGAATTAATGATGAATTTTTATGTTAATTTTTAGTTATATTTTGCATATAAGTAAGTATTTAAGATTAGTTAAAATAATTTTATAGATTTTAGATCATTATATGATTTTATTCATTGCATTATTTTAGGAGATCAAACTGCTCAATTTTTATGGATGGATGCTACAACAACAGGGCAGAAGAGAAGGACAAAGAAATGAAGTGCAGGAGAAATAATTCAAGTTACATTAGAGAAGATGTTGCATAGATGCTACAGCAAGCTTGTAGCATGCAAAAATAAGGCTGACATAAATAAGCACAAACAGAATAGGGCTGACGTGACAAGTAATGCAAGTAGCGTGTGACTCAAGAATAGTACAGATCTATTCAGATTTGCAAGACTCTTTTGGAGAGTTACCCTAATGTGCACAATATAAAAAGATTGCGCAAAAAGAAAAGGAAAAAAGGGCCATCTAAGCAATAAGGAAAAGGCAAAAAAAGAGGAGAAATTTTATTGTTGCACTAGAGGAAAAGAAAGGCCGATTGCAACAACTACAAGAGTGACTTCTCGTGATACAATTCTTGTCTTTATATTGTTCAATTTCTTGTTTTATTTTTCTTGAGAATAAATTCAATGGTTAAACCGAATATTATTTCTATTTCTTTGTTAACCATGAACTAAATTTCAATGTAGTTGGGTTTTAAACAAGCTTGATGATTGATTGATTGATTATTATATGATTGTTGCTCTGTGTCTGCTATAGCACTTTGTTTTGATTATGCTTATTCTAATTTCCTATTTCAGCTGACCACCCACTTAGTGGTTACAAGCTAAGAAAGATCCTAAAAAATGACTGCTTAGTGGAACAAGTCAAAGCAATACTTGGTTTTAGATTGGGTTTCATTAGTTGATTTATTGTCAATTTGAATAGGACCATGCTTGATCTAAGATTAGTGAAGAACTAGACATAAGGATTCACCTTGTAGGGTTAATAGGATCTTGAGCGTATAATGCTATGTCTAATGTTGGCTTAACAATTAGTCACTGTTAGGTTGCATATAGATGTAAGATATCCAACAAGCGACAGCTAAGGACGTATGAGGAATTTTGCCCAATGATGTAGTAAATGTTGTATCAACCACACCTAATTTGTTAAATAGTTAATAATCATTTAGTTAGTTTACACACCTAACTACCTAATAGCCATTGATTATTTCTTTGTGTTTCACATTTGCTTTAATTTATTATCTTCTAGTTTATTGTTTAATTAGTCTTATTATATTCTTAAGTTATTTAATTGGTTTTAATTTAATTTTATTAGAGTATTAAAAAATTGCACTAAATAGATTCCTGAAGGAAGTTTGATAACATCAATCTTTGTGGCGACGATCTCAATACTCATCATTATATTACTTGTTGTTTCCACTTGCACACTGACACTCATTGCACAAAATATAACAAGAAGTTTTCGGCGCAGTTGCCAGAGATTGATTGCTTATTGCGTCTTGTGAATTCAATTTTATTTGGTGCTGATTTTATTTTCTTTTAAATTAATTGTCGATGTGTTGACAGAATTGCATTAGCAACCATTGCATGCGCAAGTATAAACCAATTGAGTATCAACCATTTATCTTGTTTCATGCATTAAAAATGACATTTGAAATATTTCAGAATCACAAAATGATCTCGGAATTGTTCAAAATTTTGCCAAAAAGCAAAATTGAGCATAATTCAACGGAACAGATTGTAAGGCAGAGACTAGCCGGCTAACTGGCTCATAACACACGGCTAACCGACCGCTATGTCTCTAGAAAGGAAATGATTACTTGCTTGCCTAAAGAGGCTAGCTGGCTTCGCGATTTCATAACCCTATTCACCCTCTTCTTCATCTCTTTCATACGGCCAACCATCTCTCTCTCTAACTCGTTACAGCCTCTCATTTTTACCATTTAATCCTCCATTTCCTTATCATTTCACTAATTTTGCACCATTAGATCATCATTTTCTCAAAATCCCAAATCTTAAAATCTAGACTTCCATTTTCCTCAATCTTCATTTTTAACCCATTTCATGCCCACTTTTGACAAAATTAAGCCCAAAGACTACTTTAATCACTCCTAAGATCTTTTTAATCAGTTCAAATTCATCATTTTTCTCAAAAATCAATGAACCTGAATTTGTGTTTTTGGGCATTCTTGTCATTTCACAAAGAGGAGCAAGCAAACATCGCGAAAGCGAAAGGAACTAGATGAGGATGCTAGAGATTTCTTTTAAACTCATTTCTCAAACCAAGCTTTGCGGAAACATTATGCTGACAAGTTCATGACAAGGTCGATTATTCAAACTTACTTCGTTTCGCTTAATTTTTTAGATCACTCGTCTATTTGTGGTAAAACTCTTAGAACTCTACTAGTTGACATGGGTTGGAAAAATTTCTTAACTCTTAAGGAACCAATATATCCTACTTTAGTGAAAGTGTTCTATTCAAATATATTGATTGCTTCGATCACTACTAATAGGATAATTACCAATGTGGTTGGGATTCTAAATGTTTTTGATGCGGAGGTGTAAAATATGATCCTTCAAACTCCCAATGTGGGGTACCATGTATATTCATCTAGACATAGGATTGAACAACCTTGGTACTCTGTTGTGGATGTTTTTCGTAATATGTGTAAGAGATCTAACTTATCAAAATTTTTCTGTAACGCCTTATTTAAATCTCAACCATTACCTCTTTAAGTTAGAGTCTTCTATAGTATTATTCAGCATACAATTAGCCATAGGCAAGGCCATTGGGATGAGGTCACCCGTATAGTATTGTTTTATTGGATATCATTCTTTTAGATAGGAAAATCAATGTGGGGTACATTATACTTCAACAAATGCTTAGCACCCTAGGAATCAACACCCGATCTCCTTTATTTGATAGTATCATTGCCCATATTCTAGGGTTCCTATCTCTAAACCGTCTTATGACGAACCTGAAAAGTTAGGACAAGAGGTCATTGCTAGCTTAAGCCTTGAATAGGATGATAACTACCACCAATGGGCAAAAAATCAGAACTTGAGAAACAAACACACTGAGATGGCCTCTATGGATGATCAAACTTTCAATAATGTGATTCCTCTCGACCTCTATATCTATTTTGAAGGTGCATCCCATTCTTCCCATGTTCCACCTCGTGATCCTCCCCATTCTTCTGATGCTCTATCATCCTCTTCCGCTACTCCCGATGATCCTATATAGTGTCTAATGGCTGATGTGCATTCTATATCTATCCGACAAGACGAGCTTTAATCCCAGTTTGTCAAGTTTCGAGATCAGTTCCAATTTGAGTGGCAACATTTCTCTGAATAGCTATAGCAGCTTCTAGATGGCTAGCAGCTCATCTTCCAAGCTCTAAGGATTCAACCACCATCATCTTCATCACAACCACCTCAGTAGTTCATTTATGTTCCCTATGTATTTCGCACATACATTTCTGCACTCATTTTTATGCCTTGATCACTTACTCATATATATATATATATATATATATATATATATATATTACTCTTTTGATTTTATGATGATGATTGGACTGCATGGTAGTTTATAATTTAATTTGATGCTTGTTGGTTATATGTGTGTTGGATATTGGCTTGATTGTGTTGTTAGATTGATGAAGTTGAGCAAATTTAAATTTGGTTGGCGTTGAGAGTTATCATGCTATATTTAGACCTAAACTTGTACTACTTAGAGAGTAAATGGTGAAGTTTTATTATATTTTTAATTACATTTTGCATGTGCATGTATTTAATTTTAGTTGTAATAAATGATGTGTGGAAGACCATTTCATGCGCTGATTTTGTGCATAATTGTAGGTGACCCTAAAAGCTTATGGTTTGATAAGGGATGCTGTAGAAGAAAGATCACATGCTGCAGCAACAGGCTTGCAGAAAATAACAAAAGACTTGTTTGCAGATGAACTAAAACAAATCTGGATTAGAGAAGATGCTGTAGCAAGACTGACAAGATAGCTTACATGCTAGTCGACAGAATCTGCTGCAGCTGATTATTTTACTGTCATTTTTAGGCGCAGAAAAAACAGTAACAGACTTGCAAAAAGCAATAAAAGATCAGTCTGCACGTGAATATATCAAGTATAAATCAAGGAGAATGCTAGAGAATTACTACAGCAACTCGGGAGTAAAAAAGACAGAAAAAAATTGTCCAGCCTATCACGCGTCAGTAGACAAAGCCTGTTGCATTCATTACTGCACTGCCATTGTCAGCTATAGACAAAATAGTGGAAGGCAGCACACAAAATATCATGTGGTCCTAGGTTGTTAAATAGTGAAAAGTGCCCTCATTTCCTCTTAGGGTTACCCTAATTCTAATATATAAAAGGGCTTATTTTAAAGAAGCATCATCATCTACCACCATTCATCATCAACCACTGCTGTCACAAAAATCAAGGAGATTTTCAGAGCTACAAAAAAGTCGCACTCGAGAAGAAAAAGGGATACTCCAATATTGAAGCATGACACTTCTATCCTTGTTGTATCTCAACTTTATCCTTGTATTTATTTGTTTTAAATCTCTCTTTGATGATGTATTTGATGACAAACATTTATGCTTTTATTGTTTTACAATTCATTATGAGCTAAATTTTAAGCAGTTGGATTTTAAATGAACTTGATTGTTATTTAATTCATATATATATCTGTGTGAGTGTGTGTGTGTGTTGCTTAGTATTTACTATAGCACTTTGCCTTGGTTGTAGTTGTTGCAAATATCTATTTCGGTTAACCACCCATTTAATAGATACAAGCTATGAAAGAGCTTAAAAAAGGTCTGACCTAGTAGATCTAGCCAAGGCAATACATGGTTCTGGATTGAGTTTCCCAAGTTGAGTTTATCTCAATTTGAATAGGGCCATGCTTAATCTAGAACTCATGATGAACTAGACATAGGGATTCACCTTGTAGGGTTAATAGAACCTTTAGTGTGTAATGCTATATCTAGATGTTGGCTCAAAAACTGGTCACTGTTAGGTTGCTTTTAGATATAAGATATCCAACAGGTGACAGCTGAGGATGCATGAGTGATTCTGCCCAATGCTATAGCAATATAGCCTTAAGTGAAAAAGAGTCAAAACCATTAAGTGAGTTTAGAATCCAACTACCCCTTTGTCATTGAGTATACCTTGTGTGTGACGTAGTTTTCTTTTACTGCATTTAGTTTATTGCACTTTTTAATTTTCTTACATCTTTAATCTTAAAATTTAATCTTTTTAAGGTGCTTAGCTAAAATTTGCACTATAAGATTGCTGTAGCAAGTTGCAATACATCAATCCCTGTGGAGACGATCTGATTACTCATCACTATATTACTTGTTGTGTCCACTTGCACACTGACACCATTTTTATAATCAATCATAAAAACCACAACAAGTTCTTGGTGCCGCTGCCGGCGATTGAGTGCTTATTGTGATTTGTGAAGTTAATTTTATTTGGTGCCAATTTTAGTTTTCTTTTGATCTGTTTGTTATGTTGACAGAGTTGTTGGAGCAACTCTTGCATGAGATAAAAAGGACTACAAGGAGACTAAGGACAGAGAATAGAGGATTAAGATCAGTTACTGACATGGCAGATTTAAAAGGCATGGGAGACTTAAATCCGCAAGAAAGAATGGATCCAACTAATGCACAGAGAGTCTAAGAAGGGCAGAAAGGTTATGGGTAACATGCCAACAGCAATATTATCTACATGGCTAACGACAGGGATAGAGCCATAAGAGATTATGCTGTGCTGACTCCACAAGCAATACATTCGAGAATAGTAAGGACTGAGGTGCAAGCTGATAATTTCGAGCTCAAGCCGGTGATGTTTCAAATGCTACAAACCGTTGGCCAATTTAATGGGTTGCCATTCGAAGATCCTCATCTTCACCTTATGCTATTTTTGGAAGTGAGTGATGCTTTTAAGATTGTTGGAGCATCACAGGAAGCATTGAGGTTGAGGCTTTTCCCATTTTCTCTAAGAGATCGAGCAAGAGCATGGTTGAACTCTTTACCACCTAATTCCATCTCTACATGGAATGACTTGGCTGACAAGTTTATGATGAATTACTTTCCACCTACCAAGAATCCAAATCTAAGGAATGAGATCACTTCTTTTCATTAACTTGAAAATGAGAGCTTGTATGATACATGGGAAAGATTTAAGGAGTTACTTAGGAAATATCGTCATCGTGGTATCCGTTGCTGTATTCAGTTGGAAACTTTCTACAATGGTTTGAACCCAAGCACAAGATTGATGGTAGATGCTTCAGCAAATGGGTCTTTGTTATCTACGTCTTACAATGAGGCTTATGATATTTTGGAAAGAATAGCCAAAAACAACTGTTAGTGGCCAGCTAACAGACAAACTACAGCAAGAGGAATAGTAAGAGTTCACAATATAGATGCTTTGACAGTATTATTAGCCCAAGAGCCTCATTGACAAATATGGTGAAAGCTATGTCTACTGCTCCAGCAACTGTCAACAAAGTTGCTGAAGTATCTTGTGTTTATTGTAGAAAGTGGCACTTGTTTGATAATTGCCCTGGAAATCCTGCTTCAATTAACCATGTGGGTAACTTCAACAGGCAAAACTAGAGGTGGGCATCAGTTTGGTTCGATTTGGTTTTGGATTTTTTTTTCTTTATCGGTTCGGTTCAGGTTGAAAATAAAAAAAACCAAGAGTTATTTTTTAAAAATAAAAACCGAACCGAATCTAATAGTTCAGTCCGGTTCGGTTCGGTTTTGATTTTTTTGTTCGGTTTGCTTAACGGTTCGGATTAACAAATCAGTTTCAGATTTCAGTTCCAAATTCGGGTTTGATTTGGGTCCGGTGCAATATACAATTTTATCAATTACTCCTAGATTTATCAAAATATACCATCAATTAGTAACACTGCCAAATCATTCATCATCACCACTAAATTAGGTTAATATCATCCATAACACAAGTCTATAACAACATAAAAAAATAAAATAATTCTAATAATCACACAAAATTAACTTAATATCATCTTTCATGATCTCCTCTACATAATTGTTATTTCCTTCCATCCTGCACACAAGGCCTACTATAATCAATGTATAATAAACAAAAATAAAATAATTTAAAAATTTGTATTCGCAAAAAAAAAGCAAGAATTTTGGACTAAAATATAGAAATTCAGAATTATAGTTACTGTTTTTAATATCAAAATTTTGGGCGAAAATGAAAATAAAAAAAATAAGTTTCCGTGGCATAGTATAATTTATCAAACTTAAGGGACTAAATGATATTTTATCTTGTTGACTTTCAGTCAAACACCATTTTGAAGCAAAAAAATATAAAGATTAAGGGTGCAAACGATATTAATCCCCCAATCATTTTCAACCTTCGTCACAAGCATTAGATGCACTACTAAATTCATTTACTATTCACATTCAAGTATTCAACAAACAACTATCTATGTGACACCCAAAATAAAAAATAAAACTAAAAGATTACCCACACCACACACACCTAATAATAAATTGAAAAGAGCCATTTCCCAAAAAAAAAAAACAACCATTTAAAAAAAAAAAGGAAAACAGAGCAAGTTCGTGAGTTACCGTGAATGAGAGAAGGAAGTGATCTTAGAATGAAGCAATAACGACAGCAGCAAGTTGGATTAATGGATCCGGTTGTAGGGTGAAGGTTTGGGCAGCAGGCAGCAGCAAGTTAGCTTCGGGTTTAGAAGCAGGTGAAGGCTTGAAATGTGCAGAGCAAAGAGTTAAGTGTGTATATATATGTTATTGTAAAATTACAAGAATGCCACTATTTTGGTTCGATTTCGATTTTTTAATTTTTGAACCAAAAACCGAACCGAACTGAATGATTCGGTTTAGTTTTCACACTTTCGATTTTTTTGCTTAAAAATCTAAATCGAAACAAAAAAAACCGAACCGAACCGAATTTTTTTCGGTTTCGGTTCGGTTCTGTCCACCCCTATGCAGAACAAGCCTTATTCAAATACCTATAACCCTGGATGGAGGCAGCATCCAAACTTTTTATGGGGCAAACAGAACCAGAATCAATATGCTGTAGCACCCAGTGGACATAACTGACCTGCACCACCACCTGGATTTCAGCAGTAAAATCAAGGGCAAAGAAACACTAATAATGATCAATCTAGCTCTCTTGAAGCTTTGCTTAAAGAGTATATTGTGAAGAATGAAGCAGTTGTTCAAAGTCAAGCTATAACTTTGAGAAATCTGGAAAATCAGATAGGACAACTTGCTCAACATTAAGCAGCAAATCTCAAGGTAGTTTACCCATCAATACAGAAGACCTAAGGATAAAAGGAAAAGTGCACTGCAAGGTAATTAACTTGAGATCTGAAAAGATGTTTATATCCTAGTGGGTCTACCAAAAAAGAAGTGTCGAGCCCACCTCAATCCAAGAAGAAACTCAAGTTGAAGAGGAGCCATAACCTTCCATTTTGCAAAACAATGGTGAGAACAGTAACGCTACAACATATGCAAAAAATGATGAGGAGTCAACAACAGAAGGGTAAGAAGATGTTGAAGTACCAATTGTCGAAGCATTCAGCAGAACAACAAGAACAGCAGAATAAAATAGGAGCATACAGGAACTCATTGATAGCATCACTGCTGAAGAAGCTGCAGCAACAACTCCTCCCCCAGCTCCAACAAAGAAAACTCCTACAAAGTCTCCAAAAGCTACACCCAGGGTATCCAACAAATGAAAAGGAGCACAACCCTCTAGAATACTGCAGCATCGAGGGCACCAGAAAAACCAAAGCCCAAGAAGCAGTCCAACCAAGAAAACTAAGAAGAAGTCAACTGCTGCAAACATGGGTTCACCAAGGCAAAGCTTGAGAAGTGGAACAAAAAGAAAGTGAACTTGCTCAACATATGCTATAGCATTGTTTAAACAGCGGAGTAACCCCTGCCTGCCAAGTCTATCATTACAATTGTTGAACTTTTCTTTCTGTTCTTTTAATTTTTATCTTGCATGTTTTTAAATTTATGCCTTTAGTTTAATTTGTATGCATGTATGTTTTTAATTTGTTTCATGTGCATGTGAGGGCACAGTACCTCTCAAGTTTGGGGGGAGTTGTGTTATGATATGCTATAGTATGATGTTGTAATATGTTTTATGAATGAATGAATGCATGGTATGTTGAAACTTAATTTCAGTTTGTGAGAACGTGTTGAATGTGAAAGAAATTTTTTTCAGTTTTATGAATAATTGCTTGAATGTGTGTGATTAAGTGTATAGCTCTATCTATCTAGTCTTTGTTCTTGAATTAAGAAACCCAATGAAGATGACTTGAGTGATGAAATATAGAAAATGTTACCTTTAAATACAGACAATTTATGGATAAGGGTTGAAATTCTGTCTTAACACTTAGACTTTGATTAAGTTGTGTGAGTATGCTGTAGCAAAACAAAGATGAGCAAATTAGAAAATTTTCAGAAATTATGGTTAGGAATAGCTCAAGTGTGGGGGGAATTAGGAAATTTTTTAAAAATTTTAGCAAACTGTACTGGAACTAGAATAAATTTTGCTCTAATGGCTTAGTTGCTGAGTAACCAGGGCTGTGTATGCAGACTTGAGTAAAAAGGCAGCCAAAGTTATGAGCATTGTTGCAGCAACCTGACTATTAAAAAAAAAAAGAAATCAAGTCCTCTATCTAGGAAACTGAGTAGCCAGAACTGTGCATGAACCCCATGTTAAGCCTTAAGTTAAGGTGTCTGAAGATAAGACTATAGCTATAGCATTTTAGATGCTTCTGCTGCAACAACTCTAATTTGTTCATTGATGAAGTAATTGGGTGTCATCAGTGCCCCTGATAAGCATTCACATGAAAAATTGATGTTACACTGAAGAGCATTTCATTAAAAAAAATTTTTTGAATTAAATGAATGAATAATAAATGTTGTAGCACAGTTATAGCTCTTTATCACTCCTACTCCCCCCCTATGAATGAAAATATTTGAGAAGTGTTTGATGCTTGAGTTATGCTACAGTAACTCTGAATTTGATCAAAGTGACACACACACACACTGAACAGAATGAAGCCCAAGTCTAGAACCGAAACCGTTGTTGGTAACTTTGCATGTTTGTAGATGAAATCTGAGGTGATTAATGAGAACAAGCTATAGATGACAGAGTTAAATGTTTACTGCATGAAAGTGTGATTGAGGTGTTTGTGTTGTTGTCATTACGTGAGGACAAGTAATGGTTTAAGTTTAAGGGTATGATAACTCTATGAAATGAGAGTTATCATGCTATATTTAGACCTAAACTTGCATTACTTGAGTAAATGGTGAAGTTTTATTATTTTTTTTAATTACATTTTGCATGTGCATGTATTTAATTTTAGTTGTGATAAAATGATGTGTGAAAGACCATTTCATGCCCTAATTTTTTGCATAATTGTATGTGACCCCAAAAGCTTATGGTTTGATGAGGGATGCTGCAGAAGAAGGATCGCATGCTATAGCAACAGGCTTGCAAAAAACAACAAAAGACTTGTCTGCAGATGAACTAAAACAAGTCTAGATTAGAGAAGATGCTGCAGCAATCTAGGAGCAAGTATAGACAAGACCGACAAGATAGCTCACATGCCAATCGATAGAATTTGCTGCAGCTAATTATTCTGCTATCATTATCTGGCACAAGCAAAACAATAATAGACCTGTAGATAGGAAAAAAAGATCAGTCTGCACGTGAATAATATCAAGTTTAAATCAAGGAGAATGCTGGAGAATTTCTGTAGTAATTCGCCAGCAAAACAGACAGACAAAAAATGTCCAGCCTGTCACGTGTCAGTAGACAAAGCTTGCTGCAGTCATTACTGAACTGCCACAGTCAGCAGCAGACAAACTAATGGCAGGCAGTACACAAAATATCATGTTGTCCTAAGTTGTCAAATGGTGACAAGTGCCCTCATTTCCTCTTAGGGTTACCCTAATTCTAAGATATAAAATGGCTCATTTTAAGGAAGCATCATCATTAACCACCATTCATCATCAACCACTATCGTCACTCACAAAAATCAAGGAGATTTTCAGAGCTACAACAGAGGAGTACTCGAGAAAAAGAAGGGATACTCCAAGATTACATTATCATCTACCACCATTCATCATCAACCACTGCCGTCATTCATAAAAATCAAGGAGATTTTCAGAGCTACAATAGAGGAGCACTCGAGAAGAAGAAGGGATACTCCAAGATTGAAGCGTGGCACTTCCATCCTTGTTATATCTCAACTTTATCCTTGTATTTATTTGTTTTAAATCTCTCTTTGATGATGTATTTGATGACAAACTCTTATGATTTTATTGTTTTAAAGTTCATTATGAGCTAAACTCTTAAGTAGTTGGATTTTAAATGAACTTGATTGTTATTTGACTCATATATTTGTGTTGCTTAGTATTTACTATAGTATTTTGCCTTGGTTGTATTTGTTGCAAATCTCTATTTCGATTGACCACTCATTTAGTAGATACAAATTAGGAAATAGCCTCAAAAAGGTCTGACTTAATGGATTTAGCCAAGACAATACATGATTCTAGATTGGGTTTCCCAAGTTGAGTTTATCTCAATTTGAATAGGGCCATGCTTAATCTAGAACTCGTGATGAACTAGACATAAGGATTCACCTTGTAGGGCTAACAGAACCTAGAGCGTGTAAAGCTATATCTAGATGTTGGCTTAACAACTGGTCACTGTTAGGTTATTTTTAGATATATCCAACAGGCAATAGCTGAGGATGCATGAGTGATTCTGCCCAATGCTGTAGCAACAGAGCTTTAAGTGAAAAAGAGTCAAAACCATTAAGTGAGTTTAGAATCTAACTACCCCTTTGTCATTTAGTATACCCTTGTGTGTGACGTAGTTTTCTTTTACTGCATTTAGTTTATTGCACTTTTTAATTTCCTTAGGTCTTTAATCTTAATATTTAATCTTATTTAAGTACTTAGCTAAAATTTGCACTATAAGATTGCTATAGCAAGTTGAAATACATCAATACCTGTAGAGACGATCTAATTACTCATCACTATATTACTTGTTGTGTCCGCTTGCACACTGACACCATTTTTATAATCACCTACACTATTCGTTTTCTTGCTTAAGAAAAGTAGGGCATACACAATTTAAAAATGAATAACAACTACAAGAACTAGATGTCCAAAGTATATGATAAAAGAGGTAGGCAAGCAGCCACCCCTCATGCTATTTACTCCAATAATTTAGTTTGAAACAAATGGCAAAACATGAGATTTTAACCAATTTAGAAAGGGCCAAGAAGGTCCCAAAAAGAGCTGAAGAAGACCAATGTCTTTATTCACCATTATTATTCACCATTATTATTCAAGGGCCAAGAAAGTCTCAAAGAGAGCTCAAGAAAAGCAAAGAATAAATTTATTCGCCATGATTATTATGCCAATTATGGAGTTTCATGTTTAATTTATTTGCCATGCTTCCTAGATTTTGAATATTGAATTCTTATTTATGTATTGAATTGCCATAGATGATAATTATCACTAATTATTATTACGCCGATGAGAGTTGAGCTCCTTAGGCTATCTATTTGATTGGATTGAGAACTCTTCTTTTGATCGCCATGAGAGTATATGCATATATGATAAGCATGCATTGTGATCATAATGAGAATATGTATATATGATGAACATGCATTGCAAACTCCATACAACAAGTTGTGATACCCCGGCTATTTATATCTAATCATTTAGATTATATTCGCCAAATGGGTTGAAGTTATTTCCTTGCTCTTATGATCCTTACTTAATTCTTGATAGAATAAGTTGAAAATTAGTGCCATGTTAGTACAGCGGGGGTAGCAGACTCCACAAGTATTGATTTCATGAGTATATGAATGGATTGAGAATTCCTCCTATCTCAGTTGAAGATAATTTAGCTGCAATCACTGTTTTGCATAAATAATGATCTTTTTCTGTGGAAAATTTTCTATGAAGGTTTGTTTAACTGAGATATTTTATGATAGTTGACCTACATCTAAGAGGTATGGGTCAAGTAGCTCAAGGATCCACAACAGCTAAATAAACACCAGAACCTCCAGCAAATGGTCAATTCAAGAATTATGTTATAGGATAACCTCTGGATTTTTCTCGCAATCATCATCTTTAATATCTGCAGGTCCTTGGGGTACACTAAGGACTTCAGCAGATAGTCAATTCAGGAGACATGTTAAAGGCTTCTCCTAGCCATAATTTTTAAAATCTACAAATCAC